>CM019064.1:184005598-185259635 GCA_009667805.1 Leptobrachium leishanense | reverse complement strand
TTGTACTCTGTAAGGGGAAGGTACATGGGGTGGAAGAGTGTCACCACAGGGTGGGCTAATTATCTATTATGATTAGCTATTCAAGGTATAAAATGCTATGTTTGGATGTAAACTGGGCTCAGTCTTTGCGATTCAATCCTGTCTGAGCATCTGTGACGTCACCATAAAGTTCGCCTTTCCTGAAGAGACTCGTGTCCAGTCAGTCATTATCCGCGCCGGCCCGGTCTACTCCCGAGTGAGCCAGGTGGATTCCGGTAACCGTACTGCTCATAGGGAGTCGTGTATGAGCGCCCCAATTGACCAAAAACGTAACGTATGGAGAAAAAAAACCACATCAAGTCTAAGGGGAGACACCCTCTTCCTCAGCAAGGCTTTGTACCAGGACACAAACCTGGGGACGAGAGGGAGCTCACACTCTAGGCAGCCATTCGTGTCAGCGCTCAAGCCACACACTCCTATATTACACTCCTGACGCTACCCCCATTATTAATCCGTTAGTGCATAATTTTTGCGCGAGCTTTCCACGAGCATACTGCACTCTGCACATCCTACACCTAACACGGGGAGTGCAAATGTACATTAGCGCTTCGATAAGTAATGCATTACAAACTGCTAACACGAATTACCGACGAGATGCAGAGAGACAAAAGTTGTCACTTTCTAAAAGCTGGTGCAAATGGGTGGCCCAATCTGCCGCTTCTTGTTGCTGGGAGCAGAGTGAGAGTGGAAACAAATAGCTCCCAGTCTCCCTCCACGGCGAAGGGCTCCCGACCTGGAAGCGCAACCCTCCATGGAGTCCTATTAAGAGATGTTCGTGCCAGCACGGAAGTGCTACCGCATTCATACTAATAAAAAGTGACTGGTTGACTCAGGACATGGTTTTGCAGCAATTAAACAATGTGAATGTGAATAAATCCCCAGGGCCGGATGAAATTTACCTGTGTGTACTGAGGGAGGTATGTGTTGAAATATGTAAACCTCTGGTCTTAATCTTTCAAGATTCTTTTCATTCAGGAATCGTACCAGAGGATAAGAGAAAAACTGATGTGGTCCCTATATTTAAGAAAGGTTTAAAATTTGTGCCTGGGAATTATAGACCTGTGAGTTTAACATCTGTGGCTGGGAAAGTATTTGAGGGGTTACTAAGGGATAATATTCAGGAATTTATTGGGAGGTATAATGTGATTAGCAAAAATCAGCATGGTTTTATGAAACCTAGATCATGTCAGACTAACCTAATTGTGTTCTATGAGGAAGCAAGTAGAATAATAGATCAGGAGTTGCAGTGGATGTGATTTACTTGGATTTTGCCAAAGCTTTTGACACAGGTCCACACAAGAGGTTACTATTTAAATTAAGAAAAATTGGTCTAGATGAAAATACTTGTTCGTGGATAGAAAACTGGCTAAAAGATAGGGTACAGAGAGTTGTCTTAAATGGTACATTTTCAAGATGGACATCAGTGGTAAGAGGTGTCCCTCGGGTCTGTTGTTGGACCAATTCTATTCAATTTATTTATACATGACCTTGAAATAGGCATTGAAAGTCATGAATCAGTGTTTGCAGATGACACAAAACTAGGAAAGTAATACAATGTGAACAGGATGTTACTTCTGATTAAATTTAATGTAGATAAATGCAAAGTTATGCACTTTGGAGTGAAGAACACACAAGCAACTTATACCCTAAATGTTACTGAGTTAGGGAAATCAAAGCCGGAGAAGGATTTGGGAACAGTCAACGTCAAACAGCAGCCACCAAGGCCAGCAAGGTATTGGCATGAATTAAAAGGGGAATTCACTCTCTGGATGAAAGCATAATTTTGCCTCTGTATAAATCAATGGTAAGACCACATCTTGAATATGGCGTCCAATTTTGGGAACCTGTCTTAAGAAAGGATATTATAGCGCTAGAAAATGTGCAGAGACTGGCGACTAAATTAATAAGGGGAATGGAAGGTTTAAGTTATGAGGAAAGGCTAACAAGTTTAAACCTGTTTAGGGGGCATGGCCAGCTCTGCATGAGGGCAGATGTGTCTTCTTGGAGCTCTGAAGGACTCTCCTGTTATGGGGGTTTTTTAGCTTGACTTTTTCTGTGGATAATGCACCAGTGGAGACCCTGCATGGCTGGCCATTACAGGGACTGCTCCGGGGTCCATTATTGCCCCCCTCGCCGGAGCACAGCTGAGTTTTATGTGAAAGCCTTCTGGCGATGCTGATCGGCAGTCGGCCATTTTGAGGCCTTTTTTTTTTTTGCCACCTGGACATCTCGCTCTTTGTTCCACTGAGGCGCACCTCTGCTGGGGACTTGTCAGTTGCAGACAGTGGGGATGGATGGCCCCCATCCTCTGGCTGCACCTGCTGTCCCCCTGGTGAGGGACCAGGAGAAGCAATCGGAGCAGTACAATTTGGACCACCCTCTGCCTGCCAGTGGAATGGAGGCTTGGTTTGATGCCCTTGACGCCTGTCTCTATCAGACTCCGGGGGATCAAGAGAGTCCATTTACCTGCGGTCAATGGCAGCAGTTGATGGCATTGCTGGGAGCTGACCAGGAGCCTGACGACCTGAAGGAAGAGGCACCAGGGGATGCTGAACCTGACGGACGTCTGGCTGGAGATGCTGATCTGTGGAGAGGTGGGCCTGGAGGCCTGAATCACAGCCTGCCATCTGCATGTTGGAGGGGGAGCACAGCCGAGAGGCAAGTGTATAAGGCTGCTGCTGCACCGATGGACGCGGGGACGCCGGCCGCGGGGCTTGCACCAGGGGTGCCGACCAGGGCTGCCATCAGAATTCTTGGGGCCCCTTACTAAACCATTGGTCAGAGCTCTCCTTTCATCAGTTGCCCATTTCAGTAAACACTTACCCTCCAGTATGGTGATAAAATATGGGGTGTTCCCTTGTGGGATAGCCTTAGTCTGTGCCTCAACCTGGTGCAGACCACAATTATCGCTGTCTCAGTGATGATTCAGAGTAATCTTACTGGCCCTAGATGCCACGGGCCAACCCAAAAATTTGTTGATATCTTTGTGTGCAAGGCCTGAGTGGCATAGAGTAAGTGACACTTCAATAAAGTGCACAGGGTTTGGCCAGGGCCCCCTGTAACAACTGGGCCCCTGAACAAATCATGGGATGTCCCCCCCGATGGCTGCCCTGGTGCCGACTGAGACTGTTGGGCTTTGCGCTGAAGGGAGGCAGTGTCGGCCTTGGTCTCGCAGTGTGGCTAGCGTGTCTACTAAGCCGGCTTGGGGACTAGATGTCCGCAGTATCCACCACATGGGCTTCTGACCATTGTGGATCTCACTCCACATCTTTGACAGTGCTTTTCCTGCCTGACCTGGCCTGCAAAGCGTGGCCCTGCCTGTCTTTCGTCAGATGCCAATAAGAGACACTGGCTGAGGGAACTACTCCAGGAGCCGTTCCGCCTTTTCGATGCTTCCTCTCCTCTTTCTTTTATATATTTTATATGATTTGCTATTTTTTCTGCGCGGACTTTCAGCCCTTTTTCCTTTTGTTCAATTTCTGTGACCTGTATGTCCACGGCTGGGGACATCCAAGCAGTAACTTTCTTGTTATTTTGTGGAATTTTTCTTTCAGATTCCCCCCCCACACCCTTTTTCTGATATTTTGGGCTTAGATATGGAGCCCCCCCCCTCATATTTTATGCGTTTCTTTTGAGGATTTGCAGCTGATTTTATATTTTAAGTTCTATATGTGATTGAGCTGTTTGGCCCTACGAGGCCAATTTTACGGGTCGGTTTGTGACCTTATTTCTTTGCAAAAAATTTTTTATATATATATATTACAGTTGTGTTCAAAATTATTCAACCCCCACTGAAATTGAGTGTTTTGGCCAGTTTGACATTGATTTTGATCATTCAGTCATCTTGCTTACAATTAAATCAAAGAGGCACGTGTAGGTCAGACAAATATAACATAACATTTATAATGAAATAACCACAAATGCCTTTTCTGTGCTCACATCATTATCAGTTTTATTCAACCCCCAAGTGACATTCAATCTTAGTACTTAGTACAACATCCTTTTACAGTTATAACAGCTTTTAAACGTGAAGCATAGCTTGGCACAAGTGTCTTGCAGCGATCTACGGGTATCTTCGCCCATTCGTCATGGGCAAAAGCCTCCAGTTCAGTCACATTCTAAGGCTTGCGCACTACAACTGCTTTCTTTAAGTCCCACCAGAGGTTCTCAATCGGATTTAAGTCAGGTCACTGCGATGGCCACTCCGAAATGTTCCAGCCTTTAATCTGCAACCATGCTCTAGTGGACTTGGAGGTATGCTTGGGATCATTGTCCTGTTGAAAGGTCCAACGTCTCCCAAGCCTCAGGTTTGTGACGGACTGCATCACATTGTCATCCAATATCTCCTGGTACTGAAGAGAATTCATGGTACCTTGCACACGCTGAAGCTTCCCTGTACCTGCAGAAGCAAAACAGCCCCAAAGCATGATTGACCCCCCCGCCATGCTTCACAGTAGGCAAGGTGTTCTTTTCTTCATAGGCCTTGTTCTTCCTCCTCCAAACATAGCATTGATCCATGGGCCCAAACAGTTCTAATTTTGTTTCATCAGTCCACAGAACACTATCCCAAAACATCTGTGGTTTGTCCACATGACTTTTGGCATACTGCAGTTGACTCTTCTTATTCTTTGGAGACAGCAAGGGGGTGCGCCTGGGAGTTCTGGCATGGAGGCCTTCATTACGCAGTGTGCGCTGTATTGTCTGAGCTGAAACTTCAGTACCCACATCTGACAAATCTTTTCTCAGTTCCTCAGCAGTCAAACAGGGACTTTTCTCCATTCTACGCTTCAGGTAGCGCACAGCAGTCGAAGTCAGCATCTTCTTTCTGCCATGACCAAGGTAGCGTTTCAACAGTGCCCTTTGCCTTGAATTTGCGAATGATGCTTCCTATGGTCTCTCTTGGTATGTTTAACATCTTTGCAATCTTCTTATAGCCATTGCCCTTCCTGTGAAGAGTAATCACCTCTTCTCGTCTTCCTGGACCATTCTCTTGACTTCACCATGTTTGTAACCACACCAGTAAATGTCTAGAAGGAGCTAAGTATCACAGTCATTTTAAAGCTGCCTAATTGGTGCTTATTATGCTTTATTGCTGCTCCGTGACATCCACAGGTGTTTTCAATACCTGATTGAAAACACTTGAATGAACCTCTGTTCTTCAGAGTGGTAGTCTTTAAGTGGTTGAATAATTGTGTCAATGAAGAATTCACAAAAGAAACATTTACTACTGTATTACAAAACCAATTGATGTCATTTTAGTTGCATATGGTTCTTTAAAAAGTCCTTGTAATTGTATTCAGAATGAAATCCTACAAATGTACACTAAATTCCCTAAAACCCTTTACAGCATTGGGGGTTGAATAATTTTGAACACAACTGTGTGTATATATATATCTGTTTAGTTTAGAGAAACTGCGCCTTTTAGGGGATCTGATAACTTTATATAAATATATACAGGGCCATTATAAACCATTGTCTAGAAACCTATTCATTAAAAGGACTATACACAGGACACGAGGTCACCCATTTAGACTGGACGAAAGGAACTTCAGCCTAAAGCATAGAAAGGGTTACGTAGTTACATAGGCTGAAAAAAGACATGCGTCCATCGGGTTCAGCCTCTCTCACATCACCTACTGCTGTTGATCCAAAATAAGGCAAAAAACCCAGTCTGAAGTGCTCGCCAATATGCAACAAACTGGGTAAAAATTCCTTCTTGACCCCAGAATGGCAGTCAGATTTCTCCTTGGATCCAGAAGCTTACCCACATATTAAATATTATAACCCTTAATATTCTGTGTCTGCAGGAAGTCATCCAGTCGTTTTTTAAAAGTCTGTACAGTTCCTGACCCCACCACCTCAACAGGCAGAGAATTCCACAGCTTTATTGTTCTCACTGTAAAATATCCCCTCCTATGCTTTAGGCTTAATCTCCTTTCGATCAGTCTAAATGGATGACCTTGTGTCCTGTGTATAGTCCTGTCAATGAACAGGTTTCCATACAATAGTTTATAATGGCCCCGTATATATTTATATAAGGTTATCAGATCCCCTCTAAGGCACCGTTTCTCTAAACTAAACAAGTTTAACCCTTTCGCTGCAGAGGCATTTCACGCCTGTGTGCTGAGCTAATTTTTACCGGTTTCGCTCAACATGTTTAAACGCGGTTTGAAGCCTTATTTTATTATATGACCCAGACATATAATATATCGTTCTTTCCAGCAGACTCGGACGATTCATAATATATCATTATTATATGTATACGTCATGTCCTGCCTGTATATTATAACAAAAAATGCAATAAAATTAGAATTTTCAATAATTTACAATGTGTAAAATGGTTTTCACATTTTAACATGCGAGCGTTTGCAGTTATATTTTCTAGAAGTTGCGCCTTTTAAAAAAATTTGAAATGAGGGACTTGTTACATTTTGTTGGGAAAATTACACGATTTTTAACAAATGCACCCCACAGAAAAATCGTTAGTGCAGCATCATTGTTCACATTATAATTGAAATGGGAACAATATTGCTGCATTAACAAAATAAAACAACTATCTTTTCTTTTATTTTATTTTTAAATATATTTTTATTTTTTTTAACTTTTAACATCGTCATGTTTGGTATCATTGGAAAGACCATGCTCTGGCTGATCCAACGATACCAAGCATTAACCCCTAGCTGCCTTGGATCGGGAGATAGGGGGTTCATTCTCCACCATTGGTAGCAGCTAGGAGTTAATTCCAGAATTAACGTCATCGCGCTATGCACGATGACGCCAGTCGTCAGGGGGAGATTCCAGAAGCTTGGCCGACATTCAAGATGTTGGTCAGCTCCGGGAGAGGATCGTGATTTGGCACGAATCACGATCCGGGCCCCAAGGGGTTAAAGCCAGACACTGTTTGGAAGGGCAGGCTGACTTTCACATTGCACTTTCCGCCGCCGCGTCATCACAGACGGCTGAGAGACGGGGGCCCTCTGTCTCCTCAGCCCAGGCCGGGGCCTCATTCAGGGAAGACCTGCACCAAAAGAGCATCGGATCCGCCGAGCCGGGGTCAAGGTCACGAGGTAGGCCGCAAGATGGCCGCAAGGGAATATACCAGTCGGGAGGTAGCGGCCGAATCCCAAGTCTCAATGGTCTAGAGGGGGGACCATACGGGCTCCAGACCGTGCACACTCGATGGCCAGCTTCAGAGGGACTCCAAAGCTGGGAAAAGGACGGAGAAAGTCAGCCCAACAGCCCCTAACAAGGCCTCAGATCGAGGAGCTCCATCCAGACACGTCTGCTTCCCTCCGTTGCTGGCCACGCCCCTCGTGAACTCCCTTTTTAATGCATGCCAATACCTTGCTGGCCTTGGCGGCTGCTGTTTGACATAGGGCATTGTTACTTAGTTTGAAGTCTATGATTATTCCCAAATCCTTTTCCTGCTTTGATTTCCCTAACTCCGTACCATTTAGGGTACTTGTGTGTTCTTCACTACAAAGTGCATAACTTTGCATTTATCTACATTAAACACTTTATTCACATTCACATTGTTTAATTGCTGCAAAACCTTGTCCTGAGTCAACCAGTCACTTTTAATTTGTAAGTTTTTATTAATGAATTTCATGTCTCCTGTTATAGGTTTCTCTTTGATAAATACTGAAGAAAAATAATCATTCAAAATTTCTACCTTATCTTGACCTTCAGTTAACAATACCCCTGACTCAGATTTTAGTGAACCTACATTTTCACTTTTGGGTTTTTTAGAATTTATGTACCTAAAGAATCTTTTAGGGTTGGTCTTGCTCTCTTTGGCTATTTCTTTTTCCTTTTCTAGTGTAGCCCATCTAATCGCATTTTTACTTGCTTATTTGGCTGCCCTATATGTTTTATAGGATGCCTCAGATTTATCAGATTTAAAAGCTTTAAATGCCTTCTTTTTATTTTTCATTTCCTTGGTTACCTTCCTACTAAGCCACATTGGTTTCAGTCTATTTATTAACCAGTGGAATATATTGTGACATGTACTTTTCTAATGTTAGTTTAAAGATATTCCACTTATCCTCAGTGTCTTTCCCATGAAAGAGTTTATGCCAGTCAATGACATGGAGAGCTTCCTTTATTTTAATAAAGTTTTTAAAATTATATGTTTTAGCATGCCCCTATGAATGTGTTTTTTTGAGTTTGTTTCAAAAGACATCATGATATGGTCACTGTTTCCCAACTGTTCCCTTACATGAATATTTGAGAAAAGATCCACATTATTTGTTATAACCAGATCCAGACAGTTATCCTCTCTAGTTGGTGTGTCTACCAGTTGTGTCATGAAGGTATCATTTAAAAGGTTCAGAAACCGGATTCCCTTCGCTGAATTACTAGTCCCACTATCCCATTTAATGTCTGGGTAATTAAAATACCCAATAATTAAAGTGTTACCACGATGTGCAGCCTTGACTTTCCTGTTTATTCCCCAAAGAAATATTTACCCATAAGGATTCCACATTTCCCTCATCGTTTACAAGGTGTGTAATAATTGGCTTTAAATCCTGGTTTACATACAAACATACCCCTCCCCCTTTCTTATGTTTCCCATCCCTTCTAAACAATGCATAACCATGTAAGTTTACAGCCCAGTCATGCGTTTCATCCCACCACCTTTCTGTTATTCCTATTATGTTGTATTGCTTAGTGTATGCTATTTCCTCTAGTTCCCCCATCTTGTTATTGAGGCTCCTTGCATTAGCAAGCATACATTTAATATTGTCTCTACCCACACATGCTGAATGTGACTTTACATTGCATGCCTCCACTGGTCTGAAATTAGTCTGAGCTGAAACCTTTCCGCTATCTGTTCTGTCTCCATTTTGGAAGCTCCTGTATCCCTCTTCCCTTCCAATAGTTTAAAGTTTCCTTCAACCTTTTAACCATCCTGTTCCCCAGCACGGCAGACCCTCTTCCATTCAGGTGCAATCCATCACGACTATACAGATTGTACCCCAGTGCAAAATGAGCCCAGTGCACTAAAAACCCAATGTCCTCCTTCCTGCACCAAGATTTAAGCCACGCATTGACCTCCCTGATCTCCCGCTGCCTTCCCACTGTAGCGCGTGGTACAGGTAGTATCTCAGAAAATACTACCTTGGAGGACCGCTTCTTCAGTTTACTTCCGAATTCCCTGAACTCATTCTTCAGGACCTGTCCGGTTAAGGCGATCAGAGCGACAGATTACCCTGTCTACTCTATACTTAATAATAGAGTCCCCTACCACCACAACCTGTCTAGGCTTACTTGCCCTCTTTATTCCTCCCTTACTTGGTGGCTGATCCCCCTGCTGTTAGAGGGAGCAGCCTCCTCCAGTACTGCTACACGGGTTTGGGTCGAAATCCCTACAACCAGGTTCCCTAATGCCAAAATCCCTATATGGCCAACTTCCCTACACCGACAACTCCCTGACGGGCAACTTCCAGACATCTAAAATCCCCCTAAACATAGCTCTAACCCTAACCCCCCCTAAACCTAGCCCTTAACCCTAACCGCCCTAAACCTAGCCCTAACCCCCTAAACCTAGCCCTAACCCCCCTAAACCTAGCCCTAGCCCTACCCCCTAAATCTAGCCCTAACCCTAACCCCCTAAATCTAGCCCTAACCCCCTAAACCTTGCCCTAACGCCCTAACCCTAACCCCCTAAACCTAGCCCTAACCCTAACCCCCATAAACCTAGCCATATCCATAACCCCCCCTAAGCCTAGCCCTAACCCCCCTAAACCTAACCCCTTAAACCTAGGGTTAGGGTGTTAGTTTTAGGGTTAGCCGCTGGGATTATGGATGTCTGGAAGTTGGCCGTGTAGGGAAGTTGGGATGTCCGGCACTTGTTCTGTCTGGAAGTTGGCTGTCGGGATGTTGGCATTAGGGAACCTGGCTGTAGGGATTTTTTCCGACACCCCTGCTACACCTGAGCTGATGCACCCAACATCTTTGCTCAAAGGGTCAAATCTGTTTGTGTGTGTGCAAGATCAGGACTAGCCAACCTTTTCCTCTTCCCACCCCCCCCCCCGCTACCACGTGTCACTGACACCCAGCTACCAACCTGTTCCCCAGTTAACTCCACTCCTCCCACACCACTAGATTCCTCAACTATACTTTGCTCCGTGAGAAGCAGGCCCCTCTCAAGATTGTCAGTCTGCCTCAGCGTTATGATTTTCCCTTCCAGATCTCCAATATGAGCTTCCAGAAGAGCTACATGCTCACACTTGCTACAGAGATATGGACCCTAGAAGGATTCCTCCAGACATGCAGCAAGATGTGCACTGGGTCAAACCTCCAAGCTTCGTAACACGCATACCCACAACAAGATAACAAATATATATAACAATTGATACCTGTTATTTGAACTCCTGTTATTTTACGATGAGAACAATAAAGCTGTGGAATTCTCTACCTGTTGAGGTGGTTGGGTCAGAGACTGTACAGACTTTTAAAAAATTACTGGATGACTTCCTGCAGACACAGAATATTAAGGGTCATAATTATTTAATATGTGAGTAAGCTTCTTGATCCAAGGAGTAATCTGACTGCCATTCTGGGGTCAAGAAGGAATTTTTTCCCAGTGTGTTGCATATTGGTTTCAGACTGGGTTTTTTGCCTTCTTTTGGATCAACAGCAGTAGGTGATGTGTGAGAGGCTGAATCCGATGGACGCATGTCTTTTTTCAGTCTGAGTCCTGGGGTGAGGTGCGCAGCTAGTGCCTGCCCCGGAATATCACGTTAACATGGGGACGATATGGGGAAATCTGCAGTTGCAGTTTTTTCCCGTTAGCATTCCCATGTTAGCACGAACAAGGGAATAGGGCCCCCAAGTTGAGCATGTTCCCTGTCGGGTACATACAGGGTTATTCAGAGAGCGTGAAAAGCAGGAGAATGACTGGAGAATGAAAAATGCTAGGTCAAAATAGCCAAACCAGAAAAATTCTCCCTTTCATCTCACTTTCCAAATCGTCTATTTTTACCTAGAATTTTTCATTCTCCAGTTATTCTCTAGTCATTCTCCTGCTTTTCACGCTCTCTGAATAACCCTGATAGTGCAATATAACATAAAGATTGGATATAGAATATTTGAGAAATGGCATGGATTGTTTATAGTGATCGAATGAATTATGCCAGTCCATACACAAACTTGATACTCTGTGGCCTAACGGATTGAATAGGGAATTTGATCTGCATATGTGCTTCTGAGGAGCTTGTCCCTTTTGTCTTGTTTTCTAATGCACATGATTATTGTATAAAGATCTTTACCACCCCAGGATGGCGGCATGTGTCCCCCCTTTTTCCATGGGGCTCCATGAGGTGGTCGTTCTTGAACTCCAAAAGATATGTTACAAATAAAATAAAAATATAAAAAAAAAAAAAAAAAATTCAAAACTGAGATATCACAAAAAAACATATTTAAATGTAAAATCACACTGCGTGATGACGTCATCGGCAGGCGCCACTCAGCACCTGCTGAAAAAATCAGGGAGGGGGGCTCCTTTGGACCCCTCTACCTCCAAGTATTTTAGCTAGGAAAAAAGAGTTAACCCCTAAGTTGCTGGATCGTGATTTGGCGCTGAATCGCGATTCAAACCAGAAGGTGGCTGACATCTCGGGTATCTCCCGATCCGTGGCAGCTAGAGGGTCATGTTTGATATCATTGGAAAAGCCTGATCATGGCCTTTGGATCATGGAATTTGTCTGAGGGGGGTTTAATTAAATAGGCCTTAGGCTGGCATCTAAAAATTCTGAGCATAAAATGGTCAGAATGAGCTCAGCACACAACGGTTAACTGGCTCAGCAGTGAAGGGGTTAAAAAACAAAACATTGTTAAAAATTGGGTATTTCTAATCTCAGGACAAAATTTCGAAACTATTGAGCCTAGGTCTTTTTAGATTTTGGGGATTATATTTCAAAAATTAAGTTTTTTCAATTTTTTTCATCATATTTCATATTCTTTTATAGTAAATTAGAAGATGTGATGGAAATAATGGTATTTTTACAAAGTCCATTTAATGGTGGGAAAAGTGGTACATAATATGTGTGGGTTGCATAAACGAGTAAGAGGAAAATTTGACCTAAACACAAACAGCGCAGAAATGTAAAAACAGCAGCAGGCACTAGCGGACGGATTTTCGTAAAACCACCCGGTCGCAGTTAAGGGGTTAATGCACATGTGATTAAAGCCTCCAGGCCGAAACGTCACTGACTCTTTATGGGGCTTGTCCCTCAATAAAGTTCCTTACTTCACTTCGCTTGAGGTCCCACTCCTTTTCCTCTCCAAGGCAAATCTTGAGTAAAAACAATAAAGTGCAAAGCCAACAAAGAAGTGAACGTGGCCCTTTAAAACCAGGAAAAAAAAAGAGAAAAAGCTTTCAACAAATGTAAAAATTTAACACGCAGTTCTGGTGCCGTGGTGAGGAGGACAGCGTTATTCAGCACACATAGGGCACTATTCTGTGCCTTTAGCTAAAATAGGGATGCTAAGGGGAAAAACTTGTGCTCCCAAATTTCCCCTTAGCAACCTCGTTTTACAACCAGATTACGAGGCAGGCGCTGAGTTCAGCAGCCTGCCCTGTAATGAGCGCTGCCCTCCAGGACACTCATGCCAGCGCTAACGTGCCGCCGTGAGTTTCACCTCTTGAAGTCCATAGGACTCCAAGGAGGATTGTGCTTCCAAGTCATGTGACCTGTACGATCTTGCTCTCGTGAAATGGTGCTGGGCCGAAGAGTGATTTGCGGAGGGAGACTGGGGACCATTTGTCCCCAGTCTCACTCTGTTCCCAGCAGTCAGAAGTGGCAGTATCTGATTTTTGCGGGGGGTTCCAGCTGGTGATAACTGATTCTGCTTCTGCAGAATTAGTTAAGACCAGCTTGGAGCTGTAGCTTACTATTCAGTTGGGGTTTGCGAGGGTCCTGAGGACGAGCAACAGCACTAGTGGCCTGCTCTACGGTGGGTGCCCGCTCAGGTCTCACAAGGTTTTAGCTTGCTTGTGCCATTACAGGGATGAATGCTGCATATGACGTCCTTGGCAATCAGTACTGGCCACCCTTTTTTGGGTGAGAGCAGGCTGATTTGCATATGGAGCATTCATCCCAGTAATGGCACAAGCAAGCTAAAACCTTGTGAGACCTGAGCGGCCACCCGCTGTAGAGCAGGCCACTAGTGCTGTTGCTCATCCTCAGGACCCTCACAAACCCCCCTTTCTCGCACTATAGGTTTACAGGATCATCCAGACGTGGACCCCTTGCTTGATGTGCCTAGAGGGGTGTCAGCTATACCCTCCTGACGAGGCCTAACAAGGCCGAAATGATCGTCGCGGGTTGCTGCACCTCTCATGCAGGGATGACGTCCTTGGCAGTACGTACTGGCCACCCTTTTTTGGGTGAGAGCAGGCTGATTTTGCATATGGAGCATTCATCCCTGTAATGGCACAAGCAAGCTAAAACCTTGTGAGACCTGAACGGGCGCCCACCGTAGAGCAGACCACTAGTGCTATTGCTTGTCCTCAAGACCCTCACAAACTCCCCTTTCTCTCACTATAACTATTCAGTTAGCCGCAGCAGTGTGTAATTAGCATTAGGACTTTGTGATCCTATTGCTAATTACTCTTTGCGCTCCCTATGTGAAATATAGGGAGCGCAAACGTCAGTAACTTTGTGCTAGAAAGTGCTATTACCGATGCAATAACGGATTTTTTAACCAGTTATTGATCAGGATCTAATTTGGCTGGCCTGTGGTAACCTCTTTTAACCTGGCGCTAACACTCACATAAATGAGCACTAGAGCTAGTGTTGATGTGAGAGGGCCCATAGGCCCATAGTGCTGGTATTTGCCAAAGTTGCAAACAGCAGCAAAAATCACCATTGTTGTAATGCCAACTGATGCCAATTTTACACAAAAGCAAAATCCAAACTGCAGCAGGAGACACTTTACTGTGCAGCTTCTCCTGCTGCAGTTTGGATTTTACTTTTGTGAAATACTGATGTGTGTCATCTTACAAAAATTGTGTTTTTTGCCCCAGAACTCGCTCTTTTTTTTTTCTTTTACAGGCATTATACAGGGTTCAGCACATATGACATGTTTTTTCTTTGCACTATTTCCCGGTTTGGCTGCCGGAGTTGTGTAGCTCCTCCTCATGGGAGATGAGCACACGTTTTCTTGTTGTTGCAATACTTTTTTTAGCAGCCACCCAGTCATATACCAGTCATATATGCTGCTCGCCGTGGCCACATTTTCTGGTTTGCCGTGTGACAGCAGGCAGGGCATGATCATAAATAGACAATGTGAGACCAGACCTTTTCGATAGGAAGACTCCCTTCAGCTGAAGCCTCAGGGAAATGGTGTGTACTGCAGCTGGGCATGTTGGGAGTTGTATTCTGGGTCCATGGGGATGGGATAATGGAGTGAAGGAAGGGCCATTATCCCAGCAGCCTGAATCACGGATTTGGCCTATCAATCAGCTTGTTCAGCCTTAAGAAAGGGGAAGCTAATATGGGTGAGAGAGTGAGAACCCTGCTAAGGAAGAGCTGGAAGAACGCAACGTTTTTGTGTTTGCCATGAACCACTATTGCCGTGTACCACTGTCTCCTTCCAGTGATTTAATAAAATCTGCTAAAAAGAACTTGCATTGTTTCTGTGTCTGTGGCCTAGAAGACGTGGCTAAAAGGAGGAGCCCTGTCACAGCCCCTAATGGGCAGGTTTGTCTTCCTGTTGAAATAGACAGGAGACCTTGCTTTGGGCATTTTGGGTGTTGGCCCTTTTGCTGTGTGTTGTCCATTACTTCAAATCTCCTTAAGGGATGGATAATGGTGCTGCCATAGGAAAGTATTAGATGTCGCAATGTGAATGACCTCACATGTTAATTGCAGCTCAAAGTATGCCAGACATATAACAGAAGATACACGTGCACTATGCAATGTGTATGTTGCACTGATCATATCATAATGTGACATATTGTACACTTGAGTACAGTCACGACTCTAGGAACAATAGATAGGGGGGCACATAAGATACACAGTCAATACTGGGGGGCGCACTAATAATTTTCACCACTAAATCATGCCACTGAAAAAACCTGAATAAGTATATACAATATAACTAGGATCCCAAAATACCAGAGTAATGTGGTGCAATGTTACCTTTTTGTTGTAATAACCTGATACTTAAATTCGATATTTTATTTGGCGGTTTTTGCCAACGTCTGCTAACTGCTTCAGTGGCTCCAGTTTTCGCAAATTATGGTGACCATTTGCTAAATAGGGAATTCAGCGTATTTTCAGCAAAATGGATTCCACGAAATGTGCCGAAAAAGCAAAGGATTTAAAGATGAATAGACCTGTTAGATTCTAACTTCCATAATTACCCCTAGAATGTCATAAACACAGGGAAATACAATAAAAATAATAAACAGTGTGCAAGGAGCCTACCCATTAACCCCTAAAATGCCATTAATCAAGGGAAAATATGAAATGAATACATTGTAAGGCATGTAGCCTACCCATTAAAACCTAAAATGTCAGTAATCAAGGGAAAACATGAAGGGCTATATTACAAGGTTGATACTAACTTAACTAGAGCTGTTGTAAACTTGCCAGAGCCATTATAGCCTATGGAGGTTTTACGTTTACAATAGCTCTGGTAAAGTTAGCACCAACTATGTAATATGGCCCAAAACCTCCATAGACTATAATGGCTCTGGCAAGTTTACAACAGCTCTAGTTAAGTTATCGCCAACTTTGTAATATTGCCCGAAATGTATACACTGAGGGCATGTAGCCTACCTATTAACTCCTAAAATGCCATTAATGAAGGGAAAAAATATATATACTATTAAGGGTTAATCGCCAGGCTTCATCCCTAACATACAACTAAAACAAGGCAAAAACTAAAGTAATACACAATGTAATATAGTGTGATCATTAACACCGTCACTGCTGAGCCATTTCAACCCTATGAAAAAATATAAATAGTTACATTTGTATTTTATTATGATCTTTATTTATACACTTATTATAGTCATGTAGGGTATCATTGGAAAGCCAGACTATGCCCTTTCCAATGACATCTCGATGGACCATGTATGACGCAAAGGGACGGAGATGCAGGTCCAAACAAAGTGGGGGGAAACTGAATGCTGATCCCTGGTGGGGGGCACAAAAGGGAGGAAGGAATAACCTAGGGAGGTAATTGCCCCCCCTAGAGACATGGAGTATCATGTGTCATATGGCAATATCTGAGGTTTAAGAATACTTTCCTATTTTCTCATATTTTCTATTTTCTATACATGTTGTATAGGTGTGTGACAGAATTATTAGAAAACATGAATAGGGACAAAGTTGTACAAAGTAAAAAATCTTAAAGGCAAACCTCAAAAGGACTATCTGAAAAATGGGATAAAAGAAATAAAAGAAAAATGTAAGAGGCATTGGAGCAAGTGGAAAAACCAATATGCACGTGTTCAGAATTGCATTCAATAGAAAATTAGGAACCAGAAATAAACCGAAATGAATAAACCTATAAAAATAACATTTACTATATAATCTTGGAATAAAAATTCACTTGTTCCTATGCCTCTTGAATCCGAGATGGGCACGGCCTCTGGAGGAGGTGGCAGAGGCAACTGACGAGGCAGGTCAGGCAAAGACACCAGGCTGGAGGGTCAACAAGTGACACAGACCGTGCTCTGCGTCTGGGCACTGGTACAGCTCTGGGGGTGGTTGCATTGGTGAGGTTGGTCATGTTGGCAGCACAGGGTTGACCAGGCTGGCACACTGATGCTACACCAGGACCTCCATGATGTTGGTGAGGTGTGTCAGGATTACTTTCAGCTCCCTCCTATTAATATGCATCTAGCTGCTGATATTTGGGAAGCCCCTCTGGATCTCCCTCCTGACTTGCCTCTGCTCCGACTCCAGAGTACAGCTTCTCCCCCAGGAGTGTAAATCCCTGGTGGATACAGTCCTTCAGTTAGGTGGTAGTCCCCCATATCGTCAATAGCTGTTGGAGAGACTTTTTGTCAACCAGTCGGAACTGGGGATCAGGTTGTGGAGCATGGCGGAGTGGCAGCCATCTGCACCGGGGGTTCAGTGCTGTAGGAGGGAGCTTTTCCACTGGTGGTGCAGGTATGGTAGCTGAGGCACCTTGCAATGGAGCGATGGTAGGGGTAGCGGCCTCTTGGGGCACCCAGGGACTGGTATGTCAGTGGTGAGTGCCCTGGGGATAGTTGGGCCACAGGTTGTACCAGAGGATCTACAAAGGGAATGTAGTCTTTGTCCCTCAAGAGGTCGAGGTAGGCCACTGTCATGTCCCAGTTCCATCTCCTGGGGGCGCACAGGTGTCACAGGGCGCGGTGGTTATGAATTATGAATGAGGGGGTCAACCAATAAAGGTTTGCAGACACATATGTGCCACCATGGAGCTGTATACAAAACAAATATATTATTAATAGATGATTGACATGACATGTTGAGAATACTAGCAGATTAACACCAGCAATATGGGAAATGTAGATACCCAGCACAATAACCCCCCCCCCCAGCATCAGAAAAAAACATGCAAAATAACCCCCCCACATCAGAAAAAAACCCATGCAGAATAACCCCCTCCAGCATCAGAAAAGAAACCGTACAGAATAATCCCCCCCCCCCATCATACTGATGAACACCAAATTAAAAGGCCTGACACTGGAAGGCAGCGATTAAAAAGCCATCAATTATGAAGCAGCATTTATGGATGACAATTTAAAAAGCAGCAAGGCTAAGAAGTAAATTACCACAATCCAAAGCATCAGTCCAATTTTACATTTAATTATTTTTGTGCAGGCTGGTGCCTTCAAACGTTTTTGGATTATATGTCCCATGATGCACTAGTGAGTGATTAAGTGACTGAGCACCATGGGAGATGTAGTTGGTTCTGGTCTCCACTGCTCCCTCAAATCCTCGGACACTGACCTCAGTCTGCCCTTCATCATGTCTTCTCACTGAGCGTTCACATAACGCCGTGGGGGCCACCTTCAGTCCTCCTGCTGCTCCCTTGCCATCTTTGCCTTCAATTCACATTTACAGTCCTGGTACCAGTGCTCGATCGTCTGTATGCTCCGGTTCCTTCCCAGTGCACAGACCACTTGTTGTATCTCACTCTGCATATAAGCCTCTATGAGGGCCTCCTTCTCCTCCAGCGTGTATCTCTCTTCCATCCTGTCAAGGTGCCCTGGGACTCCTGTGTCCCGGAGTATGACCGAAGTATGATGGCACACCGTCTCCCTGCTGTGTCCACGCCCAGAAGATGACCCTTGACTGGATGGGCCTGGCCTGACACCCTCACTCCTTCTCTCCCCCTCATTCCTCCTCTCCCTGTCTCCAATACTGTCCCTCTTGGGACTCCTGTCACTGTCATATCTCTCCCTCCATCTTCTCTTCCAAAACTCTCCATCACAGTGACAGACAATGACCGATAAGAGTACATAAGGTTAAGGGGACAGGGTGGGTACAAGAAGGGGCAGGGTACGGTTAAAGACAGGTATGTATGTGATGTATAGGTGTATGTGTATATGCAAGAAAGTGTATTTACGTGTAAAGATGTTTGTATGTAAACAGCGCCCTACGTTTTGGAATTTTAGCGCGAACTAGGGAATAGGGCCTTAGGTGTCTAAAACATAACTGTTGTCCACGGCTACCTTCTTTTGAAAAAGGGACAGGTGATGTGTTTTGTCTATATGTTTGTATCATTGAATAAAATACACAAATGGTGAAATATACACTCAATATACAGAAATTAAGGAATGTAAAAGGATATTTTTCTTTTTGTATTAAAACAACAGAAATAACGTCATTGATTTTTTTTTGCCAGAAATTTAAAGAAAAACCGTACAATTAGTTTTTGCCATAATGAGTGACCTGGGATACTGGCGATGAAGAAATATTCTCTATAAATATAACTGTATGTGTATACAGTAAATAAACACCTAGGCATTCAATAAAGCCATTATGTCCTCCAGTCTGTGGCACACACACACAAAATATAAATCATGTGTGTCTCAGTAAATGACCTTATAAACCATATTTTCCAGATTAAGGCTAGGGTCAGACGAAAGCATTTTTCCCCGCGAACGTGAAAAAGTGCGTCCGAACGCATTGACGTATTTTTTCACGGAATGCGCAAAAACAGTCAGACGACGCGCATTTTCGGGCGTGATTTTGTACGGATCGTCAATAAAACTCTTTTTGCATCTGGACGTTATGTAGGCTGGACATTAGCAGCGTCTGACATCTCCTAATCACGCACACACGCCGCTATGCCGCAGCTGCGCTCTCAGTACGTCAGTACTAGCGGTTCAGCGTTCTCAAAAAAATGCGTTCAAATTCCACTTGCGTTGCACGGCTGGACTTTTGTGCGGCCGTACATCGTATATTGTCCATCATTGCCCGTCATCTGCTGCTAGTGAGGCCGTAATTATGTGCGCCAGAACGCACGTTAAAAGTGCGCTGGTCTGACCCCAGCCTTAAATGTATCGAAAATCAGCTCATGTATTGTCAATGTTCATATACATATATACACAAAACATTATTTACATCCCTAACAATGTTAATGCATTTCAAATCTGAGACATTCAATACCTGGTATTGCCAAGTTGGATAGTGGTAAAGCACTGAGCCCTGGTGGCAGACAACCCATCCAGTCCTGGTGGTATTTTCCAGCCATCTGTTACTCTGCGTTTTGTGGCCCTGCCAGTTTCTCGCTCATGCTGTGTCTATGCGTTGACGTCTCCTAGCTCCATTCGGTGTTTCTTCCATCAGTATCCATGCAGTAGATGTGTGGGTATGCAAGAGTTTCTGCCAGTGCTTCCTGTAGCTCAGACCTTCCGCATTCCTGTGAGACAGACCTGTCAATAATCTCCTTAATGTTTCAGTGCTGACTAAGCGAGGCATTGGCTGTTCTAATTACCTTCTATCTGTCAAAGCAGCTTCACATGTCCCAGTACCTATGAGTCTGCTTTGTGGCTCCTCCTGACACTGAAGTTAGCTTCTTATCTGGCCAGCTTGGTATTTCGGGGATTGAAATTGGCTTGCTATTCACCAAGCTTTATAATCAACCAGCTTCTTGTTAATTTAATAAACAACAATTCAAGCAACTCGACATTTCTACAAGAACCTATATGACAAATTAAGATAACAAGACAGATAAAAGGGCAAAAAAAATGTAAACCCCCAAAGAATGAGGTAGAACGGTACCACAAAAAAGGAATTGCTCTATACACTTTTATAAATTGTCAAAAAAATAATAATACTTGTTTTTTTTTTTTTTTTTTCAAGTTTTCAACATCGGCTTTAATTGCCCTCAAGTCCTTCCCAAGTTGAATTTGCATTGATAACGGCAAGAACAAAAATCATAAACTTTTTTTTCTTAACAAAAGAAATGAAAGTGACACCTAAAGCATATAGAATAGAGCAATTAAAAAGAAACATAAAAAAAAAAAAAAAAATAATAATACTTGGACATAGTCTTATGAGCCTAATGAAAGGCTCATGAAAGTAATTGAGATTGATTGAATGTGTGAAGTGATCAAGATTTCCCAGTTTGTGAAGTTAAGAAGAGCTGAACTCGCTATGTTTATTACTATATGACAAATTTATCATAAAAATTGGGACCTAACCTAGCACCCTGTCAGTCATTTGTTTCAATTGCAAATTTTGAATAAGTAACCAATGAATTCTTATATAAAAATCATCTTGGTCTACCACAATGTCATTAGTTTTTTTTCTTCTATTAATAGGGCTCCCCTCTATTGAAAAAAAAACATACTCTAATCTAAGCCAAATAAAATTAAAACTGGCACCAAAACTAATACGCTGACCCCTTTATATAAATGGCAAACTCAGAATAAAATGAGGGCCCATTGCCCGGGCTGAATCTCTCCATATTTCTCCCATGTTACTTCTGCAGCCTTTTACTCTTTTAATCCATGGATAAATTTATGGCTAAACAATCCTCTAAGAGACAAACCCCTAAGCCTCCCAGGTCGGCGAGAAAACACTCTGTTCTATACATCATCAACTCCTTTATCTCCCATCACTCAGGACTCCGAAGAGGAGACCTATATCAATGTCTCACAACCACCACATGTAGTGGACATGCCAGCAGTGGCATCAGTCCTTGCATCGGATTTTGAAACTCAATTCCAAACCCTGAAATAGTCCATTGACAATTATGCTCCAATCGCACTCTGCTGAAATCTCAGACCTTGAAATGATACAGTCTACCTCCAAGAACACTCTTAAATCCAAACACAGCAGTCCACAATTCAGACTCTTCAGGACAAACTGGAGGATTTGGAAAACTGAAGTCATAGTTACGTAGGCTGAAAAAAGACATGTGTCCATCGGGTTCAGCCTTTCCCACATCATCTACTGCTGTTGATCCAAAAGAAGGCAAAAAACCCAGTCTGAAGCGCTCACCAATATGTTTCTCTAAACTAAACCGATTTAAGCTTGTTAGCCTTTCCTCATAACTTAAATCTTCCATTCCCCTTATTAATTTAGTTGCCCGTCTCTGCACATTTTCTTGTGGTTCAGGTGCCCAAAATTGTACGGCATATTCAAGGTGCGGTCTTACCATTGATTTATAAAAAGAGACAAAATTATGTTTTCATCCCGAGAGTGAATTCCTCTTTTAATGCATGCCAATACCTTACTGGCATCGGCGACTGCCAAGTCGTCGGAATAATCTTTGCTTCATTGTAATTCCAAAGTCGGTTCATGCTCCATGGACCACTGTGACAGACTCAGCTGTTTCTGGGGCAGTTGGAGGAGCCTGGGGGCTAGCCTCCGTCCTATTGACTATGGACCAAGGTGCAACCTGGGGTTTGCCAACTGGATTGGCCAGGTGTCACGTTTCATCGTTCCAGCCCTGTTCCCCTGCCCTCTGTATTGGTATAGCCTGTTTAGGCCTTGTGTTTTAGCCTGCTGTTTCTGGTCTGCAGTTCAGGGGTTAATTGGTTTCTGCAGTCTGCTCACCTGTTGATCATTGTCCTGATCTCCTGCCTATTTAAAGCAATGTGCCTATAGAACATTGCTCTGTCATTTTGCTTTGCTTTGCCTGGTTTCCAAAACTAGCTGTGTCCTGAGAGCTCCATGCTGTATTTCTGTTATTCCATGTTTGTATATTTTGTTCTAATTATTTTTGGTTTTGGTTCCCTGTCTGTCTGTTCTATCTGTTATTTGTGTCCCTGACTTATTTTACTGTGTTATTCAGTTTTCAGTTGTGTCTGTTGCCATATTTGGTTTGCTGTTTATCTGTTATACTGATTACCTGGTTTTGATCTTTTGGCTCGGCTGACTTTCCTCCCAGTTCTGATTCCTGCATACTGTATTACGTACTCTCTCTGGATATGACCTTTGGCTTCTCTCTATTTGACTATTCTATGCTGTATTCCTTGTCTGTACTGTTTCCAGAGAACCCTGACATCTGCATCTGCTATAAGACTCTGCACAACTTCAAGGTAACCTTTTCATTTAGAATAGATCTGATCATCATTCTAAGGTCCAGCCTATCAGAACAGGGCCACTGTGATATTGTCGTGCAGAGGTCTCCAGTTGAACCAGTGTGGTTATTTTCTGTTATTGCTGCCAAGAGTGGTATCTCTGCTTATAGGGGCTTTTACCATATCCAGAGCCTTGTTACAATGCTAGTCTGGTGTCGCCAGCGTTACATAATGATAGAGCCTATAATAAAGCCTGCAGAGTTATGTACTATTCTGAAATCCATGTTGCACTTATTGTGTAAATTGGTGGCAGACCTGAAGTGGTTACTGAACCCATGTCAAGCTCCCAACTATGGAGATCAAGTGGCCTTGGGGAGCAGGATTCGTGGCCAGCTTTCTTTTGCTGAGATGAGCAGAAGGAGAGCTGGTAATCTCTTTCTATTGTGCTAGTCCTTGGCATACTATTAATAATTGCCCTCTTAAGTCAGCGTGCCCCGAGACTGGCAAGGTGCCAGCGCGCCCCGAGACTGGCAAGGTGCCAGCATGCCCTGAGACTGGCAAGGTGCCAGCGCGCCCTGAGACTGGCAAGGTGCCAGCATCCCCTGAGACTGGCGTACCAGTGTGTTCCGAGACTGGCAAAGTGTCCATTGTGTCCACATCCCGCAGTAAGGTCCCAAAAGCCAGACCACATAGGAGATCAGTTGGTGCCAGACCCCGCTATGAGTCAGATGGTGCCAGACCCCACTATGAGTCAGATGGTACCAGACCTGGCTACGAGTCAGAAGGTGCCAGACCACGTATTATTATTCTTCTTTATTTATAAAGCGCCAGCATATTCCACAGCGCTGTACAATAGGCACAGTATAGACAGGGTTACAATACAATGAACAACATTTGACAAACAGTACAGGAGGAGATGAGGGCCCTATTCCCATAGGTACTCACAATCTGGGAGGGTTGGGGTTGGAAACAGGAGGAGAGGACTGTAAGGTGAGAGTGATTGATGGTTGCATCAGTGAGTTGGTTGGTAGGCTTCCCTAAATAGGAACGTTTTAAGGGAGCGTTTGAAGGAAGAGAAGTTAGGGGAAAGTCTGACAGTACGAGGGAGAGCGTTCCAGAGAGTGGGGGCTGCGCGTGAGACATCCTGCAGTCTATCATGGGAAGAGGTGATGCAGGGAGACGCTAGGCGCAGGTCACTGTTTGACCTTAGGGAGCGGGCTGGGGTGTATTTGGTGTTTAGTGAGGACAGGTAGTGGGGAGCTGAGTTAGTGAGGGTTTTGTAGGTAAGGATAAGGATTTTGAACTTAATTCACGTAGGGGATCAGATGGTGTCAGACCCTGGTACGAGACTGATAATACCAGATCCCGCTACGAGTTTGATTATGTCAGACCCCCTGTACCGTCCAGGTCTAGGAGAACCCATTCTAGGGTAACCAGACCTGAGGAGAGGGCAACTGACACTTCTAAACCTGCCGAGCCTCCTGTCTATGAGCCTGAGGAGCATATGGAGGATGACTCCTTCGCGGCAATAGGATTAGAGAAGGATGAAGCCATGGAAATCACTCCCTTGATGGCATCTCATAATAGGCCTCTCCAAATGGCCAGACACCCCAATGGTGGTCCAGGGTGACGTATAAGTACAGGTTGTATTAGCTGCGGTGCTGTATGCCTATCAGAACCACCCACCGCAATCCCAGTGTCTGGCAGCGAGGTCGCAAACCCACAGTCTGGCTATAAGCTAGGTGTTCCCCAGTCTGTTATGTCCTTCATGTCTAGTTCGGGCAATGTGCCACCCATGCCCGATGCTGGCAATTTGCCACCCACGACCGATGCTGGCTGTGTGCCACCCACGACCGATGCTGGCTGTGTGCCACCCACGACCGATGCTGGCTGTGTGCCACCCACGACCGATGCTGGCTGTGTGCCACTCACGACCAATGCTGGCTGTGTGCCACCCACACCCGATGCTGGCTGTGTGCCAGTCGTGATGCCTGAAGCTGGCGCGGTGCCAGTCGTGCTGCCTGAAGCTGGTACGGTGGGTGGCGGGGGGCCAGAGAGATACTCACCTCTCTGGTCCGGGGTCCTGCTGAGTTCTGACTTCCTCAAAGTCAGACGCCGCTTTTATAGACCCCTCCGCCATAATGACGTCATCGTGTCTGACGCAATGACGTAATTTTCAGGCGACCCCCCGGCAAACAATAAAAAAAAGAGAAAAAAAAAACATTTCTGTATACACGAACAAACAGAATATTGCATGGTTGCGCCTAAGGGATTTTCTTTAATATGGTTTATTCTATAATGTCTACAGGGTGTCAGACATATCCCTAAGGGCTTGCAGCAGACATACATTGCCGTAAAGCAAAAAAACCAAACAATTTATTTTCCTTTTTTTTCCCCCATTGTTCTATTATCCAGCGCCGCTGGTAATATCACCGCTTTTCTTTCTCTGTTACATTCCTTACACCCCTTACACAGGGGGCGAGCCTGGTGCTCTGGCGTCGGTACATTGATGATGTTTTAGTTGTTTGGAAAGGTGGGGAGGAATTCTTTTTTTCTTCTTTTTTACCATATTTAAATGAAAATGATTTTGGACTTAAGTTCACTCCGGTGTTTAACAACAAGACCATTGATTTTTTGGAATTAAAATTTGCTCAAAATGTAAGGCATGTAGGGAAATGAAGGGAGATCAGAAAAAGAAGTTTTAGAAGCACAACAACAAACAAAGAATATGAGATAAATTAATTTATAGATTGTGAGACCGAGTATGTAATTTACATGCTGACTTGCTCGTGTGGCAAGCAATATGTGGGGTGAACCATAAGAAAATTAAAAACACGTGTGCTAGAACATTATAATAATATTAAGAATAAAAAAAGATAATCATTCGGTACCCGTACACTGCAATAGCTGTCCACATTTTAAATTTAGAGACCTAAAATTTATGGGACTAGAGAAAATTGAACCACATTGGAGAGGAGGGGATAGAAGCAAAAGGTTGGCTCAAAGAGAATCTTATTGGATCCATACACTTAAGTGTATGGCTCCTGAAGAGTTAAATGAGGAAATGGCTATTTGCTGCTTTATATGAATAATTAATCGACCCTGTTATATGTTTGCTGGTTGTTACAAAAAAAACAAAAAACAGAATATATATTTTTAATACTTCTGTGCCTGATCAATGTTTAAATGTCAAAAGAGTTATTATTGACATAAAACCCGTATATCGGGGAAATATATGTTTTTGTTTTTATTAGGAGATTTTAGAATTAAAATGGAATAAAAGATAACTATTCAGTCTTCCCAGTCTGGTATGAAAACAGGGACACCTGTGCAAGCGCAAGAAGAATACGAAGAAAATACACGCCGGGTCTTCTAGAGAAAATTGCTGTGACATAGATGAGCTGTTAAATTAAAGGCGCCGCATGAGAAATACGTCATCGAGGAAATAGGCGGGCAGATGCCGTGGAGGAAGTGGGATCCCGAGCGCCATGTTTTCGGTGGAGGGAGAAAACACCACTGGAACGAGGCTGACGTGATTGTGATGAATAAGGGAGGGCTGTTTGGGGTTTAATTGACCAATTATGTTAATGAATGTGATTATAAAATGGCGATGTTCAGAATTGATTTCTTTTATTACACTTTTATTTTTTAACCATGTACTTATGACTGCACATATTGCTCCTGATAAAGTCTTTTGACGAAACACGTCGAGCGTGAGCAGTCTTATCTTTATTAATAAATCCTTTGACTGGAGAAACTTTGGTCTTGGCTGATTGTTCCTGAAGTGCACCGGCTGTGGAGGAAATCACACCCCTGGTCCTAGGCATCCATGGAACGGTGATAACGATCTTGTTTTTTGATGTGCGTGAATTGATTCAAATACTATTTGTTCATTTAACATGCACCTCTAACTGATTTTAATTCGTTGTAGGATTACCCTCTACCTTCTTATTATTCCTTACACCCTAACAGTGAATACCTGTCACGTGTTGACTGTAATTTGGTATTGCAGGTGGGGTTGTGAGCCCAGGATGCAGTGAAAGAGGCAGGTTCAGAGTAACAAAAGAGGTTTATTTTAGAATAAAACACAAGAACATAAAAGACATTAACTAAACAGCAGATCAGAACTAGACACTGGAGGAGACTGGGCACAATAGGAAATAGCTTAGAGAAAAGAGGAGATGCAAGAGAAGGAGGCTGAAGTAATAGAAGGGATGGCTGGGAGTAGTGGGAAGGGAGGTTAAGGAGAACTAAATGGGAGAGGTTAGGAATAGAAGAAATAAGGGATAGCAGGAGGAGAATTCGAGACTAGAGAATGAGAGTGAAAATGGACACAAAGGGAATTTAACAGCACATGGGGCAAGCAAAGAATAAACAATAATACAGATATAAACATATAACACAGAACTTGGAGGTCAGGGTCTCAGGCAAGGGGCAGGCAATGGAATGGTCAGAGTTCAGCAATGGGTCTGGTACACAGGGATCCAAGATGGGGGGCAGAAGGGGAGCAGGATGGGGGGGTACCGGTATGATGAAGTAATGAAATGAATGTCCAGATAGCAACAGAGGGTCCTTGGAGTCTTTGGTGGTTCAATCAGGAAATCCTTAGGAACGTCAGGGAGCTTTAACAAACAGGTTCTCACAGTCTGCAACTTCAATGTGGAAGTGGATTCTGGAGGGCGTAGCATCCTGATATGCAGGGACAATTAGGGCAAGGTGAGCTCAGGTGGGGCTCCAGGGCTAGAACGTCAGATTCATGCAGAAAGTCCAGGAACTTATATTGTTCATAGTGCAGGGTTAACGTGGGTGACAGGGGCCAGAGCGTGGTGTCCCTGACAATACCAGGCAGCTAGAATGGACTTTCGCAATAAGTTTGGAATACAGAAAGATTTCTTTGGAGCATCCACCAATAATCACACCATAAGTGGACCAAATGGAGTTTACTCCATTAAAAGACAGTTGGAAAAAGATCTAAAAAAGGAAGTCAGAATCAAATGTGAAATCTTAACACTAGAAAAATAAATTTTGGAAAAAATGGTTCCAAGAGGTTTGAGATACAGTCATGGCCGAAATTGTTGGCACCCCAGAAATTTTTCCAGAAAATCAAGTATTTCTCACAGAAAAGTATTGCAGTAACACATGTTTTGCTATACACATGTTTATTCCCTTTGTGTGTATTGGAACAGAACGAAAAAAAGAGGAAATAAAGCAAATTGGACATAATGTCACACAAAACTCCAAAAATGGGCTGGACAAAATTCTTGCCACCCATAACTTAATATTTGGTTGCACACCCTTTGGAAAAAATAACTGAAATCAGTCACTTCCTATAATCATCAATAAGCTTCTTACACCTCTCACCACTCTTCCTTTGCAAACTGCTCCAGGTCTCATTGGAAGGGCGCCTTTTCCCAACAGCAATTTTAAGATCTCTCCACAGGTGATCAATGGGATTTAGATCTGGACTCATTGCCGGCCACTTCAGAACTCTCCAGCGCTTTGTTGCCATCCATTTCTGTGTGCTTTTTGACATATGTTTGCGGTCATTGTCCTGCTGGAAGACCCAAGATCTCGGACGCAAACCCAGCTTTCTGACACTGGGCTCTACAGTGCGACCCAAAATCCTTTGGTAATCCTCAGCTTTCATGATACCTTGCACACATTCAAGGCACTCCGTGCCAGAGGCAGCAAAACAACCCCAAAACATCATTGAACCTCCACTATATGTTACTGTAGGTACTGTGTTCTTTTCTTTGTAGGCCTCATTCCGTTTTCGGTAAACAATAGAATGATGTGCTTTACCAAAAAGCTCTATCTTGGTCTCATCTGTCCAGAAGATGTTTTCCCTGAAGGATTTTGGCTTACTCAAGTACATTTTGGCAAAATGTAGTCTTGCTTTTTTATGTCTCTGTGTCAGCAGTGGGGTCCTCCTGGGTCTCCTGCCATAGTGTTTCATTTCATTTAAATGTCGACAGATAGTTTGCGCTGACACTGATGCTCCCTGAGCCTGCAGAACAGCTTGAATTTCTTTGGAACTTGTTTGGGGCTGCTTATCCACCATCCGGACTATCCTGCATTGCAACCTTTCATCAATTTTTCTCTTCCATCCACGCCCAGAGAGATTAACTACAGTGCCATGGGTTGCAAACTTCTTGATAATGTTGCGCACTGTGGACAAAAGCAAATTTAGATCTCTGGAGATGGACTTGTAACCCTGAGATTGTTGATATTTTTCCACAATTTTGGTTCTCAAGTCCTCAGACAGTTCTCTTCTCCTCTTTCTGTTGTCCATGCTTAGTGTGGCACACACAGACACACAATGCAAAGACTAAGTGAACTTCTCTCCTTTTAATCTGCTTTCAGGTGTGATTTTTATATTGCCCACACCTGTTACTTGCCCCAGGGGAGTTTACAGGAGCATCAGATGCTTGAAACAATCTTATTTATCCATAATTTTGAAAGGGTGTCAAGAATTGGCACTTGTCCAGCCCATTTTTGGAGTTTTGTGTGACATTATGTCCAATTTGCTTTTTTTCCTCCCTTTTTTTGTTTTGTTGCAATACACACAAAGGGAATAAACGTGTGTATAGCAAAACATGTGTTACTGCAATACTTTTCTGTGAGAAATACTTGATTTTCTGGAAAAATTTCTTGGGTGCCAACAATTTTGGCCATGACTGTATACAAAATCCCCTCTTTTGATCGAGTTTTCGAACCATTTATGACAAAATGGAAAAAATTTTGGAAGGTTTTTCCATGGACACCATCAGGGTAATTCAAAGAGATCCGAATTGCTTAAGAAAGGTAACCGAACGCTGAAAATCAGCGTTCGGTTACCTTTCTTGGCCATTCGGCTATCCAGAGAGCAGGCAATTCGCCAAATCCTGGCAAATTGCCTGAACATACGGTGCCTGTTCGGTGCCTGTTCGAGGGCAGTGAAAACCCCATGAAAAAGCACTGCTTCGGCTATTCAGAGAACACAAACCAGCAGTGAAAGGTTCCCGAAATGCCCTGCCATTCGGTGGTTTAATTCGGCAAATTTATTCAGGAGAATCCCATAGGCTTCAATGTTAAAAATATTCCCGTTTTAATTCAATATCTAATAAACCGTTCATTATAAAATTCTGCAGTAAAGAGTCTCTTTATTTATAGATTTTTTAGGATATTTTAAGCATTTTTCTTAATTCTTGTTTTTTTTAAAAGTCTGATTTTTTTTTGGATTTTTTTCAAGTTTACTTATTTTTTCTGTAACAGCCCTCTTTATTATCATTCATATGCAAATTTCAGACATTTTCGCTCAGTAGTTTCTTTGCAAACAGTGTTTCACTTTTCAAACATTCATGCAAACTGTTTTTCTAATTTATTCACTTCACTCTGTCTGCGGTCTCGGCTTTTTCCGACGGCTTCGCTGCGGGTGATCGGCTCCTGTTCGGGTTTTTCCGTGGTTTTCGGCAGGTTAATCCAGATGTTTTTGAGGGTTTTCGGCGTGCATTCGCTGGGTTTTGCGGTTACTTTTCGTCGGGTTTGCGGTAGCTTTTCCCTGCAATTCAGGGACCCTGTGGTGTTTGCTGAATACACCGCGGGGTCACCGAAATGGGATCGGCAAAAGGAACCGAATTGAAGAGAACGAAAAGTCACCGAACGTGCGGTGACTTTTCGAATCTCTTTGAATAACCCTGCATGGCTGCGATTATAGAGAGAAGAAACCAGCACCTGAAAGAATTGGATACCAATATCAGTAATACCTATATCTCTTTAGCAGCAACCATGGAAGAAGTGAACCTTCAGCAGTTCCTGAAAATCATGGAAGAAAATTTGGAGAAATTGGAACAGGATGTGATGAAGAATAAAAGAAAGAAATATGAGAGAGACAGAAAGGATTACGAGTTGGGAAGGATTTGGATATGGGATAATGGAACAACAAGGACAGAATTAAGAAGAGAACATCGACCCCATAGCCAAGAAGACCAATGGATAACACGGAATAGAGAAAATCCCACTGGAAATCATTGTTTCCAACAAAGAGAATATAATAAAGAGTACGACCAACCGTATAGAGAAAGAAGAAATGATGACTATAGATGGAGATCCCCCATTCATACAGTCCCCTATTATGAACACAGGGAACAATAGAATTTTAGATCACGTTGAATTTTGGGTAGAATAGATAGAATAAGACCACCATTCAATTTCTCACGTCAACGAAGGAATTTACCATATTCCCATGATGAACATACACTTAGAATGAGGAAAAGAAGTGAACCGACACATCAGGGATATAGGCAAAGAATAGACCCAAAAAATCAGAGGAGAAACTCAAGGAGATCTCCACCAAGATACGGAACATCCTAATATCCTTCACATCATCAAGATGCAGGAAGAACTCCAAGAGTCACTCTCAAAGAACGGTTTTCCACACTGGACCATCAAGAAGGTGACGTTTTTCAGGAAGATCAGAGAGACCTGGAAAACAGATTAGAAGAAGATTGGACAGAAGGATGGACAATGTAACTACATGACCCACCATTGTGACATGTTAAAAGAACTAAACTGGCCATCGCTGGAATCTAGACACACCCTTCACCTTTCCAACCTGGTGTTTAAGAGTTTTACTGGGAAGCTCCCACCCTACCTAACTAGGCTGATTGCCCCAGCAGTTCCCTCATCCTATAACCTCAGATCCAGGACCAGCACCTTACTTGCAATACCGCAATAAAAAAAGAAAGTGGCTCAATCCTCATTTTCCTACAGAGCACCGCAGTTATGGAATAACCTCCCAGACTCCATCAAATCTTTCCCCAGTCTTAAGTCCCTTAAGAGTTCCTATTAACATACCTCAATACGGAATGCGCCTGTAAACATGTAACATAATGACTTTAACAGAAAGATAAATATGTAGGAAATAATCTGTATATTTGGTTTTGGGTTAATATCTTGCATTTTACTATTTTGTATTTCTGTAACCACTCAATGTTCTTGAACCCAGGACATACTTGAAAACGAGAGAAATCTCAATGTATCCTTCCTGGTAAAATCCTTTATAAATAAATAAATAAGGATGGAAAACTCCAAGGAAACGAATGCATACTGAAGAAGAGGACGTAGAGCAGGTATATGGAGAAAGAAGAGAGCTAAAAAGAGGAAAATACGCGATGAGGAGGGAATCTTTAACCTCACTACGAAACCATTAACAGATGAAGTATCAGCCCTACAGAAGGGCTTAAAATTTGCTCCCACAAAAAAACATTGATCATTTCAGCACATTTATAGACCTCCAAAAATTAAAAAGGAATTTATGCATGAAAAAATACTTTTTTTAAAAATCCAATTGAAAGGGAAGAAACCTTTCGAGTGTATAGACACACACAATTTAAGGAAAAATCGACGTTTTACCCCAAGTCAATGATTTCCAATGAAATCAATTGTTTCGAAAAAATGGTCCTTACGGAAATGAATAAACTAAAAATCCCCAAAAGGGGAAACAACATGACAAAACAAGAAAGACAGGCAGTAAACAATCTTAAAAATGATTTGGAAAGAGTAATTAAGCCTGCCGACAAGGGAGGAGGAATTGACATCATGAGTAAACAATATTACGAGCAGGAAGCCAATAGAATTCTGAAGGACGAGAAGACCTACAAATCCCTCATCAAAGATCCCAGGAGCGAGATGAACCAAAAATGTCATGACTATTAGGAACACAGGAAGGAATTGGGGATTCTGGACTTAAAAGAATATAATTATCTTAATATCTCAAACCAGCAGTTACCCATTTTCATTTTTTGCCCACAATTCATAAAAATCAAGAAAAACCACTAGGATGACCCATAATTTCAGGAATATATTCAATATTGAGTCGCATTTCAGAATATATAGACCATCAGTTGCAACCTTTAGTAACTAAAACTCCGTCATATCTGAAGGACACTAGTAACATACTTAAAATTTTAGAAAATATTCAGTGGCAAGACAACTACATCTTAGTCACTAGTGACAAAAGAGGGATACCTTTATGGCGCCTTAATCACTAGTAGCACAGTTAGATGTGTATCAGCAACCCACGGTGGGTTCAGTGGTGTATTTTGGCCTAGGCCAACAAGGCCTAGGCCTAGGGCGGCACTTTCCAGGGGGCGGTGGCCCGCACTGGTGGCCCCACCCCTAAAAAAATATATATATTTTTTACTTTTGCAAAGTATTATTATTATTATTCTTTATTTATAAAGCGCCAGCATATTCCGCAGCGCTGTACAATAGGCACAGTATAGACAGGGTTACAATACAATACATTAAACAACATTTGACAAACAGTACAGGAGGAGATGAGGCCCTATTCCCGTAGGAACTCACAATCTAGGAGGGTTGGGGTTGGAAACAGGAGGAGAGGACTGCAAGGTGAGAGTGATTGATGGTTGCGTCAGTGAGTTGGGTGGTAGGCTTCCCTAAATAGGAACGTTTTCAGGGAGCGTTTGAAGGTAGAGAAGTTAGGGGAAAGTCTGTCAGTATGAGGGAGAGCGTTCCAGAGAGTGGGGGCTGCACGTGAGAAATCCTGCAGTCTATCATGGGAAGAGGTGATGCGGGGAGAAGCTAGGCGCAGGTCACTGTTTGACCTTAGGGAGCGGGCTGGGGTGTATTTGGTGATTAGTGAGGACAGGTAGTGGGGAGCTGAGTTAGTGAGGGTTTTGTAGGTAAGGATAAGGATTTTGAACTTAATTCTGCAGTGGATGGGGAGCCAGTGAAGGGACTCGCAGAGGGGAGCGGCAGAGACAGAGCGGCGGGTGAGGTGAATTAGCCTGGCGGAGGCGTTCAGGATGGATTGTAGGGGGGTTGAGGCGGGACAGAGGGAGGCCAGATAAGAGATTATTGCAATAGATAAAAGATTATTGCAATAGATAAGAGATTATTGCAATAAAGTATTTTACCAGGAAGGATACATTGAGATTTCACTAATTTTCAAGTATGTCCTGGGTAGGCAAGGCCTAGGCTTTCACTTTCCAGGGGGCAGCAAAAAACCTCACCACTAAATGGGTTATTGTAGATGGTCAACGGAGCGCCAGCAAACTGGATGTACGGTTAGTCACTATACATGTCCAATAGACTGTCTTCTAGATCATCCAAGAGAACCACTCTTCCAAAATAAAGAAATTTCTGCAGAAGAGAAGGGATATAGTAGTGCAGTATGTCGATCCACCATAAGAAGAAAGTAAATCGGTCGTGGTCCTACTCACATGCTGTTGAGCCTGACCTCGGCTCTAGGGTGGATGGTGATTTTGGGTCTTCACCAGATGTTCAGGTGCCCATATACCCGCAATGGAATTCTTCAAACACTTTCCCCTGCAGTGGATCAGAAAAATACCAACGCACTTTCTGGTGCAGTACCGTTTTTAAAAAAATAGTAATAGAATAGGTGCTCATAAATGATTACACTCACATATTAGTGAGCCGCATTGGCTTCAAGATGTCGCATAGGAATATTAAGGCAATTCCAAAACCTTCTTTCAAATCACGTTCCAGGAAGCAGCAGTAGTTTAAAAATAAATTTATTTAATACATAAATTATATTACCAGTACGCGTTTCGCTCCTTAGAGCTTCTGCAGCTGGTATCAACATGTCTTGTGTCTGCTGCTTCCATATAAACTGTTCAAGTGGTCAATTCACCATTCACCGCAGGGTCCCCAAAGTGCATGGAGTCGGCCGCTGAATGCTGCCACCGCAAACCCGTGGCCTGCTGTTTTCAAAAGAACTACTGAACGAAAATGTCTGGAATTTACATATAAGATCCTATGATTGATAATAAAAAGTTCTGTTACAGAAAAAAGAAAAAACCGCTATTAAAAAAAAGGGGGGGAAATTTTGCTAAAAAATTACTAAGAGGTACTAAAGAAAAAAAATCAAAGACTTTTTACAGCAGATTAAAATAATAAATGGTTTATTAGATATTGCATAAAAACGGGAATATTTTTAACATTGAAACCAATGGGGTTCGCCTGAATAAACCTGCTGATTGAAACCACCGAACATCAGGGCATTTCACTGCCATTTCTCTGCTGTTTGGTGTTCTCTGAATAGATTAACCATTACTTCTCTATGGGGATTTGCAATGCCTTCAAACAGCACCGTACTTGCTGGCAGTTCGCCAAACTTGTGTGTGAGCACATCACAGAGCAGTGGTGTACTTAGGGGAGTGGCGGAGGGCGGGCCGCCCCAGGTACCAGTGATTATTTGGGTGTCATTAGGGGGTACTAGGAGGTGCCACTGTCACTGTGTGTCAGCTTTGAGCTGTGTTCTCAAACAACGAGCAGCGGAGCAGGGCGTTTGCATACAGAATAAAATCGAATAGAATAAAAATCCCCCTCTCCTCCCTCCATAGCTCCTCCCCTGCCCCGCAGCAGCTCTAGGAGAGGGGAGGGGGATGTGATTTGTGTGCAGAGAGAGAAGATGACAGTAAAAGGCAGGTAAAGGGGGGGTATCAGCAGGATATGAAGCCCTGTCTGCTTACTGCTGTTTAAAGTGGACCTTTCCTTAACCAGCACTGCAGTGATAGAAATTTGTCATTGAGCTGCGTGGCTCCTGGTGAGGCTGCGTGCGTGCAGGTCATGCGGTCCGGCCAGTCAGGTGGTACTGAGTCTCAGTACCACCTGACTGGCTGAACCACGTGACACGCACGCAGTTGCCCGCCCTTTCGTTAACACGGTCTCTCACTCTATTCTGGACTGAACACACACCGGGAAGGGAATCAAAGCCACGGTGCACCCTCTGGCAGTGGCTTTGCATTGCTGTGAGTTTTATTGCTGTGAATTCTGATACGCTGACACACACCTCACATTGCATTGCTGGGAGTTTTATTGCTGTGGATTCTGATACACTCATACACACTGCACAGTGCATTGCTGGGAGTTTTATTGCTGTGGATTCTGTGATACACACTGCATTTTACTGTGAGTATTATTGCCCTGGAGCTCTGGGATACGCTCATACACACTGCACATTACTGTGAGTTTTATTGCTGTGCAGTTCTGATATGCTCATACACAGTGCTCATTTCTGTGGGTTTTATTGCTGTGCAGCTCTGTGATACGCTCATTTGCAGTGCACATTTCTGTGGATTTTATTGTTCAAACAATTAGAGCGGCTGTGATTCAGTATACTTGACATGCGTGGCTGTTCTTTGTAAAAATGCTTGAATTTAATCATTTCATAATTTTATTTATCTCAATAGATACATTTGAAATGGTATACAAAATATACAAGTAGGCACTTGGTATCCACTTTTAATATAAAGAGAGGAAAAGGCGGAGCTCTAAGAGGAAAAGGTGGAGCTTAAAGAGGAAGGGTGGGGATTAACCAGGAAGACGTGTGCCCTTGACAGGAAGGGGTGCCTGAAATTTAAATTAGGGGGTGCACGAGTTTAGTCAGGCCTAGGGCAGCACAAAACCTAAATACACCACTGGGTGGGTTGGCAGTAGAGCTTTGCGGGCTACTGTAGGAAATTGTAACGAAACAGTGGGTTCCTTTGTGCGGCGCTCCACATCAAATCATAACACATACGTGCAATATTTCATTCGGGGTAAATACAAATGCCGTACATTTAGGTCACTTATATCCCTTTTTCAGTTAGTTGGTGTTTACGGATGAGCAAACAGTCTGATATTGTATCTTAAAGTCCTTAGAAAAAAACTTTTATTCACAGTGCAGTTTACTAGGTATTCTCAGAGCGCCACCTAGTGTCTGTGGTATGGATTTGTCCACAGTGAGGAGTGACTTCAAATCAAATCAAAATAAGCTTTATTGGCAGGACCAAATACATTTTAGCATTGCCAAAGCATATGGGGAGGTTATATGGGGTGGAGGGGGGGGCAGTGGGACATATATGGGGGGGGGATGTGCAAGACCATGGACATTATCAGGGGTAAGGGATAATGTGAAGGGGGATGAGGGCGAATCCATGTTGGGGATTTATAAGTCCGGGATCTCTCATGTTCCTCTCAGTCTGTGACATTCAAATGACGAATATGCAAAAAAAGTTTTTGTTCTTTATGTCCTCCGTTCTCCTGCTGAGTGTCAAGGTGTCTTTCTCTTGTTCCTCCAAGATAAGGAAACAATCAGGAGTGTGTGCTATTGTTTACTGCAGTTCATTTTGGTAAGATCAAGTCATGAATACTTACACAGATTTTGCAGGGTTTTGTGCTCCTGTTCCCCTGGTATTTTTCTGCTCCACTTTATGCTCCCGCGTTTCTCCAACTGGGTGGTCTCCAAAGGTACCCTTTTCTGGGGGTTGGGATCCTACTCCAAAAATTTTTTTTTTTTCTAAGTTCTTTAAGCTACAATATTAGACTGTTTGATCATCCGTAAACACAGACTAACTGAAAAAGGGATATAAGTGACCTAAATGTACGGAATTTGTATTTACCCCGAATTAAATTTTGCACGAATGTGTTATGATTTGATGTGGAGCGCCGCACAAGGGAACCCACTGTTTCATTAGTCACTAGTGACGTCAGGTCCCTCTATAGCAGTGGTTCCCAACCATTTTTCACCCGAGTACCTTCTGGCGGCCCATTTCCATAAATTGTACCCTTATTAAAAAAATCTTTCAAATTTTATATCATTTACATTTTTATGTTTCTTTCGCCTCCATTTCGCCTCCAGTTTCTCCTCATCTTCATCTTCTCCCCTGCTTCTCATCTTCATCTTCTCCCCGCTTCTCCCCATCTTCATCTTCTCCTCTGCTTCTCATCTTCATCTTCTCCCCTGCTTCTCCCCATCTTCATCTTCTCCCCTGCTTCTCCTCATATTCATCATCTTCTCCCCTGCTTCTCCTCATATTCATCATCTTCTCCCCTGCTTCTCCTCATCTTCATCTTCTACCCTGCTTCTCCTCATCTTCTGCCCTGCTTCTCCCCATCTTCATCTTCTCCCCTGCTTCTTCCCATCTGCATCTTCTCCCCTGCTTCTCCCCATCTTCATATTCTCCCCTGCTTCTCATCTTCTTCTACCCATCTTCATCTTCTCCCCTGCTTCTCCCCATCTTCATCTTCTCCCCTGCTTCTCCCCATCTTCTGTCCTGCTTCTCCTCATCTTCTTCTCCCCTGCTTCTCCTCATCTTCTTCTCCCCTGCTTCTCATCTTCTTCTCCCCTGCTTCTCATCTTCTTCTCCCCATCTTCATCTACTCCCCTGCTTCTCCCCTTCTTCATCTTCTCCCCTGCATCTCCTCCTCTTCATCTCCCCTCTTCTCCCCTGCATCTCCCTGTCTCCTCACTAGCTTTCCACATCTTCGCCCCAGCTTCTTCTGGTCTCTTCCATAGCTTCTCATTATCTCCTCCCAGCACCACCTCATCTGCTCCTCTGCACCCCCCTCCGCTTTTCCTCATCTTTTAACCTAGCTTCTCCATATCTCCTCCCCATCGTCTCCCTATCTCCAACACTGCACTTCCCCATCTCCTACCCAGCGCCTCCTTATCCGCTCCCTAGCTTCTCATTATCGCTTCTCATTTATTCATGAGGCTCTGGAATCTGTAAGTGCGATATTATCACTATTTGCACTATTTAACCTGCCGAGACAATATTGCACTATCTCTCTTCCATTTCTTCTCTGTTCTATATCGGAGCCTACCGTGACCACAGGAAGAATTGCCATAGTGAGGAGTAACCCGCAATACACGTGGAAAGGGTAATATTAACTAAGTCACTGGGCACAATTGATGCACAACCCTTCCACTTATGAACTCCAGAAACCGCCACCAAGGACACTAGGACTATAATTGCTTTGAACTTTGCCATAGGGCACAACCCATTTATACTGGACATTTTTTGAAACCTGACCTTTTGTGCTCCGCTAATTTTAGCCACTTTTGACCGATCTGCACTGTATTGCACTATATGCACTTTATTGCTGCATTTGCACTTTGTGTCACCCATATGTGATATCACGAGAGCACTTTATATTGTAAGAAGTCATAACTGTACTATCTTGCATGATATGTGTAGATATCTGGAAACTGGCATCTACCAGCCCATGAAGTATTAATAATATTACTGTATAACCAATATTCACTGCGCCGGTAGGAACCACCCCCAATCTTCTAACCATACATTCGCACACCCCCTCGAGAGTATGTGCTTCTCTCCTATCTGGCAGCACCAGCTGAATTATAAACACAAAGATCAGAGCGCCCCCACTGACCTTACCCTTTTCTGCTCTACACTTCTAGGCTCAAAAAAGTAGCCAAAAGACCACATGCACAAAAAAATACACAACAGCAAAAAAGCACCAGGTAACAAAGGGATAAATAAATAGAAGCAGCTAAAATCATAATTTGGGTCTGTATTATCATTAACTTTCTAATATGCTATTACCCTAACAGGTAATGGAGGCAATATCTAGAGACTCTTTAACCAGGTCATTTCCTGCAAATTAATCTCTCCTTCATATATCCATTGTGACCTTTAAATTAATCGAACAAAGCGCGGAAATACCTGATAGTAGTTAAAGGAATGAACTTTAGCATCCATCTTTAATATTTTTCCTGGCTATTTCTAACATAGAATAATTTTCTCTACCCTCCCTTCTTTCCGTAACATATATCCTTTATAAGATCTCCTCCTATCATCTCATAGTCCTATTCCCAGGGCAGCCATCAGAAATGATGGGGCCCCTTACTAAACCTCACGATGGGGCCCCCCCCCGGCACTTCCTCAAACTCTAACAACTTTTCTCCCCCTTCAAAAAAAAGGACATAACATAGCACCACAGCAATAAAACTCCCAGTAATGTGCAGTGTGTATGAGCATATCACAGAAACCACAGCAATAAAACTCCCAGTAATGTGCAGTGTGTATGAGCGTATCACAGAATCCACAGCAATAAAACTCACAGTAATGTGAGGACCCTGGATCTGGGCCTTGGGGTCTGGGGCCTGGTCCCTGGGTCTGGGCCTCGGGGTCTGGGCTCTGGGTCTGGTCCCTGGGTCTGGGCCCAGGCGTCTGGGCCTTGGGGTCTGGGCCTTGGGGTCTGGGCCTTGGGTCTGGGGTCTGGGCCTTGGGGTCTGGGCCCTGGGTCTTGGGGTCTGGACCCTGGGGTCTGGGCCTTGGGGTCTGGGCCCTGGGCCTTGGGGTCTAAGCCCTGGGGTCTGGACCCTGGGTCTGGGCCTTGGGGTCTGGACCCTGGGTCTGGGCCTTGGGGTCTGGACCCTGGGTCTGGGCCTTGGGGTCTGGACCCTGGGTCTGGGCCTTAGGGTCTGGGCCTTGGGGTCTGGGCCTTGGGCCTTGGGGTCTGGGCCTTGGGGTCTGGACCTTGGGGTCTGGGCCCTGGGGTCTGGGCCCTGGGTCTGGGCCTTGGGGTCTGGGCCCAGGGTCTGGGCCTTGGGCTCTGGGCCCTGGGGTCTGGGCCCTGGGTCGGGCCTTGGGATCTGGGCCTTGGGTCTAGGCTGGGCCCTGGCTCACCACTCCGCTGTCTTCTTTTCTTCAGCTCTTCTTTTGTTCTCCTTTTCTTCTCTCTTCTTTTCTTCAATCTTCTTTTCTTCAGCCCGGGCCCTCCAGCTCAGGCGCGTAGCTTCACTGAGTGGAGGGGGCGGAGCCAAAGCAACGTGCTTGGGAGGCCCCCACACGCTGCTTGGCCCCCGCCCAGCCAGCCAGTGAAGCTGCCAGGAGCCGGAGGAGACACAGTGTCTCCTCCGGCTCCTGCTGCAGAGACACAGCTCCGGATTCGGACTCCTCGAGTTCGATACCGGAGCTGTAAAAGGGCGACACCGCTGCCGAGGGGGGCCCAGCCCCCCGGGCCCCTTACGGCAGCATGGGGCGTAATGCCCTGATGGCGGCCCTGCCTATTCCCTTCCTCCTAATCGACCCATGGCCATCCGATTGTTAATTGAGGTAATATCCTGATATCGTATAAATCAGTGTATTATTTATAAACTGATACATTCCACTTTGATCCTTAAGGGATAAATTAACTCAAGCAACTTTGAGGACATTTGGATGAACACAAACACAAAATAAATGTTTTTCCACTTTTACACAATTATAGATAAGAATATAAATGAATAGCTCAGCCCCTTGCCTTTAGGATTCACCACCAATACAAATGATTGGAATAAATATTTTGAAAGTAAATAAAAAATAATTTATTTTCTAACAGTATACACATATATGTAGTAAAATATCAGTACACATAAGCAACACTGAATACACACTCTATATATTCAAATTGATTTAAACTTTTTTTTGTTTTTGGTTTTTTTTTAACACCCAAAATATCAATATTTAATTTAAATTCACATTTATTATTTTAACCATATTGGAAAATTAAAATAATGTCCGTTGGCCATTAAAACATTCCAAACAATATATAGGAATCTCCTTATTATTATTAATTATCTATAGCATACAGAGACTCTTTCATTCATAAGCTGAGAATGAGAGAGAAAATTGCATATATGAAAAACAACTCCCGCAACAACTGGGGAATCCTCGCACGTCTGTATTGGAGAACCTTGACGTACCATCAAACCGCGATTGGCTATATTGAAAGCACATGGAACACAAGCTGATACGTCATCAAATTGCGACAGCAAATTGTTGGATTATGCAACACACGCCCAACAGCTAAACGACAGCTGAAAGGGATAACGAAGACACAAATAAGAATATAAAGGGGAACTTACAAGCATATACATTAACTGACTGATGAAGCCAGACTGTACTGGCGAAACGCGTCTAAGGATTTATGTAATTTTCAATTTTGTTTTAAACTGTTTTTATTTATGAATAAATTTGACACTGCTAACTAGTACTGGATCCAGGATTTTTCTTCCCCTTGATCAATCGTACTAGTATCCAGGGACTCTACGCGGTGCAAGAAGGTTGGAGACCACCTTAAGGGTCTCATAGGCCATCTATCCTCAGAGCCAGGAGACGAGGCTCTGAGTCTAGTAAGTACCCCATAGGGGACAAGCAGGGGCTGGTACGGCCAAATATTGCCCAATTGTCTGCTTCTCTGGCTTATGTCCTCTCTTCAGGAATCATTGGAAGGACCTGAAGAACAAGTTTATATCTTTAACGATATTTCGGATTTATGTATATTCATCCATGCAATTTTCTCTGGTAGATACTTTTAAATTTCCATATTTGCCTCCTTAACCCTCTCCGTGTGGGACACGTCCTCATTGATGCACGTTACATGCTGAGGACGTGCCCCACACGTCATCAGCTGTGCAGGACCCCCGGTGGAGATACTCACCTCTCTGTCCGGGGTCCAGCGGCGTTCTGACTTCAGCGTCCTCATACGCTGAAGTCAAGCTCCTCCCGACGTAAATGATGTCATCGCGCTATGCGCGATGACATCATTTCCAGGCGACCCCCGGCAATGCCGGGAGATAGCCTGGAAGGGGGGGATCCGTTTCGGATACCTCTCCCTCCTGATCGGTAAGGAGCAGCGCCAAAAGCCAGGCACCGCTTAAACGGGGAGAGTCTCCCCTTTTAAGCGGTACCTGTCTTTAACCCTTCAAGCGCCGGGTCGCACTTCAGCGCCTGGCGGCGCTGAAATGCGGCCTAGCTCTGGTGGCATGGCCTTTCGAATGATACCCAACATGACCAGGTACAAAGTAAAAAAAAAAAAAACATGTTTTTTTTTGTGTGTTGTTTTTATTAATGCAGCAATATTGTTCATATTTCAATTATAATGTGAACAATAATGCTGCACTAATGATTTTTTTCTATGGGGTGCGCTTGCTAAAAATCACGTAATTCCCCCCAAAAAATTTAACAAGTCCCCATTTCTAATTTTTGTACAAGCGCATAGAAAATATAACCGCAAACGTTTATGTGATAAAATGTGAAAAAAAACACTTTACACGCTGCAGATGATTAAAAATTTAATTTCTATTGCATTTTTTGTCATAATATACAGGCAGGACATGACGTATACATATAAAAATTATATATTATGAATCTGCGGAGTCTGCCGGAAAGAACGATATATAATATGTCTGGGCCATATAATAAAATGTGGTTTCAAATCGCGTTTAAACATGATGAGCGAAAGCGGTAAAAACACAGGCGTGAAATGCCTCAGCAGTGAAGGGGTTAAATAATAAAAAAACTAGAGAAAAAAACACATTTCTGTATAAACGAACAAACAGAATATTGCATGGTTGCGCCTAAGGGATTCCCTTTAATATTGTCAATATCTAGTAAACCGTTTAATATTATATTCTGCAGTAAAAAGTCTCTTTATTCATAGATTTTTTAGGATCTTTTAGGCATTTTTGGGGATTTTTTTGCAAACTTTTTTTTAAAATGTTTTTTCCTTTTTCTGTAGCAGACCTTTTTATTATCATTCATTGGGTCTTATATGTAAATTCCAGGCATTTTCGTTCAGTAGTTTTTTTGCAAACGGTGTTTCAAATTTCAAACTTTCAAGCATACATTTTTTTTTTCTCACCTCGTTTGTCTGCATGTCGGGTTTTTCCGGCAGCTGCACTGTGCTGTGATCGGTGGCTAGTCGGGTTTCTCCAGTGTGTTTGGCGGGGTTAATCCAGCTGTTTTCTGCGGGTTTCGGTGAGTGTTCGGCAGGTTTGTGGCAAGTGTTCGGGTTTTCCCTGCACTACGGGGGCCCTGCGGTGCTTGCTGAATACACCGTAGGGTCGGCGAAATAGGATCGCCGAATCGCCCTGAAGTGCAGGGAACGAAAAGTCACTGAATGTACGGTGACTTTTCGATTCTATTTGAATAACCCTGTATGTGTGATAGACAGAAGGGGGAGGGGGAAAACTAAACAAGTAGCCCCTCTGTAGCTTAAAAGGAAGCATTTCCTTTTCCATTTCCTTTTGGATCAATAGCAGTAGGTGATGTGTGAGAGGCTGAACCCGATGGACGCATGTCTTTTTTCAGCCTATAATTTCAAACTAAAGGGGGCACATTAACTAAGGTATATATTTGAATCACAATATTTATATATTCATACAGGAATTTAAAAAGATAATTGTTTCTTTCATAAACCTGTTTTCTTGCACCGCAACCTGGCTGCCGGTTTTGTGACCTCAGCTTCTGGTTCTGCCTGCACCTCTGCACCATGAATATGACAGTTCCCAACTATCCTATTCCTAACAATTCTTTTTATCATAGGTTTCTCAATCACCTCTTAGACGTGTGATAAGGTGAGGGGAATTGTGTGCGATGGTGTGTACATTCCCCTGTGTTTTTGAGAGGGCAGTGGGCTGTTTAAACCCAGAAGGAAAAAATGTGTTTTAAATTGTTCCCCTGTGCTGCAAGGTCTCCACACCTGCTAATTAAATGCCCTTAAATGTTTCCTGGGTGTGAGAAACCAGTGAGACGAAGCAAGGAGATTGAGAGTAAGAGAGAGACAGACAAACACACACAGAGAACGGTGGAGCTCTGGTTTGGTAGCTTGGAATGAGGACTTCAAAAAGCTGGTATTTTCTTTTGGTTATTTTTCCCAAGGTAGTGAGGGACACTTTATTGTTTAGTAAGCACTCAGACAAGTTAGGTTTTGATTTCTGTTTTATTTTGTTTGTATGCTGGAGTGCCGCAATAAAACTCATCTATATAAAGAGACTGTTTCCGTGACATACTTGCCCTAGAGGACCGCGCTATAGCACCCCCATGTGACAATATGGTGGAGAATGCGGGCATTTAGCGCCAACAGGTCTGTGGGCATGGAAGTTTGAAAAGCACCTGGTGAAACTATGAACAGCTGAAGGCTTAATCAGCACTGTGCTGCAGCAGAAAAAAAAAGTGTGTTCCTGGCAGGTTTAAACAGAATTCCTGTGGAGGCTCATTTCTCCCCATTTGGCTGTGATAATGGAGGATTTGGTGAAAGCCTTGGTACAGGCAACTGCGGTACAGCAAGAAACCAATCACTTATTGGTGGCATAAGTGGCAAGTGTAAGGGAAGCTCAGCAAGAAGACAGAGCAATCTTCACAAATGCTTTGCAGCAAGCCTTACAGCCTGGTATAGTGAGCCCTCCTGCGGACAGGGAGTGGCGTATTCGAGCGACTGACTTTTTGCACAAGCTGTCTGAGGCAGATGATGTGGAGGCCTATCTCACAACCTTTGAGCGTGTCGCTGACAGAGAAAATTGGCCCCTTGAACAGTGGGCAGGACTGTTGGCTCCATGTCTGAGCGGGGAATCCCAGAAAGCTTATGAGGATCTGCCATTCCACGAAGCTCAGGACTACATATGCCTGAAAAGAGAGATCCTGACCCAGATTGGAATAACCCCCACGCTACGAGCCCAAAGGTTTCACAAGTGGAGCTATGATATGGAAAAACCTACAAGGACTCAGATGTATGAACTGCTGAGATTTGCACAGAAATGGTTACAACCAGAGACAAACTCGCCCACAGAAATCGTGGAGATGCTGGTCATGGACCGTTTTCTCAGGAATTTGCCTGCCGCCCTGCGACAATGGGTCAGCCAAGGAGACCCAAAGGATCCTGAGGAGATTATGTGTCTGGTTGAGCGGTACGTGGCTGCTAAGGAGCTGCACACCCATGACCCTCAGCCTAAGCTCAGATCTCCTAACAGCTGGGCTAATAGGAAACCTGACAACAAAGGACAAAGCCATGTGCCCAGCATGGAGTTATATGACTACAGTGGTAAAAGGTACCAAAGAGAGCGGCAATGGGTGCCAGACCAAACCGAGGAGCAAATAAGATGTTTCAGGTGCCATTTGCCAGGACATATAGCCCGCAATTGCCGTCAGGGTGATGAGCCCATGCAGTGTGACATAGGCGGACGAACCCCGCATAAGACTGTGTTAACCTGTTCAAAACTGTGTGTGGTAACAAGTACTGTGAACGTTAACCATTTAAGGACTGTGAGGGTTGAAGGGAAGGGTGTTCAAGCGGTCCTTGATTCTGGGAGCGAGGTCACCTTGGTAAAGGGCACTCTGCTCCAGCCTGAAAAACTTGATTGCAGAGAAACTGTTAGTATTGTTTGTATACATGGGGACACCCATTCGTACCCCACGGCAGATGTAGACATACTCACTGATGTGGGAAAGTTGTATGTAAAGTGGGGGTAGTACCTGTATTGCCTTATGATGTGGTGATAGGAAGAGACTTACCTCAGTTCTGTCAATTATGGGAAACGTTCTCATTACAGCAGAAACCGTGCTCTGAGGAGGAGTAGGAGGTAGAAGGGTCAGATGCTATTTTCCCTTTCTCTAATATTGATTGGGAGCCTGGCAGAGAGCCAGAGTCTCACTTGGTATGTTTAGGCAATGAGGAGGATGCGCCCCATAATGATGATCCTGGAGAAGTGGAGCTTCATGATATTGTAGTCCATCATGGCAACTTCCGAGCTGCCCAGTGGGAGGACCCAACTTTGGCTATGGCCAGAGAAAGTGTACAAGTCATGGAGCATGATCTGGTTAATCCTGATAAACCGTTATGTTTCCCCTATTTCAAGGTGAAAAATAATTAGCTTTACTGGGTGGAGCAAGGGGCTGAGGAGCTGGAACAGTTGTTGGTTCCAGAGACACACAGGAATACGGTATTGAAGCTAGCTCACAACCATGTGCTAGGAGGTCACCTTGGAGTGGATAAAACAAGGGAAAGGGTTCTTAAGCGATTCTATTGGCCAGGTATTTTTGCTGCCATTGAAAGGTATTGTAAATCTTGCCCAGAGTGTCAGCTCAAGGCACCGAGTAAGGGTTTCCGCCACCCTCTTGTACCCCTACCTGTCATAGAGGTACCATTTGAGCGAATTGGCATGGACTCAGTAGGACCATTGCTTAAGTCCGCTAGGGGGCACCAATATATCTTAGTCATTGTAGACTATGCCACACAGTATCCTGAGGCGGTGCCTTTACGAAACACCTCCTCTAAGAATATCGCCATGGAGTTAATGCGGATGTTCAGCAGAGTGGGCATCCCAAAGGAGGTCCTTACGGACCAGGGTACTTCTTTCATGTCTAGAGTTATGAAGGAGCTATGTAGACTTCTTAACATCATACAATTGAAAACATCAGTATATCACCCGCAAACCGATGGCCTGGTGGAGAGATTTAATAAAACTCTAAAATCCATGCTACGTAAAGTAATAGATAAAGATGGAAAGAACTGGGACTGTCTCTTACCCTACCTAATGTTCTCTATTCGGGAAGTTCCACAAGCTTCCACTGGGTTTTCACCATTTGAACTATTGTATGTGCCAGGTCCCTCGCCGCAGACGCTGCAAAAGGCCTTGATATGGGTCTGAGCTACCATCTTCCCTGTTCTGTCCCATTCCAGGTTTCCCATCTAGCCCTTGCTTTCAGCCAGTTCCCCATCCTCCAGCCCAGTATTTCCCATATGTGTGTCCCTGACTTTAATTACCCCTCACCTGCCCAGGTCTCCATATAGGGAGACTACGCCCAATGCTCCCCACTTCAGCATTAACGTCTGACCACTGTGTCACACGCTGTGTGAGCCTGCCTGTACCTGGATTCCAGACCCCCTTGCCTTCCCTACCGGACTCCTGTTTCTCAAGACCCTTGCTTTGGTTATCTGGACTTTTTGTTGCTATTTGGATTATCCCCTCATTTTGCTTAAAGGACTTATGTTTATCCCAAGGACTTCCACCATTCCTATGGACTCCTGCTGACCCCTGTACCAAGACCCCTTTGTTGCCACCTCCACCATAGACCCTCTGCTATTTGTGTATCTGCCCCTGTGTCCTGCAATCTGCCTCTGTTTGTATCCTGCTTCTGTGTAAGTACCCCTTTGTATCCAGTGTCTAGTTCATGTCATGCCCCTCTGTGTCCAGTTCATGTCATACCCCCTGTGTCTAGTTCATGTCACGCTCCTCTGTATTCAGCCGGTGTCTAGTTCATGTCATGCCCCTCTGTATCCAGCCTGTGTCTAGCTCATGTCATGCCCCTCTGTGTCTAGTTCATGTCACGCTCCTCTGTATTCAGCCTGTGTCTAGTTCATGTCATGCCCCTCTGTATTCAGCCTGTGTCTAGTTCATGTCATGCCCCTCTGTAACCAGCCTGTGTCTAGTTCATGTCATGCCCTTCTGTATCCAGCCTGTGTCTAGTTCATGTCATGTCCCTCTGTATTCAGCCTGTGTCTAGTTCATGTCATGCCCCTCTGTATCCAGCCTGTGTCTAGTTTATTCATTTTCCTTAGTCCTCTATGTCAGCTCCTTTCTTGTATTGTTCCTGTGTCTAGTCATATCTTTTAGTTCTAGTCCTGTATATTCCTTTGTCCTGCCTGTGTATAAAATAAACTAAACTGTGCCCTGCAACCTGTATTGTCTCCTGCATTTGCTGCAAACCGGACTCCCCTGCTCACCACACACAGCGCACCTGACAGTATGGCAGACATCCTAGGGGCATTCTGGATATTGCTAAAGAGACATGGGAACAAGAGCATACCCCTCACCGTAGCGTGATAGAACATGTTGCCCAAATGCAAGACCGAATAGAAGCAGTCCTGCCTATAGTCAGGGAAAACATGGAGAAATCTCAAAGGGCTACAAATAGAAATGCCCGGTTAAGGAAATTTAAACCAGGGGATAGAGTTCTGGTCCTGATCCCTACCGTTGAAAGTAAATTCCTTGCCAGCTGGCGCGGGCCTTATGAGATTATTGAACAGACAAGTGAAGTGAACTATAAAGTAAGCCAGCCGGGTAGACGGTAGGTAGAACAGATCTACCACATTAATTTATTGAAACTCTGGGTAGAGCGTGAAGCTCTCTTAACGTCTAAAGGTAAATCCACTTACGCCACTAGTGGGAAGGAACCTGAGGTGTATATTGCTGAGACTCTTGCCCCTCATCAGAAACAGGAAGGGCCATATTACATAGTTGGTGCTAACTTAACCAGAGCTGTTGTAAACTTCCCCAGCCATTATAGCCTATGGAGGTTTTCAGTTTACAACAGCTCTGGTTAAGTTAGCACCAACTATGTAATATGGCCCGAAGTGAAGGAGTTTGTCTAAGAACAGAGATGTGTTTTCCCCAGTACCAGGAAAAACACATGTTATCACTCATGACATCGTTACAGAGCCCGGGAAAAAGATTAATCTAAAACCGTACAGGATCCCAGAGGCTAGAAGGGAAGCTGTTCGCGCAGAGGTGAAAAAGATGTTCAAGATGGGCGTTATAGAAGTCTCGCAAAGTGAATGGAACAACCCAATTGTGTTGGTGCTCAAGCCGAACGGGGAAATTCGATTTTGTAATGACTTCCGTAAACTGAATGAAATATCAAAGTTTGATGCCTACCCTATGCCTCGGGTTGATGAGCTAATTGAAAGGTTGGGTAGAGCCAGATACTTAAGCACGCTGGATTTGACCAAGGGCTACTGGCAGGTTCCCTTGGCAGCGAAAGCAAGGGAAAAGACAGCTTTTCTACCCCTGAGGGGTTATTTCAGTACAGTGTACTGCCATTCGGATTACATGGAGCTCCAGCCACATTCCAGCGTATGATGGATAGGATACTTAGGCCCCATCAAGAGTATGCAGTTGCTTACCTTGACGACGTAGTGATTCACAGTGAGGACTGGGAAACACATCTGTCTAGGGTTCAGGCAGTAGTGGATAGAATCCGGGCTGCCGGTCTAACTGCTAACCCTGCAAAGTGCTCTTTGGGTTTGGAAGAGGCCAAATATCTGGGATATACAATTGGTCGTGGGCTCCTCAAACCCCAGCAAAGTAAGGTGGATGTCATTGCAAATTGGCCACGTCCCGTCACCAAGAAGCAAGTGAGGGCATTCCTGGGTTTAACAGGCTATTATCGTCGGTTTATTCCCAATTTTGCTACCATTGCCAGCCCTTTGACAGAGCTTACTAGAGCCAAAAGCCCCATCATGGTCAAGTGGACCCCGGAGGCAGAACAGGCCTTTCGGATCCTGAAAGAAGCCTTGTGTGCTAGCCCTATTCTGGTAGCTCTGGATTTCTCTAAGCAATTCGTCGTACAAGCAGATGCGTCAGATGTGGGTTTGGGTGCTGTTCTGTCTCAGGTGCATAGAGGAGAGGAACATCCAGTCATGTACCTGAGACGGAAGTTGGATTCCCACGAGCTGAGGTACTCTGTGGTTGAGAAGGAGTGCCTGGCAATTAAGTGGTCTCTAGAGACTTTGAAATATTACCTGCTAGGGAGGCAGTGTTTGCTGATCACTGACCATGCGCCGTTGACATGGATGAGACAAAACAAAGAAAAGAATGCCAGAGTGACGAGATAGTTTCTTTAGCCTCCAACCCTTCTGGTTCTCGATGGAGCACCGGGCTGGTACAGCCCAAGGTAATGCTGATGGCCTCTCCAGAGTTCATTGCCTCTGGTCTAAGGCCGCTCGCCCTGATGGGTCTGAGCTGGGAGGGGGAATATGTGATAAGGTGAGGGGAATTGTATGCGATGGTGTGTACATTCCCCCTGTGTTTTTGAGAGGGCAGTGGGCTGTTTAAACCCAGAAGGAAAAAATGTGTTTTAAATTGTTCCCCTGTGCTGCAAGGTCTCCACACCTGCTAATTAAATGCTCTTAAATGTTTCCTGGGTGGGAGAAACCAGTGAGACGAAGCAAGGAGATTGAGAGTAAGAGAGAGACAGACAAACACACAGAGAACGGTGGAGCTCTGGTTTGGCAGCTTGGAATGAGGACTTCAAAAAGCTGGTATTTCTTTTGGTTATTTTTCCCAAGGTAGTGAGGGACACTTTATTGTTTAGTCAGCACTCAGATGAGTTAGGTTTTGATTTCTGTTTTATTTTGTTTGTATGCTGGAGTGCCACAATAAAACGCATCTATAAAAAGAGACTGTTTCCGTGACATACTTGCCTTAGAGGACCACGCTATAGCGCCCCCGTGTGACAGACGTTACCAGATTGGTTTCTCTCACCCCACCCTCGTGCACACGGTTTCCAACATTTACTCATAACTCAAACTGCAATACTTTTTCCTGTGCAGCCAGTGGAGCACATGAACCAGCAAAAAAAATATCTTTTTGTTCTGCATTTTATTTTATTATTTGGGGGGGGTGTTGTCTGTTGGGGGGGCCTGGAGGTCATGTGATGCCAACAAAATTTAAAAAAAAAAAAATCCTATCGCACGTGTGATCGGAAACACACGGTAGGCAGCAAGATCTTTGCAAGTGGAAAGATGTGCCTCCCATGCATGCACCATACTCCACTGAATCACACAGATGTCAGTGTGAGATTCAGTGGGACCCAGCCCTCTTCTCGTGTCAGTCTGAGTGAGGCTCCTCCTCCCGCAATGCCACACCTTTGGTGTGCAGGAGGATGAGCCTCTTCGGCACGAGCAGTCAGCAGCAGCGTCGCAAGGAGAGAGAGCTGTCACAGCGCGCAGGCAGAGTGGAGTTGGAGAGTGAAAAAGATATAGAAAAAAAACGGCAGAGGCACCTGTTTGGTATAATTGGTTGATCATACACCTGACTATAATCCTACAAAATCCCTGTCTTTGTGCAAGTGTACCTATGAGAATTGATGCTGGTTTGAAGGCAAAAGGTAGTAACACCAAATATTGATTTGATTTAGATTTTTCTTCTGTTCACTCACTTTGCATGTTGAAAATTGACAAATATAAACAATCATTATTTATATTTCTGAAAGCATTCTTTGTTTACAGCATTTTTTCACACCTGCCTAAAATGTTTGCACAGTACTGTAAGTCAGGTAACCTTGAACCACCGTAGTCACCTCTCTCCTACCTTAAGTCTGAGAGAACAGACCTGTTCTAAAGGATTAAACCTTCAACCAGGGCCGGCCCTTCCATGGAGCGGGGTGAGCAGCCGCTCCAGGCAGCACTTTGTCAGGGGCAGCATTTTGCTGCTCTTTCAAAGGCTGCCAGCCCGGACACGGTTGCAGGACAGTGTTCCGTTGAAAACCAAGCCGCGCCTGCCCCTCCAGCACATGACTGCCCCTTTCAACGGGCCGGCGCCCCCTCTTTCAGCAGGCATGGAGGCCATCAGCTTAAGTTTTACCAGCGATACAGCCTGGCTGTGGTCTCTCCTGCAGTGCAGTGCGCCTGAGAGACGGAACGCGGTGTTTAGAGCCTGTCACATGACATGCGTGGCACTGCTTTGATGACGTAGGCAAGCGCGCACCTTTAAATGAATCCCGGGGAACCATGAGGCTGCTGAGGAGGTAGGCCTGGCTTGATTTCATACAGGAGTCTCTGTGCCCCCCGTGTGTATTATGGAGGTTCCCTCGCCCGCCCATCCCTCCTCACAGGGACATGTTGCTGCCCCCATAAAGCACTGCCAGCTCCTCTGTCCTGGTTGAGGGAAGGCCTGGACAGACACCCTATCCCAGAGTCCTGAGGGAGCTGCCGATTGAGGGCTGCACGGGGCCCAGATTAAAGACAATCTGCAACTTCCTTACAGCCCGCACAGCATGATGGGAGCTGCTGTTAGTTGTTAATAGCTGGGGGATCTGCTTTTCAATGGCCTGGCAAGGCCTGGGCGACTACAAAAATAAATAAATCTAGTTTTTAACTTTTTAACTTTCTAAACTGGGGGGGGAGTAGTATAGAGCTGCCAGGGTTTGATGGGGGAATTACAGAAATGACTGGGACGCTGCATGTTTTAATGCCGCTTTATGGCTTCCCCCCCCCCCCAGTGTTCCCTGAATTATTAAATCATGGTGAAAAAACAAGCATTTTCCTCATTTCTTTCAGTGAGGCGCTTCCTATTTATAGGAGCACCCTATCTATACTATAAAAGGATAAGCTAAAACTGTCCGTCGCCAAAAACCCTACTGCGCATGCGCGACGGACATTTGAAAGCGGCCGTTAGAACACACAGGTAGCTGCGCGTGCCGGCCGCGTGAAAAAAAAAAAAAAAAACGGCACGAGCCGCGCGCAGCTACCCGTGTGTTTACAAGGCCAGATGCCCCGATCCTCCAGCGGTGACCGTCCTCCGGCTGCCGGCGGGCCTCCAGGCTCAGGCGAGCCCCCGGCTCGGTTTGGGCCTACAGGCCCAGCCGAGCCGGGGACTCGCCTAAGCCTAGAGGCCCGCCGAGCAGCCAGCGGCAGCCGGAGAAGGTCACCGCTGGAGGATCGGGGCCGAAGTTCCCAAACAAATACACCCCAAAATCGGCCTGAGCTCCAGCGGAGACCTCCTCCGGCTGCCGCTGGCTGCTCGGCGGCCCTCTAGGCTTAGGCGAGCCCCCGGCTCGGTTTGGGCCTACAGGCCCAGCCGAGCCGGGGACTCGCCTAAGCCTAGAGGCCCGCCGAGCAGCCAGCGGCAGCCGGAGAAGGTCACCGCTGGAGGATCGGGGCCGAAGTTCCCAAACAAATACACCCCAAAATCGGCCCTGAGCTCCAGCGGAGACCTCCTCCGGCTGCCGCTGGCTGCTCGGGGGCCCTCTAGGCTTAGGCGAGCCCCCCGCTCGGTTTGGGCCTACAGGCCCAGCCGAGCAGGGACTCGCCTAAGCCTAGAGGCCCGCCGAGCAGCCAGCGGCAGCCGGAGAAGGTCACCGCTGGAGGATCGGGGCCGAAGTTCCAAACAAATACACCCCAAAATCGGCCCTGAGCTCCAGCAGAGACCTCCTCCGGCTGCCGCTGGCTGCTCGGCGGCCCTCTAGGCTTAGGCGAGCCCCCCGCTCGGTTTGGCCTACAGGCCCAGCCGAGCCGGGGACTCGCCTAAGCCTAGAGGCCCGCCGAGCAGCCAGCGGCAGCCGGAGAAGGTCACCGCTGGAGGATCGGGCCGAAGTTCCCAAACAAATACACCCCAAAATCGGCCCTGAGCTCCAGCGGAGACCTCCTCCGGCTGCCGCTGGCTGCTCGCGGCCCTCTAGGCTTAGGCGAGCCCCCGGCTCGGTTTGGGCCTACAGGCCCAGCCGAGCCGGGGACTCGCCTAAGCCTAGAGGCCCGCCGAGCAGCCAGCGGCAGCCGGAGAAGGTCACCGCTGGAGGATCGGGGCCGAAGTTCCAAACAAATACACCCCAAAATCGGCCCTGAGCTCCAGCGGAGACCTCCTCCGGCTGCCGCTGGCTGCTCGGCGGCCCTCTAGGCTTAGGCGAGCCCCCGGCTCGGTTTGGGCCTACAGGCCCAGCCGAGCCGGGGACTCGCCTAAGCCTAGAGGCCCGCCGAGCAGCCAGCGGCAGCCGGAGAAGGTCACCGCTGGAGGATCGGGGCGAAGTTCCCAAAAATACACCCCAAAATCGGCCCTGAGCTCCAGCGGAGACCTCTCCAGCTGCCGCTGGCTGCTCGGCGGGCCTCTAGGCTTAGGCGAGCCCCCGGCTTGGCTTGGGCCTACAGGCCCAGCCGAGCCGGGGACTCGCCTAAGCGTAGAGGCCGGCCGAGCAGCCTGCTCGGCCGGAGGAGGTCACCGCTGGAGCTCAGGGCCGATGTTGCCTAACACATACTCACCGACATCGGCCCTTAGCTCCTCCAGCGATGGCGGTCCCGCTTGCAGCATCCTCTCTCCGTTGCTCGCCGGAATGACGTCACGAAAGCCTTTGACCCCGGGGGGTCAAAGGCTTTCGTGACGTCATCCTGGCGAGCAACGGAGAGAGAGAGGACGCTGCAAGCGGGACCGCCATCGCTGGAGGAGCTAAGGGCGATGTCGGTGAGTATGTGTGGAACCGGTGGAGGACTCGAGGCCGATGTAGGTGAGTATGTGCTCTACACACACACACACACCCTGCTTGCTCGGCCGGTATCCAAGCTTAGGCGAGCCCCCGGCTTGGCTTGGGCCTAGAGGCCCTGCCGAGCCGGGGACTCGCCTGAGCATGGAGGCCGGTCGAGTTGCATGCTTGGGCGTCCTCCAGGCTCAGGCGAGTCCCGCTCGGCTGGGCCTCTAGGCCCACGCCAAGCCGGGGGCTCGCCTAAGCTTGGTCGGCATCCAGGCTCAGGCGAGCCCCCGGCTTGGCTTGGGCCTAGAGGCCCAGCCGAGCCAGGGACTCACCTGAGCCTGGAGGACGGCCGAGCATGCAACTCGACCGGCCTCCATGCTCAGGCGAGTCCCGCTCTGCTGGGCCTCTAGGCCCAAGCCGGGGGCTCGCCTAAGCTTGGATACCGGCCGAGTAAGCAGGGTGGGTGTGGAGAGCACATACTCACCTACATTAGCCCTGAGCTCCAGCGGTGACTGTCCTCCGGCTGCCGCAGGCTGCTCGGCCGGCCTCCAGGCTCAGGCGAGCCCCCGGCTTGGCTTGGGCCTAAAGGCCCAGCCGAGCCGGGGGCTCGCCTAAGCCTGGAGGCCGGCGAGCAGCCTACGACAGCCACCGCTGAGGCTCCGGGCCAATGTAGGGGGATGTTGCCTACACATACTCACCTACATCGGCCCTTAGCTCCTCCAGCGATGGCGGTCCCGCTTCCAGCGTCCTCTCTCGCTCCGTTGTTCGCCGGAATGACGTCACGAAAGCCTTTGACCCCGGGGTCAAAGGCTTTCGTGACGTCATCCCGGCGACCAACGGAGCGAGAGAGGACGCTGAAGCGGGACGCGGGACCGCCATCGCTGGAGGGCCGATGTAGGTGAGTATATCCACGAGCGGGGGGGCCATATCCACGAGCGGGGGGGCCATATCCACGAGCGGGGGGCCATATCCACGAGCGGGGGGGGCGATATCCACGTGCTGGGCGATATCCACGAGCTGGGGCAGTATCCACGAGCTGGGGGCAGTATCCACGTGCTGGGGCAGTATCCACGAGCTGGGGCAATATCCACGTGCTGGGGCAGTATCCACGTGCTTGGGCGATATCCACGAGCTGGGGGCAGTATCCACGTGCTGGGGCAGTATCCACGTGCTGGGGCAGTATCCACGTGCTGGGGCAGTATCCACGTGCTGGGCAATATCCACGTGCTTGGGCAGTATCCACGAGCTTGGGCAGTATCCACGAGCTGGGGCAGTATCCACGTGCTGGGGCAGTATTCACGTGCTGGGGCAGTATCCATCCACGTGCTGGGGCAGTATCCACGTGCTGGGGCAGTATCCACGTGCTGGGGCAGTATCAATCCACGTGCTGGGCAATATCCATGTGCTGGGCAGTATCCACGTGCTGGGCAGTATCCACGTGCTGGGGCAGTATCCACGAGCTGGGGCAATATCCACGTGCTGGGGCAGTATCCACGTGCTGGGCAATATCCACGTGCTGGGTCAATATCCACGTGCTGGGTCAATATCCACGTGCTGGGGCAGTATCCACGTGCTGGGCAATATCCACGTGCTGGGGCAATATCCACGTGCTGGGCAGTATCCACGTGCTGGGCAATATCCACGTGCTGGGTCAATATCCAAGTGCTGGGTCAATATCCACGTGCTGGGGCAGTATCCACGTGCTGGGGCAATATCCACGTGCTGGGGCAATATCCACGTGCTGGGTCAATATCCACGTGCTGGGGCAGTATCCACGTGCTGGGGCAATATCCACGAGCTGGGGCAGTATCCACGAGCTGGGGCAATATCCACGAGCTGGGGCAGTATCCACGTGCTGGGGCAGTATCCACGTGCTGGGGCAGTATCCATCCACGTGCTGGGGCAGTATCCACGTGCTGGGGCAGTATCCACGTGCTGGGGCAGTATCAATCCACGTGCTGGGGCAATATCCATGTGCTGGGCAGTATCCACGTGCTGGGGCAGTATCCACGAGCTGGGGCAATATCCACGTGCTGGGGCAGTATCCACGTGCTGGGGCAATATCCACGTGCTGGGTCAATATCCACGTGCTGGGTCAATATCCACGTGCTGGGGCAGTATCCACGTGCTGGGGCAATATCCACGTGCTGGGGCAATATCCACGTGCTGGGCAGTATCCACGTGCTGGGGCAATATCCACGTGCTGGGTCAATATCACGTGCTGGGTCAATATCCACGTGCTGGGGCAGTATCCACGTGCTGGGGCAATATCCACGTGCTGGGGCAATATCCACGTGCTGGGTCAATATCCACGTGCTGGGGCAGTATCCACGTGCTGGGGCAATATCCACGAGCTGGGGCAGTATCCACGAGCTGGGGCAATATCCACGTGCTGGGGCAGTATCCATCACGTGCTGGGGCAATATCCACGTGCTAGGGCAGTATCCACGAGCTGGGGCAGTATCCACGAGCTGGGGCAATATCCACGTGCTGGGGCAATATCCACGTGCTAGGGCAGTATCCACGAGCTGGGGCAGTATCCACGTGCTGCGGCAATATCACGTGCTGGGGCAATATCCACGTGCTGGGCAGTATCCACGTGCTGGGGCAGTATCCACGTGCTGGGGCAGTATCCACGTTCTGGGGCAGTATCCACGTGCTGGGGCAATATCCAGGAGCTGGGGCAATATCCACGTGCTGGGGCAATATCCACGTGCTGGGGCAGTATCCACGTGCTGGGGCAATATCCACGAGCTGGGGCAGTATCCACGAGCTGGGGCAGTATACATGAGCAGGGGCAATATCCACGTGCTGGGGCAGTATCCACGTGCTGGGGCAATATCCACGTGCTGGGTCAATATCCACGTTCTGGGGCAATATCCACGTTCTGGGGCAGTATCCACGTGCTGGGGCAGTATCCACGTGCTGGGGCAATATCCAGGAGCTGGGGCAATATCCACGTGCTGGGGCAATATCCACGTGCTGGGGCAGTATCCACGTGCTGGGGCAGTATCCACGAGCTGGGGCAATATCCACGTGCTGGGGCAATATCCACGTGCTAGGGCAGTATCCACGAGCTGGGGCAATATCCACGTGCTGGGGCAATATCCACGTGCTGGGGCAGTATCCACGAGCTGGGGCAGTATCCAGGAGCTGGGGCAATATCCACGTGCTGGGGCAATATCCACGTGCTGGGGCAGTATCCACGAGCTGGGGCAGTATCCACGAGCTGGGGCAATATCCACGTGCTGGGGCAATATCCACGTGCTAGGGCAGTATCCACGAGCTGGGGCAGTATCCACGTGCTGCGGCAATATCCACGTGCTGGGGCAATATCCACGTGCTGGGGCAGTATCCACGTGCTGGGGCAGTATCCACGTTCTGGGGCAGTAATCCACGTGCTGGGGCAGTATCCACGTGCTGGGGCAGTATCCACGTGCTGGGGCAATATCCAGCTGGGGCAATATCCACGTGCTGGGGCAATATCCACGTGCTGGGGCAGTATCCACGTGCTGGGGCAATATCCACGAGCTGGGGCAGTATCCACGAGCTGGGGCAGTATACATGAGCAGGGGCAGTATATCCACAATAGACTGCCCTCTGGGCAGGCTTTACAACTAGTAAAATATAATCGACAGTAACTCTGTGCCCTCCGGAGTCATTAATCCTCTGTGTCTCCCCGTTACCGGCTGTATTATGTGTGTGTGACTGCATGTGTGTGACTGTGGAAGTATGTAAGTGTGTATGTGGAAGTGTGTGTGACGGTATATGGATGTGTGGGACAGTAGGCCGTGATATGTGGTGCTCTGTGATATGCTCATACACACAATGTTTTTTGGGGGTGGGTGGGCAGCAATTCATCCTTCGCTCCAGGCAACACAGTGGCTTGGGCCGGCCCTGCCTTCAACCATTAGAAAACTAAACAAGAAAACAAAAAATGAGGGACCCCTGACTAAGGGATACACCTCAAAAAACAGGAATGCCGGAAAAATCTGTAAATACTTTATTGGTATAAATAAGAGACATTCATCGTGAACACCAGAAAATTATAAAATCAAAAAGACAAAAGACACATGGGAAAATTCTTGAGCAATCTTGATAGGAGGCATAGGTCTTAATATTAACCTCGTTCAAAAAGTGTCTAAGTGGCGACTCTAGGAACAATATTTAGGGGGGCACAACTGGGGGGGCACTAATAATTTTCACCACTAAATCATAGTACTGAATAAAACTAAGGGCCCTGTCCCCTGGTGTGAGCTAAAACACCATCACTAAAGGAAAAATTTAGCGTGAGTCGCTAAAACATAGTGCCTGACGACCTACTAACAGATCACCTTGTCCGCGGTAGTCCATGAACAAGGTTGTTTAGCGCATGCTAGGGAAACTAATGCGGTTGTGTACAGGATAGAACTGTTTTTTTTCCAGTGCAGAGTGCCGGACCATACCTATCCCCCACAAGCTTGAATATGAACACATCCAGTGAATAACCTCACACCCCTGCATTATTAAAATCCTCCACGGTGGCCGTATCACCCATGTTTTGATGCACACATATATTAAGGCTGATGGGCATTGCATGATAAATGCCACCCAACAGCATGTAGAATCCTTACACTGCATTTAATAAATCCAAAAGGAAGGCCAGGTGAGCGACACAAATTTCCCTGCTTCAGCATATAAATAATACATGTTTCAGGCAAGACTTATTCATGTGTCCCTTTAAACATGGTCCACACAGTCACACTAATAATCAACCACTTACATACTATGAATAACCCCAACACAAAATGTTTAAAATTAGGCAATATATTAGAATATACACTATATTGCCAAAAGTATTCGCTCACCTGCTTTGGCTCGCATATGGATGGGTGAGCAAATACTTTTGGCAATATAGTGTATGTGGATAAAGGATACATTTATAATAGAGCCTACTGCAACAGCAGTGACATTGCTGACCAGATCCATTACTATGTTGTATGAGGCCAAGAGAACACCTGTGCTGCATTCCTTTCAATTGCCTGTTAATTTTGGGCGAGGGCCTGTTTTAACAGTTTTTTGGCGTTAGCACCAGGGTTGAGCAGTAGGTAAAATGTTGCAATTAGCGCCCCTCAAAAAATTATCGTTGGCACCAAGTGATCTGTTAGCTGCAAAAGTGCTAGAGATCTCTAGCGCTCCCCATGTTAAGTAAAGGACGTGGAAAGTACAATAAGCTCACGGTACAAATTGCTAATAGCAAAGCGCTAAGTGATTTTTCCCGTTTGTAGCAGGAGGCAAACTATCTGTTGGTCAGGCGCTAGACTCAATTAACCTGGCACTAACGCAAAACCATGCCGACGCAAGGGTTAGCTCACACCAGGTAATAGTGCCCTAAATAAGTACAGTATATATATATAAATAGGATTCCAAAACCCAGAGTAATGTACTGCAATGATGCCTTTTTGTTGTACTAACCTGAAACTTAAATTCAATATTTTATTCGCCGCAATTCGGCAGTTTTCGCTGAATGTCTGATTGCTGCTTCAGCAACTCCACTTATAGCAAATTACAGTGACCATTTGCTAAATAGGGAATTCATCTTATTTTCAGCAAAATAAATTCCTTGCAATGTGACGAAAAGCAGAGGATCTAAAAATGAATAGACCCTTTAGGCTAGGGTCAGACGAATGCATTTTTCGCATCGTCCGTAAAAAAGTGCGTCCGAACGCCTGGACGCACTTTTTCACGGAACACGCGATAGCGGTCATACGATGCGCAATTACGGCTGTGATTTTTTATGGATCCAAACCAGGAAACTTTGGATGTCAGGACGTTATGTTGGCCAGACTGGAGCAGCGTCAGACGTTTCCTAATCACGAACACACGCCGCTATGCGAACGCAGTGCACTCTGTACGTCAGTACTAGCGGTTCAGCGTTCTTGCAAAAATGCGTTTGTTTGCCGCTTGCGTTGTGCGGCCGAACTTTCGTGCGGCCGTACTTCGTGTGTGGGCCTGCGTTGGATGTCATTTGCTGCTACCACGGCCGTAATAAAGTGCGGCTAAACGCACGTTCGCACTGCGTTCGTCTGACCCCAGCCTTAAACTCTCAACTCAGCTCTCTGCGATCCATCCACCGCAGCAGCCGCCACATCATCCACACATCGGATAGGTGACGTATCCCTCGAATCTTCCTCCACCAACTCCGCAGCCTCCCATGGGATCCTCATCGCTGCCATCAGAAGGTGCCAAGAGCCGCGTGTAAGCGGACTTCCCTCCTCCTCCGGCAGCCGCTCCAGGCAGGCCTCGAGGGCCGAAAACATTGCTTCCATACCTCGGACGGGAGGGAGTTGCTCCAATCTGCGCCACTCCAAGCCTTCCTCCGCCGTCCCCGCCAAGGGTACATCAGGTGTGGTCAGAAAATGGGGGCCCTCCATCCTCACAGACCGCAAAGGTAAAACACCCGGCAAGGAATCACCAGCAGGGGTAGCAGGGGGAACGAGGGGTGAGGCAATCAGGAGCAGAAGGGTAGGCCTCAATATGGCCGACAGCCAACCTGATCTGCAGGGAGACTGCAGGTAAAAAACTCAGCTGTGCTCCGGGCGGGGGGACAAAAACGGGCCCCGGAGCAATCCACACTATGACCAGCTGTGCAGAGATTCCACTGGGGGTTGATTCGTGGGGTAACTCAAGGAGAAACCTCTGGTAAAAGAAGAGTCTGACGGAGCTCCACCACAGCACGTCTTCTCTCATGCAGAGCCGGCCACGCCCCCTCTCACTCATCAGGTTTAACCGCGTTTTGAAGCCTTATTTTATTATATGACCCAGACATATTATATATCGTTCTTTCCGGCAGACTCAGCAGATTCAAAATATATCATTATTATATGTATACGTCATGTCCTGTCTGTATATTATAACAAAAAATGCAATAAAATTAGAATTTTCAATAATTTACAATGTGGAAAGTGTTTTTTTTTCACATTTTAACATGCAAGCATTTGCGGTTATATTTTCTATAGGTTGCGTTTGTTAAAAAAATTAGAAATGGGGTCTCGTTAAATTTTTTTTGGGGGGAAAATTACGTGATTTTTAACAAACGCACCTGTAATGGAGTGGACCCTCTCACATGAACACCACAGCAGGGAAAGTGTTTCATCAAGCAGTCTTTATTCATTGTAGCATAGGTGTATACAGGCACAGTTGCTTGGTTCAACCAAATAAACAAAAGAAGAAAACCTTTCTCTTCTATCCAGCAATCAATGTAACAATAACAAAAAATTGTGTCCTCAAATCACAGGCCTTTCGGAGCTGTGTCTGTCTGAGGGGAGAACCACCAAAAAAATTAACCTCCTGTGCCTGTATAGGCGTGTCTCTTTTAAAGCCCCAGCAATGACAACATCAAGCCATTGTGTGTGTTGCTGGGCTGATCAACCCTGCCAAGTTAGGCTAGGGTCAGATGAGCGCATTTTGTACGGACTGTGCGTCTGTGCGGTACGGACGTACTTACTGACTGACAACAAGGTAGTGACCAAACAGTCAGTTTTTTTCACTGATGTATTTTTTGACTAATGTAGCAGGGAAAATAAATTAAAATGAAAAAACATTCTGTCCGTCAAAAATGCTGGACGTATAAATGCAGTCCATCTGACCTGTTTCATCACTCACACACAAACTACACGGACGTTGCAGACGTGGCGCACTCCGCACGTCCGTTCTAGCAGTATTACGTTCTTGCCTAAACTGCGTCCGTTTGCCGCGTCCGCCATGCATCCGCACGTCTGTGCGGACGTACTTCGTGTATGGGGCTCCAATGGTCAGAATGCTATGCTGCCACAGATGTACAAATGTGCGGCAACACGGACGTGATAACTGCGCTCGTCTGACCCCAGCCTTAACCCTTTCCTCAGGGAACCTTATATACACCCCATCACCCCATACAAAAATCATTAGTGCAGCATCATTGTTTACATTATAATTGAAATGGGAACAATATTGCTGCATTAACAAAACAAAACAAAAAAACACTTTTTTTTTTTAGAATTTTGTTTTTTAATATTATTTATTTTTTATTTATTAACTTATACATGGTCATGTTTGGTATCGTTGGAAAGGCCATGCTCTGGCCGATCCAACAATACCTAACATAAACCCCTAGCTGCCACGGATCGGGAGATAGGGGGTTCATTGGAACCCCCTATCTCCTCCATTGGTGGCAACTAGGGGTTAACTCCAGGACTGACGTCATCACGCTATGCACGATGACACCAGTCGTCATGGGGAGTTCCCGGAAGCTTGGCCGACATCCAAGATGTCGACCAGCTCCGGGAGAGGATCACAATTTGGCGCCGAATCGTGATCCGGCACCCAAGGGGTTAAAGCCAGGCACCGTTTGGAAGGGCAGGCTGGGCCCTTCCAAACAGTGCCTGACTTTACTGCTGGACCCCAGCGATCGAGAAGGAGAGAGGTCCAAAGGACCTCCCTTTCAGGCACCTCCTCCGCCCTCACGGGGGGGCACCTGAAATAGATGTCATCGCGCCAGCGCCGGAGTCCCGGAGTGCCGGGCTGACATCCAAGATGTCAGCCCGCACCGGGGGGCCAGCAATCGGCCAGAATCCCAGACGATTGCTGCCTCCTGTGCTAGGACACGCTGAGCGCGTCCTTAGCAGCCAAGTGGTTAATCGAAGAAATTTTATCACCAACTCATCAATTACTCATGCGATTAAAGAAGATCATTGATTTGGAATTAAGGAAATAAACTTAAACATATCTTTGCAAATAACCATATCAACTATTGTCACGACACTTTTACAAAACAGTTATATTTGATTTTGAACCAATAAGACAGAAGACAAAGAAAGAAGAGAAAAAACAATGCATTTTTATATATTGATGGATCATCATTGTGTTGCCTAAGTGATAATTATTCTGTATATTTTATTATTTTTGTTGTTTGGTTACAATTAATATTGTTCAAATTCCCTGACACATTTAGGATTATTGGAGATCACATCCAATTAAAATTAGAGTTAAATAGTATATTTAGGAACATATATTTAATGTATTTGCATAAATACGTTTCATGACATATTTAATGTTAAATGGAATATAGTTTAATTCAGGTCTAAAGGATTGTAGGAAACTTTTAATTCGGCAAAATTAATGTTGCCTTTTTTGTTTTCTTTCAAAACAAACAAGAATGGATAAGATATCAATAAAATATTTTTTTGATATTAAAATGGATGGAGTATGCACTTCGGCTATTTCCCTTTTGAGCCAAAGTTGCATGTATATATTTTTCTCTAATGAAATGAGTCAGAAGTAGTATAATTTTCTTTTTTTTGTTGCGTGAGGCCCATAGGCTTTGCGGGGAAATTTTTTAATTTATTATCTCTGTTTCTTCTTGTGTAATTAACAACATTTTATTTGTTTTCATGCACTTGAGAGTGATGTATGAAAATGAATGAATGAATGTATACGATGTAAGGATATAGAGTCACCCAGCACGCAGACAAAACCCAGAAAGGCAAGAAAAAACCCTAAACTGAGAAGCTGGTCCTTAGAATGGCCAGGTACTAATCTAAAATACATAGAAGTACAGATCAGGGACAGGAGAGATATCATAGTAATAACAAGCCAGAGGTCGGTACACGAGATAAACATCAGCCAAGGGATAATCACAGAAAACACAGTCAAATATACAAGCCAGAAGTCAAACCAGAAAAACAATATGCAGGAGCTAAAGACACGCGCTGAGGGCTAGAATAAACCACGTCAGGGCTCAGAGCACAGTCAGTGACTGATATTTAAAGGCCTAGATCCCTGACCAGGTTCGGCATTCAAAGTGGCCTGATTCAGAGACTGGATCCCTCTCTGTTGGGAAGGCCACACTGCAGGAGCAGCGGCAGGCATGACAGTACCCCCCCTCCATGAGCGCCCTCCGGGTGCCGAGATCCCAGAGCAGTGGGATGAGAACGGTGAAAGGCATGGACCAGACGGGGGGCATGGAGATCAGAAGTTGGAACCCATGAGCGTTCCTCCGGGCCATACCCTCTCCAGTGCACCAAATATTGAAGACCACCACGGGAATGACGGGAATCAACAATGGACTGGACCAGTACAGGACGAGGTCGAGGAATGACAGTGGTGAACGGATTGCACAGAAGGGGCTTCAACAAGGAGGTGTGAAAGGTATTCGGTATACGGAGGGTACGAGGTAGGTCCAGCGCATAACTGACTTCGTTGATACGTCTTAGGACCTTGAATGGACCAATATACCGCGGAGCAAATTTCATCGATGGCACACGTAACTTAATGTTACGGGTAGACAACCAGACTCTCTGGCCTGGAACATAGGCATAGGCGAATGGGTCCTTACTATCTGCATAGGTCTTCTGTTGGACTGCAGCATGACAGAGATTGGAACGTACCAAAGTCCACACCTTATGAAGAGACTGAACATAGGAGTCCAAGTCAGGAAGACCAGTATCAGAACTAGGGGATGGCAAAAAGGTAGGCTGAAAACCATGGGCAACATAAAACGGGGAGTGACCAGACGAGGCATTCACATTACTGTTCAGAGCAAATTCAGCCCAAGGAAGTAAAGATACCCAATCATCCTGCCCTTGAGAAGAGAAGCTACGAATGTAGTTCTCACTAGACTGATTAGCACGTTCGGCAGCTCCATTGGACTGTGGGTGATAAGCAGAAAAAAAGATACTTTAATGCCCAACTGTGAACAGAAATTTTGCCAAACTCTAGAAATGAACTGGGGACCCCGATCAGAGACAATTTCATGAGGCAAACCATGTAATCTGAATACCTCTTTGGCAAATATGTTGGCTAGACCTTTGGATGTTGGCAATTTCTTGAGAGGAACCAGATGAACCATTTTAGTAAAGCGATCAACAATGGTCAAAATCACTGTATGCCCTTTCAGAAGGTGGCAAATCTACTATGAAATCCATAGAAATATGTGACCATGGTTTGTCAGGGATGGCTAGTGGTTGCAATAGCCCTGCAGGAGATTGAGTAGAGGTTTTGGATTGTGCACATACCACACATGCCTGTACATATTCCCTCACATCCTTGGCAATGTCTGGCCACCAGTACATCGGTGTAAGGGCTGACAATGTCCTTTTTATACCAGGATGACCGGCTGGCCTGGAGGCATGATAACATGAGAGTAGTTCCTTTCTTTCTGCGTCAGGAACAAACAACTTGTCAGAAGGAGTCTCAGGGGGAGCTGTACTTTGCATAGCTTGGATACGAGTAAGGAGTGTAGAAGTAAGGGTGAGATGAGTAGCTGCCACTACTCTCTCCAGAGGAACAATCGACTCAACTGGTCTATCTTGCTGTTCTGTGACCTCAAACTGGCTGGAAAGCGCGTCTGCCTTAGCATTTCTGTTACCGGGCCTATAGGTGATTATGTAATTGAAATGAGTCAAAAACATAGACCACCGGGCTTGACGGGATGACAGTCTTTTGGCATCGGCAATAAAGGTCAGGTTTTTATGGTCAGTCAGAATCATAGTGGGAGTAGGAGCTCCTTCAAGTAGGTGTCTCCACTCCTTCAAAGCAGAAATGATAGCCAGGAGTTCTCGGTTACCGATATCATAGTTCCTTTCAGCACTAGATAATTTCTTGGAAAAGAAGCCACAAGGCTTGAGTGGTTGGTCAGGGGATTCTCTTTGGGAGAGAACAGCTCCTACTCCTGTCTCAGAGGCATCAACCTCTAGGATGAAAGGCTTCCTTGGATCAGGGTGGACAAGTATAGGGGCCGTAGAAAAAGCCTCTTTAAGAGTCTCAAAGGCTTTAACGGCTTCAGGGGACCAAATACGGGTATTAGCTCCCTTCTTGGTCATATTGGTAATGGGTGCCAGTATTGTGGAGAAATTGAGTATGAACCTGCGGTAGTAGTTGGCGAACCCTATGAATCTCTGAATAGCTTTTAGCCCTATAGGACATTGCCAGTCAGTAACAGCAGTAAGTTTAGCCGGGTCCATGGAAAATCCTTCTTTGGAAATGACATAACCTAGATATGCTAACTTAGGTTGGTCAAAGAGACACTTCTCCAATTTACAGTAAAGGCCATTGTTCAACAACGTCTGAAGAACCTTTTTAACCTGCAAGTGGTGAGTAGCGAGATCAGGTGAGTAAATGAGTATATCATCCAAATACACGATGACACAGTCGTGTATGAAATCACGCAAAACATCATTTATAAAATCCTGGAACACAGCTGGAGCGTTACATAGCCCAAAGAGCATTACAAGGTACTCGTAGTGACCAGATCTGGTATTGAAAGCGGTTTTCCATTCATCACCATCTTTAATACGCACTAAGTTATACGCACTTCTTAAGTCAAGCTTAGAAAAGATCTGGGAACCTTTTAACCTGTGAAAGAGTTCAGCAATCAATGGAATGGGATAGGCATTTTTCACAGTTATTTTATTTAATCCCCTATAGTCTATGCAAGGTCTTAAGTCCCCTTCTTTCTTAGAGACAAAAAAGAACCCAGCACCAGCAGGAGATGTGGATTTCCTTATGAAGCCCTTAGCAAGGGAATCCTTTATGTACTCCTCCACTATGAGGTTCTCATGTTGAGACAGAGGATACACTCGTCCCTTGGGAGGAAAAGTGCCAGGAAGAAGATTAATAGCACAATCATAGGGTCTATGCTCAGGTAAAGTCTCAGCCCCTCCTTTGTTGAAAACCTTCCTGACCTCCTCATAATGTATAGGAACCAATACAGATAAAGGAGCAGCAGTGGGTACATTTATGGTGTGCACAGACTTGACAGGAATCATGCATGAATCAAAACAAGACTTGCTCCATGACAGAACAGTGTTTCTTCTCCAGTCTATGACTGGATTGTGTTTATGTAGCCAAGGATACCCCAAAACAACAGGACATGAAGGAGATGATAGGAGTTGGCATACCACAGTCTCTTTATGGAGAACTCCTACAGACATGGAAATAGGACTGGTCTCCTTAGAAATATATGGGTTGGAAAGGGGTCTGCCATCTATAGCATGAATAGCTATAGGTGGGGTTTTTTCCACACAGGGAATCCCTTTCTCCAATGCAAAAGTGGTGTCCATAAAATTGTCCTCTGCCCCTGAATCAAGAAGTGCATCTACCTGAATAATGGAGGAACCCACCTCAATCACAATAGTAAAGTAACAACACTTTTTATAGACAGAAGGAGACAATGTCAAAACCTCTGATACCAGTCCCCTCTCCTCTGACGGTTTAATCTCACCAGACTGTATTGGTTGAGGTACAGGGTTGTCAGATGCAGCAGGGTTAAACTCTGGAGACACACACGGCATTAACCTATTAGGTTGCGCTTTTGTTTTACACAGGTCCCTGATTTGGTCCTCCATCTCCATACAGAATGGAATTAGATCATTCAGATTCCCAGGAAGATCTCTTGCTGTAATCGCAAGGGTTAACGAGTCAGATAAACTCTCCAGAAAACAGGACACCAGAGTTTCATTATCCCAATTAACCTCGGCAGCAAGCGTCTGAAACTCAACAGCATATTCCAACACAGTTCTGTCTCCCTGACATAACCTCATTAACCGTTTAATAGCAGGATTTGTTTTTCTGGAAGGGTTAAACACACTTTTTAAGGTGGTAACAAATTTTTAGACTCCCATAATGCAGTAGCCCAGTCTAAGACCTTGTCTCTGAGATGGTTAAAAAGAAAACACACTTTAGCTCTGTCAGTTGTACACATATGAGGATTTAACTCAAAACATACATCGATTTGATTCAGAAATCCTCTGCATGCAGCAGCCTCACCACTGAAAGTAACAGAGGGCAACATTTGCACTGGAACAGTGGATTTAACCATCGAAGTGTCAGAATGGGTTATAGGAGCAGTTGAAGAAGACTGCATGCAATCTGTATTCTCCAAGAAAGTTTCCACCAACATTGCAAAATGATACATCTTGTCATCAGCCTCCCTTATATGGGAACAGCATGCAGCAAACTGCTGGGCAATGTCTGCAGGGTCCATGGCCCTGACGTAATGTAAGGATATAGAGTCACCCAGCACGCAGACAAAACCCAGAAAGGCAAGAAAAAACCCTAAACTGAGAAGCTGGTCCTTAGAATGGCCAGGTACTAATCTAAAATACATAGAAGTACAGATCAGGGACAGGAGAGATATCGTAGTAATAACAAGCCAGAGGTCGGTACACGAGATAAACATCAGCCAAGGGATAATCACAGAAAACAGAGTCAAATATACAAGCCAGAAGTCAAACCAGAAAACCAATATGCAGGAGCTAAAGACACGCACTGAGGGCTAAAATTAACCACGTCAGGGCTCAGAGCACAGTTAGTGACTGATATTTAAAGGCCTAGATCCCTGACCAGGTGCGGCATTCAAAGTGGCCTGATTCAGAGACTGGATCCCTCTCTGTTGGGAAGGCCACACTGCAGGAGCAGCGGCAGGCATGACATACGATTGGAGGGTATACCATATTTTCTTTTGTTATTTCTTTATTTTTGCTAAAACCGTGTCACATCTTCATCATCACAAGAAATCTGACAGTCTCCAAGTTCACAATGACTGCATATGGAACGAATCATGGACATTTTGTGTCACGGTCAAAGGTCACAGGTAATATGCAACCAGCGCATAGGGACTCCTGAACTAGCTGTCTCTATGTCGGGAACTCTGATTACATTCAACGATTATGCGTCTCAAGCTGGGATCTTGCCAAAAGGCCAAACCTTGACCTCGCACTGGATAAGGACCACGGTATTTTATTAGATTATGAGATATTATTCTTTTTTTCTTTAATCCCCTAGATAAGTGTGAGAAAGGATTGGATTTGGGAAAATGAGAATGTATTTCTTGAGAGTGTGTGTGAATGCAGGTGTGTATGCATTTTATGGAGTGAAGCTGAACATAAGAAAACACACAGATATAGATCTGACTTATGTTGATTATTAGATAAATTAACTTTTCAATTCAAGTTATTATATTTTTCTTGTTCGGTGAAGTACATTTTGTGAAAAGGGAGTAAATAGTTATTGAATGTCTAGAATAGGCATTTGGCCCAGGCTCCAAGTGTGGTTCGCTGGAAGAGTGAATCTAGATAGCTAAGTGTATTTTATGTTAATAAAGGGCCTCCTTGGGGAATCCCTTTCGTACATCGTAAAGGTATTTCATGAATAATTACTAGACTTTTTTTTTCTTCCCTTCTGAGCATCTAGAATGACCTAAATGTATAAAGCTATGACACTGAGGCCCCGGGTATAATTTGTTTATTTGTCTAGTTTTGGTTTATCCTTTTGAGTGATCACAATTGTGTATGTGATCAAAAAGACGGCTGAAAGAATTGATATTTTTAATTTCTTGCATGAATATAAATATAGAATAGACAAGTATCTGGCGCCCCCTAATGGATATAGTTAAACAATGCTGTTTGTACACAAACTATTCTTAAGTCCAAAGGACATAGAGCATTAAATTGCAGTTTAAAAAGTCAGCAGCAGACTGATAGTTCACCTCCAACCACCAGAAAGAGTCAATAATGGAAAAATGTGGTGACAGTCCGCGCTTCCCTCTTTTTTTCCTTTCCTTTTCTCCCCCTGAAATCTTGGTCGAGGATCTTCTTTAAGCAGTTAATTGCTTTCTTTTATGCAGTCCTCAATTCTCAAGATATATGGGGATAGAAATGAGAAACATAGTGTGATCCATAAAAACACATCCAAGTCCCCAAAATACAATAGTTCAACTCACATTTGGAGGTGTCATAAATCAGACACTAGATGTATCTCACAACCGATATTTTTTAGGAGATATCGGGCTCCCCTTTTCCTCCTCTGTCCGATGATGTTGCTCCAAATGAAAAAATAAGGTTGCAGGATATCGATGAACAAAATTAAAATTTATTAAAATTTAAAATTTATTCCATAAAACAATAAATAGACAAACACCAATACGCGTTTCGCGATGCACTCGCTTCATCAGTTGGCATGTAAATCAATTCCTTCACAATCTCCTGCAACCTCCTTATATACCCTTTAAAATGTGTTGTGATTGAGTGGGAAACGCCCGTTCTCCCTTCCCTCAAAATTACAATTACTCATTCTGCACCTGCGTGTTACTCATTACAATTACAATTACTCATTCTGCACCTGCGTGGGGCATTCCAAATATCAGATCAACCCAAAAGATGGTGGTGATACATCTCGTAGTGCCCTCTTGCATGTTCCTTTTAAGATCTCTAGTGTTTAAACTCCTAAAGTTTCTGCTCCACCTTCTTTCTACCCACAAGGCTTATTATTATCTACCTTCATGTTCATCCCTAAATAGGTTATTCTGCAATTCTAGATACACATGTATTGCCACACTATTGGAAATCCAATAATGTGCTCTATATCAATATTTTACCGTGATGGAAAAAATCTCACACAAGGGGGGAGTGTGGAACCTTTTCCATCCTCTGAAAACCTCTGCGTGAGATGCTGATTTTTAAAGTGCTAAATTTATAGTGCCTTCTGCAAAATTTAATATGCTAATCTTAATTAAATGTATATGAATACTATTATCAGAACTGAAAATTTGATTCCTTATATGCGTAAAGAATTTATAATGTCATTCATTAAAGTGCTCTCTTTAAAGTGCTACTCTTACAATGTTGTATACCGAATTAAAACTAACCCATATGTTTCTATACCCCTATACAGAGTGCTAATGTGTAAACCGAAATAAAGTGCTTGTGCCTACCTAACAGTATGCCTATAGGGTGATGGTTAATTGATACATTAGTGTCAAACACATTATAACCTCCATATTCAATACATGTTTGGTTACAGTGTACCCTAGTTCATACAAACATCTTCAGTACACCCTTCTAAATGGATATTTTATAAATACACAATTCTAATTAATATAATACAAACCTCATTTTGTAAAACCTTTATGCAATGATTTGTGTACTTCCTAATATGTAGTTTTGACCTATTCTAAAAAGTGGCAGACCTCAAAATCCTGATTCAAACCCCTAGGTGCTAGTGTTTTTAAATTATATATCCATCTCATCTCTGTCCTATTAATTTTATTGATGAAATCCCCTCCTCTCCATTCCTTTTCTACTTGCTGGATCGCCAGAAATTTTGTCCCATTAGGATCTTTATTATGTTTATCTTTATAATGTTGAGGTACAGTATGTGAATCTACGCCTTTTCTAATATTATTCAAATGTTCGCGGATGCGAACATTCAAGCTTCTTGTTGTGCGACCAACATACATCTTCCCACACGGACAAATTAAAATATAAATAACATTTTTTGAAAAACAGGTGAGTGTGTCGTATATCTTGTATCCTTCGCCAGACATACTATTGAACTCTTTTATATGTCTTTTTTGGTTCCCTGTTGTTCTACAAGATGCAAGCACCCACATCCATAAAAACCATTCTCTAAACCGAAATGGTTTTTTTGTTTCCTGCTTCTCAAATGGCTGCTCACTACACGATTTTTGATGTTTTCAACCCCTCTAAAGATAATGGTAGGAGAATTCCCCAATATCTGGCGAAGGTCTTCATCCTTGCGAAGGATGGGCCAATACTTTCTAAGGATTCTTTTAACCTCCTTATGTTCACTGCTGTATTGACAAATAAAAGGAACCTTATTACTCAATCCTCCCTTCGATGTTTTTTTCTTATTGAGAATTTGTTTCTGATTTATTTGTGACACCTTTTTTCTCACTTCTTCCAGAACCTGACCATCATAGCCTTTTTCTTCAAATTGTATTTTCATCGTTTCAGATTGGGTGTGAAATTCCGCGTCCTCAGTACAATTTCTTTTTAACCTAAGGAATTGTCCCTTCGGTACACCTTCCAGAGAGCACTTTAATGAATGACATTATAAATTCTTTACGCATATAAGGAATCAAATTTTCAGTTCTGATAATAGTATTCATATACATTTAATTAAGATTAGCATATTAAATTTTGCAGAAGGCACTATAAATTTAGCACTTTAAAAATCAGCATCTCACGCAGAGGTTTTCAGAGGATGGAAAAGGTTCCACACTCCCCCTTGTGTGAGATTTTTTCCATCACGGTAAAATATTGATATAGAGCACATTATTGGATTTCCAATAGTGTGGCAATACATGTGTATCTAGAATTGCAGAATAACCTATTTAGGGATGAACATGAAGGTAGATAATAATAAGCCTTGTGGGTAGAAAGAAGGTGGAGCAGAAACTTTAGGAGTTTAAACACTAGAGATCTTAAAAGGAACATGCAAGAGGGCACTACGAGATGTATCACCACCATCTTTTGGGTTGATCTGATATTTGGAATGCCCCACGCAGGTGCAGAATGAGTAATTGTAATTGTAATGAGTAACACGCAGGTGCAGAATGAGTAATTGTAATTTTGAGGGAAGGGAGAACGGGCGTTTCCCACTCAATCACAACACATTTTAAAGGGTATATAAGGAGGTTGCAGGAGATTGTGAAGGAATTGATTTACATGCCAACTGATGAAGCGAGTGCATCGCGAAACGCGTATTGGTGTTTGTCTATTTATTGTTTTATGGAATAAATTTTAAATTTTAATAAATTTTAATTTTGTTCATCGATATCCTGCAACCTTATTTTTTCATTTGGAGCAACATCATCGGACAGAGGAGGAAAAGGGGAGCCCGATATCTCCTAAAAAATATCGGTTGTGAGATACATCTAGTGTCTGATTTATGACACCTCCAAATGTGAGTTGAACTATTGTATTTTGGGGACTTGGATGTGTTTTTATGGATCACACTATGTTTCTCATTTCTATCCCCATATATCTTGAGAATTGAGGACTGCATAAAAGAAAGCAATTAACTGCTTAAAGAAGATCCTCGACCAAGATTTCAGGGGGAGAAAAGGAAAGGAAAAAAAGAGGGAAGCGCGGACTGTCACCACATTTTTCCATTAATGAATATAAATATCTTTCTTCATTTTCTTATTTGAGAAGGAACTTGCAAAGGTTTATGGAATTCCTGTTATGGTAATTACAAAATAGGAAAACTGATTTGATTTGTTTATTGTTATTTTTTAACAATAGCATCTGTCTAAACAGAAAGCTTTGTTCTACACCTTGGCCAGCCACTGGTCCTACTGACCTTGTCTTTCTAAATCATCCTGCTGGCATCTCTATTTACACTAGCTAGGTTTTGCAGTTAATTGCTACAAAGTCACTGGAGTGTTAGAATCTATGCAAAACATTTTAAAGAAGTAGTTAGTATTAGTAAGTGAAACCATACATGATGGCTGCCAGGTATACAAGATGGCTGCCAGGTATACAAGATGGCTGCCATCTCAGGCCTTGCCCCTGCACTACATCTGTGTTTTTTTTCCTATCTAACTTTCTATCTCTGCTTGCTCATTGCTTGTTATGACCTTATTTATTACTGCATTCTGTGATTGTTTCTTTACCATAATTTACTAGCCATTATTATCTTTTATTGGCCTTATGCCTGTAAATGTATGTTTTTCTTTCGCTTTACCAATCCCCTGCTTATCGGTCTTTCTGTCCCAATCTATCCCTTTTAACTTTAAACTTGTATAACACCCTTTTTTATCTACTGGTTAGCAAGGAAAGCCCAAGTCACCAGGCCAGCAAACTGTTTGTGACGACCACCCGCTATCTACCCAGTTGTCACGTGCGGAGGGAGGGTGTACAGTTGCAAGAAAAAGTATGTGAACCCTTTGGGATTACGTGGAGTTTTGCATGAATTGGTCATAAAATGTGCTCCGATCTTCATCTAAGTCACAACAATTTGAAAAACACAGTCTGCTTAAAATAATACAACACAAACATATGTTTTCATGTGTTTATTGAACATAGCATGTAAACATTCACAGTGCAGGGTGGAAAACGTATGTGAACCCCTAGCCTAATGACTTCTCCAAGAGCTAAATTGGAGCCAGGAGTGAGCCAACTTTGAGTCCAATCAGAGTGATATTATTGGATGTGTTGCTGAAAGCTGTCCTGCCCTTTAAAAACACACACCAGTTTTGGGTTTACTGGTTTCAAGAAGCACTGCCTGATGTGAACCATGCCTCACAGAAAAGAGCTCTCAGAAGACCTACGATCAAGAATTGTTGACTTGCATGAAGCTGGAAAGGGTTACAAAAGTATCTCCAAAAGCCTTGATGTTCATGTGTCCACGGCAAGACAGACTGTCTACAAATGGAGAAAGTTCAGCACTGTTGCTACTCTCCCTAGGCGTGGTCGTCCTGTAACAATGACTGCAAGAGCACAGCGCAGAATGCTTAATGAGGTAAAGAAGAGTCCTAGAGTGTCAGCTAAAGACTTACAGAAATCTCTGGCACATGCTAACATTTTTATAGCAAGAAGGAGGGATGATCGAGTCAGTGCTTCCTTCAAGGGTTTTTTCTTTTTTTCTGTGTACCTTTAAAATAAACAGAAACGCTGCCATAGCGTAATAAATTTCTAAACAAATGTAGATAAGAAAAAGGAGGATGCACTCACATTTTTTTGTGTCTCAATCAGACACTAGATGCTCCAATCAATCGGCAAAATTAGATGGGAATGCCGAATTTTCCCTGGATACGTAGTCTTGTAATCCCCAAAAAGTGCTGCACTCCAATTATAGATTTAAAAGGCAAAATTTATTTAAAATAAATATAACAAGCACATGGGAAAAGCACCTAAGGTGCACAAAAAATGTGAGTGCATCCTCCTTTTTCTTATCTATATTTGTTTAGAAATTTATTACGCTATGGCAGCGTTTCTGTTTATTTTAAAGGTACACAGAAAAAAAGAAAAAACCCTTTGAAGGAAGCGCTGACTCGATCATCCCTCCTTCTTGCTATATTTATTATCCTTTGGTGGGTTTGGATATACCACCTATTGAAAGAGACAGCTGCTGATTCATATCAAGAACTGATTTTATTCTCATATCAATTTATATAGGAATAGTGTTTTGTGGAACAGTTTACATCCATCTCCTCTAGGTGGCGCCATTGATACAGCCTTTTTTTTCCATGCTAACATTTATGTTGACACATCTACAATAAGGAAAACATTAAACAAGAATGGAGTACATGGGAGGACACCACGGAGGAAGCCATTGCTGTCCAAAAAGAATATTGCAGCACGTTAGAAGTTTGCAAAAGAGCACCCGGATGTTCCACAGCAATACTGGCAAAATATTCTGTGGACAGATGAAACCAAAATGGAGTTGTTTGGAAACAACACACAGCACTATGTGTGGAGAAAAAAAGACACAGCACACCAACATCAAAACCTCATCCCCACTGTAAAACATGGCGGAGGGAGCATCATGGTTTGTGGCTGCTTTGCTGCCTCAGCACCTGGACGGATTGTTGTCATTGATGGAAAAATGAATTCCAGAGTTTATCAAGACATTTTGCAGGAAAACGTAAGACCATCTGTCCGCCAACTGAAGCCCCGCAGAGGATGGGTGATGCAATAGGACAATGACCCAAAGCATACAAGTAATTCAACAAAAGAATGGCTTCAACAAAACAAAATACGCCTTCTGGAGTGGCCCAGTCAGAGTCCTGACTAGGGATGAGCTGTTCGGGTTCGGAGTTCGGCCCGAACTTTGGCAGTTCGAAAGTTTGCGAACTTCGAACTCTTTGGGTGTGTTCAGTTCGAGTTCGAAAAAAAAAAAGAAATTTTGAAAAAAGTATAGAAAATGCTTAAAAAAAATACTAAAAAATCTAGAAATAAAGAGACTCTTTACTGCAGAATATTATAAGCAACAGTTTATTAGATATTGAATTAAAAACTAATGTATACGTGGAAAGATTCTCAACTCTAAATGACCTCTGTTCACAAACGGGCATAACACCAGGTGTTTTTAGTCTGGTAATCAATTTGATACATTGCACACTATACTGAGGTACTGAGGGGGTGGGGTGGTGTCTACTTTTGATTGAGATTTGAGAATTAATTTCCCTCCTAAAACTTCCTAATATGCTGGTGTTTGAAAAAAATTCAAAATAACATCTAAAGCAATGTTATTTTTCACCTCGGGATTAAACATTCACAGGGTTATTCAGAGAGCGGTGAAGAGCAGGAGAATAACTGGAGAAGTGAAAATTCTAGGTCAAAATAGCCAAACCAGAAAAATTCTCCCATTTAACTCACTTTACAAATTGGCTATTTGGTCTAGATTGTTCTCTTCTCCTGCCAGTTCTCCTGGCTTTCACCTCTCTCTCAGGGTTGTTCAGAGAAAGGTGAAAACCAGGAGAATGGCAGGAAAAGTGAACAATCTGGACCAAATAGCCGATTTGGAAAGTGAGATAAGGCTAGGGTCAGACTAACGCATTTTTCGCAGCGACCGTTAAAAAGTACGTCCGAACGCATTGCCATATTTTTTCACGGAATGTGCGAAAACGGTCATACGATGCGCATTTTTGTGCGTGATTTTTTACGGATCCAAACCAGAAAACTTTGGGTGTCTGGACGTTATGTTGGCAGGACATGAGCAGTGTCTGACGTCTCCAAATCACGCACACACGCCGCTAGTGGACGCAGCGCACTCTGTACGTCCGTACTAGCGGTACTGCGTTCTCGAAAAAATTCGTTCATTTTCCTCTTGCGTTGCGCAGCTGGACTTTCGTGCGACCGTACTTCGTATATTGGCTGTATTGCCCGTCATTTGCTGCTAGTGCAGCCGTGATTAAGTGCGCCTAAACGCACGTTAAAAATTCGCTAGTCTGACCCTAGCCTAAATGGGAGAATTTTTCTGATTTGGCTATTTTGACCTAGAATTTTCCATTCTCCAGTCATTCTCCTGCTTTTCACTGCCAAAAAATCAGTAAACTTTTTCTGCGTGTCCGAAAACGTCTCCTCTTTTCATACAGACTGCCGCCCCAAGCAGTTGTTTATGGATAGATTAAAGGAAAAGCATTTACCATCATTTGAAATGTCATTTTTTTGTTTTTACATATTTCTATACATCCTAGAAATCCGCCACTTCACGGGCAGGTTATGGGGACCTCCTAGGCACGATATTTGAAGGAATTTTTCGTTTTTATTTTTAACCCTTATTTCATGGAAAACTCACTGTCCCTTTAAAAACTTTTTTTTTACTTTTTGTCCTTGTTTCCTGTCCCCCAGGGCACTACTTGGACCCCCATACACCTTTTATGGCAAATATCTAGCATATATGCCCTCTTGGAGGGCACTCTAAAAACCGAATTTTCAGCCCCATTGACTTGTATTGAGTTCGAGTTCGGGTTTGGATACGAAAATTTGGAAAGTTCGGGTTCGGCTCCGAACCGAACTCAGGGAGTGTTCGGCTCATCCCTAGTCCTGACCTCAACCCGATTGAAATGCTATGGCATGACCTTAAGAGAGCGATTCACACCAGACATCCCAAGAATATTGCTACACTGAAACAGTTTTGTGAAGAGGACTGGTCCAAAATTACTCCAGATCGTTGTGCAGGTCTGATCTGCAACTACAGGAAACGTTTGGCTGAGGTTATTGCTGCCAAAGGAGGGTCAACCAGTTATTAGGTCCAAAAGGTTCACATACTTTTTCCACCCTGCACTGTGAATGTTTACATGTTACGTTCAATAAAAACATGAAAACATATAATGTTTGTGTTGTATTATTTTAAGCAGACTGTGTTTTTCAAATTGTTGTGACTTAGGCTAGGGTCAGACTGAGGCAGTGCGAACGCGCGTTCTGGCGCACTTAATCACGGCCGTGCTAGCAGCAGATGCCGGGCAATGACGGCCAATATACGAAGTACGGTCGCACAAAAGTCCGGCTGCGCAACGCAAGTGGAAAATGAACGCATTTTTTCGAGAACGTTAAACCACTAGTACTGACGTCCAGAGTGCGCTGCGTCCGCTAGCGGCGTGTGTGCGTGAATTGGAGACATCAGACGCTGCTAATGTCCGGCCAACATAACGTCCAGATGCAAGAAGTGTTTTATTGATGATCCGTACAAAATGACGGATGAAACTGCGCATAGTATGACCGCTATTGCGTATTCCGTGAAAAAATACGTCCATTCTTCGAACGCACATTTTCACGGACAACGTGAAAAATGCGTTAGTCTGACCCTAGCCTAAGATGAAGATCAGAGCACATTTTATGACCCCAAAGGGTTCACATACTTTTTCTTGCAACTGTACAAGGGGTTAACAGCTCCAAGACACTGGACTTACTAACTCTATGTGCTCTCAGGGCCCCAAGTTATGCCAACCTAGCCCCCTAAACCGTACACACCCTTTCGACTATACGCTGCCACCACGAAAGTAATAGAGCACTTTCGAAACCCCAGTAACTGTATACCACCCCAATCCAACCTTATAGCGGTAATATTTCTACCAAATGCTAATACTACAGTAATGCTAAATCCAAGCTATGAGAACATGAATCATCTAAAGCAAAGATAGTACTGGGTTACAAAGTTTTAAAAGGAAAAGACAAAAATAAAACTTTACAGTTTTATCGACGCGTTTGACGGGGCTGCAAAGCACGATTCTCCATAGGAGGATCACGCCTTGCAGTGCTGAGCACACTAACTGCACTCAGCGAGGTGGCAAGACGGGCATCAGAGTAGACGGAATGTCCACTCTTGTGGACGTTCCTTTCACTCTTAAAAACGCTTGTCTGACACCAGCCTAACTTGGCAGCAACACTCTGGCAAACACTCTCCAGCACCCCTCACATGCCTGGTTGTCAGAGTCCCCTTGCAGAGGTTCGGAATTGGACACGTATAGGTGCACCGGAAAATAAGATTTGAGATTTAGAAACTATGTAAAACTAATGAAAAAACATATAGTAAAAATCTAATGTTTAATTAATAAATACAAATTTATTATACGATCTCCATTATGGCAGGTCAGCAACCATGGCCCTCAAGATATTTTGGAAGTACAACTTACATGATGCTCAGCCTCAGCTACTCACTAGACTGGCTCAGCATCATGGGAAATGTAGTTTCAGAACATGAACGTGGAGGGCCACGGTTGGTGACCCATGTATAAGGGACTCATTGAACATCTGGAGGGCCAAAACCAAGCTACCACTGGCTGCCTTTCAGTCCAGCATTCCTGCTATCGTGGCGCCAGCTTCTGTATGGGATGCATGACCTTGATTCCCGCGCTACACATGCGGAGACCATGTGACAACTTATACAAAACAAGGGCTGCACATCAATCACACCTGTCCCCGTGCTTCGTGAGTGAAAGCTAAATCTCCATCTTACTGGTAGCTTTCCCATTAATAAAGCGGTTACAGAAAAAAGAGATCCACAAACACGGCGGCACCACTGTTGCTATGACACAGTCAGCTGAGCTGCCTTGCACTCATCACCTCCCACGGCGGAAGGGGCTGGCGCACTGCGCCGCGTAGACACAGCTCCCAGCCAATGGGAAGGTCAATTTCGCCGACGCCCCACAGCAAGACCTTGCAGTAACAAAATGAACTTCCGCTGAGACTTCGCTTTTTTCTTATATTGTCCGCTTTGACCTGTCTCCCCTCGGTTGACGGCTGACAGCGAAAGCAACGATGGCGGCGGCCGTGGGATTGCGAGCGTCCTATCACCGGATGCTTAACAAGATAGAGTTCATGCTACCCCCCAAGATACGACCCTTTTATAATCACCCGGCAGGTGCGTAAAGCATGCACAGAGCTCTGGGGCTATAGCAGCCACCTTGTCCTCTGATTAGGATGTTCTCTTTCCGGTCCGCACACGCTGCATGCCCATTCCATGTCGCTGCATGAATGACAACGGTGCGTCGCCCGGTCATTCCTCAACCAGTGGGGAAGGTTAACGCGAAGGTCATACTGTGCTCATCGAGGTCTTTATGACATGGGAGGGAGGGTCTGATTCAGGTGACACCTGGGACTTTGATACACCGTGACACATACAGGCTGACATGACCCTTCCCATAAATAATCACAGGTACATGTGTTCGTTCTCTAGCCACCTTTTTCATGTACTTTAAAGTGTCACTGTCATGTCCAAAACAGGTTGTGCATGTTTGAAAGGGAAATCACTCCCTTTTTTTATAAATGTCACCAATTTTTCTTCATTTATTTCTTTGGGGGGGGGGATATTCCCATTAAATTTACATGGTGAATTGCAGGTGACTGTGGCATGCCGCAGGGGCGGAATTGCTTGGAGCAGAGAGGCTGCCAGCCAAAAGCCGGTACTGATTGTGTAGCGGGCCACCTTGGACAGCTTTTTATTTATTTTTTTATGTCATTTTTTTGCTGACCTATTTAAGGCTAGGGTCAGACGAAAGCAGTTTTAACGTGCGTTTAGACGCACAAAATCACGGCCGTGCTAGCAGCAAATGACGTCCAATGCCGGGGAACACACGAAGTACGGCCGCACGAAAGTTCGTCCACGCAACGCAAGTGGCAAGCGAACGCATTTTTTCTAGAACGTCAAACCTCTAGTACTGACGTACAGAGTGCGCTGCGTCCGCTAGCGGCGTGTGTGCGTGATTGGGAGACGTCAGACGCTGCTAATGTCCGGCCAACATAACGTCCAGACACAAAGTGTTTTATTGATGATCCGTACAAAATCACGGACGAAAAGGCGCATCGTATGACCGCTATCGCGTATTCCGGGAAAAAATGCGTCCATTCGTTCGAACGCACTTATTCACAGCGCGAAAAATGCGTTAGTCTGACCCTAGCCTTAAAGGCACAATTTCCTTTCACACGTGTTCAAGGTTTGGTGGCAATCGTGGCTTTTGAAGTTAAAGGATGGAGCACAAAACACGTGTTTAAAAAAACAACACAAAACATAGATCCAAAAATTTTTATGTACATGTGCTATTCTAGGGTATGGTGGCTTTTTGATCCTCAACCCAAACGTACATAAACTAGGACCTATTGGTATTAGGCATCCATATAAACCAAGCTGACCGCTAGGCAAAAACATGGATATTCAAGGTGCAAGATGCACTACTATAATCACACAACCAAAATTAACGAAGTTATACTTGTCTACATAGGCATAACATAGAATACGAAAATAAGTAATAATGGACGATCCTAAAAAACAGGTTGCTAGAGAGCCCTGATCATCCTTTTCTTGGCTCTCAAAATAACTATTGCCATGTATCTTAGCCAGATAATATCAAGCCCCATAAGCTGGAAAGCTACAGAGGCAGCGCAGAACAAACCCCTACGTTTCCATATAACGAGCAAGAGAATATGGGACAATGAGTTATAAATGGGAGATTCCGTCATTTAAAGTATAGGAGGACCCCCCCCAATTAGGATAACCGGTATATTTCTTATTGATGGCTCAAAGACCCATATATTATAGATTGGTTAACATATATATTGGTCTACAAGTTGCTAACATTTACATTGGGAGAACCTCCAGTGATATACTTAATGGAGTCACCCCAATATAACCTGACACTAAGGAGGCTTTAGGCTAATGTCACTGAGCAAAGGACTACTTCTTCTGTACATAAATTTTTATATATATTTTTTTTTTTTCTAAATGGAAGGATTAAAGCCTAGTTAATGTTTGTACAGATCTTTTGGTCAGCTATTATCTTGACTGGAGAAAATCCTCCTGACAGGTGTGTGTCCTATATATCTCTCGCTATCATCATAGGCGAATAACTCTGTTGTATGTTAGTTTAGATCTTGTTGTTTACCCTTATACTATCATGCGTAAGGCTGGGCGTCCACTGGCACCGTATTTGTGCGATGGTGCGATCATCAGATATCGTCTGTCATCATCCGTCCGATCCAACAACATGCAGGTGAATGGACCATCGTCCATTGCGTCCGTCTGACGTCCGTCTTCCAGCGACGGGTTAAGACGACATCAGATGGGCGATCAGAACCAAATCACTCGTTTGCATCGCATGTATTTCAGCAGATCAGAGAAGATGGATGTGGAGAAATTGATCAGGGGAGTTAGAAAAGCATTTAAAATAAACTATATGTATGTGAGATGTGTGGGACTAGCCCTGTTTGTGTAGGGGTAGGGCAGGGAAGTCTCCTTGGTTGATTGTAAGCTCTTGGGTCCTCTACTACTGTTCTGTGTGTACTTGTATGTATATTTGTATTCTGTCTCACCCATTGTCCCACAAAGGACTGCAGTGTTTAAAAAAGCAGAATGAACTGTGTTTTATATGTAAAACCAGTTCATCCTGGTTTTGGCAGTCTCTGCACTCCACCTCTGAAATCTATCTGATCGTCCATAGTTGTTCCAACAGATCGCTTGCAGTGGAAGACCCTCATCGGACGACATTCGTCGTCCATAGTCGGATGAACGCTTCGGTCGTCCGACTACAGTGCCAGTGGACGCTAAGCCTTAGGGAACCACTGCTTTACATCATTCCTTAACGGGTCAGGTTTTAAGGATCACCTTGGGAAAATGCAGGCTGAATCCTTCAATCACTGAGCAGCAAATCATATCACCTGTGCTTCACATATCTGGCAAACCTGACGTGTTAGGGGTACTTGAGGACCACAGTTGGGAACCACTGATGTAAAGGAACATCTTTATCAATTTCTTTTGGTCTCATGCATTAGAAAGCCGATATAATATGTTGACTATTGAGTATCAATAAGGATCTGCCTATAACCTTCATTGATGTATTCCAGGATATATATTTAAATTAAGAGCTGGATGAACAGCTTTGTGTGGGGTACATGGTGGTTATACCATATAAAGGGGAATATAATATGGAAATCTCTGGCTTGCTTTAATGTGCAGTACAAAGATGGATGTAATTAACACGGATGTATGTGTAAACAAAGTATGATTATGGACCCTGTGCGATCGTAAGAGATGTTTGTAACACATTAACACATGCGCAATAGAGTTGAACAATTTGTGGATGAGATACACATGTACATTGTACAGTCCAATTTTTCTCAGGTTTGTCTTCATGACGACACTAACTACTAGGACAACCCATGCGCATTACGGAGGAGAGGTATGGTAATGCGCCTTTCTATGGAGTAGGCGGGACGAAGCATTAAAGGGATACTCTAAGCAACATGACCACCTAAGCTATTTTAGGTGGTCATGTTGCCCGGAGTACCCTGCCCTCAGTCTCCCCTCCCTCCGCTCAGCCGATCAGCTGAAAATGCTGAGAGAGGCGGAGAGGTTTACTCCGCCCTCCCAGCTGTCAGTCAGCAGAGCGGGAATCATATTTCCCGCTTCTGCCGACTTTTGCCGAGTAGGAGACGTCATCGTGCTTTCAGCGCGATGACGTCTCCAACTCACCGCAGAAGCTGGCGGCTCCCTCTGAGGGTTAGTGTTGCGCGCATCCTCTTGCGCGCAACACTAATCCTCAGAGGGAGCCGGGAGGAAGCCTGCCGATTGGCTGGCTTATGTGAGAGGCGCGCTTCTCACGTAAACCAGAAGCCAAGAAGCAAGAAGGACAGGAGCGGAAGAGGGAGGGGAGTGTATTAAAAAAAAAACGCCGCTGGAAACAAGAGGATTTTAGGGTAAGTATTACAGTTACAAGAAAAAAAGTAAAAACAAAAGATTTATTAAGGGAATAGGGATAGGTTAGGATAAAATAACGGGGGGTGATTTTTTGAGTAGAGTGTTCCTTTTAAAGTTAATTTTGGCGCATGCGCACTACCATAATTGGTTACACCTTGAACAATCATGAAGAGGAGGCATAGTTGAGCTGTTAAGGGACTTGTGTGTGTCTCTACTCCTGACGAAGCTGATGAGATATCAGTGAAATGCATTTTTTTTTTTTTTGTATGTTTATGGACAGTTTGCCAGCCTTTTATAGCTCTGTGGCTAGCCTAATGTGATGGGAGCGTTGATGGCCATGTGACATTACTACAGATCTCTGCTAGGAACCTTATGTTATTGAGCCCTATGATCTAGTCGTGTCCTCCTGGTTGTTTAAGGTCTGTAACACTTTATGGATTGCAATAGTCTTTTTGAGGGCCATTATAAGGACTCTAGGGGTATATGATTGGGCTGTATATTGGAATATGGGTGTGTTTATTGTTTTTACACCCCCCCATCTTTATAAGATTGCTTACGTGGCATTATTGCTCATTCATATGAAAATCTGTGTTCTGCGCTGCCTCTATTTAGCATGCCAGCATACTGGCTTGACATCTGGCTATGACCTGTGCCAACAGTTATTTGAGATAAGGACCCTCAGGCTCCCTTTTTTATTTTTTTCTTTCTTCGATCTAGGCTTTATATATGTGAATTAGGGTGTTTTTCTGCACTATTTCTAAAAGACTGACTGGGCTGCGTAAGTGCACATTTATATAGAAACATAGGTGTTTGTTCTGCGCCGCCTCTATGTAGCTTTCTAACGCAGGGGATTGATATTATCTGGCTAGGATATATGGTGATATTTTTAATGGTGCAATAAAATAGAAATTTCCAGCTGAAACAGAAAAATTTGATCGGTCATGAGAACCAGAGCTGGCTTGCCGGCAGGTTTCGGTGTGGGGCAGTGTTCGGCACTCTGCCAGGCTCTCCCGGGCTACAACCTCTGCCGGCGGCTGCTCGAGGTAAGAAGATGCCAGAGGAGCCTGGCAGAGTGGGAGGGTGAGCTGTGGGTATATGTATAGGTGTGTGTATATATATATATATATATCTATCTCTGTTCCTACTGAAAAGCCGTCACATAACATTAAAGTATTGTTACTTTTTAAAAGTACTCACTGATAGAAAGTATATAGATTTTGGTTGTATGATTACAGTAGTACATCTTGGACTATACTGCACCTTGAATATCCATATATTGCCAAGCGATCAGCTTGGTTTATTTGGTATGGTGGAGTTGTGGATTGTTAGAGAAGGATTTCATTGTGCTTTTCACACTACAGTTAAAGTATTTATAAAGCGCCAACACATTCCTTGGCGCTGTACAATGGGAGAGACAGAATAACAGATGTGCATACATGTTACACCCACATGGAAAGGAGGGAGGAATCTGCTTGCGAGCCTGCAATCTAAGGGCACTAAGCCGAAATACTAGCATGGTTAGATTCGCAGCCCCTGACCTTTTGTCTTGCGTTTAAACATTGTCTGATTGCAGACATCCCTTTTATTGACAATAAACTTTGTTTTGCAATGTGAAGTCCACATTTTGCTAGCCGCAATCAACTTATGTGCGTCTACATGGAGGTTGGACTTACCTTGGAGGCACGAGAACTACAGGCTATATTTTACATCTGGCTCACAGTTCCCGGTGTGTTTTTTGTTATTCTATTCAGACCTGTATGCAAAACATTATGCCTGTTTGTCTTGGCCAGTGATAGCAAGTCCGAAACTAGCATTTCGGAGACAATATTTTTTAAATACATCATTGACATGAGCATAGGACTGGCTCAAGAAGCAGTGCTGCCTGAGTCCAAAGTTGAAATGCTGCCCCCCTCCCCCACTAACAGTAATATATGTTGTGCCTAGTTAAGGCCCAAAATGCTGCCCCTGGCAATGTGCTGCTTGGAGCCATGGTCTCAGTGCACGGCTGGCTCTGCATAAGCATAACAAGTGAATCGCTATTTGTTTTCTGGCTGCCAACAAATTGGAAAGAAAGTGTGTCAAAGTATAAAATAAGTTTTAAGTTATAGTAAAGTTTGCTACTCCACTGAATAGCGATTGGAGTCGAAGTATGTCAGCCCCTCTTGTTCACACAAAATTCTCACTTAGAGCCATTGCCTGGCAGTCAGGAGTTTGATAGTGGTTTCTTGCGGTCTTTGACTTGGCTCTTGAATTTGATATTTCTTTTGGTGTTTTTTTTGCGTGGCTGTGTATGTACACTTATTTGTGTGTATGTATATTTTTCTAGAAAGAGCATGCACTCTAGGAATTGCATTTTTAAATATGTTCCTTATTACAACCTGAACATCAACGTTTTGACTCACTGCTCTACAGTTAGTCACTTTTATATAGCGCCAACATATTCTGTAGCGCTTTACAATGGGGAAGCACATACGTGAGACATGATACATTAGGATCAGACGGCCCTGCTTGTAGGATAGGATAATTGTCCTGCTAATACAGCACTTTAAACTAGTGCTCAGTCAGACTGTGCTGTAGCGTTCCGTTTATCGGTCTCGGAGCAGTTCTGAAATACTGTAGATACTCAAGTATACCGCTAGATTTTGGTGACAAAAATTTACCTTTAAAATTGGAGGGGTCGTGTTATATTTGAGACATCTGCATCGCGTTTTAAAAATACCCCCACTTGCCTTGCTCTGGATTCAAAGTCTCCCGGAAGTTCTGCTGAAGTGAATGCGGGCTCCCTGATGTTTGCAAACACTTCAGGAACTCCCGGATTCGGGAGAGGTGGGATCCACACTCGGTTTACGCCAATCATTAACCTCGCTTGCCTCCGCCGGCCATCTAATTGCTAGTAAAGAAGACGGGTGGCCGGCGGAGTCATACTTGGTAACAACTGCAATCATTCTAGAGCAGAACACCCTGGCCTGAGGGGGAGCCTGACTGTGTTAAGAGAACCTGGAAGGATTTTAATTGTTTACCGGTAAAGTAAAATTTTGTTCCTTGCTTTATATTCAAGTCTCGAGTATTCTCTCATTTCCATAATAAATCTCCATCGCGTTCTATTTGGGTCGTGCTATACTCTAGAGGTGTGTGTGTGTACACACTGTCTCATGGTTTATAGGTTCTTCATTGCAGAGCTTTTTTATTTTTATTTTATTTAAACCTTGCACTGCAGAGAGCTCCAGGAGGATATATGTCCCAAGTAAGCGAGTCTCTCCATAAGAGCAAGCATTAATTAGGTTTGCATAGATCAGTCGTGCTACCTACTTGTTGCATGATTCTCCAAACTACAAGATGAGCTGAAGGGTTACCCTGAGGATTTGCTTCTAAATGATCTATGCTTAGTTTTTTAGCGGATACCATCCTGATGGAAATTCCAATGAGTGAAAAGCTGACTTTGACAAAGTCCTATCATTGCAGCTGTACCCTCAATTGTATATTAAATCCTAGTAGAGCAGGTGATACAGCTACAGCAGGGATCCAAAGTCTCCCTGAGGTGAATGCAGGCTGATGCCTGCAAACACTTCTGAAACTCCTGGATTCAGAGGGATAGGTAGAATTCCTTAAATTAACAATAGCCTGCAATACCTTGAACCACCATGGTCAGAGAGCACTTGCCAGAACCTCAGGAGGCATGCATGACGGGAGTTGTAGTCTTTCCCTTTGTAGTACGCTGGGTGCGGCAATACTTATTCAATTTCCAGCCTGCAGAGCACCACAGGTTCATCCAGATCCTGTAACACTGGAAGTTTGCATTCAGGGGCTCTGCAGGCATGTCACTTCTTACACCCTGTACGCAGCACGAGTAGCTCAGATGCATCCTCGGCTGGAGGTAAGTGGTGTGCTGCATAGATTTAGCATATGGGATATCCATGACATTCTGAACTGCTAAGATGCTGGCAGTGTGACCACTGGCCTGTATGGCTGCCTTAAACTCTTATGCTGGCTGTCCACTGGCACTGTAGTGGGGCGATCGACTTGGCCTCCCGACTATGGAGAACTCCATCGGCCAATCAGGGTTGCCCTCTGGAAGTGTCTGTGGATGACCCAGATTGCCAATGAACAGGCCAGCCAACAAAACCCTGCTGCGGGGAGGGGAAAAAAAACCTCTCTGGTGCTGAATCCTGAGGCGCGTTCAGTTGCTCAGCCGCTGCAAGTGCTAAGTTAGCAACTTGCCACTGAATGCCGTTCTTCAGCTCGTCGCTCAGCACTGCTAACTTAGCACTTGCAGCCGGGGTTGGCGGAGTGTGACGTAGGAAAGATTGCCGCCTTCACGCAGCAAATAATCCAATAAAGAAATGTTCAGTTTGACGGTTTGGATCAAAACAGCAAATCTTTATTGGACCATGGTAAACATTAACACTAAAGTTGTAATAAAATGGACAAAAGTGGATTTTTCAGAAACGGCACCTTTCATTAAGCAATCCTCTGCCCTTTCACTTCCATTTTCACAGCCAAAGCATTCAGTGAGATGGCTGCAGCAAACTGATCTGCTGCAATGGAACAATTCAGCAGCTGCTGAGGAACTGAACGCACCTCAGGCTACAGGGAGGAGAGAAAATTAACCGAACCCCCCCCCCCCTTCCTGGTGCTGAAACCTAATTCAGGAACAGGTGGTTGCTCTTGCTCTCTTTATAAACGGTAGAATAAAAACAAAAATATTTTTTACTTTAACTAAAAAATTCATCTTTTTCATGGTTCTCTGCAGCACAGCGGATCACATGTGGATCGTCACGGCATTGTCCAATAATTTCAAATAAATTTGGAAAGAACGCTAGTCTGTTGTCGTCTGAAATCGTCTGGTCAGATGCAGTGAAGAGGGCTGCATGTTGTGGGATCGGTTGGGTGACTTCAAACGATATCAGATTATAACAACATCTCACAAATACGGTGCCAGTGGACAGCCAGCCTCTGTGGTACAGGAATCCGGTGCAGCTGCTTTCTGGTTTGGTTCCAGTGAGGACCTGTGTTGTGTTCGGTCTATAGTCACCATGGCTGGGAAGCTACCAGTGGCATTAAATGGAAACTTTAATTTGTAATGCTCAGTGTAGAAACATTGCTTTATTTCAAGCCCTGAGGGAGGCATTACCAGATCCACCCCAGTTCCTTGGGCACAAATTTCTTCTGCATGCTGACAGGACATGCAAAATGCTGCCTGGATGTACACTATATTGCAAAAAGTATTCGCTCACCTGCCTTGACTCGCAATTTAACTTAAGTGACATCCCATTCCTAATCCATAGGGTTCAATGACGTTGGTACACCCTTTGCAGCTATAACAGCTTCAACTCTTCTGGGAAGGCTGTCCACAAGGTTTAGTAGTGTGTTTATGGGAATTTTTGACCATTCTTCCAGAAGCGCATTTGTGTGGTCACACACTGATGCTGGACGAGAAGGCCTGGCTCTCAGTCTCCGCTCTAATTCATTCCAAAGGTGTTCTATCGGGTTGAGGTCAGGACTCTGTGCAGGCCAGTCAAGTTCATCCACACCAGACTCTGTTATCCATGTCTTTATGGACCTTGCTTTGTGCACTGGTGCACAGTCATGTTGGAAGAGGAAGGGGCCAGCTCCAAACTGTTCCCACAAAGTTGGGAGCATGGAATTGTCCAAAATGTCTTGGTATGCTGAAGCATTCAGCGTTCCTTTCACTGGAACTAAAGGGCCAAGCCCAGCTCCTGAAAAATAATTCCCCCCCCCCCCTCCACCAAACTTTACACTTTGGTACTTGTCTGACTGCATTATGCATTCTCCTGGCACCGCCAAACCCAGACTCATCCATCGGATTGCCAGATGGAGAAGTACGATTCGTCACTCCAGAGAGCGTGTCTCCACTGCTCTAGAGTCCAGTGGTGGCGTGCTTTACACCACTGCATCCGACGCTTTGCATTGCACTTGAAGTATGACTTGGATGCAGCTGCTCGGCCATGGAAACCCGTTCCATGAAGCGCTCTGTGCACTGTTCTTGAGCTAATCTGAAGGCCACATGAAGTTTTGTGGTCTGTAGCTATTGACTCTGCAGAAAGTTGGCGACCTCTTCGCACTATGCGCCTCAGCATCCGCTGACCCCACTCCGTCAGTTTATGTGGCCTACCACTTTGTGGCTGAGTTGCTGTCCTTCCCAAACACTTCCACGTTCTTATACACCTGATAGTTGACTGTGGAGCAAAGAAATTTCACGACTGGATTTGTTGCACAGGTGGGTGGCATCCTATCACAGTTCCCCACTGGAATTCACTGAGCACCTGAGAGCGACCCAGTCTGCATGCCTAGGTGCTTGATTTTATACACCTGTGGCCATGGAAGTGATTGGACCACCTGATTCTGATTATTTGGATGGGTGAGCGAATACTTTTGGCAATATAGTGTATAAAGTGTTCCAATGCTACAGGAAATAAAGTATTGATCAGGGGCGGACTGACAACTAATGGGGCCCCCTGAGCAATTCGAGATCATGGGGCCCCCGTGTGCCACACCCACACAACCCCAACCATACAACGCAACATCAACATTATAGTACTCAATTTATTTCTTGACTCATTTAAAATAATCTTTTGAAAATTGTGTTTAAAAAAAAATCCATTTGGGGTATCAACGGTGTCCCCTCAGAAGTCCAGATGGCCAGCGCTCTGCTGCTGCAGCAGCCATCACCCAATCATTGCAGCTAAGCCTGCACCACGGCACAAAGTCCCTGTGGCAAACAAGGTAAACTGTCAATCACTTTAAAAGATACTGTACATTACCGGCACATTACAGCGCTCCACAGCAATAAACCTCATGCTCATACACACTACACATTACTGTATCACAGAGCTTCACAGCCTTTTTGACACCCCCAGCCAATCCCATTCTTCATTACACCCCCCCCCCCCATGGCTCCTCCATTAATTTTTACGCAGGTCCCTCTTTTTTTTCTAGGCAGGCGTGCCTGATGGCTAAGTCTGCTCCTGGTATTTATTATAAGTGGTTTCAAATTATTATAGAATTAATTTTATTTAAAGGGTATGGGTTGCCTCCCTGAAATGCGTTTTTGCAGGTTGGGATGTCTGCTACAGTAATTTAAAGCCTGGCATCTGTCCTATAAGTGTTAATGATTTTCTTCAAAGTCCCCCCTCCCCAGCAGATTCAAATATATTTGTTCTGTCCTCACTCGGTGTTCCCCTACAGCGCTTGACAGAGCGCTAAACTCTTTCGTAGACCACACGGATGAGCAGGATGATCTAAATTTGCAGGGTTCATTTGCACATCACCACCCTGATGTAATACATGAAGAGTAAAACTGAAATCTACAAATAAATACAATAAGTAAAGTTGCTAAGGTAATGCAACCAACAGCACAAAAAAGAACTGAGACTAATGGCATGTATCTTCTAGAACAGTGGTTCCCAACCGATATCCTAAAGTACCCCCTAACAGGCCAGTTTTAAGGATCACTTTGGGGAAATGCAGACTGAATCCTGCAACCACGGAGCAGCAAATCATATCACCCGGTGTGCTTCAGATATCTGGAAAATATGATCTGTTGGGGGTACTTGAGGGCCGCGGTTGGGAACCACTGTTCTAGAATGTAAATTACCATACTTGGGTTACATAAGTGTAGCATGTAATTTGAATAAAGCCGAACACAGAATGGATGCTAATATAACAAAGGGTGAAGTAAAATGCATAGCAGACTAGGAAGGATACTACTCCAGCTATATACAAAGTTTCAGCAGGTTATGCTTTCATTTAACAGAAGAAGTTTATAAATAATTACAGGCAATGTTACCTGGAAGCAAATGCATTAGATGTTTGGAGAAACACCGTTAATCAGACTCATGACAAGATGCAGAATAAAATTGAGTAAACTTGGGTCAAAGGTAACAGTTGTTTTATAAGCAGAAGGGTGAATCTGCAGGAAGACATATGGATGTTTCCTAAAATGGTTTAATTGGATCCAGAACATTTGTAACTAATAGTCAGTGGCGTAGCGTGGGGGGGGCTGGGGGGGCCGTGGCCCCGGGCGCAGTTTTGTTAGGGGCGCATAATTTCAAAAGAAATTTGCGCCCCTAAAACTTGAGGCCCAGACTGACCCGCCGGGCTCGGGCGCCACCCAAGGGCCGCGGATTGAGGGGACCCAGATGCCGGGCAGCAGGATTGCCTGCCCGGTCCTGAACAGTGAGTCCGTCCGTGTTGAAGGGGAGGCAGCTGCGTGCAGGCGGTCACGTGGTCCGGCTAATCAGGTGGTACTGAGTCTCTGTACCACCTGACTGGCTGGACCGCGTGACATGCGCACGCACACAGCCGCCTCCCCTTCAACACGGACGGACACACACGCTGTTCAGGAACGGGCAGGCACTCCTGCTGCCCGGCATCTGGGCCCCCTCAACCCCTGCTGGATCCGGAGCTGCGGCATATCCATGTGTGAGCTGGGGCAATATCCATGTGTGAGCTGGGGCAATATCCATGTGAGAGCTGAGGCAATATCCATGTGAGAGCTGAGGCAATATCCATGTGAGAGCTGAGGCAATATCCATGTGAGAGCTGAGGCAATATCCATGTGAGAGCTGAGGCAATATCCATGTGAGAGCTGAGGCAATATCCATGTGAGAGCTGGGGCAATATCCATGTTAGCTGGGGCAATATTCATGTGAGAGCTGGGGCAATATCGATAACGTGTCCACAGGTTGGGGGGGGCGCACAATTCTTGGCTGGCCCCGGGCGCTGACAACCCACGCTACGCCACTGCTAATAGTCATTTCATTTTGACACTGGGAGTGCGGGGTACCAGAATTTGTCGAGTCTAGGGTAGCAACCAAGCATTACAATGTGCTGTACAGTTCAGGAATTGTATTTATTTTCGTTTGGGAGTCTTACAATAGTCTATGCTACCCAAGATAAGATCTGATAGTGGGTTAACACTCACTGGTACCCCCTGATATTTACTTACATTGTGTAGAATGTAAGTCAATAGGTTGTCTAGGTGCCTTTTAAAAATATGATTTTTTTTGGGGGGGGGGCAGTTTACAACACTAACACAAAATGGATGCACAGTGACAAATATTTTCTTAACATATTTGAGGAAAAACAAAGCATATGTCCGATATCAGCTAACTGAACATTTACCTTTTTTTGCTGGTAGTGTCTGTCATGGAACTGACATAGCGTTCTCTGCTTCAGTTACCAGGACCGTTTTATTTTCCTGGCAAAAACCACAAAAGACAGACATTTGCTTTGGGAAAGACTCTTGTTTTTAAGTTTAAATGTGTTTTTTACTGTAGATGTGGTTGAGTGTTGTAAAGACTCCTTTTACTGTGTGCCCTGTTCTCCCCAAACCCCAGAACGCCATTTCCCCAAGCCAGTCATGGGTCCCTGGAACAAAGGACCACATGGCACAAAATGGAGGTGCAGATTTGGAGTAGAATGTTTATGTTGAATCTGTGATTATGCAAGAACCCTATTCTTTGTTTAGATGTTTGAGGTGTCATCTGGGACAGTGTTTGACAATGCAATCTGATCTATTGGAACAATAGATTAAGTAAATGAGGTGTGTGTGTGATAACTGATCTAATGTAAATTTCCAAGAAGTCACTGTTTATGTAAATGACCCCTGTTGGACCTGATAAATACTAGTATGTTTTTCTCAGTAAAGCCGATAGTTATTGGTTTATACATGCAGCTTGTCTGGTGTTATTCCTCTGCACTATTCCACTACACTCATCACAAGGCACGGCCATCTGAAAGACTGACCTAACGGGGCTACAGGTCAGGAGATCGAAAGCCTGCAGAACCCTAGAAGCTGCTGTAACTTCGGCCCAGCACTGGCACAGATCCCGGTCATCCAGCCCAGGTCTCCCAGCAGGCAGAAGCAAGCGGGTCGAGGTGCTGAGGACCACGTTCGAAGTAGCCGGGCTGACTGCAACAAGGGGGTGTCTGGAGAGCAGGACAGGCAGAAGAGAGGTGTTTCCGTCACATTAAATAAAAGCAATAAGAACTTTTAACATTTTTGGCGGTAGTGTCCATTTTAATTTATCATGTTGATTGAGTTGTATGTACTGTATTCTCAAGGCAATGATAAAAAGATCTACAGTGTTTATTTTTCTACCCTAGAATAAATAGAAGTACTGAACCAAAATGTGGGATAAACTTTCAAAAACTTTAACTCTTTTGGAGCTTATGACTATGAAAAATAGTCAATATTTTACAGAATTCAGAAGCAAATTAAAATGACAAGCAACATTTTAAGTCTATCCAAGCACGCTTAATTAGGTCTAAGTTTTTTTTTGGTTTTTTTTACAAGTTTGCAATTAAAGTATGTTGCAAAGTCTTCATGCTAAACATTTATTTTTCTTCCAGGGCCAAAAACAGTGTTTTTCTGGGCCCCTATAATGAAATGGGTAAGTAAGGGTTTTGGTTTTGTAAAATGATTATTGCTTTCGAAACGTGTGACTAGGGTTGCCATATTGGCCATGTTTTCCTGGACACATATAATTTATTCATGATTAAGGGCAGCGCATGAAAAATCCAACCCCACAACATACAGAATCCATATGCTGCAAATAAGAAATGTAAGAAGTGACTTGCCTTGATTTCCTTACTGCAGCAAATGAATTATACATGTTGCAGGGCAGCTCTCTTCTCTGTGCTACACTCTGCATGAAATAGTAATATATATGTCTAGGAAAACATGGCCGATCTGGTAACCTTACCTGAGAGTGATATGGTTTTCAAAGTGATTAAAGCTTAAAGTTGGGGATATACTGCTGCTAGTATCTGTATTTGTTCCGATACCTGCATTTTCACGAGTATTTGTAATTGTGAAAATGCTCCTAATACCAGAAGCCAGCACTGGGCTGGCTTACTGGGTGATGGCTGGCAGAATGCACTAACAACATTCTGCCTGGCTCCCCATGCTAACCACTTTCCGGCAAGCAGCGCCAGCATGTGAAGGTTGTAAATTGGCTCTGCTGGGGCTGCGTTCTTGCAAGATCTTTCTGGGATTGAGATCAGGTGAACTCTACAAGATCTCAAGCGTGTTGCCCCAACAAAGCAATGTTACAGCCACAACATGTCAATGACCGCTCTCTCTAGAATGCGGCCAGCTGGAGAGGCCTGGCAGAATACTGTTGGTGCATTCTGCCAGCTACCCCGGTGTCTGAGGTCTGGGATATATATTTATATGAAAGAAATAAATAAAATATTGGAGCTTTTTCTGACCCTTTTTATGCTGGGTGGGATGACCCCAGTGGATTATGTGGAGCGCTCTGGATCGGATGTCCCAGCATCTTGATAGCTATTCTCTGGTATTCAGAATAATCAGGTCGGGAAGGTGATGAAGTAAAAAATGTATTAATTGTATAATCCTAAAATAAGGGCGATTTTTATGATTCTACGATTAATACATTTTTTTACTTGATCACCTTCCCAACCTGATTATTCTACCTGAATACCAGAGAATAGCTATCGAGACACTGGGACTTCCGATCCAGAGCACTCCACATAATCCACTGGGGTCATCCCGCCCAGCGCAAAAGGGATCAGAAAAAGCTCAATATTTTACTTGTTTGATTCTTCTTAAGGAGAGTGGGAATAGCTCTGGGAGGAGCTGATCCGATTCCATAAAGCTAAATACCCTGTACCTTTTTTTTTTTTTTTTTTTTAATATATTTATATGGCCATTCTTTTCAATATTTCCATAAATGGGACAGGCTGTCAGCAAAATCCTAAATTGTTTATTGGGAAACTGTCACATGAAATTAAATTGTTGGTACTGTCTTTAAAAAAAAAAAAAAAGTGTTGGTGCATCCCCTAGTTAAAAGCAAAATAAATGCTCTATAAGTGACTTTATATGCTGTGACCCTGTGGGGTATAGTCATCTTGATGGAAACCTCAGCACAGCTCTCAGACATTCTGTACAAAGGTCTACCAGCCATCTGAGAGTATTGTCAAAGGACAGAAAAAACAAAACCTTTCTCGACTTTATTTCATACCCAAACTGGAAGGGAAACACTGACCAGAACCTTGATGGTGACATCCTGCTACTTTACTTATGACCTACTCCTTTTGATCAGGGTCTTCCTTGCCTTGTTTTTGTACAAACATGGTTTCTTAAAGTATGTTTACTTGCCCATTGTGCAGCACCACATAATATGTTGAATATATAAATAATTTACATTTGCTTCAGTCCCCTAATGAAGAGGATTTCAGTGGGCTGGAAAAATGAGCATTACAGGAGATCTAGCCACTTGCAAATTCCTATCGACTGAACAAATGTGAGACTGGCCATGCTGGGTTCACTTTAATCTGGAGAGTAAACTGTTCCATTTACTCCTTTGCTCAAGTAAGTGGAATGCGATAGTGGCTTTGTCTTATTCGGTTTCTTGCAGGAATAATTGATCAACTGTGTGTAAAGCCATGCACATTACTGCTTAATTTTCTATGAGAGAATACTGTTGGCACCCCCTCGTATAATAGGGTGCAAAGTATTTGAGCCTTACCCATAAAAAAAATGATCTAGGAAGCTGTAACTTGCATTGTGTACTGGCCTATTTGTATATTCAATAAAGATAAAGGCAACTACCTATGATTTTAACTTATCTGTTTTTTTTTTTTTGTTTTTTTGTCGTCATGTTCGCTATGGACAAACACCATCTCCAAAAAAGTTCAATGTGGAAGAGCATAGGACCACAATTCCTAATTAAGTACCTGTTTCTCCAAAGGAAAGGTGTGAAACAGATCCATGATGAAATGTCACAAACTTTGGGTGACCGTGGCCCTTCATATGCAACAGTTAAATGTTGAGTTGTCAATTCTAAAACTGGCCATTTCGGTGTTGAAAGTGAGAAACCCAGTGACAGGCCTGTTTCTGTCTCTGGGAAGGAGGAAACTATCCACTGTTAATGAGTTGCTTTGAATCGAAAGACAATCCAGGAGTTTAAGGAACATGAATTATTAGTTACATTGGAAAAGAAACTTCAAGGAAATCTTGACTAATATGATAATGTTATCCGCGAGCGCAAATTTCGCTGTGATTTGTCTGCCTATAAGAATGGATAGGTGTTTAAATATTCCAATAAATTTGAACCCCCCCCCCCCCCCAGAGTGATCTTTATTCCACCTGTGTGTGAATCCTCAGATACGGAGGAAGAACCTACACGTAATTTAACCACTTGAATGCTAAGGACGCGCTCAGCGCGTCCTCAGCATTCCCGCTGGTATGCGGAGGACGCGCTGAGCGCGTCCTCGCATTGGGGTCAGCGTTCGGCCGGGTTCCGGCCGATCGCTGGCCCCTCCGGTGCGGGCTGACATCCTGGATGTCAGCCCGGCATCCGGAGCAGTGGCCGCCATTATTAGGTGTCATCGCGCCCCCGCGATGACACCTAATTCAGGCGCCCCCCCCGCATGTGCGGAGGAGGCGCCTGAAAGGGAGGGGGGGAGGTCCTTCGGACCGCTCTCCCTCCCGATCGGCGGCACACAGGGGCTTAACCCAGGCATCATTTGGAAGGGCACAGCCTGCCCTTCCAAATGATGCCTGGCATTAACCCCTGGGGAGCTGGATCGCAAATCGGCGCTGAAAAGCGCCGATTCGCGATCCTTCCCGGGAGCTGGCCGACATCTTGGATGTCGGCCAAGCTTCCGGGAACTCCCCCAGAGGACTGGCGTCATCGTGCGTAGCACGATGACGCCAGTCCTACAGTTAACCCCTAACTGCCACGGATCGGGAGATAGGGAGTTCATTGAACTCCCTATCTCCCGATCCGTGGCAGTTAGGGGTTAAATTTTGATATGGTTGGATCGGCCAGAGCATGGCCGTTCCAACGATACCAAACATGAAAGTAAAAAAAGTTGTAAAAAAAAAAAATAAACACTTTTTTTTTATTTTTTTTGGTTTGTTAATGCAGCAATATTGTTCCCATTTCAATTATAATGTGAACAATGATGCTGCATTAACGATTTTTGTATGCGGTGCGTTTGTTAAAAATGGTGTCATTTTCCCCAAAAAAAAATGTAACGAGACCCCATCTCTAATTTTTTTAACAAGCGCACCCCATACAAAATATAACCGCAATTGCTCGCATGTTAAAATGTGGAAAAAAACACTTTACACATTGTAAATTATTGAAAATACATATTTTATTGCATTTTTTGTTATAATATACAAACATGGCATAACGTATACATATAATAATGACATATTATGAATCTACCGAGTCTGACGGAAAGAACGATATATAATATGTCGGTGTCATATACTAAAATAAGCCTTCAAAACACGTTTAAACATGATGCGCAAAACAGGTAAAAAATGACCTCAGCACAGGGGCGGGAAAAGCCTCAGCAGCGAAAGGGTTAAGGAGTAGAAGGGGTATTCTTAAAAAAAAAAAAAAAGTCAGATTTTTTTTTTTTGAGACAGATCAGGGTTTAGAACAATGGGGCAAACCCACTTAGAATCAAAGGGGCCAAAGCGGAATGAGCAATGGGACCAGAGGAAGAATGAAAGGGAGGGGGAGAACAGGTGCAGGGAAGAGGAAATAATCCCTGTGGATACCTCTAATGCAATGCAGATTATCAACTTTGCTAATACCTCTGTCTACCAATCAACAGAAGGTTCTTAAAAAGGGTTTGTTGTTTATTCCTACCCCCCGTTTCGATATCTTCTCTTAGCGAAAAGATGAATATCTTTAATCCAGGAAACTAGCGTTACACAAATTCTTTAAAATAAAGGATATTAGACAAATTGAAAATCTAGGTTTAGAAGACAGTGATTTACCAGGGTTTAATATCCTAATGGATCATCTAGATGAAAATCAACCTCCTCCACCTAATTTTGATACCGACTACGTCTACAGAGTAACTTTACACCATGCATCTCCCAATACAGTCACATCCATATGTTTTGTGAGATGGTCTGCCAAGATATTGAACATTTACAGGACTATTGTAATCCTGACTCCTTCAAATATAGTCTTTCACTGCTGAGGACGTGTGGGGAACGTCCTCATTGACTCCTAAGGAAAGATAGGGGTGGATGATCAGGGTTCCTTTGAACCCAGATATCTCCTGACTGTTTTCAGCTAGCAGGGTCATGTTTGGTATCATTAGAAAGGCCAGAGCATGGCCTGTCCAATGATACCAAACATGACCATGTTTAAAGAAAAAATAACAATACAGAAAACAAAAGGGTTGTTTTTTTTTTTTTTTTTTAAGACATGAAATGGCTCAGCAGTGAAGGGGTTAAAAGAAATACAACAGAATAAGGAGAATGTTTGTTTATTAAGAAATCAGATACAGGAGGGAATATTGTGGTAATGACTAAAGATCAATACAGGACTATGTCTAGATATCCTCCGAGATGAGACCTACGACAAGTTATCTTCAGACCCAACCATTGCTTATTCCTTAGTGTTACATGAATTCCTCTTTAATGCACTGTCTAATGGGTTAATCTCAAAGAGAATGCGTTTATGAAGACCGAGAATTGCTACCTTCTACAGCCTCCCGAAGATTTATAAAGGCAAGCATCCCCCTCCAGGGAGTCCTATTGTATCGGGAGTTGGAAATCTCACACAAATTAGTTTATTTTGGACTGAACGGCAGTTTAACACTGAATACGTATGGACTATTGGAAGTATAGTGTCCAGACTACCAGCCGATGGTTATTTCTCTTTGCTGGTGGTTACCAATGTTTATGCCTACAAGTGTTTATTGATTTAACCGCACATCATATCTATGTGTCTCTCCGTACTTCTTTCAATTTGTTTTTATTTTGTGCGTCATTGATTTATTATATGTTCTAATAAATATTGTTGCGGGGACCCAATCCCTTCATTAACTATCCATATACTGTTTTATTTGGATGGTTATAAATTGTTGTGTTTACTGTTTCTGTCTCTGTGCCTGCAAATGTGAAAGCCATCCATGACCTGATCATGGAGGAGGGCCAAATATCCGCCAAAAATATTGCTACGTATCTGGGAATATCACATGAGAGTTGGTGCCATTATCCACCTACGACTTGGAAATGAGAAAGCTTGCATCAAATTGGATTCCGACACTTGACAGCCGAACAAAAGGAGAGACGTGTGGAGACCATGTTGGCTGTTTTGGAACAGGTGAAAACTATGGCAAAAATTACCTCCTTAGGCTTTTAAGAGATTCCCCATCCACCCTATTTGCCTGACCTGGCTCCTTCTGACTATCCGGTTTCCCCAATCTCAAAAAACACCTAAAGGGACGACGATTCCAGAGTGTTCTGTAGGCAACTATTGCTGCAAATGAGTGGTCCTATGCTTGTCCACATTGAACTTTTCTGGAGATGCTGCAATGTTCACTTGGGACTGAGGAATAAGAAAGAAAAAGAAGTTAACATCATAGGTAGTTGTTTTTTGCACCATTTTAGACAAATAGGCCAGTACACTCTGAAATTTACAGCTTCCTAGCTCAATTTTGTTTTCTGGGTAAGGCTCAATACTTGCCAGCACCTCCTGTAATTTAAACTTTTATTGTTAGTTGCAGACACCTAAAATATAGAATCGATCACGCTAGTTACAGTATTGGTAAACTGGAGTGAGCTTCTGTTACATTTACAATCACCTTTCATGGCCATGTCTCAACTTTGTGCATGGCATTGAAGGGTTCTGTGTGGAAACAGACACAGGATGCAAAAAAGAGCGACAGATGTCATTTGCATGTCTAAGGCTAGGGTCAGACTGAGGCAGTGCGAACGCGCGTGCAGGCGCACTTAATCACGGCCGTAGTAGCAGCAAATGACGGCCAATATACGAAGTACGGTCGCACAAAAGTCCGGCTGCGCAACGCGAGTGGAAAATGAACGCATTTTGTCGAAGGTAAAACCTCTAGTACGGTTGTACAGAGTGCGCTGCGTCCGCTAGAGGCGTGTGTGCGTGAATTGGAGATGTCAGACACTGCTAATGTCCGGCCAACATAACGTCCAGAGGCAAAAAGTGTTTTATTGATGATCCGTACAAAATCACGGATGCAAATGCGCATCGTATGACCGCTATCGCGTACTCCGTGAAAAAATACGTCCATTCGTTCGAACGCACTTTTTCACAGACAACGCGAAAATGGGTTCGTCTGACCCTAGCCTTACCCAGCGTTCCTTGCTGCATATGGGGAATGTAGCACAGGAGCTCTGATGTAGTTCTTTGAATTGCTGTGTGTGTCCCCTTCCAAGGGGCAAAGACTTTCCCAGACTGTGGGCATATACATTTTAATGTGTATTGTTGTTTTAACCTGCCTGGCGGTATGCCCGAGTGACTCCAGGTTAAATTACCGCGATCGGTAACCCTGAGCCACACTCGGGCTGGATGCATAATCACCGCATCCTTCGCTCCCTCGCCGTCTCCGCTGTCACTGCATTGTGATCGCGGCAGCCGGCAACTTTGCTTCCTGGTTCCGCTCCCTGCGAGCCACATGACGCAGGGGGGGTGGGACCAGGCAGCAAATTTGAAAAACTGTAAATAAAAAAACTGTAAACTTTTTGGGTGCTGGGATTCTTGTTCAGATGTACACTCCTTTGCCAATGAAACATACAGGACACAGGGTACCAAAAAAAAGAGTATTCTCAAAGCAGCTTTACAGAAATAAAAGGCAAATAAAAATAATTTCTAGAATGTAATAAGGCTTTGCAATACAAGTTTCGCTGGTGCTTGCCCAGATCCACCACCGAAACTTGTAGTGCAAAGCCTTATTACAATTTAGAAATGATTTTTTTATTTGCCTTTTTTTTTTTCTGTAAAGCTGCTTTGAGAATAAATACTTTTTTTGGTACCCCGTGTCCTGTATATTTCATTGGCAAAGGAGTGTACATCGGAACAAGAATCCCTGCACCCAGAGTAAAGAGGCATTTTTTTGGTTTGATTTATATTATAAATTATAATATAATAATTTATTTATTATATTATAAATTATAATATAATAATTTATTTATTTTGGATAATTATTTGTGGGATAATAAATTATTTAGTGTTTCAAACCTTCTGACTCCGTATGTTTTACTAGACTTTTGCTTGCACGGATTTCAGTGAGTTATTCCTATAGAATATAGGCTTACTATATACAAAAACACATTTTCTTTCCAAAAAAAATTAAACGTTTTAGACACACAAATTTGAAAAAATTTAATCGCCAGGGAGGTTAGAACTGGTTATGCCTTTAGGAATTGTACTCGTTGAACTATTTTAGTGCTGTCTATTCTCCTCCCTGTTGAGGTTGATAATCTGCTAATCCTGTCTAGTATTAAATTGACCAGGTTACTGCAGCTCCTAATTTAATTCTAATTCCCTCTTGTAGAAAAGGTACAGCATTGATTTTGTTGTTTTTTTTTTTTTGCCTTCCCCTTGTTTCACATGTAAACTGCAAGAAAGAATGTGTTTTTATTGGAAATGGAGACCAAAGCTGTGTTTGAAAGATGTACAACACTCCCAGGTCAATATGAACTGCAGTGCTTGCTTTCTGTACAGAACTGAAGGGACAAATGTCACAGGTTCAGGTCTGGTCCTCAAGCCAGAGACCAGCCTTTGCCTGTTGTAGTAAAAATTCTGTTCTATAATATGTACTTCTTATTGGTTTTTCCTTTTGCCAGATCTTCCTTCATATTTCATTTCAGGGGTTGGTGGTTGCAGGCATGGCTGATATGACCAGACCAGCTGAGAAACTAAGCCCAGGCCAGTCTGGAGTCCTAACGGCTACCGGTAAGTTCTACCTGCATGCTACAAAAAAGGGGCAGAATATAATCTAGTCCCTATAGATTCAAAATCTAACAGACTAATAAAACAAAATGTAAATAATTACGGTACATCATATTGACCATTTTTACAGTACTAAATTGTTTTTGTGTGTGTATATAACCACATAGGCAGTACATATCTAATGATCTTCAAATGTAAAGGGGGGGGGGGGAATACCCAAGGAATTAACAAAGTTTAGGTTAATCGTCGTAACTCAAACCTACAGAAAATCCTTTAAGTGGACATATCTAAACGCTCACTCAGTTCGTACATTCAGAGATTGACAGATTGCTATCATATCAATTGAATATGTATCAACATAGATCACTCATTGAAATGTGCAAAAGGAAAAAAAAATTTTATTGAACAAAAATGGTTTGCGTCTATACAAATACATATATCTTCAATGCAAATATAGTTTAGAGGTATATAACATGCTGTAATTGATTACTCATATTTAATCACGATTTCCCTACTCATACTTGCCAACGAAGTTGATGTAGTAAGGACCTTGGTATAGCAGTCTATATCCTCTGATGAACTGATAGTTGCCTTGGTGTGAAGGTGTAAGACATGTGAGATTGGCACTGGCCAGTGACAACAGGTTCCTGCTTAGGTGTCTGTGTGTATGCCCCCTCCTCTCTAGAAATGCTGGCTAGAAATTTCCCACACAAATCTGAGAATTGTATAGTCTCAGCATGACATTTTGGCTGGGATAGCATTGGGTGTCTGTCCCCTGAGAATTAGACGTCCTTGGAATCCGTCACCTTCCGACAGTAGCATTTAGAATCCAGAAGAACCTTTTATCTCCGGCGTTCACCTTTTTAAACCTTTGCTTGGACCAATTCCACACCTACCAAATTAACTCCTGAATCAACGGGACTTTTAGTCTTTTCATATATATAAACTTAAGAGATCTAATGCAAACAACCTTGGCATGACGCATGTCTGCGTCTTCCATGTTTTCCAGTGTTGGTCAAATAGCACAAGCTTAAAAAGCTCACAACAGTGCGCACCCACCTCCTTTTTCCCTCCCCTCACTCGCACCCAGGGACACGAGTCGGCCAGGCATCGGAGCAGGCATTGGGAAAACACTGCAGCAAGGCCACCTTGCCTCCTTTTTCAGCGAACAGTCTTCAGTCCTAGGCCACCTGTCCCCTCCTAAGATGGCAGCGGACGCACATGATGGCGGCCCAGCCACCTGAGGAGACAGCGCCTCCATACCCCTCTCAGAATATGAGTCGACATTCAGGAGGGCCTGGCTGAGGTCTGGGCCAAGATGGCCTTGCTTGGCTCCCACACCAGGCACCCTCGAGGGAGAACGCATCGACACAGCCCAGGCTCACAACAATGTACTGCACCATTTACAAAATTTAACAGTGGAGGTACCCAACCTTCACCGATCTCCGAAGGACCTGGATAATCAATCCCAAAGGAAACCTATTGGGCTCAGTTGGGTCCTGAAGGAGATTACAGCTGTGCAGAACGTTTTGAAGAGCTATGTGCAATGCCTTCTCCCATAGACCCCCCCCCCCCCTCCTCTCGACCGGTGCCTATGTCCCACGCGCAAACCCAGGAGAAACAGAGAAACCTGTCAGCAGATAAGAACCTTTCGGCCCATCTAGTCTGCCCAATTACATGGATACTTTACCTGGATTTATCTTTTGTTTAGGATAGCCTTATGCCTATCCCATGCCTGCTTAAATTCAATTACTGTTTTGGCCTCTACCACTTCAACTGGAAGGCTGTTCCATGTATCCACCACCCTCTCAGTAAAATAATGCTTCCTGATGTTACTTTTAAACCTTTGCCCCTCTAATCTAAGACTATGTCCTCTTGTTTTGCTACTTTGTTTCTGTTTAAATATACTCCCTTCCTCTACCTTGTGGATTCCCTTTACGTATTTAAATGTTTCTATCATATCTCCTCTGCCTCGTCTTTTTTCCAAGCTGTACATGTTAAGATAATTAAGCCTTTCCTGGTAACTTTTCTCCTTCAAGCCGTACACCATTTTAGTAGCCCTTCTCTGAACTCTCTGTAAGGGGTCTATATCCTTTTGCAGATACGGTCTCCAGTACTGCACACAGTACTCCAAGTGAGGTCTTACCAGTGCTCTGTACAGTGGCATGAGCACTTCCTGTTTCCTACTGCTAATACCTCTCCCTACACAACCCAAGCATTCTGCTAGCATTTCCTGCTGCTCTATTACATTGACTACTTACCCTTAGATCCTCTGAAATAATAACCCCTAAATCCCTTTCCTCAGATGTTGAGGTTAGGACTGTATTAAATATTCTATATTCAGCCCTTGGGTTTTTACATCCCAGGTGCATTATCTTGCACTTATCCACATTAAAACTCAATTGCCACAGCTCCGACCCTTTTTTTAGCTTACCTAAATCATTTGGCTGATCCCTCCAGGAACGTCAACCCTGTTGCAAATCTTTGTGTCATCAGCAAAAAGACATACTTTTCCATTTAATACCTTCTGCAATATCACTAATAAAAATATTAAATAGACTGGGTCCACGTACTGACCCCTGAGGTACCCCACTGGTAACAAGACCTTGCGCCGAATAAACTCCATTTACCACAACCCTCTGTTGCCTGTCACTCAGCCACTGCCTAATCCATTCAACAATATTGGAATCCAAGCTCAAAGATTGCAATTTATTGATAAGCCTTCTATTCGGAACAGTATCAAAAGCCTTACTGAAATCTAAATAAGCAATGTCTACTGCACCACCTTTGTCTATTATTGATTTTTTTGATTAAGTAATAAAAATAAGATAGTTTGGCATGATCTCCCTGAGGTAAACCCATGTTGTTTCTGATCCTGTAATCTATGTGTTTTTAGATGTTCAACAATCCTTTCCTTTAATTGAACATTGAAACAATTCCCGACAACTGAAAATAATGACCTTTACTCTCAAGCTAAACAAAATCTGGAAATGGCTGTATATGCTAAAGCCCAAGAAAGTTGTGGTTTCCAATCACCATCCTTTTATCAATGAGGTGGCAGGTCCACTAAACTTCTATCATGCAACACTACACATTAACAGCTGGAAACACACAGGCCACGTCCCTTAAACATATTACCTGGTTTATGTATTTTTTTAAATTTTAATTTAAATCTCAATCTCAAAGACACAGCCACACTAGGTGAGGCGTTCCTAGATTGGTATCCTGCACCACGCCTACAACCTCACTACAGGGAGCCCTGAGAACAGTCAATTTTGGAGAAGGGTGATTAAGACTTCCCTAAAATCAGGCAAATCCGTGTCCCGACTGTCTTAACTGCAGAATATTATAAAATTCTAAAAGCACAGGTAACCCTCACCCTGACCGCTATGTTTAACCTCCCAGGCGGTCTACTTTTTTCAAAATTTTTGTGTCTAAAAGCGTCTCATTTTTTTTTCAACAGAAAACTTGTTTTATATAGTAAGCCTGTAATAATTAGGAATAGCTCACTGAAATCCGTGCAAATAAGATCTTCAAACAATAGATCTATAAAGTCAAGTCTTAGAATGTGTATGGTCTGTTAGTGCCACCTAGTGGCCGTTCATGAGCAATTCATGCTGTAAGCTATAAATCTTTTTTAGTTTGCTAATTTGCTGCCTGGTCCCGCCCCCCCCCCCCCCCCCCATCGTGTGACTCGCAGGGAGCCTTACCAGGAAGCAAGTCGCCACAATCACACTGCAGGGGACAGTGAGGGAGCACAGGAGGTGAGTGTGGCTCGGGGTTACCGTTCGCGGTAGTGAAATTTAACCCCGAGTCACACTCGGGAATACCACCAGGGAGGTTAATGCTTACAGCCTCCGGCCATTTTTTTTGGTCCCTTACCACACATTGCTCCTTCTTTGGATCAGGGACTCTCGAACCCCCAAGTCTCAGAAGATTTTCTGGGCAGTTTGCGCACATACGCAACTTGCATAGAGTTGGAACCTCAGATTGCACACTTTACATATGGAACTTTTGTAGCACCTGCACAGAATGATTGATTGGAGCTGTGCAAACATGAGCAGATTCGATCCATCGGCTGCCTTTCTCGCAACAGCAGATGATCTTGGAGACTATGACGTCGTCATGCCCTGTGCGGACTGATGTAACGAGTGATCAATCTGGTAACTGGCACCCGGAACATTCAAAAATCACAACTGCTGGTGAACGCTGGGTTGGGTGGAGGAAACACCTCCACTTCACCCAGTGATACCTACAGAACGTGGTGGGCACTACTCACATCCTGACCACTTTCTAGCTTCTTAGTGTCCATTTAACAGTGGTATACAGTTGCAAGAAAAAGTATGTGAACCCTTTGGGATTACGTGGAGTTTTGCATGAATTGGTCATAGATGAAAATCAGAGCACATTTTAAGTCACAACAATTTGAAAAACAGTCTGCTTAAAATAATACAACACAAACATTATATGTTCTCATGTTTTTATTGAACAACATGTAAACATTCACAGTGCAGGGTGGAAAAAGTATGTGAACCTTTTGGACTTAATAACTGGTTGACCCTCCTTTGGCAGCAATAACCTCAACCAAACGTTTCCTGTAGTTGCAGATCAGACCTGCACAACGATCTGGAGTAATTTTGGACCAGTCCTCTTCACAAAACTGTTTCAGTGTAGCAATATTCTTGGGATGTCTGGGAATCACTCTCTTAAGGTCATGCCACAGCATTTCAATCAGGTTGAGGTCAGGACTCTGGGCCACTCCAGAAGGCGTATTTTGTTTTATTGAATTACTTGTATGCTTTGGGTCATTGTCCTGTTGCATCACCCATCCTCTGCGGAGCTTCAGTTGGCGGACAGATGGTCTTACGTTTTCCTGCAAAATGTCTTGATAAACTCCGGAATTCATTTTTCCATCAATGACAACAATCCGTCCAGGCCCTGAGGCAGCAAAGCAGCCCCAAACCATGCTGCTCCCTCCGCCATGTTTTACAGTGGGGATGAGGTTTTGATGTTGGTGTGCTGTGCCTTTTTTCTCCACACATAGTGTTGTGTGTTTTTTCCAAACAACTCAATTTTGGTTTCATCTGTCCACAGAATATTTTGCCAGTAGTGCTGTGGAACATCCAGGTGCTGTTTTACAAACTTCAAACGTGCTGCAATATTCTTTTTGAACAGCAATGGCTTCCTCTGTGGTGTCCTCCATTCTTGTTTTAATGTTTACCTTCTTGTAGATGTGTCAACAAAAATGTTGGCATGTGCCAGAGATTTCTGTAAGTCTTTAGCTGACACTCTAGGATTCTTCTTTACCTCATTAAGCATTCTGCGCTGTGCTCTTGCAGTCATCTTTACAGGACGACAACGCCAAGGGAGAGTAGCAACAGTGAACTTTCTCCATTTTTTGTAGACAGTCTGTCTTACTGTGGACAAATGAACATCAAGGCTTTTGGAGATGCAAGTCAACAATTCTTGATCGTAGGTAGGGATGCACCGATACCACATTTTTAAGTACGAGTACTGATACTTTTTTGTCATGTGACCACTTTCCAATAAGAGCAGACCTCATATAAAAAGGCCCCCAGCTCACATGTATATACCCCCCCCGAGAGATAGATATATCTATCTATTACAGAATTGCGCCCCTCTCAGCTCATGGATATTTGTGCCCCCCCCCCTCCCAGCTCATGGATATTTGCGCCCCGCCCCAGCTCATGGATATTTGCGCCCCGCCCCAGCTCATGGATATTTGCGCCCCGCCCCAGCTCATGGATATTTGCGCCCCGCCCCAGCTCATGGATATTTGCGCCCCGCCCCAGCTCATGGATATTTGCGCCCCGCCCCAGCTCATGGATATTTGCGCCCCGCCCCAGCTCATGGATATTTGCGCCCCGCCCCAGCTCATGGATATTTGCGCCCCGCCCCAGCTCATGGATATTTGCGCCCCGCCCCAGCTCATGGATATTTGCACCCCGCCCCAGCTCATGGATATTTGCGCCCCGCCCCAGCTCATGGATATTTGCGCCCCGCCCCAGCTCATGGATATTTGCGCCCCGCCCCAAGCTCATGGATATTTGCGCCCCCCAGCTCATGGATATTTGCGCCCCCCCAGCTCATGGATATTTGCGCCCCCCCCCCAGCTCATGGATATTTGCGCCCCCCCCCCAGCTCGTGGATATTTGCGCCCCCCCCAGCTCGTGGATATTTGCGCCCCCCCCCCCAGCTCATGGATATTTGCGCCCCCCCCCCAGCTCATGGATATTGCCCCCCCCAGCTCATCTCATGGATATTTGCGCCCCCCAGCTCAGACCCCAGACTCTATCGGCATTTGGACAGCCACCCTTGGAGCTCTCCGTGGCATACTTACCTTCCCGAGCGACGCTTACGAAGTCTTCGCACGTGCGCTCGTTGAAGGACCCCAGCCGCGATCACGTGGGACTCCCATGTGATCGCGGCTGGGGTTCTTCAACGTGTGTTAGCGCAGAAACTTTCCCGGCGTCGCTCAGGAAGGTAAGTATGCCACGGAGAGCTCCGGGGTGGCTGTCCAAATGCCGATAGAGCATTCGAACAGCTGCCCCAGCCCCTCGGATGCCGGAAAGCCAGCTCAATGCCGGCTTCCGATATCGGGGGCACTGCACGAGTACTGATTACTTCTGCAGTACCCGGTATCGGCACCAATATTGATACTAGTATCAGTATCGGTGCAACCCTAATCGTAGGTCTTCTGAGAGCGCTTTTCTGCGAGGCATGGTTCACATCAGACAGTGCTTCTTGAAACCAGTAAACCCAAAACTGGTGTGTTTTTTTTTAAAGGGCAGGGGCATCCGGACCCAAATTCTGCAGATTCCACCTCTTGTAGATCGGGGCAGGTCCGCTTGATTCAGCGGCTGACGCAGCCGTGCCATCTTAACCGCCATCCGGGGTAAGGGACCCTCTGCTTCCAACTCCTGCCGAGGAGACGCCGGCATCAGGTATGGTGACTCGGCTACCACCACGTCGAGGGTCATGTCACAAGTCTCGGGTGGGCACCTCATCCCGACGGCCCCCCAGAGGTCCGCGGTGATCCCAGCGCAGATCGCACAAGGGGAGTGACGCGAACCGCGTAGAGTCTTCCACCTCCCTGTTAGTCTCCACAGGCAGCCGTACCTCATCGTCGTTTCCCTCCGGGGACCTGGCTTTCACAGCGAAGGCGTCCTTTACGTGCGCGGCAGAGGATCCATCCACCGATAAAGCCTCTGTCCGCTGAGCAATTCCCAGAACCCCCATTAGCTTGCGCCAGGTACCGCGTGAAATCGGGCATCCATCTTTGTCCTCAGGCAGCGTCTTTTGACCGGCCTCGAGGCCCTCCAGCACATCCCCCAGGCCCCTGGTGGGGGGTGAGCCAGCCGCCACCAGTCCGCACCATCACCCACCATGTCCGCCAAGGGAGCAGCTGCAGCAGCCAGAGGATGAGGGCCCTCCATACACCAGCTTCACCACCGCCTGAATTGGGCCCAAGGAGTCAGAAGGTAGGCCCCAAAATGGCCGCTGGGAGCTCGAGGCCAGCGGGAAGAAAACTCAGCTGGGTTCTGGAGGGGGAGCAAATCAGGCTCCAGAGAACTCCTCCTGATGTCTGGCTGTGCAGGGACTCCCAATAGGAGAAAAAACGAGGAGAAATCCAGGCAGAAGCTCCCCCCCCCCCCCCTGCAACAACAGTACCAGGAGCTCTGTCGAAACATGTCTGCTCCCTTACACAGCCAGACACACCCCCGGGACCTCAAATCTTGAGATATTTTTTTTAAATATGAAGGAGCTTAGCATAGACCGTAGCAATATGGAAACAAAGATAAGAAAGAAACGTACTCACACTTTGCGGGACCTGGCCTAGGTCCTAAGGAATCAGGCTCAGAAGTTGTTACTGGGGTGCAACTTCAAATAAAACCCCATGCGGTAAGGTAAAAAATCTGAAACAATTTAATAGAATAAAACCATTTACAAAGAAAATGTATAAAATCGGGAAATAAGTGACCGGAACGCGTTTTGCCTATTGAGATATCCTCCGTGGCTTCCTCAGCTGTTTGTACAGGTCAAATGACAATTTATTCCCTTTTAAATACCCTAAATACAAAGGCTCTGCCCATCTCTATCACCTTCAGAAAAAAAGGCTGAAATACATCTGTACTATCTCTTATTTATGGAGAGAAAAACTTTAAACAAATTTCATACATTTAAAAATAATATATTGGGATTAAAAATGTTAACATTCTGTGTATCTATATCTCCCGCATTGGGCTAAACCTTAACTAATAAAACGTAATTTATCGATCGCCATCCCTAAAGTCAATACATAACATTACATATATTAAGGTTTTTAGGAATATCTGACCCATAGTTAATTTGGATGTAACATACTACTCACCTATACACAGAAAGAAGGGTGTCGGTATTTTCAGAGAAAAACAAAATGGATGCCTGTAGCCATCTTGTTTAATCGTATATCTATACTTTTATATGTAAAGTGTTTCTCAACTTTAACCTAATTTTAGAATGAACGCATGAGATTTTTTAAAAAAAAAGTTCATTTGAAGGTAAACTATAAGAGTGATGTGTGTTTAAAAAATAATTGCTAGACTATAATCGGTAGATATTATAACGCTATGTCTTTATTTGATATATGGCAGACCCTAATTGCTAGACACGTCAGACAATTTATAGGTCGGCTTTCTTTTGAATTAAAGATCTTTTCCTTTTCTGGTATATTTGTGTGTGTATCAGATTTCAAAATATTTCATTATTTATATATAACAGTTACTGAAGAATAGAAGTATTCTGCTGACTTAATTGCAAAGGAATGTCTGTATTGATGAGGGCATTTTTAGAAAAAACCTAGAAATGAAGAAATATTAAATCAAATATGACCGTTCCAGACACCAGTCTGTAAGAGAAGGTTCTTTTGTTCAAAATTGATAAGCGAGATTGAACTATGATCTGTCACATGATTCAAATAAATATTAAATATAATTGATATTTTATTTGAAAATCAACACTGCCATCTTGTGGTGTAAGTAAAGGTTAACATTTTTTGATGTCCTCCTAGACATACGCTATATGCAAATAGGGAGGTACGTAATAAACAACGTGGAATTCCTCTAACTAAACAGAACACAATGAGTAAAGGGCATTCAGTCATTCGGCATTAAGCATTCATTCATTCATTCAGACATCTTCACTTCTCCCTCTCGGGACTTCAAACCTCTTACTCTCATGCATTGACTCCTCTCTATCACTTCTCACGAGCATGCTCAAGGAGATGCTATAAAAAAGATACTCTAACAAAGAAACATAGAAACTAAGATATAATATTTTATAAATGCTCTCACATATTCCAAAACAATATATTCTATACAAAGAATTTATTGCTGCTGTAAAAAGACTGCAGAAACGTTTGAATCCAGATCTTGGACAGGTAATGTATGGAAAACAAATGGTGGCATTAATATGTGTGTATGTATCTTCAAAAATATTTCTAACCTGCAGTATAGAAATATCATGAAGAATCTGATAAAAGGATATTCTTTATCCTAAAGTATCTGTTGCAATGATATACAAATATATATATTGAATTTGGAAGTTACTGTGATTGAAGTATTAAACAGGGATGTTATAACCTATAACTATAAAGCAGAAGATTAGAAGCTTAATTCTCGTTATTAGGGGAGGATTCGCTAAATATGTTTTTATTTATTCTAGAAATAGAATAAGTGATAGCTCATCTTTTGTTGATCCAGGTAGCCCAAGGAGATATACTTGTAGATATATAAGCTACTAGCTTGTTTTAAATACTGGTTTGCTGGGAATACATGTTAATTGTTTTCTTTAAGCAGGATGTTTATTAAGTGAACTAACCATCTATGTATTAGTTACTAACTGATTAAAAGTAAATGGTATGAACTATATATAATATATATTTACAGTTACTAACAGGATAATATGTTAAAAGCTAGAGATCTTTGTGCTGATGGATGGATGCTGTATTCTATAAATCTCTTATGTTGTGAGATTAATCTTTTTGATATTAGAAAAATTATATATATATATATTGGTTCTATTTCTTTTAAAACACACGTACAATTAAAAGCATTTAGGAGAACTTCTGAGAAACACAAACGAGATAAATTTGTTTAAGTTTCTTAAAAACAAGAAATAGGATGAAAAAGAGGCGCTCTGGATATTAATACGGATCGCTACACGTTCAAGCAAAATCAGGTGTTTTCCCTCACCACAAAAAGCAATTATAAACCAATAAACCAAGGTGCAAGAACAGCGCTCCCTAGTAAACACTCGTGTATCTCCCACAACACCTCAAAAAGTGATGTAGGAGGAAAAATATTCTTAAGTTTCCGTGGAGGGGAAGTTGTTCAAAGGGGGGGTCCTCTAGCAGAGCACAATATTTGTACATACAGAACCTCCAATATATAGAAAAGGAATAGAGAATATGATAGTGCAAAACAATATAGAGTATTCACAGCATATCAATACACTTATGCACTCACGCTTTTCAAGAGCTCCCTAGCTCTATTTTCATCGCCTTTCGGACTGTTAGAGGCCGGTCCGGCAGCCAAAAGTAACCAAGCTTCTTTTTTTTCTTTAATCTTTTGACAATATCCTTCTTTGGATAAGAAGGACGCTCACTCCCAGGACCCTCAGGCTGGATCTCCTCTCTGGATTCACCAGGCGGATCTGTGGCCTCACAGGACAAAGGACAAAGGGGATGGAGCGGCTCCACTCCAGGATTTGATGATGCTTGTAAATCTGTGCAGTTTGTTATGTCCAAGTTGCCTGCCTCATGGATGCCAACTTGGACATAACAAACTGCACAGATTTACAAGCATCATCAAATCCTGGAGTGGAGCCGCTCCATCCCTTTGTCCTTTGTCCTGTGAGGCCACAGATCCGCCTGGTGAATCCAGAGAGGAGATCCAGCCTGAGGGTCCTGGGAGTGAGCGTCCTTCTTATCCAAAGAAGGATATTGTCAAAAGATTAAAGAAAAAAAAGAAGCTTGGTTACTTTTGGCTGCCGGACCGGCCTCTAACAGTCCGAAAGGCGATGAAAATAGAGCTAGGGAGCTCTTGAAAAGCGTGAGTGCATAAGTGTATTGATATGCTGTGAATACTCTATATTGTTTTGCACTATCATATTCTCTATTCCTTTTCTATATATTGGAGGTTCTGTATGTACAAATATTGTGCTCTGCTAGAGGACCCCCCCTTTGAACAACTTCCCCTCCACGGAAACGTAAGAATATTTTTCCTCCTACATCACTTTTTGAGGTGTTGTGGGAGATACACGAGTGTTTACTAGGGAGCGCTGTTCTTGCACCTTGGTTTATTTGTTTATAATTGTTTAAGTTTCTTACCTGATTAAGATCTCCAAGGGGATACCTAAAATTTATAAAGTGGCATAATTCGAAGTCAAACTGTCTAGTGTATATATCCATTTAATTTCCGCACGATTTATTTTTGTTAAATTCCCTCCTCTCTAATATATAGAATTACCTCTCCGTGCGGGTTACACGATGTCATACCATCAGACCCCTGTGCACTAGTATTAGAGAACACACACACAATATTTGTAAGGGATTAGAGACCCACTCTGTTCCAGCACATTTTAAGGAAATACACGGACAATCCCCTAAAGATATGTCATTTATTGCTATTCAATAAATAGGTTGCCACTGGAGAGGACATTTTAACAAAAAAATAAATCATGCTGAAATGAAATGGATATATACACTAGACACTTTGACTTCGAATTATGCCACTTTTAATAACTTTTTGGTATCCCCTTCTTTGTGTGTATAGGTGAGTAGTATGTTACATCCAAATTAACTATGGGTCAGATATTCCTAAAAACCATAATATATGTAATGTTATGTATTGACTTTAGGGATGGCGATTGATAAATTACGTTTTATTAGTTACTAAGGTTTAGCCCAATATTTGTGTGTGTGTGTGTGTGTATATATGTGTATGTATTTGTATATATCGTTCTTTTTAGAACGTAAAATTTTTAATTCCAGTATATTAGTTTTAAATGTGTGGAATTTGTTTAAAGTTTATCTCTTCATAAAAGAGATGCAGTTGGGACGCATAAATGTGTTTTTTTCATAATGCATGGGAAAACAGCTGTAGTTCAGCCTTTTTATCTGAAGGCTATAGAGATGGGCAGAGCCTTTGTACGCATGCGCATCTTTTCGTTTATATTTTAATATGTAATGCGCGGTGCCGGCCTGTCGGAAATCAGGATGGAGACGTTCGTTACGTATTTTCGTTTTGTACGTACAACAGAGATTTACGTAGATGCGTGCCTCTTTCGTTTAGATGCACATGCGCAAGATGCCAACTTCCGAAACTAAAGTAAAATCCATTTACGATCTTGCTTTGCTTATAGGGCAAACCAAAATGAAAGGGGTCAGATGATTGGTGGAGGTAGATTCCTGCCAAAATGAGGATTCCCAATTTGATAGTGTTTGAGAAGTTAGGGTATTTAATGGGAATAATGGTCATTTGACCTGTACAACCAGCTGAGGAAGCCACTGAGGATATCTCAATAGGCAAAACGCGTTCTGGTCACTTATTTCCCTATCTTATACATTTTCTTTGTAAGTTGTTTTATTCTATTAAATTTTTTTTTTACCTTACCGCATGGGGTTTTATTTGAAGTTGTACCCCAGTAACAACTTCTGAGCCAGATTCCTTAGGACCTAGGCCAGGTCCCGCAAAGTGTGAGTACGTTTCTTATCTTCCGGTTTCCATATTGCTACGGTCTATACTATGCTCCTTCATATTTAAAGGTCTCAAGATTTGAGGTCCCAAGTTCCACTGTATCAGAAGGGCAAGTGGGTGGTCGGTAACAATCCTGAGGTGCATCATCCAGAGCCAGGAGGGCTCTCACGTGAGTTTATAGACATTCATTTTGGATTTTACATATCATCCATCAGATCACACTATGATGTTCTTCTTTATCTGAGGTCACCCTAAGAAAGCATTCTTCACGATCTAGGAGATTTTGCCCCTAGGATCGAAGGACCGGAACATTGTCTTCGCTGCATTCCATCTTTTTGGACTATGGTATCAGTGGTATAAACTGCACTGAGAAAAATGCAAACTGTGGTTCAAAGTGTAAATATTTTAGAGTCTGGTCAAACCCAACGGTTTGAAGGACAGGACTTGGAACCGAAGAGTGAGTGTGTCTAAAATTGTCACATTTAAAAAGCTCAAGTGTAAATAAATTCCTGTATTGCTGCTTGAAAGTATAGTTGAACAATGAAGCTTAGATTTAATTTTATTACATTAATCTTAATGGCTGGTGTGAAGGACTGGCTGGTGTGAAGGACAATAAAGGTAATTAATTATGCAATTGTACACATTCTTTATCCTTATTCTCACTGTTATGTGGGTGAGTTTTAATTGTGGTGATGACATAGGAATGGAGTTGCTGTACTACAACTGTTATACTGAAAGCTGGAAACGGCCCCATGCTATTTTTTTTTTCCCTTTATTTTATAAAATTGTTATTTAGTCGTACAATCAGTTTACATGTTGACATGAAAGAATAAAAATACCCCATGCTATTTTGTTGTGTTCAATATCTTTACAATTTTTCTATTTAGTGTAACATTTTGTTTGTGGCACTGTTCATATTTGGGGTGTAATGCTTTATACAATGTATGACACCAGACCCTGTTTACATTGCTTTCTAGGTGTCTTTTTCTTATTACTCTTAAGGTAAATAAATGGGTATATGTGATTTCTATATAAATTCGACTTTGGGCAATGAATAGAAATTTTGCTTTGGCTGGTGGAAACATTTTCCAGAATTTCCCCCCTTCCCCCCTTCTCCTGTATCAGATAATTTTGTCAACATATACCAAAGTAAAATATTCACAACCTTTTTTGTTTTAAAAATATTTTTTTGATTGGCGGTGGGTGGATGGATGCACAATCTAACTTCTCTAAACGTATCTGCACTTACAGGATCATCTCACCCTGGAGCTCCCAAGCAGGCACTGGCCTTTTATAGGCTGTCACAGTGGGACACACCCGTGAGCGGGGAGGGGTGCATACCCAAGAGTCGTCAGCTCTCCATATGTATAATATAACCCCCCCCCCTGCCCCCACCGTAGTTTGTATCCATCTATCTCCACAAAGGCTACATACCTGTGGCAAAAGCAGTAGCCTATTTCGGCTGCCTGTGAGTTAAAGCTCTTCCTGCACTGTAAATCTGGGTTTGGCGCAAAATCCCTACAACCAGGTTCCCTAATGCCAACTTCCAGACATCCAAATTCCCAGCGGCTAAAACTAACCCTAAACCCTAACCCTCCTAAACTTAGCCCTAACCCCCCCCCCCTAAACCTAGCCCTAATCCCTTTAAACCTAGGGTTAGTGTGTTAGTTTTAGGCTAGGGTCAGACGAACGCATTTTTCACATCTGTAAAGTGCGTCCGAATGCATGGACATACTTTTTCATGGAATACGCGATAGTCATATGATGCACAATGTTGGCCGTGATTTCATATGGATCCAAACCAGGAAACTTTGGGTGTCTGGACGTTATGTTGGCTGGACATGAGCAGCGTCTGACGTCTCTTAATCACGCACACACGTCGCTATGCGGACAGAGCGCACTCTGTACGTCAGTACTAGTGGTACGACGTTCTTGCGAAAATGCATTCGTTTGCCGCTTACGTTGCGCGGCTAAACTTTTGTGCGGCCGTACTTCGTATGTGGGCCTGCGTTGGACGTCATTTGCTGCTACCACGGCCGTCATAAAGTGCGGGTAAACGCACGTTTGCACTGCGTTCGTCTGACCCCAGCCTTGGGATTGGCCGCTGGTATTATGGATGTCTGGAACTTGGCCGTTTAGGGAAGTTAGGACGTCCGGCACTTGTTGTTCTGGAAGTTGGCATTAGGGAACCTGGCTGTAGGGATTTTGTCCGGCACCCGTAAATCCATACGCAATGGAAAGTGAGCCTTTATTGGGGGGGGGGGGGTTTCCTGTTGGAGTAGGCCACATATCTAGGAGCCGGGGGGGGGGCACAGGTTACAAGAGAATTATTGCACAGAGACCACAGGGTTTTACTCCCAAAATGGAGACTTGGGTATACCCAAAACCTACATATGTACAGTAGAATTCTTATTCAGCAGTTTTCATTGTACAGTGAATAATTCCTTAGTGTATGCTTATGATGGTGCCCATGCACTGATACTTTTGTAACATATACACACCTGTGAAAAGGATTTGATACAAAGTATTATACAGTTGGCCCTCCATTCAATTACGAATGCAACTTTTTTCCTTCTAAAGACTGGAGGCTCAGACAGTTGACTGTTGCAAAGGGAGAGTGTTCAAGAATTTGGGTAATTCCTATTTCAGTAACCCAGGAATATTCCCCCCCCCCCCCAAGTTTAGAGACTCATTACTGTTAATGTTAATTTGCAGCTCTTCTATACACCTGCCTACCTCCAGATTTGTTGAAGAAAAGACATTAGGGAAAAAATGGGAATGGTGTATTTTTGTTCTCCCTCTCACATGGCAAGTATTTAAAAAAAAAAAAAAAAAAAACCTCAAAGATGCCCATACCTAGTTGGTCTTTGCAATAATAAAAAAAAAAAAACTTGCTCCTGCTTGTAGTTTCAAAGGAAAAAAAAAAGCTTTTTCTTTGAACAAATTCTATAAACCTGTTAATCAGTTAATAGAAAATTTGAATAGCTAGTTCTCTTTATGTAGCTGTTCATCTTAATTTTAGATGTTTGTAGGGGGAGGGGGTTGTTTTAAAAGTGTGAATAAACATCTTTTGAAAGAATTTTACTAAAATTTTGCTTTTTATATTTGCAGGTCTTATATGGTCCCGTTATTCACTTGTGATTATCCCTAAAAACTGGTCTCTGTTCGCAGTGAACTTTTTTGTTGGATGTGCAGGAGGCTCACAGCTATTTAGAATATGGAAGTATGTATATCTAATCTCACATTATTTGTGTGGTGGTGTTATTGATTTTAATGCCTCCGACAAAAAAAAAAATCACTGTAGAGCGTATGGTATGGATCTCAATTAACTTATTTTAAATGTGCTATGACTTTCTTGTAAATCAATACAATTTTCATTCACATAATTTCCTATGCTAAAAATGTATTGCTTCTCCTTCCTCAGGTACCATCAGGATCTTAAGGCAAAAGGCATCGAAGATCAACCCAGTGCTGAATCTTAACCACTTTTATTTACTGATCTCTGGTTTACTCCAATGATCAGTAGTAGTAGTCTATGCAGTTACAGTTTCCTGGTCTCTAAAGATCATATGTGACTTGTAGTAACACTTGTAGTAATATCCAGAAGTCTACAGGCCTTTAACATGCGGGTGACTGCATACAATGACATTGGGTATTAAGGAGATGTAAAATGTATTGTGTGTGAAATCCGTTTGATGTTCCATCAACTTAAAAACAGACTTTCCTAGACACGCTGGTATATTTTATTAAAGATAACACGACCTAATCCAATTTTATTGAAATTTATGGATTAAATTAATAAAGTTAACCGGTGACTCTTATAATAATGTTGCCAAGGTTTCTTTGGCAAATTAACAAACTGGGTATCTTTTTACTGTTACAGATCAGTAATCTTATGTTTAACCTTTTTGCTGTGGAAGACCTCCTGTTGATCGCACGTTGCATGCAGAGGTTCCCACCCCCCACGTCATGGGGTCTCTGCAGCAGACCCTATCCACTCCTTGAAGTCAGACTGTCCCATATGACCCATCCCATTGCACTATCCCAATGATTGTGTCTCGCCTGCAGGAAGTACCTCCTCACCGCAGTCTCTGTTGGGGTGCCCCAAGGTTCAGTACTGGGCTCTCTACTTTTTTTCAATCTACTCTGCCTCTCTAGGCAAACTGATCAGCTCCTTTTGGATTTCAGTACCATCAAATATACCTCTCCTCCCCAATCTCTCTCCAGCTCTCCTGGATCGAGTCACTGACTGTCTCTGCTGTCTCGAATTGGATGTCTTCCCACTTCCTTAAACTCAATCTTGCCAAAACTGAAATTCTCGTTATTCCTCCCAAGAAGAACCCAATACCACCTATCTCTCTACGAGTAAATGGAACGCGGATTAGCCCAACGCCTCACGCTCGCTGCCTTGGTGTCACTTGATTCTGACCTAAACGTTCTCTCCCCACATCCAGAGAGAGACCAAATCCTGTTACTTCCAACTCAAAAACATTGCTCGTCTGCCCCTCTCTGACACAAGATACCGCAAAGGTACTGGTTCATGCTCTTATTTCACGACTTGATTACTACTCTCCTTATTGGCCTCCCCAACTCCTGTATTGCCCCTTTGCAATCTGTAATGAATGCAGGCGCCAGGCTTATTTTTCTCACCAGACGCACCTCACGTACCTCCCCCACTTTGCCACTCCCTCCATTGGCTTCCTGTACGTTCCAGGATACAGTTTAAAATACTGAGGTTCAAATCGCTCAACTCGACTCCTCCCTACATTTCTTCGTTATTCCGCAAGCACATCTCATCTAGACAACCCGGTCAGCAGGCGATCTCCTGTTATCTGTCTACACGCGCACGGCTAACTCTCGCCTCAAGGGCAGCAACAGTCCTGCAGAATGACTTGCCTTGCCCCATCAAACTCTCCCCTAATCTTCAGGCCTTCAAGAAATCCCTCAAAACCCATCACTGATGCAACTCATCCCTCTGCTCATCGACTCACACATGATTGAAGCTGCTTCTATTGCCAAACCACTGGCACTAATGATCCTGCCATTTAGTAAAATTCCTTTTGTCGTCTTCAACCCCAATCCCTCTAGATCGTAAGCTCCTATGAGCAGGGCCCTCTACACCTCTTGTTTCCATCATATGTCTGTTTTATCTCTTTCCCTTTTGGCTATTGTAAAGCGCTGCAGAAACTGTTGGCGCTATATAAATGATGATGATAATAATAATTTGCTGTTGAGTGATTGCAGGATTCAGTCTGCATTTCTGCAACCTAATCGGTAAAATCTGCCCATTAGGGGTACCTGAGGACAAGGGTTGGGAACCACTATAGTAGATGAACCAAAGTGTAATGATGCATTCCCCATAACCACCATATTTGATCCCAGCATGGGAAATGAGGTGAATTTGTGCAGCAACATCTCCTTTGTAATTAAAAGCGCATAATGCCGCTGCCTTAGAACGGAGAAAGTCAATTTTGCACTTTTTTTAATTTTTTTTTTTTTTATAAACCATTTTTACAAACCATTTTTACATTCTGAGGTCGTATTTGGTATTGTTGGAAAGGCCAGACTCTGACCTTTCCATTGACCTTTTTCGGTGTAAAAAAAAAAAAGAGATATAGGGTTCCAAAATAGCCCTGGCGCTCCTTGCAGCAGTTCGGTGCTTTAGGTTTTCGGTGAAACAATGAGTAATGACATATTGTGCTGTCACCTCTGTACGTTTTGGCATTTTGGAAAAGGTGAATTAGTGCAGCATCCTTGTTCACTTTTTGTATCCGGTGGGGGGATATTTTTAAAGGCCATGTTCTGGCATTTCCAATGTTGAGGGTCCCCTTTTTTGACGTCACTATGCCTATGTGCAAAGATGTTGGTGAGCAGAGTAAGTTCCCGCAGACATGACTGACATCAAAGATGTCAGTCCACTACAGGGGAAATCCACGATAGGCGCCAGATCTTCGATGTGCTCAGCGCATCTTCTGCATCCTAACGAATGGGTTACGGGGATATTCTATGCTCATACCAGGAGAGAGTTGGAAACTATTACAATTATTTATAAAGCACCAACAAGGTCTGAAGCGCTGTACAAATGGGTGAGATAGAATAACAAATATACAAGTTAAACACAACTCTAGGAGAGAGGAGTTGGGACCTTACAATCTGAGACCTTAACCCTTTCTGACACCTTTCAACATCCCCATTCCATTTTAACAATGAAGATTCCTTTAAAGGCTTGCCTAAAATCCTGCTTGCCTAAAGCAGGTGTTGGTCAGATCTCCTGTAGGATATAACATGCTTATTCCTTTTCAGCATATCGCATGACCACTGTGGAGCTGGGCACGGCAACCGATCCAGTGGCTCTCAGCACGGAAGGCTTTTATACCACTGGATAATGCAAGTTCCCAAAAGTCTCAACCACCAATGTCTACTGGCGTTGCAGGTACTGGCAAAGATTGTTGATAATGCACTGCCAACAAACATGGGCATTTCTCAAAACTAAACGGTAGAAGCGTCACTAAAGAATTTTTTAACCTTTTTTTTTTTTTTTTTCTAATCATTTTGAGAAATGCCTTTGGCACTTCTGGTGTTTTTTTTTTTTTTCTGGTACTTGAAATGCTGGCAGACAGGGTGCTTATCAGACCCCCCCCCCCCCCGGTCTTACCATTATTTCATAAAGTGAACCTATACTTGTACATAACAGGTCATTTTAGTTGCTTTTGCAGACTTAAGTGTCACACTTACACAATTTTGGTGCTTTACGTTTCGACCCATTTTACCGAAAATACGGTGACTTCACTAGTGAATGCTCACCATATTTTGCCAAAAATGGAGTTGCTGAAGCCGTTATCAGTTTGGTGAATAGACTAATTGGTCCGCAATTGCACCGAACGTTTACCATGCACTGCATTTCGGACCAATTTTGAGGTTAATCTGGCACTGCTTGTTATTGCCAAGTTTATATCCAGAGCTTTCTCGTTCATTACCATTCCCAATTTGTCCCTTTTTTTTAAATTATGGAATGCTTGTTTTTGGTCTAAATATGCTGAACTTGGCACTTATAGTAACCCCTTAATGACATGCAACGTAGCCGTATATTACGGGTTACTGACATGTGACTTACCAGTACAACCACATGGGGATGTGGAGTTGCATAACTTTGAAATCAAAAGTGTACCCTGGTGTTCTGCTGCACCAAAGCGCGCTACGATGAGGGAGCGATTTGCCTTTGGACCAGCATCCATAAAATGTATTTTCCTAAACTTCAAACGCAGTACTTACAAATGGGTTTTCATCTTTTTTTAAAACCTCGGAACAGGAAGCACCTTCATTATAAAAAGCACAAAAAATTAAAGTAGAGCTGAAACCGAAGTAGGATGGGATTACCTTTTGCTTACTATTGGCTTTGTGGTAGATGGGCAACAAAGGTAATGCCCTGCAAGCATTAGAAACCTTGATGCTTATGATTTTTAACAACCGCATTTAGCAAAGTATTTTACCAGGAAGGATACATTGAGATTTCTCTCCTTTTCAAGTATGTCCTGGGTAGAAAAGATTAGAGTACTTCAGATGCCATTTCAAAACTTTCCACAAAACAAGGGCAGATTTGCATGGTTGCTTTGCAAAATAGATTGGCGCTTGATTATTTGTTAGCTGTCCAAGGAGGGGTGTGCCAGTTAGTTGGAGACACCTGTTGCTCTTACATTAAAGACCAATCAGGTGCAATTAAGCATGACATTGATAAATTGGAAGTGTTTCAAGCTAGGTTATGACATGCTTCTGACAGGCTTGTTTAAAGGTTTTGACTGGACTTTGAGTAAGATTTTGGGAAATTATTTATTCATATTATTTGCTATTGTAGTTCTATGTTTTCTGAATGCTTTTGAAAGGCGTACTAGAATAAGTAGGCAATCCACTCCCTCCAGCCTGTCTCCGAATAATGTTAAATTACTACGTATTAGGGAAGGGGGTCATCACCTCAGCCCTCCTAGATGTTTTGGAACTACATCTCCCTTGAGGCTCAGCTAACCATAGTGTCTGAGCAGCATGGGAAATTAGTTCCAAAACATCTGTAGGGCCAAGTTTGATGACCCCTGCTCTAGGGGAAGTGACTTTGAAAGGGAAAAAAAAAAACAACTTCCAAGTGCTTTCTGGCTCCCGAAATACTGGGTAAGCACGTGCTTTGATGTAGCCTTATCACAAAGTGATGGTTAAAAATTGCTTTACATAGACTGGTGTGGGGGGGGGGAGAGAAGACATGCGTTCATAGAGTTCAGCTTTTCACACATCACCTACTGCTGGTGATCTGAAAGAAGGCAAAAAAAACCCCAGGCTGAAGCGCTTGCCAATATGCAACATACTGGGAAAAATTGCTCCTTGACCCCAGAATAGCAGTCAGATTTTTCTTTGGTTGAAGCAGCGGTTACCCACAGACTATTAAGGGTTATAATATTTAATTTTTTTTGCAGGAAGTCATCCAGTCATTGTTTAAAAGTCTGTGCAGACTGACCCAACCACCTCAACAGGCAGAGAATTCCACAGCTTTATTGTTCTCACTGTAAAATAACACTTCCTATGCTTTAGGCCGAATTTCCTTTTGTCCAATGTATAGTTCCATTAATAGGTTTCCACACAATGGTTTAGAATGACAACTTTACATAAATATATATATACTTTATCAGATACTCGCTAAGGCACGGTTTCTTTAAACCGGTTTAATCTTCTTAGCCTTTCTTTATAACTTAAATCTTCCACTCCTCTTATTAATTTAGTTGTCCGTTTCTGCACTTTTTCTAGCACCATAAAATCCTTTAAGACAGGTGCCTAAGGCTAGGGTCAAACGAAAGCATTTTTACACGCGAACGTAAAAAAGTGCGTCCGAACGAATTGACGTATTTTTTCACGGAGTGCGCGAAAACGGTCATACGATGCGCATTTTTCGTGCGTGATTTTTTCAGATCGTCAATAAAACTCTTTTTGCGTCTGGACGTTATGTAGGCTGGACATTAGCAGTGTCTGACGTCTCCTAATCACGCACACACGCCGCTATGCCGCATCTGCGCACTCTGTACGTCAGTACTAGCGGTTCGGCGTTCTCGAAAAAATGCGTTCGTTTTCCACTTGCGTTGCGCGGCCGGACTTTCGTGCGACCGTACATCGTATATTGTCCGTCATTGCCCGTCATCTGCTGCTAGTGCGGCCGTAATTATGTGCGCCAGAACGCACGTTAAAAGTGCGCTGGTCTGACCCCAGCCTAAAATAGCATGGCGTGTGTACTCTTACCATTGATTTAATTAAAATTATGTTTATTTTATTTTTATTTTGAAAATGCCCTCTGTACAAATAAAGGGCAATAATGGAAAAGGACATCATATTAAGCAGTATGATCTAAAATCAGCAAGACATCACATGAATAATAAGTCGGCATGAGTCAACGAGAAATAAAAGTAGTCTGGAACAAAAACAAGGGAAACGCACCAAATTTACGCCGGGACCCAAAAAAGAAAAATAACAACAAAAGGTGGAAGAGGGAAAATGCAGCAAAGACAAATTGTGACCTTCCAAGTCTCAGTGACAGCAGGCCATGGAAGAATGCAAGTCACAAGGCCAAGCTACCCGAGGGCCAGGTGTGGGAGGCAGAGCCATGGTGGCTGCCACAATGGTGCACTCATTGGCAACCCCAAAACATCAAGGGGAAAAAAAGTGGGAGAAAAAAATAATTAAAAAAAAAAACTATAGCAACAGAAAGTGTCTCATTACAGCAGGGGGTTTCATCATGGAGGGGATCACTTCTTAGAAAATAAGGGTCTGATAAACGGGGGGGGGGGACGAGTTAGCCATCAGCCAGTGTCCAGGACAGTGAAGGGAGCCATGGCCCACAGGAGAACGAAGAAGGTACATTGCCGCACGCAGAGGCCACCCAGACCGCTCAGCTTCATGAGGGAGTAGAGCCATCGAATCACCAGGTCTAGCCGCCAATCAATGAAGGCATCCAGCACCTCTCCGCGTGATGGAGCACCAGAAAATCCTGCCGAAGGACTGCTGGAACGGGGCTGTACAGCTGTCGGCAGAGAAGCTGGTTGTGACCAAGTACTGGTCACAGGAGCCTCCAGGTAAGCCGACTGTAGGGGGAACTCCACAATGTGAGCAGCCAGGGGAGGTGGCAAGTCGCACGGGATGCCGGCGGCAAGCCCGCTATTGTTCCATCGAGAACTGTAACTATAAACTATATGAATTATAAAATGTGACTAAAAGGGTGTGTGTTAGCGAGGGAACCTGCCAAAGCTGAAATGATAGTTAGCTAACTGGTACATAAGTATTTAATCTGGATTGCTCTTCTGAGTGATTTTTTTTTTTTTTTTTCTCTTCTGCACACACAGCGCAAAGGAACATCATTTTTTGAGCGAATGTGGCATTGACATAATCTACAAAATTGTATATTTGGATTGGTGTGTGTGTTCCTGGCGGTTATTGAGTTACAACCTATGGTTAACATTCCTTTTGATTTAGGCTCGGGTCAGACAAGCGCAGTGTACAGAAGAAAATGTCGCAGCTTACCTCAGCTTACAATCTCCGAAGTCCGCCAAACAAGGGATGTCGATGTCCCCAAACTTCCATCAAGAGGAAAAAAAAACCGGCATCACCTCCAGCAGAGAAAAGTTGGTGTGTATAAGGTTTATTTAGGGAAAAACGGCCCCATCAATAAAATGATCACGTTTCGGCCTAGTGGCCTTAATCATTTTTTTGATGGGGCTGTTTTGATCCTAAATAAACAGTTATACACACCAACTTTTCTCTGCTGGAGGTCCTGCTTTTTTTTTTTTTCGTCTTGAGCACAGTGTTCACGTCCGTGTTGTCGCACATTTTAACGTCCGTGGTAGCATACAATTATGATCAATAGACCACACACGAAGTACGTCCTCAGAAGTGCGGATGCACAACGGACGCGGCCAACAGACGAAAGTTAGGCAAGAATGTAAACCCGCTAGAACGGACGCACAGCGTGTGCTGCGTCTGCAACGTCCACATAGCTTTGTGTGTGAGTGATAGGCTAGGGTCAGACTAACGCATTTTTCACGTTGTCCGTGAAAATGTGCGTTCGAAGAATGGACGTATTTTTTCACGGAATACGCAATAGCGGTCATACTATGCGCAGTTTCATTCGTGATTTTGTACGGATCATCGATAAAACACTTCTTGCATCTGGACGTTATGTTAGCCGGACATTAGCAGCGTCTGACGTCTCCAATTCACGCACACACGCCGCTAGCGGACGCAGCGCACTCTGTACGTCAGTACTAGCGGTTTAACGTTCTCGAAAAAATGCGTTCATTTTCCACTTGCGTTGCGCAGCCGGACTTTTGTGCGACCGTACTTCGTATATTGGCCGTCATTGCCCGTCATTTGCTGCTAGCACGGCCGTGATTAAGTGCGCCAGAACGCGCGTTCGCACTGCCTCAGTCTGACCCTAGCCATAGAACAAAGTCAGACGGACTGCATTTTTGACGTCCAGCATTTTGACGGACAAAATGTTTTGCATATTAATTTTCCCTTCTATATCAGTCAAAAAAAACATCACAAAAACTGACTGGCCACTACCTTGTCATTCAGAAAGTACGTCCGTTGTGCATGGACGCACAGAATGCGCTCGTCTGACCCTAGCCTTATGGACATTATTCTTATGGTCAGTTATGACTAGATGTGGTTTCAAATTAATTTTCTTGTTTTTTTTCTTTTAGGATTTTTTTATTTATCATTAATAAAAGTTATGTTTTAACCTGTTGGTAGGCAGGGACACCGCATGTTCTCTACTGGCTTTAAGTAGAGGGTTGCTTTGGTATAAAATGTGATCTATTTAATAAAATGACTTTTGCAGAACAAACTGCGCAGACGCTTGTGATGCGGGCGTGGAGTAACTCAGCGCTATCTACTGGATAAGCTGGTTCTGGTTCTTTGGAATTCACAGGGTTAGGTAGGCTTTCCAGCAGGGCAGAAGTTAACATCCTGCTTACCAAGCTGCCCTGCAGGTAAAGGAGTCTGAGGGGAGGAGAGAGCAGCAGCACATGTGAAATAAGAACCATGCAGGCACACCTCTCGGCAGGGATGGCCGCTGTTCCTTCGAACTACCCACGTCATAACGTTGGAATGTGAGGCATGTGATCGCGCATGCACAATCGTACTCCTTACACATTCCAATGCTATTACACTTCTCAACGGAACACTGGGCGTCACGGTGTCCTCTTGTACCTGCGGCCTGCCCCATGAGAGTGCAGTGCCCCCTATCACTAGAGGCCACAGGATCCTGGCCTGCTTGCGAAGACTGCTGCCGTGGCCCCGCGCTCCCTGCTACGATCCCCGTCGCTGAGCTCGGGAGGAGCGCAGTAGAGAGGGGATATATAATATTTAAGTGTCCCCTTCAACCCTCTCTGGTTGAGTGACGGACTGGTGTGCTAGACTCTTCTGCTGCAATGCAAAAATTTTAGGGTAAAAACTAGTAATTTTCGGCTGAGCACATCCTGCATTTTTGGATTTGGTCCCAAATTCTCATTTTGTTACATCACTACTAGTTATCCATCCATCCCTCTGTCTTTCTAGCTATCCATCCCTCCAGCTATCCATTCATCTGTCCGTCCATCTAGCTATCCATCCCTCTGTCCAGCTAGCTATCCGTCCATCCCTCTGTCCAGCTATCTGTCCATCCCTCTGTCCAGCTAGCTATCCGTCCATCCCTCTGTCCAGCTAGCTATCCGTCCATCCCTCTGTCCAGCTAGCCTTCCCTGACCCAGCGCGTCTCTGTGATGCCTGGATCCAAAGAAGAAATGCTGCCCCCAAAACTGCACCAACCAAAACATTCAGGGTGTGTGGGTGTGGTTTTTTGAGGTTCCTCCATATATTCAGGGTGTGTGGGTTTCAGGGCTATATACAGTCAGGTCCAGAAATATTGGGACATCGACACAATTCTAACATCTTTGGCTCTATACACCACCACAATGGAGTTGGAATGAAACAATGCTTTAACTGCAGACTGTCCGCTTTAATTTGAGGGTATATACATCCAACTCAGGTGAACGGTGTAGGACTTACAGCAGTTTACAGATGTGCCTCCCACTTGTTAAGGGACCAAAGGTAATGGGACAGAATAATAATCATAAATCAAACTTTCCCTGCTTAATACTTGGTTGCAAATCCTTTGCAGTCAATCACAGCCTGAAGTCTGGAACGCATAGACATCACCAGGCACTGGGTTTCATCCCTGGTGATGCTCTGCCAGGTCTCTACTGCAACTGTCTTCAGTTCCTGCTTGCTCTTGGGGCATTTTACCTTCAGTTTTTTTCTTCAAGTGAAATGCATGCTCAATGGGATTCAGGTCAGGTGATTGACTTGGCCATTGCATAACATTCCACTTCTGTCCCTTCAAAAACTCTTTGGTTGCTTTTGCAGTATGCTTTGGGTCATTGGACAGCGCTTCACAGTGCAGATGGACAATGAGTTCTGCAGCATTTGGCTGAATGTGAGCAGATAATATTGCCCGACACCCTTCAGAATTCATCCTGCTGCTTTTGTCAGCAGTCACATCAAGAGAACCCTTCCATTGGCAGCCATACATGCCCACGCCATGACACTACCACCACCATGCTTCACTGATGAGGTGGTATGCTTAGGATCATGAGCCGTTCCTTTCCTTCTCCATACTCTTCTCTTCCCATCACTCTGGTACAAGTTGATCTTGGTCTCATCTGTCCATAGGATCTTGTTCCAGAACTGTGAAGGCTTTGTTAGGTGGTGTTTGGCAAACTGTAATCTGGCCTTCCTGTTTTTGAGGCTCACCAATGGTTTACATCTTGTGGTGAACCCTCTGTATTCACTCTGGTGAAGTCTTCTCTTGATTGTTGACACACATACACTACCTCCTGGAGAGTGTTCTTGATCTGGCCAACTGTTGTGATGGGTGTTTTCTTCACCAGGGAAAGAATTCTTCGGTCATCCACCACAGTTGTTTTCCGTGGTCTCCCGGTGTTGCTGAGCTCACCGGTGCGTTCCTTTTTGAGAATGTTCCAAACAGTTGTTTTGGCAACGCCTAATGGTCTTGCTATCTCTCTGATGGGTTTGTTTTGTTCAGCCTAATGATGGCTTCCTTCACTTATAGTGACCGCTCTTTGGATCTCATCTTGAGAGTTGACAGCAACAGATTCCAAATGCAAATAGCACACTTGAAATGAACTCTGGGCCTTTTATCTGCACATTGTAATTGGGGTAATGAGGGAATATCACACACCTGGCCATGGAACAGCTGAGAAGCCAATTGTCCCATTACTTGTGCCTCCCACTTCTTAAGGGACCATATCTGCAAACTGCTGCAAGTCCTACACCGTTCACCTGAGTTAGCTTTAATTTGAGGGTATGTAAATCTGACAGTCTGCAGTTAAAGCACATTGTGTTTGTTTCATTCCAACACCATAGTGGTGGTGTATAGAGCCAAAGATGTTAGAATTGTGTCGCTGTCCCAATATTTCTGGACCTGACTAAACTAGTCTGTAAAGTACATAGATGTACAGTGTGGGGGTTATTTTTTTATTTTAGAAAGGATTTTACCAGGAAGGATACATTGAGATTTCTCTCATTTTCAAGTATGTCCTGGGTGGCGAGTATGTACCATTAGGTATCTTGCCCAAGGACACTTACTGGAGATGTGCTCTTGTCGGGATCAAACCTCTGTCTCTATAGTCTCTCTCCGCAGTTGTAGAGCAGCGATGTTACCACCCAGCCGGTTATTGAGACAGCTGTGCTTACTGTAGTTGCAAAATCAGCAAATTTCATAGTTTTAACAAAAGGGATGTTCATGCAGCGGCAGGAGAAGCTTCATTGATGAAACTTCTACCATTGTTTCACTTTTGTAATCGTGAAAAGCCAAACTCCAAATCTGTCACGAATGCAACTGCGCACACTCAGTTACAGAACTTGTTAGCGCTTTATAAATACTTGTATCGCTGTACAAAGGGAGAGACAGAATAATAAATATACATACAGTGGGGCAAAAATGTATTTAGTCAGCCACCAATTGTGCAGGTTCTCCCACTTAAAAAGATGAGAGAGGCCTGTAATTGTCATCATGGGTACACTTCAACTATGAGAGACAAAATGAGAAAAAAAACCAAACAGAATCACATTGTCTGATTTTTAAAGAATTTATTTGCAAATTATGGTGGAAAAAAATATTTAGTCCATATCAAAAGTCCATCTCAATACTTTTGTTATACATCCTTTGTTGGCAATGACAGAGGTCAAACGTTTTCTGGAAGTCTTCACAAGGTTTTCACACACTGTTGCTGGTATTTTTGCCCATTCCTCCATGCAGATCTCTAGGGCAGGGGCTGTCGCTGGGCAACATGGACCTTCCAACTCCCTCCAAAAGAGGGGTTGAGATCTGGAGACTGGCTAGGCCACTCCAGGACCTTGATATGCTTCTTACGAAGCCACTCCTTTGTTGCCCGAGCGGTGTGTTTGGGATCATTGTCCTGCTGTATGACCCAGCCACGTTTCATCTTCAATGCCCTTGCTGATGGTTTTCACTCAAAATCTCACGATACATGGCCCCATTCATTCTTCCCTTTACACGGATCAGTCGTCCTAGTCCCTTTGCAGAAAAACAGCCCCAAAGCATGAGGTTTCCGCCACATGCTTCACCGTAGGTACGGTGTTCTTTGGATGCAACTCAGCATTCTCTCTCCTCCAAACACGACGAGTTGAGTTTTTACTAAAAAGTTCTACTTACCAAAATTACATTTCTCCCAATCCTCTTCTGGATCATCCAAATGCTCTGTAGCAAACTTCAGACGGCCTGGACATGTACTGACTTAAGCAGGGGGACACGTCTGGCACTGCAGGATTTGAGTCCCTGGCGGCGTAGTGTGTTACTGATGGTAGCCTTTGTTACTTTGGTCCCAGCTCTCTGCAGGTCATTCACTAGGTTCCCCGTGTGGTTCTGGGATTTTTGCTCACCGTTCTTGTGATCATTTTGACCCCACGGGGTGAGATCTTGCGTGGAGCCCCAGATCGATGGAGATGATCAGTGGTCTTGTATGTCTTACATTTTCTAATGATTGCTCCCACAGTTGATTTCTTCACACCAAGCTGCTTGCTTATTGCAGATTCAGTCTTCCCAGCCTGGTGCAGTTCTACAAATTTGTTTCTGGTGTCCTTCGACAGCTCTTTGGTCTTGACCATAGTGGAGTTGGGAGTGTGTCTGTTTGAGGTTGTAGACAGGTGTCTTTTATACTGATAACAAGTTCAAACAGGTGCCATTCATAGAGGTAACGAGTGGAGGACAGAGGAGCCTCTTAAAGAAGACGTTACAGGTCTGTGAGAGACAGAAATCTTGCTTGTTTGTACTGTACTGTAGGTGACCAAATACTTATTTTCCACCATAATTTGTAAATTCTTTAAAAATCAGACTGTGATTTTCTGGATTTTTTTTCATTTTGTCTATCATCATAGGTACACTTCAACTATGACAATTTACAGGTGCCTTTCATCTTCTTAAGTGGGAGAACCTGCACAATTGGTGGCTGACTAAATACTTTTTTGCCCCACTGTATATGTTACACAGAACAGTAGGAGAGCGAACCCTGCTTGAGTGCTTACAATCTACTCTGGTACCTCCTGAGTATCAAAGAATTTTTATTACTTTCAGCTGATTTTATATATCCACAAACAAATATTTTGTGAAATTATAAAGAGTGATAGTGTGACTTTTCAAAAATAAGGACTGGACTTACTGAATAGGGACACATGGAAGCTGTTTTAATAAAGTGAGCAGATGAGAGTGATAAGAGCTGTGGGAAAGCCCTCATATGAGACGGGGATAAATTTAATGAATGTGACTTTGTTAGAATGGCAATATGGGTTTCTCTTACTTTTTGCAATTAAACTATTTTTTTTAAACCTTTCAATAAAGTTTCTAATATAAGCGAGGTATATCAGAATAGCCTGAATATTAAAGGAACCTATAAAACAATGAGGAAAAGGCACCATTAATCTAAACACCTCTGTTAGAGCTATAGGTAGTCTATAAACATTTATTTCAGACCCGCAATCTCCAGGTTTACCTCTTCATAATCCCTGGAGGTCACGGAGTGATCATACTGCAGCTCTTGGGTGCTGACATGGATCTGTGACCCCAGGGTGCAGGATAAGGGGGACAGAGGGTGTGTGGGGGTCACTGGTGAGGACACCTGCTGCCTGAAATCAGCCAGAGTGCACGCTCTCACACACATAGGCATCTCTACGGGGGGCAATTGCCCCCCCCCCTGCCACAAATCTGCAGCATACTTGCCTTCCTGAGCGACGCCGGGAAAGTTTCCGCGCTACTGCTTGGTGAAGGACCCCAGCCGCGATCACGTGAGAGTCCCACGTGATCGCAGCTGGGGTCCTTCAACGAGCGCACGCGCAAAGACTTTCTCGGTGTCACTCGGGAAGATAAGTATGCCGGAGAGCTCCAGGGGCGGCTGTCCAAATGCCGATAGAGCATTCGAATAGCCGCCCCATGTCTGGTCTGAGGTCTGAGCATTATCCATGAGAGCTGGGGGGGCAAATATCCACGAGCTGGGGGGGGGCATTATCCATGTGCTGGGGCAATATCCATATCTTGGGGGGGGGGGATATATAAATGTGAGCTGGGGGCATTTTTATGAGGTCTGTTCTTATTGGAAAGTGGTCACATGACATAAAATAAAAGTATCGGTACTCGTACTGGGTCTTAAAGTGGTATCGGACACACACACACACTCTTTATTCATCACATGTATCTGACGCTGCCTCTATAGGCTGTTATGAATAAAGACCTCTATTAAACAGTATTTTGTTGAAATAATTATCAGGGCAAGTAGATTGGACTACTACTTAGTCCGTTGGACAAGTAGATTTTTTTTTAAATTTCCACACCCCTGCCCCCCTAAAATATTGTTCCTAGAGTCACCACTGCTCACACAGCACTGAAAGGTTGGTGCTGCCTGTATGAGGGGCAGTAACCTGCTGCCTGACGCCATTACCCTCTGCTGCCCCCCCCCTTGTGAGAGCAGACTGATTTGCATATGGAGCATTCATCCCTGTAATGGCACAAGCAAGCTAAAACCTTGTGAGACCTGAACGGGCACCCACCGTAGAGCAGGCCACTAGTGCTGTTGCTCGTCCTCAGGATCCTCACCCCCCCCCTGTCTCTCACTATAAGTTTACAGGGTCATCCAGACGTGGATCCATTGCTTGATGTGCCTAGAGGGGTGTCAGCTATACCCTCCTGACAAGGCCTAACAAGGCTGAAACAATCGTCGGGCGTTGCTGCACCTCTCGTGCAGGAATGATGTCCTTGGCAATCAGTACTGGCCACCCTTCCTGGGTGAGAGCAGGCTGATTTTACATATGGAGCATTCGTCCCTGTAATGGCACAAGCAAGCTAAAACCTTGTGAGACCTGAGCGGGCACCCACCGTAGAGCAGGCCACTATTGCTGTTGCTCGTCCTCAGGATCCCCCCTCTTCCCCATCAGTGTGTGTGCAGGGGCTCTGGGCTGTCTTCCCCCCCCCTCATCAGTTTGTGTGCAGAGGCTATGCCCCCCTTCCCCTTCAAAGCAACGGCTCCAGCCACTCAAGTGACCCATGGCAGGCAATTACCCCTGCTTTTGCAGAATGAACTAGAGCTCAGCTGCTGTTATCCCTAGCTCTTGCCTTTCACACTGGCAGAGCCTGGGTGCTGTGCTTCTCTTACCTGCCTGCCCTGACCGTCTGTCAATGGCAGTGGACTGGGAAGGCATGGACAGTTGACATTCGGCACGACCTCTCATGTCATCAGAGGGGGGGGGTCCCTGGCCGCCATCTTGGACTCTCCAGCTGGCTAAAAAAAAACGTCTGCCACCGGAATACGCAGCACAGGCCGCACAAAATAATTTCTCATGCTGCCTGCGTCTGCATTCCCACTTGCCCTCATGTCATTTCCACACGCAAAATGCGAGTAGGCGAGTGGAAATTTTGAGGCCTGATTTAGGGTACAAGTGGCTTGTGTGTTAATCTACATTTAAATTTCATCAATCTAAATCCCTCTGCAGCGACGTAATATCCTGCTCACATTGTATTACTTCTAGTTTTGTGTCATCTGCAAACACTGACATATGACTTTCAATGCCATTTATAAATAAATTTAAGTGGTCCTATAACAGACCCCTGAGGGACACCACTTTCCGCTGGTGTCCATCTTGAAAATTTACCATGTATGACCGCTCTCTGTACCCTATCTTTTTAGCCAGTGCTGTATCCAAGAACAATAATTTTCGTCTAGACCAATTTTTCTTAATTTAAATAGTAACCTCTTGTGCGGAACCATGTCGCAAGCTTTGGCAAAACACAAGTAAATCCCATCCACTGCGACCCCTTGATCTGTACTTCTTCAGAGAATGCAATTAGGTTAGTCTGACATGATCTGTGTTCCATAAAACCATGCTGATTTTTGCTAATTACATTATACCTACCACTGAATTCCTGATTATTATCCCATAGTAACACCTCAAATACTTTTCAAGCCACAGACGTTAAGCTCACAAATCTTTAATCCCCAGGCAGACATTTTTAACCTTTTTTTTGAATATAGGGACGCTTCAGTTTTTCTCTAATCTTCTGGTACGATTACTGAAAGAAAAGAATCTTGAAAGATTAAAAACAGAGGTTTACATATTTCAACTTATAGCTTTGTAGCACAAAATGCTGAAAATTCATCTTTTGTAGAGAAAATATTTGCTTGCTTTTCTTAAGACTGAGCAGTATATCCCAATTTTTTTTCCTTGACCTTGGTTAACGGAATCCCTTGATCCCTACATGCAGACACTGCCAGTCTTTAGAATAGCCGGATTGCTAAACACAGGACAGACACACAGAATAAACAAAGTTGGAACAAGCCACTGTTAGGAACCAGAGCAGATTGTCAGACAAAGCCAGGAATCAGAACCAGAATGGGTAGTCCGACAAAGCCAGCAGTCTGTACACGAGAGCAAGGGTTAACACCAGAATGTAGTCAGGAACAAAGCCAGAGTCAATACACGGTATACCACTAACATAGGAACAAGAATCACACTGAACCGCATAAACCACGACAGTGCAAAGAGCTTAAAGGGACACTCTAGGCAACATGACCACCTAAGCTATTTTAGGTGGTCATGATGCCCAGAGTATCCTGCCCTCTGTCCCCCCTCCCTCCGCTCAGCGGTTCAGCTGTAAATGCTGAAAACAGCTGAGAGAGGCGGAGAACTTTACTCCGCCCTCCCAGCTGTCAGTCAGCAGAGCGGGAATCATATTTCCCGCTTCTGCCGACTTTTTTGCCGAGGTAGGAGACGTCATCGCGCATTTCAGCGCGATGACGTCTCCAACTCGCCTCAGAAGCTGGCGGCTCCCTCTGAGGGTTAGTGTTGCGCGCATCCTCTTGCGCGCAACACTAATCCTCAGGGAGCCGGGAGGAAGCCTGCCGATTGGCTGGCTTACGTGAGAGGCGCGAATGCGCGCTTCTCACGTAAACCAGAAGGCAAGAAGAAGAAACAAGGACGGGAACGGAAGAGGAGGGAGGTGATTATAAAAAAAAAACAGCGCTGGAAACAAGAGGATTTTAGGGTAAGTATTACAGTTAAAGACACAAAAACAAAAAATAACTATATTTATTTAGGGATAGGTTAGGATTAAAAAACGGGGGGGGTGATTTTTTGTTAGAGTGTCCCTTTAACTCACTGCTTGGTTTTTGAAACTGGAGAGCGGCGCATCACCAGGCCATGTCCTGCCCGGCCCGGGTTAGTGACCCATGGCTGCAAGTGCCGACAATATCAGTCAGCGGCTGGCCGAGCAGCGAGGATGGTGCCACCGGGTGCCCAGCCATAACCGTACCTCCCCTCTCTATATGAGGCCACCAGGAGAAAGGGGATGCACCAGATGAAAATCATGAATGAGACGAGGTGCATGAATCTCAGAAGCAGGAAGCCAGGACCTATCCTCCGGGCCATAATCCTTCCAATCAAATGAGATATTGCAGATGCTCTCTTGACAATCTGGAATCCAAAATAGCATGGACCTCATACTCTTCAACTAGGATAGGAGGAGACATAGTGTGTCCAGTATACCTATTACAGAGTAATGGTTTCAACAGGCTGATATGGAATACATTAGGAATGCGCATGTTGTTAGGGCGTAGGACACCAGGTCAATTCGACGTAGAACTTTGTGCAGACCAATGTATGCGGCGGCCATCTTCATTGTACGAACGTGATGACGGATGTTCCTGGTGGACAACCACATCCAATCCCCTACATTATATGTAGGTGCGTGCCTATTAGCTTTTCATTTTTGCACCTCAATGTTCTTCTTTATGGCAGATTTCACATTTCTCCAGGTCTCCTGCAATGAGTGCAAGTGATTGTTCAAGGCAGGTAAAGAGCAGGGGGATCATATCCATACACATTCTGAAACTGAGAGTAACCCTGTGGTTTCGTTGATGGCATTGTTATAAGCTTATTTTGCCCAAGGCAACAACTCTGACCAATTATCTTGTTTGGAGGTGAAACAACAGAAGTACCGCTTGAAACATGATTTGCTCTCTCCGCAGCCCCATTAGTTTGAGGGTGATATGCTGACGAGAATGCCAATTTAACTCCCATCTCTGCACAGAACTCCCACCAGAACCGTGATATGAATTGAGATACTCCATCAGAGGCTATTTCCTGTGGAACCCCTTGGAGTCAAACTACTTTTTTCAAGGAAACTTTAGCCAATTCCGCAGCTGAGGCCTGTTTTGGAAGTGGGATGAAGTTACCCATTTTTAAGAACCTGTCAACAATAGTGAGGATGACAATGTTCTCCTGGCCAAATGGGACCAGGGTCTATCGGAAATGGGTAGTGGTTGTAGACTCAACAGGTAAGGTCTTAGGACTTTTAATTCTAGCACGTGACACATGCAGAGACATACAGGGTTACTTAAAGCGAATCGAAAAGTAACCGCACATCCGGTGACTTTTCGTTCTCTTCGGTGCGATTTGGCGATCCCATTTCGGCAACCCTGCGGTGTATTCAGCAAGCACCACAGGGCAGTTGTAGTGCAGAGAAAAGCCGCCGAACACTCACCGCAAAACTCGGCGAACGCACACCGAAACCCGCAAAAACATCTGGATTAACCCCTCCGAACACGCCTGAGAAACCCGAGCAGCCGCCGATCACCGCGCAGAGCAGCAGCCGGAAAAAGCCGACACCACAGACGAATGGAGTGGGAAAAAAAAAAAACGTACGCTTGAATGATTGAAAAGTGAAACGCTGTTTCCAAAGAAACTACAGAACGAAAATGTCTGAAATTTACATATAAGGTCCAATGACTGATAATAAAAAGGGCTGTTACAGAAAAAATAAACTATTTAAAACAAAAAAATCATTTTCGCAAAAAAATGCCTACAAGATCATAAAACATCTATACATAGAGACTTTTTACTGCAGAATATTATAATCAACGGTTTATTTAGATATTTTGAGAGGGGCGCTGGTATACTCTAATAAATGTTAGGATGTAATTAAATCTGGACAACCGTAAAGACCATCTGGCATGTCTGGTGTTTAGTATTTTGGCATAGCCTAGTCAGGTTTTTGTGATTTGTAATGATCATCACCCTCCAGGAGATGTCTCCATTCAGAGGGTAGAGCAGATACTATAGCGAGTAGTTCTCTGTTTACGATATATCATAGTTTACAGGAGAAAGCCCCACATGGATGCAACGGTATTTCGGGAGATTGCCTTTGTGATAAAACCTCTCTGATACCTATCTCTGATGCATCCACCTCTAGAAGAAAAAGATATCTATGGTTAGGATGTTGCAAGATGGGTGCTGTAGTTAAAGCATGTTTCAAACTCTCAAAGGCCTGTATTGTCATAGGGGTCCACTTCTGATTCTGGGAACTCTTTTTGGTCATGGCTGTGGTGGGCTCTAATGTGGTCGGGAATTCTTGATGAATTTTCTATAATAGTAAAACCCAAACATTGCTGTATGGCTTTCAGGCCTTGTGGTAGAGGCCATTCTAGGATATCCGAGAGCTTAGACGGGTCCATAGTGAAACCTTCTGGAGAAATTATATACCCAAGGAAATGCACAGAGGAGACACATTTCTCTAGGGTACAGTACAAGCTGTTTTCTAGAAGATGCCGCAGTACCTTTCTAACATGCTTATGGTGAGTCTCAATGTCTGGGGAATCAATCAGGATATCGTCGAGGTACACTATGACAAAGGACTGTAAGTAAACCTGAAGTACATCATTAATAAAGTCCTGGAAGACAGCTGAAGCATTACATAACCCCAAAGGCATGACAATGTACTCGTAATTCCCACTCCACGTATTGAAGGCTGTCTTCCACTCATGCCCCTCTTTAATGTGTACCAGGTTTTAGTCGCCCTTAAGATCGAGCTTCGTATATATATATGGTGGTGCCTCTTAACCACTAAAATGGCTTGGTTATCGGGTATAAGGTTATTCGATTCAGTCATCGATAGTCTTATACAAGGGCGCAAATCCCTCTTTTCTTGGAAACAAAAAAGAACCCAGACCCTGCAGGTGAAAATGACCCTCTTATGAACTCTAAAGCTAAATTGTCCTTGATTTATTCCTCTATAATCTGATTCTCTTTCTATCAGTGAGTTATTAAAATTGCCCGTAGCTCCTGAATCAAGAAAAGCCATAGTATGAACCAATACAGAATCCCATCCAATAGACAGGAATCATACTATACTATATTCTCCTGAAAAGACTTCTATCACACCCAAGGCCTGTCTCCTATATTGCTTTAGGAGTGGCAGTTTTCCGATACATTTGTTGGGCATTTAGGACACTGTAAGCAGAAATGTCGTTTAACACCACAATACAGACATAACCCTTCCTCTAGTCTTTGTTCCTCAGATAACCTAGTATGTCCCTGCGTGGGTTCTAAGGAAGTTAATTCCACCATTGGGGTGAAAAACACAGGGGCAAGAAGCAGTAGAGTCTTGGGTTTGCTTTGAGCTCTCCTGTTGCTAATCTGGTCGTCTAGTAAAATAATGTACTCTAGGCGTTTGTCCAGATATTCTGGCAATGTTCTGAGAGCCAACTCATGCATGAGCGAATCTGATATTCCTTCCATGAAAGCCAAAATCGAGTTTTCATTTGTCCAGTTCACATCGGATGCAAGTGTTTTAAAATCTATGGCATAATCAGACACAGTTCTTGATTCCTGTTTGATCCAAAATAAAGCCTTATGGCTGCTTTAGCGCTCCTAGGTGGGTCAAACGTTCTCCTTAGTTCCTGAATAAAAGCCTTGTAATCAAATATGATAGGCTTTTTAGACTCTCGTAGCGGGTTAGCCCAAAGAAGAGTTCAATCGGAAAGATGATTTATAACAAAACCAACTTTGGCTCTATCCGCACGACACATATGGGGACTTAACTCAAAATGGATATCAACCGGAGTCCAGAATCCCCAACAAGCAGCTGGTGTACTGTCAAACCTTAAAGGAACAGTCATGAGCACATGAGGCACGGGTGCAGGAACCAACTGAGACTGCTGCAAATGAGCTGTACGAGCAAGAATGGTTTGAAGCGCCTGAGTAAACTGGTCCATCCTATGGTCTTGCTTGTCCTGTCTAGACGTGAATGTAGCCAATTGCGGTGGCAGGTCTGGAGGATCCAGGGCCCTGTCGCAATGTAACGGAATCCCTTGATCCCTACACTGTTGGTCTTTAGAGTAGTCAGATTGCTAAACACAGGACAGACACACAGAATAAACAAAGTCATAACCGCTGAGGTTAGGAACCAGAGCAGATAGACAAAGCCAGGAATCAGAAAAGGTAATCAGACAAAGCCAGAAGTCGGTACACAATAAATGAAGGAAAGCAAGGGTTACCACAGAGAGTAGTCCGGAACAAGAGTCCGTACACCAATAACCTAAGAACAAGAATCTCACTGAACAGGATAAACCACTGAGCTTGACTCACACAGTGTGCTTAACTCAGTTTGTTTTTTGAATCCGGCGGGCGTTGTGTCATCAGGCCGCGCCCCACCTGTGTCACTAATCCGCGACTGCAAATGCCAGCAACATCAGTCGCCAGCCAGCGAACAGCGGGAACGGTGCTGCCGGCCGCCCAGCCGTGACACCTTGGGTAGCTTTTTAAGTAGTAATGCCGTCTTTTCATGGTCAGTAATAAAACGTGTCAGAATGTCTAAAATAACATAAGACAAATCATATATCTTTTTTAAGTTTTCTTTTGCTAATGCCTCATTATTTCATGAAATTGTATTTAGAATTTTTAACCCTTTCGCTGCTGAGCCATTTCACCCTTGTGTGCGGAGCTCATTTTTACCAGTTTCGCTAATCATGTTTAAACGCTGTTTGAAGTCACATTTTATTATACGACCCAGACAAATTATATATCGTTCTTTCCGGCAGACTCAAAATATATCATTATTATATGTATATGTCATGTCCTGACTGAATATTATAACAAAAAATGCAATCAAGTTAGAATTTTCAATAATCTACAGCGTGTAAAGTGTTTTTTTTCTCACATTTTATCATGTGAGCGTTTGCGGTTATATTTTCTATGTGGTGCGCTTGTTAAAAAAATTAGAAATGGGTACCCGTTACATTTTTTTTGGGGGGAATTATGTGATTTTTAGCAAACCCCCCATAGAAAAAATTGTTAGTGCAGCATCATTGTTCACATTATAATTGAAATGGGAACAATATTGCTGCATTAATAAAAACAAAAAAACAAAACAAAAAGTTTTTTTTTTTTTTTTATTCTTTACTTTTAACATGGTCATGTTTGGTATCTTTGGAAAGGCCATGCTCTGGCTGTTCCAATGATACCAAACATTAACCCCTAGCTGCCACAGATCAGGAGAGAGGGGGTTCATTGGAGGGTAGGGGGTTAACTCCCAAACTGACGTCATCGCGTCCATGCACGATGACGCCAGTAGGCGGAGGGAGATCCCGGAGGCTTGGCTGACATCCAAGATGTCGGCCACCTCCGGGAGAGGATCCGGCCCCTAAGGGGATAAAGGCAGCCGCCGCTTGCAAGGGCAGGTTGTGCCCTTCCAAGCGGTGCCTGCCTTTTGTGTGTGCCCCATACAGATCGGGAGGGAGAGCGGTCCAAAGGACCTCCCTCTCCCGTTCAGGCACCTTCCCTGCACTAGCAGGGCGTGCCTGGAACAGATGTCATCGCACTCAGCGCGGTGACGTCTATTCCTGCGTCCGGGGTCCCGGAGGCTGGGCTGACATCTAAGATGTCAGCCTGCACCGGGTGGTCGCGTGATTGACCGAAATACTGGCCAATCGCGGGCTGTGAATGCAGCCTAGGCACCACTTGGCTGGACGTGCTGAGCGCGTCCGCTGCAGTCAAGTGGTTAAGAAAGAATGTCATGTAGAATGTTTGATCGGTTCACTGTTATTACCTCTTAGGCCGGGGTCAGACGAGCGTTTTTAAGAACGGAAGGAACGTCCGTGAGAGTGGACATTCCTTCCACTCTGACGCCTGTCTGGACACCTCGCTAAGCGCAGTTAGTGCGCTCAGCACTGCAAGGCTCGATCCTTCTCTAGAGGATTGCACTTTGCAGCCCTATCGAACGCGCGTCGTAATGCTTCAACGTCGTAATGCTTTCAGAACGTCCTCAGCACGCCCGCTGTAGCGCGTGCAATTCGTGCGACAGCCCTGTGACAGATGCCGGGAGGCTCGTCAGTATGGTCTGACCCCGGCATTAGTCTCTGAAAGGCATATAATTAAGAATAATGACACTGCTCTCTCAGAAGAGCTGTGCGCAAACCACGAGTTGAGTCAGTGTCCTTTGTTTGATCAAGCTCCTTTTAGGGGTGTGGAAAGTATAAAAAAAATCTACTTGTCCAATGGACTAACGTGGTGTCTGATAGTGATGAGCTGAACACCCCTGTGTTCGGTTCGTATCCGAACGGCCGAAATGTTCGAATACGTACTCTAACACAATGTTAATCAATGGAGGCTGAACACGCAAAATGTGTTCACACTTCTCCTAAATGTACCGGCGTCTCCCGGTACATTTAGGAGACCTGTGGCTGCGGTCCCCGTAACTCACCTGTCCTGCAGCTGTCCCGGCCTCCTGTTCCCTGGTCCATCAGCTCCTCCGGTCCGTCTGGCCGCGGCTCCTCTGCCCCACGTCTTTAATTCTTTATGCTGAATGATCTGATTGGGCAAAGTCCTGCGCCTGACCTGGACTTTGCCCAATCAGGGCTCTAATTCAATATTAAGCCCTGATTGGGCAAAGTCCAGGTCAGGTGCAGGACTTTGCCCAATCAGAACTCGGCATGAAGATGAGCTTTAACCAAGCTCTGATTGGTTAAAGTCTTGCACCGACTTTAATCAATCAGAGCTTGGTTAAAGCTCATCTTCATGCTGAGCTCTGATTGGGCAAAGTCCTGCACCTGACCTGGACTTTGCCCAATCAGGGCTCAATATTGAATTAGAGCCCTGATTGGGCAAAGTCCAGGTCAGGCGCAGGACTTTGCCCAATCAGATCATTCAGCATGAAGACGTGGGGCAGAGCAGCCGCGGCCAGACGGACCGGAGGAGCTGATGATGGACCGGGGCACAGGAGGCCTGGACAGCTGCAGGACAGGTGAGTTGCGGGGGGCCGGAGCCACAGGTCTCCTAAATGTACCGGCAGCCACCGGTACATTTAGGAGACCTGTGGACGCATTTTTTAATATGGAATGTCCACGGTCGAACAAACCGCGAACATCCCATAATGTTCGCCGAACGGCTGATGTTCGATTCGAACTCACGTTCGAATCGAACCGAACGCCCATCCCTAGTGTCTGATCTACTTGTCCATCAAGCAGATCTACTTGCCTAATAGAAACAAATATTTTCCATAGTACGGTTTCTGCTTTCAGGGTCACTGCTTGTATTGCCATTGTACAGCAATGCAGAATATGTTGACACTTTATAAATAAATGTACTTTTATAGTGTTACAGCTTCTGCTTGTATTTTTATCGTTTGGCACTACAGAATATGTTGGCATGGTGTTTTAACATGCCAACATATTCTGCAGCACTGTACTTTTAAAAATTCAAGCAGAAGCCTAATTTACCCATCCCCTCTAGTCTAGTATGTTGCCCTCTCCTGCATCCCCCTCTTACCTCAGGACATTTTTTTGCACAGTTAATAGTTTTTTTTTTCTCCCAGGCTGTATAACTCCAAGCAACAAGCATTGACTTTTAAATCTCCCGGTTCGATCAGCAGAGGGCACTACTACAGAGAACTGGCAGCCGGATTTTCATTTGTCACGGAGGTTGATCCAATGGGTGCAGGGTAGCTGCATCCTCCAGCACATCACAAAAGTTCTGAGGTCTGTGTAAATGCTGGCGAGCTGCGCCAGAACATATACCGGTGCTGATCGCCGCAACGATCATCAACTAGCCCACCGGGCTATCGACTTGTTAACAAATACTTGCCCAGCCCCAGGATCAAGTTGTCCTAGGCATCTGGCTATACAAATCACCCACCCCTGTTCTCCGTGTGTGACTACAGCTCTTCCCAGGTGCCTGAGGGCGCGGTCCAGCTCCGAGAGAAGGAGAAAGTCTGCATGCAGCTGAATAGCCACCCAGTTGGAGAACTTTTGGTCTATCAAGTGCACGGGTGAAATGGCTCAGCAGCGATGGGGTTAAACCTGTCAAATTGAAAAACTGCAAATCAGGTCATTTTGCCAAACGTTCTGTGCAATCCTGCGGTCTGTGAATAGACGAATCGGTAGTTTTCAATGAGACAATTTCAGTGTGTTGCACATATGCTGAAAGTATGGTCAATAAGGCTAAGGTCAGACTAACGCAGTATTAACGTGCGTTTAGCCGCACTAAATCACGGCCGCTGTTCTGTCAATCACAAATTTCTAAGCCTTTAGTTTATTAGAGTACTGTTTCTTTAATTGGGCGGCCATTACTGATGCCATACAGTACAGTTACTTCCTGGTAGAGCCAGATTCAACCAGCATAGCTACCAGTGAGTCAAGCAGAAAGCAAGCTCCACAGTTCTTTTACACAGGCCTTCTGCTTATAAGTCTGGAAGTAGAACCTTCATGTTTTTAGTTATGTATATATTTTCAGCAACTCAAAGCACTGTTAGATTAGTTTAGTAGTGTTTGATTGTCTTCACATTAAGTTAAACTTCTGTTAGCCAGTAATTTACATCTAGGTAGCATGCCTGTCACTTATTTGTGTAGATTTGCATTCCTAGACTAATATATTGCCATAATTCCGTATTTTCCACAGTTTTACAAAGTTTAAAGATCTGAAAAGTAAAGATACAAATAAAGTTCAGTAAAGACTTTTCTTCAATCCTGCTTCCAGATTTTTATTATGTTATCTGTCTGCCAAGCTTTGTGCCTCAGACACACTGTGAGGGCAGAACAGCCGCGCTAGCAGCAAATTACGTCCAATGCCGGGCAGCATACGAAGAACGGCTGCACAAAAGTGCGGCCGCGCAACGCAAGTGGCAAACAAACGCATTTTTTTGACAACGTCAAACTGCTAGTACTGACGTACAGAGTGCGCTGCATCGGCTAGCGGCATGTGTGCGTGATTAGGAGACGTCAGAGGCAGCTAATGTCCGGCCAACATAATGTCCAGACGCAAAAAGTGTTTTATTGATAACCGTACAAAATCACTGACGAAAATGCGCATCGTATGACCGCTATCGCGTATTCCGTGAAAAAATGCGTCCATTCGTTCGAACGCACTTTTTCACGGACAACGTGAAAAATGCGTTAGTCTGACCCTAGCCTTATTCCAATGTGCGAAGGGAGTGGGCTGGGTGAAACCAGAAGTGTTTTTATTTAAATGTTTTCTGCAACACACATAAAGCATGACTTCAGTTCTGGTAGGAGTGTACTTTGAATACTTCCTACCAGAAACGGAAGCCCTGCTCTTTGGTTCTCACCTGCTAAGGGAAACCTCTTGCATGAACACGTGCTCATCATTCAGGCTTTTCACTCTGCTACCATCTACTGGTGTTTTAATAGAAATGCCATTAGTTTACTTCATAATGTAACATTTTAATGGGGTACTTGGTTTATTTTAATGGGGTACCTGATTTTGACATACCTTACACTCTCCCCCACAAAATTTTATATCGTCCCAGACATACAGACTTTAATATAAGAACCATTCTCTTACTTATCTTGCAACAACTATAGGGAGCCAAGGTTAAGTAGTAATACAATTACTTGAGGAACCATCCTCCCTGCGACATCTACTCCCAGTTATCTCACAGCTTCCCACCAGGTCCACAGCACTATGGAGCCTGGTGACCTGTTGTTGCCTATAGCCAACCAATTAGTAAACCTCTTTAACACAGGGTTGTATAAATTATTGCAGACAAGAGTTGATGGAGCGACTTTAGTGTCTACCTAGTTCCATCACTTGAAAATATTTAACATAGAATGTCGGCAGTAAGAGTGCAAGAAATGTCCTTTTGTTAACCACATAACATCGAACTGTGACAGAACTAGTGATGTCAAATTTCCAGAAATTTTGAAGCCATGGGAAAAAAACTTTTTTTTCCGGAAAAATTTAAACTAAGCACCATGGAGTAGGTTTACGAATTTAAATTAATTTTGTCTCGCTTGAAATAAAAGTACAGTTTATTTAGTAACTTTTTATAATTTTATCTTTTGTTTCAAATGGAATAACAAGCATGGACTGTATATCATAGTGTGAGAAGCAGTAACAACTATGAGAACAAGTAACAAGCCCTCCGTTTCCTAAAGAGCAACAATAAAAGCAAGAAACCATCAACATAAAAAAACACAAATATATATATTTCTATATCAAATTTGCCCCTTAGCACCAATAGCAAAAGGAAGTAACTGCATTATTTGTGCCTGAAGATATGGATACATCAATATTTAAGCTCCATGTTGAGGTTTAACTTTCGAGTGGGGCTTTAAAAAAGATAGAGAAAAGGAAGCAAAAGACACAACATATACAATACATGCAATTTAATCTCATTTTCTGATTCGTATTCCTCTCCATACTTTTCATTTTTCTGACTACTAAAAACATAAGGTTTGCACGGATTGAAACAAGCATTTCTCCCCTTTCACGGGTTAGTTTGTTTCTTGATTTGGTATGAATATTAGCAAACACAGAGCAGATTCTCTCACACGTAGCAACAGCAGAAAATACAGGAATCTGCAGGAAGCGAGATGCAGGAGGTGTCAGAGGTCGTGTTGTGCAGAGACCTTGCCACCATGTTGCAGGAGGAATATGGTTTGCAGAATCCCAGACTGTACTGGAGAGAACATTAACGGGGATCAAATAGGGACAAATTTAACCTCTTAACTGTCAATTAAGGCCTGAAAAGACGGAAACTATAATCAACTGTATCCCAACAACCACTGTAGGAGGTACAAGATGAAGCTCACAATCAAGCTAAACTGAAGCCTTTTCCCTGTAGCGCCCCCTAGAGGCTGAAATGTATATTTTTGTTGTCTGAGTATTGCATAGAGACGTGTTACTTGAATTGTATTCCAGGATGTGCTCAGAGAAATTGTAATGATATAAGACTTTAAATAAAGCCTCAGAGGTCTTTCATTAACCTCCCTGGCAGTATTCCCGAGTGTGACTTGGGGTTAAATTTTGCTACCGCGATCGGTAACCCCGAGCTACACTCGGGCTGTATACTCACTGCATCCTTCGCTCCCTCATTTTCTCCGCAGTGTGATCACGGCAGCCGGCAACTTTGCTTCCTGGTTCCACTCCCTGCGAGCCACGCGACGCGGGGGGGGGGGACCAGGCAGCAAATTCAAACTGTAAAAAAAAAAATTACAGTAAAAAAATAATTTGCAATAAACTTTGTGCAGTGGGTGTGCTGGGATTCCTGTCCAGATGTGGACTGCAAATGAAATACAGGACACAGGGAGTACCAAAAAAATTAGAGTATTTATTCAAAGCAGCTTTACATAAATAAAAGGCAAATAAAAATCATTTCTATTATGTAATAAGGCTTTGCAATACAAGTTTCGCTGGTGCTTGTCCAGATCCAACAGTTGATTTTAGACACAAATTTTAGACACAAAATTAGAAAAAATTAGACCGCCAGGGAGGTTAAGGTCCTAATGTTATGATATGGTATTAAATCTATATTAGACATATTATATATCATTGTAAAAGAACATGTCCCACATAATTTCCGGAAACAAATGGCTTTGGAAAAAACGGAATAAAAACTGTTTTTTTTCCCCCAATTTTTCAGGTTTTTTTCCACGCCTTCCCATCTCCAGACAGAACAGCCGTCACTTTCAATTTATTGGCACATAAAACGTTAAAAGTTCGTTGGTTCAATGTTAAATTTCATTTATACAATTTATGTCTTTATGATCCCTGTGTGTATTGTTTCCCCTCGCAATTCCCCGCACCAAACGCACCTGTAATCCCTCACAATTTAATACCACCTAAATTGCCCAGTTTTCGTTCACCCAAGTCTATAATTCTTTTGTACAATTTGTGCTTGTATGACCCTGATGTTTATTAAGTTCTCTGCCACCCCTGTCTTGCCCAGCCATAGTGGTTTATCTGCCCAGCGCAACCCTGATACAGCTGCCACCGGCCGAGACCAAGCACAGCCGACATGCCTTACACCCTGCACCGCTCAGCCCCTGTACATGCCACCAGAGTGCTTTTTGGTTCAGAAGGGTCCTGAGAACATGGTGCCACTGTGGAGTGAGATTTAAAGGGGAGCGCCACCGAGATCACCCCTCAATCAGCCGCTAAACTCAGGCCGGGCTTCCCAGCCGCAGAGGAAATCCTGCGGCAGAATCAGAGCTCGCACTCCAGGAGGGTGGAATTTCCTGGGCAGGGAACAGCCCAGGGCAGGCCAGACAGTGTGACACCAAGAGCTGGGCTCGAGCTAGGGGCAGTGGCAGCCCATGTTAAGTATACAAAAAGGGCTCTGGCTGGCGGCAGTGGCAGAACTGGTGCCGGGGTGTCTGGGGACCGGCATGGGGGAGAACAATGGGAATGTACCGTGTATGTGCTGTTCTAAATAAACCAACCTGCTTAACTAGTATTTGGGAAGAGGAACTCTCTGCTAGGTATTTCCTACAGCTGACTTGCTAGCATCCAGCAAGGGACCTGAAGCTGTCTCGCTAACGCTGCTCACTGCAGAGCAACCCCGGCACCTACGGCGGATCTACTCCCTCCGAGTAGCGGCATCCATCACACTAACATTTCAGTGAACATTAATAAACCATAGCGTTATAAGCATGGATACAGTTACCAACTTTAGAGTCCTCAGCAAAACAGTCTGGGCTTAGATACCAGCTACGGCAAACCGGTAGTGTAGAAACATACAGGGTTATCCAAAGAGATTCGAAAAGTCACCGCACGTTCGGTGACTTTTCGTTCTCTTCAATTCGGTTCCTTTTGCCGATTGCATTTCGGTGACCCTGCGGTGTGTTCAGCAAACAGCACAGGGTCCCCGAATTGCAGGGAAAAGCTGCCGACAACCTGACGAAAACTAACCGAATGCACGCTGAAAACAAGCAAAAACATCTGGATTAACCTTCGAAGAAGCCGAACAGGAGCCGAATCACACAGAGCCGAAGCAGCTGTGACGTAGAGGAGGCAGTGAATAAATTATCAAAACCATTTGTATGAATCTGGGAAAAGGAAACGCTGTTTGCAGAGAAACTACTGAGCGAAAATGTCTGAAATTTTCACAGGAGGTGCAGGGAATGATAATAAAGAGGGCTGTTACAAAAAAAATAAGTAAACTGAAAAAAAAAAAGAAAAATGCTTAAAGTATCCTAAAAAATCTATAAATAAAGAGACCTTTTGCTGCAGAATTTTATAATGAACGGTTTATTAGATATTGAATTAAAACGGGAATATTTTTAACATTGAAGCCTATGGGATTCTCCTGAATAAATTTGCCGAATTAAACCACCGAATGGCATGGCATTAGGGGAACCTTTCACTGCTGGTTTGTGTTCTCTGAATAGCCGAAGCAGTGCATTTTCATAGGGATTTCACTGCCCTCGAACAGGGACCGAACAGGCACCGTATGTTCAGGCAATTCGCCAGGATTTGGCGAATTGCCTGCTCTCTGGATAGCCGAATGGCCAGGAAAGGTAACCGAACACTGATTTTCAGCGTTCGGTTACCTTTCTCAAGCAATTCGGATCTCTTTGGATAACCCTGATAGTCTATGACCTGTACTGCTGCATTTCTGGCAACACTACTGGGTTGACTCAAAGTGTCGTAAATCAGAACTTTCGGCTGTCTCCTCTTCCTGCTAGGCTGTATCTGGCGTAGAGGAAAGGCATCTGAATCGTCCTCAAACTCGTCTCCGTTGCTGTCAACTGTCTTTGTTGATTTTTCAGGCGAAAAGTTTACTTCTTCTGGGTCTCCTGATGAACATGTAGTTGGTTCAGGTTGAATCACAGGTGCGTCCTTGGTTGTTTCCACTGTAATTTCCTCTCTATTTTCCTCCGTACTTTCCTTGCACGTTTCCAACTGGCAAGGGTAGAACTCTGCCGTGTCAGGATTCAGTTCTATGTCTTCCCTTGTGTGATCTCTCTGGGTTACAGGGATGAATGATCTCCATTGTTCTTGTTCAAGATCCGATTCATCTTCTGATATTCCCTCAGACGTCTGCGTAGCTTGTTTAGGAGTCTTCAAAACTTGGCCTCGTTTATTGGTACTGGGTCTATCCGAGCTCTTCTGACCTTGGTCGTTGGGTAAGTAATCGCAAGGCAATAGCAGATTGCGGTGTTAGATTCTTGTTCGTCCGTTCCCAGTTTCTGGCTTTACCTCATACACTGGGCTAAGGACAACATGTACAGCGTCTTCCCAGAACGATCTCAGTTTTCCTGGTCCTCCTCTTTCAGTAAGGTTTCTTACAAGGACTCTGCTGCCAGGTGAGATTTCCACTCCATGAGTTTTTCTGTCATAATACTCTTTACCTCTTTGCGTAGCTTGGGTAGCTACCTTTGAAGCAACCTGATAGGATGACTGAAGCCTATCTGTACACGTTTTCATATACACAGAGTGATTCTTGTATTATTCCGTTACTGGGGAGTCAAACATGCTATCTATTGGCAATCTTGGAGACCTCCCAAACAGTAGAAAAAAATGGAGAAAACCCTGTAGCTTCACTTTTGGTGCAATTGTATGCGTGTACAACCTGGGCAAGTGAGTTCTTCCAGTCTTTCTTGGTATCTGGCGACAGGGTCCGAAGCATAGACAACAGCGTACGATTGAATCTTTCACATTGTCCATTACCTTCTGGATGATATGGAGTCGTGTGAGAGTTCTGGATGTGACAGTGTATTCCTAGTGCCAAGAATAATTTGTTTTCAAATTCATTTCCCATTTCATGGTGGATTCTGGTAGGGAATCCAAACTTCGAGACAAAGTCACTGAAAATCTTGTCGGCGACAGTCTTTGCAGACTTGTTTTTGGTGGTGTAGGCCTGAGCAAACCTGGTGAAATGGTCTATTACCACAAGTATGTACTCATAACCTCCTGTACATGCCTCGAGATTTAGGAAGTCGATGGAGACCATCTCAAAAGGATAAGTGGTCACAATGTTGTTTAATGGAGCTCTAGACGGCTTATTCACTCCCCCCAGTAAAATACCCCCAGCCTTCACTCTCCCCTCCAGTAAAATACCCCCAGCCTTCACTCCCCCCTCCAGTAAAATACCCTCAGGCTTCACCCCCCCCCCAGTAAAATACCCCCAGCCTTCAATCCCCCCAGTAAAATACCCCCAGCCTTCAATCCCCCTAGTAAAATACCCCCAGCCTTCACTCCCCCCAGTGAAATACTCCCAGCTTTCACCCCCAGTAAAATACCCACCATCACTCCCCCCCAGTAAAATACCCCTGCCATCACTCCCCCCTCCAGTAAAATACCCCCAGCCTTCACTCTCCCCTCCAGTAAAATACCCCCAGCCTTCACTCTCCCCTCCAGTAAAATACCCCCAGCCTTCACTCTCCTCTTCAGTAAAACACCCCAGCCTTCACGCCCCCAGTAAAATACCCCCAGCCTTCACGCCCCCAGTAAAATACCCCCAGCCTTCACACACTCCAGTAAAATACCCCCAGCCTTCACACCCCCCAGCCTTCACTCCCCTTCCAGTAAAATACCCCCAGCCTTCACTCCCCCCCAGTAAAATACCCCAGCCTTCACTCTCCCCTCCAGTAAAATACCCCCAGCCTTCACTCTCCCCTCCAGTAAAATACCCCAGCCTTCACTCTCCCCTTCAGTAAAACACCCCCAGCCTTCACGCCCCCAGTAAAATACCCCCAGCCTTCACACACCCCAGTAAAATACCCCAGCCTTCACACCCCCCAGCCTTCACTCCCCTTCCAGTAAAATACCCCCAGCCTTCAATCCCCCCATAAAATACCCCAGCCTTCACTCCCCCCAGTAAAATACCCCAGCCTTCAATCCCCCTAGTAAAATACCCCCCGCCTTCACTCCCCCCAGTGAAATACTCCCAGCTTTCACTCCCCCCCCAGTAAAATACCCACCATCACTCCCCCCCCAGTAAAATACTCCAGCCATCACTCCCCACCCAGGAAAAAACCCCGGCCATCACTCCCCACCCAGGAAAATACCCCAGCCCTCACCCCCGTAAAACACCTCACCGTCACCCCCCCCCACAGTAAAATACCCCTGGCCATCACACAAACACACACGTCCAGTCCCCCACAGACAGACATGCACATCCAGCCCCCTCCACATACCCAGGCCCAACATACACACTTAACAGGTGTAGCCAGAGCCCCCAGAGTGAATGGAGCCCCCACTTTCCTCAGTTATTACCCTCCCCCAAGTGACCCCATTAACCCTCCAATTCCACATAGTGAGAGTGCCCACGCCCCTTCATTTCCCCACAAGGAAAGACCTCATCCCTCCCCCAAAATGAGAGGCCCTATTAACCCCTTCCACCCACTGTAAGGGCCCCAAAACCCTCTCCCCAAGCCTCAAACAGTGAGGGCCCTAGGCTCTGGCAGCAGACGTCACGCTGCGTGCCCCCTGTAGCCTAATCAAAGGGGGCCAGCTGCCATCTTGAAGTCTGTAGGGTCATAGAGCTCCACAGTAATGTGCAGTGAGCATGAGGGTGTCACAGAGCTCCACAGTAATGTGCAGTGAGTATGAGGGTGTCACAGAGCTCCACAGTAATGTGCAGTGAGCATGAGGGTGTCAGAGCTCCACAGTAATGTGTAGTGAGCATGAGGGTGTCACAGAGCTCCACAGTAATGTGTAGTGAGTATGAGGGTGTCACAGAGCTCCACAGTAATGTGTAGTGAGTATGAGCGTGTCACAGAGCTCCACAGATGCATGTTCTCCCAGTCCCTAGCAATACACAGGGCCATGCAACCTGCATGACTAATAATTATCTAAACCATGATGGCCCCCATGATGTTAAAACAACTGTTAATTAATGTTCATACACACCACACATTGCTGTGAGTTTAATTGCTGTGCAGCTCTGATACGTATCCTTTTCGTTTGCACGTATCACAATATGGGGCTGGTCTAAAACATTTTTTCCAGGACTGCTTTTTATTCCCAGTCCGGCCCTATCACATATGGCCCACTTCATTGCTAGGAACTTTAATTTTCCTGAATGCGTGTAATAGTTCTTCTTGCCAGGTGTGAGAGTCCTAGACCCGTAAGCAATTACTTTTAGTTTTTCTTCCTGCTCTTGGTACAGCTCTTGCGAGGCATCACAGTGTAGAACAAAGGATTTGCTGTAGTCAGGGTAACTCATAACTGGAGGATGCGTTAACACCTCAACTAGCCGGTTCAGCTCTACCTGGTGGTGGTCAGTCCAGACTATAGACTGATGGGAAGGTAGTTGACCTTTTAGTTTTGGTGATGGCTTCTTCTTCTTCTTGAGCTGGCTAGCCGGTGTTGACGTTGTGGTAGGTGTTGTATCCGCTGATAGTAATTCATATAGGGGTTTTGCAATCCTGGAAAAATCTTGGACATAAGGGCGATAGTAAGAAATAAATCCTAATAATTTCCTGAGTTCCCCAACAGTCTTTGGCTGGTTGTTCTTCAAGGCCAGCACAGGCACAGTGTCTGCTGGATCCATGGAATGGCCATCTTTGGACACAATCTTGCCCAAGAATCTGATTTTGTTTCAGAAGAGTTCACACTTCCTCGCTGTTAACTTGACTCCATGTTTCTGATACCGTTGCAGTACCAACCGGACATGTTCCACATGTTCTTGGAATGATCTGCTGTGAATAGGGATGCACCGATACCACTTTTTTAAGACCGAATACGAGTACCGATACTTTTTTCCAAGTACTCACCGATACGGAGTACCGATACTTTTATTTTATGTCATGTGAACACTTTCCAATAAGAACAGACCTCATATAAAAATGCCCCCAGCTCACATGTATATATCCCCCAGCTCTCATGGATATGCCCCCCAGCTCATGGATATGCCCCCCAGCTCATGGATATGCCCCCCAGCTCTCATGGATTATGCCCCAGCTCTCGTGGATTATGCCCCAGCTCTCATGGATTATACCCCAGCTCTCATGGATTATACCCCAGCTCTCATGGATAATGCCCCCAGCTCTCATAGATATTGCCAACAGCTCATGGATATGCCCCCCAGCTCATGGATATGCCCCCCAGCTCTCATGGATTATGCCCCAGCTCTCGTGGATTATGCCCCAGCTCTCATGGATTATACCCCAGCTCTCATGGATAATGCCCGAAGCTCTCATAGATATTGCCAACAGCTCATGGATATGCCCCCCAGCTCATGGATATGCCCCCCAGCTCATGGATTTGCCCCAGCTCATGGATTTGCCCCCCAGCTCATGAATTTTCCCCTCAGCTCGTGGATATGCCCCCCAGCTCGTGGATATGCCCCCCAGCTGACCTGGCACCTGGAGCTCTCCGCGTTCATACTTACTAGGGATGCACCAATACCACTTTTTTAAGGCCGAGTACGAGTACCGACACTTTTTAAAAGTACTCACCGATACCGAGTACCGATACTTTTATATAATGTCATGTGACACTTTCCAATAAGAACAGACCTCATATAAAAATTTATATGAGATTTGCCCCCAGCTCACATGGATTTGCCCCCAGCACTGATGGATTTGCCCCCAGCACTGATGGATTTGCCCCCAGCACTGATGGATTTGCCCCAGCTCTGATGGATATGCCCCCAGCTCTGATGGATTATGCCCCCAGCTCTGATGGACTTGCCCCCAGCTCTGATGGCTTTGCCCCCAGGTCTCATGGCTTTGCCCCCAGGTCTCATGGATTTGCCCCCAGGTCTCATGGCTTTGCCCCCAGGTCTCATGGATTTGCCCCCAGGTCTCATGGCTTTGACCCCAGGTCTCATGGATTTGCCCCCAGGTCTCATGGATTTGCCCGCAGCTCTCATGGATTTGCCCGCAGCTCGAATGCTGGAGAAGCTGGCCGCATGCATGAAAAGCACGCGGCCAGCGTTCCCTTCTGGCGCGCCGCGATACTCACACATCCTGAAGGTCCGGTCGCTTGTTGGCAGTGATGCGTTCACGTGGCCGCCGGGCGCATCTGTGACGCTGCCTCCAGCCGATGTTGTCAACATCACTTCGGGTGAATCTGCCTCGGACACAGAACCTCCTCAAACCACACAGCAAACTTCTACATCCAACATTGATCAAACTTTTTTGGCTCCGGGGGGGATGTGCGCAGAAGCCATCCCCCACCCCCGTATCCACACCAGAGGCTATGTCAGCAGAAACGCCGCAAGCACCCCTATAGAAGGGGAAAGGGGTCACAGCATCGCCAGAGGCAGAAACAAACCTCCGCTTCCCAGGAGATAATTCCAATTTTCAACTTATCCCAAAAAAGGCTTAATGACCATCATATCTCGGTGCTCTCTAAAGGACTATCATTCATTCCCACATCATCTATTTCAACTTTCCGCCAGGAATTAGAGATCTATAAAATAAACCGCACACTGGCCATTCAAGAACATATATTTGAGCCTACCCCCATCGTTGGAAGTCAATTTAAGGTCAAAAGCACCAGTGACTTTAAAAGCAATAACACTATGGTCAAAGCCTTTTCCCACATCATGAATAACAATGCCACAGCACCACCCTCCAACCAGTATAAACGCACTCGCCATAACCTCACTAAGGAGCAACGGTTAGCCTTACAAGACTTGGCAACAGACTCCTCCATCGCAATACGTGGATCGCAGGTTTCTTTATCCTTGCTTTTGGGCGAAAGGGATTGAATCTACGTTTGTTGCCATTGAGCTAGCCATATACCTGATGGGAGGTGTAGTCATAGTTGACGCGGTCCATTTTTTGTTTCTTAAATCAGATTATTTCCGATTTGTATTTCTGGACTTCCTCCTGGATTTTAATGATCTGAGGAGCAAAGCCCACCGATTGTAAGGTCGTTGCATGGCTTAGTTCAAAAGAAGACAGATTTTTCCGTAGGTCCTGCAGCTCCGCGCCCACTTCCTCTATGGCAAGAACCATCCAATCCAGCGAGCATTTATTAGCCATAGCTATCCATTTTTTGCATAGCTCGAGTTTCTGTCGCCCGATGGTGGGGGAATTCCGTATTCTGAAGCCCCTCTGGATTCTTTTAGCCCTGTAATAGTCTGATAAAAAGACTCCAAGGAGGTCCAAATCGACCTCCTTTTTCTTGAGCTTCATTAGGTCTAAGTAGATATCTCTAGGAGATGGCTGATATTCGAGCTGTGCAGGAGATTAGGGCCAGAGGACCCTTTGTGCATACTCCTCATTGAGCTGTAAGGTCTGCGCCTGCTCATCATAGGCTTCTGCCATACACACTGGCTCATTTCAGACCTCAGTGTGTGTATATGTGTAATATATATTGTAGAGGTCGGCAGGGCTGGGTCCTGGATGGACAATATGTTTCACCCCTATTTGGGTTGTGGACCCTTTAAGGGCAACCACAGGGTTAATCTTCCTGTCCAGGAAGAGTTTTAAAGCCAGCAACTCCCAGATAGGATTGTGGGAGTTTAGGAAAAGAAAAGTAATCAGTGGAAGCTGTGTGTTTGTGTTCCAAAAGCAGGAGACGTGCTGTGCCTTGCTGGAGAGGCTTCTACATACTGGGGAAAGGATTCCCTAGGTTTGGGACTGTTTAAATCGTTGGTGAGCCATCATTATTTTTCTGTTTATTTGTGCTGAAGATCAGGACTTTGCTTTAATTTCGCTGAACCAAAGCGTGTACTTATTATGTTGCCGTTTTGACTGCCCTGAAAGGGTGAATAAAACTGTTTTGTTTGTGAAAGACACTGTGCACGTGCTCTGTGGGCCCCCAAACGTCACAATATATATATATATATATATATATATATACACACAGTGGCCCATTTCAGACCTCAGAGTGGGTGTATGTGTAATACATCCGAGGGGCTGGGGCGGCTGTCCGAATGCTCTAGTGGCATTCGGACAGGCCCCTGCAGCTGACAGCGTTCATACCTTCCACCAGCACCGCCGGCAAAGTCTTCACGCGTCCGCTCGTTGGGAAGCCCCCCGCCGCGATCACGCGGGGGCTTCCCAACATGTGGATGCGCAAAAACTTTGCCGGCGGCGCTCGTGGAAGGTATGAACACGGTCAGCTGCAGGGGCCTGTCCGAATGCCGTTAGAGCATTCGGACAGCCGCCCCAGCCCCTCGGATGCCGGCAAACCAGCTCATTGCTGGCTTCCGGTATCGGGGGCATCTGCATGAGTACCAAGTACTCGTGCAGAACCCGGTATCGGCACCGTTACTAGTATCGGTATCGATGTATCCCTAGCGTATTTCCTTAGAAAATACAGCAACATGTTCTCCATTTTTTATTTAAAAAATGATCACATAGAATAAATAAAAATTTGAATGATAAAATGTGGAAAAATAATTTTACATGTTGTAAATGATTTTAATCCTAATAAAAGCTTATACTTTTATCATTTTTATAATATAGCATTCTGACGTGACATAAACACATACAGGTCTATTCAAAGAAAGGTGAAGCTCAGGAGAATTGGCAGTGGGCTAGTGTGAATGCTGGTTCACCACGTGGCTCACACTGCCCTTAATGGGTGAGGTGAGAACTTCCTCACTGTCTGTAAAACAGATGCAGTCTGTTGCAGTCTCATATTGGGACCGCTGTGCCGGTGAGACCCGCTGCGTGTCCGCCTCAACTTAAGACATAGTGCGCACTCAACCTCAGTGCTGCTTCGTTGTTACCCAATCGCTTTGCAGCAACTCTGGTTTCTGCAGAGGGATTGGTTGAGTGATCCGTTTGGTTTATATACTATTTTTGTGTGTGTGTTTGCATAATTAAAGTGGGCTGGTCTGGATGAAGTCCAGGGCTAATTTTCTGTCCCAGCCCAGCCTGAATGGACCTAATAGTACTGATGAATTTTGAATCTACTGCCTTCACTGAACAAAACTATATATAATTTGCCTGGTTTCAACAATAAAAAATAACTTCAAACAGCGTTTACATGTGATGCAGTGGCGGCCGGGCCCTGGCACTCTTCCACTGGAGGGGGGCCCAGGCAGCCGCAGACAGCTCTTCAATTTGGCGGCAGTTACCGGCAATCAGCGTCGGAATCTGGGAGCAGGGCCGCCGGTGCCCACACACACACACATGCGGCCAGCGTGTCACAACGTGTGGGGGCGGATCCTTCCGCAAGCTGTTCTCCCACCGGAACCACCAGGTAGTGCTGCTGCGTGTGCTCGGGCCCCCCCCCCCGAGTCTGGCTCCACTGGTATGTGTATGCGGGCGGGCACTTGAGTATACAACATGTATCTGGGCTCTGAACTGAGGCAGTGGCGGAACTACCGCCGGTGAGGGTGCACCGGGGCCTCAGCCTGGGGGGGGCCCAGCCGCCGATGAGCAGGGACCTCAAGATGGCCGCTGGCGGGCCCCCTCCAATGACCGGTCCTGACCGCCGGCGGCCATCTTGAAGTCCCTGCTCGCCGGAGGACGGGCCCATGTAGGCCCACCGGCGAGCAGGGACTTCGAGATGGCCGCCGGTGGTCCCCTTCTGATGATGGCCGCCTACATGGGCCCAGCCTCTGGCGAGCAGGGACTTCAAGATGGCTGCCGGCGGGCCCCCTCTGATGAGGGCTGCTCATCGTTGAGCTGGGGGCAATTACATCCATGTGTGAGCTGGGGGCAATTATATCCATGTATGAGCTGCTGGGGGCAATTATATCCATGTGTGAGCTGGTGGCAATTATATCCATGTGTGAGCTGCTGGGGGCAATTATATCCATGTGTGAGCTGCTGGGGGCAATTATATCCATGTGTGAGCTGCTGGTGGCAATTATATCCATGTGTGAGCTGGTGGCAATTATATCCATGTTTGAGCTGCTGGGGGCAATTATATCCATGTTTGAACTGGGGGCAATTATATCCATGTGTGAGATGGTGGCCATTATATCCATGTGTAAGCTGGGGGCTCTCTGTAATAAATATGCTCAAATATATATTTTTTTCTAAATATATATATTTATTTCGCTATTTTTCAACTTTATTTTTTGTTGTTGTTTCAGGGGGGGTGAATTAGGTTGGTTTTTTTTGTGGGGGGCCCAAAAAAATCTTGCACCAGGCCCTTTGTTCCTTAGGTCCGCCACTGAACGGAGGGGTTTGATATCTGGGGGGTCTTAACTGAGGGGTCTGATATCGGGGGTCTTAACTGAGGGGTCTGATATCGGGGGTCTTAACTGAGGGGTCTGATATCTGGGGTCTGAACTGAGGGGTCTGATATCTGGGGTCTGAACTGAGGGGTCTGATATCTGGGGAGTCTGATATCTGGGGGTCTGAACTGAGGGGTCTGATATCTGGGGGTCTGAACTGAGGGTCTGATGTCTGGGTACACATGTATCTGGGGGTCGGATGTATGGGTATACATATATCTGGGGTCTGATGTATGGGTATACATGTACAGTATCTGGGGCCTGAGTCTGGATATACATGTATATATGTAAATTTGAGTAAGTTTGTGTATGTACAGTCTTTATATTTTCTAAATCTATTGATCTCGTTTAAATTGTCATATTCTTGTTGCCATACGGATCTTTTGCTCTAACTTTGTCTAATGGATTTATGGATTTTTCCAGGGGTCAAGTCCTGGGAAAAAAAGTGAGGGAACTCACCCACGAATTCCACAACCCCTATTACCTGAAGAAAAAATATATATATCCCGAGTATAGCCGGACGAGCTGGTGATACCATTTTTATTGGGTTAACTTTACATTTAAAAGACAAGCTTTCAAGAGTGTAAACTGGAAACTATACTGATCAGTGAAAAGTATCTCTACGTACAGGTATACTCGCGATTTTGGCAACTGGACTAACGCTTTTTATATATAATCTATGTATATATCCAGGCCCAGACCCCCCAGAATTATATACACAGCACTGGAGCCCCAGAATAATATACACGGCACTGGTTATATGGATATATTTTCCCAGTTCACATGGATATAATTACCCCAGCTCTCATGGATGATGCCCCCAGCTCTCATGGATAATGCCCCCAGGTCTCATGGATATTGCCCCCAGGTCTCATGGATAATGCCCCCAGGTCTCATGGATATATGCTCCCAGGTCTCATGGATAATGCCCACAGGTCTCATGGATATATGCCCCAGCTCTCATGGATAATGCCCCCAGGTCTCATGGATATTGCCCCCAGGTCTCATGGATATTGCCCCCAGGTCTCATGGATATTGCCCCCAGGTCTCATGGATAGTGCCCCCAGGTCTCATGGATAATGCCCCCAGGTCTCATGGATATTGCCCCAGGTCTCATGGATAGTGCCCCCAGGTCTCATGGATATATGCCCCAGCTCTCATGGATAATGCCCCCAGGTCTCATGGATATTGCCCCCAGGTCTCATGGATAATGCCCCCAGGTCTCATGGATATTGCCCCCAGGTCTCATGGATAATGCCCCCAGGTCTCATGGATATATGCTCCCAGGTCTCATGGATATTGCCCCAAGTCTCATGGATAGTGCCCCCAGGTCTCATGGATAGTGCCCCCAGGTCTCATGGATTAATGCCCCCAGGTCTCATGGATTAATGCCCCCAGGTCTCATGGATAATGCCCCAGGTCTCATGGATAATGCCCCCAGGTCTCATGGATATATGCCCCAGCTCTCATGGATAATGCCCCCAGGTCTCACCCAGCTCATGGATATTGCCCCCAGCTCATAGATATTGCCCCAGCTCATGGATATTGCCCCCAGCTCATGGAAATGCCCCAGCACATGGATATTGCCCCCAGCTCATGGAAATGCCCCCCAGCTCATGGAAATGCCCCAGCACATGGATATGCCCCCCAGCTCATGGAAATGCCCCAGCTCATGGATATGCCCCCCAGCTCATGGATATACCCCCAGCTCATGGATTTGCCCCCCCAGCTCATGGATTTGCCCCCCAGCTCATGGATATGCCCCCCAGCGTTACATGGATACTGCCCCCTGCTCATGGATTTGCCCCCCCAGCTCATGGATTTGCCCCCCAGCGTTACATGGATATGCCCCCCAGCTCACCTCTCGTCCGTGCTTCCTGTTAGAACGGCCGCTGACAGGAAGTGCAGCCGCTCGCCTGGGATCGATGAAACAGCCAGGAGAGCGGCTCCACTTCCTGTCAGCGGGCCGTTCTAACAGGAAGCACGTGGCCGCCGGCAATGTGCGCCGGCCGCCTGCTCCAGCCTTTCGGGCTCGGGCCACAGCGGGAACGCTGCGTTCCCGCAGCATTCCCGCTGTGGGAGAAGTGTGGGAACGACGTTCCCGCTCGACTCGAGCCCTGGATTTTTCTTTATATTTTGCAGGCCATCCATGCGACCTGCCCAGTGACCAACACTGTTAACAATTAAAGTAAGTAAGGTGAAATAATTTATATAAATATTTTATTATATTGCAGAATTTTTTTTAAAAACATGGATCTTTTTTTTTTTTGGGGGGGGGGGGGAGCGCGCGCCTCCATGGATTCTTGCACCGGGGCCCTGAGGTCTCTAGTTACGCCTCTGATGTGATGTAAATAAAAGGGCAAAATGAGCTCAAGGGGGATGGGTTTCTCATCAGCAAAGGGGGTAAATGCTCAGCTCACCTCTTTTTTATGTATTGCATAACCAGGTCAGAGTGAATCAGACGTGTACTTTAGCAGTGACAATTACCTGCCTGATCCTTGCTGAGCGCAGCATCACGTGACAATAGCGGTCACATGACTAGCGTGTGGCTGGGGACAGGGGAAGAGCAGACGGAAGCATCCAATTGCTTTTAGACACTCTTCGAGAACTAGTTCGAGCAGCATGGGTAAATCAAAGCTGGTGGAAGATGTTGCGACCGCATCCAGCTACATGGATTTCCAGCTGGAGCACATGCATCTGGATCTGCTGGTGGACGTGGAAGCTCGGAAGCTGCGAGGATCGGAGAAGCTGAATCTGTGTGTGCTGAGGGAGACGGGGGAGCTGAGGCTGGACTCCCATCCAACCATGCACGTGCTGCGGGCAGAGGGTCCCCCGGGGCATGAACTACCCTGGGAGTACAAGCCGTTCACACGGTACGGGAACGTCACAGTTTTGCGCCTGCCAGAGCCCGTGTCTCCCGGAACCCAGCTGGTGATCACTATCGAGTATGAAGCCAATGAAAGCCCAGGGGTGAGTGGTCCTCCCAGAGTTCCAGCTCTGCTATTCTGAGCCTGTCCCGGGTGAGGCATGAGCCTGTCCCGGGTGAGGCATGAGCCTGTCCCGCGTGAGGCATGAGCCTGTCCCGCGTGAGGCATGAGCCTGTCCCGCGTGAGGCATGAGCCTGTCCCGCGTGAGGCATGAGCCTGTCCCGCGTGAGGCATGAGCCTGTCCCGCGTGAGGCATGAGCCTGCTGTCCCGCAGGGCCTACAGCTGCTATTCACCCTGCACAAAGGGAACACCGCATGCTCAGCTTCTGCCGATCACTTCCTCCTAAATTGGGCAACTTCAGCTCATTCATATCCTCTTATCAGATATACATATAGAACAATGTATATGTCTTTGCTGTGTGTGTATAATATATATATGTCAGTGTTTTCATGCACTCTTGCCATATAATCAATCACATGCCTGGTGCCTGCCACATAGCTCTGTTGCATGTAGAAAAACTAAACGTGCAGCATTCCATAACTGGGAAAAAAATATTCTTTATTGTTCCATCAAGGGTCAACGTTTCAGCTCCAATCAGGAGCGTTTCTCAGGACATATTTTTTTCTTTTTAACAATGTACCGATTGGGAGGGAGAAGGGTCCAAAGTTGCACATAGTTACATAGGCTGAAAAAAGACATGCGTCCATCGGGTTCAGCCTTTCACGCATCACCTACTGCTGTTGATCCAAAAGAAGGTTAAAAAACCCAGTCTGAAGCGCTCACCAATATGCAACAAACTGGGAAAAAATTCCTTCTTGACCCCAGAATGGCAGATTTCTCCTTGGGTCAAGAAGCTTATACTCCCATGTTAAATATCATGTTTTTCCACAAAGTCATCCAGACGTCATTTAAAAGTCTGTATAGTCTCTGACCCAACCACCTCAACAGGCAGAGGATTCCACAGCTTTATTGTTCTCACCATAAAATAACCCTTCCTATGCTTTAGGCCGAATTTCTTTTCATCGAATGTTTAGTCCTATTAATGAATAGGTTTTCAGACTATGGTTTATAATGACATCGTAAATATTTATATAACGTTATCACATCCCCTCTAAGGCCCGTTTCTCTAAAGTAAACTGGTTTAAACTTTGTTAGCCTTTCCTCATAACCTAACCCTTCCATTCCCCTTATTAGTGGCCCGTTTCTGGACTTTTTATTTATTATTATTATTCTTTATTTATAAAGCGCCAGCATATTCCGCAGCGCTGTACAATAAGCACAGTACAGACAGGGTTACAATACATTGAACAACATTTGACAAACAGTACAGGAGGAGATGAGGGCCCTATTCCCGTAGGAACTCACAATCTGGGAGGGTTGGGGTTGGAAACAGGAGGAGAGGACTGTAAGGTGAGAGTGATTGATGATTGCGTCAGTGAGTTGGGTGGTAGGCTTCCCTAAATAGGAACGTTTTAAGGGAGCGTTTGAAGGAAGAGAAGTTAGGGGAAAGTCTGACAGTACGAGGGAGAGCGTTCCAGAGAGTGGGGGCTGCGCGTGAGAAATCCTGCAGTCTATCATGGGAAGAGGTGATGCGGTGAGAAGCTAGGCGCAGGTCACTGTTTGACCTTAGGGAGCGGGCTGGGGTGTATTTGGTGATTAGTGAGGACAGGTAGTGGGGAGCTGAGTTAGTGAGGGTTTTGTAGGTAAGGATAAGGATTTTGAACTTAATTCTGCAGTGGATGGGGAGCGGCAGAGACAGAGCGGCGGGTGAGGTGAATTAGTCTGGCGGAGGTGTTCAGGATGGATTGTAGGGGGGAGAGGCGGGACAGAGGGAGCCTTGGCCTGAACGCTCCAGCGAGTCAGGAAAATGCATTAAGGGCCACAGCTGTAGTCAAAGTCGCCTGCTCCACGTTCCCTCCGTCTGTCTTCTCCGTGCGCCGTACATTATTTTATTTTGACCTGCAGCAGCCTGAGCCTACGCAATTTGTGTAGTGGGACGCTATGCAAATCGCGTAGCCTGCCAAAAAGTGTGCAGTGCGCGCGTGTGTGTTCAATGAACAGACGTCCGAGCACTGCCCACTTCCTGAACATTGCTCTCCCAGTGCCTCAGAGGAATAGGAAAGCGCCATTAGTCCAAGCCATTCAAAAAAGGCCTGTATGAGAGGCAGGCCTCCCATGCATTGATTGGCTTAGGACAGTCATGTGATTGTTCTGTCTCGCACAATCAGTGGGCGTGGGGCTTTGCTCTTAGTGTGGCCTCAGTGTCGTCTAGATTGCCTGGAGGACGACGCAGAGATCCTGGGGAGCCCTGAGAGTAGCCAGATCCTGGGGAGCCCTGAGAGTAGCCAGATCCTGGGGAGCCCTGAGAGTAGCCAGATCCTGGGGAGCCCTGAGAGTAGCCAGATCCTGGGGAGCCCTGAGAGTAGCCAGATCCTGGGGAGCCCTGAACCTGAACCTATGTAACCTGTGTATATCTGGCTCTGATACTAGCCAGTTCCTCACCGCACGTCACTGCAGCGAATGTCAATCCCACTGACAGCATTGCTTCAAATGAACAAGCAGGCTTTCGGAGAGAAAAGGACCGGACATGGGAAGACGTGGCGCTGTATAATTATTTTATCTTTTTATGGATGTATCCTCATAGACAAGTGCTCAGTGTAGGTCTGGAATTGAGTCCTCTAATTCTTATGGATAGAGTTTTCCACCATATTACAACTCAAACTGAGCTTGCTAGAGGGTAGCCGTTTTTAATTATTATTATTCCTCTGCACTTCCTTACACTGAGAAGTCCCCCCCCCCCCCCGATCCTCGATATTCTTTTATTTATTTTTTATGAGTTCCTGCATGGTTGTCTACACTTTTTAAGCCCTGTACAAGGGGTTATAGTGGTTAATATTCATCACTTATTTACTCCCCCTCTTCAGTTTGTTTTTGCCTTTTTGATTCTCCTTTTAAAGTTTCTTCCGAATTGAGCACTGATTTTATTGAAGCCTTATCTCAACAACCACCTCATAACCTGTGTTATCTCTCTCCCTCAATTTGCTCCACCTGTACTTTGCCTTGTTTTTAATAATTTCTGCTGAGTTTGGAATTTGACTTCCTTAGGGGGAAAAAAGTTCTAACACTAAAAAAAAACAAAAAACGTGTGAATATTGGAATAGAAGACATTACCTGCGATGATCTGGTATTTATAGATGGAACCAAAAATATTAAGGTGCTGATGTGTGAAATATGATGGGAGCCATTCTCTTAACAGTAGTGAAGCCGCACCATGGAATCTATTAGAAATACTGTATAGTGGCAGCAGTTTGACAGTGCAGATGGTTCATGATAAAGCTTGATTATAGGTAGGGATGTCTCAATCTGGTTTTTGTGCTCCCAATCTGAGTCTTGCAGTATCCCAGGATCAGTTGGTCCTTATCCTCTGCAACCCCTTTGCAAATGTTATCCTTGAGCACCCTAGCGTCCTCTGCTATTCGTTCCTCCTTGACTCGCAGGGTTCTCGCCTCCTCATGCCCTACCAAGCGTGGTGCAGACCAGATTGATTGCTGTTGGCCCTGCAAGGTAGGACTCAAGGGTCGAATAAGCTAAATAAAAATGATCTCTGTAAAATCACAAGAATACCTCACGATCCTAGAGATTGAATTGGGATGTCACTAATTACACATATTGGAGAGGTAGTGTTTCTGTTGCAGACTGTCCAAGGGAAGCAGCAGTGTGATGAAACGTGCAGTTATATAGCCGGGTTCTACAAGCCATCACAAAATCGCTCAGGTGAATTAAACAAAAGGAATGTGGAGTATGTTTTTATTTTTTGGTATCTTATGGAAATTGTACAGGTAATTACAGAAAACCAATTTGAATAGGGTGTATGACAGGCTTTCTACTGATATCTATAGTATCTTACTTTGACTCCTGTAATCCTCTCTTCATTGGCCTTAAAGGGACACTACCACTTACATGAGATGTAACAGGACACAAGGTCACCCATTTAGACTGGACGAAAGGAAATTCAGCCTAAAGCCTAGGAAGGGTTATTTTACGGTGAGAACAATAAAGCTGTGGAATTCTCTGCCTGTTGAGGTGGTTGGGTCAGAGACTGTACAGACTTTTTAAAAAAACTGGAGGACTTCATGCAGACACAGAATATTCAAGGGTTATAATATTTAATATGTGGGTAAGCTTCTTGATCCATGGAGAAAACTGACTGCCATTCTGGGGTCAAGAAGGAATTTTTTCCCAGTATGTTGCATATTGGCGAGCATTTCAGACTGGGTTTTTTGCCTTCTTTTGGATCAACAGCAGTAGGTGATGTGTGGGAGACTGAACCCGATGGACGCATGTCTTTTTTCAGACTATGTAACTAGATTACTTGTGCATTACAAATAAAAACATATGGTGCTGTTTTTTTTTTTCTTTGTCTGAAGTAATTGCGTGTAAAAAGGAAAAAATAAAATTTAGATTTGTACCTGTTTCCATTAGTGGATATTTACCAAAATCTGTGCAAAAGTTTTACTATGTGGCTGTGCTTTATCTTCTACAGCATTTAACATTTTAATGAGGTGGAGGAGGGATAGGGCAGCAGCTTGTGTATTGTGTTCTTCAGGCTTCTCTGAATAAGAGAAATGACAGCCTAATGAGATAAAACAGGGAGCTTAATAGACCTCTAATCTACTTTCTGGTGATGTCCTTTGAATATATCCCACACAAGACAATGCTTTGATTCTGTGATCAACCCATAGACTCATTCTATGGCCAAATTCACACTGAGGAGCAAGTGATGTAAACTGCCCCCCCCCTCGTATCTTTACAACACAAAAGATTACAAAATGGATGCAGGCCATATCACATATAGAGTGAGATATTTTCCACTAAACTTACTATAGAAAAACAAAGCACATGTACGATACCAGCAATATAAACAAAATAAGGTACAATTAATTTTTGGATGGTAGTGTCCCTTTATAACCCCTTAATGGCAGGCAGGTGGCACCCAACAGGAGGGGGTTAACACCGGCTAGTACGCCTCGCTGCTATTTGCTGCGGCTGGCCTCTCCTTCGGTCTGCCCATGCAGCGCACTCACGTCATTGGTTGCAGGGGGACGGCCTGAGTTCAGGCCATCTCGCAACAGCCAGCAGGGTGGGGCTGATGTGGTCCACAGATGTCGATGGGGTGTACTTGTACGCCCCGTGCCTTCAAAGCCCACCTGCCGCAGGGACTGCATGGTACGCCCTGCAGCAGGAAAGGGTTAAACCATCACAGGTTATCTCAGCGGTTCTCAACCTGTGGACCCTCAGGACCCACAATTGTCCTTAGCCATTAAGTCGCGACCCAAAAATAATTGAATTTCTGAAACATTGTAATTTTATTTCACAAAACGTGTGCAATATTCTACAATGTATGCACTTTTTAAACAATTTTGGAAACAAACAGGGATTCTTTCCAAAATGGATAATGCAATAATCACAGAACTAGTGAAAACGAAAAGTGCTGTTGAGGCAAAAACCCAATAAAATAAACTGTAAAATTAATTAGAACTTAAGAGCAAGAAGCATCCCCAGTTTTCCCTTAAGTGTCTCAAAGTCTGGGGTGATGGTAGACAAAGCAACTCTAATTTAAATCACTACTGAATGACTAATAAAATATTATAAAAAACTTAAACTCATCTGCTCCGTGCTCTCCCGCCGTCTGTCTCTGCTACTGCGCACATTATTTGTTCGTAGCAGCCTGCCCTCCCTGAGTCTACGCAATTTGCGTAGCTGAACGATACACTAATTGCATAAACTCAAGCTGGCCAAGAGATTGAGAAGTCGGCAACGCACGTCCAGCACTACCTACGCTTTTCAGTGCCTCAGACACTGAAGAGCAATGGAATAGCTTGGACTAATGTGAAAGCACCATTGGTCCAAGCCATTCAAAAAACGCCTCCATGGGAGGCTGGCCTATATAAATATACTTTGCTTCACTGAGCTGTGCATTGTGCACAGTGGCTCCTGGTGTTGGGAGTACAGAGCTGCTGCCATTTACTGAGTCCCACCTCCCATTACAGATTCTTTCCCCCTCCCACCTTGCCATTTCAGAGTATCTTACTGATTCAGCGGGTAGCCGCGCCGCCTGGGACCTGCTGCCGCAGGTAAGATACATCAGCGGGTCCCAGGCATTCGAGAGGCCTGGTAGCACTTTCCCCGCGACCCAGTCCACCCCTGGTCGCGACCCACCTCTTGAGAAACACTGCTCTACAGTCTGCAATGCATGCATGTGCCAGACCCCCCCCCCTCACATCTTGTACCTCACACGGAATTCCCTCTGTCATAACATTCGACTCTCCCTGTTTTACAGTCTCTTCTAAAAAAACCTCTTTAAATTTGCATTACTTTAAAGAAGCTTATTAGCTCCCTCCATAATGTCCCATACCTTTCCTGGTCTATTTTCCACAGAGTCCACTAGGTTGCAACTAACGATTATTCGGCCGATTATTTATTTTTTTATTTATTTTTATTATTTTGATTCATCGGATAAAAATAGAAAAAAAAATTGTTTACTTTAAAGGAAATTTATGTAAAAAAAAAAATAACCACAACCTCCCTCCCCCTTTTTTCATAAGCAATTTGCGTAGTGTACGTAACTTTCGTACATACACAAATTGCGTATCTTGCATTACTTTTCACACACATGGTATGCGAGTGCTTGGTCAGAGCGATGGGTTGATGCTGCATGCACAGCTTAAGCCCATGTTTGCTTTCTCAAATGAACGCGGCTACAAGCACTTGGTCATAGATGATGTCAGCATGAAATTGGGGTTAATAAGCTAACGTGGTCAGGGTGCGTAGAGAGTCCCTTTTTAAATAATTTTGTGAACAAACTGGGAGGAGGGACTGGAGGTGGAAGGGAGTGACTTTGCTCGAGTGACTTTGCTCGAGTGACTTTGCTCGAGTGACTTTGCTCGAGTGACTTTGCTCGAGTGACTTTGCTCGAGTGACTTTGCTCGAGTGACTTTGCTCGAGTGACTTTGCTCGAGTGACTTTGCTCGAGTGACTTTGCTCGAGTGACTTGACCCGAGTGTTAGTGTTAGGCTAGGGTCAGACTAACGCATTTTTCACGTTGTCCGTGAAAATGCGCGTTCGAAGAATGGACGTATTTTTTCACGGAATACGCAATAGCGGTCATACTATGCGCAGTTTCATCCGTGATTTTGTACGGATCATCAATAAAACACTTTTTGGGTCTGGACGTTATGTTGGCCGGACATTAGCAGCGTCTGACATCTCCAATTCACTCACACACGCCTCTAGCGGACGCAGCGCACTCTGTACGTCAGTACTAGTGGTTTAACGTTCTCGAAAAAATGCGTTCATTTTCCACTTGCGTTGCGCAGCCGCACTTTTGTGCGACCGTACTTCGTATATTGGCCGTCATTGCCCGGCATCTGCTGCTAGTGCGGCCGTGATTAAGTGCGCCAGAACGCGCGTTCGCACTGCCTCAGTCTGACCCTAGCCTTAGAGGGAGTGGGTATGGACAAAAGACCGGATCTGAGTGTGTGAGTTTGGGGAAAGGGACCAAAGAGGGTGTGTCAGGGAGGATGGTGTGGTGGCACAGGACCCCAGCTTCAAGTAAGGATAAAACACAGGCATACAACTCCTTCAGCCAGTGGCAGTATCCTATTGTTTGTGTTATATTTCTGCTACTGTTGTAAACGGAATAAAAACCTACTGGTTGTGTCTGACATAACCCTAGAACTAAATCATACTGAGTAAAGCAGCGATGTGACTTCTCCAATCAGCTCCGAAGCTGAGGTTATTTACGTTTAACTCAGTTTGACTAAATCGTGTGTGCTGCACACAGGACGATTTAATCAACACCGAATAATCGATAATGGAAATAGTTGACAACTATTTTAGAGTCCACCAAAGCATCCCATTGCTTTTTAGTCGTTACTCTCCTCTGGGTGTCACCCCTCTCCTAGTAGATTGCAAGATCTTGTTTGCCCCCTCCCCCGTTCTTCTCCTTATGTCAAACTTATTTGTTTTGTCCTACCCATTCTACAGTGCTGCAGAATATGTTGACTCTTTATGAACACTGCATAACAATTATTTATAATGTGCAACTGTGACACACAGATTGTCAAGAAAGAGATTGCAGGGAGAGAATAAGGAAACAGTAGGGTGTAGTCTCGCTGGGGAAAGCCGAGTATCATTGGCAGGAGAGGATGCTCGAGCCAGGGAGCCCATACAACCACAGGGATGTTGAGATTCTAAAAAAAAATCTACTTATCCAACAGACTAAAGCTGGCTGTCTACTGGCCCCGTATTTGTGCTATGGTGCGATCATCCGATATCGTCTGACCGATCCTACAACATGCAGGTGAATCAGCGGTCTTCCACTGCATCCGACTACCGACAGAGGATTTCAGACTATTTTATACGTTTACAACAGATGTGCGATCCTTACGATTTTCATGGGACTTAGTTAGATGAAATCGGACGATCTGGTACAAGGTTACATGAAAAAAGATTAATTGTATGGTTAAACTTCCGTGCTTCGGGGAAACCTGTAAAAGAGACATTGTATAGTAAACAGGCGTGTGCAGGGAAGTGCGAAAAAATAGATTGTATAGGAAATCCCCCGTTTGCGAAACCCATTAGGATTCAATGGAAAAAATATTCTCACTTATTTATTGAACCATTTATTTATTTTTAATCTGCAGCAAAAAGATTTTTATTTGCTATTTTAGGATTTTTTTTTTGGTATTTTTCTGAATTTCTTTGGGCTAACATTTTTTTTCCTTTTCTTATCTTTTTTTGTTGAGCACAAGCCAGCCACGCTGGACAGGGGCTGTCTTTGAGGCTCAAAGACAGTTTATTTTCTCCCCGTCACCGTGCCGGCAGCGTTTTTTTTTTTTTTTTGTGTGCTTTTTTTTCCTCTATCAGCCGAACTGGGTCGTCCACAGACTCTTCCAGTGGATGACCCTGACCGGCCGATTGGCGTTGTCTGTAATCGGGTGACTAAATCGGTCACCCGATTACGGTGCCAGTGGTCGGCCAGCCTAAAGTGGTGTCTGATCTACTTGTCCCTCCCAAGAAAATCTACTTTGTTCATATTAAAAATAAATATATATATATATATATATATATAATTTTATTTATTTTTCTTTTACCCCATTTCTGGTTTTAGGGTCACTGCTAGTATTTCCATTGTACTGTGCTGCAGAATACGTTGGCACTTTGTAGTTTTGTTAAAAATACAAGCAGAGGCTGTAGCCCTGTTTGTACAGCGCTACAGAATATGTTGACAGGGTGCTTTTAACATGCCAACAAATTCTGCATCGCTGTACATTAAAAATACAAGCATAAGCTTAATTTCCTCATCCGCTTTTTCTCTAATATGTGGCCTTCGCTTGCATCCCCCTTCTTAGGCTGGGGTCAGACGAGCGCACTCTTTGCTGTCCGTCGTAGCTTTCAAAGGAGTCAATAGAGAACAACACAAAAATCACGTGCGCACTTTTTCACGCGCGGGCAACACATGTTGCAACGGACGCCAAAATAGCATCGACGTGAAAAGCTGCACAGACATAGAGAAACCCCTGCATACAGCATTTTTTTTCTTTTTCTCAACATCAGTCAAAACTGATACAATGTAACCACAATCAGTGCGCACCTCTGACCCCAGCCTTACATAGAGATATTATTTTTCACAACCAAAATTGATACTGTAGAAACCATAGATACTCGCGTATAGCGCGTCCTGAATATAACGCACTGGATAGATATTTATTATGGAAATGAGAGCATACTCAAGACTTGAAAATAACGCGAGCAGCAAAATTATAAAAGTATACAGTACCGATAAACGAATAAAATCTTTTGAGGTTCTCTTAACACAGGCTACCCCTCCAGGTTCTAAGATAAGATGGCCGGCGGAGCGAAGTGACCAGCGCTGTGAATCATTTACCGATAGCCAGCATGCCAGGAGGTGTTGTTTTCTGACGTCTTGCTCCAGCAGGGAGGCTCATCCGCCGATAGCCAGCCCCCCAGAACGAGCTCCTAGCCTCACTACAGAGGTGCAGCACGTGTGCAGTGACGTCAGGACGGGACATCAACAGGGTGGGACTGGCTACTGGCAGACAATGCGGTGGATGAGCCTGCCTGCTGGAGCCGGAGGTCAGAAAACAACACTTCCCGGAGTGCTGCGCAGAGCGAGGGTGCATGCTTGTTTTTAAGCCAGTTTTGAATGATTGGCTTAAACTGCGTGCCCCCTGGCCATGAAAGATCCCACCTCTCCCAAATTCGGGAGTTCCTGAAGTGTTTGTGGGCGTCGGGAACCCGCATTCACTTCAGGGAGACAACCAGAACTTCCGGGAGATTTGGGATACCGGAGTAAGTCCAATTTTTTTATTTTTTTTTACGGGCAATGCAGATGTCTCAAATATACCGCCACCCTTCCAATTATAAGGTAATTTTATGTCACCAAAATCTAGCGGTATACTAGGGTATCTAAATGTCCGGCACCAGGATCAAGTTGTCCGGGGCCACGTGCTATACAAATCGTCCACCCTGCAACCAGGTAGAGGTGTGGAGTATTGTGTACCTGAGCACAGAGTTCTTCCATCTAAAGTTGTGTGTTTTTTTTTTTTTTTTTTTTTGTTACTTTTTATAGGTATTCCTTCAGACTACTTTGAACGAAAGCTCACTGATGGCTGTATTGAGTGTTTCTGAACTATTGACAGTAACTGGATACTTTGGGGGTAAAATAGGAGGGGGTGAAACAAAGGGATTTAACGTCAATCACTCCTGACACTACATCCCCACTATATTTTTTTATTTTTATATTCTTTATTTTTGGAGTTTTTATAGAACACAAATATTCAAAAAGTGATAGGGCCAAGAGTTCATCCAAAAACCCTTCGGAGAAAATACAAATAATGACAAAGGCCAGTAGGGTAGACAGCGGGAAAAATAAAAGAAAAAGCTCAGTCTGGGCATATCGCACAAACAAGCCGGTTAGAGTCGCAAGGGGGCCTTGGGGAAAAACCAGGGGAGGTAAAGGAGAGCGAGAGAGGATAAACTTAACTGGGCAGTCCCTGCCTGTTACCTTTTTAAGAGGCATTCTCGGGGAAACCCCAGCAGCCCAAGGGAGGACCAGGGGCCATGGAAGAGGCCAGAGGGCCTGGGGCCAAGAGATGTGGCCAGAGCCATGGTTACCGCACAGGTGGCACACCCAGGGCAACCCAGTATCCTGCACACATCAAAAAAAATTTTTAAATAAAGGGAGGGGGTGAATACCTACGCCCCAAGAATTTCGCCAAAGAAAGTCTCACGAACTGGCAGCACAGTCCACTTATAAAAAAAAAAAAAAGAGGGCACCCGAACAGGGGGTACTCATCAAACAGTGGGTGTTTCAGCAGTAAGGGGGTGTAGGTCGCAAATCCAGGGTCAGAAATGGGGGGAAACAGCAGGAATCAGCAAAGGGGAACACTTCTCAGCCAATGTCCAAATGCAAAAATGAACAAATGACATCAACACAGCAAGCCCCAGCGACCAGGACCGCACGACCGCTGCCACGGAACCCCGGTACCACCTGAGAGGAAAATTTGTCAATTTGCCTCGTCTTGCCATAACTGAGGAGGGCCATGCCAGGTGATATCGCCGCAGCAGGAGAAGGGAAACTTGCACGGTGTCGTGCCTGCAGTGGAGCCACAGCAGCAGCAGATCGACTGCCGTCACCATACCGCTGAGGCGCTCCAAAAGAAGGCAGGATATCTGCGGGCTCCGTCGAACTCCAGCACTCGGCGGACCGGACTCCGATCCTGGGCATAGGTAATTCTGCAGGTGAATCTGCAACACCCCCAGCTGGGGGAGGGAGGAAGCCATCCAGGTCGCCAAACTCGCGACCCCTCTCTGCATTTGGGGTACCGCAGGGCTCCACTCCTATCGGCTCCACCTCGGGCTGCACAGCTTTTACCAGCGGCGGGACCACCTCAGAGCACCAACCAGCCTCACGTCTGGCCAGAAACGAGGCAGATCTGGGTGAGACATCTGCGCAAAGACGTAGGTTGATGGGAGAAGGGGGTAACAGGCGAGGCGCACGAGGACCCGTGACCGGATAGGCAATCCAAAATAAGGCAAGCAGAGTGCGTCCCCTAGAGTTAATCTAAAAATTTACCTTATTTCAGCACTGGGCTCCCTTGATGACAGTCAGATGTAATGAGCAGCCAGCTTCCTCTGAAGTTGCTGCTTTCATATGACTGGCGGTAGGCTGGACGTTTTTATTTATAAAGTATTTTACCCGGAAGGATACATTGAGATTTCTCATTTGCAAGTATGTCCTAGGGTGAAGAAAATACAATTTTTACAGTAGGGTACAGAAATACAAAGTAATAAAATGCAAGATAATAAAAATAAAACACAAATATACAGATTTACACAGAATATAAATATGTAAGTATTATACCCACTATGTTACATGTTTACAGGTGCATTCTGTATCGTGGAATAATAAGAGAGATCTCCTAAGTGACTTTAGACTGTGGGAAGATTCGATGGCGTCTGGCAGGTTATTCCATATTTGCGGTGCTCTGTTCCATGGAGCAGCCAGCTAATTTAAATGCTTTTAATGCAAGCAAATGGAGAACTAATGGCTGTTAGGCTGGGGTCAGACGAACGCGCGTGCAGCTACACTTTAGCACGGCCGTAGTAGCAGCAAATGACGGCCAATGACTGGCAATATACGAAGTACGGCCGCTAGTACTGACGTACAGAGTGCTCTGCGTTCGCTAGCGGCATGTGTGCGTGATTAGAAGTCAGACGGGGCTAATGTCCGGCCAACATAACGTCCAAACGCAAGAAGGGTTTTATTGATGATCCGTACAAAATCACGGACGAAAATGCGCATCGTATGACCGCTAACGCGTATTCCGTGAAAAAATACGTCCATTCGTTCGTCCCTAGCCTAAATAGGTTGGATGGCTGAATTTGCCCTCGGAGGCGAAAACCTGAGAGTGGTAGAGCATTCTGTGTGTGTCCCGTTTAGCAAAGTTCAATAAACTTAAGTGGTGATGGTCGTTTTTGTGCGTCCCTTTTAATATTGTTTGTCACAGTTAGGGGAAAAAATTTTTTAAAAACATTTTGATCTACTTTGTTTTGTCCTCATTCAGAAGACTGCACTGTCCAGTTTCCCATTTTTACCTAATGGTTTTCAATTCTAAACTATTACTTGGCATTCAAATTATAAATCTCTGCTGTGCCAGTATTTACTATTTCTCTGCCTACAGGTGTGTTGGTTGGAACCACAGCAGACAGCTGGCAAGAAGAAACCGTACATGTATACACAGGGGCAAGCTGTTTTGAACCGTTGCTTTTTCCCATCATTTGATACACCTGTTGTTAAAAGCACCTTTTCAGCTAATATCACGGTAAGGCCAAGTAACTAGAACAAATGTATTTAGTTGTAGTCTGGTTTTGCTTACTCTGTGGTTTATAGAGATCTTCGGATGAAACTGGAAAGGTTAATGCACTTCTGCTATTTTCTTACCTAATTTATAGCTGTTTTTTTTTTGTTTTTTTTTAGAGAAATGGTCTTGTATCTTGACCTGGTTTTAAATTATTGTTGGTCATCAATCCTTGGCTATATTTATTTTATTTATAAAGTATTTCAAAATTTTATTTTGAAAGTACGTCAGTGGTACAATAAGCCAAGCAAAATAAACAAAATGAACACGTATAACTGTCATATAGTAACTCAGCAAGTAAAAAACAGCAGGTTATAAGATACATTACAAGAGTAATAATGAACATCCCCCAAAGAGGGGGGGTTTCATCCAAATAATAGTGAACTTGTCTGCAGTAAATATGGCATTGAGGACTACTTCAAAAAGTACTGCATGCAGTAGAAAAAAAAAAAAAAATGGGGGGTAATTGGTAGCGATCAACACCAGCCGCACGCCAACAATGGTGCAAGGGGGGGGGGGGAGAGAGAGGGGAGAAAAATAAATTTGTTGGGGGGGGGGGGGGATGTGGGAACGGCAGAGGCCAATATCGTGACTTTCCCTGCTCGCTCCCAGAGGAGACCGTGGAAGGGTAATGTCACTAGGCCCAGGAACCCGAGGGCCAAGTACGGCAGCCAGAGCCCTGGCAGATGCCATAGTGGCGCGCCTCGGAGCATCCTGAGAAGTTGCAACACAAAAAAAAGAGAGAGGGGGGGGAGGGAAAACCATCGCTGGCGTGGCTTGCATCGAAAAGGATCCAAAAGTCACGAGTGTAAAATAAAAAGAGGCATGGGGGGGGGGATAAATAATAATAATAAAAAAAAAACATATCCGAGGCAAGACCTCATATAATATGAAAAATAAAAGTCATCTTAGGACGGCAAATAGGCAGCGTTAACAAAATGAAAGCGAAAGAAAAGGAAACCACTCAACGGGTAAAAATAAAAGTCCTCGGAGAAAAAAGCAAAAACTGAAAACAAAAAGAGCACAGAGGGGTCCCTTCAGCCAGCATCATGGAATGGTTTGTAAAGCAGGTAGGGCACCGCCAGAGCACGCAGCCCGTGTAGGCCCGTCCACGACGAACAATGCACACAGCAACCGGCATCCTTGGGCCACACAGCGGTTCGCGTCATCAACCCTCCGGGCAGGAGCCGCAGGAAGCAGCATGGAAGGAGATGGGGCGAGAGACTCAGGTCGTGATGCCCCCCCCCAGTCGACACGAAAGGGCACCCTCAAGAACCCACCAGGATTCTCAGGCCTCCACAGTGCTCCCGCCGACCGCAGTCCGAGTCGGAGATCAACGGGCAACTCAGGTCCACACAGCGGGGACAGCTCAGCAACTGGCAGGATAACCGGTCGTAGTCCAGCCTCCGGGTCGCCGCTCCCACCTCGTGGATCCGCAGGCTCTTCCAAGATCGGACAGCCGTGCGCACCAGTCTGCCACCGGAAGCTTCCACTGTCCTCGTCGCTCAGAACTCGCAGTGTAGGCAAGGTCGTCTCAGGCTCTCCCAGATACGACGTGTCCACTCCCCTGCAGCTCCGCAGCGTGGCAATCATCTGTATCCAGATCTCCCTCGTAAGCGGGCACGAATCCTCTCTTCCCCCCCCCCAGCAATGCTAGGCAGGCATCCAGGCCTGCTATCATGCCCATCTTTCTTTCTGTGGAGGTAGGAGAGAAGTCCCGACCCCAGGCCTCACCTCTACCAACCCCCTCCACTGCATCATCCGCCATAGCGACCAGGAGATGGGGGCCCTTCATCCCCCCACTACGTGGCTTCAAATCTCCCGACTGAGGTCTCCACAAGGAAGCGAAGGGGCAGCGAGGGAAGGCCCTAACAGGGGCTGAGGAGTAGGCCTCAAAATGGCCACCTGCAGTGTGTTCCAGCAGGGAATAGACGGCCAAAACCAGTGTATCTGCTCCAGAGTGAGGGCAACATGGGGCTCCGGAGTACTCACCCCTGATGGCCAACTGCTCAGGGACCGCAAGGCACAGAAAACGGCTAGAAAAAGTCCTCAGAAACACCTCATGTGCCTAAGCATGAACAGAGCTCCGTGAATACACATCCTATTTATAATGTCTTTTACCAGGAAGGATACACTGAGTTTTCTCTCGTTTTCAAGTATGTCCTTGGTTCAAAAAGATTTGAATTGTTAATTATATAAATTAATAAAACATGAAGTGGGATTTAAGGTTTTGTTCCCACTACAGGTCTATTTCAGGCAAGGATTAGCAATTACGTATATTAATGTTGTGCAATCACTCTATCCTCAGGTGCCCGACGGTTTTACAGCAATCATGAGTGCCAATAACTGGGATCGCCAAGGTCAAACATTTGTCTTCAACATGACACAGCCCATTCCATCCTACCTGGTGGCTTTAGTGGTTGGTGATATTGTATCTGCTGATGTAGGACCTAGGTAAAGACAGCAAAGTTTTTTGATAAAAAATATAAAGTGTATTAAGGTTTCTTCTTGGCCTTATGGAATAAACCTTTTCTCTTATTTCTTAGGAGTCGTGTTTGGGCAGAACCTTGTCTGATTGAAGCGGCAAAAAAGGAGTATGATGGTGTGATAGAAGAATTTCTAACTGTGGGAGAAAAGCTATTTGGACCTTATGTTTGGGGCAGGTGAGTTCCTCTCGTGGTTTATCACACATTTTTCTGATCTTTTGTGTTTTTTGTTATTTTTACAGTCCGATAACAGTTTGCAGCTTTATCCGGGTAATCCTCGGATTTCAGTCAACTGTAACCTGCTGAAACCCCAAGAAAACCGGACTACCCACAGGTGTTTGGTTACTTTGCAGTTTACCCGGATAAAGTCTGATGTTTCATGGCACATCACACTTTATCCAGCAACACTAGGGTAATGTGCGTTTTACCCGGGTGAAACACAGCAGAAAACCAGATTACCCAGCGGCCTCTGGATACTTTTCAGATTACCTGGATAAAGTCCGAAATTTCATTTCAGTTCGAACGTTTGCTAATGACGCCTGGGTAATGTAATGTCAGGATTACCCGGGTAATCCTAAAATTAACCGCACTTCGGGCTTTAACTGTATTATATACGTTATATTGTAAATTTAGGATGTCTACTAAAAGGCCTTCTCTCACTGCGTTCATTTAACCCCTTAGTGACGGGCGGTTTTACAAAAGTCCACCCTTTTAGAGCCCGCTGCGGTTTTTATGTTTCCGCGCGGTTTGTGTTTAGGTCAAATTTTCCTCTTTAAAAAGTACAGAAGTAATTTCCAAGGCGCTCGGTAGACACTGGATTCGCTCCCACCCCAAACGAGTGCCTCCCGTCACCCAAAAGGAAATATAAAAAAGGGGCGTGGGTCAGCGCTTCAGAGAACCAAGGGGAACACAAAAATTTTGATTTATTTCAGATGAGGGGATCACACATCCTTAAACCACTTGGGATCAATAGTGGGATCTTCTTGTGAGAAATGACCTCAAATAAAGCACAGAAAACGCATATGGTGCAATATTGTAATACAGAATGGAGTACACATAAATCATAACCGCTTATACTCACACAGAGAGCTGCCAGCTCTCAAATGGAAGTGTGCCAGGTGTTAAAGGGTCACCTGCTTACCCCAGAACGATTTATAAAGGGTATCTCCTCAGCATGCTTCTCAGGTACAGGACTTCATCTACTGCCGACTCTGTGTATTGGTGGACGCTAGGGCTGTGCAATTAATCGTAATCGCAAAACAATCGCGATTTTAGCACATGCAATTTCTAAATCGCATAAGGCTGCAATTTTATCTATTCATTTTATTGGCTCCCTGTAAGCTTCCGGCGGCATGGAGCTTTGGGCGCTCGTAGGGGGAACCACGTGTACAGCCACGTTCTCGCGGCTCGTCACGTGGTTCCCCCAGGCGAGCGCCCAAGCTCCATGCCGCCGGAAGCTCACAGGGAGCCGAACACGCGGAGCAAAGAGGTGAGCTGGGGCAGTATATCTGTGAGCTGGGGCAGTATATCTGTGAGCTGGGGCAGTATATCTGTGAGCTGGGGCAGTATATCTGTGAGCTGGGGCAGTATATCTGTGAGCTGGGGCAGTATATCTGTGAGCTGGGGCAGTATATCTGTGAGCTGGGGCAGTATATCTGTGAGCTGGGGCAGTATATCTGTGAGCTGGGGCAGTATATCTGTGAGCTGGGGCAGTATATCTGTGAGCTGGGGCAGTATATCTGTGAGCTGGGGCAGTATATCTGTGAGCTGGGGCAGTATATCTGTGAGCTGGGGCAGTATATCTGTGAGCTGGGGCAGTATATCTGTGAGCTGGGGCAGTATATCTGTGAGCTGGGGCAGTATATCTGTGAGCTGGGGCAGTATATCTGTGAGCTGGGGCAGTATATCTGTGAGCTGGGGCAGTATATCTGTGAGCTGGGGCAGTATATCTGTGAGCTGGGGCAGTATATCTGTGAGCTGGGGCAGTATATCTGTGAGCTGGGGCAGTATATCTGTGAGCTGGGGCAGTATATCTGAGCTGGGGCAGTATATCTGTGAGCTGGGGCAGTATATCTGTGAGCTGGGGCAGTATATCTGTGAGCTGGGGCAGTATATCTGTGAGCTGGGGCAGTATATCTGTGAGCTGGGGCAGTATATCTGTGAGCTGGGGCAGTATATCTGTGAGCTGGGGCAGTATATCTGTGAGCTGGGGCAGTATATCTGTGAGCTGGGGCAGTATATCTGTGAGCTGGGGCAGTATATCTGTGAGCTGGGGCAGTATATCTGTGAGCTGGGGCAGTATATCTGTGAGCTGGGGCAGTATATCTGTGAGCTGGGGCAGTATATCTGTGAGCTGGGGCAGTATATCTGTGAGCTGGGGCAGTATATCTGTGAGCTGGGGCAGTATATCTGTGAGCTGGGGCAGTATATCTGTGAGCTGGGGCAGTATATCTGTGAGCTGGGGCAGTATATCTGTGAGCTGGGGCAGTATATCTGTGAGCTGGGGCAGTATATCTGTGAGCTGGGGCAGTATATCTGTGAGCTGGGGCAGTATATCTGTGAGCTGGGGCAGTATATATCTGTGAGCTGGGGCAGTATATCTGTGAGCTGGGGCAGTATATCTGTGAGCTGGGGCAGTATATCTGTGAGCTGGGGCAGTATATCTGTGAGCTGGGGCAGTATATCTGAGCTGGGGCAGTATATCTGTGAGCTGGGGCAGTATATCTGTGAGCTGGGGCAGTATATCTGTGAGCTGGGGCAGTATATCTGTGAGCTGGGGCAGTATATCTGTGAGCTGGGGCAGTATATCTGTGAGCTGGGGCAGTATATCTGTGAGCTGGGGCAGTATATCTGTGAGCTGGGGCAGTATATCTGTGAGCTGGGGCAGTATATCTGTGAGCTGGGGCAGTATATCTGTGAGCTGGGGCAGTATATCTGTGAGCTGGGGCAGTATATCTGTGAGCTGGGGCAGTATATCTGTGAGCTGGGGCAGTATATCTGTGAGCTGGGGCAGTATATCTGTGAGCTGGGGCAGTATATCTGTGAGCTGGGGCAGTATATCTGTGAGCTGGGGCAGTATATCTGTGAGCTGGGGCAGTATATCTGTGAGCTGGGGCAGTATATCTGTGAGCTGGGGCAGTATATCTGTGAGCTGGGGCAGTATATCTGTGAGCTGGGGCAGTATATCTGTGAGCTGGGGCAGTATATCTGTGAGCTGGGGCAGTATATCTGTGAGCTGGGGCAGTATATCTGTGAGCTGGGGCAGTATATCCGTGTGCTGGGGCAGTATTTCCATGTGCTGAATACTGAATACATTTAGAATGTATGTAGCATGTTTGAAAAAGCAAAAACAATTGGCTAAATCGCAAATAAAATAGCAATCGCAATATTCATTCAAGAAATCGCAATATGATTATTTTGTCAATATTGCACAGCCCTAGTGGACGCACTTGCAGTCCTGTACCTGAGAAGCATGCTGAGGAGATACCCTTTATAAATCGTTCTGGGGTAAGCAGGTGACCCTTTAACACCTGGCACGCTTCCATTTGAGAGCTGGCAGCTCTCACTCTGTGTGAGTATAAGCGGTTACGCTTTATCTGTACTCCATTCTGTATAACAATATTGCACCATATGCGTTTTCTGTGCTTTTATTTGAGGTCATTTCTCACAGGAAGATCCCACTATTGCTCCATCCAAGTGGTTTAATGATGTGTGATCCCCTCATCGGAAATGCATCTAAATTTTTGTGTTCCCCTTGGCTCTCGGTGAAGCGCTGACCCGCGCCCTATTTTTGACCATTTTCAAATTTTCCTCTTACTCGTTTATGCAACCCACACCTATTATTATATACCGTTTTTCCCACCATTAAATGGACTTTCTAAAGATAGCATTATTTCCGCATATCGTATAATTTACTATAAAACAAATATTAAAAAATAGAAAAAACACACTTTTGAAATTTAATCCCCAAAATCTAAAAAAAAAGACCCTGGCTAAATAGTTTCAAAATTTTGTCCTGTGATTAGAAATACCCAATTTTTGTTTTTTTTACATGTTTTTGCTTTTTAACCCCTTCACTGCTGAGCCATTTCACCTCTGTGCGCTGAGCTCATTTTGACAGTTTTATGCTCATAATTTTTAGATGCCAGTTTAAAAATGTTTTATTTATTTTTAAAAATTTATATATTTTTACAACAAACCCTGGTCATATTTGGTATCATTGGAAAGGCTATAATCCTGCCTTTCTAATGATATAAAACATGACCCTCTAGCTGCCACGGATGGGGAGTTACGGTGATCCAAAGGGTCCCACTATGTGCACTTGCCAGCTAGGGGGGTTAAATGCCCCACTGACATCCTCACACATAGGGTGAGGATGTCAGTGGGTGGGGGTGACCCAGAGGCTTGGCTGACAGCCACCTCTGGGTTTGAATCGTAATTCGGCAACTAATCAGTTTATGAGGCACACCGCTGAAAAGGGGAGACTCTCCCTTTTCCAGCGGTGCAATTGTTTTTTTCTAACTTAAATGGTTCGAGATAGAGGGCTCCAAAGGGGTCGCGCCTCCCCTTCCTGATTTGTACTGCAGGCGCCTGGTGATGTCATCACTCACTGTGATGACGTCATCGCGACTGCTGGCCATCTTAAAAAGGCGGGGCAGGCTTCCATCCTGCCAGACCACCGCGGGAGCTCAGCGAGGGAGGCAAGTATCGGGAGGGAGGTTAGGAGACGCTGACATACCATGTACGTCCGCGGGTCTAAGGGAGACTTCCCGATCGGACGTACATGGTACATCAGCGGTGGGGAAGGGGTTAAATAACTTTAAGTGAGCAAACCAGTTCTTGTATCAAATAATATCCCATATTTACAAAAAAAAGCAGTGTTAATTCACATCCTTTGTTTTGAAGGGGGGAGGGGGGGGTTCAAGTTGGTATTAAGCATTGCTTTAATTAGATTAGCAATAGAATTCACGACTTGATGTTACTGATTGGGTCTGTATGTACTATTACAGATTACACACACAGCCTTATTGTTACATTTACACCTCTGTGCTTATGGTTAGTGTTAATGCAATCAATTTTCTCTGAATTCCAAGGTACGACGTCCTGTTCATGCCCCCATCTTTCCCTTTTGGCGGAATGGAAAACCCATGTATTACATTTGTGACCCCTTGTCTGCTGGCTGGTGACCGTTCTCTAGCAGATGTAATCATCCACGAGATCTCTCACAGCTGGTTTGGTAACCTGGTCACCAATGCCAACTGGGGGGAGTTCTGGCTGAATGAAGGCTTCACAATGTATGCACAACGGAGGATCTCCACTGAGCTATATGGTAAGCACCTTTTTAACCCAAGAATATGACTGTTTTTAATTTCTCCAACAGATTTATCGAGTCTGAGCCAAGGTATCAAGCAATTATCAGAGAACCTATCCCTATTTTGTACTTTGTCTCAACTTTTGTCCAATACGAACTGTATAGAGATGGCCCAAATTGAGCCAACCTAAATCGTACAAAGTAGTTGATGTGTAAACCTTGACCAGGGATGGTGACAAATGGTAAAAATGATCCCTGTAGTGGTGTTCTTTAAGAGAAGGAAAATTACTGGGATGCATTATTAGCCTGTTGGTCATCTGAATTAAATTCACCCGTTCCTGTCCATTTTAGGTCGCTGATTCCTAAGACGTCAATGTTCAGTGTTGTCATCTCTTGTTTGACCACGTCCAACTTGTCTTGATTCCTGGATCTTACATTCCAGGTTCCTATGGAAAATAAATCTTTACAGCATCGGACTTTCCTTTCACCACCAGATACATCCATCGGATCGTCCGATCGGCTTTGGCCCAGCTGCTTCACTCTTTCTGGCGCTACTAGTACTAGCCCTCTGCTTTTCCCCAATAGCATATTAGACACCTTCTTACCTGAGGGGCCCATCTTCCAACGTCATATCTTTTTGCCTTTTGGTACTGTCCATGGGGTGTTCATGGCAAAGATACTGGAGTGGGTTGCCATTTCCTTCTCCAGTGGATCACATTTTGTCAAAACTCTCTATGACCTGTCCGTCTTGGGTGGCCCTGCACAGCATAGCTCAAAGCTTCATTGAGCTAAGCAAGCCCCTTCGCCACGACAAGGCAATGATCCATGAAGACGATGACCATAATGTATACTACTGTGGCAAGAATCCCTCAGAAGAAATGGAGTGGCCTCCATAGTCAATAAACAAGTAGGGAAAGCAATACTGGGATACAATTCCCAAAATGACAGAACGATCTCCGTTCGAATCCAAGGAAGATTTTTCAATATCACAGTAATCCAAGTCTATGCCCCAACCACTGGTGCTGAAGAGTATGCAATTGACTGGTTCTATGAAGCCCTACAACGCCTTATAGAATTAACACCAAAAAATGATGTCCTTATCATCATGGGGGATTGGAATGTGAAAGTAGGAAGCCAAAAGATAACAGGCAGGTTTGGCCTTTGAGTACAAAATGTAGCAGGGCACAGGCTGATAGAATTTTTTGCCAAGAGAATACGATAGTCATAGCAAACACTCTTTTCCAACAACCCAAGACATGACTCTACACATGGACATCACTAGACGGTCAACACAGAAATTATCAGATTGACTATGTGCTCTGCAGCCAAAAATAGAGAAGCTCTATACAGTCAGTAAAAACAAGACCAGGAGCTGATTGTGGCTCCGATCATGAGCTTCCCGTTGCAAAATTTAGGCTTAAATTGAAGAAATTGGGGAAAAGCACTAGGCCACTCGGGTATTGTCACATTTCCTCCAGTCTCTACCAGGCCCCCTGGTGGTGAGAGCATATTATCAGCGATTTATGGTTTTTTTAGGGTTAATCTCTTCAGGCTCTCCACCCCTGGAATCTGTGACTGATCTGGCCTGTGATCACATGATGTGCCCTGCCCTATTTATATGGCCAGCAGAGCACTTGCTCTCTGGTCCATTATAGGTCTTTACCTACTGAGTACCTGCATTGTGTATTGTGCTTTCTGAGAACCTGTATCTGATACCCGTGTATGACTTTGGCTTTGTTTCTGGTTTACTCTCTCGTCTGTACCTTGTACCTTGCATATGATATACCCGTGCATGACTTTGGCTTTGTTTCTGGACTACTCTCTTGCCTGCCCCCCTAGAACCTGTATTTCTGTGTTTGTCTATCTGGCGTGTTTCTGGATTATTCTTGTTTATGTCCTGTATGTGTCTGTGTTGTTTTTACCCAGCAGCATCAAGTAGATAGTTACAGAGGTCATCTATAAAGGACCTCATTCAGGGCTTAGGGTTCTGTCTGGCTGCTGGGCGTATTTATTGTAACTTTCCGTGTGCTTGCAAACTCCTGTCGTTTATTGTGTCTACTCTCAGCCCTGTAATCTGTATTTAGATCAGAAATTTTACGCAGTGCAGGGCTCCCTCTTGTGCCTGTATTCTGTGCGATCACCTCTTGTTCTGTCTCTGTGTAGTGTGTGCTGGATTCTGCAATATGCAGCAGACCGCAAACCTGCCTAAAGGGCTTGAAAACCATATATATATGGGGTGTTCCTTGGCATCTGTCAGGGACCCCGCTTGTGACAGGTATGAACTAAATCCTATCCATAATGAATATACAGTAGAGGTGACAAATAGATTTAAGGAATTAGATCTGATAGACAAAGTGCCTAAAGAACTATGGACTGAGGTTAGCAACTAAAACCATTCCAAAGAAATGCAAGCAAGCAAAATGGCTGTCTGAGGAAGCTTTGCAAATAGCTGAGGAATCGAAAGGCAAGGGAGAAAGATACACCCAATGGAATGCAAAATTCCAGAGAATAGCTAGAAGAGCTAAGAATGCCTTATTTTAAGTGCAAAGACATAGAAGAAAACAATAGAATAGGAAGGACCAGAGATCTAAAGGAAATTGGAGATATGAAGGGAACATTTCATGCAAAGATGGGCATGATAAAGGACCAAAATGGCAGGGACCCAACAGCAGCGGACGGGATTAAGAAGAGGTGGAAAAATTACACAGAAGAATTTACAAGAACAAGCTTAATGTCCCTGATAACCATGATTGGGTGGTCACCGACCTCGAGCTGGACATCCTAGAATGTGAAGTCAAATGGGCCTTAGGAAATCTGAGCAACAACAAAGCTGCGGAGGTGACCGTATTCCGACTGAGCTATTCAAAATCTTAAAAGACGATGCAGTAAAAGTGCTACACTCAATTTGCCAGCAAATTTGGAAAACTCAACAGTGGCCGCAGGATTGGAAAACCGTTTACATTCCAATTCCAAAGAAAGGCAATGCCAAAGAATGTTAAAACCATCGCACTCCTTTCACATGCTAGTAAAGTAATGCTTAAGTCCTACAAGCTAGGCTCCAGAAGTACAAACAGGATTTTGAAGAGGCACAGGAACTAGAGATCAAATTGCCAACATACGCTGGATCATGGAGAAAGCTAGGGAGATCCAGAAAAACATCTGCTTCATTGATTATGCTAAAGCTTTTGATTGTGTGGATCACAAAAAACTGTGGCAAATTGTTAAGATAGTCTGGTACTCCCATCTGTTTATTTGTCTCCTTGAGAAACCTATATGAGGGTCAAGGAGCAACAGTGAGAGCTGGACACGGAACCACTGATTGGGAAAGGAGTCCGACAAGGCTGTATACTGTCACCTTGCCTATTTAACTTCTATACAGAGCACATCATGAGAAAGGCAGGGCTAGATTAATCAAAAATTAGAATTAAGATTGCCGGGAGAAATATCAAACCTCAGATACACAGATGATACCACCCTAATGTCAGAAAGTGAGGAAGTACAAAAGACCCACTTGATGCGGGTGAAAGAGTGCAACAGTTGGCTTGAAACTCAACATTAAGAAAACTAAGATCATGGCATCGGGCCCTCTATTTCTTGGCAAATAAATGGAGAAGAAATGGAGGTAGTGACAGATTTTATTTTCCCGGGTTCCAAAATCACCGCAGATGGGGACTGCAGCCAAGAAATGAAAAGACGCTTGCTCCTGGGGAGGAAAGCTAAGGCAAATCTAGACAGCATACTAAAAAGCCGAGACATCACCCTGCTAACAAAAGTGCGTGCAGTAAAGACTATGGTTTTCCCTGTTGCAATGTATGGGTGTGAAAGTTGAACCATAAGAAAGGCTGAGCGCCAAAGAATTGAGGCATTTGAACTATGGTGCTGGAGAAGACTCCTGCGAGTCCCTTGGACTGCAAGGGGATCAAACCAGTCAGTCCTAGAGGAGATTAACCCTGACTGCTCTTTAGAAGGCCAGATCCTGAAGATGAAAATCCTATATTTTGGTCACCTAATGAGAAGGGAGAGTCGCTGGAGAAGAGCCTAATGATGGGAAAGATTGAGGGCAAAAGGAGAAGGGGATGACAGAGAATGAGGTGGCTGGATGGAGTCACTGAGGCAGTAGGCGTGCGCTTAAATGGACTCTGAAGATGGTAGAGGGCAGGAAGGCCTGGAGGAACGTTGTCCATGGGGTTGCAACGGGTCTGACACGACTTCGCAACGAACAACATTATTTGCCTGGTGTAAACTTACCAGAGCTATTAACGTCTATGGTGCTGCTAATTGTACCAGAGCTCTGGTTGAGTTTTGACGAGGACTGAAATTTAGCCCACTGTTTCTAAATCCATCTACTGAAAACCGTGCTTAGCTTGTGTCTCAACTGAAATCCAGGTCATTACAGCTTTGGTATGTAGTAACCGCCAGTGTTTCCCAAACCCGTCATCAGGACCCTCTGCCTCACCAGGTTTGACAGATATCTGAAGCACCGCACAGGTGATATAATTTGCTGCTCAGTGATTGCAGGATTTAGTCTGCTTTTCCCCCACGGTTTTCTGCAAAATCTGTCCTGGTTGAGGGTCTGGAGGACAGGTTTGGGAAACACTGCTGTAGTCTCTTCCCCAGAGAGAAAACTATGATAGGGTTTACCTCAGGGAGATCATGCCAAACTAATCTTATTGATTTTTTTTTGATTGGGTAACAAAAATAATAGACATAGGTGGTGCAGTAGACATTGCTTATTTAGAGTTCAGTAAGGCTTTTGATACTGTTCCGCATAGGCTTATCAATAAATTGCAATCTTTGAGCTTGGATTCCAATATTGTTGACTGGATTAGGCAGTGGCTGAGTGACAGGCAACAGAGGGTTGTGGTAAATGGAGTTTATTCGGCGCAATGTCTTGTTACCAGTGGGGTACCTCGGGGTCAGTACTTGGACCCATTCTCTTTAATATTTTTATTAGTGATATTGCAGAAGGTATTAAGGGAAAAGTATGTCTTTTTGCTGATGACACAAAGATTTGCAACAGGGTTGACGTTCCTGGAGGGATCAGCCAAATGACACATGATTTAGGTAAACTAAAAAAATGGTCGGAGCTGTGGCAATTGAGTTTTAATGTGGATAAGTGCAAGATAATGCACCTGGGACGTAAAAACCCAAGGGCTGAATATAGAATATTTGATACAGTCCTAACCTCAACATCTGAGGAAAGGGATTTAGGGGTTATTATTGCAGAGGATCTAAGGGTAAGTAGTCAATGTAATAGAGCAGCAGGAAATGCTAGCAGAATGCTTGGTTGTGTAGGGAGAGGTATTAGCAGTAGGAAAAGGGAAGTGCTCATGCCACTGTACTGAGCACTGATGAGACCTCACTTGGAGTACAGTGTGCAGTACTGGAGATCGTATCTCCAGAAGGATATAGACATCTTAGAGTTCAGAGAAGGGCTACTAAAATGGTGTACGGCTTGAAGGAGAAAAGTTACCAGGAAAGGCTTAATGATCTTAACATGTACAGCTTGGAAAAAAGACGAGACAGAGGAGATATGATAGAAACATTTAAATAGGTAGAGGAAGGGAGTATATTTAAAAGGAAACAAAGTAGCAAAACAAGAGGACATAGTCTTAGATTAGAGGGGCAAAGGTTTAAAAGTAACATCGGGAAGCATTATTTTACTGAGAGGGTGGTGGATGAAGTGGTAGAGGCCAAAACAGTAATTGAATTTAAGCAGGCATGGGATAGGCATAAGGCTATCCTAAACAAAAGATAAATGCAGGTAAAGTATCCATGTAATTGGGCAGACTAGATGGGCCGACAGGTTCTTATCTCCCGACATTTTCTATCAGGGTTATCCAAAGAGCTCCGAATTGCTTGAGAAAGGTAACCGAACGCTGAAAATCAGCGTTCGGTTACCTTTCCTGACCATTCGGCTATCCAGAGAGCAGGCAATTCGCCAAATCCTAGCGAATTGCCTGCACATACGGTTCCTGTTCGGTCCCTGTTCGAGGGCAGTGAAATCCCCATGAAAAAGCACTGCTTCGGCTATTCAGAGAACGAAAACTAGCAGTGAAAGGTTCCCGAAATGCCCCGCCATTCGGTGGTTTCATGCGGCGAATTAATTCAGGAGAATCCCATAGGCTTCAATGTTAAAAATATTCCCGTTTTAATTCAATATCTAATAAACTGTTCATTATAAAATTCTGCAGTAAAGAGTCTCTTTATTTATAGATTTTTTAGGATACTTTAAGCATTTTTCTGAATTTTTTTTTTTCAGTTTACTTATTTTTTTTGTAACAGCCCTTTTTATTATCATTCCCTGGACCTCCTGTGCAAATTTCAGACATTTTCGCTCAGTAGTTTCTTTGCAAACAGCGTTTCAATTTCACATTCATACAAACGGTTTTGCTAATTTATTCACCTCCCTCATCTGCGGTGTCTGCTGCTTCGACTGTGTGCGATCGGCTCCTGCTCGGGCTTTTCGATGGGTTTATCCAGATGTTTTTGTGGCTTTTCAGCGTGCATTCGGTGGGTTTTGCGGTTAGTTTTCGGTGGGTTTACGGCAGCTTTTCCCTGCAATTCGGGGACCCTGTGGTGTTTGCTGAATACACCGCAGGGTCACCGAAATGGGATCGGCAAAAGGAACCGAATTGAAGAGAACAAAAAGTCACCGAACGTGCGGTGACTTTTCGAATCTCTTTGGATAACCCTGTATGTTTCTATAATTGAAGCCTAGTTCTCTAGATACTATAGTGAACTACAGAGGACAGAAATACATTATCAAATGAAAAATGTGAAACCAGCACACTGGTAGTTAAGTCCCGTGCGAACATGTTAGAACTCCCTCCTAAACCAGCACAAGTATGGAGCGGGAAAATGACCACTCAGTCTTTGCCTGTAATACAAGTGTCTAGTAATTTTCTACAGTTGAAGATAAATGCTTGTGGATGTTATTTTTTCATAAATGAGATGTTGTAATGGAAGGCATTGATGGAACTGCCTCTCAACAGGTTTGTAAAGCGGTAGTGGTAGATAAGGAGAGGAGGTTTTATTAAACATTACTGCTTAATTTATTATGATGTATATCAAAGTTGCAAATGAAACAAGTGAAATGGGCTATAGAATTACTGCTAGAAATACTTTTGCCTCTGACATGGGTAGAATGACTTTTGTGTTCACTTGAAAGGGCACCTTTCCCTTTTATATAGATCAGTGTTTTTTCTCTGACCAATAGAATAGTAAAAAAAAAAAAACAACAAAAAACCCCATAGGCTATTTCGTTTTGAAATTTTTCCCCATGTGTAGTATGCCGCAGTGAGGAGGCTCACCCTATGCTCCGTGGAAGTGCTGTCTGTTACGATCTAAATTCACTGGCGGCACATCACCATGTTCGTGAAGGGGACCATCCTGCAGCAAGACTCTCTGCTCAGAGTTCCCTCCCCCGGCAACTTATTCATTGATGGGCACTAAAATGGCGACAATAACGTGGAAAACCTGCGCCTGCAGGTTTCCCTGTAGAGTCACCATTTTAGCACCATATTCTGGGGCAGGTGGTTTTTCAACAGCCTGCCCCGGAACACGTCGCAACCCTCCATGATTCTCATGGCAGCGCTTCGGCGCCGCTGCAACTATCACCTCCTGGAGTCCATAAGATTGTTTCGCAAGGGGAGAGAATGTGGGTGGCCCGTCAGATCCAGTGGCCCGCCAATGCCAGTGAGCTCTGCGGACAAGCCTCCCATCACCGGGTGGGTGGTCCATCAGTTGCGGAACCCACCAACAGTAGTGTGTCCTATGGTTGGATTTGGGTGAAGTGTGCTGGGGGGGAGGGGGGTGTTTGATTTTCGGTTTGTGTAAAGGAAGTGCGGTTTGGTTCTTTTCAGATGGTGGTCTTTGTTTGTACAGAAGGGGGGTGGTTTGTTATTTTGTACAGAGATGGTGGTATTCAGTTTGGGGCATTTGCACAATTTTTCCAGTTTGGGCGTGGGGATCTCCAACTGGCCAATCTCGCAGGTGTCGCTAAGACTTCGGTGCTGGTGATTACAGTTAAAAACTCCCCCGCATGCATGTTTCTAACGGTCCACTAACTTTTCCGGAGGAATTTAGTGACGTAGAACGCATGTGTACGGTTTTGCAATTCTGGTACACAGCTGATCCGTGTCACAGGAGATGATGCCGGTTCACCATTTTTTTATTTATTTTTTCCCACGGTTCGCTGTAGGTTTCGAACACAGGTTCAGCAGCTTGTTGCTGACGTCAGTCTTGCATTCCGACGCGGTAATAGGCTTTCAATGGAACATCGGCTCCAGGGAGTGAGGGAAACTTTATAACAGAATGTCATTTTTTTTTTACGTTGCATAGGTCAGCAAAAAAATCTCTGACCTATATAAAGGGAGAGGCTATAAGTCATTTTGAGATAGTCTGACGGTAATGCCATCCACATAAGAAAATTTCTCAAGCTTTGCATTAGAAAGTCTTTAAAAAGAAAAACTCAGTGTTGCAATGAATTAAAGGGAATACAATTTTTTTTTTTATTTTTTATAAATCCTGTAGCGAGTACCTGTATTTAAAAGAAAAGACTACGTTTGACGGAAGTCTGAGTATTTGATATTCTTATTTTTTTGATAATTTCCACGACATCTAAATGGAAAGATTTTTATTTGCGGATAATGGTCTAATAAAAAATGTGAAAAATGCATACATGAATAACTGATTTGTATTTAGTCTTGCTTCTACATTATTATAGGCTACTCATACAGCTGTCTAGAAGCAGCTACAGGAAGAGCGCTACTTCGTCAGCATATGGATACATCAGGAGAAGATCATCCTTTGAACAAACTACGAGTTAAGATAGAGCCAGGTAGGCAGTAGTGAAATTGGTAACTAGTTTAGTGATGCATGTTTTGCAGCCTATTTTGGATTTGTTATGCTATTTTATTTTTGTTGCGCAGGAGTGGATCCAGATGATACATACAATGAGACACCTTACGAGAAAGGATTCTGTTTTGTGTCATATCTTGCCCACCTTGTTGGAGATCAGGGCAAGTTTGATGCCTTCCTGAGGGTAATATTTCTTTCATGGATTGTGAAGTTCTTTGTTTTCACTTTTGCTTTTTTTTAAAAACTTATTTTCCTTATTGTGGCTTAATGCAGGATTTTAATAATGGATTGTCACATGTTTTATAGTAACATATGACACCTGCTCTGCTTCTTTTATCTGACTGTGATGGGACAGATTGCCTGTAGTTTCTAATAAGTAGGTCCTTGAAAGAAGTAGGGTTCTGTATTGTTCCCCCCCTCTCTTTTCTCAACACTTTAGGGATAACTCTTAGGTCATGGTGTGTGTAGGTACAGTCTATTCATATTTTGTGGGTTTGATTCTCCTTTCATAGGCTTATATTGACAGTTTCAAGTTCCAAAGCATTACAGCTGATGAAGCTTTGGACTTCTATTTGGATTATTTTCCTGACCTGAAATCACGTGAAGTTGATAAAATTACAGGTATGTTAAATGTTGTCATATATTTTATCAAAGTTGGATGTTTGAATTTATCGGTATTTCTGGAACATACTTTATATACTGAAATCCAGTATTTATAAATATTACATGGAGCGGTAACCAGTCTCTAAGCTGAGAAAAACCTGTAACTTGGGTTATAATAAGACAAACCTATTATATCTAAATTGAAGGACACATACATCCAATAATGGCTATACCTGTACCAACATAAATCAGGGGTTGGAGACCAAAGAATGTAGGAAGTAATCATCAATGCTGCTTCAAGGAGAAAGAGGTTTATGTTTGAATGAAAAAACAATATTTTTGGAGAATAAATCTAGCAGAAGAGCTTTACACAGGACTGCTCTGTCCAATCTAGATGGAAACGGGACAGCAGGCAACATTGGACATCCTTTGCATTAAACACGTAATGCTGTTGTCCAATGCTTTATTGGAAGAAGTCCAGGCTGAGGATACAGTCCATTTGGAGCGTAGCTGAGTTGTCTTGTACAACATTGGGCAGACCTACTCAACACCGATGTTTAAGTTGTTGGAGCTTAAATATTGCTATGCAGGGTTTCTCTCCTTTGAACTAAATGTTCGGTGAGAACAATAAGGCTGTAGAATTCTCTGTCTGTTGAGGTGGTTTGGTCAAAGACTGTACAGACGTTAAAAAAACGACCTGACTTCTTGCAAAAACAAAATATTAAGGGTCCTAATATTTAAAATGTGGATAAAAGCTTCTTGATCCGAGGAGAAATCTGACTGCCATTCTGGGGTAAAGAAGGAATTTTCCCCAGTATGTTGCATATTGGCGAGCGCTTCAGACTGTGGTTTTTTTTTTGCCTTCTTTTGGATCAACAGCAGTAGGTGACTTGTGAAAGACTGAACCTGATGGACGCATGTCTTTTTCAGCCTATGTGACTATAACTATGAAGGGGTGCGTGTTTTTTTTTTCTTTTCTTTTTTTCTTTCCCGTTTCTCAGGTCTGAACGGTGTAACATTTGTTGGAAGTGTGTTAAATGAGAATGAGAGAAGAGGATCAACTTAAGACGTTATCTCCCATCCAGGACAGGAACCTTTATTTTTTTTCTTTATGGGATGATATTGCCCATATATGGTTCTATATCAATATTGAAGAGCATTGGTCATAAAGGTGGGGGAATAAAAATCTAGGCGAATGGAGTGGTTATAAAAACCTAGATGTGAATTTTGTCCTGCATCCTAGAAATAAATTCGAACATCCGATTTACTTCCAGCATGCCTTTTTTAAAAAAAATTGTAAATGTCTTATTGGTTAAACCCCTTATTAACTAAGGAAAGATGTAATAAGAGAAGAAAAAAAAAGATAAGTACATATCAAGAGAAAACATGGACAGTTCATATACATCAAAAGCCAGCGTAGACCTTTCACAAAATCGATGAAAAGAAGAAAATGAAAAAATTATCAAACCAATGTGGGAGAGGGAGAAAATAAAGGCAAGGGGGAGCTCTCTGTGATCATTGGTGACATCAGTGTGTCAAATGATAAATGAACGTCATATGTCTGTGTGTGATTTCCCCCCCCCCCCCCGAAAAAACAGCCATAGACCGAAAATGCACAACAAACAAATACAGATGGGAGATCATGTAAAGAAGACGGAGCCGTTGAGCAGGAGAAACATGAACCAACATCCATGTCTAGACGGGCATTTGTGAAGTAGCGAAATGTCAGTGATCCAATAAAACCATCTGAGAGTGTGTTGCTCCAAGTTACCCGTCGACATGCGTATCAGCTTTTCCACCTGTTGATACCATTCTCGCAATATAGTGGTACGCTGCCTCCAGTATCGCGTTAGCACCACCTTGGCGGCATCCAGTAGCTGAGCAACAATGGAGTGGTTGTAGGTGGTGAGGCCCAGCTTTGTGTGATGTAAGCACAATGCCGCTGGCTTGTAAGGTGGTGGGACTGTTACGAGCTTTGTTAATGAGTCGTGCACTCCCTTCCAGATGAAAGTTTCTGCCAGACATGCAATCACCGATCTCGGCAACCAGGGAAGGGAGGCGAAGGGCAGCATAACGCATCCTGCTCTAGGGAGATCCATAACTTATGCACTGGTGTCACTGTCCACTCTCCCAAGTGCAGGAGATGCACGGCATAGTAATAATTAAGGATACGAGGTAACACTAGGCCACCAACATCTTTTAGGAGATGCGAGAACCTTATATTTCAGGCATATAGAACGTATGGCGCAGGGTAATTGGAATTGTGTGGGAAAGATACGGAACACAGGGTAGGATTGATATTTTCAAAACGCTAATGCCCCAACTATGTGATGTGTGTGCATTTTTCCATGTACCCAAGTGCTGCATTGTGGAGTGTAACAAAGGCTCAAAGTTTACGTGGAACAAGTCAGACGTGGAAGCAATCCGATATATGCCCAAATACTTATGTTGCGTAAAGGTCCACTGAAGCGGGAATGCTGGGGCCAATGACTCCGTAAAGTCGGTGAGATGGTTAAGTCCAGCATCTCTGTTTTAGCCAACTGTATTGCACTCGTGTAAGAGAAATGTCAAATTGGACTGGGTCACTCTTGGCTGCTGCACAAAAAACAGGTCGTCCGCATATGCTGCCATCTTCTGATTCTGCATCCCGTGTATGTCACCACCAATGTTCCCTCTAATTTTTGGGGGCCGTGAGCGCACCAGATTTTTCATGAGCAACAATATTTTCGTCATGAGCGCTTATTGACTATGGTAACCAATAGTTGGTTTTTTAAAAGTAGCGCAATTGATCGTACGTGTAAGTGAAAACTGTTCAAAGCTAAAACGAAGCAACCAGATGATTTGATAAAACTTATATCTGAATGAATGTATATTTATATTTTCTAACTCATGTGAGAAAAGAAAAGGAAAAACTTCCATCAATTAAGGTACATGAGACTTCTACAAATATCAGTCCTATCATTTATAAGAGTCTGATAACCTAGATTTACCTAGATTTGTTCACGTCTGTCACCACTGGGATTTTTCCCTGCTTTTTTAGACAGCTAAACCAGATTTCCCTGCTTTTTTAGACAGCTAAACCAGATTTCCCTGCTTTTTTAGACAGCTAAACCAGATTTCCCTGCTTTTTTAGACAGCTAAACCAGATTTCCCTGCTTTTTTAGACAGTTAAACCACTGGGATTTTTCCCTGCTTTTTTAGACAGCTAAACCAGATTTCCCTGCTTTTTTAGACAGCTAAACCAGAGATTTCCCTGCTTTTTTAGACAGTTAAACCACTGAGATTTTCCCCTGCTTTTTTAGACAGCTAAACCACTGAGATTTCCCTGCTTTTTTAGACAGCTAAACCAGATTTCCCTGCTTTTTTAGACAGCTAAACCAGAGATTTCCCTGCTTTTTTAGACAGTTAAACCACTGGGATTTTTCCCTGCTTTTTTAGACAGCTAAACCAGATTTCCCTGCTTTTTTAGACAGCTAAACCAGATTTCCCTGCTTTTTTAGACAGCTAAACCAGAGATTCCCTGCTTTTTTAGACAGCTAAACCAGAGATTTCCCTGCTTTTTTAGACAGCTAAACCACTGGGATTTTTCCCTGCTTTTTTAGACAGCTAAACCAGATTTCCCTGCTTTTTTAGACAGCTAAACCACTGAGATTTTTCCCTGCTTTTTTAGACAGCTAAGCCAGATTTCCCTGCTTTTTTAGACAGCTAAACCAGATTTCCCTGCTTTTTTTAGACAGCTAAACCACTGAGATTTTTCCCTGCTTTTTTAGACAGCTAAGCCAGATTTCCCTGCTTTTTTAGACAGCTAAACCAGATTTCCCTGCTTTTTTAGACAGCTAAACCAGATTTCCCTGCTTTTTTAGACAGCTAAACCAGATTTCCCTGCTTTTTTAGACAGCTAAACCACTGAGATTTTTCCCTGCTTTTTTAGACAGCTAAGCCAGAGATTTCCCTGCAGCGTTAGAGAAGCACAGCCGCGGTGAGATGCTGACAGCGCGGAAGAACGGGCGCGCGCAGAGTATTTATGCTCTGCCCCCTGTACGTGCGTTCCAGCGTGACGTCATCATCGCGCCGGAACGCAGGTACGTGTTCAGCTGCGCGACGAAGAGCTCCCCCCAGAACTTCGCCGTCGCGCAGCGCCTACAGCCTGTAAGTTACAGGCGCCGGACAGAGCGCTCTGTAACTTACAGCCTGAGCAGGATGTTCCGGCGCCCCCTTTCTACGCGGGTCGGCCACCCCTGGTATAGAGCCTCGCGGGTTGGCCACCCCTGCACTAATTTGTGCGCGCATAAATACACGTTGTGCGCGCTGTCATTGCATTCCGTGCGCGGGCGCGCACGTTAGAGGGAATCCATTGGATTTGCCCCAGCTCACAAATGGATTTGCCCCCAGCTCATGGATTTGCCCCAGCTCTCACATGGATTTGCCCCAACTCATGGATTTGCCCCCAACTCATGGATTTGCCCCCAACTCATGGATTTGCCCAGCTCATGGATTTGCCCCCCAACTCATGGATTTGCCCCAACTCATGGATTTGCCCAGCTCATGGATTTGCCCCCCAACTCATGGATTTGCCCCCAACTCATGGATATTGCCCCCAGCTCATGGATTTGCCCCAACTCATGGATTTGCCCAGCTCATGGATTTGCCCCCCAACTCATGGATTTGCCCCCAACTCATGGATTTGCCCCCCAGCTCATGGATTTGCCCCCAACTCATGGATTTGCCCCCCAGCTCATGGATTTGCCCCCACTCATGGATTTGCCCCCAACTCATGGATTTGCCCCCCAGCTCATGGATTTGCCCCCAACTCATGGATTTGCCCCCCAGCTCATGGATTTGCCCCAACTCATGGATTTGCCCAGCTCATGGATTTGCCCCCCAACTCATGGATTTGCCCCCAACTCATGGATTTGCCCCCCAGCTCATGGATTTGCCCCCCAGCTCGTGGATTTGCCCCCCAGCTCTTGGATTTGCCCCCCAGCTCGTGGATATGCCCAGCTCGTGGATTTAACCCCCCAGCTCGTGGATTTGCCCCCAGCTCGTGGATTTGCCCCCCAGCTCGTGGATATGCCCAGCTCGTGGATTTAACCCCCCAGCTCGTGGATTTGCCCCCCTGCTCATGGATTTGCCCCCAGCTCATGGATTTGCCCCCCAGCTCATGGATTTGCCCCCAACTCATGGATTTGCCCCCCAGCTCATGGATTTGCCCCCAGCTCTTGGATTTGCCCCCCAGCTCGTGGATATGCCCAGCTCGTGGATTTAACCCCCCAGCTCGTGGATTTGCCCCCCAGCTCATGGATTTGGCCCCCAGCTCGTGGATTTGGCCCCCAGCTCATGGATTGGCCCCCAGCTCATGGATTTGGCCCCCAGCTCGTGGATTTAACCCCCCAGCTCGTGGATTTGCCCCCCAGCTCGTGGATTTGCCCCCAGCTCGTGGATTTGCCCCCAGCTCGTGGATTTGCCCCCAGCTCGTGGATTTGCCCCCCAGCTCATGGATTTGCCCCCCAGCTCATGGATTTGGCCCCCAGCTCGTGGATTTGCCCCCCAGCTCGTGGATTTGGCCCCCAGCTCGTGGATTTGCCCCCCAGCTCGTGGATTTGGCCCCCAGCTCGTGGATTTGCCCCCCAGCTCATGGATTTGGCCTCCAGCTCGTGGATTTGCCCCCCAGCTCGTGGATTTAACCCCCCAGCTCGTGGATTTGGCCCCCAGCTCATACCTGGTTAGTTGCCCCAGCGGGGTTTGAGGGGACCCAGAGCCGGGCAGCGCGTGAGTGCCTGCCCGGTCCTGAAGAGTCCGTCCTGTTAAAGGGGATGGCTGCGTGGCGTGCGTGCGCAGGTCACGCGGTCCGGCCAGTCAGGTGGCCTGATTAGCCGGACCACGTGACCGGCTGCGCGCGCACGCACGCAGCCGCTTAGGACGGACTCTTCAGAACCGGGCAGGCACTCACGCGCTGCCCGGCTCTGGGTCCCCTCAAACCCCGCCGGTTGCCATGCGCGCATAACCACAAGTTGTGCGCGCTGGCACCGCGTTCCCTGCGCGCGCGCGCACGCGCGCACGTTGCAGGGAACACTGGTCACCACTCTCTCGAATTGCCTGAACTATGGTCTCAAGTGATCGAGCAAACAGGAGTGGGGAAAGGGGGCATACCTGCAGAGTTCCATTCGTGATGAGAAATGGGTCTGACAGCAAACCGTTCAAATTAACACATGCCGCTGGATCGTTATATAATGCAACAACGTACGAGGACCAACATCCATCTGTTCGAAAGTGGTGAAGTGATACGACCAATGTACTCTGTCGAACACATTTCTCTGCGTTGGTAGAGAGAAGCAGCACCATCAACAGAACGCGAGACTAGATGGATAGCATTCATTGCCCTCCTCGTTCTGTGCCTGGGATAAGACTGTCAGCATGCCTTTTTCATCTGTGAGGAAACAAAAATTGCAATACTACTACCGATTTGAAATATAGAGCTAGTACAATCTCGGTTTCATTGTGAATACCTCTGTTCTTAGTTCTGTAGGGAGGGGGGTGTTTTTTTGGGGGGGGGGTTCTGTTCAACTCAATCTTCATCAACAAGTTAACATAAGCCATGTAGTGAGAGAAAGGGGGGGTTTGTGAGGGTCCTGAGGACGAGCAACAGCACTAGTGGCCTGCTCTACGGTGGGTGCCTGCTCAGGTCTCACAAGGTTTTAGCTTGCTTGTGCCATTACAGGGATGAATGCTCCACATGCAAATCAGCCTGCTCTCACCCAGAAAGGGTCGCCAGTACTGACTGCCAAGGACCTCATCCCTACACGAGAGGTGCAGCAACCCCCATGATCATTTCGGCCTTGTTAGGCCTCGTCAGGAGGGTATAGCTGGCACCCCTCTAGGCACATCATGCAAGGGGTCCACGTCTGGATGACATAAGCCATGACATGTAAATATTAAAGAAAACCTATATTTTTCTGTGTAATACTTTATTTTTCTTTTGTAGGTCTGGAATTTGATCGTTGGTTAAATACACCTGGATGGCCCCCATTTTTGCCAGATTTATCCCCTGGCAATGACCTTATGAAGCCAGCAGAAGAACTTGCAGTGCTGTGGTCAGCAAACCCACTGGACATGGAAGCTATTGCAAGAGTGGATATAGCCCAATGGAAAACATACCAGCTTATATACTACTTGGACAGGATTCTGGAAAAATCACCCCTACCCAGTGGTGAGAGACTGTGATAAGCCGTGACTACTAATATTAAAGTGATACTACTGCTAATAGTGGAACAAACTAATGCCATATTCTGACAACCCACAACTAGTGTCACTTTGTCACAGGACTAAACCTATTAACAATATGAAGACCGTTACTCCCTATGATGTGTGAATATATATATATATATATAACGTTATGTACAAAGTGGTAAACTATATTTATATTCCTTTTATTTCCAATTGAGCGTGTATCTGTGTTTTTATTTTTTTTCTCAAAGACCAGAGAATGTAGAATTCAATAGGCACTCTATTGAAAGTTACCCCCCCCCCCCGCCTTATGCCTTTAATATTGGGCAGATGCTGCTGACAGCATCTCCCCAATAATTAACTTTTTCTTTCTTTTTGGGAGAAAATGCTCACCTTTTCTCCCTTGGCACTTGCCACTTGTCCCCATCCGCTCGAGACATCCGAAATGTGGAAGTCCCTGCAACTTTTCTTAATTTTCTTTAATAGGAGCGGGGTTGCACCCACCGATGGGGCGGCTGCAACCACCATTTGTATCCAGCCCAGCAACATGTATAAAACATAAGAAAAAAAGGTGTCATCTGCGGTTATTCCTATTATATCGTGTGAAACAAAATACAATTAGAGGCTTTGGTTTCTTTTAATGGCCACTAAGAGAGTAGGCTCACCTGCTGAACGACAAGGCACCTCTAGTGAAGGTGAGTTCCTATCCAAAAATGAAACCACAGGCTGCTGTGTAGCAAACCATAACTGCTCATGCTGCTTTTCAGTCATGAGGTAGGCTGGTGGGGTTTTATTTATGCCCTCCCAGAAAAAAATCCACCTTGGGCTAAAAAAAAAAAACAAAGACACGGAGCAGAACAGCTGCATTGATGACCTGGCTGGAGGTACAAGCAAACCTACATTGTACAGGAGGATGGGGTCGCGCCTATTCCCCAATGGGAAATTCAGAAAAGCATGAAGTAAAAATTTTAAAATCGTGTCACACCCGGTTAATTTTTTCACTGCTGGTAATTCAACCTCTTTGGGGGCAATAACGTGGCGGCAACATTAACCCTGAAGAGGCCACAGTAGCAGTGGTGACGCGTGCGTCTGGTATGGCACCATTATGCCCACAAACCTCTTTTATATTGTGTTGGTCTTTTTTGGATGCTAATAATCTCATGATTATAATAAATGGCCATAAAAGTAAATGGGGTGTCTGATAATCTTAATTGTTAAACAGATTTCAGTTAAATGTGATTTCCCCCCCCCCCCCCGAAAAAGCACTTGTGTTGAAACGGTAAAGTTCTGATGTTAGATTCTCATGCAGCTGTTCTAAATATCTTATCTTTGTCCAGGCAATATTGAAGAGTTGGCAAAGTACTATCCAAAAATCTCAGAAGCTGCTAATGCTGAACTAAGATTGCGTTGGGGCCAGATTATATTGAAGAATGATTACCAGCTTCACTTCCATAAAGTGCATGATTTTCTCCAGAGCCAGGTAAATTTACATAATTGAAGGCAGGAAATGTTTTTTTATTTTTTTTGGAACAGTGTCTGATAACTAGGTAGCCCTAGGCCTAGTAGAATGCCTCCCTTATTTCGATGTGTATGGAAAAAGTAAAGAAACCAGACTTTATAAGGAACCTTTTTTTTTTCTTTCTTCATCAGTGTTTGTCATGGGGAGCATGGAGGGTTCGAGGGGCTGCTGTTGTAACCTCTTCATGTCTATTCCTGGGTTCAGGTTACAAATTAGAGGCCACACTCATTCAGATAAAGGAGAGTCACTCTAGATAACACATGCTTGTTCGCTCTGAGCATCTACTTCATTTCCAGAATTTACCAGCTCAATATGCACAGAATGCATTAATAGTGGTGTAGAAGGATTCTGCCTTTTTAGACACGTACATGTTGTGTATCATATGGACTTGAGTCTTAAAAATTCACAAATCATTCCACTCGTCCAGCATAAATTTGAAATGCTGCTTCTTTAGCGTTTCACAATATGTAGGGTGTAGAACAGCATGAGATGGTCTTATTATCGTTTAGATAGCACCAACAGTTTCCACAGCGCTTTCCAATAACTAAAGGTAGGGATGCACTGATACAATTTTTTTAAAAAAAATTTAAGACCGAATACAAGTACCGATACTTTTTAAAAGTACTCACCGATACCGAGTACCAATACTTTTATTTTAACCCCTTCGCTGCAGAGGACGTGTGGGGAACGTCCTCATTGACTCTCGCCATATGCGGAGGACGTTCCCCACACATCACCCGCAAGCGGGAGCCCCGGGGGAGATACTCGCCTCTCTGTCTGGGGTCCCGAAGCGTTCAGGCTTCAGCAAAGCCAGGCGCTGAAGATAGGCTGATGTCATCGTGCCATGCGATCCCTCTCCCTCCCAATCAGGAGGGTTTACAGTAAAAAAAAAAAAAAACACCGCTTTGAAGGGCACCGGAGCTTAATCGTGATCTGGCATGTAAGGGGTACATGCCAGATCACGATTAAGCTCCGGTGAGGGCTGCCATCTTGGATGGCGGCTCCACCTCCGGGTTCTCCCTTGCCTCCTGACATATTGCGTATAGTGCGATGACATCAGATAGCCAGGGATTTCCCAAGGAAATCCTTCCCCCCCCCCCAGTGGAGATAAGGGGTTCCTTTGAACCCGATATCTCCAGAACCGTGGCAGCTAGGGGGTCCTGGAGGGTGTCATTCGAAAGGCCTGGGCTTTGGAATGATACCAAACATAACCATGTTCAAAGTAAAAAAGAATTTAAAAAAATCACGTTTTTTTTGTGTGTTTTTTATTAATGCAGCAATATTGTTCACCTTTCAATTATAATGTGAACAATGATGCTGCACTAATGATTTTTTTCTATGGGGTGCATTTGCTAAAAATGCCGTAATTCCCCCCCCCCAAAAAAATGTAACTAGTCCCCATTTCTAATTTTTGTACAAGCACACCCCATTGAAAATATAACCGCAAACGCTCATGTGATAAAATGTGAAAAAAAAAAACACTTTACACGCTGTAGATGATTAAAAATTCAAATGTTATTGCATTTTTTTGTTATAATATACAGGCAGGACATGACGTATACATAGAACAATTATATATTATGAATCTGCCGGAAAGAAAGATATACAGTCAGGTCCAGAAATATTGGGACATCGACACAATTCTAACATCTTTGACTCTATACACCACCACAACGGAGTTGGAATGAAACAAACACAATGTGCTTTAACTGCAAACTGTCAGCTTTAATTTGAGGGTATGTATATCCAACTCAGGTGAACGGTGTAGGACTTACAGCAGTTTGCAGATGTGCCTCTCACTTGTTAAGGGACCAAAAGAAGTAATGGGCCAATTGGCTTCTCAGCTGTTCCATGGCCAGGTGTGTGATATTCCCTCATTACCCCAATTACAATGTGCAGATAAAAGGCCCAGAGTTCATTTCAAGTGTGCTATTTGCATTTGGAATCTGTTGCTGTCAATTCTCAAGATGAGATCCAAAGAGCTGTCACTATCCGTGAAGCAAGCCATCATTAGGCTGAAGAAACAAAACAAACCCATCAGAGAGATAGCAATAACATTAGGCGTGGCCAAAACAACTTTTTGGAACAGTCTCAAAAAGAAGGAACGCACCGTGAGCTCAGCAACACCAAAAGAACCGGGAGACCACGGAAAACAACTATGGTGGATGACCGAAGAATTCTTTCCCAGGTGAAGAAAACACCCTTCACAACAGTTGGCCAGATCAAAAACACTCTCCAGGAGGTAGGTGTATGTGTGTCAAAGTCAACAATCAAGAGAAGACTTCACCAGAGTGAATAGAGTGTTCACCACAAGATGTAATCCATTGGTGAGCCTCAAAAACAGGACGGCCAGATTAGAGTTTGCCAAACAACACCTAACAAAGCCTTCACAGTTCTGGAACAAGATCCTATGGACAGATGAGACCAAGATCAATTTGTACCAGAGTGATGGGAAGAGAAGTGTATGGAGAAGGAAAGGAACTGCTCATGATCCTAAGCATAGCACCTCATCAGTGAAGCATGGTGGTGGTAGTGTCATGGCGTGGGCATGTATGGCTGCCAATGGAACTGGTTCTCTTGTATTTATTGATGATGTGACTGCTGACAAAAGCAGCAGGATGAATTCTGAAGTGTTTCGGGCAATATTATCTGCTCACATTCAGCCAAATGCTGCAGAACTCATTGGACGGCGCTTTACAGTGCAGATGGACAATGACCCAAAGCATACTGCAAAAGCAACCAAAGAGTTTTTGAAGGGACAGAAGTGGAATGTTATGCAATGGCCAAGTCAATCACCTGACTTGAATCCCATTGAGCATGCATTTCACTTGCTGAAGACAAAACTAGAGGGAAAATGCCCCAAGAACAAGCAGGAACTGAAGACAGTTGCAGTAGAGGCCTGGCAGAGCATGACCAGGGATGAAACCCCGCGTCTGCTGATGTCTATGCGTTCCAGACTTCAGGCTGTGATTGACTGCAAACGATTTGCAACCAAGTATTAAGAAGGGAAAGTTTGATTTATGATGATTATTCTGTCCCATTACTTTTGGTACCTTTAAAAAGTGGGAGGCACATCTGCAAACTGCTGTAAGTCCTACACCGTTCACCTGAGTTGGATGTACATACCCTCAAATTAAAGCTGACAGTCTGCAGTTAAAGCACATTGTGTTTGTTTCATTCCAACTCCATTGTGGTGGTGTATAGAGCCAAAGATGTTACAATTGTGTCGATGTCCCAATATTTCTGGACCTGACTGTATAATATGTCTGGGCCATTTAATAAAATGTGGCTTCAAATCGTGTTTAAACATAATGAGCAAAAGCGGTAAAAATTAGCTCCGCACACAGCGGTGAAATGCCTCAGCAGTTAAGTCATGTGGCGGTTTCCAATAAATAATCTAAGATTTTGCTGGAAGCCTGTCCTGTTTATGTTAATATTGCAAAGTATGGCCAAACACCCCATTTACCCACTGCACTGCCTGACCTCACAAACTGACCTCACACCCTGATCACACACAGACACCAGATAGAAATATCTTTCTATATACACACACTGTGGCCTGGTGTCTGTTGGGTATACATGTATATGATGCTGTATGATGTATTATTTACATAGAATATACCCCACATGCAGCATCAGATACATGTATACCCACCAGACCACAGTGTGTGTACACACATGCCCTCAGAGTGTGTGTATGTGTAATGCACACACACCTGTTAGACCAGCCCTCAGTGTGTGTGTGTGTATATATATATCAACAGCTCCATGCATGGGTACATTATACCAGATTTTACCACATGTTAAAAAATTCTTAAATCTGAGCTTTGTTGAATAAAATTGTGTGAATTTAGTTTGCAATGAACGGCAGTGAATTGCTTTAAGCCTGCCAACAACATCAATGTAATCCACCCTCTGGCAGGTCCTACTCTGCAAACCTAATGATTGCCCTTCATGGGATAAACTCACTTACTGAGGAACAAGTCCTTTCCTGGAGCTCCCTGCAGATCAAGGTTAAATAGAACCTGGAGGAGTACCTGTGGCAGGGAGGGGTGCATACCCACCTGCCGGAGGGTGGATTACATTGACGTTGTTGGCAGGCTTAAAGCAATTCACGGCTGTTCATAACTAAATTTCCACCATTTTATTCAACAAAGCTCAGATTTAACCCTTTCGCTGCTGAGGCATTTCACTGCTATGTGCTGAGCTAATTTTTACCGCTTTCGCTCATGTTTAAACGCGATTTTGAAGCAACATTTTATTATATGGCCCAGACATATTATATATCGTTCTTTCCAGCAGACTCGGCAGATTCATATGTCCTGCCTGTATATTATAACAAAAAATGCAATCAAATTTGCATTTTTAATCATCTGCAGCGTGTAAAGTGTTTTTTATCACATGAACATTTGCGGTTATATTTTCTATGGGGTGCGCTTGTACAAAAATTAGAAATGGGGACTTGTTACATTTTTTTTTGGGGGGGAATTGCGTGATATTTAGCAAACATACCCCATAGAAAAAAATCATTAGTGCAGCATCATTGTTCACATTATAATTGAAATGTGAACAATATTGCTGCATTAATAAAAACAACACACAAAAAAAACATGATTTTTTTATTTTTTATTTTTAACTTTATACCTGTTGAACACTTATCAGCTAGATACTGATTTGCCCTGCGGGTCCCAAGCATCCACTGCAACTAGTCGTCATGCCTACCTCCTAGCTGATGAGGGTTCAACAAACCCGAAACAGCGCTGTCCTAGGAGTGGCTTTGACTAGTTGCATAAACCTTATCTCTGCTAGAAAGCCACAGTGTGGCATAGCATTGATTTTAGGGTTCTGTGTAATAACAGGTCCAGGATGCATAAAAGTGAGACAGATGTCATTTGCATATCCTACCCAGAATTCCTTGCTGCATATGGGGAATGTGGCACAGGAGCTCTGGGATGCAATTCATCGAATTGCTGTGATGTGCAAGTGGCTTCTGCAATAATAAACACACTTATTATAGTGTGGAGGCTTTTTGTCCTCCACCACAACACTTGTAGAATATATATATATACACACTGCAGTCCTCTATGTATGTGTATATATATATATATATATATATTTACATTACAGATTACACACAGTAACATGTTTCAGACCTCAGACTAGACATGGGGTGCTGTCCGAATGCACTAGCAGCATTCGGACAGGCCCCTGCAGCTGACCGCGTTTCCTACAAATACAACAAGCGCCACCTGCACAGTCTTTTTGCGGCCGCTCGTTGGGAAGCCCCCAGGCACAATCTCGCGAGAGTGCTCCGAGATCACGCCTGGGGGCTTCCCAACGAGCAGCCGCTCGAAGTCTGTGGAGGCGGCGCTCGTTGGAAGGTAGAACAAACGCGGTAAGCTGCAGGGGCCTGTCCGAATGCCGTTAGAGCATTCTGACAGCCGCCCCAGCCCCTCGGATGCCGGCAAGCCAGCTCAATGCTGGCTTCCGGTATCGGGGGAGGTATCGGCACGGATACCGATCTTAGTATTGGTGCATCCCTAACCAAAGGAAATCAGACACAAATAAACAAACATAGGAATGAAAACAATATTTGTAGAGGGTCCTGCTCAAATGAGTTTACAATCTAGAAGGATAGGGGTGTAGGGAGAGGAGGAGTTTTATTGGTTGTCAGGATCCCTAGTGCCTGTGGTTCAGGAATGGTGGGGGCCATGGAAATGGCCTCAATCATGATGTGGGGGTCAGGGATGAAAGGGATGATTTGAATCAGTAATGTGGTACCCTAATCGGAAGAGATGTGTTTTGAGGGATTTCTTGAAGGCTCGAAGATTAGAGAGTCTGATAGGGTGAGGTAGGTCATTTCAGAGGACCGATCTGTCCTTGATGAGAGTTGGCGGCGTGGGTGCAGACAGAGTTGTGTAGAAGGGATGTGCTTACGGAGTAATGAAGCCCTGTAAGGCAGGGTCGAGTTATTGAGTGATTTGAACATGAGCATCAGTATTTTAAACTGTATCCTGAAATGTACAGAAAGCCAATGGAGGGACCAGCAGAGGAGGGAGGTTTACAAACAGTGTCCTTTGAGAAAAATAAGCCTGGCAGCAGCATTCATTTAAGATTGCAAAGGAGCAATGCAGGTGTTTGAGGCCAGTAAGAGAATTTCAGTAATCAAGTTGTGATTATAGGCACATGAACCAACAGCTTAGCAGTATATTGCATCAGAAAGGGGTGGACATAGACCATGGTTTTGAGTTAATAGGATTTGGTCACTGTCTGGATGTGGAGAGAAAACGTTGGGTCGGAATCAAAAGTGACACCCAGGCAACGAGCTCAAGGCATCGGCTAATAAGTGTTTCATTTACTTGGTGGCAGTGGATTCTTCTTGGAAGGAGGAATAAGCATTTCAGTTTTGGCAAGATTGAGTTTAAGGAAGCGGAAAGACATCCAGTTGGGCACAGAGAGATCAGGGGAGGAAAGGTATATTTAAGTGTCACCAGCATATAGATGGTACTGGAATCCAAAGGAGCTAACCAGCTTGTCTAAGAAGGCAGTATAGATTGAAAAAAGAGGGCCTCGTGTGGAATCTTGGGGCATCCCAACAGAGCCAGGCTGCGAAGAGAAAATATTACCAGAAAAGGAGACACTGAAAGATTGTTGGGACATATAAGAAGAGAACCATGAAAGCGCAGTACCTTGGTGACATATATCATGGAGAGTTTGTAGGAAGAGCGTATGGTTGGCCATATCAAAGAGAGGTCAAAGATCAGTATAGCATAGCACCCATAAGATTTTGCAGTTACAAGGTCATTGGTTAGTTTAGTAAGAGCTGTTTGAGTTGTTTGTACGCTAGCTTTTCAAGGAGTTTGGAGGCAAAAGATATTAGGGATACGGGGCAGTAGTTGGAGAGAGCAGTAGGTTCCAGAGACGTTCTTTTTTTTTTTTTTTTTTATATCGGGATGTGGCATGCAGGTAGTTGGGTAAGAGGATCGTAATAGCGTAAAGACCACTTGTTCAGTTGTGGAAGAGAATGGGTTAAATGTGAGGATAGACATGATGAATATCTTTACGTAGTAACATAGACTGAAAAAAGACATGCGTCCATCGGATTCAGCCTTTCATACCTCACCTACTGCTGTTGATCCTAAAGAAGGCAAAAACCACAGTCTGAAGCGCTCGCCAATATGCAAAATACTGGGAAAAAATTCCTTGACCTCAGAATGGCGTCAGATTTCTCCTTGGATCAAGCAGCTTTTACCCACATATTAGATCATATAACCCTTAATATTTATGTTTTTACAGGAAGTCATCCAGTCATTGTTTAAAAGTCTGTACAGTCTCTGACCCAACCACCTCAACAGGCAGAGAATTCCAGAGCTTTATTTTCTGACTGTATGAGCCTTCCTATGCTTTAGGCTGAATTCCATTTTGTCCAGTCTAAATGGGTGACTGTCATGAGCACAACCCTACAGATGGTAAGGGTGGCCCTTTTAGGTTGCGTAGTATTAAGCCCTTTAGGCAGGTATGTGCCTTGCTGCATGATGCAAAGCCCAGCACACAGTGACAATAGACAGAGAGGACAGGATACAGACACGACGGGGAGCCCTGCACTTGGGGGTAAGATCCTTGAGTGGTCTTCTGACTCTACAGATTACAGAGTAGGGGGTTAAACGCCAGAATAAGACAGGAGGGTACAAGAAACCAGAACAAGAAATGCCCAGCATCAAACATAGAACCCTGAAACAACCAAGAGATCCTTAGTTGGCCCCTTTATACAGAATAAACTATGATGCTGAACAATACAAAGACCAGAATACAGAACATGAACAAGAATATAGAAACGTCAGTATGCAGCACGGTACAGGATACAGGGAGAAAGCAAGATGATATACATAAACACGCCAAAAGTCAAACACAGCAGAACTCGGACAAGAATTGCAAGAGCAGGTACTCTGAGAGGGAAACCTATCCTGGACCAGAGAACAAGGGAACTGCTGGCCCTATATATAGGGCAGAGCAGGTCATGTGACCACAGACTATCAGCCCATGAGAGATGGTCTGCAGTGACTTAGCCTAAAAATCCACAAATCTGATGAACCCTGCTCTCACCACCATGGGGCATGGCAGGAACGTGACAGTGACCTTGTGTCCTGTGTATAGTCCTATTAATTAATAGGTTCCCAGACAAAGGTTTATAATGGGCCCCATATATATTTATATAAAGTTATCAGATCCCCTCTAAGGCGCTGTTTCTCTAAACTAAACAGGTTTAAGCTTGTTAGCCTTTCCTCATAACTTAAGTCTTCCGTTCTCCTTATTAATTTAGTAGCCCGTCTCTGCACTTTTTCTAGAGTCATTATATCTTTTCTTAAGACCGGTGCCCAAAATAGCACGGCATGTTCAAGGTGCGGCCTTGCCATTGATTTATAAAGAGGCAAAATAATGGTTTCATCCTGAGAGGGTTTTCCCCTTTTAATGCATGCCAATATCTTGCTGGCTTTGGCAGCAGTGTTAATTTTTACAACAAATTTTGATTTAGTTTTAGTCTTACATGGTTATTCAGAGAAAGGTGAAAATTCTAGGTCAAAATAGACGATTTAGAAAGTGAGATAAATGGGAAAATTTTACTAGTGTTCAAGCCCGGGGGTTGTTTCAAATGAGCACAACTCCTGTGAAAGCCTCGATGGTTCCTTTGTAGTAAAGCAGAGTATAAACCAAATGGTAAAAAAGGGAGTTTAATAACAAAAACAACATTAACAAAAAATAAAGAGATGGCCGAACGTTTCGCCTGGGTCAACCAAACTCTACGGCTTCCTCAGCGGCAATTTTTTTATTATTATGTATGTATATTATGCCGTAACACCAGTTCGTCATTGTTGCTGCTGTTCCTTTTTCCATGTTTTTGTTTTCAACCCGAAATAGGAAGTGCTTGGTGCGTGTCTATATAAAACCCACCATTTTTTTGCCTCTCCTTAGCTGAAAAGCAACAGGAGGGTCATGTAGCTGCTCAGTAGAGCAGCTTTTGGTACATGTGTTTTAATTTTAGTCTAGTGTTAGTTGACTAAAATTTAATGGGTTTAAAGTGTAATTAATGCATTATTTCAGCATTTCTATTATAATAATATTATTTATATAACGCCAGCATATTCCGCAGTGCTGAACAATGGGTACAATATAGACAGGGTTACAATACATTAATAAACCAGTACAGTAGGAAACAAGGCCCCTATTCCCGTGGGAACTTTCAATCTAGAAGGGTTAGGGGTGGAAACGGGAGGGGAGGACTGCAAGGTGAGAGTGATGGTCTGGTTGGGGCAGTGAGGTGTATTAGTCGGGTGGTAGGCTTCCCTAAATAGCAATGTCTTAAGGGAGTGTTTAAAAGAAGGGAAGCTAGGGGAAAGTTTGAACGTATGAGGTAGAGCGTTCCAGAGGATGGGGGCTGTGGGTGAGAAATCCTGTCTATCATGGGAAGAGCAGATGCGGGGAGAAACTAGGCGCAGGTCACTGATCTCATTCTATACGCCTGGAGTAATCTTCTGTTAACCTGTTATTATTTATGGTATTGAGGTCTGAACATGCAATACAGGCGTAGATATAACTTTTGTTATAAATAAATAAATAAAAATATTTTTTAAATCCAGTTTCCATTTTGACAGCAAATTTTGATTTTGGTCGTAGTCTTGACTAAAATGCCATTTATTTTTAGTCACATTTTAGTCATCTGAATTATTTTAATTTTAGTCAAAAATATGGTATAGCATTTAGTTGACTAAAATTTTTAGTCGACAAAATTAACACGGCTGTCAATAGGTTATTACAGTAAGAAATACATTGGGAATATTACCAAATATTTCTATGTAATTTAAAAAAAATTAAAAACCCAGCTGTTTCCTGACCAAAAAATGTTTGGAAAATCACTTGACAGTGAAGGGGTTAAACATGATTTAAAGTAATGTTTTATCATAAGACCCAGACAAACTATATCTCTTATTTTGAATCTGCCGGGGGGAGATATCTCTGATTTTGAATCTTATGTGTATATATCATATACAGTAAGCTATAACAAAAGAATGTAAATTTTCATTAAGATTTCAATAGTTTACAATGCTGGAAAATAAAAATGTAAAATCATCATCCAAAACTTTGGTTATATATTCCTTGGGGGTACTCTTGTTAACAAGAGTGTTTTTGAAGGATTGTTTTTTTTAGGATTAATTACTATATATATATAAAACCTTGAACTTGCTCCCGGCGTGGAAATGAGAAGGTGAGTAACGGCAGTGGCATTGCTCATTGTATACATGAGAAATGAACAATACCATTCCTTTTGTAACAAATATTTTTTCTTCTTCGTGGTTATGTTTGGTATCATTAGAAAGGCCAGATTCTCCTCACCTGTCCAATGATGCCTAACATGACTTTGTGGGGTGTAAAGAATGGAGATACGATACAGTGCTCTAAAGCGGGGTTTCCCAAACCTGGAGAAATGCAGACTGAATCCTGCAATCACTGAGCAGCAAATCATATCACCTATGCTGTGCTTCAGATATCTGTCTAACCTGGCGAGGCAGAGGGTCCTGAGGAGAGGTTTGGGAAACACTGATCTAAAGGATCCCTGCTCTCCTCGCAGCAGTGTGACAGCCTGTGTTTTAGATGAACCAATAATGCATTATTTCATCCCCTTCACATTTGCTCCCGGCGTGGGAAATGAGAAGGCGAGTTAGTTCAGCATCATTTTTTGCTTTATAAGTAAAGGCACATAATGTCATTACCTTTTTAGAACAGAGAGGGCGGGGGTGTAAATTTTGCTTTTATTTATTCTTTTCACTTTTCTATTACGCATTCTGTGGTCATATTTGGTATCACTGGAAAGCCTTGCTTGATCTTGTGCTGTGTAAAAATTAGATGCCGGGTTCCAAAGGGGTTTTATTTTTATGGCGACTTGCCTGCACATACAGTGCCTATTTGAGGGCAGTGAAATCCCCATAGAGAAGCAATGCTGCGTCTATTCAGAGAACACCAAACAGCAGGGAAAAGTTGCCAAAATGCCCTGCTGTTCGTTGGTCTCATTCGACAGATTTATTCAGGTGATTCCCATAGGCTTCAATGTTAAAAATATTCCCATTTTAATTCAATATCTAATAAACAGTTTAATATTATATTCTGCAGTAAAAGTCTCTTTAGGTATAGATTTTTTTAGGATCCGTTTTTTTTCCCCTTTTTATCATTCATTGCATCTTCTATGTAAATTCCAGGCATTTTCGTTCAGTAGTTATTTTTTGAAAACGGAATTTCAAACTTGCAAGCTACTGTTGTTTCTTTTCCTTTTTTTTTCACCTCATTCGTCTGCATGTCGGGTTTTTCCAGCGGCTACTCTGCCCTCTGATCGGCGGCTAGTCGGGTTTCTCCGGCTGGGTTAATCCAGCTGTTTTCGGCGAGTTTGTGACGGGTTTTCCCTGCACTACGGTGGCCCTGCGGTTCTTGCTGAATACACCGCAGGGTCGGCAAAATAAGATCGCTGAATCACACCGAAGTGCAGGGAACGAAAAGTCACCGATCGTACGGTGACTTTTTAATTCTTTTTTGAATAACCCTGATAATCTGAGAATTTTTGCACCTATTGTGATGACATCCATATTATTAGGTGTCTTGCCCATAGACACTAGCTGTTGAGATCTCCTGAGTGGAATTTTAGTCTGCTTTCCATGCTTGTAGAGCAGCGACACGATGGTAAAGATGGGCCTGCTTCTTCATTGTTGTAGAGGAGGGATATGCAAATCAGACATTCAAAATCAGGCTTGAGCTTGCTTCTCCACAGTTGAAGAAGAGTGATATTACCACTGGCTGCCACAGCCAATATTGTGTAGTAGGTAGGGTTGCACTGATACCACTTTAAGACCGAGTACCAATAACTTTTTAAAAGTACTCCCTGTACCGAGTACCGATACTTTTATTTTATGTCATGTGAACGCTTTTCAATAAGAACAGACCTCATATAAAAATGCCCCCAGCTCCCCTGTATATATCTCTTGCCCCCAGCTCACATTGATATGTAGCTTGCCCCCAGCTCACATTGATATGTAGCTTGCCCCCAGCTCACATTGATATGTAGCTTGCCCCCAGCTCACATTGATATGTAGCTTGCCCCCAGCTCACATGGATATGTAGCTTGCCCCCAGCTCACCTGGATTTGAGGACACTGAAGGAGGAAGGTGGATCCGGTCGCATGGCTGTTACGCGGCCGCCGGGCCATGGAGGCTTTGACTGGGAGGCTCCCGCGAGATCTCGGCTGGCGGCAGCGTCACAGCCTCCACTGCTCGGCAGCCGTGTCACAGCCCTGCGACCGGACCCACCACTAGGTGAGTATGCAGCCCGCCGGAGGGGAACGCTGGCCGAGTGCTTTTCATGCACGCGGCCAGCTTCCCCAGCCCCACGGATATTGGCAAGCCGGCCCAGCGCTGGCTTCCGGTATCGAGGGGATGTATCCGACCATTTACACGAGTACCAAATACTCGTGCAAACGGCAGTATCGGCAACGATACCGATACTAGATACTAGTATCGGTATCGGTGCATCCCTAGTTGTAGGCAAGTATGTATCGTTGGGTGTCTTGCCCAAGGACACTTATTGGAGAGGTGCTCTGACCAGGATTTCAACCTTGGTCTCCAGGGTTACCTCTACTTTTTTCAGACTGTGTTGAAAGAGTTTTCTGACATTGTGATGTCCTTGCACTCTGAGTTCCCCGACTTGACTTAACTTGGTGCAGGTTGAAGTACGGAGAAAGAAACATCCAGTTGTCGCTGGAGCAACAGAAAGTTCTAGGGCTGTGATGACTTTTTCCCACATGTTATCCACACTCCAGCGGGATATCTGATGACATGTGGGACTCCTTGTCTGCAGTAGAGGGATTCGATTTGAGATATATCTAATGGAAAAGGTAACTGGATAATAGCAAATAAGTTAAAATATACCTATGGAGGCATTTAGTCCTAGAGCTGTTTCAAAATATTTTGTTATGCTCAGATACTTTATATAGATATGTGGAGAGTCTTCTTTTTGGCAACTGGAGGGTTGCCTCAGAGAAAAAAAATTCTACCTAGAGAGGTATGCCTTGATGTCAGCAGGTGAGCTTAAAGCCTCCATAGCCATTTATGCTTTTGTTTATGGGTTTGAAAATGCAGATATTTTTTTGTACTCTTTTTGTTTAAAACATTTGCATCTGGAAAAATGCCTCACTGAGATACATCTTAATGACTGTGTGCAATAGATGCACATGCAACGGTCGGCAGGGGTAGACACCTGACAATCCCTGTCGCAGGTGCTATGTGGAGGAAACCACGGTGCTGGAGAAGTGGTGAGGTTTAAACACCCTATGCTATAAACAGACATAGAACCTGGGTAATGGCTAGAAGGCAGTAATCCTAACATTTCATTTCCCCCTTTTTGTGTTGTCAGTTTAAACTGTAAATGAGAATGAGTATCAGATTGTGAATAATGCATTTGCCAGCTGAGATGAATACTTCTTGGCTATTGTAAATTTTCTAAGTCAAATATTCTTCATGCTTGATCCTGACATTATCCTGACTTAATGTTTCTTTTCTACATCAGGGAAAACAGAAATATACACTACCGTTATATCGCGCAATGAATGCTGGCTCAGAGGCTGCTTGTGCTCTAGGAAGGGAGATCTACAACAAGACCTCCGAACAGCTTCATTTTAATGTGAAGAATTATGTGAAGAAAATTTTAGATGCATAGAACAATGTTGGCCACTGATGCCTTTTTAAACACGCCAAAAAATGTGTAATTATATTTGACTTGAATAAGACTACATACTGGTTTTCATTGTGACTAAATAATCTCTTCCTCGTCAAGTTTTTCTTATGCTTGCACTATAGAACAGAATTATTCCTTTGTTTATGGCTTATAACATTATGGGGTTAATTCACTAAGCACTGTTGTTTCTCCAAAGTTAACAGTAGTTGCGAATAATCGCTGTTGTTGCAACTGCGAATCACGTCCGCTATCTAGAGATGCAAACTTTGATGCAATTTCGGCTACAGTAGCCAAACCACTGTAAGCAATAGTACCACTGTCAGACTTAAAATATTTTAACTTCTTTCAAGCGGCTTAGCTGAGTACACGATTTGACAAAAAGCTAACAGAATTTACCTTTTTTAGAAATGGCATACTTACACAGAATGCATGTATGTCTAGGCCTGTTAGTTCTCCCTGAGAACAGGGTTGGGAAATGCTGGCATATAGTATCACATACAGAATTGTGTTAAAGCTTTCTACCATATGTGAAAAAAATGCTGTAAAGTAAAGAATGCTTTCAAAAATAGAAGTGTTAATCATTTAATTTTTATCAATTAACACAATGGAAAGTAAATGAACAGAAAAATTCAAATTAATATTTGGTGTGACCACCCTTTGCCTGTAAAACTGCATCAATTCTTCTACGTACACTTACACATAGTTTTTGATGGAACTCAGCAGGTAGTTTTCAAACCTATTGAAGAACTAAACACTGGTCTTATGTTGATGTAGGCTGCCTCAAATCCTTCAGTCTCCATGTAATCCCAGACAGACTCGATGTTGAGAACAGGGCTCTGTGGGACCAAACCATCACTTCCAGGACTCCTTGTTCTTCTCTATGCTGAAGATGGTTCTTAATGACATTCGCTGTATATTTGGGGTTGTTGTCCTGTTTCAGAATAAACATGGAGCCAATCAGGCACCTCCCTGATGGTATTGCATGGTGGATAAGTATTTGCTTGTAATTCTCAGCTTTAAGGACACCATTAATCCTGACTAAAACTCCAACTCCAACTCCATTTGCAGAAATGCAGCCACAGATTTGCAAGCAACCTCCTCCGTTCTTCACTGTTGCCTGCAGACACTCATTGTACGCTCTTCAGCCCTTCGGCAAACAAACTGCCTCCCGATACATCCAAATATTTAAAATAAAATTCTAATCAGTACAATACCTGTTGCCATTTTTTTGCACCCTTGTTCCTTTGGCTTCGTGCATCGTTAAGTCGGTCAGCCTTGTTTCCGCGTCAAAGTTATGTTTTGTTTTTTCTTCCATGAAGAGCACTTATGACCAGACCTGTCCAGACAGTAGATGGGTGTACCTGGATCCCACTGGTTTCTGCCAGTTCAGAGCTGAAGACACTGATGTCTTCCGATGTCGAAGAGAAGTTGGTATGATGTGTCTTTCATCTGCTGCATTATGTTTCCTTAGCCAAGCACTGCATCTACGGTCCTCAACATTGCCTGTTTCTTTGTGCTTCTTCAAAAGGACTTGAACCGCACATCTTCAAACCCCAATCTGCTTCAAAATCTATATCTGGGAGAGACCATGCTCATAGAGTAGAACTTCCGTGGGCCAGATTACATTCTGCACACTAAAATGGGTATGCTAATGGGGAAAACCTGCACCTGCAGGTTTCCTCAGTCCCCATTTTAGCTTCAGATACCGGGGCAGGTGCTATTTCAGCACCTTGCAGTATCACTTCTGCGCCACCTCGAGTATCCCCTCTTGGAGTCCATAGGACTCCATGGAGGGTTGTGCTGCTGGACTGCGAGATCTCACTCACTTGTGAGATTGGATTGAGGAGGGAGACTGGGGACTATTTGTCCACAGTCTCTCTGCTCCTGGCAACAAAAAGCATCCCGTTGGGCCGCCAATCTTGCAGAGGGATCAGAGGGGAGTATAGGATTTATGAGGGGGTTAGCTGGTGCTAAATGATTCGTCAAAAGTGTAGTCATTTAGCACCAGCTTTTAGGACTCTGTAAAAATTTCTTTAGCCCAACAGTGGGTAATTAGCACTAGGACGGTAATAACTTACCTATGCTAACGCTAAGTATAGGATGCGCAACCACTGATTCGCTAACAAATCTTTAGCATGTTTAGCGTTGGATGTAATATGAGGGGCATGCGTTATCCTGACATTATCGCTTACATATCAGAACGCTACCGTTAGTATTCACTATGTAATCTAGACGCGTGTGTCTTGTTGCTGTGCTCCGTCTTGCCATGGCGTATGACCTGTGACATGAAAAGGTCTTTGACAACCTCACATTAGTAGCAGTGTTAGGCTGTTCCATACAGTTTTAAGCCTCCTACACAGCTGTTTCTGTTAATGACTGTTTCAACCTGCATATGAAATTGATGATCATTAAGCAATTATACCAAGCAGGTGCTAATCATACACCTGATTCTGATCCTACAAAATCCTGCACATGTAAGAATTGATGCCGTTTGAAGCCAAATGGTACTTACACCAAATATTGATTTTATTTAGATTTATCTTCTGTTTGCTCACTTTGCATTTTGTAAATTGATAAAAATAAACATTTAAAATATATCTTTTTGAACTCCTTTCTTCACACCTGCCTAAAATGTTTTCTCATTAAACTATCCTATTGTCAAGTACTTTGACATGCAAGATCTTTCCTACATGTATTTATGCAAACCTGTGCTTTATTATTGTTCTAACATGTAGGTATTATACCTCTGTTTTTTTTTTTACAATTTTTATATTTTCTGATGATCGGCATTGTGTACTAAATCTGATAGGTGTGCCTATTTTATTATAACTGTACATTATACAGATTCCTGAGATCTCAGTGAGTCATACTAATTGACCTTCAAATTGAGATGTTATGTTCTCTGAGGCTGCCATGAGCAGGGTCCTCTTTTCCTGTCATTCTCGGTGTCACACTTGTTAAGTTTCTGTTTGATTTGTCCTACCCATAATACTTCAAAATGTGTTGACTCTTAATACATGATTGTTCGCATATACACCCTAGTTGTATATATTATGTTCATGTAAAGAATGTTTTCTACCAGAGGAATGGAATATGCTGATACATTTGTGGATGGTGGATCAGTCACAACTTATCAAAGTAAAAACTCACACAATTGAAAAGAAAAGCAATATGCCCATTTTCTAGAATGGTATCATAACTCTAACAAATACTGTGCTCAAAATTAGCCACACAAAGTGGATAAGAATCCAGAGCGATTAAAACCACAATTATCTTTTATTATAAACAATATCAACTCTAACATTACATTGAGGACTTACAAAAAAAATTATGCAAAAATAGGAAATAAATTCTAGACACTGTCAGTGATGCCTGGTCCGTGTCCATATCTACGACCTCCAACTTGTCAGAGGAGATTGAGTCTACTTATTGTCTAACCTTATGGGGACCTGCTTATTAAATCAGGACTATCCTTAAGGCTAGGGTCAGACGAACGCATTTTTCATGTCGTCCGTGAAAAAGTGCGTTCGAACGAATGGATGTATTTTTTTCACGGAATACACGATGGCGGTCATACGATGCGCATTTTCATCCGTGATTTTGTACGGATTATCAATAAAACCCTTTTTGTGTCTGGACGTTATGTTGGCCGGACATTAGCAGCGTCTGACGTCTCCTAATCACACACACGCGCTGCTAGCGGACGCATCGCACTCTGTACGTCAGTACTAGCGGTATCACGTTCTCGAAAAAATGCGTTTGTTTGCCGCTTGCGTTGCGCAGCCGCACTTTCGTGCGGCCGTACTTCGTATATTGCCGGTCATTGGACGTCATTTGCTGCTACTACGGCTGTGATAAAGTGCGGCTGCATGCGCGTTCACACTGCGTTCGTCTGACCCCAGCCTTAGAGGCAGGTTACAAAACCGTAAACATAGGTCCTGTCAAAGCACTGTATGATTAATGAGGTATATAAGATAATCGTAACCTACCATAGCAATAATGGTATATCCGTCTTTAAACATGCCCACTGGCAATAGATAATGAACATAAGCCACCACTGGTATAAAGGGTGGTCCAAACAATAAGAAATCCGGTACTCGATCAACAAAGTGTACTTAAAGGAGTAAATAAATTCTATAGAACCGACTTGCTAGATACCTTGGCAGTTCTAGCTGCTTTGTATACCCAACTACCTATCCCATACAGTGATAGACTGTGCACATGCAAAGGAGCTAATGCAGACTCCTAGGTAGAACAAGAAAAAACTGACTGTGAAGACCATAGCATTATCCTGCAATCAAACTGCATCAATCGACTTGTTTCGCCGCTAAGGCTAGGGTCAGACAAACGCATTGTTCACATCTACCGTCAAAAAGTGCGTTGATGCGTCCGACCGCATTTTTTCATGAACGACACGATAGCGGTCATACGATGCGCAATTTCGGCTGTTATTTTTTACGGATCCAAACCAGGAAACTTTGGGTGTCTGGACGTTATGTTGGCCGGACATGAGCAGCGTCTGACGTCTCCTAATCACGCACACACGCTGCTATGCGGACGCAGCGCACTCTGTACGTCCGTACTAGCGGTTCGATGTTTTTGCGAAAATGCGTTCGTTTGCCACTTGCGTTGCGCGGCCGTACTTCGTGTGTGGGCGTGTTGGATGTCATTTGCTGCTACCACGGCCGTAATAAAGTGCGGCTAAACGCACGTTCGCACTGCGTTCGTCTGACCCAAGCCTAAACACTGCTTTCTCATGAGTAGGGGACTTCCTTCCCTCAACTGTAGCCATGTTTATACGTCCCGGAATTACACTGATTAGGTCTGTGCATTGTACAAAATACAAACAAATCTATCTGGATCTGCAACGTAGCAGAGCCTGCACTTCACTCGGGGCACCTTTCCTCTACAAAACCTACACTGGAACAGTGGCTGAAGTTCCCTTAGTTTCACCGTTGTGTATATGTTTAATCTATAACTTGCCCCTGACAACTGAAAAAAGACTTCCAAAATAATAATTTTTTCGGTACTCTGTTTATTCACTGCTGCTTATTCCTTCCAAGTTTTTGAAAGTACTGTCAGCTAATGAGTTCTGTAAACAAGCTTGTGGCAGATTTTACTATCTTTTGAAATCCCTGTTAAGTAGGAAATTTCTATCTGTAATATTCAGTCTCAAGCAATGACCATGATGAATAAAACATTTTTAAACAAATAAAATTGTTATGTGTTTTAATTGGATCATTCATAACCCCTGCACTTCAAGTTTGTTTGGGTTTTTTCCTTCAATAAAACCATTTGCTGGAACGGGGGCTGTTCTAGAAACCACCTTATCTGGAACTGAAGGTAAGCATCTTTGAGGTCTAAGGAGATCAAGTCATAATTTCCATGACAATGAAAAGAATATTTGGCATGATCTCAATCTTAATAAATAAATATTCCTGTTCAAGGATTTGAAGAGCATAGTCAATATATACTTTCTTTGGGTTCTCTTGAGCCAGAACAATTGTGGGAAAAGGGTCTTGAAATATTTTTTTTTTCTGCTGGAACTGCAGTAATAAATTAAATAATGCAGCCAGCGTTCGGTTTAAAGTAGAAAATTCTCATTTGCCACATTAAGGGGTGCATTATAAGCCACAATGTACCCCCAAAAGAAAAGTAACAGTCCATTGCATTTCTTCTCAAAGACCTATTTATGGGTCAGAATATTTTCTTGCATACTGGGACTGGAGCATTGTCATTTTGACATAGAAGTCTTGCAATGCATTTTCTTGTGGCAATTCTTTAATCCCTTGACTTTGGGGTGTTCTCAAATGGTTCATTAAACCTGGAAATTGATGGGAAAGCCACAGCTGGGTGAAGCACCTTACCCTAAAGTTTAGAACTTTAAAGTCTCCATAAGCTCCCGATTGGATGCCATATTGTCCATAAATAACAACCGTTCATCTTGCCAAATGTACGCTTGTTTGGCACTGAATTACAGCTTTTACATTCCCTACCTTCTAAGTTGTATAACATTTCCTTGAAGGTTTTTTTTTTTTTTTTTTTTTTTTTCCACTCATAAAGTATCCCTGACAATCAGGGTTATTCAAAGAGAATCGAAAAGTCCCTGCACGTTCGGTGACTTTTTGTTCTCTTCAATTCGGTGCGATTTGGCGATCCCATTTCGGCGACCCTGCAATGTATTCAGCAAGCACCACAGGGCCGTCATAGTGCAGGGAAAACCCGCAAACTCGACGAACACTCACCGCAAAACCCAGCGAATGCACCCCGAAACCCGCAAAAACATCTGGATTAACACCGCCGAACACGCCGGAGAAACCCTAGCAGTCGCCGGAAAAAGCTGACACTGCAGACGAAAACAAAAGAAAAAACATACGCTTGAATGTTTGAAAAGTGAAACGCTGTTTGCAAAGGAATTACAGAACGAAATGTCTGAAATTTACATATAAGATCCAAAGAATGATAATAAAAAGGGCTGTTACATAAAAGAAAAACGATTTAAAAAAAAAAAAGGAAAAAAGTTTTGCAGAAAAATGCCTAAAAGATCCTTAAAAAAATCTATGAATAAAGAATTTTTACTGCAGAATATTCTAATCAACGGTTTATTAGATATTGGTTTAACCACTTCAATGCTAAGGACGCGCTCAGCGCGTCCTCAGCAATACCGCTGGTGTGCTGAGGACGCGCTGAGCGCGTCCTCAGTTTGGGGTCAGCGTTCGGCCGGGTTCCGGCCGATCGCTGGCCCCTCCGGTGCGGGCTGACATCCTGGATGTCAGCCCGGCATCCGGACCACCAGCCGCCATTATTAGGTGTCATCGCGGGGGCGCGATGACACCTAATTCAGGCGCCCCCCCGCATGTGCGGAGGAGGCGCCTGAAAGGGAGGGGGGGGAGGTCCTTCGGACCTCTCTCCCTCCGATCGGTGGCACACAGGGGCTTAACCCAGGCATCATTTGGAAGGGCACAGCCTGCCCTTCCAAATGATGCCTGGCATTAACCCCTGGGGAGCTGGATCGCAAATCGGCGCTGAAAAGCGCCGATTCGCGATCCTTCCCGGGAGCTGGCCGACATCTTGGATGTCGGCCAAGCTTCCGGGAACTCCCCCAGAGGACTGGCATCATCGTGCGCAGCACGATGACGCCAGTCCTAGCGTTAACCCCTAACTGCCACCAAGTGTGGAGATAGGGAGTTCCAATGAACTCCCTATCTCCCGATCCGTGGCAGCTAGGGGTTAAATTTTGATATCGTTGGATCGGCCAGAGCATGGCCGTTCCAACGATACCAAACATGAAAGTTAAAAAATTTGTAAAAAAAAAAAAAAAATTAAAAATAAAAATAAAAAAAAATTAAAAAAAAAAAATAAACACATTTTTTTATTTTTTTTGGTTTGTTAGTGTAGCAATATTGTTCCCATTTCAATTATAATGTGAACAATGATGCTGCACTAACGATTTTTGTATGCGGTGCGTTTGTTAAAAATAGTGTAATTTTCCCCAAAAAAAAATGTAACGAGACCCCATCTCTAATTTTTTTAACAAGCGCACCCCATACAAAATATAACCGCAATTGCTCGCATGTTAAAATGTGGAAAAAAACACTTTACACATTGTAAATTATTAAAAATTCATATTTTATTGCATTTTTTGTTATAATATACAGACATGACATAACGTATACATATAATAATGACATATTATGAATCTACCGAGTCTGACGGAAAGAACGATATATAATATGTCTGGGTCATATACTAAAATAAGCCTTAAAAACACGTTTAAACATGATGCGCAAAACAGGTAAAAAATGACCTCAGCACAGGGGCGGGAAAAGCCTCAGCAGCGAAAGGGTTAAAAGAGGAACATTTTTAACATTGAAGCCTATGGGATTCTCCTGAATAAACCTGTCGAATGAAACCACCAAACAGCAGGGCAATTCGGCAACTTTTCACTGCTGTTTTTTGTTCTCTGAATAGACAACGCATTGCTTCACTATTGTTTCACTGCCCTCGAACAGGCACCGTATGTGCAGGCATTTCGCCAGGATTTGGCGAACTGCTTGCTCTCCGAATAGCCAAATGGCCAGGAAAGGTAACCGTACACTGTATTTCACTGTTCGGTTACCTTTCGGCCACAATTCGGATAACTTTGAATAACCCTGATAATGGATTAATGCATTGACTTATGTTGAATCCAGGGCTTTAGCATAGTTTACAAACTATCCAGTCCTCTGCATCTTCAACATAGACATACTCTGCAGTAAAAATCTAAACAAATTCAGAACCTGCAGCCTTAACCCTTTTGCTGCTGCGGCTTTTCCCGCCCCTGTGCTGAGGTCATTTTTACCTGTTTTGCGCATCATGTTTAAACGTGTTTTGAAGGCTTATTTTAGTATATGACCCATACATATTATATATCGTTCTTTCCGTCAGACTCGGTAGATTCATAATATGTCTTTATTATATGTATACGTTATGTCATGTCTGTATATTATAACAAAAAATGCAATAAAATATGTATTTTCAATAATTTACAATGTGTAAAGTGTTTTTTTTCACATTTTAACATGCGAGCAATTGCGGTTATATTTTGTATGGGGTGCGCTTGTTAAAAAAATTAGAGATGGGGTCTCGTTACATTTTTTTTTGGGGAAAATTACACTATTTTTAACAAACGCACCGCATACAAAAATCGTTAGTGCAGCATCATTGTTCACATTATAATTGAAATGGGAACAATATTGCTACACTAACAAACCAAAAAAAATAAAAAAAAAGTGTTTATTTTTTTTTATATAATTTTTTTTTTAAATTGTTTTTTATTTTTATTTTTCATTTTTTTTTTTTTACAACTTTTTTCACTGTAGTGTTTGGTATCGTTGGAACGGCCATGCTCTGGCCGATCCAACCATACCAAAATTTAACCCCTAACTGCCACGGATCGGGAGATAGGGAGTTCATTGGAACTCCCTATCTCCACCGTTGGTGGCAGTTAAGGGTTAACTCTAGGACTGGCGTCATCGTGCTACGCACGATGACGCCAATCCTCAGGGGGGGTTCCCGGAGGCTTGGCCGACATCCAAGATGTCGGCCAGCTCCGGGAAAGGATCGCGAACCGGCGCTTTTCAGCGCCGATTCGCGATCCAGCTCCCCAGGGGTTAATGCCAGGCATCATTTGGAAGGGCAGGCTGTGCCCTTCCAAATGGTGCCTGGGTTAACCCCCGCAGAGTCGCCGATCGGGAGGGAGAGAGGTCCGAAGGACCTCCCCCCCCTCCCTTTCAGGCGCCTCCTCCGCACATGCGGGGGGCGATCGGCCGGAACCCGGCCGAACGCTGACCCCAATGGGAGGACGCGCTCAGCGCGTCCTCAGCACACCAGCGGGAATGCTGAGGACGCGCTGAGCGCGTCCTCAGCAGCGAAGTGGTTAATCCATATATTTTCATGTAAAAATAGGTTTAGATTTTTGTATGTGGTTTCTATCACAAAGAAAAGGAGATGATTAGCAGCAGTACTGATCAGTACATATTCGTTCTTTGAAATATGAGCGGTAGGAAATGAATGGATTGAAATACATGAGAATGTTTTATATTTTTAACGTTAAATTTTTTTTTATTAAAGATTTGTCTGCGAGCCAGATACAGCCATCACAAGAGCCACATCTGGCTTGCGAGCCATAGGTTTCCTACCCATGATGTAAAGGATCCCTGTTAGACCACATAAATATGGTTTTCTTAGTAAAGCATATAGTTCTTGGTTGATACATGCAGTTTGTCTGGTGTGTTATTCCTCTGCACTATTCCTCTACACTCACCATCAGAAGGCACCAGGCGGCCATCTGAAAGACTGACCTAACATCTTGGCTACAGGGCAGGAGATCGAAAGCCTGCAGAACCCTAGAAGCTGCTGTAACTTCGGCCCAGCACTGGCACAGATCTCTTCCAGCCAGGCCAGTTCTCCCAGCAGGCAGAAGCAAGCGGGTCAAGCTGCTCGAGGACCACGTTCCCAGTAGCCGGGCTGACCGCAACGAGGGGGTGTCTGGAGAGCCAGGACAGGCGGAAGAGAGGGTTTCCGTCAGTCATCCCCCAAAGTAATATACTGTGTGTTGTCTGACAGCCCTACTCCAGTGAGCTTAACACCAGTACATGAGAAATTATCACATGGTTTCTGACTGACCTTAGATTTCTATGAAAGGAGGGTGCTTATTTGTCCCGGAGTGTAATGCAAAAATACCAATTTAAGCAGATGCTATTAAATTTTATGGCTATATAAATATGTACATTTTTGGATTTTTATATTTTTTAAAAATGGCCCGATAGTGATAATTCAAATAAGTTGTGAACCAGACACTAGTTGAGATGATCTGGAAGTGGTGTCACCTTAAACTTCCTTTAGTGAACTTCTAAGATATACAACACTTCTTTTTTTTACATTTTTCTCTTAAATGCAATAAAAAAAATTCCTTGAACAGGTATTTTTTAAAAAATTTAAATAATTTTGAATTAGTTCATACTTGTCTAACTATCCACAAAAAATGTTTTTAGGTCGAAGGGGTTATAGGCTATAGGGGTTATTCAAAGAATGCCGAATTTGCCACTGAGTTGCACAGGATGGTGAATTTCACCGTACAGTGCAATTTTGTGGCAATTTGGCTATTCAGAAAGCAGCCAATTTGCCAAATACTGGCAAATTGCCAGTGAAATAGGTTGCAATCATGAAGGCATAGTACCGTAAACAACGTAACGTGTCCTCAAGATATGACCAAATTTAACAAGAATGGAGGACACAATTTACATAACACGTTTTTCATTGTATTTTTTTTGCTTTTTTTTTTCAAGAATAAATCTGTGTTTGCTCAGTTATCATATCATACTCCTGTGTCACGGGTGTGCAGGGTTTAGCAGGTAAGAGCCACAAAGCAGGATACAAACGGCACAGAAGGCTGGATTTGCAGCTGCAGTCAGTGGATTTATTAGCAAAGCATACATAATATACAAGTATGCAGGTAACAGGCAGGAACTGGATATATCGAAACACATTGGACAATTCGGGAAAGGGTAGGTACTCAAGGAAAGCAGTGTATATATGACAAACTGGAACGAGATGAAGAAACATAGGATAATGGTACTTTGGGAAACAAAGCCACACAGCAAGGTTTGACATTCAGGAACACATGAACAGGGTACAAGATACACCATGTATCTGGATGTAGACGAACCAGTGTAGCACACTTAGAGCTCTCGATAGGTGAGATAACTAAAACCAGCCCTGGTAAAAAAAAAGGCTCCAGAGGGGAAAGGCCGGAAAAGGTGTTTTTGCCAGGGTTCAGATTTCGGCAAGAAAAGTGCGGCCACGGGTCTTCTTGCATTTCTTTCGTACCCCAGGTTACAATTGTGATATTTTGGATGTTTTAATGCAATCAGTGCTAGGGCAGGAAGAGCACCTAATGAAACATTTTCAGTGGCAGTGTTAAGGTAGGGGCATCAAGGTAGGGCATCGTTGCATCATCCTCCCGACCTGTCCTGTTTCTTGCATGTGAGACATTCAAGCAGGCTATGTAGGCTATCCATGGACTCTAGATGACATAAAACTGGTCGTATTTACATATGGATGAATAATGCATATCTTCCTGACCCCTTATCCCTTCCACTGTCCAGGATGGATGGACGGACATGTCCAAATTTCTCCAATTCTGAAATTGCTATGGGAGTGTGTCGTTTTTTTAAGAAAACACGTCTTGGGGGCATGGCTGGCAGCTGTTGTGGACGGCCGCATGTAAAGAGAGTTTAAAGCGACAACCGCATAGGAGGCGCTGCAAGTGTCCATTGCTGGACAAATTGATAGGCTGGGGTTAATTAGAGGTCAAGTTTGGTAGCTCAGAGTGGTTTCAGCCAGCTGAAACTGCTTCTGAGCTGGTTTTTTGCAGCGGGAAAATCTGAACAGCTGATTGGTTAATCAGCTGTTCAGCAGCACGAGCCGTTGCGCGTGCAATCAAGAGCGGGAAATTTCAAACAGCTGATTGGATATCAGCTGTTTGAGAGCTCGAGACAAGTTCCAAAGGTTTTATAAATTGAGAGTCTGAGGTAGTTTTGGCAATTACCTCAGCTGTTTTAGAAGATTGGATCCTGTAGCAGCGTTTCCTGACATGGAAGATCTACTGCGCCGTTTAGAAGAAAGGGCCCGGATATCTGGTGGTGAAGAATGGCTACGCAGCTGTTTAGCTGTTGCTCCTGCAGTTGCAGCATATGAGGAATGCGCTTCAGAGTTACCAGCAGATGGCAGCACCAGAGCGTCTGGAGGAAGTCAAGAGGCAGGTCCCAGCCGGGGTGTAGCTAGGAACCTGGACCACAGCTTCTGTTTCCGGGGGGATTCATCAGAGAGACGCACAGAGTCAGGGAACTTGAAGAGGAAGAGAATACCAAGGCAGAAGAAGATTTTTTCTCCACCTACAAGTGCTGGACCGAGAAGAAAGAGGATTAACAGCAATAGGAAGGCGGCTGTTAAGTCTACAGGACCTGAAGAAGGAAGAAACACTCAGCAGCTGCAGTCTGCTTCAGAATATCTAGAAGAAGGGACGAGCAGCGCTGGAGTGGCACAACAGACTGGTGAGAGCTTCCCTGGGGCTGAAAGGGTAGAAAAGCTAGGGGAAGTGTGTAATTTGCTTTCTAATATGCTTAAAAATATGCAGCGGGGTCCAGCCCCAGCGTGGGAGGGAAGGGGTCAGGAGAAAGAACCAGCTAATGTTACAAATAGCAAAATTGATGAGGTTTCCTTTAAGGAACCGGTTACATGTGATATGTCACAGCTAGGTTTTCATTTAAATAAAAGTGTTAAAGAAAAGATTTGGAGAGGGGAATATATAGATATTCTATCTTTATTACCAGCATCAAAAGAATTTTTAGTGAAACAGGATAAAGATAAAGATGAGGACAGACGGCGGGCAATTCCGAGGTCCTTTAATAATTGGTTACAGGCTTTCTGTATTTTAGCGAGTGTAATCTGTGAAAAGCAGCCAGAGTTGAGTATTGGGCTTTTTCAGCATTTGGACAGTATTTTGGATGCATATAAAACTTTTGGTGGTATTGCGTGGTTCACTTATGATGATTTGTTTCGCCAGAAGGTTTCAGTTCATAAGAAATTACAGTGGGGAGTTAAAGAAGTCGGGCTGGGTGAGCACTATGATGTCACAAAAGCCTTTTGTTAATAAAGCCGCAGGTAACAGTACTATGTTTAGTCAGAGAAAAGGGGTCTGCTGGGCTTTTAATGAAACGCAGTGCAAATGGCAGGGGAACTGTAAATATAAGCATGAATGCTTGACTTGTGGTGGTTCACATTCCGCTGCTAAATGTTTTAAAAGAGGTGGCTCTCAGGCCAATTTTCAAAGCTCCCGGGCTACCGACTCCGGTGAGGCTGGAAAAAATGTATCCATTCTTAAGCATTTACCCAAACAAGGAGAAGGCCAACTTAATAATTGAAGGTTTTAGTTCAGGTTTTTGTGTTCCAGTTTATAGTTCAGAGGAATTTGTTTGGGTTGAGAATTTAAAATCCGTTAAGGTTAATTTAGAAATGGCAAAGGCTAAAGTTCAAAATGAAGTAGATTTAGGTAGGATGGTCGGCCCATTGGAGGTGATCCCGTTTAGTAGTTTTCGTTTGTCCCCATTAGGTTTAGTACCCAAGAAAGAAAAAAATTCGTTTAGGTTAATTCACCACCTGTCGTTTCCTGCAGGTCAGTCATTAAATGACGAGATTGACAATGACCTGTTTCCATTAAAGTATTCCACATTTGATGAGGCTTTAGATTGGGTGCTGGCATGTGGCCAGAATGCGCTCATGTCTAAAGTTGATATTGAGGCAGCATTTCGTTTATTACCCATGAATCCTGATTGCTATAGGTCATTAGGTTTTCAGTTAGAAGGTAAATTTTATTATGACAGATGTTTACCTATGGGCTGTTCCCTGTCTTGTTTCTATTTTGAAACATTTGCAACCTTTTTGCAGTGGGTCTTGGTGTTTAAAACAGGTATTGGGTCCATGGTTCATTATTTGGATGATTTTTTATTTATAGGCAGAGAAGGTTCTGATGTTTGTTTTCAGCTGTTGAAAGAGTTTTGTGACATGGCGGAGGAATTTGGTGTTCCTTTGGCTAAGGAGAAAACTGTGCTTCCTACTACTTGTTTACAATTTCTTGGTATTATAATAGATTCTTCCAGGATGGAATGCAGATTGCCTGATGAGAAGGTTACAAAGTTAACAAGCAAGCTGCTGAGGATAAAAAGTGCACAGAAAGTGTCAGTGAAAGAGTTACAAGAGTTGCTGGGCATGTTAGCTTTTGCTTCTAGGGTGATTCCTATGGGTCGAGTATTCACTAGAAAAATGTCTTTATCAATAGCAGGGATGAGATGCCCTCATTGGCACGTTAGGATTAGCAAGGAAATAAAAGATGATATTTCCATATGGTTGGATTTTTTATGTCACTTTAACGGCAGAACAATTTGGCAGCAAGGTTTTATTTTTAACACCGATCTTAATTTTTTCACAGATGCATCTGGATCTGTTGGTTTTGGTCTATTTTGGGATGGGAAATGGAGTTTTGGAGTTTGGCCAGTTAGTTGGGTTGAAGCGGGTTGGACTAGGAATCTCACGCTTCTGGAGTTATTCCCTATTATAGTGGCATTGGAGATTTGGGGCCAGGATTTTGCGAATAAAAGAATTAAGGTGTTATGTGATAACAAGAGTGTTGTTGATGCAATTAATTCACAGAGAGGTTCCTCCCCACAGGTTGTTACACTGTTACGTAGATTAGTTTTGCTATGTTTATGTAATAACATCTGGTTAAAAGCCGTACATGTGGCAGGTAAAACCAACAATATAGCTGACGCTATTTCTCGTTCGCAGTGGTCAAGGTTCAAGGAGCTGGCACCGGAGGCGGAGGAAATGCCTGTTCCAGTGCCCTTACACGTTTGGGATCTAATTTTTCCGCAGTGAACGATTTACTGAAAGCTTCTGTGGCTAAGTCTACCTGGGTGGCTTATGTGAAAGCCTGGGAGGTTTGGGTGGAATTTGCGGCAGCTCAACAATCTAACCCATTAGCGATGGATTTAGAAACGGCAATTGGTTTTATATTGCACTGGACACAGTGTAAAGTAGCAAAATCCTTTTTGCAGCGCACAATTTCCGGTATTAATTTTTGCACCAAGCTACTGGGTGGTAAGCCAGTGCTTGGGGAATTTTTGATTAAACAGATGGTGAAAGGTTATGCTAGACATGGAAGAGTAAAGGATTCTAGACGTCCAATTTCCTTTGCTCTCCTTCAACAGTTGATAGTTAAGTTAAAAATTTTTTTTGTCTTAATGAATATGAATGGAGTTTATTTAAGTTATCTTTTTTATTAGCATTTTTTGCCGCTCTGCGTTTAAGCGAGTTGGTTTCTCAATCTAAATTTAGACCTTCGGGTCTTCAGATTGAAGATGTTATGGTAGGTGACAGGAAATTGTCCATCTTTGTCAGCAGATCCAAAACTGATCAAGAAGGCAAAGGATCGTGGATTCATATTAATGCTATTAACGATAAAGAATTTTGTGCAGTTAGGTCTTTGAGAAGGTTTTTATCAATAAGGCCTTCAGAAATGGGGCCGCTTTTAATACATGAAAATGGGTCACCTCTGACCAGATACCAGTTTAATGCTGCACTTAAGGGTTGTCTAAGGCTTTTAGGCTTGGGCAAAGAAAAATTTACTTCACACTCTTTTCGTATAGGAGCAGCATCGGTAGCGGCAGATTTGGGTTTTTCGCCAGACAACATTAAAAAATTGGGGCGCTGGAAATCCAATTGCTTTAAGCGCTATGTCAGGATTAACATGCTGTAATCTTGTTCTAACTTTTGTTTTTTCTTTTATAGAGCTGCAGGCGTTATCAGTATGGTTAATTGGTCATTCATTGATCAATCAGGCTTTTAGGAGGGCCTGCGTCAGACCATATGGTATTAATTTAGGTATGGACATTGCTGCAGTTTCAGTTTACTGGAAAGGAGTCGGCGGCTTGAAGTTACAAGATTTAAAGAAAGTTTTGGAAGAATGCTGTGCAACGTTTCCTTCACCGGATGTCATCATCTTCCACTGTGGTGGAAATGACATTGGGAGCATGAAATCCCTACAGTTGCTGTTTTCTATTAAAAATGTGTTTATTGATTTTAAAAAACAGTTTCCAGAGGCTTTGCTAGTATTTTCTGAGATTATTCCAAGATGGTTTTGGAGTAATGAGAAAGGTCTTAGAGCGTTGGAAAAGGTGCGCAGGAAAATCAACAGGGCTATGGAGAAGTTTTTACCAGTGCTGGGAGGGTTTAGCTTTAGGCACGTAGATTTAGAAGGGAATTGCGTAGGTTTATATGCGGAGGATAGGATTCATCTCTCTGATATTGGTTTAGATATTTTTAATAATGGGTTACAGAGCCTGTTGGAAAGAGCCGTAGCATTGGTGGGAAGGGCCTCAGCATCATTTGTCTGAATGATGTTTCGGCGTTGGGTAAAGGTCGCCCCTTATTGGGGTGGATGGAGGCAGAAGGGTTCCCAAGCTGGCTGAGAACAGGGGCGGTTTGGGAATTTGTTATATTATTTATAAGGTTTTACAGGTTTTTTAAGTTCGGTTTTATGGTTGAAGTTTTATGCCTCCAAATTACCCTTAAATAAAAGCTACGGCCAACTATTCCAAAGTTTATTGGTGGTGTCTGTCGTTATTTGGTAAAGATATTTGTATATATATATATATTTGTATTCATAGTCCATGCAAGGGACATTTAAAGCGACAACCGCATAGGAGGCGCTGCAAGTGTCCATTGCTGGACAAATTGATAGGCTGGGGTTAATTAGAGGTCAAGTTTGGTAGCTCAGAGGTGGTTTCAGCCAGCTGAAACTGCTTCTGAGCTGGTTTTTTGCAGCGGGAAAATCTGAACAGCTGATTGGTTAATCAGCTGTTCAGCAGCACGAGCCGTTGCGCGTGCGCGTGCAATCAAGAGCGGGAAATTTCAAACAGCTGATTGGATATCAGCTGTTTGAGAGCTCGAGACAAGTTCCAAAGGTTTTATAAATTGAGAGTCTGAGGTAGTTTTGGCAATTACCTCAGCTGTTTTAGAAGATTGGATCCTGTAGCAGCGTTTCCCCCCCCCTCTTTTTTATGTATATTGTCGTAGTTGTTTAATAAGGGTAAAGGTCGCCCCTTATTGGGGTGGATGGAGGCAGAAGGGTTCCCAAGCTGGCTGAGAACAGGGGCGGTTGGGAATTTGTTATATTATTTATAAGGTTTTACAGGTTTTTTAAGTTCGGTTTTATGGTTGAAGTTTTATGCCTCCAAATTACCCTTAAATAAAAGCTACGGCCAACTATTCCAAAGTTTATTGGTGTCTGTCGTTATTTGGTAAAGATATTTGATATATATATATATTTGTATTCATAGTCCATGCAAGGGACACTTCCGCGACTGACAGTCTCCTCCACTCCAGCGGCACTCAATGGCGGTGATTTTCAGCGTGAATCTGCCCATCAACCTGCTGGGTAAGTCGTCTGGCCCTTAGTGCGTAATGGCCCCGGTGAAAATGCCTAAGCCGGAAGATCTGATGCGTTCTGGCAAAAAAACTAGGCCGCAAGATGGCATTGCCTGGAGCTCCCGCGGCTCCTGCGAATACCGCTCCCCCTGCTCATCTCGATCCACCAGAGTCTCTCTGCCTCTCAACCTCTGCTCCAACGTCAGGGAGACAACTCCAAATGCTCCTCTGCGATCTCAGTACGCTACAGGATGACCTCCGCACGATCACTGCGGAACAGGGGCGGACTGACAAGTAATGGGGCCCCCGGGCAATAGGAGTTAGTGGGACCCCTTGTGCCATGCCTACACAGTAGGCCACACCCATAAACCCCTCCCATACAACGCACAACCCACATGCACATTGATGTGGTAAAGAATTTATTTCTTCACACATTTTTCAACTTCATTTTAACGAGTTATAAAATCCACTCAGGCCCCCAGCAACTTGGAGAATCCATTGTGCCCCCTTCAGACTTACAAACTGCCACTGCTCTGCAGCGGTAGTCACACACTCGTGGCAGCTACGCCGCGGCACAGAAGGTCCCTGTGGCGCACGTGGGAAACTGCCGATCACCTCTCAGGTTTAAAACATACTGTACATTACTGACACACTTGTACACACTGCACATTACAGAGCTCCACAGCAATAAAACTCACTGTAATGTGTGGTGTGCGTGAGCGTATCAGAGATCCACCGCAATAAATCTCTGTAACATACTGATATATTCAACCCCCCAAGCATTTTATTTGTCCTCTTATTACCCCCAGCATTTCATGTCCTCTTATTACCCCCAAGAATTTCATGTGTCCTCTTATTACCCCCAAGCATTTCATTTGTCCTCTTATTACCCCCAAACTTTTCATTTTTCCACTTATTAACCCCAAGCATTTCATTTGTCCTCTTATTACCCCCCAAGCATTTCATGTGTCCTCTTATTACCCCAAGCATTTCAGTTGTCAAGTTATTACCCCCCCCCCCAGTCGCTCACCCACCGTACTACATTAGTAAGTAATTTTCTATGGACGCTGGCTCCACTGGCCGGGCTACTATTGCACGAACCTTGGCCTGATTGTCCCATATGGCCCCGCTATTTTACCTCAGCTCCAGAGGGAAGATCATGTCTGGGAGGCCGTGGCAGCTGGCCCTGCAGCGCACTACCAAACTGCCTCGTTGGCAGCCCTGCAGCGTGCCTATCTGGGCCCCATGTTCTCAAACAGGAGGAGTGCATGCTGCATTGACACCACCCCCTCACATGATGCGCGAACTTGCCTTCCAAAACTGGACCCCTACTGACCCGCGGGCCCTCGGGCAGTGCCGAGAGCCCGACGGGTCAGTCCGCCCCTGCCGCGGAACTACACAGGGAGTTACGCTAGAGTCCAAATCAGACAAACTGTGTTTAGCCCACAACGCGCTCGTAGACACATATAAGAACTTGAAGCAATACTTATATTTCAAGTTGTCGCGGGTTCTTATTCCTCCTTCTTCGTAATGGGTTCCTCTGATTAAATCCAGGATCGCGATGTAAATTAAATCTCCGGGTGGAGAGGAGGTAATCCTAATACATGTAATGCTCAAGGCAAAAAAAGCTTATAAAATAAGCAGCAGGACAGATTTCTAGTAATATAATATAATTAATTTATATAAAAACACAAGCCATATGGCATAGCAGTAAAAGAACATAAAAGGCCAAGCCGGTGCCAAGACACCGATCACACATTCACACTCATCCTGCAAATTGCTGTTTTATAAAATGTATTTTAAATAATGCACTAAAACACTATTAAGGTGCACCTGGAACACTACTTTTCTTTTTCTTGTTGTACCGTACCCCTGGAGGTGTGTGGACACATTGTATTCCATTGCGGCAGCACCCACTTTAATGTTCACTTAATTAAGATACACCTAAATATATAGAAGCGCTGCCTCCACATTCACACTACTTGACTTACATATAAGAACTTAAAATCGGCTCACAACGCTCTTACTACTAAGTGACGGAATGGGAGGATCGCTCTCAAAGGAATAATATCAGAGTCCGGGGAGTCCCTGAAATAGTTAAATCAGAGGATTTAACTCGTATTTACACTCTTTATTTCAACTCCTGTGGCCGCAAGCCTCGGCTGAGGAATTACAACTGGATAGAGCACATTGTATTCCGAAGCGGAGTCATCTTCACAAGGCGGTGCCTTATGATGCTCTGTGTGTCCACTTCTGCACTAAAAAATCCCTGATATCTGCGAGACACTCCTGATTGGATCTCCTGACCCCCGTATAAGGAGATGCTGTTTTTCCTAGATCTCTCTGTGGCTATGATGGCGAAAAGCAGAGAGTTTCTTCCCGTTACTAAAATGTTACGCAATCACAAGATCCCGTACCGCTGGGGTTTCCCCATTAAGCTCCTAGTCATGTGTCAGGGTGCTCCATTCATCATCCGTGACCACCGAGAAGGCTTTTCTACTCTTCAGGCATGGAACCAGTTAAGACACCGTTATTCCCCCCAACCAATTTCCACCGCCGCCTGCCAAGGTGTCTCCTGAGTGGCACAGGGTGTCCACTGTCAAATGACCTGCAGATCTACCTTTCCCTGTGCCGCCTGCCGACGTATCATTCTTCGTCTGCTGTACCTCCGGATGACTCCGCAACTTGCTCCTGCTTCATGACTTGGCGATTATTTTTCTTGCCTCCTGTCCCGGAGCAGAGGGCCTGCTCCGATGTGTGGATTCTCGAGATACGATAAGTACTTTAGTTTTTTGTGTTTCTTCTGCCCTTTTGACTGGTTCTTGTTTCTACTGGTTTCAACCTCTTTCTCCCCCCATGATCTTTGGGGATGATCCAGATAATGCGTCCGTGGCCTTGGAGAAGCTTTGTATATATGGCTCAGTGGCCTGTTGCACCTATCCATTCCCTATTGTTTTTCCCCTTTTTTCTTTTGTACACCATACTTAATTTTTCACACTCAAAGCGGGAGACCGGATGTTCTCTCTTTTAAGCGCTCATTGGAGCGAGGGGTACCCATTTTAGGGTCCTACTGAGCCCATTCTGATTGAGGCTTCTGACTCCCTCCTCCGTAACCACTGCTACCTGTTCCGCTACTACTGTCTCATTGCTATTATTACTACTGTTTGATTTTGCCTGTGATCAATGACTACTATATGCCCGTTACCTCATCCAACGATATCCACGACTCTAAGGATTTGGCGTTGTTACCGCACTAGACTGGGTCTATCTCCACTTCTCTCTCCCCTTACACCTGTGTAACCAGCAACCCTGACTTTCCACCTGGCCTATCGTCCACTTTCCTAGATATCCCTTACAACGGCCCTTACTTGCCACTTCAACTGTGTACCACAGACGGGTCGCTTCGGACTTGTCAACAGCTGGTGCCGCATAGGGCGGCATCTATATTAGATGCGTATCGCTACCTTCAGCTTAAACACTTCTGGACTAGCTTGATAGCACGTCAACCTTATAGAGTATCCCTAACACCATTTGAACGTCTTTGCACTACAGACCCTCCTCTACCACACCTCCTCTCCTCGATATATACCCTTCTGATGGCTGCAGAGTACCCTGACTTGCCCCCTTTTACTGCTAAATGGGACACTGAGACGCCCCCAACCCTTTCTGAGAACGCATGGCTAGATATACACTATATTGCCAAAAGTATTCGCTCACCTGCCTTGACTCGCATATAAACTCAAGTGACATCCCATTCCTAATCCATAGGGTTCAATATGACGTCGGTCCACTCTTTGCAGCTATAACAGCTTCAACTCTTCTGGGAAGGCTGTCCACAAGGTTTAGGAGTGTGTTTATGGCAATTTTTGACCATTCTTCCAGAAGCACATTTGTGAGGTCACACACTGATGTTGGACGAGAAGGCCTGGCTCTCAGTCTCCGCTCTAATTCATACCAAAGGTGTTCTATCGGGTTGAGGTCAGGACTCTGTGCAGGCCAGTCAAGTTCATCCACACCAGACTCTGTTATCCATGTCTTTATGGACCTTGCTTTGTGCACTGGTGCACAGTCATGTTGGAAGAGGAAGGGGCCAGCTCCAAATTGTTCCCACAAAGTTGGGAGCATGGAATTGTCCAAAATGTCTTGGTATGCTGAAGCATTCAGAGTTCCTTTCACTGGAACTAAGGGGCCAAGCCCAGCTCCTGAAAAACAACCCCACACCATAATCCCCCCTCCACCAAACTTTACACTTGGAACAATGCAGTCAGACAAGTACCGTTCTCCTGGCAACCGCCAAACCCAGACTCGTCCATCAGATTGCCAGATGGTGAAGCACGATTCATCACTCCAGAGAACACGTCTCCACTGCTCTAGAGTCCAGACGCGGCGTGCTTTACACCACTGCATCTGACGCTTTGCATTGCACTTGGTGATGTATGGCTTGGATGCACCTGCTCGGCCATGGAAACCCATTCCATGAAGCTCTCTGTGCACTGTTCTTGAGCTAATCTGAAGGCCACATGAAGTTTGGAGGTCTGTGGCAATTGACTCTGCAGAAAGTTGGCGACCTCTTCGCACTATACGCCTCAGCATCTGCTGACCCCACTCCATCAGTTTACGTGGCCTACCACTTCGTGGCTGAGTTTCTGTCGTTCCCAAACACATCCACGTTCTTATAATACAGCTGACAGTTGACTGTGGAATATTTAGGAGCGAGGAAATTTCACAACTGGATTTGTTGCACAGGTGGCATCCTATCACAGTTCCACGCTGCAATTCACTGAGCTCCTGAAAGCGACCCGTTCTTTCACAAATGTTTGTAAAAACAGTCTACATGCCTAGGTGCTTGATTTTATATACCTGTGGCCATGGAAGTGATTGTAACACCATATTCTGATTATTTGGATGGGTGAGCGAATACTTTTGGCAATATAGTGTATTTCATATCACTTTCCATTCCTCTAAAGACCTGAAAGTCCAAGAAATGAACTACAAACTACTCTCTCGTTGGTACCTTATCCCTAGTAGACTAGCTGTGATGCACCCTGGGGTGTCCACAAACTGCTGGAGATGCGGGTTATCCAAAGGAACATTTGTACACATCTGGTGGGACTGCCCGGTCATAGTACCCTACTGGGAAGTAGTGTATACGTATATAAAAGAGATAACCTCTTTAGACATCCCATTTACACCACAAGCCGCTCTCCTCCATGTGGTCCCAATTTCTCTGAATAGTTCTATTAAGTCACTTGCGATTCACCTGTTCAAAAGCCTTAATACCTTGACACTGGAGATCCCAGTCTTCACCGACGATCTTTGAGTGGATTGACCAGGTTAGCAAAGTTAGGGTAATGGAAGAACTTCACTACTCACTTGATAACAAATACAATCTTTATTTTAAAACTTGGTACTGGTGGTCTCACTTTGTGATGAAACACCGACGAAGTAATCAAGAGGTTCTGACTAGATCCCCTGAGAGTCCGCCCCCTCCCCTCTGTTTCCCCTCATAGTTTGACCCCCCCCACGATCTCATTTCTGTTGGAAGATACACAGTAACGCTGAGATATTTATTTGAATGAACACCACTCTTGACCCAACTTCTTTTTCTTTTTCTTTTATTTTCTTCTGTATTTCTTTGATTGTGCTTTATTTTCTTTTATTTTTATTTTATTTTTCTATTCACTGTTTCTAACGCTACCAGAGATTTGCAGTGGCCACATGGCCATTATGTGTTACTTTACAGTTGAGTAGTTACAGTATTACCAATGCAAGTACTGAACGCTAAAAGCTATCAGGGTTATTCAGAGAGCGTGAAAAGCAGGAGAATGACTGGAGAATGAAAAATTCTAGGTCAAAATAGCCAAACCAGAAAAATTATCCCTTTCGTCGCACTTTCCAAATTGGCTATTTTGACCTAGAATTTTTTCATTCTCCAGTCATTCTCCAGTCATTCTCCTGCTTTTCACGCTCTCTGAATAACCCTGTTTGTATGTTAACTATCAGGGTTATTCAGAGAGCGTGAAAAGCTGGAGAATGACTGGAGAATGAAAAATTCTAGGTCACAATAGCCAAACCAGAAAAATTCTCCCATTTATCTCACTTTCCAAATCGGCTATTTTGACCTAGAATTTTTCATTCTCCAGTCATTCTCCAGTCATTCTCCTGCTTTTCACGCTCTCTGAATAACCCTGTATATCTTTTATTATTGAACTGGTTAAGCAGTGCTTTTTTTCTGGAAAAATAGGTGGGGGTACTCTCACGGCTGGGGAAAAACTGATTATTATGACTATTTTCATGTCCTCATAAACAATAGTAGCTCACTTAAAGGAAGACACTATAAAGGGAACTATATTATTTAATACTGTTGTAGCGCTGGTTTAAGATTGTGCTTGCTGCATTTACTTGTTATGGCCACCAGAGGGAGACAGGGGCAATATGGACTATGCTGGACACAAACAGAACTATAATTTCCATCATGCTTTGCGGTGGAGACAGGAAGTGGGTGGGAAAGAAAGGAAGGACATCCGCAGCCTCGTGCGGAGGATGGCCAGAGTGAGCCGAGCGGCGAAAGGTGGAAGACGCACGTGAGACTGCCAGAGATTGTGACCAGGCCGGAGAGCAGGCGATGCCTCGCGGGTGCTGGAGATCGGGACAGTGACTTGTCAGAGACCTACCTACGCACCGCTGAGAGGTTTGCACAGACATAAAGTTCCGGTTGGACCCTGAGTAAGGAGACCGCGATGATCCATTGGGAGTGCAGGCGGTAGGCCATAGTTTCTCATTGCGGAGATCGGACAAGCAAGGGAAGCGGATCCGGTGGCACAGAGTCCCAGTGTAAAAGCGGAGAGACATCCTTGATCGGGCAGCGGAATAGATTGTCTAATGGATGGGTGAGAGGCCTTCCAGGCCACAGTTCCAAGTATAACAAAGCACACTGCATTATTGTCTAAATCTACAGGGCCCCAACGTGACTAGTCGAAGATTTGCTCATTCCATTCACTGGTCAGTTGAATACACTACCCGGGTACACGAGATCATACACACACACCTTTCTGAGACATTACTTTCACGGGACTTACACTCCAGAACTGAAGGGGTTAAACTTTTCTTTTGCCGCCGCGTGTTTTTCCTGCATTACGAAATCCTGTCATTCATATACCGTATCTACATTATATATGCCGCTTTATTGGGATCAGTAAAGTATATAATCTATAAAATCCACAACAGTGCTGGTGTATATTTATTCCCTAGTGCGGTGAAACTAACCCGAGGTTAATTCAGCGGCTCCTCCGGGGGTGAGCGCTACACTGTATTCCTTTAAATGAACTACAACTATTGTTGTAACCCTATGGGGGTTATCAACTAAGTGCCTCTGTTGCAAGAAAAATCTGTATTGCAGGGCAGTTAGCTGTTGTTGTTTTTTTGGGGTTTTTTTGCATTTGTGAGCACCACAGCAATGAAACTCACAGTTTTGCTATGTATGAACTCCACAGCAATAAAACTCACAGTAATGGGCAGTGTGTATGAGCTCCACAGCAATGAAACTCACAGTAATGCGCAGTGTGTATGAGCTCCACAGCAATAAAACTCACTACCACCTTACAGTGCCAGCTCCTCTGATCACACTGCTTGCCTGACAATCCGCAGCTCTGGCAGATGTGTGTAAACATGCTGCACCCCCCCCCCTCTCCATGCTGTTCAAAGTTTCAGCGGCTGCAGAGAGGGGGGAGCAGCCCTCCCTTGTCACTTACTGGGGGAGGGGGTTATCAGTCCCTACATACACCCCTGACAATCAAAAGCGTTCAGGAGCAACATGAGCTGCCGAGCGCTTCTGATTCTCTGCCTGCCACCACAGGAGGAGGGAGGAGCATCATGCTCTCTCCTGTTAGTTCTGGCTGTTGGTGAGGTGCCGGTACTGAGTGGTGAGGTGCCGGTACTGAGTACCCCCGAGTACCCCTTGAAAAAAGCGCTGAGCTTAGTTTCATATTATTAATAAAAAACAGATTATACAAACAAAGGAAAAGGCAAATTGTGGAATGTCTTTGTGTCCAAATTGGGGGAAGACACATTTGCCCAGGGGAAGGGCAAGTTTGCCCAGGGGAGGGCACCTGGGATGTACCTTTTTACCAATCGATGTATAAGAATTGTATCTCTGTCTTGAAGACCTCACTCTAGCTTTGCGATACATTCCAGCTTGAGTCTGACGTCATAATAAAGAACGCTTTTCCTGACAATGACTCGTGTCCGGCATGTCATTGACCACACCGTGCCGACCTTTCTCCCGACAGAACTGAGTGGATTCCGGTAACATTTCAGGGGGCTCGTCTGGGATCGGCAGTGGCTACCGGACAGTAGCGGTTGACTGCAAGCCCGAGTGGTCCCGGAGCTGGGTGTCCATTGAAGGTGAGCTGACATCTGCAGGTGCCAAGCGGGATTTCCCGCTAAGTGGAGCTCGACTCGTCCCTAACGGACTCCAGGCCCGGGAACTGGGACATCTCCAAGTCTCGGGAAACACAGGTAACCAGTGTTGTCTGTTTGTCCCGACTGAAGTTGGAAAAGGGAACCACGTACAAGTTCCATTGGGATTTTGGGGCCGCCACCATGAGCACCGGGGCTAGTTAATCGGACCTCAACGGCTGCTAGTCATTGGGCTGTACCTGGCAGACTGGATACAAATTTGTTATTTTGTCATTTAGTTGAGGTTTGGTTAAGTTTGGTTATACTCTGGTGGGAAGTTGCCCCCGAGTTTTGTGATAGTGTGCGAGTATATAGCGAAGTTATGGGGAGTGGGCTGAGAGCCCCGTGTAGTGAGTGCTCCGAGTTCTGTGTAGATTAAAGGTGTCTTGATGGACAGTTGGTAGCTGCAGTTTAAGGGCGTCCTGGCGGGCTTCCAGCCCCAGACAATTGGCACTTGCAGATGTGTTGTTAGCCACAGAATACATAGCAATTTCTAGCTGGTAGACAGGATACTCGTGAAATTTGTAATTCTTATTTTGTGCTGAATGTATCAGGTGAAGGTGTAGTGTGTGCTGTAAGTGCTGAGAGTGAATGCGCGCCTACCTGGTAACGGGGAAGCAAATCTGAGAGTGGACTCTGAGTACGTGCGTTACAGTTCTTGGGTGACCAAAATGGCCACTAAAAGAGGAAGTGGGACCGACACGAGTAAACCGTTGCCTGAAATACCAGACTGTAATTCATAACTGTTCGTTTTGTGGGGACACCCTGAAAGAAAATTGATAATGGGCAACGGAACGTCACTCCCTAAGAAGGGAAAGGTGGGAGAAACTCCCTTGAGATATTTGCTTTGTAATTTTAAAGTTTTGTATACGGTGCACCAGTATGGTGTTGAATTGAATAAGGAGAGATTGCAAACCCTGTGCACAATATAATGGACTGCCCTAGTCCCTGAGTGGCCTAAAGAGGGGTCCATGGAACCCTTGTTAATTCAGAAAGTCCATTCCAGGGTTACAGGGAATCCTGAACATCCAGACCAATACCCATATATAGATATTTGGAGGTATTGTGTAAAAGATAAGAGTCACCATGTTATGCTGGCCGTGCAAAAGAAAGACGGCAGCACCCCACATAAGCCCGTAAATCCCCCTATCCTGGTGGGACACCCCGATGATGTTGAACTCCCTCCACGACCTTACCCATCTCATTACACAACGGCATGCCAGGCACTTAATGCCATGGCCGTGCAGCCAGAAGCGGGGTCCATGGAAGCTGCTAATTTACCGCCTTTGGACCCCTTGGCCCCAGCTGCTCCCCTTGGAGCAGCAACGGTGGTGGAGGCACAGATAATTGTTACTCCTGGGAAAGTTGATTCCCCGGAAAGAAGGGTGTACAGACTAGAAAGCCCCAGGCTGGATTCTCAGCTTGTATCCCCTATACAAATAGTACCACCAGAACTCAAGGCTGTAACCCGGGCTGATAATAACATTACGAAACCCCTGGTAAATTCCAACTCCCATTACGCACCATACCTGGGCCGAGCGTGGATGGTGGCACAGGACCAGATGTGCTAACCTATGTCCCTTTCACAACCACTGATCTGTTCAACTGCAAACTCCTCCCTACTCTGAAAAGCCTACATGCATAACGAGCCTGGTTGAGTCTATTATGGCAACACACAACCCCACGTGGGCCAATTGTCAGCAGCTCCTGCTGACTTTGTTTACTACTGAAGAGAGGGGAAGGATTAGTACCAATGCCCGTAAATATTTGGAAAACGTGACAGTAGAGGAGGGTCATGCAAATCCAGAGGTATGGGTGGCAGAACACTACTCAAATTTAGATCCACAGTGGCCCGCCTTCATTACTATCGCGCAGCTGTCTTGTTGGGGATAAAAACAGGAGCTAAGAAGCCTGTAAATATGGGAAAAATAGCTGAAGTGATGCAGGGACCGAAGGAAACACTTAGTGCATATCTGGAGAGGCTAATTAAGACATACCGAATATACAGCCCGCTAGAACCTGAGGCGGTTGAAAATCGCTGCATGGTTAATTCCTCATTTGTGAACCAAGCACAGAGGGATATACGGAATAAATTGCAGAGACGAGGGATTTATTGGAATGAATATTAGTCAATTGGTGGAAATTGCTAATAAAATGTTTCACAATAGAGATTTAGAGGAGAAGCGGGAGGAGGGGCGAAAGCTGAGCATGAGCGCCAGCATGATAGCAGTAGCATTGATTGAGAGGGAGGGTGCGGGCGGAGTAAGCAGGAGCACCGTAAATGGTGGACCCAGCCAAGGTAGGGGAACAAGGGGAAGAGGTGGCCGGCCAGCTTTGGGTAGAAACCAGTGCGCATTCTGTATATCCGAGGGTCACTGGAAGAACGAGTGTCTGAAATTAATGGTGGAAAATGGTAATTCGGGTGGGGGAACATCCCGTGGGCAGGTCCTGAACGGGAGGTATGAAAGAACCGAGGGAAATGGAGGTGATTTCTTGGGTCTGGCGGGGACATCCTTTGCGGGACAAGCTCCGTATTGACACAGACCAGGGCCGATCCCACTCGGTACGAGCGAGCCTACGGTTATAATGAGAGTGGGGGATGAGGATAAAGTTTTTATAGTTGACACTGGGGCTGAACATTCTGTTGTAACAGAACCTATTGCACCCTTGTTGGGAGGGGAAGCTGTTGTTGTGGGCGCCCTGGGGATTATGGCTAAATATCCCTTCCTTGCCTCACGAGTTTGTAGCTTAGGGGGGCATCAAGTTGAGAATCAGTTCCTGTACATGCCTGAATGTCCTATCCAGCTCCTGGGACGAGACATCCTGAGTAAATTGCAAGCCCAAATTACTTTCCTCCCTGGGGCCACGTTAAATTAGACCTACCGGAGAATGGCAGCTCTATTCGGCAGCACTGCTCAGCCACGCCAGATTTGCAACCCAGTAAAATAGCGCTGGTGATGCCGAGAGAGGAAGAGTGGAGAACAGTACCACCCTCACCCATGGCCCCAGACCCGTTTGTACTATCCCTTGGCAGTCCCGGGGTGTGGGCAGAAGAGAATCCGCCAGGATTAGCTGTGAATATCCCACACGTGTACGTTGATCTAAAACCAGGAGCTGTGCCCGTAGCGCTCAGAAAGTATCACATCCCACAGAAAGCTAAGCAGAGCATTCCGGCACACTTACAGAAATTGCAAAGCCAAGGTATATTAAAGTATTGCGTGTCACCATGGAACACTCTGTTATTGCCCGTACAGAAAGAACGAACACAAGAGTACCGTCCGGTGCAGGACTTAAGGGCTGTCAATGAGGCAACTGTAACCTTCCTGTCATTCCCAACCCCTACAATCTACTGGTGCTCATACCCAGAAGTACAGAATACTACACTGTGCTTGATCTAAAAGACACCTTCTTCTGTATCCGCCTCGCCCCTGCAAGCCAGCCCCTATTTGCATTCCAGTGGGAAGATTCTATGACCGGGTCGCTGCATCAAATGACCTGGACATGCCTTCCTCAAGGTTTCAAGAACTCTCCCACTATTTTTGGCTGCGCCCTAAACAGGACCTCCTGTTCTTTAACTCTCGGCCAGACAAAGTTGTATTGCCACCACAAAAGCACTTCTGCACCTGTTATGGCAAGCGGGCTACAAAGTGTCTAAAAAGAAAGCACAGATTTGCAAACATAGGGCTCTATTACATTCTTCATGCAAAAATGCACGGTAAACGAGTGAATTTTTGCGCGAAGCATTATTAAACATTAACGCGCGTAAATTAACGCTGGTATTGCAATCCTCGCGCATTATTTCATCTGTCAAAAATTAAAACGCGCGCGCATTACCGTTGCGCAGAAATCGGTGTGCGGACTGTTTTTTCACGCGATTAAACCAATCAGAATTAAGAACCTTTTGTCTCACATTAACTTTTTGCGCCTGTCAAAGTCAATTTGCGCATATATGCTGCATCAAAAAAAAAACACGCACAACTTCTCAAATTTATTGTTTGGGTATGTGTAGAATGTGTAACTATACTTTGCTGTTTTTTTTTTTTGGGCTGGTGTATTTGGTTCCTGCCAGTTTGTTCAGGTTTGCCTTTAACACCAGCTTTTCAAAGACGTTAAAATTATGCGCGCAAACGTTGTGCGTTAAAAACTGCGCATAGATTGTAATACCATCTGCGTACCAGCGCACAAACGCATTTGCGCTCACAATGTTAAGTATAGGACGCGCAATGTACATTGCGCTCGCGCAGCGTTCGCGCAGGTTCACCCGCGGTAGATGTTAACGCGCATTTTTTCCGCAGACATTGTAATACGACGTTCAGCGCAAAGTCACGAATGCCTCCAAGTTACAGAAGAAGTGTTCAGCAGCAGGCCTGACTTAAGAAACATACCCCTAGACCAGGGGTCAGCAACCTTGGCTCCCTCATGTTTTTGGAACTACATTTCCCATGTGGCTCAGTCAGCCTAATGGGTGACTGAGCATTGTGGAATATGTCGTTCCCAAAACATAAGGGAGCCAAGGTTGCTGACCCCTGCCCTAGACAAATACGACCTGCAACTCTTCACTGATGGAAGTAGCTATATGGAACATGGCAAAAGATTATCTGGCTACGCAGTCGTTACAATGGAGGAAATATTAGAAGCAAAACCATTACCGAATACCACATCAGCACAGTTAGCAGAAATTATTGCTTTGACCATAGCATTAGAACTGTCTGAAGACAAGAGAGTGAATTTCTTCACAGACTCAAAATACGTCTTTATGACTGTCCATGCTCATGGTGCTTTGTATAAAGAGAGAGGCCTTCTAACATCAACAGGAAAACAAGTGAAGTATTCTGCAGAAATTCTGAATTTACTGGGAGCTGTCTGGAAACCCAGTGCTGTTAGTATAATGCATTGTCGAGGACACCAGAAGGGTAATGAAGGAATACCAAGAGGAAACAGAATGGCTGACCAAGCTGCAAAAGTGGCTGCAAGAACTGATGAAAAGTTAACTGATGAAAAGGTCAATGAACGTCAACCTGCAAGCAAAGTGCTACCCTCTTTGAATACATGCCAGCAAGAAGATACATCAAGTATCTACATGCCAAATTATGAATTCTACATAAATAGACGGAGATTTGAGCCCAATGGAGAATTCATTGAAGTTATTCTGCACAAATGGGATTCTAATTAGGAGATCTTAGAAAAGATCTAAAAAATCTTCTGGGGGAGGATGAAGACGTGGGGGAGGATGAAGAAGGAAGAGAAGAAGTCGAAGTTGAACAGGCTGAAAATTTCTCTGCAAGGTCTGAGAACCTGAATTCCAACAGTCACAATAATCTGCGGATTACCCGAATTCTGAAATGTTTGGCAGAATTGGGAACTGAACAGTACCAGGCCCCGCTGGTGAAGTTGTTCTTGAAAGAAACACTCATTGAAAAATGCCTACCAAATGTAATAGACAGTGTGCTGAATTATTTAATGTTCAATGTGAAGAACAAATGTGAATGGAGAGACTTGAACTACTTTGCATGGAAGAATTATGACCCAAAGAGTGAGTTCAGCTGGGGACCCAGAGAAGAACTCGAGAACTACAAGAGGCCGTGCTCTGTGATGGCCCCATTGCTACCAACCCCGTTGAACCAGTGGACACCTGTATACTCAGAAAAGGAGAAGATATGGCTCTCCGAAGAACCAGGTGAAATATGGAGAATATGGATGGTTCCAGTTGGCCAACAATCAAATAGTCCTACCTGCTACATTAGCGCCCAAAGTCATCAGAGCTTTTCATGTCAGTACTCATGGAGGAAGAGACATCATGGAGCAACAGTTGGAACCGCACTAAAGCTAAAGTTGGCCAGGACGACTGTTAAATCTGTATAAGACCAGCAAGTAAGTGTTTTGACGGCCATAATAACACCTGACCACCTACCAGCGATGGAAAGCCGGGAAAACCAAAGGGAGACCCATGAAGACCTGTTCTTTCCTGCTGTTCAACAGTGAGAAGAGACACTCGCAGCAGCCGTAAGAAGAGCCTTTCGGGTTACGGTTGCTCTGGGTGCTGTCATGTTGATTATACTGTTTATATTGATTTATGTGCAGGTTTTTTTTTAGGCGGTACGTGCCGGTACGCCGTACCGGCACCTCATCACTAGGGATGAGCTGTTCGGGTTCGGACGGTTCGGAGTTCGACCCGAACTTTGGCAGTTCGAAAGTTTGCGAATTTCGAACTTTTTGGGTGTGTTCGGTTCGAGTTCGAAAAAAAAAAGAAGTTTTGAAAAAAGTGTAGAAAATGCTTTAAAAAATACAAAAAAATCTAGAAATAAAGAGACTCTTTACTGCAGAATATTATAAGCAACGGTTTATTAGATATTGAATTAAAAACTAATGTGTACGTGGAAAGATTATCAACTCTAAATTATCTCTGTTCACAAATGGGCATAACACCAGGTGTTTTTAGTCTGGTAATCAATTTGATACATTGTACACCATACTGAGGGTGGGGTGGTGTCTGCTTCTGATTGATATTTGAGAATTAATTTCCCTAAAACATCCTAATATGCTGCATTTAACCCTTTCGCTGCTGAGGCTTTTCACACGTCTGTGCTGAGGTCATTTTTACCGCTTTCGCTCATCATGTTTAACAGCGTTTTGTAACCATATTTTGATATATGACCCAGACATATTATATATCGTTATTTCCGGCAGACTTGGCAGATTCATAATATGTCATTATTATATGTATACGTTATGTCATGTCTGTATATTATAACAAAACTGCAATAAAATTAGAATTTTCAATAATTTATTATGTGTAAAGTGTTTTTTTTCACATTTTAACATGCGATCGTTTGCGGTTATATTTTGTATGGGGTGCGCTTGTTAAAAAAATTAGAAATGGGGTCTCGTTACATTTTTTTTTGGGGAAAATTTTGCTTTTTTTAACAAACACACCGCATACAAAAATCGTTAGTGCAGCATTATTGTTCACATTATAATTGAAATGGGAACAATATTGCTGCATTAACAAGACAAAAACAAAAAAAAAATTTAGTTTAGAATTAGTTTTTTAAAATATTTTTTTATTTTATTTTTTTTAGAAAACATTTTTCATGCTCATGTTTGGTATCCTTGGAAAGGCCATGCTCTGGCCGATCCAACGATATCAAACATTAACCCCTAGCTGCCACGGATCGGGAGATAGGGGGTTCATTGGAACCCCTTATCTCCACCATTGGTGGCAGCTAGGGGTTAACTCCAGGACTGGCGTCATCGTGCTATGCACGATGACGCCAGTCCTCAGGGGGAGTTCCTGGAGGCTTGGCCGACATCCAAGATGTTGGTCAGCTCCAGGAGAGGATCACGATCCGGCGCTTTTCAGCACCGATTCGTGATCCGGCTCCCCAGGGGTTAATCACAGCCACCGTTTGGAAGGGCAGGCTGTGCCCTTCCAAATGGTGCCTGGATTAACCCTCTGCCCCCCGGCGATCGGGAGGGAGAGAGGTCCGAATGACCTCCCTTTCAGGCGCTTCCTCCGCACATGCGGGGGGGGCGCCTGAATTAGATGTCATCGCGCCGCCGCAATGACATCTAATTGCTCCGCCGGGGTCCCGAGTGCTGGGCTGACATCCAAGATGTCAGCCCGCACCGGGGGTGCAGCAATCCGCCGGAATCCAGCAGATTGCTGCCTCCTCTGCATGGACGCGCTCAGCGCGTCCATAGCACAGGAGAACCACTTGGCTGGACGCGCTGAGCGCGTCCATAGCAGCCAAGTGGTTAACTGGTGTTTGAAAAAAATTCAAAATAACATCTAAGGCTAGGGTCAGATGAGCGCATTTTGTTCGGACTGTGCGTCCGTGCAGTACGGACGTACTTACTGACAACAAGGTAGTGGCCAAACAGTCCGTTTTTTTCACTGACGTATTTTTGACTGATGTAGCAGGGAAAATAAATTAAAATGAAAAAACATTCTGTTCGTCAAATATGCTGGACGTATAAATGCAGTCCATCTGACCTCGTTTCATCACTCACATACAAGCTACACGGACGTTGCGGACGTGGCGCACTCCGCACGTCCGTTCTAGCAGTATTACGTTCTTGCCTAACCTGCATCCGTTTGCTGCGTCCGCCATGCATCCGCACTTCCGTGCGGACGTACTTCGTGTGTGGGGCTCCATTGGTCAGAATGCTATGCTGCCACGGACGTACAAATGTGCGGCAACACGGACGTAATAACTGCGCTCGTCTGACCCCAGCCTTAAGCCATGTTATTTTTCACCTCGGGATTAAACATTCACAGGGTTATTCAGAGAGCGGTGAAAAGCAGGAGAATAACTGGAGAAGTGAAAATTCTAGGTCAAAATAGCCAAACCAGAAAAATTCTCACATTTAACTCACCCAGTTCTCCTGGCTTTCACCTCTTTCTCAGGGTTGTTCAGAGAAAGGTGAAAACCAGGAGAATGGCAGGAAAAGAGAACAATCTGGACCAAATAGCCGATTTGGAAAGTGAGATAGGGCTAGGGTCAGACTAACGCATTTTTCACAGCGACCGTCAAAAAGTGCGTATGAACGCATTGCCTTATTTTTTCACGGAATGTGTGAAAACGGTCATACGATGCGCATTTTTATGCGTGATTTTTTACGGATCCAAACCAGAAAACTTTGGGTGTCTGGACGTTATGTTGGCCGGACATGAGCAGGGTCTGACGTCTCCAAATCACGCACACACGCCGTTAGCGGACGCAGCGCACGTACTAGCGGTTCTGCGTTCTCGAAAAAATGCATTCATTTTCCACTTGCGTTGCGCAGCCGGACTTTCGTGCGACCGTACTTCGTATATTGGCTGTCATTGCCCATCATTTGCTGCTAGTGCTGCCGTGATTAAGTGCGCCTAAACGCATGGTAAAAATTCGCTAGTCTGACCTTAGCCTAAATGGGAGAATTTTTCTGGTTTGGCTATTTTGACCTAGAATTTTCCGTTCTCCAGTCATTCTCCTGCTCTACACCGCTTTCTGGAATAACCCTGACAGGGTTATTCAGAGAAAGGTGAAACTCAGGAGAATGACTGAAGAGAAAATTCTAGGTCAAAATATTCTCCCATTTTTCTCACTTTCCAAATCGGCTATTTGGTCTAGAATTTTCCATTCTCTAGTCATTCTCCTGCTTTTCACCGCCAAAAAATCTGTAAACTTTTTCTGCGTTTCCGAAAATGTCTCCTCTTTTCATACAGACTGCCGCCCCAAGCAGTTGTTTATGGATAGATTAAAGGAAAAGCATTTACCGTCATTTGAAATGTCATTTTTTGGTTTTTACATATTTCTATACATCCTAGAAATCCGCCACTTCACGGGCAGGTTATGGGGACCTCCTAGGCACGATATTTGAAGGAATTTTTGGTTTTTATTTTTAACCCTTATTTCATGGAAAACTCACCGTCCCTTTAAAAACGTTTTTTTTTACTTTTTGTCCTTGTTTCCTGTCCCCCAGGGCACTACCCAGACCCCCATACACTTTTTATGGCAAATATCTAGCATATATGCCCTCTCGTAGGGCACTCTAAAAACCGAATTTTCAGCCCCATTGACTTGTATGGGGTTCGAGTTCGGGTTCGGATCTGAACATTTGGAAAGTTCGGGTTCGGCTTCGAACCGAACTCGGGGAGTGTTCGGCTCATCCCTACTCATCACCAGCCGCCCTTTAATTTTTGACAGCTCCGGTATCAGACTCTCGGAGTCCGAATCCAGAGCTGTCTGTCTGTCCAGGGCAGATCCAGTGGCCGCGCGTTCTTTTCTTCTATGAGCGGCCGCTGGATCCGCCCCTCCACAATGACTCGGAGGGGCCTGGCCAGCTGGCAGATAGGGATGAGCCGAACACTTCCCATTTGTTCGGGTCCGAACCCAAACCCGAACCCAATGCAAGTCAATGGGGCTGTAAATTCGGTTTTTAGAGTGCCCTCCAAGATGGCATATATGCTACATATTTGCCATAAAAGGTGTATGGGGGTCCGGGTAGTGCCCTGGGGGACAGGAAACAAGAACAAAAAGTAAAAAAAAAAACGTTTTTAAAGGGACAGTGAGTTTTCCATGAAATAAGGGTTAAAAATAAAAACCAAAAATTCCTTCAAATATCGTGCCTAGGAGGTCCCCATAACCTGCCCGTGAAGTGGCGGATTTCTAGGATGTATAGAAACACTTAAAAACAAAAAAATGACGTTTCATATGACGGTAAATGCTTTTCCTTTAATCTATACATAAACAACTGCTTGGGGCGGCAGTCTGTATGAAAAGAGGAGACATTTTCGTACATGCTGAAAAAGTTTACTGATTTTTTTGGTTAAATTATTGTGAAATATATGCAGGCTTTGGATGAAAGTAACAATAGGTGCTTTAAAATTGATCCTTTAGCATCCCCAACAGTGCCGTCACACCGTAACCCCTCTGAGGATATGAATCTGATACAGGCGTCAGTGGCAGTGCACCCAAATATTGTGCTTTTGGTGCAAGGCCTGCAAGTACTATCATACAGTAACCCCTCTGTAGTATTGTGGAAGAATGCAGGGATGGACCATGTGGTCCTATATTGAAAAGATATGATTCTGGTCAAGGCGTCAGTGCACCCAGATATTGTGCCTTTAATGCCAGGCCAGCAAGTATCATCATACAGTAACCCCTCTGTGGTATTGTGGAAGAGTGCAGGGGTGGACCATGTGGTCCTATATTAAAAAGTTTTTTATCTGTTAATGGGCGTCAGTGCACCCAGATAGTGTGCCTTTGGTGCCAGGCCAGCAAGTATCATCATACAGTAACCCCTCTGTGGTATTGTGGAAGAATGCAGGGGTGGACCATGTGGTCCTATATTGAAAAGATATGATTCTGGTCAAGGCGTCAGTGCACCCAGATATTGTGCCTTTAATGCCAGGCCAGCAAGTATCATCATACAGTAACCCCTCTGTGGTATTGTGGAAGAGTGCAGGGGTGGACCATGTGGTCCTATATTGAAAAGTTTTTTATCTGTTAATGGGCGTCAATGCACCCAGATATTTTGCCTTTAATGCCAGGCCAGCAAGTATCATCATACAGTAACCCCTCTGTAGTATTGTGGCAGAATGCATGGGTGGACCGTGTGGTCCTATATTGAAAAGATATGATTCTGGTCAAGGCGTCAGTGCACCCAGATATTCTGCCTTTGGTGCAAGACTGCCAGGCCAGCAAGTATCATCATACAGTAACCCCTCTGTGGTATTGTGGAAGAGTGCAGGGGTGGACCATGCGGTCCTATATTGAACAGTTTTTGATCTGGTAATGGGCGTCAGTGCACCCAGATATTGTGCCTTTAATGCCAGGCCAGCAAGTATCATCATACAGTAACCCCTCTGTGGTATTGTGGAAGAGTGCAGGGGTGGACCATGTGGTCCTATATTGAAAAGTTTTTTATCGGGGGGCGTGGCCGGACGTTGCAGCGCGTGGTCGCATGTGAGGAGAGCTCCTGTGACCGGCGCTAAACTTTCATTACCTGCGGCTAAATAACAGCAACCCCGGGGCTGAAATTTCACCCACAGCTGGGTGACATCTCCTGGCTCCCAGATGGTGCCACCTAAGGTGCAACGAGCGTTGGAACCGGCAAAATCGTCGAAAAAAGACCGGGTTCGTGAGGCCCAAGATGGCGGATCTCCCTCCTCTGTTTCCTCTTTTACAACGGACGCGGCTGTCGCAGGCCCACCCTGCATGTCTGACACCTTACCACCTTCAGAAAGCAGACTACATGCCATGCTGCAAGAACTTCGATCTACTATACAAACGGATCTTAAAGAGGCGCTGCAGGAGCTGAGGCTCGATGTACAAGACCTGGGTGAGAGGACAGACTCTTTGGAGGCTAAGACAGACGACTTATGTTTGGCTCATAACGATTTAGTGGATCGCCATATAGCTTTGCAGACAGCACATGACACCATGGCAACGAAATTGGCCGATTTGGAAGATCGTTCGCGGCGTAACAATGTACGGATCCAGGGCATTCCAGAGGCAGTAACCCCTGCTGATCTTCAGCCTTATATTATGGAACTTTTCCAGGTCCTGGTACCAACGTACTCGTCACAGGATTCCCTGATGGATCGGGCACACAGACTGCCATGTGCCAAGAACCTGCCGCCTTCAGCTTCTAGAGATGTTTTAGTCCGGGTGCACTTTTTCCACGTTAAAGAAGCGTTAATGAGAGCATCCCGGAAATCTATGCCTCTGCCTTCTCCATATGCCGAAGTTTCTTTTTACGCAGACCTGTCAACAGCTACCATGTCTAAAAGAAGGGAATTTTCATCTTTCACGAAAATTTTGCGTGACCACAACATGGCGTATCGATGGGGATTTCCCACAAAGATCTTGTTATGGCGGGAGGGAGTCTTGCACGTTATCCCTGATCCCATCACTGGCATGCGCTTGCTGACGGAATGGAAAGTCGTGTCTGAGTTTACTCCTCCACGGGAGGAATCATCTTCGCCGCTGAAAGTTTCTCCGGAGTGGCATCGGGTCCGGCCAAAATGAGGTGCTCTGGCCCTGCGCTATCCAGCACCTGGGCGTGCTTCTATTATTTCGCCATGTTGCTTCCCGTCTCCTTGGGCGTCAGAACTCCTTCACGGATGCCGGACTGACCCTTTTTGGATCCACCTCAATTGGGCGCTTCTGGGGGCCTGTTCTGTTCTTTTATTCGGCAAGCCCCGAGGCCTTCCAATGGCCTGTAAATTGGCGCGGTCCTTCTCAGGTAGAGTTGGGACTGTTGTTTTCCCTACTGGAGTTTTTTCTTGACCTTGTTTTCTTCCCTACTTATACCAATCTGCTGTGTTGATTGACTCCACTCAGCTGCGCTCATGGAGTGCAGTTTTTTTTGGGGTTTTTTCGGAAGTTTGGTCGGGTTTTTTCTTTTCTTTTTTTTTCTTCCCCTTTATCTTTTCTTTTTCTTTTTGTTTCCTTTTGGTTCGACCTATGTATGTAATGTATGTATTGTTTGTTTGTTTGGTAGGCACTATGATATACGGTTCCAGGTGCTATTATGTGCAGGAGAGTCCCTCCATTCTCCCGAGGAGGTTGTCTTCACTGTCCGCTGTGAGATCTAGAGGGCTGGGCGTAACCACAAATGAGTAAACCTCAATTCCAGATTTATTCCTTAAATGTTAGGGGCTTGAACACTCCGTACAAACGCCATGCTTTATTTCGTGACCTGCATAAATCTCAACCGGCTATTGTATGTTTGCAAGAGACTCATTTTTGTAAGAGGCGTCCGCCGTTTTTGAAATCGCGTATGTACACTGAGGCCTACCACTCCACTGCTCTGACAAAGTCCAAAGGGGTCTCGATCCTGTTTCATAGAGATTGGACCTTTGTATGTTCGGCTCAGTATGTTGATCCGCTGGGTCACCTTGTGATTCTTGTGGGTACGCTGAACGAATTACCAATCACTATTGCTAACCTATATCTCCCTAATGATAATCCGGTTTCTTATCTGCGGAGAGCTTTTGGTAGAGTGAAAAAAATGTCTAGTGGTACGATGTTCCTATGTGGGGACTTTAATTGCACTCCTGACCCCGAAGTTGACACTCAGACGAGCCAACCCCGCCCTCATTCTCGCTCCCCCCGCCCTCTAGTAAACAACTGCGGGAATTCATGCATTCGTTTGACCTATACGATACTTGGAGGATATGTCACCCCAATACACGTGATTACACATATTTTTCTCATGTCCACTCCTCATATAGTAGAATTGACTTGTGTTTGATACATAGCTCAGCTTTGTCTCGTCTCCTGGAGGCGACCATTGGCATCATTACGTGGTCTGACCATGCTCCGCTTACGCTTACTTTTGAGGCTGCTTTTCCACCGAGGGGTATGGGGAATTGGAGACTCAATGACTCACTCATTGTAGATAGGGATGACGTGACAACAACGCTACAACTCCTTCAGGAGTATTTCACGACGAACGTAACTGGGGACGTTGCAATAGCGTCGGTTTGGTTGGCCCACAAAGCTGTTATGCGAGGACATTTTATACAGAAAGGAGTGCAACGTAAACAAAGTCTTAATGCTCAGATGACTGCTCTTACGCGACGCATCACTGAATTAGAAACCCAGAATAAATCCTCGCCTACCCCTAATATTACCGCTCAGTTGATTGCGCAGCGCCGCGAGTTGGAACACCTGATGCTCCAGGTCACTGCGTGCTCAATTAGACGGCTTAACTATGCTCATTATACCCAAGGGAATAAACCGGGGAAATTGCTGGCGTCTAAATTGAAAGGGAAAAGAATGCAAACCAACATACCGTACCTATTGGATGCTAATAATGTAAAAATTTATAACCCAGCCCTTATTACTGATGCCTTTGCACGCTATTATGCCTCCCTGTACAACCTAGGATTAGACCACACCGTACCGTCCCCTACCCAGGATGACATAGATCTCTTTCTTCAGGCGGCGAACCTCCCCTCCCTCTCTCCCTCTCAGGCTACAGATTTGCTTGCTGCGTTTACAGAGGAGGAGGTACTTAAGGCTATTAATGCACTTCCAAAAAATAAAGCCCCAGGCCCTGACGGTTTTACGAATCTGTATTATCAGGTATTTGCTTCTTCACTAGTTCCGACTCTTACCCTGTTTTTTAATGACATTAAGAACACTGGCATCATCCCTCCGGAGATGTTGCAGGCAACAGTAGTGACCCTGCCTAAACCTGGTAAACCCCCGACACACTGTGCCAACTTCCGCCCTATATCCCTGTTGAACGTAGACGCCAAACTGTATGCTAAATTACTAGCTACTAGGTTGGCCCCTCTACTCCCGTCCTTGATCGCGACTGAACAAACCGGCTTTGTCCCGGGCCATCAAACGTGTGACAATACCCGACGTTTTTATGATATAATTGACTTGGCCCATAGGACTAATACCTCCGGACTCCTGCTGGCATTGGACGCCGAAAAGGCGTTCGATCGCCTACACTGGGGGTATATGCGGTTGGTGTTACTAAAGTTTGGTCTCCCGGCACAATTTGTACACAGCATTATGGCCCTTTACTCTGCTCCGTCGGCAAAAGTTTTAGCATCGGGGTTTCTGTCCTCCTCTTTTCACATAACCAATGGCACCCGACAGGGTTGTCCATTATCCCCGTTAATATTTATTCTGGCCCTAGAACCCTTAGCGCTGCAGATTAAGATTTCCCCGGCAATCAAAGGTATGCCGACCCCGAATGGGGAGCACAAGCTGGCACTTTTCGCGGACGACATACTGCTTTTTTTGACCACACCGGAGATTTCGCTTCCTAGTTCCTTCCCTGTTTCACCTCCTTGACAGCTTTGGCGCGTTGTCTTACTATAAAAATAATGTGAGTAAAACACAAGCTCTCCCTATAAATATTTCTGCTTCATCCCTCAGCTCTCTGCGTAGTAAATACCCATTTGATTGGCGCTCTACCTCTTTAAAATACTTGGGAATCTCCCTTTCTAAATCGCAAGGCACCATCCTTAAGGAAAACTTCACGCCACTTTTGAGCTCCATTGAAACGCAGCTCTCTACATGGAGCACAAATGAATCCTCCTGGTTGGGTCGTATGGCGGCCATAAAGATGTGTATCCTACCCCAAATTTTATACTATTTCAAAAATATCCCCGTTTTCATACCGGCACATTTATTGCTCCGGCTGCAGAAACTGCTTCATGCGCATATTTGGAAAGGGAAGCCTCCTCGAGTATCGGCCTCTACAGTCACTGCGCCGCGACGTAACGGAGGGTTGGGTTTTTTGGATTTACAATCGTACTACAAAGCAGCATTACTAGCCCAACTGTTGTCGTCAATGCATCTCAAAGAATCACCTCTATGGTTACAGTTGGAGAATGCCATGATTTTCCCATATAAACTTCATGACCTGTTGTGGCTTCCATATCTCCCTAGGAATAGCACCATGGGTCTACTACCTGCCTCGATGCTCTCCCTCATGTCCTGGCGCCAGTGGGGTCGTCCGTTGGTACGGCCGTATGACTTATTATGTCTCGCCCCGCTCAGAGTTCTGTGTCGCTATATTCCAGACTTAAATTTAGATTCTTGGTTCTTGCGCGGCTTGACGCATGTGTGGCAGCTCTTTACACCCCACTCCCTGAAACCCTTTCCCGACTTGGTACAGGAGTTTGCCATCCCATTGAGTGACTGTTTTACCTACCTACGTGTGAAGCACGCTTTACACCAGAAGGACCTGACCTCCTTCACACCTACGAACCTTTCAGCTTTTCACAAATTGTGTATGGGGAAGAAATGTCAAATGAAACCATTATCTCTCTGTTACAATAGCCTCCTAACCCCGACCCCACCTAAAAAATTACCCTATATGGTTAACCCTTTCGCTGCTGAGGCTTTTCCCGCCTCTGTGCTGAGGTAATTTTTACCGGTTTTGCTCATCATGTTTAAACGTGTTTTGAAGGCTTATTTTAGTATATAACCCAGACATATTATATATCGTTCTTTCCGTCAGACTCGGCAGATTCATAATATGTCATTATTATATGTATACGTCATGACCTGTCTGTATATTATAACAAAAAATGTAATAAAATATGAATTTTCAATAATTTACAGCGTGTAAAGTGTTTTTTTTCCACATTTTAACATGCGAGCAATTGCGGTTATATTTTGTATGGGGTGCGCTTGTTAAAAAAATTAGAGATGGGGTCTCGTTACATTTTTTTTTGGGGAAAATTACACGATTTTTAACAAACGCACCGCATGCAAAAATCGTTAGTGCAGCATCATTGTTCACATTATAATTGAAATGGGAACAATATTGCTGCATTAACAAACCAAAAAAAAGAAAAAAAAAGTGTTTTTGTTTTTTTATAATTTGTTTTTTTAAATATTTTTTTTTTTTTTTTTTACAAACTTTTTCATACTCATGTTTGGTATTGTTGGAACGGCCATGCTCTGGCCGATCCAACAATACCAAACGTTAACCCCTAGCTGCCACGGATCGGGAGATAGGGAGTTCATTGGAACTCCCTATCTCCACCGTTGGTGGCAGTTAGGGGTTAACTCTAGGACTGGCGTCATCGTGCTATGCACAATGACGCCAGTCCTCAGGGGGAGTTCCCGGAGGCTTGGCCGACATCCAAGATGTCGGCCAGCTCTGGGAAAGGATCACGAACCGGCGCTTTTCAGCGCCGATTCGTGATCCAGCTCCCCAGGGGTTAATGCCAGGTACCATTTGGAAGGGCAGGCTGTGCCCTTCCAAATGGTGCCTGGATTAACCCCCGCAACGCCGCCGATCGGGAGGGAGAGAGGTCCGAAGGACCTCCCCCCTCCCTTTCAGGCGCCTCCTCCACACATGCGGGGGGGGGCGCCTGAATTAGGTGTCATCGCGCTGCCGCAATGACACCTAATTTCACCGGCGGCGGTTCCGGATGCTGGGCTGACATCGAGGATGTCAGCCCGCACCGGGGGGGCCAGTTCCAAGAACTGTGGAATGAAAAACAAAAGTCCTCAGGGAAAAAATGACATACACAATATGAATTGAGAATCGGCAAATGAAAAGAAAATCCGTAAAATCTGCAAATGAATAAAGAAAAGCCGTAAAATTGGCAAATGAATAAAGAAAATCCGTAAAATGAGACAAACTCCTGCAAGTCTTCCTGTTTCTAGCCATGTGGAAGGGAGGCGAGGAAACATAGGAGAGCAGGACCAGCAGCCAGGGGGTAGGTAAAATTCCCCTTGCTGATTTCCTGGGCAGTGTTTTTTTGTTTTTCTTTTACTTACTGATCCCCCCCTCAGCTCTCCTCTGATCTCATTCGGCAGGGAGAAGGAGGGGGCAGCATGCGGGGGGGGGGGGTAGTGCACGCGGGGGGTGGTAAACAGTGGAGACAGACAGAGAGAGGGATGAAAGAGAAAGGGGGTCACACAGAGAGCAATGAAAAATAAAGGGGGTCACAGAGAGAAATGAATAATAAAGGGGGTCGCAGAGAAATGAAACAGAGGAGGTCACACAGAGAGATGAACTATAAAGAGGGTCAAAGAAAAATTAAGAAGAAAGGGGTCACACAGAAATGAATGAGAGAGGAGGTCACACAAAGAAATGAAAAATAAAGGGGGTCACAGAGAAATGAAAAAGGGGTCACAGAAATGAAAAAGGGGTCACAGAGAGAATTGAAAAAGACGGGGTCACAGAGAGAAATGAAAAAGACGGGGTCACAGAGAGAAATGAAAAAGATGGAGTCACAGAGAGAAATGAAAAAGACAGGGGGTCACAGAGATGAAAAAGAAAGGGGGTCACAGAGAAATGAAAGAGAAAGTGGGTCACAGAGAGAGATGGAAAAGAAAGGGAGGTCACAGAGAATGAAAAAGACGGTGTCACAAAGCGATGAAGAAGAAGGTCACAGAGTGAGGGATGAAAGAGAAATGAATAAGGAAGGTCACAGAGAAATGAAAAAGACGGGGTCACAGAGAGAAATGAAAAAGAAAGGGGGTCACAGAGAGAAATGAAAAAGAAGGGTCACAGAGAGAAATTAAAAAGTAAGGTCACAGAGAAATTAAAAAGAAAGGGGGTCACAGAAATGAAAAAGAAAGGGGGTCACAGAAATGAAAAATAAAGGGGGTCACAGAGACATTAAAGAGTGGTCACAGAGAAATGAAAGACGGGTCACAGAGCGATGAAAGAGAGGGGGTCACAGAGAGGGATGAAAGAGAAAGAGGTCAGAGAGAGAGGTCACACAGTGAGAGAGATAAAAGAGAAAGGGGTCAAAGAGAGAGGTCACACAGTGAGAGGGTCACACAGTGATCATAGAAATGTGACAGAGAGAGACTACTAATTCACACTGCACATTGCTATGAGTTTTATTGATGAGGAGCTCTGTGATACGCTCATACACACTTCACCGTGAGTTTTATTGCTATGGAACTTTGTGATTGTGACGTCTTCGGCCCCCGCGGCGCTCCCTGGGGGGTCAGGGCACCCGATGGCATCGCTGGCTGGTCGGTTGCCAGTAGTGAGAGCTGGCAGAATGGCATCTGAGTGGGCGGGCTTAGCATAATGATAAGGAGCCACCAGCCTTTAAAGCAGGGCGAGAGGATCTGCATCGTCTCCCTGACGTGGAGTAAAGTTCCCGCATCGCCTGCTATCTTGCTATACTCTATTTTGATACTCAGTTGCGGACCTGTTTTTGTACGAGGACCCTGAATACGTTTTTTGCGGACCTGTTTTTGTACGAGGACCCTGAATAAATTTGACCCGGCTATCCCTATTGACGATTCTCTTGCTTATCCCTATTGTGCTTTTGCCTGAGCGGTTTGGTTTTCATGTTTATGTTTTGCCGTATGGTTTATGTTTGCTGTTTGCTACATCTGGTGTGAGTCCTAATCGCAAGGCATCCCGTTGTTTATTGTATGTCCTTGCTGGTTGCAGCTTTGACTAAGTTGTATGATTAGAGTCCTGCCCTGCAGGTCGCTGAATATGTATTTTCCTTCAAATATCTGTGTATACCAACTCGCTATACAGAATCCAATCTCTGATTGTAGGCCTGCCCTGCAGACTGCTGAACTCAGTGAGTTCCTACTCTGTATGCTTGTGAACAAATTTAAGGGTGTTGCCTCTGCTGTATGTGCTTCATGTACCACGACCATTGATATCAGCAAACTGTATTATATCTATGACCACGTTGTTTTTGAATCACGTCATTGTATCTGTTTACATAGAGTTTTTGTGTTTGCATTAAGCAGTCTTTTGGTCTCGAAACTAATTAAGCTTAGTTGCTACTCCAGTAGGCTTGTGCACCGATTTTTTTTTCGGTTCGATTCGGTCCGATTTGTTCGGATGTTTAAAATTTTCGATTCGGCTCGTTTCGACCGATTTCTGTTTTGATTTGGTTCGGTTCGGCTCATTTTTCGTGTACATTTTTTTTTCGGAATATCGACCATTTTTTGTGTTTTCGGGTCACTTTGCTCGTTTTTTGTATTGACTTTTCGTGATTTCGGAAATTTTTGTTTTTTTCTGAACGTCTGTTCTCCTCGTTTCAAAGTGTCTAACTCTATTCGTTTTGACGTAAACTACTATGGTTTACTTTTTTTATACTTTATATATTTTTTTATAATAAATTTTTGGTTTGTTTTTCGGATCCGATAATTCATTCTGTCGATACGATAATTCTGGCGATTCTATCGTGTTTTTTTTTATTAAATAAAGATCCTTTTTTTCTTATGAATATACATTTCACAACTTTATTTAATCACATTAAAAAAATGGTATGAAAGCCAAGGAACAAAAAAAAATGAACAAAACGATTTAAAAAACGCTAAACTGACCCGAATGGTCTGACTTTAAAAATAAAAACCAGAACAAAAGGTTTTAAAATGGAAAAATAGTTGATCAAAATGATCTGAAACGATAAAGAAAACAACAAATAAAATGATTTAAAGCAGACAATTTTTTTTAACCCTTTCACTGCTGAGGCATTTCACGGCTTCCCTTCATGCCTGTGTGCGGTCTACTGCTGAGCTAATTTTTAACAGTTTCGCTCCTCTTGTATAAACGCGTTTTGAAGCCTTATTTTATAATATGACCCAGACATATTATATCGTTCTTTCCGGCAGACTCGGCAGATGATTCATAATATATCATTATCATATGTATGCATCATGTCCTGTCTGTATATTATAACAAAAAATGCAATAAAATTAGAATTTTCAATGTTTGTTTTACAAGGTGTAAAGTGTTTTTTTCCACATTTTAACATGCGAGTGTTTGCGGTTATATTTTCTGAGTTGCGTTTGTTAAAAAAAATTGAAATGGGGACTTGTTATATTTTTTTGGGTGAAAATTACACTATTTTTAACAAACGCACCCCATACAAAAATCCTTAGTGCAGCATCATTGTTCACATTATAATTGAAATGGGAACAATATTGCTGCATTAACAAAACAAAACAAAAAACTGTTTATTTTTTTTATTTTATATTTTTATAATTTTTAACATTGTCATGTTTGGTATTGTGGAAAGGCCATGCTCTGGTCGATCCAAAGATACCAAACATTAAACCGATAGCTGCCGCGGATCGGGAGATAGGGGGTTCATTGGAACCCCCTATCTCCACCATTGGTCGCAGTTAGGGGTTAACTCCAGAACTGACGTCATTGTGACGAGGTCTTGGGACTGTCGGCAGCTGCCGTTCCCCCACGCTGTTGTCTTCCTGCAAAGACGTGACCATGTTGGCGGGCAGCGTCTTAGCGGGCAGCGTTGGGAGAGAGAGAGCTCATAGCTGGGAGGAGGTGTTGCGTGAAGCTGCAAACAGGGACAAATAAACTAGACCTGAGCCGCACTGAGGATCTTTGGTTGTGTCGGAGAAGACTTCACGCAGTGCTGCCATCAATATTTTTTGATAAATTCTTGGTTATACAATGAATGTGACTGTGGACAAAATCCGTGTTGTTGTGACATCGCCTAAGCTTAACAAAACCATGCCACGTAATCAAATCTCAAGGCAGTACAACAAGGTTGTGTTAGTGTGTGACATTTTTTGGCCAGGAGGCAGTGTAGAATGTGCACAGTCACATTCATGGCCACAAATATGTTGACAAATTTATGACAAAGGGTCCATAGAAATGTCAATAAATTTATGTACATATAATTTTAACAGTGTGGAAAAGAAACCAAGCAATACATATTAACTTATTAAGTAAGGAAAAGCAACGCACACATACAGGAAAATATAGAAAAAATATAAAATTTATTTACAACATGCCACATGGCATTGGCAAACTGCCCAACAGGGGCACAAACATACTCATAGGGGAGGAGGAGGCTGGTCTCTACTGCCGCTCCAGGATTTCAACGGCGTTATTAATATGCTGCCTGAACTCCTGCAGCAACTCCTGGATGGCATCAAGGTTGCTGCCAGCCAGGCGTAGCTCGCCGATCGCCATCCTGACGCTGGACCTGTCAGTGTCCGGTCTGGCTTCTCCTTCTATATATCCAATAAATGAAAGAAGGAAAATACAGTAAGTAAAGCAGGTTTCTATTTTTGACTGAAAGTCTTGAAAAAATATAACAGTAGTATATACCAGTGCTGGCGGCCTCCTGAGGCTCTGACTCCTCCGACTCCTCCTCCTCCACCACCACCGTCAGCATCTCTTCCGGTGCTATATCTAAGAAATTAAAGAAATAAAAAATACAGTAAACAACAAAACTGATTTATTTTTGAACAAAAGTCGATGCAAAATACAACAGTAAAAAAAAAACCTGGACTCGCGGCCTCCTGCTGCGGTTCCGGCTCCCTCTCTCCATCGCCCTGCTCCTCCTCTTCCTCCTCCTGCTCCTCTTGTGCTATATATAAAAAAATTAAATGAAAATACAGTAAATAAAAAATGTTTCTGTTTTTGACCAAAAGTCGTTGCAAAATAAAACAGTATATACCATCGCTGGTGGTCGCCCGTGGCTCCCCCTCCTCCTCCACTGGGGCACTGGTGCCCGCCGGGGCAGATGCTGCCTTTGCCTTCCTGTCTTCTGACAAATCCAAAAAATAACACGTAAATAATGCAGACTGGAAAAAATGGTATATCTATACAATATATTGCCGAAAGTATTGCAACACCCCTCCACTACCCACTAGCACTACCAGCTTGACCCTTCACTACTCCCATCTCATAGTTCTAAAGTCACAAAATATTTATTTATTTATTTCCCCTGCACATAGACATATATTACCGTTCAATTATATATTTTTTTCAGAAGTAAACATTACGTTTATTCAATAAAAACTATTATTTGTGTTGTGTGCATACAAAACGCATTGTGCTCACTGCTTTTAGTTATTTTATAGATGGCCTCAGCCTCAGTTTCACTTTCAGCTTCTGCAAATAAAACTGTGGATATTGCAGAAACAACAGAAATCCGCCATTTTGTTTTGAAATTTGCATCTAAAGCGTTTAATAATGACACTGCTGTAGCAAACTGAATTGCTGCGCTGCATCAATTCAGCAGCTGCTGAGGATGTATTGAACGCGGCTCTGTTTGGATGTACTTTCAGAAGAACTACATGTCCCATCCTACCACTTAGCAGAGACGCAGAGATTTTTGTTGATGCGCAGGTGGGAGCCAATATTGGGCAAGCTGCGGGTCATCTCGTATGCATCACTCAATCACAACAACCTCCCCCCAACACACTACAGTACACAGTGCCAAAAGAAATCCAGCATTGTAACTTCATCTACATACATCAAATATCACAATTTTCACGAATACGTAAAATCCCAAAAAAGAAGAGCTATGGCAAAAATGCATGTATTACGAGTCGTGAAAACGCAAAGCTATACACAATCACATTGCATGAAAAAAGGACTAGATAAATCAACGTATTTCTGTGCACATTAGCACATGCAAGCACATTATTATTATTATACAGGATTTATATAGCGCCAACAGTCTGCACAGCGCTTTACAATATAACATGACACTTACGTTTGGCTATGACGCGACGGATTTGCCTCAGCTGCTCCTGCTCGCGTGCCTTCAGATCGGACCAGCGTTTTCGGAGCTGGTCCTTTGTCCGGTCTTTCCCAAACAACTCCAGGATGGTGGTTCGGAGCTTGTCAAGGATACGGTCCTTGCGTAAATTATTCTTTCTGCCGTAAGGGCCCTTACGGCAGTCATAATCTCTTTTGTCAAAGATGCGGACCAGCTCCAACATCTCCTCAAATGCCATGTTGCTGGCCCGCTTCTTCCTGGGTGGTGTCTCTGGGGTGGAAGCAGATGAGGACGAGGAGGTGTCCGAATGGGACTCTCTGTCTCGTCTTTCAGCCATGTTAAATTATAAATAATTTCAATTTTTTTGGCCTGTCAAAAAAATTGTCAAAACTGGCTCAATAAAGTTATGACATCCGCTCGCACATGGCATGCGCGACCCGCGGACGAATTGGATCCGACCCGATTACGAAGGAATTATCGTATCGACAGAATTATCGGATCATTGGAAACAAGAAACAAGTGATACGCATTTACAAATACAAAATTTACAGAATCAGCGATATAACCGATAATAGTTAAATATACGATGTCCAGAATTACCGAAATGGAACCGAAATCACGAATGGAACCGAAATCATGAATAGAGCGAAAATACATTTCGATTTGACACATTTCAAGTCCATTCGAAAACTCCAAAAAAAATTTGTTTCGGCTCGGAAAACTTTTCGGATCTGTCGGTTTTCGGGTCCGATCCGATTCGGAAAATCGGCCGAATCCGAAGACACGAATCGGGAAAGTTCGTGGAAATTCCGAAACCCGAAACGCACATCCCTATACTCCAGGCTTGTCCATTTACTCCCTGGCTTGGGAGATCAGGTCACATAGTCTTTATTGCTTTCTGTATCTTGTAATCTGTCCAAAAGGATCCAAACTAAGCTTCTCCAGGGAAAGCGCCATAGCGCACCGTTACAGTGATACAGTAATGTGCAGTGTTACATAGTTACATAGTTACATAGTTATATAGGCTGAAAAAAGACATGCGTCCATCGGGTTCAGCCTCTCCCACATAACCTACTGCTGTTGATCCAAAAGAAGGCAAAAAACCCAGTCTGAATGCTTGCCAATATGCAACATACTGGGAAAAAATTCCTTCTTGACTCCAGAATGGCAGTCAGATTTCTCCTTGGATCAAGAAGCTTTTACCCACATTAAATATTATAACCCTTAATATTCTGTGTCTGCAGGAAGTCATCCAGTCGTTTTTTAAAAGTCTGTACAGACTCTGACCCAACCACCTCAACAGGCAGAGAATTCCACAGCTTTATTGTTCTCACCGTAAAATAACCCTTCCTATGCTTTAAGCTAAATTTTCTTTCTTCCAGTCTAAATGGATGACCCCATGTCCTATGTATAGTCCTGTTAATGAATAGGTTATCAGACAATGGTTGATAATGGCCCCGTATATATTTATATAAGGTTATCAGATCCCCTCTAAGGCGCCTTTTCTCTAAACTAAACAGGTTTAAGCTTGTTAGTCTTTCCTCATAACTTAACCCTTCCATCCCCCTTATTAATTTAGTTGCCCGTCTCTGCACTTTTTCTAACGATATAATATCTTTTTTTAAGACAGGTGCCCAAAATTGCACGGCATATTCAAGGTGCGGCCTGACCATTGATTTATACAGAGGCAAAATTATGTTTTCATCCCGTGAGTGAACTCCCCTTTTAATGCATGCCAGTACTTTGCTGGCCTTGGCGGCTGCTGTTTGACATTGCACATTGTTACTTAGTTTGAAGTCTATGATTATTCCCAAATCCTTCTCCTGCTTGGATTTCCCTAACTCCGTACCATTTAGGGTATAAATTGCTTGTGTGTTCTTCACTCCAAAGTGCATAACTTTACATTTATCTAGATTAAATCTCATCTGCCATTTAAGTGCCCAGTCCCCCAATCTATCTAAATCCCTCTGCAGCGAAGTAACATCCTGCTCACATTGTATTACTTTTCCTAGCTTTGTGTCATCTGCAAACACTGATACATGACTTTCAATGCCTATCTCAAGGTCATTTATAAATAAATTGAATAGTATTGGTCCTATAACAGACCCCTGAGGGACACCACTTACCACTGGTGTCCATCTTGAAAATGTACCATTTATGACCACTCTCTGTACCCTATCTTTTAGCCAGTTTTCTATCCAAGAACAAGTATTTTCATCTAGACCATTTTTTCTTAATTTAAGTAGTAACCTTTTGTGTGGAACTGTGTCGAAAGCTTTGGCAAAATCTAAGTAAATCACATCCACTGCGACCCCCTGATCTATACTTCTACTTACTTCCTCATAGAACGTAATTAGGTTAGTCTGACATGATCTGTGTTTCATGAAACCATGCTGATTTTTGCCAATTACATTATACCTCCCAATAAATTCCTGAATATTATCCCTTAGTAACCCCTCAAATACTTTCCCAGCCACAGATGTTAAGCTCACAGGTCTATAATTCCCAGGCACAAATTTTAAACCTTTCTTAAATATAGGGACCACGTCAGCTTTTCTCCAATCCTCTGGTACTATTCCTGAAAGAAAAGAATCTTGAAAGATTAAGAACAGAGGTTTACATATTTCAACACATAGCTCTCTTAGTACTCGCGAGTGTGTAAGAGCATATCTCAGAGCTCCACAGTAATAAAACTCACAGTAATGTGCAGTGTATATGAGCGTGAGTTTTATTGCTGTGGATTTTGTGATACACTCAAACACACCACACATTACTGTGAGGTTTATTGCTGTGAAGCTCTGTGATATGCTCATCTGTGAATAGATTAACCATTACGTCTCTACAGGACAATTTCTCTGCCACTGATCGCCTAATTGTTGCGAACTGCACCATATTTCTCTGTCAATTCAGCAGTATTTGGCGATTTGACAGTTTAGTTGGCGATTGTTGCCTCAGTATCTAAAAATAGGCCCAACAAAATCCTCAATCACAGGCCCATGATACCCTTAATCCGGCCCTGGATATACCACCTAGTGAAGGAGAAGCTGCTGTATTCTACATATTCATTCCTGTGCATTGTATGATCTATCTCTTACTACCATTTATGGACTAACTTGATTTGATCAACCATGCATGGTCTGACCATATTGTTTTTTATTTATATTATTTATTGTTTTTTATAACCTGACATAGTCAGACATTTATTGTCCATATGTGTTGATTCTATAACTACCACACACGTTCATATTTTCTATACACTCTGTAGTGCTTAACACCAAGGAACCACTAGGTGGCGCCAGAGTACAAGTTTATTCAATATTGGTTTGGTGCTTGGAAATTCAATCAGACAAGGAAGCATGAGGCATATCAGAGATTGCCATCAGACCAATTTTCCAATCAAGCTTGAGATGTGAGTCAAAACTTTGTCTTGGTTGTCCACAGAAAGCTTCTCTTTAGAATCCCTGGTGTGCTTTGTCTGTCCATGTTTGTGCACCTGGAATCTGGAGTTTTCCATTCTGTCCAGTGGCGTACTGAGGGGGGGCGTCAAGGGGCCCACAGGTTGGTAAAAGCCTGCTGACGCGGTCTCGCGCTGCAATCCGATCCCATTCAGATTGCAGGCGGTCCAGCGGCTGTAGGGGCCAAGTCGATCGGCGGCTCGAAAGTGGATCCGACTGATCCGCTACTGAGCATCTTGAGGGAGGCCGTGTCTGAGCTGCCAGGCAGCTTTTCGCGGCGAATGCGTCATTTGTAACACGCCCTCGCGGCTCTTAATCTCAGCCACACCTGATGATGTGAGATGTCTAGATTGTGAGTTCCTACGGGAGAAAGGCTCTCATCTCCTCCTGTACTGTTTGCCAAATGTTGTTCAATGTATTGTAACCCAGTCTATACTGTGCCTATTGTACAGCGCTGCGGAATATGTCGGCGCTTTATAAATAAAGAATAATAATAATAATGTGAGTGTGACAGGGGCAGAGCCTGCCCCTACAGCACCCAGGAGATTCAAGGACTCAGGAGGCCCAGGGAGTGTTTGCAGTCTCACACTGCCCAGTCCAAAACATTCACAGACAGAGGACGGTAAAAATATAAAAAATAATAAAAATTGCTGTGTGCACTCATATTCACTGCCTCTACTATGAGAGTTTTATTGCTTTGGAACCTGTGTGCGCTCATATTCACTGCCTTTACTATGAGAGTTTTATTGCTGTGGATCCTGTGCGCACTCATTTTCACTGCCTTTACTGTGAGAGTTTTATTGCTGTGGATCCTGTGTACGCTCACACTCACTGCTTTTACTAAGAGAGTTATACTGCTGTGGTGCTCTGTGATATGCTCATACACACCGTACATTACCATAAGTTTTATTGCTCTGGATTCTGTGATACGCTTATACACACAGTAAATTGCTGTGAGTTTTATTACTGTGGAGCTCTGTGGCATGATACACTTGTAGCGCTGCCTTAGAAATGTGCTTTGGTGTACTGGACTATGGCTGCCACTAGAGGGAGATGGTGCTGGAGACATTGTGGACTATGCTGGACAAAGCAGACTTCATCTCCCAGCACCCTTTGCGTGAGGACAGGAAGTGGGGTCAATAAGCGGAGGATATACATCAGCAGCCTCGTGTTTGGCGCGGGGAGTGTGAGCGGAGCAATGAGAGGTGTAGGATGCACGTTGGAGCTGTCAAGGATCACAACCAGGCCGGAGTGCAGACGCTGTCTTATTTGTGCTGGAGATCGGGACAGAGATCGTGCTGTGACCTACATACTCAGCGCTGAGAGATTTGGAGGACAAGCTGGTTCCGGCAGGACCTCGAGATAGGAGGCCGCGATGATCGATTGGGAGTGCAGGCGACAGATCGTTTGTTCCAGTTGCGGAGATTCGGCAAGCGGGGAGCAGATTCGTTGGCACAGAGTCCCAGTTCAATGCGGAGAAAGATCCTTTGGTTGAGGCATTGAGTGCTGGACAGTTCGTTCGACGGATGGGTGAGAGGCCTCCAGACCCACGGTTCCGAAATGAAAACGCACACTTGTCATATTGTTTCAATTCATAGGGCCCCAACGGTGACAAGTAGAAGATTGCTCTTTTCGTTCATTGGCCAGTTGAACACAGTACCAGGATACCCTAGACACCACATATATATATTTTTGAGCTATTTCACGGGACTTACACTCCAGAACTGAGGGGGGTTAACTGTTTCTTTTCCGCCGCGTGGTTTTCCCGCATTACGAATTCCTGTCATTCAAATACCGTATATGTGTATTATATGCTGCTTTATTGAGACCAGTAAAGTATATAAAAATAGAAAATCCACAACAGTGCTGGTGTATAGTAATTCCTAGTTCGGTGAGACTATCCCGAGGTTTATTCAGCAGCTCCTCCGGGGGTGAACGCTACACACACATTGCTGTGAGTTTTATTGCTGTGGTGTTAGGTTTTAATTCCCTGTATGAATATATATGTATTGTGATTCAAATACGTATTACAGTAAATATATTTTGGCTAGTGGGTCTTCTCTTTCAACCCCCTCCTTGTTTCAATACAATATGTTCATATTCGCTATTCAGCTCCATTTCCTCTCAAAGCTAGCCAAAGTATGTGGTAGGAAACAGATTGTTCTTTGTTAAACTCCTTTCCTGTGTAACTTCATGTTACTAGGTAAAAAATAGAAATGCCTGCGAAATCTATTTAATGTCTGATATAGAAAAACCATCTCTGAACCATATATGGTAATAAGTTAACTGTGTTGGTCAAATTCTGACGTGGAAATGTATCTTTGTACTGATTGGCTGTTATACATTCCTGTGTGGGGTGGATATGAAACTTTGTCTATAACGAACAATTTCATTGGATGTTTGAAAGCTAATAAATTGGTCTGTCTGAACAAAGACATCCAGACATGATGAAGCTATACCTTGTGTGTAGTTGCTTTTATTGGAATTCCATATATGGTAATTATAAATAGGACATTGATTTGATTAGCTAAATTTTTTATTTAACATGTGGAGCGCTGCTGTGATATGCTCATACACACCCAACATTGCTGCGACATTTACTGCTGGGCAGGGGTCAAGTCCTGGGAAAAAAGTGAGGGAACTCACCCACGAATTCCACAACCCCTATTACCTGAAGAAAAAATATATATAATCACGAGTATAGCCGGACGCCGGTGATACCATTTTTATTGGGTTAACTTTACATTTAAAAGACAAGCTTTCAAGAGTGTAAACTGGAAACTATACTGATCAGTGAAAGGTATCACTACGTACAGGTATACTCGCGATTTTGGCAATGGACTAACGCGTTTTATATATAATCTATATATATATATCCAGGCACAGACCCCCCAGAATTATATACACAGCACTGGTTATAGGATATATTTTCCCAGTTCACATGGATAGAATTGCCCCAGCTCTCATGGATGATGCCCCCAGCTCTCATGGATAATGCCCCAGGTCTCATGGATATTGCCCCCAGGTCTCATGGATATTGCCCCCAGGTCTCATGGATATTGCCCCCAGGTCTCATGGATATTGCCCCCAGGTCTCATGGATAATGCCCCCAGGTATCATGGATATATGCTCCCAGGTCTCATGGATATTGCCCCCAGGTCTCATGGATAATGCCCCCAGGTCTCATGGATAATGCCCCCAAGGTCTCATGGATAATGCCCCCAAGGTCTCATGGATAATGCCCCCAGGTCTCATGGATAATGCCCCCAGGTCTCATGGATAATGCCCCCAGGTCTCATGGATAATGCCCCCAGGTCTCATGGATATTGCCCCCAGGTCTCATGGATATTGCCCCCAGGTCTCATGGATATTGCCCCCAGGTCTCATGGATACTGCCCCAGCTCATGGATATTGCTCCCAGCTCATGGATATGCCCCCCAGCTCATGGATTTGCCCCCCAGCTCATGGATTTGCCCCCCAGCTCATGGATATGCCCCCCAGCTCATGGAAATGCCCCAGCTCATGGAAATGCCCCCAGCTCATGGAAATGCCCCAGCTCATGGATATGACCCCCAGCTCATGGATATGACCCCCAGCTCATGGAAATGACCCCCAGCTCATGGAAATGCCCCAGCTCATGGAAATGCCCCCAGCTCATGGATTTGCCCCCCAGCTCATGGATATGCCCCCCAGCTCATGGATTTGCCCCCCAGCTCATGGATTTGCCCCCCAGCTCATGGATATGCCCCCCAGCTCATGGAAATGCCCCAGCTCATGGATATGCCCCCCAGCTCATGGATATGCCCCCCAGCTGATGGATTTGCCCCCAGCTCATGGAAATGTCCCCCAGCTCATGGATATGCCCCCCAGCTCATGGATATGCCCCCCAGCTGATGGATTTGCCCCCAGCTCATGGAAATGTCCCCCAGCTCATGGAAATGTCCCCCAGCTCATGGATACTGCCCCCCAGCTCATGGATATGCCCCCCAGCTGATGGATTTGCCCCCAGCTCATGGAAATGTCCCCCAGCTCATGGATACTGCCCCCCAGCTCAGCTCATGGATAGTGCCCCCAGCTCACCTCTCTGCGGCGTCTGCGCCCGGCGGCCGCGTGCTTCCTGTTAGAACGGCCGCAGACAGGAAGTGCAGCCGCTCGCCTGGGATGAAACAGCCAGGCGAGCGGCTCCACTTCCTGTCTGCGGCCGTTCTAACAGGAAGCACGCGGCCGCCGGCTAAGTACGGCGGCCGCCTGCTCCAGCCTTTCGGGCTCGGGCCACAGCGGAAACGCTGCGTTCCCGCTGTGGGAGAAGTGCGGGAACGCCGTTCCCGCGCGTTCCCGCTCGACTCGAGCCCTGCTGCTGGGGTGCTCTGTGATATGCTCCTACACTGCACATTACTGTGAGTTGACATACAATTTGTGCAATAAATATTTTTGAAAACATTAAAAGAAAAAGTGTGGGTGTTGTTTTACATTTTAAAGTGTGTGTGTGGGGGGGGGGGGGGTTTGCCAAATATAGAATCTGCCCCGGGTGCAAAATGTTCTAAGTACGCAACCTGACTCAGCAATTTGGCACTAAGTGTGTAGAATGCTTTTACTATCAGGGTTATAGAGAGCAGTGAAAAGCAGGAGACTGACTGGAAAATTCTAAGTCAAAATAGCCGATTTGGAAAGTGAGATAAATGGGAGAATTTTCTGGTTTGGCTATTTTGACCTAGAATTTTCCATTCTCCAGTCATTTTCCTGCTTTTCACCGCTCTCTGAATAACCCTGTAAGGCTAGGGTCAGACTGAGGCAGTGCGAACGCGCGTGCAGCCGCACTTAATCACGGCCGTAGTAGCAGCAGATGCCGGGCAATGACGGCCAATATACGAAGTACGGTCGCACAAAAGTGCCAGCCGCGCAACGCACGGCAAACAAACGCATTTTTTCGAGAACGTGAAACCACTAGTACTGACGTACAGAGTGCGCTGCGTCCGCTAGCGGCGTGTGTGCGTGATTAGAGACGTCAGACGCTGCTAATGTCCGGCCAACATAACGTCCAGACACAAAAAAGTGTTTTATTGATGATCCGTACAAAATCACGGATGAAACTGCGCATCGTATGACCGCTATCGCGTATTCCGGGGAAAAATACGTCCATTCGTTCGAACGCACTTTTTCACGGACAACGTGAAAAATGCGTTAGTCTGACCCTAGCCTAAGTGTTTGCCCTGTCATTCTTGTAGTTTTCCTATTTTTTTGCAATTCATACCCCCTAACATCTATTAACAGCTATTAAAATAATATTGTATACTGTATTTCTTCAAATTTCACCTTTGAAATCCCTTTGTTCACTTTTAGAAAAATTGCATAATGCCTCTAACCAATCTTATTTAAATGCTTTAAATGCCAAATTTTTTGACTGATCTTTCTGCTAAACCTCATTACTTTTAGTATGTTATTTTTGTGTTTGCTTTATGGTGATGTAGGTTTAATGGATGTTTATTGGAGCATTATAATGTTGGCTTTTACGTATCCCACATACCATATTAGAGGTTATTCAGAGACAGCCGATCTGGCCCCGAAATTGCACCGAACGGTGAATTTTCCCATACGGTGTACTTTCGTGGCCGTTCGGCTATTCAGAAAACAGGCAGTTCGCCAAATTTTGGCAAACTGCCTACAAATACGGTGCCTGTTCGATGGCAGTGAAAGTGGATTTTTGAGGCATTTTTCAGGATTTTTTCGTCTATATTTTTAAATGGATTTTTTTTTTTTGTAATGTGACAGACCTTTTTAATATTATTCATAGAACCTTATATGTTAATCCCAGACATTTATGTACAGTAGTTTTTTGCAAACAGCATTTCAAATTCGGCACTTTCAAATCGTTTTTTTTATTTTTATTTTTATTACCTGTCCGGCAACTTGTTGCCTTTTTCTGCGGCTGGTCGGTTCGGTGCTGTGCTCGGCGGCTGCGTTTGGCGTCTGTCCAACAAGTTTGCAGCATCTGTCTGGGGGGTTTTCAGCTCCGTTCAGCATCTGATTCGCTGCACTTCGGGGACCCTGCGGCAGGGCCACCATCAGCGCATTACGCCTCATGCAGCAGTAAATCCGCCACTAGGGCCCTTCCACTTTGCATGTGATGGCGGGCACTGCGGCGTCCTGCGGCTGCGCCTGCACCACTCGGCGAACTGGCTGGGCGGGCCAAGCAGCGTGCGTGTGCTTCCAAAGCACGCTGCTTTGGCACCGCCCCAGTCATGTGTGCTGGCGCACAGGTGACGTGTCACACAACGAAGGGCGCCCCGTGTTTGCCAGAAGGAGAGAAGAAGAAAGAGAGAAGACGTCGGGAAGAAGCTGGAGAAGAAGCGAGGACCAGGACAGAAGACGGTGTAGCGGTGAGTATGGTACCAGACCCTGGGCCCAGCTAGACCCCAAGCCCAGCCAGCCAGGGCCCAGACCGCATCCCCAGCCAGGGCCCAGGCCCAGACAGCCAGGGCCCAGGCCCAGACCGCATCCACAGCCAGGGCCCAGACCCCAGGCCCAGCCAGACCCCGGTCCCAGCCAGCCAGGGCCAGACCCTATCCCCAGCCAGGGCCCGGACCCCCCAGGCCCAGCCAGGTCCCAGGCCCAGACCCTGGGCTCAACCAAGGCCCAGGCCCAGCCAGACCCCTGGCCCAGACCCCAGGCCGAGCTAGGGCCCAGGCCCAGACCCCAGGACCAGACCGCATCCCCAGCCAGGGCCCAGACCCCGGGCCCAGCCAGGTCCCAGGCCCAGACCCCGGGCCCAGCCAGAGCCCAGGCCCAGGCTGCATCCCCAGCCAGGGCCCAGACCCCAGGCCCAGCCAGACCCTGGGCCCAGCCAGAGCCCAGACCCAGGGCCCAAGCCCAGACCCAGCCAGGGCACAGGCCCAGCCAGGGCACAGGCCCAGACCCCAGGCCCAGCCAGGGCCCAGGCCCAGACCCCAGGGCCAGCCAGGGCCCAGACCCCAGGCCCAGCCAGGGCCCAGACCCGAGACCCAACCAGGGCACACCGCATCCTCAGCCAGTGTAAGGATATAGAGTCACCCAGTACGCAGACAAAACCCAGAATGGCAATAAAAAACTCTAATCTGAGAAGCTGGTCCTTAGAATGGCCAGGTACTAATCTAAAATACATAGAAGTACAGATCAGGGACAGGAGAGATATCGTAGTAATAACAAGCCAGAGGTCAGTACACGAGATAAACATAAGCCAAGGGATAAACACAGTCAAATATACAAGCCAGACGTTGAACCAGAAAACCAATATGCAGAAGCTAAAGACACGCGCTGAGGGCTAGAATAAACCACGTCAGGGCTCAGAGCACAGTCAGTGACTGATATTTAAAGGCCTAGATCCCTGACCAGGTGTGGCATTCAAAGTGGACTGATTCAGAGACTGGCACCCTCTCTGTTGGGAAGGCCGCACAGCAGGAGCACCAGCAGGCATGACAGCCAGGGCCCAGACCCCAGGCCCAGCCAGACCCCAGTCCAAGCCAGGGCACAGGCCCAGCCAGCCAGGGCCCAGGCCCAGACCGTATCCCCAGCCAGGGCCCAGACCCCCCGGGCCCAGGCCCAGACCCCAGGCCCAGCCAGGGCCCAGGCCTGGCCAGACCCCTGGCCCAGCCAGGGCCCAGACCCAGCCAGACCCCTGGCCCAGACCCCAGGCCCAACCAGACCCCAGACCCCAGGCCCAGCCAGGGCCCAGGCCCAGCCAGACCCCAGGCCCAGACAGGGCCCAGACCCCAGGCCCAGACCCCAGGCTCAGCCAGGGCCTAGGTCCAGACCCCAGGCTCAGACCCCAAATGCGCTGCACAAGCATTTTTGCATTAGGAATGTAATAGGGCCCAATATGTCTGGGTGGTATAATAAAACGTGACTTCAAAACGCGTTTAAACATGATGAACAAAAGCAGTAAAAATGAGCTCATCACACAGGCGTGAACTGGCTCAGCAGCGAAAGGGTTAATTAGCGGTTTTTTTCCCAGTAACAGACCTTTTTATTATTATTATTCATAGGACTTTATATGTTAATTCCAGACATTTTCATCCAGTAGTTTTTTTGCAAACAGTGTTCCTAATTCTGAAGTTGCAGTCGTTTTTTTTTTTCTCTTACCCCATTCGTAGGCTTGTCGGCTTTTTTCCGGCAGCTGGTCGGCGCGCTGTGTTTGGCGGATCGTCTGCTTTTTTCTGACGCGTTCGGTGGGTTTTTGGTGGCTTATTGCAGGGCTCAATATTTCAAGTCCTGAGCTACGAGCCAGGCCTTAAGAGTTACTCGCCACCAGTTGCCTCGCCTAACCCCTACCCTGGCCTTAACTCTGCCCTTAAAAGCACCCTTTTAAATTATCTTTTGAATTGACAGTTGAATGTTTTATTCAGAAGTTACAAAAATAAATAATATTAATACCCAGACATCAGTAACAATTTCATTAGACTCAGATACATGTATACCCAGACATCAGACCCAGCATTGCCGACCCGACCATGGATACCGTTGGAGCCGTGGCTCCAAGTGGCAAATTCCAGGGGGGTGAAAAGGGGTGGGGATCATCAAGTAACCAACATTGCAAACAATTCAAATGAATAACTCAAACTGTGGAGTCTCAAGTGTTAACCCCTAACGCTTACATTAGTGTCAAGTTATCAGGTGAAAGGCTCATCACTTGGGCTGCCTGCATAGTCAAGGTTACATATTTTCCCGTTTCACATACTATCCAGTCAGCTCACTATTCCACCCGACTTCTCAGCAGAAGGCAAGGCCACCGGAGTGTAGCCTCGCGATCTCGTGGCACGAAAATCTAACCACCAATAACATGTGACAAAATATTTGTCGTATTTATTGTCCATGGAGAAGAACATCTCCTCCATTTCGCAGACTCCCTCGACAGCTTGTATCCATTCCCAAACCGTTGGGTGTAGTCGAGCGCCACTTTCTGGGGATCAGAGATTTAGCAACATTAAACAATTGTATAGCTAAAGAATTCCTATATGTGAGTGTCAAGATAGGGACTAAGTGAAAAAGTGTGACTTGAAGGGAAGGGCATAAGTCTAAGCCTGTGATTTCGTTAATGATCAAGAATACAGAGTCCCAGTATGAGCATATCAATGGGCATTCCCACCAAATGTGTACAAATGTGCCGGGTGATGCGTGACAGCGCCAACAGGTGTTGTCAGCGGTAGGATAAATTTTATGCAGACGTGTAGGAGTCAGGTACCAGCGCATAAGAAGCTTATAGTGTGTCTGTTGGATGTGTAAGCTCCTGGAAGCATGCGCAGCCATCTGGAAAATCAAACCCCAATCATCCTCAGAGAGGATGTTATCCATATCTCTGTCCGATCTCCCTGCGTATGAGGGAAGACCAGGGGTAGAAGCATCCAGCAAGGAGCCATACATAGTAGATAACATATGTGGTAGTTGGGGGTCCGTTATACAAAGCGTTTCAAAAGGTGTTGCATCCTTCCGTAATGTCTGCAGGGTCCCTAGCGACTGTATGAAATGTGTGAGTTGGCGATAACGGAAATGATGTAAAGGGGTGACCGTGTCAAGGCTCAGCAGATTCATTATTGGATGCGGTTCATTCTCTACTAGACACGTTGCTAAAGGGAGATAAGGTCCGTCAAGATCCAAGGGTAGAAAGTGATGTGACATTCCTTCCGGAAATATCGGATTAAATGTTACCGGGGTGAGTGGAGAAGGATGTGTGGAGAGGGAAAGTGACGTCTTCAGTTTCCTCCATGTATGAAGTATCTAATGTCACTAACAGGTGAGGTCAATAATTTTGCGATTGGTACGGTCTGCCAGGGGAGTGTGGTTATGGGGACTGTCAGGTGTCTCTGTTCTATTGGAACCCATAATTTGTGCGGTAGGAACATGGACCAGTCACTTAGGTTAAGAAAAAGCGCAGCCGTTTGATATAATTCTATGTGGGGCAAACCTAGGCCCCCTCTATTTCGTTGTCGTGTCATGTCTGCGTATGATACTTGAGGTCGGTTGTTATGCCAAATAAATTCAAGGAAGCGGGTTCGTAGCTGAGCTAAGAACTGGGAGGGCACTCCAATCGGTACTGTCTGGAAGATGTATAAAAGTCTGGGGAGAATATTGTCGGATATAATCTCTGCACGTGAATACAACACGTTTGTATATATTGGACTTCTCAGCCAAGCCTCCAATATGTCTATATTGGACTTACTGGACCTATCTCGGCAGTTGCCTCCAATATATCAGGGATTATTATTTCATAAGAAATCCATACAAGACACAAATATCAATCGTTTATATTTCTTAGAAATTCTCCTAAATTCTTTTAATTGTCTGTGTTTTGCTTTGAAGAATACAACAATCAATAATCGGATAAAAATATATATATATTTATTACGTATAAAAAAAAAATCAAATCTCATATCATAAACAAAAATTTATAGACCACAATCCATCAGCATATAAAAACTATCTTCACAATATATGTATCTCCGGTTAGTAACTGCATATATGATTAATATCATTTACCTTATCAGTTAGTAACTAATACACAAATGGTTAATAAACATTTCTGCTTAATACAACATGCATTTCCCAGCAAACAATGTTTAACCAGCCAGCTCTTATAGAAATATATATATTTCTCTCTATACTACATAGATCAACAAAAGATGAGCTAATTTAAAAGGATAAGTAATAAAACTTATTTAGTGAATCCTCCCCTAATCTCGAGAATTAAATTATAATCTTTTGCTTTTTATTTTGTAGTTATATAATTCTTTGCTTATTAATTATAATCACAGTAATTTCCAAATTCAATATATATTGGTATCAATCTTACAACATTTCTTTTAGGAATAAATCCTTATATCCACTTCTTCATATTTCTATCTGCAGAATAGAAATACTTAGAATTTTTGGAGTTACCCAGTATCTGAGAAATCTCAGTCTACGTTGCAAGAATATCTACAAATATATATAATTACATTAATTCCTTAATTTCATACATTACCTGTCCAATTTGGATTTTGATAAGTCTGCCTTGGAATTCCTGATGTAATATTTTTGGAATGTGTGAAGATTATCGATATCAGATAATCAATGCATGTGTTAGAGATTTGGTGAGAGTCAGAGATTTGGTGAGAATCTTGATTGCCTCATGTCCTGGGATCTGCCTGCATCGTGTTGTGAGTCTGAGTGTTGGAATCTTGGACTCTCAGAGTGTCATGTGTACTGGACGTCTGAATGCATTGCGGTGTGAGTCTGAATGCTGGAATCTCGGACTGATTTGCAAACAACATTGCCACTTATTATAGTCAATTTGACGTCACTGGCAATATTATTGGTATATCAAATATAATATTTACTATCCTCTAGAGGGCAGTATTGCACTTCTTAATTAATTCCACCATTTCTTTTTAATATTCTTATCTCGGGTCAAAGTTCAATCTGACTTAACAAAGACTCTCTCTCAGTCACTATAGACACTGTGTCTCTACCTGCCATATCTAATTTATATCCCTACTCCCTTTTGGTTACTTATTGAATCTTTATCAGCTGGATTCTTTTCCAGTTAACTCAACAAAATCTTTTCTTTAGTAATTTTATTATTTACCAATTTATACTTTCTACAATATTTATTGGAGTATACATTTCCTACTGTAAATATAATAAAATATACCTTGATTATAAACATATATTTTGTGAATATATCTCTATATTACAGAGATATTAACTCTTATTCCTATACCCAAAAGACAAAATATCTTTTGTTTTAAAAACTTAAGACAGACCAATAAATTTAATTATGACACGTCTTAGCACTTAACTCTAGCATTATCACACAAAAAACATTCTAGGTTCCTTCATGTCTGGCACTTCTAAAAAAAATATAAAAGACTGTAACGTTGGGAGCTTCCAGCCCTACCTGTGTGCTTGAGGGCAGCATGTCTGATGCTGCTCGCTGACCAAAGCCCGGTTTAAATGGAGACAGGCAGGGAGGTGGTTGCATGAGGCGTGGCTTGAGTGGGGGGCGTGGCCTGGTAAAGGTCTTTAAAAACCCTCAGTGTATTCTCAGCAGTTGCCAGATCGTGGTTATCCATACCTGAGCTCCTTGTACCTGACTGCTATATTGAATTAACCCGTTATTGACCTCTGCTTGTTTCTGACTATTCTGCCTTCCGTTGCCCTAGACCATTTTCTTGTACTACGCTACTGCTCTGATATCGACCCGGCTATTCCATTTGACCATTCTGAACTCTGTATTCCTGATTCTGGCTCGGCTGACTACTCCCCGTGTTGTTAACCCTTTCTGTCTAGCTAGTTTACCTGGCCAATTCTAAGGACCAGACAGTTAGAGATCTTTCACGGCTACTCTGTTGGTAGCTTCTGGGCTCTGTGGAGTGTGGGGCGTTAAGTACTGCGTGGTGGGATCTGGGAAACGTGACATTACGATCTGGCCATTATGGATCCCACAGACTTAACACAGCACTTGGCTAACTTTGTATCCAGACAGGATGAGCAGGATCATAGGATGGATCAGTTTGCTATTGCCTTACAAACTATCCTGACTCGTACGGCTCACCTGGAACCAGCTGGGGTTGCACCCCCGCTTGATATACCTGTGTCCCCTGTCGTTCAGACATCCCAGGTACACATGACCGCTCCTATGAGGTTTGACGGTACTCCCTCAGAGTGCCGGGGATTTTTGGTCCATGTGGATATTCATTTTAAATTAAATCCACAGATGTTTTTCTCTGACATTGCCAAAGTGGGGTTCATTATTAATCATCTGTCTGGCAGAGCATTGACATGGGCGACTCCGTTATGGGAGGCAGAGAAGCCTATCATACGGGATTATAAAGAATTCATAGCCGTTACAACGTACATTTAATCCTACCAGAAAGGCCACGGTAGCTGGCAAATCCTTGTTCCGCATACGTCAAGGGAACAGGACTGTTTCTGATTATGCCGTAGAATTTAAAACCTTGATCTCTGATGTGAACTGGACAAATGAGACACTGGTTCTGGCTTTTATGGAGGGGTTATCAGAGTCATTGATGCATGAATTGGCTCCACGTAAACTACCTGAGGTATTGTGTGAACTCATTGATTATTGTATAGATCTGGATAATCAGATAAGGGACAGAAGGACTCCAAGAGAGAAACCCAAGAGACCGTTACCTAGGTTGGCCCCTGTCTTTCAGGCACCACCAAGAGAGTTATCTCCTCCCTCTGAGCCTATGCAACTAGGCCGTACTAGGCTTACAGAGGAAGAGAGAACAAGGCGTTTTCGTGAGGGATTGTGCCTGTATTGTGGTTTGGGGGGACATGTACGATTTCAATGTCCTACTCGTCCTAAGATGCATGATAAGCCGGAAAACTACCGCACCTAAGGCAGCTGAGGAGACAGGCCTTGGGTGTGACGTGCATGTGTCCTGTCAAAGACACTAAACTTATGTTACCAGTATCCTTGGCTTGGGAGACCAAGACCACACAGACTACCGCTTTTTTGGATTCTGGGGGCTGGGCAACTTTATCGATGTTAACTACGCTTCTTCCATTTCTCTACCTCTGGTTGTAAGAGAGACACCCTTAGCCGTCGAAGCCATAGACGGCAGACCGTTATCCTGCCCTAGGATTACTCACGATACAGTTACAGTGGTTCATACCACTGGTCTCTTGCATAAAGAAGAAATCATATTTCAAGTTATCCATTCACCTTCCAATCCTGTTGTACTTGGTTTCCCTTGGTTGGTGAAACATAATCCTGTTATTGATTGGGCTAAGGGAGCGATACTGTCTTGGAGTCCTGCTTGTTTTGGGACTTGTTTAATACCCATTCAGCATGTCGGTGCCCTGAACACACCCACAGCTCCTCCATTGTCTACAGAGGTTCCTGACCAATACGCCGACCTCAGGGCTGTATTTGATAAAAGAGAGGCAGAGAAACTGCCTCCACATAGACCATATGATTGTGCCATAGATATTCATCCTGGTACCATGCCTCCTCGAGGCAAAGTATATCCTCTTTCCATAAAGGAGAACCAAATTATGGAGGAGTACATAAAGGAGAATTTAGAGAGAGGTTTTATCCGACGTTCCTCTTCTCCAGCAGGGGCTGGTTCTTTTTTGTGTCTAAAAAAGAGGGAGATTTACGCCCGTGTATCGATTATAGGGGGCTTAACAAGATCACCATTAAGAACGTGTATCCTATCCCTCTCATATCAGAACTGTTCGACAGGTTAAGGGGTCAGCAGTATACACAAAACTTGATTTAAGAGGAGCTTACAACCTGATACGTATAAAAGAGGGGCATGAGTGGAGAACAGCATTTAACACCAGGAGTGGGCATTATGAATACTTGGTCATGCCTTTCGGTCTTTGTAATGCTCCAGCGGTATTCCAGGATTTTATTAATGATGTGCTCAGAGATTTCTTACAAACCTTTGTTATAGTATACCTAGACGATATATTGATTTACTCTCCCGATCTGAAAACCCACCATGCACATGTCAGACAGGTATTAGCAAAATTACTGGACAATGGTCTTTATTGCAAACTAGAGAAGTGTTTATTCGACATTACTACTGTGAAATTTCTTGGGTATATTATCACTCCAGAGGTTTTGAGATGGATCCTTCTAAACTCACGGCCATCTCAGAATGGCCTCTCCCTCAAGGTCTCAAGGCCATACAGAGGTTTCTGGGGTTTTCCAACTATTATAGGAGATTTATCAAGAATTATTCCGCTGTAGCCTCCCCTATCATTAATATGACACGTAAAGGTCTGAAGAACCAGATCTGGTCTTCTCAATCCAAACAAGCATTCGAAGCCCTCAAACAAGCTTTCACTTCCGCTCCCGTGTTACGGCATCCTGATCCCAGGATTCCGTTTGTTCTTGAGGTTGATGCTTCCGAGATAGGCATTGGGGCTGTCCTGTCTCAAAGAGAGTCTCCAGGAAAACCTCTACATCCTTGTGGGTTCTTTTCAAGAAAATTATCACCAGCAGAAAGCAATTATGATATCGGTAACAGAGAATTGCTTGCTATTGTGTCTGCCCTATCAGAGTGGAGACATTTGTTGGAAGGTACTCTTGACCCTTTATTGATAATTACTGATCATAAGAACCTTACGTACATCGGGGATGCTAAACGTTTGAACGCGAGACAGGCCAGGTGGTCATTGCTACTGTCTCGGTTTAATTTTGTATTGACTTACAGACCAGGTGACCGCAATGTAAAGGCTGATGGCTTATCTCGTCAATATGACCCGTATGAATCTAATACACAAGACCACAATCCTATAGTTCCTCCTGAACGTATTGTGGCTTTCACAGACAGTCTTGTCTGTCTCCTCGCCTTTCCTGGAACGCCTCCAGGCAGTTCAAGTAGGGGCTCCACCTGACAAGCCTCCAGATATGTTGTTTGTACCTGAAAAGGAAAGACAAGAATTACTCATAATGTTTCATGATTCTAAACCAGCAGGTCATCCTGGTATTACTAAGACTCTTACCAGTATCTCCAGACAGTTCTGGTGGCCCACCATGCGACAGGATGTACGTCTGTTTGTTTTGGCTTGTCAAGTCTGTGCCAGAAGCAAAACCAGTAAATCCTTGCCTGTCGGTCTATTGCAGCCTTTACCCATGCCTAAGAGGCCTTGGTCTCATCTATCTATGGATTTTATAGTGGACTTGCCGAAGTCCAAGGGTCATACTGTGGTTCTGACAGTTGTAGACCGCTTCTCCAAAATGGCTCATTTTGTCCCTCTACCTAAGCTTCCTACAGCCAAAGAACTGGCAGTTGTATTTGCTAGAGAGATTGTACGAATACATGGGGTTCCGTCTGAAATAGTCTCTGACAGAGGAGCCCAGTTCGTCTCTCGTTTCTGGAGGGTTTTCTGTGCAGAGATGGGGGTGCGATTGGCCTTCTCTTCAGCATATCATCCACAAACTAATGGGGCAGCAGAGAGGGCAAATCAGGGTCTCGAGCAGTACATACGTTGCTTTACCACACAACAACAAGACAATTGGTCGGAGTTGTTGCCCTGGGCTGAGTATGCACGTAATAACGCCGTTAACGAGACCACTGGCCACTCTCCTTTTTCTGCCATCTATGGTTTTTTCCCTCCGGCTCTACCGCTTCAGTTTACTGAACAGGCCATCCCGGCTCTCGATGACCATCTCACTCAACTGCAAGAGATTTGGAGACAGATTCGAGAAAATATGGAGCGCAATGTTGCTGTCCAGAAACGCAAGGCTGACAGGCATAGGTTACAAGCTCCTCCTATAACGTGGGGGATAGAGTTTGGTTGTCCACTAGGAACGTGAAGTTGCGGGTGCCTTCTATGAAAATGGCACCTCGGTTTATAGGTCCATATAAGATCATTCGCCGCATTAATCCTGTGGCTTATGCTCTTGCCCTTCCTAAACATCTTCGCATGCACAACGTCTTCCACACCTCCCTACTGAAGCCTTTGTTGTGTAACAGGTACACGCGGGTCGTTCCTCCTCCTCCTCCACCTATTCAGGTTGATGGTGAATCTGAGTATGAGGTTAGGAGGGTTTTGGATTCTAGGCTGTGCAGGGGCACTCTGCAGTACTTGGTCGATTGGGTGGGTTATGGTCCAGAGGACCGGTCCTGGATTCCAGCTTCCGACATGTCTGCCTCTAGGTTGGTCAGGGCATTCCATGCCTCGCACCCCGATCGCCCTGGTGGTCGTTCTGCCGCTCGTCCTGTTGGTCGTCCGGTGGCCTCCCATGGAGAGGGGGGTACTGTAACGTTGGAAGCTTCCAGCCCTACCTGTGTGCTTGAGGGCAGCATGTCTGATGCTGCTCGCTGACCAAAGCCCGGTTTAAATGGAGACAGGCAGGGAGGTGGTTGCATGAGGCGCGGCTTGAGTGGGGGGCGTGGCCTGGTGAAGGTCTTTAAAAACCCTCAGTGTATTCTCAGCAGTTGCCAGATCGTGGTTATCCATACCTGAGCTCCTTGTACCTGACTGCTATATTGAATTAACCCGTTATTGACCTCTGCTTGTTTCTGACTATTCTGCCTTCCGTTGCCCTAGACCATTTTCTTGTACTACGCTACTGCTCTGATATCGACCCGGCTATTCCATTTGACCATTCTGAACTCTGTATTCCTGATTCTGGCTCGGCTGACTACTCCCCGTGTTGTTAACCCTTTCTGTCTAGCTAGTTTACCTGGCCAATTCTAAGGACCAGACAGTTAGAGATCTTTCACGGCTACTCTGTTGGTAGCTTCTGGGCTCTGTGGAGTGTGGGGCGTTAAGTACTGCGTGGTGGGATCTGGGAAACGTGACAAAGACTTCACCCAGGAATGAACTCTGTAAAAAAATCTCGTTCATTTCTAAACCTAGAGAAAATTGAAAGAAAAAAACTGTCTTTAAAAACAAAATGGCTACAGGCATCCATTTTACCTTTTTCCTTTCTGTAATATACCCGACAATATTCATTTTCAGAATATTTATTCTACCGAGCCAGGAAACATGGGGAAGTTTCCAACCTCATAGATCTTGTGATATTTTCCGTAGTAATGGTTCGTAGTTATTAGCATAAAGTTGGGTTAAATTTTTGGGGAGTTAAACTCCCAGGTAGCGTATCGAGCCACGAGCCCATTTAAAGGGATATGCTTTTACTACGGCCTTCTTCTGGCGTTCAGTAATTCCCACCCCCAGAACCTCACCTTTAGAGATGTTGATCTTAAAGTTAGACAGTTTCCCATATGTATCCAGTTCTTTCATAAGGTGTACCAGAGATACTAAGGGTTTAGTTAAGGATAGTAGAATATCATCGTCAAATGCTGCTACTTTGTAATGGTGTAGGGGTAAAGAATGGCCATGAATAGAGGGATGGTCCCTTATTCTCTGCAGGAGTGGCTCTAGTGTAAGTATGAATAATAAGGGTGACAACGGGCAACCTTGTTGGGTACCATTTCTTATATCTATGTCAGGGGAGTAGGTGCCAATAACCCTTAAGGAGGCCTTCGGTGTACTATAAAGATTTCTTATCCATGTCAACCATTTTGGTCCGAAACCCAGGATTGATAATGTTTTCAAGAGAAAAGACCAATTAAAGGCCTTTTCGGCATCTATAGATAGGAAGACCGTCGGAGTGTGGGAAGAGATTGCAAGGTGTATAAGATTAATAGCCCTTATCGTGTTGTCCCATGCCTCACAAGTAGGGACGAATCCAGTTTGATCAGGTTGGATCAAGCCGGGGATAAAGGGATTTAATCTTGTCGCCATCATTTTAGTCATGATTTTAACGTCCACGTTTAATAACGAGATGGGCCTATAATTAGCTACTGAGGTGTGAGTCTTGTCTGGTTTGGGGATTAATGCTATGTGAGCACGGAATGTGGCTTGTTCCAGGGAGGTAGATTCATCTAGAGAGTTGAGCATTGCAAGGAATTTAGGGCCTAGGAGGGAGCTAAATGTCTTATAATATGCCACTGAAAACCCATACAGACCTGGGCTTTTGCCTGCTTTCATCGTGCGCAGTGCTGTTGAGAACTCCTCTATCGTGAACGGTGTGTCCAGTACCGACGTCGAGTCAGGGGGTAGAACAGAGTGGAGGGAGTCTTTTAAATAAGAGCGGACATCACTTTCCAGGGGTGGAGAATCTCTTAACTGGTAAAGTGACGAAAAGTATTTATGAAACGCCTCGGATATGTTTTTAGAGAGGTAATGTTCCCTGCCTTCCCATTCTCGTATTTAGGTGTAGCGCTGTTTAAAAACTCTGTTGATGTATTGCTCGGGTTTGGCCACCAGAGGGAGACAAGCGCAATGTAAAGTATACTGGACACAACGGGACTACATTTTCCATCATGCTTTGCGGCGGGGACAGGAAGTGGGTGGGAGAGAGTGAAGGACATCCACAGCCTCGTGCGAAGGAGAGCCAGTGTGAGCCGAGCGACGAAAGGTGGAAGACGCACGTGAGACTGCCAGAGATTGAGACCAGGCCGAAGAGCAGGAGCTGCCTTGCGGGTGCTGCGAATCAGAGACAGTGCTGGCGGAGACCTATCCACACATCGCTGAGAGGTTTTTGTGCAGACACAACGTTCCGGTTTGGACCCCGATTAAGGAGACCACGATGATCCACTGGGAGTGCAGGCGGTAGGCCGTAATTCTCGTTACCGAAATCGGACAAGCAGGAGAAGCGGATCCGGTGGCACAGAGTTCCAGTATAATCAAGCGGAGAGAGATCCTTGATCGGACAGTGGAACAGATTGTCTAGCAGATGGTTGAGAGGCCTTCCAGGCCACAGTCCAAGTTTAAACAAAGCACGCTGCAGTATTGTTTAAATCTACAGGGCCCCAACGTGACTGGTCGAAGAATTGCTCAATCCATTCACTGGCCAGTTGAATATAGTACCCGGGTACCTGCATCGCACACACACACCTTTTTGGGACATTACTTTTACGGGACTTACACTCCAGAAACGAAGGGGTTAAACTTTCCTTTTGCCGCCGGGTGTTTTTCTCGCATTATGAAATCCTGTCGTTCATATACCGTATTCACATTATATATGCCGCTTTATTGGGATCAGTAAAGTATATAATCTATAAAATCCACAACAGTGCTGGTGTATATTTATTCCCTAGTGCGGTGAGACTAACCCTAGGTTAAATTCAGCGGCTCCTCCGGGAGTGAGCGCTACATAGGGATGTAAGTAGTTTGGCGACGGTGGTTTAGGGCATTTGCTAAAAGTCGGCCACATTTGTTTCCTTGAGTGTAATACGTTTGTTTAGTTAGCAGCAATGATTTAAAGGGTTGTTGGGACAGTATAGAGTTTAGGTGTGCTCTTTGTTCTGTTAGGTCCTTAAAGATGTCAAGGGATTGGACGGATTTGTGTGCAGTCTCCAAGTCGTGTATACGTTGAAGGACGGTGTCCAGAGTCTCCCTGTGTTCCTTTTTATGTTGTGCACCTATCTGAATAAGATGTCCTCTTATGACACATTTATGCACCTCCCACAAGGTCGGTAAGAGAATTCCCGGAGTGGAATTCTCCTCAAAGTACTGTTCGATTGAGCCTGAAGGGTTTCTCGAATAACCACATCTCGAAGTAACGATTCATTTAAGCGCCACGTGCGGTGTGGAGGCGGGATGGATTGAATATCCACCCACATCAGTACTGGGGCATGGTCTGACCATGTGATGGGGCTATTTTGACTTTTGTCAGGTAGTGTAATTGGTGATGTGGGATTAAAAACGTGTCCAGTCTGGAGTATGAGTGGGCTACTGCTGAATAAAAAGTGTAATCTCTTACGGTAGGGTTCAGGGCTCTCCAACCGTCCACCAATTGCTGTTGATGGAGAAGATGGAGGAATCTGCTGCGCAGCAATTCGTCCATGGCAGGGGTCGGGTGGACCCCCTCCCTGGAGGAGTCGACAGAGACGTTAAAGTCTCCGCCACAAATTTAAAGTCCCTCCCAGAAGTTATCCAGTTTGAACAGAATAGATCGGATTGCAACCCATTGGCCTCTATTTGGGAGATATATATTAGCTAGAGTGATCATCTGATTACCCATTGTTCCTTTCACAAACAAAAATCTGCCATTAGCGTCTTGTTGTTGATGCAGTACAGTAAAGGGTTTGTGATGAGTGAAAAGTATCGCTACTCCATGTGCTTTAGATGTATCGTAATTACTGTAAAAGCTTTGTGAGTAAAAACGGGATATCAGTGAGGGAGGAGCATCCGCCCTGAAGTGTGTCTCCTGCAGGAAGACTATATCCCCACCCTGTCTATGGAGATCAGTAAGTGCTTTGCGTCGTTTCTGGGGCGAGTTTAAACCACGTACATTCAGTGTAATAAACTGTATTTTGGTGATAAGGCAAGGAGTGTTAATTAATGGATATTAAACTTTTTCAAACAATACGTGGAAAGTAGCTACGTGGGTCAGGAAGACCTTCTAAAATTTACAGTAACCTGTCCACAGAAATACTACAGCAATGCTTTAAGCAAATAACAGATAAACACTTATAATAATAGTAAATATATAGAACAAGTGGTCGGTGTAAAACCGGCGATATAACAACTAATCGTCCCGATTTTAAGGTTGGCTTCCCAGCTAACTCGCCGGCAGAAGCAAAAGTCACCGCGACTTGGGGGGGGGGTACCAGTCAGTTGACTGAGTTCAGAAAACAATCAAAATGTTAGGTTGTCACAAGTGAGAGAGATGGCACGGAACTGAAAACAAAAATAGTCAGTACCAGTGGGGGAGATCCTGTGATGTAAGCAACTAAGTACATGTTAAAGGCCCGACAGAAATCGTCCAGAGGAGAGATGACGGTACATGGAAGAGGGAGTGATAGTAGATAAGTGAACAACTCTCGAGTACTGGAGGACTCATGGGTCATCAGGTTCCCCGGCAGAAGCATGAAGTGACCTGAACAAGAGTGAAATTACTTTGGGGGGTGCGCTGTGGGCATAGAGAGTTGTGACCTTGATACACCACGTCCTCTTTTGATTGGTGTCTGCCATCGGGACGTTGAGGCTGAGGCGGAGGTGGGGCCATATCCAAAGAAGTACCGCCGTACCAGTCCAGGATAGCCATGTCCTCCATAGCAAGAGCCTTCAAAAGAGGGGGTAGGTCCGCCGCACACATGATGGCATAGTGTACTCCTTCCACGCTCACTAGTAAAGCAAACGAGTATCCCCAATGGTACCTGATCTGTCGCTCCCGAAGCGCCTCCGTCACTGGTTCCAGCAGTCGCCTTGCTTGAAGTGTGGTCCAGGACAGTTCTGGGAATAGTTGTATGATGTTGCCATGGGGATCTTTAATCTCTTGTCTGCGTGCTGCTTGGAGTATTCCTCTTTTTGCCGATGTTAATGCAGGCGGCAGATGACGTCCCGGGGCATTGCATTTTGTGCTCCTTTCGGCTTCAGCGCCCGCTGAGCTCTATCAAAGTGTACCGGGGCGTCTGGAGGTTTCCCCGTTATTTTATTAAAAATGATCCTCAGTGTCTCCATAAGCTGCTCGCCTCCCTCTGGAGGTTCTGGAAAGCCCCTGAGTCTCAAATTATTGCATCTACCCCTAATGTCCTGATCATCCAGAGCCCTGTGTAAGCGTTGAAATTAGGTATTGTGGGCTTCTAAACCGGTTTCCAAACGGGATAGACTGTCTTCCACCACATCGCGGTCCTCCTCCAGTTGGAGTACTCTGGATCCTACCTGACGGATATCAGCATCCATCTCCTCTATTTGGGTGGAAAATGAGGCTTCTAATCTCCCCAGTATAGTTTCCAGATCTCCTTTCGTGGGTAGGTTGCGTAGGATGTCTGTAACTAATGCCTCCGGGTCTTTATGTGGTTCCACGATGCTTGCGGGCGAGGAAGCCTGAGAAACTCCCGTGGTCGGTGCCATCTTAGGGCCTCGTGGAGTGCTTCCAGTTGCCAGCAACTCTGCAAATTATTGAGTGATACCTTCTGGTTTCGCCGCTCCTTGTGGGTCCTTCAGTCTTTGGGCTGACTGGGTGCGTTTCTTGTGGGTCATGGTATCTTCCTTCCGGTCAGATTTCCCCTTTTGTAGCTCGTCCGTGCCGGGGCTCCGCTGCACGGCAACCTACTCCATCTGCAGTCAGGCCCCCGCCAATTCGTGAAAAATTTAAAGGGTACTGGTAGATCACCGAGGGTAATCAAGAAAAATTTAGAAGCAGTGCAAGCTGAGAAAAATTATGGAGAAGAAAAAAAAAAACACCCTTGAATATTAAGAATAAAAGGAGGGAGCAGTAGTCACAGGACGGACCACTCAAAAAATTAGGTTATAAAATTTAGAAAGAGATAGATTGCCCAGGACAGTCCGAAAAAATTAAAGTCCTAAAAAGGCACAAAAATTTGAAAGGAAAATTGAGGAGAATAAAGTGGAAAATAGTGGGCCCGCAAGGGACCACCAGAAAAATTCTGTATCTAATAAAAGTTAGTCAGAGAAAATTTTAAGAGGCAGTGGATTCGCACGTGTCTACCATAAAAATTCGACGTCGTAGGCAGTGAATATAGTCCACTTAAAAGAGGGTCCGCCGCAGTGATCACTTGTAGGCAAGACAGGAGGGGCTGTGGCCTGGACAAGGACCCCAATCTTTGCCGTCAGCAGGGCTTCTGTAATTCAGAGAGTGAGGAGTATGATGTGGTGATCGATGCACTGCTCTTCAGCCCAAAAATATATAATCGGCAAACAATAGGAAAGTCAGCAGGCCGAGCGCCGAGAGACGGAGGGTATTAAATCGAAGCTAGGTAGGCCTCATACCTACTCACGTGATGGCCGTAGTCCGTCTGCGCGTAAGAAGCGGTGTCTCTCAGGGGCAACTCGGGTGCGCCAGTAAAAACTTAGGCAGCTATTTGGGTGAAAATACCACAGTACATTTCAGGAGCGCAAAATAAAAGTTAGTCCTTTTTGAGTTTTGGAGTCTCAAAAATCTCCGAGACAAAGTCTCTTTTCAAAGATAGTCCAGAATGTTCTCCGGTCACATGATGGGAAGTACCGGAATGGGAGAGAAGAAAAAGGAAAAAAAAAGAAAAAACACAAATTGGGCAATATCGTGTATGTAATACGAATAATAGAACAAGAAGAAAAAACTCACAAGTGCAGAGCTGAATAGCTCAATGTTGTGCGCAGTTGAGTCTCTACGGGGGACTCCACCCTCAGATGATGGGAATTCTTGTTCCGCTGTTTGCCTCAATCAGATGTTTCGCGTTGCATAGGCATCAAGTGACCTCGGAAGAAACGTGTTATAGCGTAATCCCGTTTATATATGTATATTCAAGTGAAATTCCAGAAGGAGGTACTCACATATTACAGAACCTCCTATGTAGGTGGTTCCGTATTAAGAGCAGTAGACCACTTCACAGGGGGTCTGAACCTCTGACTGGATAGGTGGGTATACTCCAACAAATGGGCAGATGGATCGAAAAAAATATGAAGGTATGCGGTACCAGGATAAAATGAATAAATGAATGTGTCATGCGGTACCAAGCATGTAATATAAAAGAAGAGGTTATAAGTGGGAAAAAGAAAGGTTTTATTTAAAACATATTAAATGAATAAAAGTGGGGATAACATCGAGACGTGTTTCCCTTACCAAGTCTGTAAGCTTCCTCAGTCGAGTAATCACCCACAGTTGTGCCTCCACAGTTTATAACCTCCATGAATTGGCGCCACAAGATTGTAGCGTGCGTTCCACTTCAAGCCCATCCACTTGCGTTCCATTCAAATCACTTCCGCATCTGCTTCATCCAAATCGTTTCCGCTTGCGTTCCATCTGAAACGTTTGCCCTTGCGTTCCAGCGGAAGTGAATCGGGTATACATAGTTACTGCTTGCGTTCCATCTAAAATACTTGCGCTTACGTTCTAACAAGAGCGGATCAGACAAGAATAGCTCCTCTAATTTCGGACAGCAATATTCCTCCAATGGATCAATGTCTTCTATTCCAAAAAACATTTTGTGACAATACAAACAATTGACCCAATTTTTACAGATCACATACACCCAACAACCAAAGGAAAAAAAAATGAAGGTGGTAAAAGGAAGAAAGAGCACTGAGGGAGAATATCTGATGAAAGATGTACAATGAGCCTGTCAAAAGGGATACATGATGCAGCTATTTCAGAAAATGATGGATCTCAAAATCGGCATTCAAGCCGCCTGGAATTAGGGTGTCTAATGTATAAATCCACCTCATCTCGGTCATAATTAATTTTCTGTTCAGATCTTCACCCCTCCAATTACATTTGACAGCCTCTATAGCAAAAAATTGAATATCTTTTACGTTACAACCATGAATATCACGAAAATGAAGGGACACACTATGTTTTTCATAGCCTCTCACTATGTTGCACAAGTGTTCATTAATTCGTACATACAGGGGTCTTGACGTTTGCCCTATGTAGTTTTTACCGCATGGGCATTTCAATAAATAAACCACGTTCCTGGAATGGCAGGTAATAAGCTGCTGGATTTTATAACTAGAATTGGTTCTAGGTGCAACAAATTCGCGAATCGTTCTTTTTCTATTCAATGTTTTTCTGCATGCAATGCATTGGCCACATCCATAAAAACCGGCTTGTATTCCAAATGGATTCTCAAGTGTGGATTTCTTCTCTATGATATGATTTCTAACTAGTTGACGTCCTGAACTTCTTCCACCCCTGTAGATAATAGAAGGTTTGTCAGACAGTATTGCGTTGAGAATAGGGTCTCTCTTCAAGATGGACCAATGTTTTTCTATTGATTTCCTAATCTCTCTGTTATATACGTTGAAATCTAAAATGAAAGATACAGCATTTTCTTGAGTGTTTATCTGTTGTTTACTAGTCAGGAGGGTTGATCTCTTCATTTGTAATACTTCTTCTTTAGTGATTTCAAGAGTTTGCTTCTGATATCCCTTATTGGCAAACTCATGTATAAGTTTTTGAGATTGCAGCTGGTACTGTCCAAAATCGGAACAATTTCGACGAACCCTAACCATCTGTCCCTTGGGTATACCATTAAGCCAGGGTGGGTAATGATCGCTTCTTTTGTCGCTATAGCCGTTCACATGGACATCCTTAAAATGAGTTTTTGTACCAACCTTTCCATTCTCTATATACAGAGTAAGATCAAGAAAATCTACTGTGTCTCTATTGATGGTGGATTCTAGTTTAATGCCTACTGAGTTGGCATTTAGATGAATGAGAAATGATTCCAAATCGGCATAACTGCCTTGCCATATAATCATTATTGGCAAGGCAGTTATGCCGATTTGGATCATTTCTCATTCATCTAAATGCCAACTCAGTAGGCATTAAACTAGAATCAAAAACTTATACATGAGTTTGCCAATAAGGGATATCAGAAGCGAACTCTTGAAATCACTAAAGAAGAAGTATTACAAATGAAGAGATCAACCCTCCTGACTAGTAAACAACAGATAAACACTCAAGAAAATGCTGTATCTTTCATTTTAGATTTCAACGTATATAACAGAGAGATTAGGAAATCAATAGAAAAACATTGGTCCATCTTGAAGAGAGACCCTATTCTCAACGCAATACTGTCTGACAAACCTTCTATTATCTACAGGGGTGGAAGAAGTTCAGGACGTCAACTAGTTAGAAATCATATCATAGAGAAGAAATCCACACTTGAGAATCCATTTGGAATACAAGCCGGTTTTTATGGACGTGGCCAATGCATTGCATGCAGAAAAACATCGAATAGAAAAAGAACGATTCGCGAATTTGTTGCACCTAGAACCAATTCTAGTTATAAAATCCAGCAGCTTATTACCTGCCATTCCAGGAACGTGGTTTATTTATTGCAATGCCCATGCGGTAAAAACTACATAGGGCAAACGTCAAGACCCCTGTATGTACGAATTAATGAACACTTGTGCAACATAGTGAGAGGCTATGAAAAACATAGTGTGTCCCTTCATTTTCGTGATATTCATGGTTGTAACGTAAAAGATATTCAATTTTTTGCTATAGAGGCTGTCAAATGTAATTGGAGGGGTGAAGATCTGAACAGAAAATTAATTATGACCGAGATGAGGTGGATTTATACATTAGACACCCTAATTCCAGGCGGCTTGAATGCCGATTTTGAGATCCATCATTTTCTGAAATAGCTGCATCATGTATCCCTTTTGACAGGCTCATTGTACATCTTTCATCAGATATTCTCCCTCAGTGCTCTTTCTTCCTTTTACCACCTTCATTTTTTTTTCCTTTGGTTGTTGGGTGTATGTGATCTGTAAAAATTGGGTCAATTGTTTGTATTGTCACAAAATGTTTTTTGGAATAGAAGACATTGATCCATTGGAGGAATATTGCTGTCCGAAATTAGAGGAGCTATTCTTGTCTGATCCGCTCTTGTTAGAACGTAAGCGCAAGTATTTTAGATGGAACGCAAGCAGTAACTATGTATACCCGATTCACTTCCGCTGGAACGCAAGGGCAAACGTTTCAGATGGAACGCAAGCGGAAACGATTTGGATGAAGCAGATGCGGAAGTGATTTGAATGGAACGCAAGTGGATGGGCTTGAAGTGGAACGCACGCTACAATCTTGTGGCGCCAATTCATGGAGGTTATAAACTGTGGAGGCACAACTGTGGGTGATTACTCGACTGAGGAAGCTTACAGACTTGGTAAGGGAAACGCGTCTCGATGTTATCCCCACTTTTATTCATTTAATATGTTTTAAATAAAAACTTTCTTTTTCCCACTTATAACCTCTCCTTTTATATTACATGCTTGGTACCGCATGACCCATTCATTTATTCATTTTATCCTGGTACCGCATACCATTATATTTTTTTCGATCCATCTGCCCATTTGTTGGAGTATACCCACCTATCCAGTCAGAGGTTCAGACCCCCTGTGAAGTGGTCTACTGCTCTTAATACGGAACCACCTACATAGGAGGTTCTGTAATATGTGAGTACCTCCTTCTGGAATTTCACTTGAATATACATATATAAACGGTATTACGCTATAACACGTTTCTTCCGAGGTCACTTGATGCCTATGCAACGCAAAACATCTGATTGAGGCAAACAGCGGAACAAGAATTCCCATCATCTGAGGGTGGAGTCCCCCGTAGAGACTCAACTGCGCACAACATTGAGCTATTCAGCTCTGCACTTGTGAGTTTTTTCTTCTTGTTCTATTATTCGTATTACATACACGATATTGCCCAATTTGTGTTTTTTCTTTTTTTTCCTTTTTCTTCTCTCCCATTCCGGTACTTCCCATCATGTGACCGGAGAACATTCTGGACTATCTTTGAAAAGAGACTTTGTCTCGGAGATTTTTGAGACTCCAAAACTCAAAAAGGACTAACTTTTATTTTGCGCTCCTGAAATGTACTGTGGTATTTTTGTTCTTATTTCTATATCGGGTGAGGGATACACTCCACGGTGAGCTGCATAAATTGTACAATCTACCTTCTCACAATACGGTATAATCCACCTTTTTCTTACATATCATCAGCGCCTATAACACTTTTGACCCATTTGGGTCATCTTCCTTTTTGAGTAAGCTATTTGGGTGAGTTGGACACCTCCACCTCACCTCCAGCGGTTAGCAGGCTCCAGGATTAGCGGCACAAGTTTAGTTCCGGCGCGAGGTGTCATGCATCCTCCCGATTTTGCGGGACCGTGCCGCCCGACGATGTCCCGGTGATCACCCGGGATGTTAAGGTAGTAGGTGGTAGGCGATAAAATCCGTTTTCGCCTGGATTGTTGGCTACAAAAATACTTTTAAGCCGGCGGGTTGACGGAGCTCAGCTCACACACATCCTCCTCGCCTGGCTTCCGGACATGCCCCCCTTCATCAGATTTTTGAGCCATCATGTTAAATGCATGTCTGTCCATTATCACATTCCTTTCAGGGAGACAGATGCAGGGACAGAGGGGGGCAGTGAGAGAGTGAGGAGAGATGCAGGGACAGAGGGGAGGAAGAAAGATTCACATCCTTTGCTGCCCATGTCTTTCAGATGCACTCGATGTCAGGTCGGGCTTCTCCTTATGATTTAGCTGCACAGCTTCAGCCGGCATCCTCTGTCCTCCTCCGTGACTGCTGACCCAAAGCTGAACAGCTCAGGTTTCAGGGCAGGAGGAGGTCAGGGCTCCAGTCTGTAAGCCCAGCAGTGACCTGTCTTCCAGGGAGCCATCGGGGATGTAAAAAAACAAACCCTACAGAATAAAACTAGTGTGTCCTGTCTGAAGGAAAGTGAGCAGTTCACTCTCCCAACATTAACAGGAGCAGTGAAGTAAATTAAGGGCTCCCAAAAAACTTGTGTTGATTACCGCTCACAACAGGAATCCTTCCAGTTATCCCCCTTTAGCAGGTTATACAGGGCCAGAGAGCGAGGAGTTAGGGAAGATCATCTCCACCCCCTGCCAGTGACACGCTGGGTCAGGGGAGGCAGCTGCCCCCGACATCGTGCAGCTTGGGGAGGGGGAAACTCTCCGTTCTTCTCCAGCCCCCTGCCAGTGACAGAGACGCAGAGAGCAGCTGCCTTCCCTGACCCAGAACATCCATGTCACTGGCAGGGGCTGGGCAGTGGGCAGGCATGTACGACAGACGTCTGGACATGAATTGAGGCCAGCAGCCGGGTCAAAAAAAACCCTACAGCTGCCGCCGGAATACGCAGCACAGGCAGCACGAAATAACTCATCGTGCTGCCTGAGTGTGCCCTCGTACTCCGTTAATTTCCACTCACCAAATGCGAGCAGGTGAGTGGAAATTTTGCAGTCTGGCTTATTGGATTGGATCCAATAACTTAGGCGGTTTTGCGGCAGGTATATTCGATTTGGTGATTTTTCAACTGATTTTCCCAGACTTCAGGGTCGTGGAATTTGATTCCCTTATGTGAAGGAGCAATTTTACATATTCAAAAGCCTGTTTCTCCTACCTGAACTACAAGTCTCTATATCCCATAATCGCATACATTTCTAATTTATACCTTTTGTCACGGATGGGCCGGTACTGGGGCGCCTGGCAGCAGATTCCTCGCTGCTCGCTGGCCAGGCGCCGAATGATAACGCTACCGGGCGCGCTCACGTGGGACGCCGGGGGGGGCGGAGCCTGGCGTTGTGACGCGGAACCGCCGGGTTTAAAACCCGGCTTCACTAGTTCGCCGGTGCCCTGACGTGGTGTTTCACTTCCCGCAGAGCTCTTGTGTTTTTGGCTTAATATCTGTGTCTGACCTTGCTTCTGGAAATAACCATTCTGTGTATGACTCCTGGCATTGGCAAACCAACTATTCTGTGTATGACTCCTGGCATTGGCAAACGAACCACTCTGTGTATGACCCCTGGCATTGGCAAACGAACCATTCTGTGTATGACCCCTGGCATTGGCAAACCGACCATTCTGTGTATGACTCCTGGCATTGGCAAACGAACCACTCTGTGTATGACCCCTGGCATTGGCAAACGAACCATTCTGTGTATGACCCCTGGCATTGGCAAACGAACCACTCTGTGTATGACTCCTGGCATTTGCAAACGAACCATTCTGTGTATAACCCCTGGTATTGGCATTTCCTCTGCTCTTGGTTCTGCCCTTAACGTTGGTACCGAGGAGGTCAGTCTATGTGGCACCCTAAGCACACATCAGATTACCTCTGTTATAACTAAGGTCCTAGGGAGAACATATACTCTAGTCTGTACCTCTGTCTGGTGTTTCCCTTTGTTTATCTATTGCCTGATTAATTATCTATCTAGCTTTACCGACCATTCAAGGATCGGAAGGGTAGAGAGCGGTCTACGAAAAAGGACCACTATCTTGGCAGTCAGAGGGATTCGTGACAATACTCTATTCTATACCTCTGTCTGGTGTTATCACTTGTTTATCTATTGTCTGGTTAATCGTCTATCTAGTTTTGCCGACCATTCAAGGATCGGAAGTGTAGAGAGCGGTCTACGTAAAGGGACCACTATTTTGTTAGTCAGAGGGATCCGTGACACCTTTATACTTGTTTCTCAATTCTCAAGAAGCATATCTCTTTCAGGATCAAGTACAGGTGAAACTTGAGAAATTAGAATATCGTGCAAAAGTTCATTTATTTCAGTAATGCAACTTAAAAGGTGAAACTAATATATGAGATAGTTCAAGCCATGATTTGTCATAATTGTAATGATTATGGCTTACAGCTCATGAAAACCCCAAATCCACAATCTCAGAAAATTAGATTATTGTGAAAAGGTGCAATATTCTAGGCTCAAAGTGTCCCACTCTAATCAGCTAATTAAGCCATAACACCTGCAAAGGGTTCCTGAGCTTTTAAATGGTCTCTCAGTCTGGTTCAGTAGGAATCACAATCATGGGAAAGACTGCTGACCTGACTGTTGTGCAGAAAACCATCATTGACCCCCTCCATAAGGAGGGAAAGCCTCAAAAGGTAATTGCAAAAGAAGTTGGAAGTTCCCAAAGTGCTGTATCAAAACACATTAATAGAAAGTTATGTGGAAGGGAAAAGTGTGGAAGAAAAAAGGTAAACAAGCAGCAGGGATGACCGTAGCCTGGAGAGGATTGTCAGGAAAAGGCCATTCAAAAGTATTGGGGACTTTCACAAGGAGTGGACTGAGGCTGGAGTCAGTGCATCAAGAGCCACCACACACAGACGGATCCTGGACATGGGCTTCAAATGTCGTATTCCTCTTGTCAAGCCGCTCCTGATGAAGCCTTATGGCGAAACGAATCCATTGTATAAAAGGCAGCAGCAAGAATAACAGTGTAATCTCCAGCTGAGGAAGCCATTAATGTTTATTTTAACTAATAAATGTTTTTATTCTAATTCAATTGCTGTCTGCCTTTATGATCCTGCAAAGAAGGTCTGGGGAACACCTTTATGACTCCCTGTGCACATTGTGACGGAGCCAATAGAGGCTCAACCGTTTGTAAGTTTGAATTTGGCTCTCTTCTCTAAAACCACAAAATATTTGTGATTTACCACACCAAGAGGTGCCCTTTTTTTGTTTTTTGTCAATTGTTCTGCAGTTTTTTTGCTTTTGGCAAATCCCGGAGAAGTGAATCGAAGGGTCTATGGGCACCTGTTATAAGTCCCTGTCTGCTATATTCCTGAGAGCCGGTCGTAGGCTCCCCAGAATGTGACTTAAACAACAATACAAGTTACTCTCATCTTGGGTGCTGTTATACTGCGCAATTTTGGTCCTCTCTGTGTTTTCTCCTGCAGTACACATCCCATCTATATTCTTAAGAAGACCTACTCCTGAAGATAAGGACTACTGTTTATGGACATATATACACATGTCTACCCCACTTTCTTGTGGACTCAGGTCTTTTAGCGCTGTGTTGTTTTTCTGTCTAATTGTCATTCGGGTATTTAGAGAAACCCCCACACACAACATTCAGCGAGTGGGATAGACACTGATTTCCGGTGGGCGCTTCACCCCCTTCTCTCTCTTAACAAACAACGTCAGACGCGTCTTACCTGAGCTAAAGAAAAACAGACCTGGTCTGTTGCTCAGTGGTCCAAAGTCCTCTTTTTTGAGGAGAGCAACTTTTGCATCTCATTTGGAAACCAAGGACCCAGAGTATGGAGGAAGAATGGAGAGGCACACACTGCAAGAGGCTTGAAGTCCAGTGTGAAGTTTCCACAATCTGTGTTGATTTGGGGGGCCAGGTCATCTGCTGGTGTTGGTCCACTGTGTTTCATTAAGTCCAGGGTCAACGCAGCCGTCTACCAGGAGATTTTGGAGCACTTCATGCTTCCTTCAACAGAGAAGCTTTATGGGGATGCTGACTTCATTTTCCAGCAGGACTTGGCACCTGCCCACACTGCCAAAAGCACCAAAACCTGGTTCAATGACTGTGGGATTACTGTGCTTGATTGGCCAGCAAACTCGCCTGACCTGAACCCCATAGAGAATCTATGGGACATTGCCAAGAGAAAGATGAGAGACATGAAACCATACAATGCAGAAGAGCTGAAGGCTACTATTGAAGCATCCTGGTCTTCCATAACACCTCAGCAGTGCCACAGGCTGATAGCTTCCATGCCACGCCGCATTGAAGCAGTAATTGTTGCAAAAGGGGCCCAAACCAAGTAATGAGTACATATGCTTGCTTATACTTTTCAGAGGTCCGATATTGTTCTATGTACAATCCTTGTTTTATTGATTGCATGTAATATTCTAATTTTCTGACATTGTGGATTTGGGGTTTTCATGAGCTGTAAGCCATAATCATCACAATTATGACAAATCACAGCTTGAACTATCTCATATATTAGTTTCACCTTTTAAGTTGCATTACTGAAATAAATGAACTTTTGCACGATATTCAAATGTTTTGAGTTTCACCTGTATATCTCTAACAGGTGCCTGAACATGAGTTAGCTGGAAACCAGTGGTGGCAACAGGGACAGCACCCCACCAGTTTTCCGTTGCATAAAAAAAGAAACCTAAAGAAAAAAATTATAATTTGCATGGAGTCTCAAATTTATAATTTTTTTTGTTGTGTGAGGATGTATTGGTAAGAAAAAGAAGCTTAACAGGTCTATTCAAAGAAAGGTGAAACTCAGGAGAATGACCAAAGAAGTGTAAATTCCAGGTCAAAATAGCCAAACCAGAAAAATTCTCCCATGCATCTCACTTGTTATATTAATATGTGGGTAAAAGCTTCTTGATCCAAGGAGAAATCTGACAGCCATCCTGGGGTCAAGAAGGAATTTTTTCCCAGTATGTTGCATATTGGCGAGTTTTCCAGTTTCTTTTGGATCAACAGCAGTAGGGGAATGTGTGAAAGGCTGAACCTGATGGATGCCTGTATTTTATCCTATGTAACCAAAATGTTTCCAAATCGGCTATTTGGTCTAGATTGTTCTCCTGGTTTTCACCTTTCTCTGAATAACCCTTTTAATTTTGATTCATAGTTTGTTTTTATTAGTTACTTCGTATTTCGGATCGATTCCTAGTTTCATTTTTATTAGCTATTTCATTTTATTAGTTATTTCGGAATGTGAAATGGGTGAATTAATTGCTTAAATTAGGGTAAAAAAAAATAAAGATACCTAATCCACCTGTCCTTGGTGCTGAAACCTATTCAGCACCATTGACAGCAGTTCCACAGGACTCCGGAGGAAAAGATCCCCCTCTCCTTGGTGCTGAAACCTATTTAGCACCAAGTACAGCAGCTCTGCAGGGCTCTGGAGCTACTGTTCTTGGTGTTGAATAGGTCTCAGCACCAAGGATAGCATCCGCTGAACGCAGCCAGAGAAGGAAAGAAAAAAACCCTGCTGCGTTCAGCAAAGAAAAAAAGCCTTGTTTTAAAATAATTAGGAATCCAAAAATTTCACCAAAAAAATCCTGAAAAATGCCTAGAAAAAATCCTAAAAATAAATAAAGAGACTTTTTGCTGCAAGTGAAAAGAATAACCGGTTGAAAAAATATTTTTAAAAAAAGGGGAATATTTTTTACATCGAAGCCTGTTTAAACCTGTCGAATGAACCACCGAACATCAGGGCATTTCACCCAGGACATACTTGAAAACGAGAGAAATCTCAATGTATCCTTCCTGGTAAAATCCTTTTATAAAAAAAATATATATATTTCGGTGCTGTTTGGCATCCTCTGAATAGATTAACCGTTACTTGTCTATGGGGAAGTTCACGGTCACTGAACTGCACCGAACGGCACCATGGCGCTGTTCTTGGCCTGTGGTGTTGAATTCAACAGATAGAGCACCACGGACTCTGGACAGGGATGTGGTGCTGCTGAATTTTTGAAATGAAGTAACGAATCGATTCGTAGATATAGAATTGATTTGTTATATTCCATTTTGTTTTTGTTACATTTTGGATGGAACCGATTCATGATTTCAGACGTGCTTCTGAAATATGAATCGGTAAACTTTGTCCGAATTTTGATTCGGAACAAACAAAATGCACATCTCTAGTAATGTGTGCTCTATGTGCATGGGAGTTTCATTGCTTATGTTTCTGTAATACATTCATACACACCGCACATCACAGCGAATTTTATTGCTCAAAAGTTCTGTGATACATTCCTATATCATAGAATCCACAGCAATAAAACTCACAGTAAAGAGAGGTGCATATGAGTGTTGCTATGAGTTTTATTGCTGTGGATTCTATGATACATTTGTAGCGCTCACTCCCGGAGGAGCCGCTGAAAATGAACCACGGGTCAGTCTCCCCGCACTAGGGAATAAATATACTCCAGCACCGCTGTGAGTTTTTATAATTTAAATAGTTTACTAAAATAGTAAGCAGACGTTGAGACACGGTATTCACAGGTATTATTACAGTATTATCGTATCGCGGTAAAAACGCGTAGCGGGAAAGAAACGAAACACGAGGCTTCGTATTTCGGAAAAATATTATATTCGCAACCGAACAGAAAAGAAATGCAATTGCCCGAAAATTCGAAAAAGGGACACGTAGCGAAACCCAAAACACAATCTCTTCGTATTTCGATAAACGCGCAGCGGAAAAGAGAAAAATATATTCGGAACGTATCTTTAACTCCCGTTCCGATTCGTAACAGAATGAGTCCTGCACAGGTTAAGTCCCGGAATGTAAAAGGTGTGTATGTGTGTGTGTGGTACCCGGGTACTGTTCAACTGGCCAGTGAATTTACTTAAGGAATGTCTTCGACTAGTCAAGTTGGGGCCCTGTGGACTTTAAAGAGAAAACAGCAGCGTGTTCCTTATTTACATACAGCCTTGGAGGCCTCTCACCCATCCACCGGTTGCTTTAGGCTCCGCTGACCCAGGACGTCTCTCCGCTCGATATTGACTGGGGATACTTGCGGCCGGATCCGTTGTCTGACTTTCCGTAGCTTGTCCACGACTTGTCCAGCTCACCGCCTGCTCTCCGTATCCGATCAACTCGCGGCAACTCCTCACTCGAGGTCTTCGGTTTCTTTGATCTGCAGCAATCCCTGGAACTTGGAGGTCTCCTTCTCCTTAGGCTGAATGACCCGATAAAGGAACTGACAGGTCTCACTCGCGCTCTGGCCTAGGCCCTCTAGCGATGTCTTGCACTGCGTCTGCTCTCTCTCGTTCCCTGCGCGCTCTGGCGCGTTCTCCACGAGGTTCGGGATGTAAGCGTCCTGTGTCCCACCCACTTCCTGTCTCTTTGCAAAGCACGCCGGGAAATGTAGTCCCAATGTCCAGTGTCTCTAATCGCGATTGTCTCCATCTTGTGGCCAAAAATAGGTACTGCCAGCAGCAAGATTTTAACACAGCGCTACACTCTCCCCCTCCTAGAACTCTTGGGTCTCTCCAAGGAGGTACAACAGTTACATTACATTTCCACAATATTTGAATACAGTTTACATAACATGTACAGGTTCAGCAGCATACATGTAGTGGGTTAGGAACACTTCCTCAAGTTGATTCATATTTTGGGCTACCTCAGCTAGCATAGCAGACACTTCGGGCAACCTCTGCACTGTGGTGATGGCGTCTTAAGTGCTATGTCCTGGTGAGTCGTAGGTGAGTCGTTGGGGCGGTCGAACAGAGCGTTTTGGGTCTGGCTCAATCAGTTCCTCTTCAGGTGGAAGTACTATAGGTGCTGGCTCAGTCCTTCTCTCTATCACTGGAGCAGACGTTTCTTCAGAGTATGATCCCTCCAGTGAAGGCATAGAACTATAATCGCCTGAATAAGCTTCAACTTCCGGAGCTACCGGGATCCCAACAGCCTCAGGGACTTCCAGCTGAAATTCAAGAGCTTCAGGGATTTCAACAGTCTCAGGGACTTCCAGCAGAAATTCAGGAGCTTCAGGCCTCAAGTTACTCCCACCGCTCAGGAACAATGACAACCTCCTCAGGCTCCGGTGAGCGCATCCAGTCTAGACAATAACTCTCTTCTTCACTGTCTCTTTCGCTCTCTTCGACAACCCGGGTCTGCTGAGACCGAGTAACAGGAGGCAGACATGGAACAGGCGGATTTGGCAGAGGCAGTTCATCCCCAACTGGCATCCTCACAGCCTCTCTCAAAGGTAACAAATGATTCCGGTGCCAGTTCTTGAGAGGCCCAGCCTTTCCATCCGGGCGAATCTGATACACTGGTAGACCCGGCAGTTGTTTGCAGACAATGTAAACCTGGGAACTCCACCTATCCGCCAACTTGTGTCTCGCAGCAGCACCCAAGTTCTTCAATAGAACCCTATCACCGGGTTGTAGATCTTGTATTCGAACTTTCAAGTCATAGTTCCTTTTGTTTCTTTGCTCCCTGTTTCCTGAGGTCAAACGGGCCTGTTCAAACGCAGAGGCCAGATTCTTTCGAAGTCTATCCACGTAGTTTCTATGGGAAGCTACTGACGTCTGGTCTAGAGATAACCCAAATGCCAAATCAACCGGCAGTCGAGCCTCCCTTCCGAACATAAGACGGTACGGTGAGTATCCAGTTGCATCGCTCTCCGTACTGTTATATGCATGCACCAGAGTAGCTATGTGACGACTCCAACTCTGCTTCTCCACATTCGACAAGGTCCCCAGCATGTTTAGCAGTGTGCGATTAAACCTTTCAGGCTGAGCATCACCTTGAGGGTGATATGGGGTAGTTCGGGTCTTTTGGATTCCCAACAGCTCTAACAATTGCCCCACCAGTCTGCTTTCAAAGTCTCTACCCTGATCAGAGTGTATCCTCCTTGGCAGTCCGTAATGAACAAAGAACTTTTCCATCAACACCTTGGCCACTGTCGGAGCGCGTTGATCTTTTGTGGAAAAAGCTTGGGCGTAACAAGTGAAATGATCAGTCACTATTAGAATGTTCCCTTGCCCACTAGCATCCGGCTCTAAGCACAAGAAGTCAATGCACACCAAATCCATGGGTCCCTGGCTCTGCAGATGGCTCATTGGAGCAGTTCGGGTCGGTAGAGTCTTTCTCTGAATACACCTCAGACAGGAATGACAATAACTTTCCACTTCAGCTCTCATGCAAGGCCAATAGAACCTATCTCGCACCAGCTTAAAAGTTCTCTCAGCACCCAAATGTCCATGCTCATCATGTAGTGATCGCAGCACACTCTCCTATGTTTAGTGGGGAGGAATAACTGTTGAATCTCTTCAGCGTTAGTTGAGGGGCCCCTTCGGTAGACCACCCCGTCCAACATCTTTAACCGCTCCCACTCTTGTTAGACCAATCTGGCTCCACTCGGGGAGTTGGTTAACAAAATCTCTCGCTGGTTTGCAGTCAGGGCCTTTATGGTCAAGGCAATTAAAGGTCTCTGGCCTGATCCGCTTTCAGGTCCTGTCTCGAAAAGGTAGGTAAACTTTCATCTCTTAACTGCGTAGGGTTACAGTAAAACTCAGGAACAGCCGCAGCCATGACTCCTATGGCCTCCGCTTCAATCCCTCCTTTGACCCGGCGCTCTGTTCCTTGATACAAAGCTTGCACCCCGTCTGGAGTCAACTGAGTCCATTCTGTAGTGTAGGGTCTTCTCGATAACGCATCAGCATCTCGATTATTCACCCCAGGGCGATACTTCAGGCTGAACCGAAACCCTGACAGAGCGGCCAACCACCGATGTCCCGTTGCGTCCAGTTTTGCGGTAGTAAGGATGTAGGTAAGAGGATTGTTATCCGTCTTGATCACAAACTCAGCTCCATACAGATAGACCTTTAACTTATCTACCACTGCCCACTTTAAGGCTAGGAACTCCAACTTGTGAGTAGGGTAGTTCTTCTCTGAAGGCGTAAGGCTCTGGCTCACGTATGCTACAGGCCTCAGCAATCCACCATACTCCTGATACAGGACTCCTCCCAGACCTTCTCGGCTGGCATCCACATGTAGCTCATACGGCTTGTGAGGGTACGCATAGGCCAAAACAGGAGCTCGGGTTAGACTCTCTTTCAGCTTCACGAAAGCTCCTTCACATTGACTGGTCCATTCACCTGTATAGACTCTCGAGCTTTCCTTGGCCTGGAGCCGACGGGTTTTGGTCAGAGACCTTGCAGCCTTCTTCTGTGGTTCCTTCTGCAGGAGTTTGTTCAGTGGTTGAGCTATTTTCGCGAATCCTCCCACAAATCTTCGATAGTATAAACAGAATCCCAAGAAAGATCTAAGTTCAGTGACGTTTCGGGGTCTAGGCCAAGAAGCTACGGCCTCCAACTTCCGAGGGTCTGTCGAAACACCTTCTGCTGAGACCACATGTCCTAGATACGTAACAGACGGTAGACAGAATTGGCATTTCTCCAGAGACAGTTTCAGCCCCTCTTCATGGAGCCTCTTCAAGACCTTCTCCAGACGTTGCTCATGTTCTTCCAGAGTCTTCCCAAACACAATTATGTCATCCAGGTACACTAATACTTCGATTAGATTCATATCCCCGACTGTCTTCTCCATCAACCGTTGGAACGTGAATTCAAAGAACCCCAGTGGACAGATGAACGCAGTTTTCTCCTTGTCTTCAGGATGCATTGGTATCTGGTGATACCCGCTTCGCAGGTCTAGTACACTAAACCACTTTGCTCCAGACAAGCACTGTAGGGCATCTTCTATCCGAGGAGTGGCATATTGATCGGGGATGGTTCTCCGGTTCAATGTGCGGTAGTCTATGCATAGGCGGACAGAACCATTTTTCTTCCGGACCAACACTATGGGAGATGCGTATGGACTCCTGGACTCTTGAATCACCTTGGTTCTTTGCAATTCATTCAGCTGCTCTCGCAGATCATCTAAGTCTCCTAGCGGAACTCGCCTTGATCTTTCCCGAAACGGCTTGTCTTCTTGTAACCGAATGCGGTGCTCAGTACTCTTAGCTAGGCCCACATCGAACTCATCTTTCGAGAACAATTCCTTCCACTTTAGGACTTGAGACTGAAGACGTTTCTTCCACTCAGGTGAAATGGGAGCGTCCTTGGGGTAGAATCTTTCATCTGGAATCTCTTTATCCACTCCCCTCCTAAATCGGTAGAGAGGGGTGTAGCAGACTCTACTTGCCCGATAGGCATTCGTGCTTTAAGGACTACTGGAGAATCCGTCACATTGCACACGCTGACCGAGACTCTTCCTCGTGTTCTCTTCAGAGCTTTGGTGGAGATTATTTCAGGAATTACTTCGACTCCGGTTTCACTCCCATGATTAAAATCGGTTCCCAGCACCACATAGGGACCTGGTTGCGATCCGTTCAACTTGACTGAAGCCCGGAAGCTCGCTACTTCTCCTGCTTGCAGAACCTTCTCTGTTCCACCCAGTCTCCACAGTCTTCCCACCTCGGCAGGTGCCTTTCGTTCTTCGACCATCCTCTGATAGACCGGACGTAACATTGGGTGTACTCCTTGAGTCGAACCTTCTTCCAATACAATAGGTGTCAGGAGACGCCGCACTAGGTCAGTATTCGTCCCCACTATCAGGGAGCTTCTGTTCGCACCTGAGGGTCGAGGACACACAATGGCCAATGCATCACAACCCCCAGACTGCCCGATGACTTCAGATCCGATCTCCAACTTCACTTGCAGGTACCCGTCATAAGGGAGTTTCTCAGTGCCGATACCCCATATTTCCAAATCCTTCAATTCTTGCAGAGGAATATGCTTTAAGTGTTTCTCGTAGAAGTCTTTGTAGATCAATGTCACTTGAGCCCCTGAATCTAACAGGGCTTTAGTGTAAACTCCTTCCACTTGGATTGGCACAATAGGAGAAGGACCTATCAGTTGGTCAGGAAACTTGGTGGCGGTATCCGGACGCTTAGACCCAGTTTGCTGTACCCTGGCCTTTTCTTGGCCCGTGTAGGTTTGGGTGTGCATTGCTTCCCCATGACGTAGACCCGGATGCTAAGGGAGTGACTCTTTCAGTCTTGGCAGGCTCAGCAGTTGGCTCGGCTTTGGGCCCTCTCGTCCTCTTAGTCTTGGCTTGGTTTTTGGAGCGGGGTTCAACCTTCGGGCACCTAAGTTGCTCCTTCACTTGTGCCTTTGGCGTTTCCCGCCGGTGAGGTAGATAACAGTCCTTCTAGGGCTTCCAACAGTCCCTCGACTCTATCCTTCTCAGGCTTTCGTCCTTTGCACTGTGCGCGGAAATGGCCCATTTCTCCACACCCGAAACATCTCTTCTTAGAGAGCGGAGACGTAGTTGCTTGTTGAGATTTGGTTAAAGGACTTGGACCAGACGCCACAGCAACTCCTGTCGTCTGCATACCTGTGAGGAATTTCTGCATTTCTGCCTGCATCTCTGTCACCTTCATCAATACTCGGCACAGTTCCGCGTGCGCTTGTTGCAATTCAGCTTGAGCTTCCTGTACTTTCTTGACGGTTTTGGACAATTCACCACGTTCAGGGAGGTTCGATTCTTTGGCAGCCCTCTCTGTAGATCTAAAAACGACTAGGTGTTCTTGTTCGTCCTCGTCAGATCCATAAATATCTAGAGAGTCGCTTTCAGGCTGCAGACCGTCGTTATGTCTCACAGGTTGTGCATAAGCCCTTTCCCCCCGCCTGAAGGATTTCTCTTCCAGTAACGCCTCTTCCTCTCGTACAACTCGGATCAGTTCCAGGTACTTCAGCTCTTGGTTACCTGCTCTGCTTCTCAGCTGCATCATTACCGGATCTAGAGGTTGAGAGCCCCTCAGGATCTGTTTTATTCGGATCTTATCTACTTCGGCCGGTTCGGCCCCTTTCTTCAGGAGTATCTGGTGTAGAATCTTATCTAGGCGCCTCATGTACTCGGTCATCCTCTCACCTCTTCTCTGATAGGTGTGTTCGTTACTGGTATACCAGTTCGGCCGCTTTTTCGGTTCGCCCAAAAACTTCTTCAAGAACGTTTAAGTAATCAAGGCAGTACAATCTTTTCTACTCAGTTTCAGGTTTCTCACTGCTTCTGACGCAGGTCCCTTTAAGCTCTCGGTGATCCTTTGCTTTTTCTGGGCCTCAGGACATCCCACTCATCCAGAGCCTGCATCGCCTGTTCCACCCATTCTTCAAAGGTTTCTTCTCCCGCCGGAGTTGGTACGTTTCCTGTAAAATTTCTTAACCGTCGATAACCGAAGTTAGTGTGAGGAGGGCTTGTTTTCTGACATTTAGCCAATAGATCTCCAATAGCCACGATAAATTCAGGCCCGATCATGGCCAACGGACTAGGCGCGGGAACACTTGCGGATTCGCCACGTGGCACACTTGGCTGAATTAGTTGGACTTCCACCTCATCGGCCAGTTTCACGCTCGCGCCCTGAAAACATGGTGGAACACCCTTTCTCCATTCAAGAAGAACATACGTGTGAGAGGTATCTGTGTTCTTTACAATGTCCAGAATTAACCCCCGATGGTCTGGTGTCAGCGCGGCCACGGCCTGACGAATCTGATCTTCGGCCCAAGTGTCTGTGGGAGTATCCATGACTATACAACATTCTAACTGACTACTGTGCTCCTCACACCACTCGGCAACAGTGTCTGGATCCATATTTAACCCTTTAGATGCGGTTTTTCCAGAGACTGGATCCCGGAAACGAGCCCCCACGTGTAGCGCTCACTCCCGGAGGAGCCGCTGAAAATGAACCACGGGTCAGTCTCCCCGCACTAGGGAATAAATATACTCCAACACCGTTGTGAGTTTTTATAATTTAAATAGTTTACTAAAATAGTAAGCAGACGTTGAGACACGGTATTCACAGGTATTATTACAGTATTATTCATATCGCGGTAAAAACGCGTAGCGGGAAAGAAACGAAACACGAGGCTTCGTATTTCGGAAAAATATTATATTCGCAACCGAACAGAAAAAAAATGCAATTGCCCGAAAATTCGGAAAAAGGGACACGTAGCGAAACCCAAAACACAATCTCTTCGTATTTCGATAAACGCGCAGCGGAAAAGAGAAAAATATATTCGGAACGTATCTTTAACTCCCGTTCCGATTCGTAACAGAATGAGTCCTGCACAGGTTAAGTCCCGGAATGTAAAAGGTGTGTATGTGTGTGTGGTACCCGGGTACTGTTCAACTGGCCAGTGAATTTACTTGAGGCTTCGACTAGTGTTGGGGCTTAAAGAGAAAACAGCAGCGTGTTCCTTATTTACAAACAGCCTTGGAGGCCTCTCACCCATCCACCGGTTGCTTTAGGCTCCGCTGACCCAGGACGTCTCTCCGCTCGATATTGACTGGGATACTTGCGGCCGGATCCGTTGTCTGACTTTCCGTAGCTTGTCCACGACTTGTCCAGCTCACCGCCTGCTCTCCGTATCCGATCAACTCGCGGCAACTCCTCACTCGAGGTCTTCGGTTTCTTTGATCTGCAGCAATCCCTGGAACTTGGAGGTCGCCTTCTCCTTAGGCTGAATGACCCGATAAAGGAACTGACAGGTCTCACTCGCGCTCTGGCCTAGGCCCTCTAGCGATGTCTTGCACTGCGTCTGCTCTCTCTCGTTCCCTTGTGCGCTCTGGCGCGTTCTCCACGAGGTTCGGGATGTAAGCGTCCTGTATCCCACCCACTTCCTGTCTCTTTGCAAAGCACACCGGGAAATGTAGTCCCAATGTCCAGTGTCTCTAATCGCGATTGTCTCCATCTTGTGGCCAAAAATAGGTACTGCCAGCAGCAAGATTTTAACACAGCGCTACACATTCATACACACCTCACATTACTTTAGGTTTTATTGTTGTGGAGCTCTGTGATACACTCATACACACCTTTTCCCCAGGAAGATGTCAGAAGCATGCTCCTACAGATCTGCAGCAGTAGACTCACCATCCTCAACTCACCCCCTCCTCTCCCCTCCCCCATCAGATTCCCTGCAAACTATAACTTTAGGCCTCAATTTAATTTGGCCTGATGGCCACAATCGGGCTCCTTTTCCACCACATTGTGGCCGTTTTTCCTTTCAGCAGATGCCTATCTGGATTTACCGGTATTTTGATAACCCAATAAAAATTCAGAACAAATATCCACACTTTTGCATGGAAATATTGGCTTTGGTGATTTGAGTTTATTGGTATGCCGATTTTAGAAATGATATCAAATGCTATCCATGACCTCTTCATCTCCAACTCCTTCAACCTCCTAGCTCTGTCTCTGCCACTCCTCTCTGTGAGTCCCTTCACTGGCTCCCCATACACTGCAGAATTAGATTTCAAATCCTTACCCTGCCCTACAAAGCTCTCACTAACTCAGCTCCCCACTACCTGTCCTCCCTTATCACCAAACACACCCCAGCCCGCTCCCTGAGATCAAACAGTGACCTGCGCCTAGCTTCTCCCTGCATCACCTCTTCCCGTGATAGACTGCAGGATTTCTCACGCGTTGCCCCATCCTCTGGAACATTCTACCGCGTACTGTCAGACTTTCCCCTAAAGACCTTCTTATTTAGGGAAGCCTACCACGTGACTCACTGTCGCAACCAGTCCATCACTCTCACCTTGCAGTCCTCTCCTCCTGTTTATACCCCCAACCCTTCTAGATTGTGAGTTCCTACGGGAATATAGCCCTCATTTCCTCCTGTACCGGTTTGTCAATTGTTGTTCAATGTATTGTAACCCTGTCTATATTGTGCCCATTGTACAGCACTGTGGAATATGCTGGCGCTATATAAATAAAGAATAATAATAATAATAATAAAATGCTGAATGGTGTTGATAGCACCGTTTTATGTATTGGTCTGGCTCTTACAGTACGGGGATTGTGCATTTTAATAAAAAATCCTGGACATGTCGTTGTAATTTAAATCCAGAAGTACAAATCTTATTGAAATTCTTTATTTTTGAAAGATTTGCACAGAAATACAGCAGTTTACAGACATACAGTAAAACAGCCACTGATAAGAGGGCAGGGAACTCCAGGAGGCTGTAGAGAAACCAGTAAAGGAAACAGTCAAAACAGCTGTATAAGAACAGAACATTGTAGTGTGGGCGATCTGTGGTATATTGAAAAATATCTGTGGTATATGGAAGAGAAAGGAAAATAAAAGGGGGGCAGGAAACATGGCCGTTGCCCCGTAGGATGTGGCACTCCTGGTGCTCTCAGGCATTCCTATCAAGTACCTGAGGCCAGAGAAGAGCCCACAGGGCTGGAAAGACCCAACCTGCTGGTCACTGCAGTCCCAGAACCGAGAGGTCCGAGCCCTCGACATGACACGCTCTTTCAAATGGTAATCCACGAACCTGAAGATCACATCCCGGGGTGGGTCCCCAACCCGGGGCCGAGGCCTCAGAGTGCAGTGTGCCCTGTCCAGGGCAATCAGGGTGTTGAGATCTTGCTGTAGGACCACATTGAAGAGATCCCGGAGGAGCATATGGAGGTCAGTAGAGTCATCTGTCTCCTTGAGACCTCGGATCTGCCTGTTATGTTTCCTTCAGTGATTTTCCAGATCATCAATCTGGCGGCGTAGGTCAGAGATATCGTGCAGTGCTGAAGGCGGACGCAGGTCAGCTGCCTCAGCCATCTCGTCCAGACGGGCCCACCCGGGCGGACATCTCAGTGAAGCCCCTCTTCACTTCACCCAGTTCGCAGCCAAAACCATCCATAAGTTCTGCCCCCAAGGACTCCAAATCTCCCTTGGTGGGCAGCGTGATGCTGAGGCGTTCCATATGGGCGATGGTGTCATTAGCATTAGCATTGCACAGTTATGTTTGCAGCCCACAACCCCTGCTGGGCAAACAACAGAGACATAAAATATTACCACAATATAAACCCTAATAAACCTGCTTTACTGAACCACCTTAGAAATGCTGCTTTCCTTTATTCTCTTTACAGGTCATTGATGGTGGCCTACCTGTGATTGGCACATATGCCCTTCACCAGAGCGGTGACATTATATATTTATTTAAGACACCAGAGTGCCTTTCTATATTTCTTTTGTAGTTTGGTTAATACTGTGAGTGACTGTTCCAGCCAGCCAGGAAATTTGAAAGGGGGAAATATTAAAAGGAGGAGGAAGCTTCCTTCACCGTGTGAAAGTCCTTGTGATCTTTACAGTGGAAGTACACCAGAGAACTATTTCTTCTCCATGTCCTTTCAAATATGGTTAGAGGAGGTGGCAGATTGTGACACCCTCTTCATTCACGGTGAGACCTGAGCTACATTTATTGTGGCTCGACATGGAATAGACAGGAATCAACTGACATCTGCAAGTGGAGCTGTTATAGTTACAGGCTCACTCGCAAATATCAGCAGCATAACTGAAAACAATTCCTCAGTTTCTATGGTGGTGGTTATTTTAAACAGAGTGTGATATTATTCAATTGAACCCTTTAAGTATAGGGGAAACTTTTCATGCGATAAGTTATGAACTGTGTAACCAAATTCCAGAAAGGATAATTTAGCAAAATAGATTTTAGAATTCTCTAATGCATACAATACACATGCAGAAAGAAAAATGTGAATTGAAACTTTTTATAAGGAAGAAATATGAGTTCCACATGGAAACTATAGTCACTTGAACTTTCCAAAAGGTTTTATTATTGGATAACAATTAATAATTTATTTTAGGAGTATACTTTTCAGCTTTGATTTAAAGACTGTTTCTTTAAACAGGTATGAAAAGACAAATTGTGGTGGTGCGCTTACACCATAGGGAAGGGGGGGGGATCGCTATATTCAGCCCAAAAAGAAAAGTACTCTCCCCAATACCTCAAAATCGCAATTAGGATACACACAAATAGGCAGCGCTCCTCCGTGGACAAAAACAATACAATATACAGATAAACCAGAAAAAAAGGGAAAGAAAGAAAAGAAGATTTCCTTACAGCAAAGAAATGTGTTCTTTTCTTTTTAGTCTCCTTAGACTTTTTTCAATAAGAGAGTACGTATGTTGTCTTGTATATACCTCAAAAAGAGGGAAAAAGGTTACATAGCGTATTATGCTGTAATGATCACTTTAACAATATTTAAACCGCCAAGTGTACACTGACGGTTTGTGAGAGCTTCCAGCTCTCATATGATCGCCTCTCAAGTGTTAATGGGCCAACTTGATTGCCCGTATCTCCAGGTGGGTGGATTTCCTGGTACTCGTCGTCTCCCGAACTAATAAGTACTTGGAGCAACAAAATAAACGAAATCTCTTTTCTTTTAGCCTTCAAAGGAAAGGCTTTTATTTCTCATACATGGATAACTTTTAAAACAATGGGGGCAAACAGCTATACGCGTTTCACCCCTTACCAGGCGATTCAGTAGTAGCAAAGAAGTAAATAAAAAAAGGGAATTACCGTCCCAATACAATACCGTCCTTTTATATTGTATAAGAGGAACCGCCTAACTCGGTACGTCCCGGCACGTTGATCTCTGCGCAGTCCAATGACGTCCGTCGCAACAATCTCCATGGTTCAACATGTGAACAGAGCGGTGAATCATAAACATAGATCTTTGTACGCTGTGATATCCCGAACGATGAATGAGAGAACTGTTTATACATTCCATTAGTCAATTTGGGTCTTTGGCTGGCACATAGTGCTCAGTGGTCATCCCCCCAGAGGAACGAATACACATACCAAGGGGGCACATGGAAGGAAAAGAAAACATCAAGTTACAAACAGTCCCTAACGTAAAAAGTTCCAAAACAGAAATTACATAACTCCTAAAATAAAGAATATACTAAAATTTCCATATTATATGGACACAATGGAGGGGAATACATAAAGGCAACCTCTCAAACTGAATTATAAAAAATGGCACAACTCAAAGTCAGTATTTAATCCGTGGAGGAATTAATGTGTTACACTGGAAGATCAACCTCATTTCTTCTTGATTCATTTTTTAATAAAATCCTCTCCACGCCAATTTTTCTTAATTCTTTTAAGTGGGAAAAAAAGTAAACCAACAGGTATTCCATCATGATGGTCTCTAAAATGTGCAGAGACAGTATGGTGTTCAAATTGATTTCTTATATTTCGTATGTGTTCCATAACTCTGGTGTGGAGGGGTCTGGTGGTCCTTCCAATATACATTTTGTTGCATGAACAAATTAAAGCATAAATCACATTTGTAGAGTGGCAAGTGGTGATTCCTTTCAATTTATAGTTGGTCTCATGGGGGAGGTCAGTTATGACTTGTTTTCTTAAATTAAGATTTCTACATGCATTACAAAATCCACACCTATAGAACCCTTCTTTAATCTGAAATGGATTTTACACTTTTTTATTTTTATGACAGTTATAGCTTCTCACGATTTTTTGTTTGATATTCTTTGCCCCTTTATTTATAATTTTCGGCTTTTCTCCCAAGATCTCTTTTAAAATGGGGTCTTCGAGTAGAAAAGGCCAATACTTTTTAAAAATTTGATTGATTTCTTTAGATTGACAGTTAAAATTATAAATGAATGGGACTGCCGGAGATGGATTTTATTTTTCAGTTGGTTGGGGTTTATATTGTAACATTTCTTTCCTGTCCCATTGTTTCGTCTTCGTTATAGTAGCATCGAGGAATTCTTCCTCGTATCCCTTTTCAATAAAATCCTGTTTAACTTTCTGGACTTGCTCATCAAAAATATGTTCTTCTTTACAGTTTCTTCGTATCCAGGTAAATTGGCTGCCCGGTACACTTTGGAGCCATATCTGAGAATGACAACTAGTCGATTGAATAAAGCTGTTAGTCTTAATCTCCATATTTTCTATATAAATAGTGAGGTCCAGAAAGTTGATGGTTTGTCTACTAAACTGGGTGTCCAAAACAATCCCCCAATCATTGTTATTAAGTTGTTGAAAAAAATCTTTCAGCTGTGAATCGCTCCCCTTCCAAATAAGAGATCATCAATAAATCATTTGTATAATACAAGATTTCGCGCCCAGCCACCCGAACCCAATGACCACTGGGCTTCCCAGCGTGCCATAAATAGGTTCATGTAGCTGGGCGCAAAGCGAGTCCCCATGGCCATCCCAGTTCGCTGCAAATAAAAATCCCCCTCAAATGTCTAACTGCCTGGCTTCCCCTAAAATGGGGTATTATCGTATACAAGGAATGAACATCACAAGTTGCCAAGATGTAATCTGGTTTCCATTGTATTTCTTCTAGTAATTGCAATAAATTCATAGTGTCTCGTAAATAAGGCGGGTTCTTAATCACAACTGTTTGCAAGAGGGTGTCAATGTATTGGGAGAGCCTGCTGGTAATGGACTCAATCCCAGAAATGATAGGGCAGCCGGGAGGATTAATAGGATCTTTGTGTACTTTAGGAAGTAAGTACAAAAAAGGAATTTTTGGGTGTAAAATATCCAAATATTTAAATTCCTTTTCACTTAAGATTTTCTTTGCCTCGTGTGAGTAACTCCCTACACTTTTCTTGAATCTGTTTGGTAGGGTCACTCAACAACAGTGGTGTATTTTGGCCTAGGCCAACAAGGCCTAGGCCTAGGGCGGCACTTTCCAGGGGGCGGCGGCCCGCACTGGTGGCCCCACACCTAAAAAAAAATTTTGCAAAGTGTTTTGCAAGGAAGGATACATTGAGATTTCACAAATTTTCAAGTATGTCCTGGGTAGGCAAGGCTGTATTGCCTAATCAATCAGCAATTAATTTATTATTTAATTAACAGGACATGAGACTGACTGGTGAAAGTAAAGGGGAAAACATTTATTAAACCGTTAATGAACACAATATACGTATATACAGTTGTGTTCAAAATTATTCAATCCCCAATGCTGTATAGGGTTTTAGGGAATTTAGTGTACATTTGTAATTGTATTCAGAATGAAATCTTACAAGGACTTTTTAAAGAACCATATGCAACTAAAATGACATCAATTGGTTTTGTAATACAGTAGTAAATGTTTCTTTTGTGAATTCTTCATTGACACAATTATTCAACCCCTTAAAGACTACCACTCTGAAGAACAGAGGTTCATTCAAGTGTTTTCAATCAGGTATTGAAAACACCTGTGGATGTCACGGAGCAGCAATAAAGCATTGTGAAGAAGATAGGCAAACCTATAAAATTAGGCAGAAAGAGGCAAAGCAATTTATAAGAGCTTCCAAAGCACACGCAGAAGAGAAAATAGCTCAGTCAGTAAAAAAGGGGGACAAAACATTTTTTAGATACATAAACGAGAAAAGAAAAGTAAAACAAGGATTAGTTAGATTAAAAACAAAGGAAGGAAGGTATGTAGAAGAGGATAAAAGTCTCGCTGACTGCCTCAATGAATATTTTTGTTCAGTCTTTGCAGAAGAAAAGGAAGGAAAGGGACCTCAGTTAGGAGAGAACACTAAAGAGACATTTACATATCAGTTTACAGAGGAGGAGGTTCTACAGCAGCTGTCTAAAGTAAAGACAAATAAGTCAATGGGGCCTGATGGGATCCACCCTAAATTATTAAAAGAGCTCAGTGATGTAATAGCAAAACCATTAACAGATTTATTTAACCAATCCTTGTTAACGGGAGTCGTCCCAGAAGACTGGAAATTAGCAAATGTTGTGCCCATTTACAAGAAGGGTAGTAGGGAGAAATCGGGGAACTATAGGCCAGTTAGTCTTACGTCAGTAGTGGGGAAATTAATGGAAACCATGTTAAAGGAAAGGATTGTTGAACATCTAAAAACACATAGATTACAGGATCAGAAACAACATGGGCTTACCTCAGGGAGATCATGCCAAACTAATCTTATTGATTTTTTTGATTGGGTAACAAAAATAATAGACACAGGTGGTGCAGTAGACATTGCTTATTTAGATTTCAGTAAGGCTTTTGATACTGTTCCGCATAGAAGGCTTATCAATAAATTGCAATCTTTGAGCTTGGATTCCAATATTGTTGACTGGATTAGGCAGTGGCTGAGTGACAGACAACAGAGGGTTGTGGTAAATGGAGTTTATTCGGCGCAAGGTCTTGTTACCAGTGGGGTACCTCAGGGGTCAGTACTTGGACCCATTCTCTTTAATATTTTTATTAGTGATATTGCAGAAGGTATTAATGGAAAAGTATGTATTTTTGCTGATGACACAAAGATTTGCAACAGGGTTGACGTTCCTGGAGGGATCAGCCAAATGACAAATGATTTAGGTAAACTAAAAAAATGGTCGGAGTTGTGGCAATTGAGTTTTAATGTGGATAAGTGCAAGATAATGCACCTGGGACGTAAAAACCCAAGGGCTGAATATAGAATATTTGATACAGTCCTAACCTCAACATCTGAGGAAAGGGATTTAGGGGTCATTATTTCAGAGGATCTAAGGGTAAGTAGTCAATGTAATAGAGCAGCAGGAAATGCTAGCAGAATGCTTGGTTGTGTAGGGAGAGGTATTAGCAGTAGGAAAAGGGAAGTGCTCATGCCACTGTACAGAGCACTGGTGAGACCTCACTTGGAGTACTGTGTGCAGTACTGGAGACCGTATCTCCAGAAGGATATAGACATCTTAGAGAGTCTTAGAGAGAGTTCAGAGAAGGGCTACTAAAATGGTGTACGGCTTGAAGGAGAAAAGTTACCAGGAAAGGCTTAATGATCTTAACATGTACAGCTTGGAAAAAAGACGAGACAGAGGAGATATGATAGAAACATTTAAATACGTAAAGGGAATCCACAAGGTAGAGGAAGGGAGTATATTTAAAAGGAAACAAAATAGCAAAACAAGAGGACATAGTCTTAGATTAGAGGGGCAAAGGTTTAAAAGTAACATCCGGAAGCATTATTTTACTGAGAGGGTGGTGAATACATGGAACAGTCTTCCAGTAGAAGTGGTAGAGGCCAAAACAGTAATTGAATTTAAGCAAGCATGGGATAGGCATAAGGCTATCCTAAACAAAAGATAAATCCAGGTAAAGTATCCATGTAATTGGGCAGACTAGATGGGCCGAAAGGTTCTTATCTGCCGACATTTTTCTATGTTTTTTCTATGTTTTTCTATAATAAGCACCAATTAGGCAGCTTTAAAATGACTGTGATACTCAGCTCCTTCTAGACATTTATTGGTGTGGTTACAAACATGGTGAAGTCAAGAGAATGGTCCAGGAAGACAAGAGAAGAGGTGATTACTCTTCACAGGAAGGGCAATGGCTATAAGAAGATTGCAAAAATGTTAAACATACCAAGAGAGACCATAGGAAGCATCATTCGCAAATTCAAGGCAAAGGGCACTGTTGAAACGCTACCTGGTCGTGGCAGAAAGAAGATGCTGACTTCGACTGCTGTGCGCTACCTGAAGCGTAGAGTGGAGAAAAGTCCCCGTGTGACTGCTGAGGAACTGAGAAAAGATTTGTCAGATGTGGGTACTGAAGTTTCAGCTCAGACAATACGGCGCACACTGCGTAATGAAGGCCTCCATGCCAGAACTCCCAGGCGCACCCCCTTGCTGTCTCCAAAGAATAAGAAGAGTCGACTGCAGTATGCCAAAAGTCATGTGGACAAGCCACAGAAGTTTTGGGATAGTGTTCTGTGGACTGATGAAACAAAATTAGAACTGTTTGGGCCCATGGATCAACGCTATGTTTGGAGGAGGAAGAACAAGGCCTATGAAGAAAAGAACACCTTGCCTACTGTGAAGCATGGCGGGGGGGTCAATCATGCTTTGGGGCTGTTTTGCTTCTGCAGGTACAGGGAAGCTTCAGCGTGTGCAAGGTACCATGAATTCTCTTCAGTACCAGGAGATATTGGATGACAATGTGATGCAGTCCGTCACAAACCTGAGGCTTGGGAGACGTTGGACCTTTCAACAGGACAATGATCCCAAGCATACCTCCAAGTCCACTAGAGCATGGTTGCAGATTAAAGGCTGGAACATTTTGGAGTGGCCATCGCAGTCACCTGACTTAAATCCGATTGAGAACCTCTGGTGGGACTTAAAGAAAGCAGTTGCAGTGCGCAAGCCTAAGAATGTGACTGAACTGGAGGCTTTTGCCCATGACGAATGGGCGAAGATACCCGTAGATCCCTGCAAGACACTTGTGTCAAGCTTGTCACGTCTCGGCCTTGCCCCCTGGTGGTGAAGGGTATTCATGTTTGTTTTTCCCCTATGGTGTATCTGGCTGTGCTGTTTAGGGCTGATCTGGGGTTCTGTTGTGATCTCCTGGTCTGGGGTCACATGGCCCAATCACACAGACCCACTCCCTATATATTCCCAGCAGCACAGAGCCTCATTGACTGTTTGTGGAGTTTGATGGTGGTTCTGTCTGGTTCGTGTTTCCTGAGTTGCTGCAAAGCATTCCTGTTCAAGTGTTTTCTGGTTCTGACCTCGGCTTTATTTTTGACTATCCCTTCTACTCCCCCCTGGTACCGTATATTTCTGATCTGTTGCCAACCTCGGCCTGATTGACGATTCTTGTATGTTTCATGTTTTATGTACCTTGTCTGTCTTAGTCTAGTATTATATTCAGAGGCCGCTTATAAGGACCTCTTTTAGTATAGTCTGTCTGTTTTGTTTACTGTCCTGCAGCCTACTCCCTTCACGGATTGTCAAGTGTATCTTTGTGTTTCTGAGTGTCCTAAGTTGTCTGTCGGTCTTGAAGCCTTCGGAGCTTAGTGGCAATTCTGTTCTGTTTTTTGGTGCTCCTTGGTTTTGGAGAAATACGTCTGTCCTTGTGTCCAGTCAGTTACTCACCTGCCTTAAGGGCTTCATCTCATGTTCCAAGCCACCACGATGGCCCAAGCAGGGTCTAACTGTTACAAAGCTATGCTTCACGTTTAAAAGCTGTTATAACTGTAAAAGGATGTTGTACTAAGTACTAAGATTGAATGTCACTTGGGGGTTGAATAAAACTGATAATGATGTGAGCACAGAAAAGACATTTGTGGTTATTTCATTATAAATGTTATGTTATTTTTGTCTGACCTACACGTGCCTCTTTGATTTAATTGTAAGCAAGATGACTGAATGATCAAAATCAATGTCAAACTGGCCAAAACACTCAATTTCAGTGGGAGTTGAATAATTTTGAACACAACTGTATAGGTATATATTACACATACACGATTAGATGGTAGGCAAATACATCAAAACCCCGAGGACATTCTTGATCACAGAAACTAACACACATATAAATCCATATTAAATTCATCAATCAATGCAAATTACTCAATTAATCAATTAACGCATCAGCCTGAAACATCACAGTATTCACACATCTGACAAGAGTGTTTACACATATTAGGGAACATCGCCGTAGTTCCCTAATCACAATTAATTAAACCATTAAGCTTCAAATGTAAATGCTGAGTCTGGCTGAGAGTAATGAGACACACATGACATTAAAACATGGTCTGAAAATAACCTTGATACAAATAGTTCATTAGTTGTGATAGTCAATTAACCCTTTTAGCTGCAGATGTAAATGTTGCCTCTGGCTTAGAGTGATGAGACACACACATGAACGACATTAAAGCATGACAAATGACAACAAAAGAATCCTGCTACAAATTGGTTAGTAGATATAACACAAGTCACTAGTATTATTAGGATAAGCAATAAACACGTGTAACTAACTGATAGCAATTTACTAAATGAATTATTAGTACTGGATAATATGGAAAAACTAGATGGTTAGTGAGATTAGACATTAATACAAAAAGCTACATCATTTATATGTTACCAAGGAGAGCTTTAGAATTCTGCATATAAGGCTGGTTTGAGATCGCATTGACATGAGAGCTCGGGCAAACTCTGAAACTTCCTTCTCTCCCCTTTTTCCTGCTACTTCCCTAAACATCCCTGGACTTTTTATACAATCCAAATACACAGTAGAATTCATACTTCACTGGCTGAGACAGGGAGGCCAATCCTGTTCTCAGCCTGTCAATCAAGATTAATTAATCAAACAGAATTCTCCTGCATATTTGTTTTTGTATCTGTCCTTCTAGATATATTACCTATTAGATATTACCCATAGAATTGGGAAATTGAGAATAGTCTTGGGCTCGGATAAGCACACCCAGTCTGGCTTCCTCCCATTGTTAGCTGGGTTGTTAGCATTGTTAGCATAGTTCCCTGCTGTCACGGTTCCCGGATCCCACCACGCAGTACTTAACGCCCAACACTCCACAGAGCCCAAAAGCTACCAACAGAGTAGCCGTGAAGAATCCCTAACTGTCTGGTCCTTAGAATTGGTCAGGTAAACTAGCTAGACAGAAAAGGGTTAAGCAAAATACAATGTTATAATACAAAACCAGGTTAGCAACACGGGAGTAGTCAGACGAGCCAGAATCAGGAATACAGAGTATAGAATAGTCAAATGGAATAGCCGGGTCGATATCAGTGCAGTAGCGTAGTACAAGAAATAGTTTAGGGCAACGGAAGGCAGAATAGTCAGAAAACAGGCAGAGGTCGATAACTGGTTAAATCACAATAGAATTCAGGTACAAGGAGCTCAGGTATGGATAACCACGATCTGACACTGCTGAGAATAAACTGAGGGTTTTTAAAGACCTTCACCAGACCGCGCCCCCCACTCAAGCCTCGCCTCATGCAGCCACCTCCCTGTCTGTCTCCATTTAAACCGGGCATTGGTCAGCGAGCAGCATCAGACATGCTGCCCTCAAGCACACAGGTAAGGCTGGAAGCCCCAACGTTACACCTGCACTTCGGGGAATAAAATTTTCCCACCCTGCAGTGAATTCATCATTCACCGCAGGGTCCCCAAAGTGCATGGAGTCGGCCGCTGAATGCTACCACCGCAAAACTGTGGCCTGCTGTTTTCAAAAGAACTACTGAACGAAAATGTCTGGAATTTACATATAAGATCCTATGATTGATAATTAAAAGTTCTGTTACAGAAAACAGAAAAAACCGCTATTAAGATGGACGGCTAAGATGGTGGCAGCCTAGTTCGGAGCTCCTGCACCCTGACAGCCCCGATATAGCTTTCTAAGCGATTCCCCACACACCACAGCCAGCTACACTCCTGGTGAACGTTCCGGATATGCCCAGGACCAAGGCGACTCGCACCCCGGGACAGGCCGACATTGCCAGGTGCTTCCCCCCGCTAAGTTCGTCTGCGGCCTCCACTCCCAAGATGGCGGTGCCGCCTCGTGTCTCGGACGCGCAGGACGAACCCTGTACCCGGCGGGACATACAGGACCTGCGCCAGCTCCTCCTTACGGTGAAGGATGACCTGCAGACCGATCTACGAGCAGGCATTGATGGCCTCCGCTTGGACCTGGGAGCTCTGGGCGCACGCACGGTGGCCTTGGAACAGCGGGCAGAAGAGGCGCAGGCAGCTCAGGACGCTACCCAGGCCGAGGTTGCGGCCTTACGAGACAGGTACGAATCCCTGCAGGACCCAGTGGAGGACCTGGACAATCGGTCCCGGCAGTCCAATCTCCGCTTGCGGGAGATCCCGGAATCCATTGTGGACTTGAGGGATTTTCTCCACCGTTATTTTCGCCTGCTACTGCCTGAGATCCCCGAGGAAGAGCTGCTTCTTGACAGAGCCCACCAGGCCTTGCGCCCCAGACCTGCAGAGACCGATCCTCCGAGGGATGTCGTGATCCGTTGCGACTACTACACGACCAAGGAGGCGATCTTTCGAGCGGTCAGAAACACAACCCCTGCCATGGAGGGGGTCACCCCTCACTTTTATAATGACTTAGCGCCCTCGACCCTCCAGAAGCGGCGGACCTTGAAACCCCTCACGGATCTCCTGCGTCAGCACGGTATCAGATACCGGTGGGGCTTTCCTTTTCGCCTCCTGATCCCGCACAATGGGGCCTTCCTTACCCTGCGCACCCCCCTCGACGGCCCGGGCATCCTGGAGACCCTGGGCATCCCTGTCCCCCCGGACTTCCTGGATTGGCCTGACCGGGATATGCGGGGCGCCGGATTGGGTCCCCCCGGAGGACCGGGGCAGCGGGGTCGGAGGAGAACGCCCCCGCGTTAAGAGCCTGGTGATGCCTACCGCACTCCGCCCTTGACTCTCCCGCGCTGATCGTCCTGACCCTCCCTGCTGACCGACGCTGACCTCCCTGCATTTTTACACCAGCCGGGATGAGATCCCCTTTGCCGCACACTCCCTTTTGCTCGTTCTGTGATGGTTCGTGGTCCCGGCGAGGGGACCTCGGGGTCCCTTATAGAGGCACCGGCCTTCAGATGGACGTTGTTCCCCCCCGCTGAGGAGGCCTCCAGGACACGACCGCCGGTTCAACCACGGTCCCCGAGGTGCCCCCTGGATTCCCCCCGCTTTTCACCTTTCTCTTTTTCCCAGTTTTGCGGGAGTGGGTGGGGGGAGGGCCTCGGTGGGGTGGGGGAGAACGCCCCGAGTGCTGACTGTTTTCCACTGGTGCGGCGGACCTTATACTTCTTATCCAGCAGTGGGGGGGAGGGTTGCGGGTCGGTGAGCTGGGGGTGGCGGGTGGGTATTTTGTTCACCAGTTGAGTTCTAGTTTGTTTGTTGCAAGTTCTTTGTTGCTGTGGATGACGGGTTCTTTAAACGAGCTAGAAGGGTGCTCTGGGCCGGCAGTCGCATCTTACCTGACTTGTACATCCCCCTTGGACTCCCCAGTGGTAGGTACAAACCGCCACACGACAAGTGATCGTCCTTCACCCCCTCTTTTTTTTTTTTTTTCTTTTTTCTCTCTTCCTTCTTCTTCTTCTTCTCTTCTTCCTCTTTTCTTTTCTTTTTCTCTTTTCCCTCTTCCTCTCTTTCTTCTCCTTTTCCTTCCTCTTTTTCTCTTCCCTCCTCTTTTTCCCCCTTCTCCTTCCCCGTCTTCCCCTACTTTTCTCTCTTGCTCACTCTTATATACTAAAAAAACAAAGAAATATATAAAAAAAAAAAAAAAATTTCTTTGTTTGTTGTTTTTTCTTTCTTTCTCTCTCTCATTTAACCTCCTTTATGCCTCCCTTCTCCTCTACCCCCTTGGCTTTTGCCTAGCTTCCACTTGGAGGCAGATTCTGGACGGCCCCTCCCGGCCGAGCTTTGCACTAAAGCAACGAGAAAAGCGGACACTTGCATACATATCCCTTGAGCCCCGAGAGATTTCGGATAAGACCCTTCTAGCCCGTCTGCTCCTGTATGTCTATTTACTTAATGGTCTGAGGGGATCACGAGCCACTTCTCCTCCCCCTTTTGATATCCCCCTAACCCTTATTGAGATGGTTCTTGGATTCCTCGACCCTACTGTTTATTCGCTACCTATGCTCTCACGTTCCATATTCTGCTCATTTTCTATATCCTATAAAATGTGGAGACCTAATGTATGTCAGCATAGTATATGGAGTATATGTCTGCTCCTTGCATACTTGCTTTGTATTTCGCATGTGTTTTACCTCCATTAAAAATTGTCAAGTTTAAAAAAAAAAAAAGGGGGGGGGGAATTTTGCTGAAAAATTACTAAAAGGTACAAAAGAAAATCAATAAAGACTTTTTACTGCAGATTAAAATAATAAATGGTTTATTACATATTGCATATAAACCGGAATATTTTTAACATTGAAACCTATGGGGTTCGTCTGAATAAACCTGCTGATTGAAACCACCGAACATCAGGACATTTCACTGCCATTTCTCTGCTGTTTGGTGTTCTCTGAATAGAATAACCATTACTTCTCTATGGGGATTTGCAATGCCTTCAAACAGCACCGTACTTGCTGGCAGTTCGCCAAACTTGTGTGTGAGCATATCACAGAGCAGTGGTGTACTTAGGGGTGTGGCGGAGGGCGGGCCGCCCCAGGTACCAGTGATTATTTGGGTGTCATTAGGGGATACTAGGAGGTGCCACTGTCACTGTGTGTCAGCTTTGAGCTGTGTTCTCAAACAACGAGCAGCGGAGCAGAGCGTTTGCATACGGAAAAAAAAATCGAATAGAATAAAAATCCCCCTCTCCTTCCTCCATAGCTCCTCCCCTGCCCCGCAGCAGCTCTAGGAGAGGGGAGTCTCAGTACCACCTGACTGGCTGAACCACGTGACACGCACGCAGCTGTCCCCCCTTTCGTTAACACGGACTCTCACTCTATTCCGGACTGAACACCCACCGGGAAGGGAATCAAAGCCACGGTGCACCCTCTGACAGTGGCACCCCACTGCTGACAAGATGGCTCCACGCACAGGCACAGCCGCGATCCTAACGTGGCCTGGAGGGACCTCCTGCTGAGTCCGTACACAGTCCCTGCTGACTCTGCACACAGCCCTACCACGGACGGAGGCCGGTAAATATAGAATAAATAATTGCTGTGTGCTCATATTCACTTGGTTTGCTGGGAGTCTTATTGCAGTGGATTCTGATGCACTCATACACACCGCACATTGCATTGCTGGGAGTTTTATTGCTGTGAATTCTGATACGCTGACACACACACCGCACATTGCATTGCTGGGAGTTTTATTGCTGTGGATTCTGATACACTCATACACACTGCACAGTGCATTGCTGGGAGTTTTATTGCTGTGGATTCTGATACACTCATACACACTGCACATTGCATTGCTGGGAGTTTTATTGCTGTGGATTCTGTGATACACACTGCATATTACTGTGAGTTTTATTGCCCTGGAGCTCTGGGATACGCTCATACACACTGCACATTACTGTGAGTTTTATTGCTGTGCAGTTCTGATATGCTCATACACAGTGCCCATTTCTGTGGGTTTTATTGCTGTGCAGCTCTGTGATACACTCATATGCAGTGCACGTTTCTGTGGATTTTATTGTTCAACCAATTAGAGCGGCTGTGATCCAGTATACTTGACATGCGTGGCTGTTCTTTGTAAAAATGCTTGAATTTAAACATTTCATAATTTTATTTATCTCAATAGATACATTTTAAATGGTATACAAAATATACAAGCAGGCACTTGGTATCCACTTTTAATATAAAGAGAGGAAAAGGCGGAGCTCTAAGAGGAAAGAGTGGAGCTTAAAGGGGAAGGGTGTGGATTAACCAGGAAGAGGTGTGCCCTTGACAGGAAGGGGTGCCTCAAATTTAAATTAGGGGGTGCACGAGTTTAGTCAGGCCTAGGGCCAAAACCTAAATACACCACTGCTCAAGAGTTGGTAGGTATAAATATCATTTAATTGTCGTCTAGCTTCGCCGTTATTGTAATCGGGATCAAGAAGGACAATCCCTCCGCCCTTATCCGCCGTCTTTATGATAATGGTGGTATCTTCTTGTAAGATTTTTAAAGAGGCAAATTCTTCCTTAGAAAGATTAAATTTGGATCTATTTGGTTTATGGATAGCATTAATATCTCTCATACACATATGCTGAAACACTCCAATTTCTTTAGATACCATATGTTTTGGAAAAAACGTGGATGCTTCCTTTAAATAAGTATGAACAAACTCACTGGAAACTGGAGGACGCTCCAGGGGTTTTTTAAGAAAGAATTCTTTTAAACATAACTTTCTTTTAAACTTCTCCAGGTCCAAAAACATTTCAAATTTGTTTAGAGGAATACTAGGAGCAAATTTTAGTCCTTTCTTTAGGACCTTTATCTCGGTTTTGTTCAGTATCCTCTTAGTAAGGTTGAAGATGCCTTTCATATCGACATCCTCAATCATCTTTTTTCTTTTTTTGACGGATCTTCCTCCTCTAGTTCCTCGTCTTGTCTTTCTAATGATCTTTTCCTTGGAGTTAATGTGGTTCTTTTTGGTAGTGGAGGCAATTGAACAATATTCATATCTGGTTCTAACGGTATGTTTTGTTTGTTTAACGGTATATGCGCCTCCCCCGATAACCTGGGAAAATCCTCGTTTTGATCTTCTTGTCTCAACACTTCAAAACGGTTATCGGTAGAAAAAACATGGTTACCAAAACCATGCTTGTTTCGACTAGATTTCCATTGGTATTGAGATGGAGAATAGGGATTGCCATTATAGGATTTTAGGAGTTATGTAATTTCTGTTTTGGAACTTTTTACGTTAGGGACTGTTTGTAATTTGATGTTTTCTTTTCCTTCCATGTGCCCCCTTGGTATTCGTTCCTCTGGGGGGATGACCACTGAGCACTATGTGCCAGCCAAAGACCCAAATTGACTAATGGAATGTATAAACAGTTCCCTCATTCATCGTTCGGGATATCACAGCGTACAAAGATCGCTCTATGTTTATGATTCATCGCTCTGTTTACATGGGGAACCATGGAGATTGTTGCGACGGACGTCATTGGACTGCGCCGAGATCAACGTGCCGGGACGTACCGAGTTAGGCGGTTCCTCTTATACAATATAAAAGGACGGTATTGTATTGGGACAGTAATTCCCTTTTTTTATTTACTTCTTTGCTACTGATGAAGCGCCTGGTAAGGTGCGAAATGCGTATAGCTGTTTGCCCCTATTGTTTTAAAAGTTATCCATGTATGAGAAATAAAAGCCTTTCCTTTGAAGTCTAAAAGAAAAAAGATTTCGTTTATTTTGTTGCTCCAAGTACTTATTAGTTCGGGAGACGACGAGTACCAGGAAATCCACCCACCTGGAGATACGGACAATCAAGTTGGCCCATTAACACTTGAGAGGCGATCATATGAGAGCTGGAAGCTCTCACAAACCGTCAGTGTACACTTGGCGGTTTAAATATTGTTAAAGTGATCATTACGGCATAATACGCTATGTAACCTTTTTCCCTCTTTTTGAGGTATATACAAGACAACATACGTACTCCCTTATTGAAAAAAGTCTGAGGAGACTAAAAAGAAAAGAACACATTTCTTTGCTGTAAGGAAATCTTCTTTTCTTTCTTTCTGGTTTATCTGTATATTGTATTGTTTTTGTCCACGGAGGAGCGCTGCCTCTTTAAACAGGTATGTTTATTCACTTTTCTAGAAACACGTGAAAAGAGGAATGTAGCAAAACAAGAATTACACAACTTCACAGAAAAAAGTACATAACAAATTACCAAAAGTGAATACTTCTGTCATGTTACTAAAAATGTCAGTTTTTAAATATAGCACTGGTGATCCCTCCCTTAAAAAATGAAGCTCACTCGTGATATATTTGGAAGTTAATTTTACAAAAAATAATACATTATTTTATTATTAAAAACAAAATTATAATTTATAATAATATCTTGCATTTATTACTTTGTATTTCTGTACCCTGCAGTAAAAATTCAATGTTCTTGAACCCAGGACATACTGTACTTGAAAATGAGAGAAATCTCAACGTATCTATCCTGGTAAAATACTATATACATAAATGAATAATCATGGGCTCATTGCAGTCAAATGGTATCAGGAGCCACTGACTTAGTAGCCACCCTTAAAATGAGGTCAAAGTGTGAGCAATCTGGTATCCACTGTCGGCAGTAGGTCACCATCCCAAGGAAGGACAGGAGAGTGGCTTTAGTAGGCAGCTTAAACAAGTCAAGAATAGCTTGGACATGGTCTGGAGCGAGGATGCGTTGTCCATGGGAGAGGAGAAATCCCAGATATTTCACCTTTTGCTGGCAGTATTGGAGCTTTTTGAGGATGACGTTATCACCACACTCTGCAAGGTGCTGTAACAATGAAATAGTGTCCATCTGGCAGAGGCTTTGTCTGGGCTGCAAAGGAGGAGATCATCTACATACTGCAAGAGAGTAGCCCCATGCCCCGAGAACCATAACTCCAGAGTTTTGTGAACCACGGCTGAGTTTGCCGTAGGGTAATTGCAGTATCCCTGTGGCAAGTGATTCCATCTGAATTGGGCCCCAAGATACGTAAAAGCAAAAAGTGGTTTAGTGTCAGGGTACCCCAGTGTGCTGAAAAAGGCACTACATAGATCTATCACGGAAGCAAGTAGCTGTGCATGGAATTGAGGGGAGTACAGCATTGGCTACAGACGACTGACTCAGACCGCATAGATTCAGGGAAATGCCACTGCTAGAATGAAACATGAGGACCTTAGGAGATGTCACATCTATCCCTCCCATCGCATTCACTGAAAGACTGATCTGCAAGACTGCCATAAGATCACGTCCTAGCAAATTAACAGGCAATTGGCCAAAATCACAAATCTATGTTCACAATGTTCACATAGGGTGTGACCACTGGGTGTACATACACCGATAGTGGGGGAAAGAGTGGATCATATGGGGACACTCTCTATAACAATGGAAGATTTGCTGTCAGCTGTCCTGTATAATGCCTACAAGAAATTGAAGATCATGTTGCACCGGTATCAATTAAGAAATCGGTAGGATAACCATCCAGAAGTAAAGTACAAGTGGGGAGGTTTTGCCATTTAATGGACAATTCAAGGCACTTCAGCAAAATTGAGTCTCTCCCTTGGCACATTCAGGGCTGGCTACACCCCTCTGTGCTCCATTGAAAGTGTATTGGACAGAGGACAAGTTAGGGGTTTTAGGGGGAACTGCAGAACTCAGTGGTGGAGCAGACCCTTGGAATGGTGTGTTACCTTGTGTAGCGCTGGTTTAGTTCTGTTGCTGTAATTACTCATTTCTGGCCACCAGGGGGAGACGAGCACAATGTAAACTATACTGGACACTTTGGGACTAAATTTTCCAGCATGCTTTGGGGCAGAGACAGGAAGTGGGTGGGGAGAACAGAGAGACATCCGCAACCTCTTGTGGAGGAGAGCAGTGTGCCAAGGGGTGAACAGAGCAAGACGCACATGAGACAGGGAGCGATTGTGACCAGGCCGGAGCACAGGTGCTGCCTTGAGGACGCTGGAGATTGGTTTCAGTGACTTGCCAGAGACCTAGTAATCCACCGCTGAGAAGTTTGCACAGATACAGAGCTGCAGATTGGACCCCGAGTTAGGAGACCGCGATGAGCTAATGGGAGTGCAGGCGGTGAACTGAGAATCTTGTTGCAAAAATGGACAAGCAAGACAAGCGGATCCGGTGGCACAGAGTCCCAGCCAAATCGAGCGGAGAGATGTCCTTGGTCGAGCAGGGGTGCAGATTATTTGGCGGATGGGTAAGAGGCCTTCCAGGCCACAGTAAAGTTAACAAAGCACGCTGCGGTTTGCCTAAATCTACAGGGCCCCAACGTGACTAGTCGAAGACACATTGAATTCAATCACTGGCCAGTTGAATCTAGTACCCGGGTACCAACACACGCATACACACACACCTTCTTGGGACACAACCTGTACGGGACTTACACTCCGGCAACGAAGGGGTTCAAATTTCCTTTTTACCACTGCACATTTCTCACATTACGAATTCCTGTAAATATATATACAGTATATACCGTGCTTGCTTTATATATGCCAGTTTATTTGAGACCAGTAAACTACATAACTTATAAAATCCACAACAGTGCTGGTGTATATTTATTCCCTAGTGCGGGGAGACTGACCCGAGGTTAAATTCAGCGGCTCCTCCAGGAGTGAGCGCTACACGTGGGGGCTCGTCCGGGATCCAGTCTCTGGAAAAAACGCATTTAAAGGGTTAAATATGGATCCAGACACTGCTGCCAAATGGTGTGAGGAGCAAAGTAGTCAGATAGAATTATGCATAGTCATGGATATTCCTGCAGACACTTGGGCCGAAGATCAGATTTGCCGAGCCGTGGCCGAGCTGACACCAGATCATCGGGGGTTAATCCTGGACATTAAAGCGAACCCAGATACCTCTCACACGTATGTTCTTTTTGAATGGAGAAAGGGTGTTCCAGTGTGTTTTCAGGGCGCGAGCGTGAAGCTGACCGATGAGGTGGAAGTTCAACTGATTCAGCCAAGTGCGCCACGTGGCGATCCCGCGAGTGTTCCCGCGCCCAGTCCGCTGGCCATGATCGGGCCTGAATTTATAGTGGCTATTGGAGATTTGCTGGCTAAATGTCAAAAAACAAGCCCTCCGCACACTAACTTTGGTTATCGACGGTTGAGAAATTTTACAGGAAACGTACCAACTCCGGCGGGAGAAGAAACCTTCGAAGAATGGGTACAACAGGCGATGCAGGCTCTGGATGAGTGGGACGTCCCTGAAGCAAAGAATTACTGAGAGCTTAAAGGGACCTGCGTCAGAGGCTGTCAGAAACCTAAAATTGAGTAAACAAGACTGCACCGCTTTAGATTACCTAAACGTACTACAGGAAGTTTTTGGGCGAACGGAAAAGGCTGCAGAGCTCGTGTACCAGTATGAACATACTTACCAGCGGAAAGGTGAGAAGATGACTGAATATATGAGGCGCCTAGATAAGATTCTGCACCAGATACTTCTTAAGAAAGGGGCCAAACCGGCCGAAATAGATAAATTACAATACAGCAGATCCTGAGGGGCGCTCAACCTCTAGATCCTGTGATGCTACAGCTGAGAACCAGAGAAGATAACCGAGAATTGAAATACCTGGAACTGATCCAAGCTGTCAGAGAGGAAGAGAATCTACTTGAAGAGAAATCCCTTAGGAGAGGAGAAAGAGCTTACGCACAACCCGTGAGGCATAACAAGTGTTTGCAAGCGGAAGATGATTCGTTAGACACCTATGGATCCGAAGTGGACGAACAGGAGCATCTGGTTGTTCCTAAATCCACAGAGAATGCTGCAAGAGAGCAAATTATTCCTACATACAGTGAAATCCACAAAACCGTTAAGAAAGTGCAAGAAGCTCAAGCTGAATTGCAACAGGCACACACGGACCTGTGCCAAGTGCTTTTGAAGGTGGCAGAGACACAGACCGATATGCAGAAGTTCCTTACTGATATGCGGACAACTGGAGTTGCTGTGGTGTCTGGCCAGGGTCCTTGAACTGAATCACCACAAGCAAGTGCGTCTCCGTCTTCAAAGAAGAGATGTTTCAGTTGTGGGGAAATGGGTAATTTCCGAGCGCAGTGCAAAAGCCGAAAGCCTGAAGGAAATAGGGTAGAAGAGTTTCTAAAAGCCTTGGAAGGGCTGCTATCTACCTCACCGGCAGGAAACGCCAGAGGGCCCAAGTGAAGGAGCAAACTAGGTGCCCAATGGTTAAAGACCGCTCCAGAAATCAAGTCAGGACTGAAAGGCCGAGAAGGCCCAGAGTTTCACCCACTGGTGAGCCTACCAGGACTGAAAGAATTACTCCCTTAGCATCCGGTCCTACGTCATGGGGAAGCAATGCACACCCAAAACCTACACGGGTCAAGAAGAAGGCCAGGGTACAGCAAACGGGGTCTAAACTTCCTGCTACTATGACAAAGTTTCCTGACCAGCTGATACTGTAGGTCCTACTCCCATCGTTCCAATCCAAGTAGAGGGAGTCTATACCAAAGCTCTGTTGGACTCAGGGGCTCAAGTGACATTGATCTACCGAGACTTCTATGAGAAGCACTTGAAACACATACCTCTACAGAAGTTAAAGGACCTGGAAATCTGGGGTATCACCAGGGGAGTACACCCGATGTTACATCCAGTCTATCAGCGACATCCTCAAGTGGCATCTTAAGTGGACGCGCAGAGTTGATTCCTGGCGTTTTATCCAAGATCCCCTACGCCATCACGATCCCTAAGTCCTGTGTCTCCTCTCTCCACAGGTAGGACATTATCACCCATTATTCAGACACCCACATCTCATCTGATCGCCTGCATACTTTTGCTGGTAAGACATTATCACCCATTATTCACAGACACCCACATCTCAACTGATCTCCTGCATACTTTTGCTGGTAGGACCCCCAGTATTCGCAGGCACCCACATTATAACGTTTCCTTGGTTTTTTTCTGTTTATTTATTTTTGTTTTTCTCCACCATGTGCTTTGCTAATTAGCATGTGAATCTCCTGCCCTATTGACAGCCCATCTAGCTTCAGGTGTTTGCATTTAGGCAGTTAAAAAGTAAACAGTCCGCCCTTTATAACATTTAAGACCAGCTCCACTGAGCCTTGGGTCCTGTGACATCCTCAAGTGGCATCTTAAGTGGACGCGCAGAGTTGATTCCTGGAGTTGCGGGACTGGAGAAGGAACTGCAAGGCCCACTTTTACTCTGGGTAAACGCACGTCTATATCATGCTTTCTCTCACGCTTCTGCTCTTTACTTCTACCTTTCTCCTTAAATGGAACTCCTGCCCCTCTACCACCGACCCCTACACTATCTGCATCTCTCCCTCCCTCCTCTCGTCCACATGATGGCCTCACATGAGCTCCTTTGTTTCCTCAGAACATGGTCTCCCTCTAACTCTCGTGCTGCCAATCACTCCCACTCCCACAAATCCCATTCCCACCTTCTCTTTCTCACTTTCCTGCTGTTACTCTATTCAGGTGACATATCCCCTAACCCTGGCCCCACAACACATCCAATACTTCCATCTCATCCTATCTCCATCGCACATAAATCACCTCCTGCAAGCCAGCAACCTCATTCCCATAATCCCTCAGCGCCTGTCCTCTTTCTCCTGCGCCCTCTGGAACGCTCGCTCTGTGTGCAACAAACTCACAGCCATCCATGACCTCTTCCTTTCAAACTCCTTCAACCTCCTAGCTTTAACTGAAACCTGGCTAACTCCCTCTGACACGGCCTCCGTTGCTGCTCTCTCACATGGCGGTCTACACTTGAGCCATACCCCCAGACCGGGTGAGAGAAATGGTGGCGGGGTCGGAATCCTGCTCTCTCCCTCCTGCACCTACCAGCATCTCCCTCCACCTCCATCCCTCTCCTTCTCCTCCTTCGAGACACACTGCATCCGCCTGTTCTCTCCTCTGGCTCTCAGGGTGGCAGTCATCTACCGCCCACCTGGACCAACCTCCCAGTTCTTTGACCACTTTGCTACCTGGCTTTCTCACTTCCTGTCTTCTAATCTTCCATGCCTAATTCTCGGCGACTTCAACATTCCCATTGACGATCCTTCCGCCCCTGCTGCCTCCAAACTTCTTTCACTCACATCCTCCCTTGGACTCACACAATCCTCCCTCCTCCCTACCCACCGCGATGGTCACGCTATTGACCTTGTCTTCTCCAACCTCTGCTCCATTTCTGAGTTCAACTGTCGCCCTTTCCCCATCTCTGACCACCACCTTCTCTCTTTCAACCTATCTGGACTTCCTAAACACCCTGCTCCCCCACCCCGCACACACACTCGCAGAAATCTACATGCTGTGGACCCCATCAATTCTCCAACCTACTTCACCACCTCCCTCATACCTCATCCTTCACCTGCCCTGATGCTGCCACTAATCACTACAACACTACTCTTATCTCTGCTCTAGACACTCTTGCTCCTCTTCGACTCTGTAAGGCCCCACGCCGCCAGCTTCAGCCCTGGCACACCCTCCAGACACGCTACCTGCAAAGATGCTCCCGCACTGCAGAGCGTGCCTGGAGGAAATCCCGCTCTGAAGCTGATTTTGTTCACTTCAAGTTTATTCTCCGGTCATACACCTCTGCCCTCCACTTGGCCAAACAATCCTTCTTCTCATCTCTTATATCTACGCTGTCCTCCAACCCTAAACGGCTCTGGTCCACCTTCAACACCCTCCTCTACCCACCTGCACCTCCCCACAGCTGCCTTCAGCGCTCAAGACCTGGCAGACTTTCCTCAGTAAAACTCTAAATATCAGACGCAACATCCCAACACAAGATAGTTATCTGCCACCTCACTCCCACAGGTCCCCTCTGCCACCCTCTGCCGCTCCTCCCAGCCACTGAGGAGGAAGTCAATTCCTTATTGTCCTCCTCACATCTCACCACATGCCCGCTCGACCCCATTCCCTCGCATCTAATTCCTCCCCTCTCCTCCTCCCTCACCCCTGCTCTCACACACATCTTCAACCTCTCTCTCTCCACTGGCTCCTTTCCATCCGCCTTCAAACACGCGCTAGTTACCCCTTTACTAAAGAAACCATCCCTAGATCCCAACTCTCTATCCAACTACCGCCCTGTATCCCTGCTTCCCTTCACATCAAAGCTCTTAGAAAAACTAGTCTTCAACCGCCTCTCTCTTCCTGTCCTCCAATTCCCTACTTGACCCCCTGCAATCTGGCTTCCGTCCCCTACACTCAACTGAAACTGCCCTCACCAAAGTCACCAACGACCTCCTAACTGCTAAAAAACACGGCCACTATTCTATTCTCATCCTGCTTGACCTCTCGGCTGCTTTTGACACTGTTGACCACCCCCTCCTTCTACAGACCCTCAACTCTCTGGGTCTCGGTGACACTGCACTCGCTTGGGTCGAATCCTATTTATCCAACAGGTCCTTCTGTGTGTCCTTTGCTGGTAACTCCTCCTCCTCATTGCCTCTATCTGTTGGTGTACCTCAAGGCTCTGTCCTTGGTCCTCTGCTCTTTTCCATCTACACCTCCTCCCTGGGCAAAATCATCAACAGCTTTGGCTTCAATTACCACCTCTACGCTGATGACACTCAGATCTACCTCTCTACCCTCTGATCTCTCTCCCCCTGTCCTTTCAAAAGTCAGTGACTGTTTATCTGGCATCTCCTCCTGGATGGCCTCCCACCACCTAAAGATCAACATGTCGAAGACTGAACTCCTACTTATTCCTCCCTCCAATGCCTCCCCACTCCTGACTTCTCTATCACGGTGGAGGGTATCACCATTTCCCCATCAAACCAAGTTCGCTGTCTTGGAGTTACACTTGACTCTGCTCTTTCCTTCATCCCCCACATCAAGTCTCTTTCCTCCTCCTGCCGATACCAACTGCGTAATATTTCCAGAATTCGGCCATTTTCTACCGCTGTCGCCACAAAACAACTCATACACGCCCTGGTAATCTCCCGACTCGACTATTGCAATAATCTCTTATCTGGCCTCCCTCTGTCCCGCCTCTCCCCCCTACAATCCATCCTGAACGCCTCCGCCAGGCTAATTCACCTCACCCGCCGCTCTGTCTCTGCCGCTCCCCTCTGCGAGTCCCTTCACTGGCTCCCCATCCACTGCAGAATTAAGTTCAAAATCCTTATCCTTACCTACAAAACCCTCACTAACTCAGCTCCCACTACCTGTCCTCACTAATCACCAAATACACCCCAGCCCGCTCCCTAAGGTCAAACAGTGACCTGCGCCTAGCTTCTCCCCGCATCACCTCTCCCATGATAGACTGCAGGATTTCTCACGCGCAGCCCCCACTCTCTGGAACGCTCTCCCTCGTACTGTCAGACTTTCCCCTAACTTCTCTTCCTTCAAACGCTCCCTTAAAACGTTCCTATTTAGGGAAGCCTACCACCCAACTCACTGACGCAATCATCAATCACTCTCACCTTACAGTCCTCTCCTCCTGTTTCAACCCCAACCCTCCCAGATTGTGAGTTCCTACGGGAATAGGGCCCTCATCTCCTCCTGTACTGTTTGTCAAATGTTGTTCAATGTATTGTAACCCTGTCTATACTGTGCTTATTGTACAGCGCTGCGGAATATGCTGGCGCTTTATAAATAAAGAATAATAATAATAATAATAATGGTCGAAGAACAGAAGGCACCTGCCGAAGTGGGGCGCCTGTGGAGATTGGGAGGAACAGAAAAGGTTCTGCAATCAGGAGAAGTGGTGAGTTTCCGGGCTTCAGTCAAGTTGAACGGATCGCAACCTGGTCCCTATGTGGTACTGGAAACTGATTTCAATCATGGGAGTGAAGCCGGAGTAGAAGTAATCCCTGAAATAATCTCCACAAAAGCTTTGAAACGAACACGAGGAAGAGTCTCAGTCAGTGTATGTAATGTATCTGATTCTCCAGTGATCCTGAAAGCACGAATGCCTATCGGGCAAGTGGCGTCCGCTACGCCTCTCTCTCCTACCGATTTAGGAGGGGGAGCAAATAAAGAGATTCCAGCTGACAGGTTCTATCCCTAGGAAACTCCCATCTCGCCTGAATGGAAGAAACATCTTCAGTCCCAGGTCCTAAAGTGGAGGGACTTATTCTCAAAGGATGAGTTCGACGTGGGCCTAGCTAAGAGTACTGAGCATCGCATTCGACTGCAGGAAGATAAGCCATTTCGAGAAAGGTCAAGACGAGTTCCTGTGGGAGACTTGGATGATCTAAGAGAACAGCTGAATGAACTGCAAAGAACTAAGGTGATTCAAGAGTCCAGGAGTCCGTATGCTTCTCCCATCGTGATGGTTCGGAAGAAGAATGGTTCTGTCCGTCTATGCATAGACTATCGCACGCTAAATCGGAGAACCATCCCAGATCAATATGCCAATCCTCGGATAGAAGATGCCTTACAGTGTTTGTCTGGAGCAAAATGGTTTAGTGTACTAGACCTGCGAAGTGGGTATCACCAGATACCAATGCATCCTGAAGACAAAGAGAAGACTGCGTTCATCTGCCCACTGGGGTTCTTTGAGTTCAACCGAATGCCTCAAGGCCTTACGGGGGCTCCAGCCACGTTCCAACGGTTAATGGAGAAGACAGTCAGGGACATGAACCTGATCAAAGTGTTAGTGTATCTGGATGACATAATTGTGTTTGGAAAGACTTTGGAAGAACATGAGCAACGGTTGGAGAAGGTCTTGAAGTGGCTCCATGAAGAGGGGTTGAAACTGTCTCTGAAGAAGTGTCAATTCTGTTTACCTTCCGTTACGTATCTGGGACATGTTGTTTCAGCAGAAGGCGTTTCGACGGATCCTCGAAAGTTGGAAGCCGTAGCTTCCTGGCCTAGACCCCGAAATGTTACTGAACTTAGATCTTTCTTGGGGTTCTGCTCCTATTACCGAAGATTTGTAGGAGGATTTGCCACGATAGCTCAACCACTGAACAAGCTCCTGCAGAAGGAAGACGCAGAAGAAGGCCACAAGGCCTCTGACTGAAATTCGTCGGCTCCAGGGCCAAGGAAGGCTCGAGAATCTATCCAAGGAGAATGAACTAGTCAATGTGAAGGTGCTTTCATGAAGCTGAAAGAGAGTCTAACTCGAGCTCCTGTCTTGGCCTACGCTGATCCTCATAAGCCGTACAAATTGCATGTGGATGCCAGCCGAGAAGGTCTAGGGAGAGTACTATACCAAGAATATGGTGGATTGTTGAGGCCTGTAGCCTATGTGAGCCGGAGTCTTACGCCTTCAGAAAATAATTATCCTACCCACAAGTTGGAGTTTCTAGCTTTGAAGTGGGCGGTGGTAGACAAGATGAAAGACTATCTGTATGGAGCCGAATTTGTGATAAAAACTGATAACAATCCTTTTACCTACGTCCTTACTACTGCGAAGCTGGATGCAACGGGACATCGGTGGTTGGCCGCTCTGTCAGGGTTTAGGTTCAGCCTGAAGTATCGCCCTGGAGTGAATAATCGAGATGCCGATGCTTTGTCAAGAATACCCTACACTACAGAATGGACTCAGTTAACTCCAGATGGGGTGCAAGCTTTATGTCAAGGAGCAGAGCGCCGGGTCAAGGAAGGGATTGAAGCAGAAGCCATAGGAGTTATGGCTGCGGCTATTCCAGAGTTCTATTGTAATCCTACGCAGCTGAGGGATGAAAGTTTGCCTACTTTCTCGAAACAAGATCTGAGAGCTGATCAGGCTGGAGACCCTTTGATTGCATTAACCGTGAAGGCCCTAAACGCGAACCAACGGGAAATTCTTCTGACAAATTCCCCAGAAGGGGCCAGATTGGTATACAAGGAGTGGGAACGGTTGAAGATGTTGGATGGGGTGGTCTACAGAAGGGGTCCCTCAAACAATGCTGGAGAGACCCAACAGTTGTTCCTTCCCACCAAACACAGAGAGGATGTGCTGCGGTCATTACATGATGACCATGGACATTTAGGTGCAGAGAGAACTTTTAAGCTGGTGCGAGACTGATTCTATTGGCCCTGCATGAGACCTGAAGTTGAAAGTTACTGCCACTCATGTCTGAGGTGTATCCAAAAGAAGACTCTACCCACCCGAACTGCTCCAATGAACCACCTGCAAAGTCAAGGACCCATGGATTTGGTGTGCATTGATTTCCTGTGCTTAGAGCCAGATGCTAGTGGGCAGGGAAATATTTTAGTGGTGACTGATCATTTCACGCGTTATGCCCAAGCTTTTTCTATGAAAAATCAACGCGCTCCTACGGTGGCGAAGGTTTTAATGGAAAAGTTTTTTGTTCACTATGGCCTGCCAAGGAGAATACACTCGGATCAGGGTAGAGACTTTGAGAGCCGGCTTGTTGGGCAATTACTGGAACTGCTGGGAATTCAGAAGACCCGAACTACACCATATCACCCTCAAGGTGATGCTCAACCAGAAAGGTTCAATCGCACTCTGCTAAATATGTTGGGACATTATCAAACAGAGAGAAGCAGAGCTGGAGTCGTCACATAGCCACGCTAGTACATGCATATAACAGTACGGAGAGTGACGCTACTGGATACTCACCGTACCGTCTTATGTTCGGAAGGGAAGCTCGACTGCCGGTCGATTTGGCGTTTGGGCTATCTCTGGATCAGACGTCTGTAGCCTCTCATAGGAATTATGTGGATAGACTTCGGAAGAATTTGGCTTCTGCGTTTGAACAGGCCCGTTTGACCTCTGAGAACAGGGAACAGAGGAATATGCGAAACTACGACTTGAAAGTTCGGATACAGGATCTACAACCCGGTGATAGGGTTTTGTTGAAGAACTTGGGTGCTTCTGCCAGGCATAAGTTGGCGGATAGATGGAGTTCTCAAGTCTACATTGTCTGCAAGCAACTGCCGGGTCTGCCAGTTTACCAAATTCGACCGGATGGAAATGCTGGGCCTCTTAAAAACTGGCACCGGAATCATCTGCTACCTTTGAGGGAAGCTGTAAAGATACCAGTTGGAGACAAACTTGTTCTGCCGAACCCGCCTCCGCCTGCTCCACATTTGACTCCCGTTACTCGGTCTCAGCAGACACGGGTTGTTGAAGAATTATTATTATTATTCTTTATTTATAAAGCGCCAGCATATTCCGCAGCGCTGGAATGTTGAAGGGGATAGTGAGGAAGAAAGCTTTTTTCTGGATTGGGTGCGCTCACCAGAGCCTGAAGAGGTCATTCCAGTTCCCGAACGGTGGGAAAGTAACCTGAGGCCTGAGGCTCCTGAATTCCAGCTGGAAATTCCTGAAACTTCTGAAATTCCTGTAGTTCCTGAAAATGCGTCCTATGATTATAGTTCTATGCCTTCACTGGAAGGATCATACTCCGAAGAGATGTCTGTTCCAGTTGTGGACGAAAGAACCAAACCCGTATCTGTAGTACTTCCGCCTGAAGAGGAGCTGATTGAGCCAGAACCAAAACGTTCTCTCCGACCCTCTCAGAGACTCACCTACAACTCACCAGGACATAGCACTGAAGAGGCTGTTACGACAGTGCGAAGGTTGCCCCAAGTGTCTGCTATGTTAGCTGAGGTAGCCAGAAGCATGAGTAAACTTGAGGACGTATATCTAACCCATTGTATGTTTGCTGCTGAGCCTATATATATTGACTGATGTAATGTTGAAATGTAATGTAACTGTTACACCTCCTTGGAGAGACCCAAGAGTTCTAGGAGGGGGAGAGTGTAGCGCTGGTTTAGTTCTGTTGCTGTAATTACTCATTTCTGGCCACCAGGGGGAGACGAGTGCAATGTAAACTATACTGGACACTTTGGGACTACGTTTTCCAGCATGCTTTGGGGCAGAGACAGGAAGTGGGTGGGGAGAACAGAGAGACATCCGCAACCTCGTGTGGAGGAGAGCAGTGCGCGCCAAGGGGTGAACAGAGCAAGACGCACATGAGACAGGGAGTGATTGTGACCAGGCCGGAGCACCGGTGCTGCCTTGCGGATGCTGGAGATCGGTTTCAGTGACTTGCCAGAGACCTAGACCGCTGAGAAGTTTGCACAGATACAGAGCTGCAGATTGGACCCCGAGTTAGGAGACCGCGATGATCTAATGGGAGTGCAGGCGGTGAACTGAGAATCTTGTTGCAAAGACGGACAAGCAAGACAAGCGGATCCGGTGGCACAGAGTCCCACCCAATTCGAGCGGAGAGACGTCCTTGGTCGAGCAGGGGTGCAGATTATCTGGCGGATGGGTGAGAGGCCGTCCAGGCCACAGTAAAGTTAACAAAGCACGCTGTGGTTTGCCTAAATCTACAGGGCCCCAACATGACTAGTCGAAGACACATTGAATTCATTCACTGGCCAGTTGAATCTAGTACCCGGGTACCAACACACGCATACACGCACACGTTCTTGGGACACAACCTGTATGGGACTTACACTCCGGCAACGAAGGGGTTAAAATTTCCTTTTTACCGCTGCGTGTTTCTCGCATTACGAATTCCTGTAAATATATATATATACCGTGCTTGCTTTATATATGCCAGTTTATTTGAGACCAGTAAACTATATAACTTATAAAATCCACAAGAGTGCTGGTGTATATTTATTCCCTAGTGCGGGAGACTGACCCGAGGTTAAATTCAGCGGCTTCTCCAGGAGTGAGCGCTACCCTTTGTTTTTTGGAACAGGTAGTTTTCCAATGTCCTGCTGGATTACATATAAACCAATTTTGATTTCTTATTCCTCATTTAAAATTTTCACTACTTGGTCCTTTATTACTCCTTCTACATTTTCTATTCTGATTCATGTTCCTGCATAATTTAGGAAAATTCCTTCTCTGCCCATTATTCTGCCCTTGATACATATATGGGGTTGCAGCAGATTTGCAGTGTAGGGAAAACAACCACCAGCATCGTTAGTCATCAACATTCTCTGCAATTGCTCTGGTGCTACCTTTATACCACTCACTACATGTCTGCTTCACATTTAATGCAAGTTCAAATTTCCTATCAAAGTTTGTGCAAACAATTGAGCCATTTATGTACCTTCATCACCCTCAGTCATGCCACGCTCATCTTTCCAATACTTACAAAATCTTTTTACAAAGTCTGTCACAGTTTCATATTTGCCTTATTTACAGACTAACGCTGAAGCTAGGTCTTTTTATTCCTGAAACACATCAATCAGCCATTTCTCTATCTCCTGCCACATTTTCTCAATTTCCTGAGGTTTCAGCCACAAAAATGATCTAGTTTGCGTTTTTTTCTCAGCATTGCCATTCATCTATGCTGCGCAATTTTTAACTCCCCATGAGAAAACACTAGTCAGAATTTCAATCAACATTCTATAATCTGCACTGGTGATGTGTAGTGGTTTTCTTTAAAAACGTTACTGTAGTTTGTCACGTACTTGCTTCACTTCAGAAGGGCACGTTATTTGGCGAAGTGGATGCAGGGCTAAAAATCACTTTCCGTCTCTACTAGAGCCAAAATAATGACTATGTAGCACACTATCCCACACCCACTCCCCTTAATTAAATGCTGTCACCACAGGTCTAATACAGTTGTGTTCAAAATTATTCAACCCCCACTGAAATTGAGTGTTTTGGCCAGTTTGACATTGATTTTGATCATTCAGTCATCTTGCTTACAATTAAATCAAAGAGGCACGTGTAGGTCAGACAAATATAACATAACATTTATAATGAAATAACCACAAATGTCTTTTCTGTGCTCACATCATTATCAGTTTTATTCAACCCCCAAGTGACATTCAATCTTAGTACTTAGTACAACATCCTTTTACAGTTATAACAGCTTTTAAACGTGAAGCATAGCTTGACACAAGTGTCTTGCAGCGCTCTACGGGTATCTTCGCCCATTCGTCATGGGCAAAAGCCTCCAGTTCAGTCACATTCTTAGGCTTGCGCACTGCAACTGCTTTCTTTAAGTCCCACCTGAGGTTCTCAATTGGATTTAAGTCAGGTGACTGCGATGGCCACTCCAAAATGTTCCAGCCTTTAATCTGCAACCATGCTCTAGTGGACTTGGAGGTATGCTTGGGATCACTGTCCTGTTGAAAGGTCCAACGTCTCCCAAGCCTCAGGTTTGTGACGGACTGCATCACATTGTCATCCAATATCTCCTGGTACTGAAGAGAATTCATGGTACCTTGCACACGCTGAAGCTTCCCTGTACCTGCAGAAGCAAAACAGCCCCAATGCATGATTGACTCCCCGCCATGCTTCACAGTAGGCAAGGTGTTCTTTTCTTCATAGGCCTTGTTCTTCCTCCTCCAAACATAGCGTTGATCCATGGGCCCAAACAGTTCTAATTTAGTTTCATCAGTCCACAGAACACTATCCCAAAACTTCTGTGGTTTGTCCACATGACTTTTGGCATACTGCAGTCGACTCTTCTTATTCTTTGGCGACAGCCTGGGAGTTCTGGCATGGAGGCCTTCATTACGCAGTGTGCGCCGTATTGTCTGAGCTGAAACTTCAGTACCCACATCTGACAAATCTTTTCTCAGTTCCTCAGCAGTCACACGGGGACTTTTCTCCACTCTACGCTTCAGGTAGCGCACAGCAGTCGAAGTCAGCATCTTCTTTCTGCCACGACCAGGTAGCGTTTCAACAGTGCCCTTTGCCTTGAATTTGCGAATGATGCTTCCTATGGTCTCTCTTGGTATGTTTAACATCTTTGCAATCTTCTTATAGCCATTGCCCTTCCTGTGAAGAGTAATCACCTCTTCTCTTGTCTTCCTGGACCATTCTCTTGACTTCACCATGTTTGTAACCACACCAGTAAATGTCTAGAAGGAGCTGAGTATCACAGTCATTTTAAAGCTGCTTATTATGCTTTATTGCTGCTCCGTGACATCCACAGGTGTTTTCAATACCTGATTGAAAATACTTGAATGAACCTCTGTTCTTCAGAGTGGTAGTCTTTAAGGGGTTGAATAATTGTGTCAATGAAGAATTCACAAAAGAAACATTTACTACTGTATTGCAAAACCAATTGATGTCATTTTAGTTGCATATGGTTCTTTAAAAAGTCCTTGTAGGATTTCATTCTGAATACAATTACAAATGTACACTAAATTCCCTAAAACCCTTTACAGCATTGGGGGTTGAATAATTATTATTATTATTATTCTTTATTTATAAAGCGCCAGCATATTCCGCAGCGCTGTACAATAAGCACAGTATAGACAGGGTTACAATACATTGAACAACATTTGACAAACAGTACAGGAGGAGATGAGGGCCCTATTCCCGTAGGAACTCACAATCTAGGAGGGTTGGGGTTGGAAACAGGAGGAGAGGACTGTAAGGTGAGAGTGATTGATGGTTGTGTCAGTGAGTTGGGTGGTAGGCTTCCCTAAATAGGAATGTTTTAAGGGAGCGTTTGAAGGAAGAGAAGTTAGGGGAAAGTCTGACAGTACGAGGGAGAGCGTTCCAGAGAGTGGGGGCTGCGCGTGAGAAATCCTGCAGTCTATCATGGGAAGAGGTGATGCGGGGAGAAGCTAGGCGCAGGTCACTGTTTGACCTTAGGGAGCGGGCTGGGGTGTATTTGGTGATTAGTGAGGACAGGTAGTGGGGCGCTGAGTTAGTGAGGGTTTTGTAGGTAAGGATAAGGATTTTGAACTTAATTCTGCAGTGGATGGGGAGCCAGTGAAGGGACTCGCAGAGGGGAGCGGCAGAGACAGAGCGGCGGGTGAGGTGAATTAGCCTGGCGGAGGCGCTCAGGATGGATTGTAGGGGGGAGAGGCGGGACAGAGGGAGGCCAGATAAGAGATTATTGCAATAGTCGAGTCGGGAGATTACCAGGGCATGTATGAGTTGTTTTGTGGTGACAGCGGTAAGAAATGGCCGAATTCTGGAAATATTACGCAGTTGGTATCGGCAGGAGGAGGAAAGAGACTGGATGTGGGGGATGAAGGAAAGAGCAGAGTCAAGTGTAACTCCAAGACAGCGAACTTGGTTTGATGGGGAGATGGTGATACCCTCCACCGTGATAGAGAAGTCAGGAGGTGGGGAGGCATTGGAGGGAGGAATAAGTAGGAGCTCAGTCTTTGACATGTTGATCTTTAGGTGATGGGAGTCCATCCAGGAGGAGATGCCAGATAAACAGTCACTGACTTTTGAAAGGACAGGGGGAGAGAGATCAGGGGTAGAGAGGTAGATCTGAGTGTCATCAGCGTAGAGGTGGTAATTAAAGCCAAAGCTGTTGATGATTTTGCCCAGGGAGGAGGTGTAGATGGAAAAGAGCAGAGGACCAAGGACAGAGCCTTGAGGTACACCAACAGATAGAGGCAATGAAGAGGAGGAGTTACCAGCAAAGGACACACAGAAGGACCTGTTGGAAAAATAGGAGTCAACCCAAGCAAGTGCAGTGTCACCGAGACCCAGAGAGTTGAGGGTCTGTAGAAGGAGGGGGTGGTCAACAGTGTCAAAAGCAGCCGAGAGGTCAAGCAGGATGAGAATAGAATAGTGGCCGTGTTTTTTAGCAGTTAGGAGGTCGTTGGTGACTTTGGTGAGGGCAGTTTCAGTTGAGTGTAGGGGACGGAAGCCAGATTGCAGGGGGTCAAGTAGGGAATTGGAGGACAGGAAGATGGAGAGGCGGTTGAAGACTAGTTTTTCTAAGAGCTTTGATGTGAAGGGAAGCAGGGATACAGGGCGGTAGTTGGATGGAGAGTTGGGGACTAGGGATGGTTTCTTTAGTAAAGGGGTAACTAGCGCGTGTTTGAAGGCGGATGGAAAGGAGCCAGTGGAGAGAGATAGGTTGAAGATGTGTGTGAGAGCAGGGGTGAGGGAGGAGGAGAGGGGAGGAATTAGATGTGAGGGAATGGGGTCGAGCGGGCACGTGGTGAGATGTGAGGAGGACAATAAGGAATTGACTTCCTCCTCAGTGGCTGGGAGGAAGCGGCAGAGGGTGGCAGAGGGGACCTGTGGGACTGGAGGTGGCAGATAACTATCTTGTGTTGGGATGTTGCTTCTGATAGAGTTTTACTGAGGAAGTAGTCTGCCAGGTCTTGAGCGCTGAAGGCAGCTGAGGGGGGAGGTGCAGGTGGGTAGAGGAACACAACTGTATATATCCAATATGCCTAATAACCGAAATGGAGATGACCTGATGCCCTGTTCAATTATACACACCAAAAAAAGAAAACAGTTCAGTAGACCAACCCTACTAAACCCACTGTAGTAGATCGTCCCAAAACTCAAGGCTATTATATTTCTGTCTCTTCAGTTAATGTGATTCTTCTATCAAAGGCAGAGCTTAACGCTTTCGCTGCTGAGCCATTTCACCCGTGTGCTGAGCTAATTTTTACTGGTTTCGCTCATCATGTTTAAACGCGATTTGAAGTCACGTTTTATTATACAACCCAGACAAATTATATATCATTTTTTGGCAGAATCGGCAGATTCATAATATATCATTATTATATGTATACGTCATGCCTTGCCTGACTATTACAAACCAAAAATGCAATAAAATTAGAATTTTCAATCATCTACAACGTTTAACCCCTTCACTGCTGAGCCATTTCGGGTCTAATTTTTCTCTTTACTTTAAAACATGTCATGTTGGTATCATTGGAAAGGCCATGCTCTGGCTTTCTACTGATAACAAACATGAACCCTCTAGCTGCCAACAGTGGGGAGATATCGTGGTTCAAAAGAACCCCCTATCTCCACCTCCCTATCTTTCCTTAGGAGTCAATGAGGACTTTCCCCACACGTCCTCAGCAGTGAAAGGTTTAAAGTGATTTTTTTTTGCATTCTATCATCCGAGTGTTTGCGGTTATATATTCTATGGGGTAGGCTTGTTAAAAAAATTGGAACTGGGAACCCATTACTTTTTATCCCTGATCTAGGGATATACACTCTATAGAGGTGGGTATATATGGTGGTGGAGCAGGAGCAGAAGGGGGAGCATAGGGAATCGCAAGCGTGGGAACAGTCACACCTACAAGCGACGTCTCCACACTTCCAATATTCACTCAGCTACAACCACATCTCACCACATTCTCTCCCATCGTGGGTCACCTTTACAAAAGGGCCACACTTTCTCATCTCTCATACACAATTCCTTAATCATGTCTATTTACGGTTGCGACAATGACCCTTCTCCCTGGAAAGGATTAATACAGACCATACCCTCAGTCCAATTAGAAAGATTAGACACCCATGAATCAACATGATAAGGACCTGTAATAAGACATATAAATTATTTTGGAGTTTCACCATGTAGTAGGGTTGGGACTTCATCTTTCCCGGTCTGCTGACCGGCTGACATAAGAACCTGGTTAAGGGCACAATCATGTGCCGTCAGCTAAAACGAGGCGCTAAGGGGAAAAATTTGGCCCTCAAATTTCCCCTCAGCGTTCCCATTTTACAAGCAGATTACGTGGCAGGAGCTGGATCCAGCAGCCTGCCCCATAACAGTCGCTAACCCTCCAGGATACTCAGGGCAGGATTAATGTCCTGCCATTAGTATCCCATTCTGGAGTCCATAGTACTCCATTGAGTTTTCTGCTGCCGGGTCAGCTGATCTGCAGGATCTTGCCTCTCGCAAGATCCTGCTGGTCTACGGAGTGACTTGCGGAGGGAGACTGGGGACTGGGGTCTAAAGCCTGAGACACATTGAGCTCGTTGCAGCGCGTAGCGCCTGTAGGCGGTGCCGCGCGGTGAGATGCGCTCCGTGTGTACAGATTTTTCCCCCTCCCACTCTCAGGCCGTGTCACGCGTATAGTGTATACAGTAGTATATATATATATACCCCATACAGACATCAGTTTTAGTGTATATAGTAGTGTGGGTATATATACTGTATACACTATACCTGATTTCTGTATGGGGTATATATACTGTATGGGGTATATATATATACACACACACACACTATACCTTACTATATTATACCTGAGTTCTGTATGGGGTGTGTGTATATATATAAATACTTACTTACTAACATTACTATACTATACCTGAGGTCTGCATGGGAGATATATATATATCTCCCATGCAGACCTCAGGTATAGTATTAGTAAGGTATAGTGTATATATACCCCATACAGACATCAGGTATAGTGTATACAGTAGTGTGTATATATACTACGGTTTACACTATACCTGAGGTCTCTATGGAGTGTGTGTGAGATATAGAGATATATAGATATATATGGTCAGGGTGTGTGCAGGCTGCGCAGTGGGTAAATGGACATGGGGTGCTATATTATTAGGGGTTACCTTTTTTATACTGTTCCTATTAAATTGGCAGTAATTTATATGTATTTTATTCAATAGAAACTTTTTAAATGGAAGTAATGTGTCAGTACGGTCGGGCGGCTGATATAAGTGGTGTTTAGATCTTGCCTATATGAAATGTGCTTTGTGAAAAAAAAATTTGGCATGTTGTACATTGTAATTTAAATGAAATTTCTATGAAATGGGCTTTTGCTTCATTTGAGGAGAAACAAACATTTCTCTAGTTTGATCTGCAGAGTATTGGATTCCTGTCCAGTGCGGAGAGATGCAAACGTAATGCATTGTAGTCTGTCTGCGAGGCGGAGCGGAGTGGAGTGAAGTCAAGCCTGCAAAATGTTTGCTTCACTTTGCTTCGCTATGCTGTGTGTCGCTACACGCTCAGTGTGTCTCAGGCTTTACTCTGCTCCCGGCGGCCAGAAGCGACAGATCAGGCCACCGTTTTAGTTGCAGGATGAGAGGTGAGAATCTAATTTAAAGTGGGGCTTTTCAGCTGCTGCTAACCGATTCTGTTTTCGTAGGACGTACCTTGTGCATCATTGAGCGCTATGGGGTTAAACATGTTTAGTTTAGAAACTAAACTCCGCCTTAGAGGAGATCTGATACTTCATATAAATATATACTGTGACGTAATGCTGGGCTTGTCCCAAAAAAGGACCATGGGTGCTATAGCTCAGCTGCCAGGAGGTTACCCCAGCACTCGGCTGCAGACTCTGCTGCCTTCTTGCCTGTGCTCTGCACGCTTGTTCTTCTTCCTCACCTGGGGTTAGCACTCTACTCACTGAGAGTTACCGCCACCAGCTTCACCCTTATAAGTCTTGACTGGGACAAGATACCCCCGGACCCAGACACAAATGGTTCTCAAAAATACTGGATAGAACTGGTAAACACAATCACATGAGTCACCAAACAGCCAACACCAGAAAGCTATTAAATAGGGGTTTAATACATAAAAAGACAGTGCACAAAAAGGAATAAATAGTACAGACAAATATATAAAATATCTAGAAAAACAAAGAGGTTTGTGTGCTGGCGCTCAATTAATTACTAGCAACGTTAATTGTTACCCCACCTATTTATCTATTTTGTAGAATAGAGAAGGGGTATAAATCCACTTCAGGTATGCTGCTTCACTGGGATACAGTACAATGAAACTCTCACAAAAGATTGTACTACAAATAGTATACAAAAAACAAACAAAGATCACCAGATAGCGCAAAAAATATTTTCCTTATGTATATACAGTAGTAACTTCGGATATTACTTATCGGTAATACAGGATTGGAGGTTTAGGTATGTCCACTGTCCGATGCAAGCAAGAGGTAGGGCAGATAAAAACTCGAGAAAGGAAGCGGTATTCGGGTAATGTTCGTGTAATCCTCCGAAATAACCCGCAGTGTTCTCCCGTTCTTGTTCTTATCTTGCAATGTGGACCACTCAAAGAGAGCACAAAAAACAAGCGCTCACATAGCGCAATAACTCCTTATATAGTAAAAAATCGTATAGAGACTATGGCCAAATTTGCACTCACCGAGGTTGGAGCCTGTCAGATCATTAGGCTCATTTTATAAGCATGGGTGTTTATTTTTTAGGCAAAAACACCTAAAAATGCCCCTCTGGTTGTTGATTCCAGGTTATAGTGGCTCAATATTCCAAAGAGAGGCCCAACAGGTAAAATATCAAACATTTAATGGATAAAATACATCTAAAATAAATGCATAAAATAGCAAGAACTACTGAGACGCGTTTCGGCCATATGCCTTCATCAGTCAGTGGATTACCCGAACATTACCCGAATACCGCTTCCTTTCTCGAGTTTTTATCTGCCCCACCTCTTGCTTGCATCAGACTTTTGACTGGACAGTGGACATACCTAAACCTCCAATCCTGTATTACCGATAAGTAATATCCGAAGTTACTACTGTATATACATAAGGAAAATATTTTTTGCGCTATCTGGTGATCTTTGTTTGTTTTTTAAATACATAAAATAAAAGGGAAAATAAACATAACAGCTAAACTCCCTTTCCCTGCATTTAAAGTTCTGGTTCCAGTGGACTAGGAATAAGAGGAGCGGAAATAAGAGTTCAGTCCACATGCATTTGATGTTATTACTTGTGGATTCACTCACTGAACTGCCTCACTCAACAGCGAGTAGTTTCCTTTAACCCCTCGCCTCCCCCTCAAGGACATCCAGCCCTGAGCAATGTGTTCCAAAATTACTCTGGTGCAATTTTCAAATGAGGGGACACCATATGTTCCAGGACTTTGTGAATTATGACTGGAAAGATATGGGGGCAGGGGAAATTAAAACAACAGGTCAGGATCTGTACCTGTGCATGGACACACTGAGGCATATCTATATTGAGGGACACACAGATTATATATATATATAAAGACTCAATCAAAGAATCGCCAGCATTCCAATGGTGATTCTTTGATTCTACATCTCTGAGGCCACCGTTGAGCACCGGGTATGTGGATTCAAGGGTTATCCGTGAGTGCAGACCACAACGATACATGTATATATATGTATACTATATATAAGTTTGCAGATAGGAGAGGCACTCTGGGACCTAAAACAATTAACTTTATTAAACGAATAATTACAGAGTTATTCAGAGAGATGTGAAAAGTAGGAGAATGGCTGGAGAATGGCAAATTCTAGGTCAAAATAGCCAATTTGGAAAGTGAGATACATGGGAGAATTTTTCTGGCTATTTTGACCTAGAATTTTCAATTCTCCAGTCATTCTCAAGGTTTTCACCTCTTTCTGAATAGCCCTGATGGTATCCAATGTTTCAGCTCTTACTGAGCCTTTATCAAGGTAGATACACAAACAAACAGAACATATTTTATACTCTAAAATCCAAACAATCAACTCACCGCTTCCCATCTCCGTCACTGCCCAGTGCGTGTACCACACCCAGGAGTGACATCTCAATTGATACAACCTCCAAGTTCAACGGCAAGTGAATTGGGATAGACCAAATAATGCAAACTGAAAAAATACAATATTCCATGTCATTCTCAATGTTACGTTGGAGGGAAGGGAAACAAAACGATAAAAACACATATGGAGGAGACCCCAACTGTACGCTGAAAATAAAGAAAAGAAAAAGAAAAAAGAAGCAAAAAAAAAGGGAAACAACAAAAAGAACAACGGGAAACTAATTCCTCAAAGATAGTGAAAGCTGATATAAACCTGGGAACATGAATTGTAATGGTGCTTTACGTGATGATACAACCAAAAAGTATAAACATACAAATAAAAATGATAAAGTATATGTTATGATTGAATAGAAACGGTGTGAAATACATACCAAAGCATATGTTAAAAACGAAAAATATTCTTAAAATAAAGGCTGTTGCCAAAATAATTAAATGCTAATATGTGTAACTGAATAAAATCTCAATATTAAATGTAAAGATGCAAAAGTGTAATAAATATTACATATAAATATTATATAAAAGTGTAAAGACACATACAAGTGAAAAAATATAAAGATAATATAAAGAGGAGAAATTAATAAATTATGAAGACAATTCTAAAAGGTCAATCCTATCTCAGTGATAGAAAAGAAGTGAACGATACATATTCATTTAGACCATGGGGAGAGTCGGTATTAAGTTTAATTGTCTAAAATGCTTCTTTCTGCAATAAAACTTGTGACCGATTGCCTCCTCGTCTCAAGGGTGGCACATGGGCGATTGCTTTAAATTTTGGCGTAGGCAGTCTGCGCTGGAGTGCCAGAAAATGTTTAGCCACAAGCTTGTCGGTAAAACCATCATGATAGGTTGTGGTTATGGCCGTTCTATGCCCTCCGATTCTATCACGCAATGTCCTATCAGTTTTGGCAACATACGCCAAACCGCACGGGCATGTAATGAGATACACAACAAATTCGGTCGTGCATGAAATGTGATGTTGAATCTGAAACTTTTTACCCGTAGTGGGGTGCACAAAACTAGATCCTGGGAGCATGTGACTACATGTCACACAATTAGTGCATCTAAAGCATCCATGTTTTAAAGGATTATCCATTTTAATATAAGAAGATACAGGATCAGTCTTAACCAGCATATCCTTCAAACATCTAGGGCAGGGGTCTCAAACTCAAATTACCTGAGGGCCACTGGACAAGTTTTCATATCCCATGGGGGCCGCATGCAAAATTTCAAACTTCAAAAACAACATTAAACTATATACACATGGTGGGTGTGGTCACTCCTTACTGCCAGATGCCTGGCAGTGTTTGATCTGCATTAGATGAGGCAAGTCTGCTTTAAGTGAGTTAGCAGTTGAAACCCTAACAGCCTTGAGATGGGCATCAGTTAGCCTATAACTCACTATAAGTTTACAGGGTCATCCAGATGTGGACCCCTTGCTTGATGTGCCTAGAGGGGTGTCAGCTATACCCTCCTGACGAGGCCTAACAAGGCCGAAACGATCGTCGGGGGTTGCTGCACCTCTTGTGCAGGGATGATGTCCTTGGCAGTCAGTACTGGCCATCCTCATTGGGTGAGAGCAGACTGATTTGCATATGGAGCATTCATCCCTGTAATGGCACAAGCAAGCTAAAACCTTGTGAGACCTGAGCGGGCACCCACCGTAGAGCAGGCCACTAGTGCTGTTGCTCGTCCTCAGGATCCCACACCCCCCTTTCTCTTACTATAAGTTTAAAGGGTCATCCAGACGTGGACCCCTTGCTTGATGTGCCTAGAGGGGTGTCAGCTATACCCTCCTGACGAGGCCTAACAAGGCCGAAACGATCGTCAAGGTTGCTGCACCTCTCGTGCAGGGATGATGTCCTTGGCAGTCAGTACTGGCCACCCTCATTGGGTGATAGCAGACTGATTTGCATATGGAGCATTCATCCCTGTAATGGAACAAGCAAGCTAAAACCTTGTGAGACCTGAGTGGGCACCCATCGTAGAGCAGGCCACTAGTACTGTTGCTCGTCCTCAGGATCCCACCCCCCTTTCTCTCACTATCAGTTAGCCTAGACCTGGTTCTAGATTTGTTAAAGTTCATAGTTGAGAATAATTTTGTGACACCCTCATAATGTGCAGCGTTTATGAGCGTGTCACAGAGCTCCACAGTAATGTGCGGTGTTTGTGTATATATGGGCATCACAGAGCTCCACTGTAATGAGCAGTGTGTGCATATATAAGGGCATCACAGAGCTCCACAGTAATCTGCACACTAATGTGTGGTGTGTATGAGGGCATCACAGAGCTCCACAGTAATGTGCAGTGCTTATGAGGGTGTCACAGAGCTCCACAGTACTGTGCGGTGTATATGAGAGCATCAGAGTAATATTTTTGTTTTTACTTTTTTATTAAACTGTTCTTTTCATTTACAGCAAAATGTCTTTTTTTTTATCTTTCTGAACATATTTTTGGTATTTTTCTGACAACATTTTTGATTCCCATGTTTTTAAAAAAAAAATTGTTTTATTCTGTAGCAGACCTTTTTATTATTTTTTTAAAGGACCAATGTTATTATTTCCTCACATATTCGTGCATTTTTATGATTTTAATCACCTTTTGAAGAACAGCAGAGTTCCTTTTTTTTTTTTTTTACCAGTTCAGCAGTGTTCAGCCGCTCGTCTGAGGTTCTTGGCGGCATGCGGTGGCTCAGTGCCCTTTGGGAAAATTTAAATTTATTCGCCGAAGCACACAGAACGAGAGCGCACCAAAATGTCAGGGACATTTCAGTGCTCTCTGAATAACCCCTTTTGTGATACGTGGTCCTCAGTGCTGTGAGCTGTTTATTTCTATTTATGGCTGTGATCATGGCTGTGATCTGTATATTTATCGCACATTTTTTAAATTATTTAATATTTTATTTATAGAAAGAATTAAAAACAGTTTGCCCCCTAACACTATACTGAGGGGTTAAAACTGTTTTATCCCTGGTGAACCAGTGGAGAAATTATTTATTACCTGCAGGGTCAGAGAAAAACCTTCCTCTGCGTTGGATTGCTAGACCCCCGTCAACACAGCCGCTGTGCCGCTCACGTGACAGACTCAGCCGGCGCTTATAGATTTATGTCAGAGCATGATCTCTGACTCACACTGAGCGCAGGCACCGCGTGAGATTGATGCAGCTGCGTGGTTTGCATCTGCCAGGCTTTCTTCCGGCGGGCCACTTGTAACTGGTCTGCCGGCCGGTACTTTGAGACCCCTGATCTAGGGCTATGTTACATTCTTCACACAAAAAGCCTCGTGCAAAGTGAAAATCTTTGCGCCAAGCGTTAAAGTTTTGCGAGCGCAAATCACCGTTGGAATTACAATCCTCGTGTGTTTTTTCATCCGAGGATCAATAGCGCGTGAGCAAACAGGTCGTGCCCAAATGCATGCGCAGTACCGTCTCGTTCAAAAATCTTTGCCCCCACAGTCTTTTTTCGAGATTCAGCCGATCAGAATTAAGAACCATACCTGTCTCACGTTGACAAATTGCGTCTGCCACTGTCAAGCTGTGCAATTATGCTGCAGCAATAATACATGCACACACAACTTCATCCATTGTATTGGTTTGGTATGATTTGAATGGGCCACTGTGCTTTGGTGCATTCCTTTTTATGGACTTTGATATTTGGGGTTAGCCAGGTTGTTCAAATTTGTCATTAGCACCAGCTTTTAGGAGTTGCTAAAATTATGCGCAAAGGCCATGCGGTAATTAGGAAGATGTCTTTCCCAGGATATATTCGATTTAATCACCAAGAGACACTCAAGATGATAAAATCTTTATTCAGTTTATTTCGATTTGGTGAGTAAATCGAATATATCCTGGGAAAGACATCTTCCTACCCTCATTGGGATTCCTGATATCAGGATCGCTCTCAAGAAGGGGAATCGTGTCCCTTGTTAAAGTCACCGATTGCTTGTCGTTTGGTGCCGTTTTCCAAAACTGGCACTGAAAAATGTGAGTATAGCCTCTTTTACTCATTTATTTTGTCTGTGATACAACAGTCTACAAAGAACAGTTTTCTTTTTTCTCTTTTCTGCTTCCCCACTGAGGACCTGTCTCAAGATATACTGGCTGTTTCAGGATACATCAGCCTTTCTTTTTACTGGAGCCGATGGAAATTAATGCTAGCGCCTGATACCAGCTTTTTGACCTGTAGCTTCTATTTAACGGACTTGGGGATTTGCCGTTTCTCTGGCACTTCAGACTGCTGCCCTTACGAATCTGGCCAGTACACACCATATTATTCTTTACCTATACTAAGGACATTATCTGGACTTTTTTTTTTGTTTAAAATTACCGTATACTTGTTGTCTGATGATCATTTGCACACAGATTGTTTTTTAATTGTTTTAATTGTTCTTATTGGTTTTTAATTGGCCTTTTCCTTGATTATATTAGCACTAATTAAGATATATATTAGTCTTATTGTGTATCTGACATTGAAGTTCACCTATCACTAGAGGATTTTTTGTATTGTCTCAGATATTTACCATATCTACGTAGAATTGTTTGCACTATATCTTCATTTAATAGAATCTTACACGATAAGCTTTGAGATAACGTTTTTGAAATCATCGTGTATATTCATCTGCATAGCACTTTATTAATGTGTATAGTTTACAGTATATTTAAGAGTATACTATTTAATTTTATGAGGTTGTAGCACTTTACCGGACAATTTATCTCATTAACTCTCTGCGAGTCCCTTCACTGGCTCCCCATCCACTGCAGAATTAAGTTCAAAATCCTTATCCTTACCTACAAAACCCTCACTAACTCAGCGCCCCACTACCTGTCCTCACTAATCACCAAATACACCCCAGCCCGCTCCCTAAGGTCAAACAGTGACCTGCGCCTAGCTTCTCTCCGCATCACCTCTTCCCATGATAGACTGCAGGATTTCTCACGCGCAGCCCCCACTCTCTGGAACGCTCTCCCTCGTACTGTCAGACTTTCCCCTAACTTCTCTTCCTTCAAACGCTCCCTTAAAACATTCCTATTTAGGGAAGCCTACCACCCAACTCACTGACACAACCATCAATCACTCTCACCTTACAGTCCTCTCCTCCTGTTTCCAACCCCAACCCTCCTAGATTGTGAGTTCCTACGGGAATAGGGCCCTCATCTCCTCCTGTACTGTTTGTCAAATGTTGTTCAATGTATTGTAACCCTGTCTATACTGTGCTTATTGTACAGCGCTGCGGAATATGCTGGCGCTTTATAAATAAAGAATAATAATAATAATAATAACTCTAGGATTTTAGCCTTCAATCGCTTTAATATTTATCTCTTTAATATTGGGATTCTAGCTTTCAATTTTGTTTAGCACTTAATCAATTAATCTGTATGATTACGTCCATAATTATTTACTTTATATGCATTGATTGATTGTTTTCTCACTTTGTCCAGCATTCATATTGGTTCACTTTTTTACATTTTTATTTATAGATATATATTGATTCTTTTCACTTGACAATAGAGCCATAAGTGGCGCCACACAGATAAAACACTTCTAGTGTGAGTGAGTGCAGCATCAGCCCATACCAGTCTGCCATGCATAATTCCAGTGTGCCAGCCATAATACCAGTCTGCCATGCCTAATACCAGTCAGCCATGCTTAATACGAGTCTGCCATGCCTAATTCCAGTCTGCCATGCCTAATACCAGTCTGCCATGCATAATTCCAGTCTGCCATGCCCAGGACTTTTTTTGAGGCGGTACGCGCCAGTATGCCGTACCGGCACCTCATCGCCAGCCGCCCTTTGCTTTTTAATTTTTGACAGCTCTGGTATTGGACTCTCGGAGTCCAAATCCAGAGCTATCTGGACGACGCAGGGGCAGATCCAGCGGCCGCCGCGTTCTTTCCTTCTACGAGTGGATGCCTGCATGGATATCTGCCGCTCGCCTTGGATCCATCCACCAGCCAGCCGCGATCAAGATTGTGAAGTTCACGCGAACTCCGCGATCTCGTGAGATCATGGCTGGCTAGTGGATGGATCCCAGGAAAGCGGCAGATATCTATGCAGGCAGTCGCTCGTAGAAGGAAAGAAAGCGGGGCTGCTGGATCTGCCCCTCTGCAATGACTCAGAGGGGCCTGGCAGAGGTGACCTGGGGGAAATATATCCATGTGAGCTGGCCTGGCGCAATATATCCATGTGAGCTGGGGCAATATATCCATGTGAGCTGGCCTGGGGCAATATATCCATGTGAGCTGGCCTGGGGCAATATATCCATGTGAGCTGGTCTGAGGCAATATATCCACGTGAGCTGGTCTGAGGCAATATATCCAGGTGAGCTGGCCTGGGGCAATATATCCACTTGAGCTGGCCTGGGGCAATATATTCATGTTTGAGCTGGGGCAATATATCCATGGGTGAGCTGGGGCAATATATCCATGTGCGAGCTGGGGTAATATATCCAGTATGAACTGGGGGCAATATATCCAGTGTGAACTGGGGGCAATATATCCAGTGTGAATAAAGGAGTATTTATTAGGACACGAAAAATTGTCATAATAATCAGTTTTTCCCTGGGCGTGAGAGTACCCCCACCTATTTTTCAGAAAAAAAGCACTGGATGCCTAATACCAGTGTGCCATGCATAATTCCCTTGTGCCAGCCATAATACCAGTCTGCCATGCTTAACACGAGTCTGCCATGCTTAATTCCAGTCTGCTATTCCTAATAGCAGTCTGCCATGCTTAATACAAGTCTGCCATTCCGAATACCAGTCTGCCATGCATAATTCCAGTGTGCCAGCCATAATACTAGTCTGCCATGCATAATTCCAGTGTGCCAGCCATAATACCAGTCTGCCATGCCCAATACCAGTCTGCCATGCATAATTCAACTGTGCCAGCCCTAATACCAGTCTGCCAGTGCCAGCCATAATACCAGTCTGCCAGCCATAATACCAATGTGCCATGCATAATACCAGTGTGACAGCCATAATACCAGTCTTCCATAATACCAGTCGGCCATAATACCACAAAACAAAAAGAAAACAAAGTGTTACATACCGCACTATGGTCACCCGGCGCCCGGCAGCATCGTTCTTGCTGATCGCTGGCTGGGCGCCAAGTGAAGAGGGGAGGCTGGGGCGGTCACGTGAGATGCCGGGGGTGGAGCCAGGCATAATGACGCGGATCCGCCGAGTTTAAAACCATGGGCAATGCATTCATACATTGCCCTATCGTGTTTTAACATCCCTTTGAGTTGCTCCTGTTGATATTGCTATTTTCTTGGTATACTGACCCCTGGCAACGGCTTACGATATTCTCTGGCGTACTGACCCCTGGCAACGGCTTACCTATATTCTCTGGTGTACTGACCCCTGGCAACGGCTTACGATATTCTCTGGTGTACTGACCCCTGGCAACGGCTTACGATATTCTCTGGCATTTCTGGTTTGGGTATATGTTCTCAAGCTAGGCTTCTTCAGTGTCATTCTAGGAATATATATATATATAGACCTACCATTATAAGGATCGGAGGGAAAGGATAGGTGCTGCGTACAAGGATCACATTTTCCTCCTGGTGGGGATTCGTAACACTACGATAGGTCTACAGGATCCATGGCCCTATCAGCTCAATTAGCCAAGATCTCTGCAAGGCAAAAGGAACAGGATCATAGAATGGATCCAATCGCTCAGGCCTTGCATGCTCTGTTAAACCAGCCGGGTAAAGCACTCCGCCCCTAAACAAACCTATATTCCGAAATTACACTGTTAAAAGTTTTATTCAGAATAAAGCTACAAAAATAATTAACATTAATACCCAGGCACCAGACCCAGACAAGTAATATCATCCATTAAGTACAGACTCCTCTCCAACAGTTTTTAGGACCAACTTAATATTTGGTTTATGCATCCGACATATCAAGGGGAACTTAATACTCTTTTCATTATTCATATGCCAGGTTATCAATAGAAGTTAGAAGACCCCAGAGTCAGGTTTCCTCCTTGGATGCTAATACAGATGAATCCATTAATATTCATGTGCGATACTTCCATCCCCATTTTTTTCTTTTTTGCTCCTTCCGTATCACCTCTTTCTTTATAAATAGATTTATTTTGCATAAATTCAAACGCCTACGCCACCATTTCACTAAATATGGCCCCTCACGAAAGTTGTACTAACGGCACTGGTTTTGGAATCACTTCCGGCGTGCTGACAGCTTTTTACTTTCACTTAGTTTACAACAGGGGTGTGGAATAGGGATGAGCTGTTCGGGTTCGGACGGTTCGGAGTTCGGCCCGAACTTTGGCAGTTCTAAAGTTCGCGAACTTCGAACTTTTTGGGTGTGTTCGGTTCGAGGTCGGAAAAAAAAGGAAATTTTGAAAAAAGTATAAAAAATGATAAATACTAAAAAAATCTAGAAATAAAGAGACTCTTTACTGCAGAATATTATAAGCAATGGTTTATTAGATATTGAATTAAAAACTAATGTCTAAGTGCAAAGATTCTCACCTCTAAATTACCTTTTTTTTTTCAAACGGCATAACAACAACAGATGTTTTAGTCTGGTCTAATCAATTTGATACATTTTATGTAGAATGAAGGTGTGGGGTGTCTGCTTCTGTTCTGAGTGAGTAATTTCCCTCCTAAAACTTCCTAATATGCTGCATTTAACTGCTGTGTGAAAAAATACAAAATTTCCTCATTGCTTGCTTTTAACATCTAAAGCAATGTTATTTTTCACCTCGGGATTAAACATTCACAGGGTTATTCAGAGAGCAGTGAAAAGCAGGAGAATAACTGGAGAATGGAAAATTCTAGGTCAAAATAGCCAAACCAGAAAAATTCTCCCATTTATCTCACTTTCCAAATCGGCTATTTGGTCTAGATTGTTCTCTTCTCCTGCCAGTTCTTCTGGCTTTCACCTCTCTCTCAGGGTTGTTCAGAGAAAGGTGAAAACCAGGAGAATGGCAGGAAAAGAGAACAATCTGGACCAAATAGCCGATTTGGAAAGTGAGATAAGGCTAGGGTCAGACTAACGTATTTTTCACAGCGACCGTCAAAAAGTGCGTCCGAACGCATTGCCGTATTTTTTCACGGAATGCGCGAAAACGGTCATACGATGCGCATTTTTGTGCGTGATTTTTTACGGATCCACACCAGGAAACTTTGGGTGTCTGGACGTTATATTGGCCGGACATGAGCAGGGTCTGACGTCTCCAAATCACGCACACATGCCGCTAGTGGACGCAGCACACTCTGTACGTCCGTACTAGCGGTTCTGCGTTCTCGAAAAAATGCGTTCATTTTCCACTTGCGTTGCGCAGCCGGACTTTCGTGCGACCGTACTTCGTATATTGGCCGTCATTGCCCGTCATTTGCTGCTAGTGTGGCCGTGATTAAGTGCGCCTAAACGCACGTTAAAAATTCGCTAGTCTGACCCTAGCCTAAATGGGAGAATTTTTCTGGTTTGGCTATTTTGACCTAGAATTTTCCATTCTCCAGTCATTCTCCTGCTCTTCACCGCTCTCTGAATAACCCTGACAGGGTTATTCAGAGAAAGGTGAAACTCAGGAGAATGACTGAAGAGAAAATTCTAGGTCAAAATAGCCGAACCAGAAACATTCTCCCATTTATCTCACTTTCCAAATCGGCTATTTGGTCTAGAATTTTCCATTCTCCTGCTTTTCACCGCCAAAAAATCAGTAAACTTTGTCTGCGTGTCCGAAAATGTCTCCTCTTTTCATACAGACTGCCGCCCCAAGCAGTTGTTTATGGATAGATTAAAGGAAAACTGTTTACCATCATTTGAAACGTCATTTTTTTGTTTTTAAGTGTTTCTATACATCCTAGAAATCCGCCACTTCACGGGCAGGTTATGGGGACCTCCTAGGCACGATATTTGAAGGAATTTTTCATTTTTATTTTTTAACCCTTATTTCATGGAACACTCACTGTCCCTTTAAAAACGTTAAAAACTTTTTGTCCTTGTTTCCTGTCCCCCAGGGCACTACCCGGACCCCCATACACCTTTTATGGCAAATATCTAGCATATATGCCCTCTTGGAGGGCACTCTAAAAAACGAATTTTCAGCCCCATTGACTTGCATGGAGTTCGAGTTCGGGTTCGGACCCGAACATATGGAAAGTTCGGGTTCGGTCCCGAACCGAACTCGGGCGGTGTTCGGCTCATCCCTAGTGGGGAACCTTTTCTCTGTCAAGGGCCCCCTTTAATTAATTTCTCCCTCCTTTTAGTATATTTATTTTGCCCAATTAATTTCTTCCCCAGTATTTATTTCATTTCTCTCTTCCCAGTATTTATTTCATTTCTCTCTTCCCCAGTATTTAATTCATTTCTCTCTTCCCCAGTATTTAATTCATTTCTCCCCCCAGTATTTAATTCATTTCTCCCCCCAGTATTTAATTCATTTCTCTCCCCCAGTATTTAATTCATTTCTCTCTTCCCCAGTATTTAATTCATTTCTCCCCCCAGTATTTAATTCATTTCTCCCCCCAGTATTTAATTAATTTCTCTCCCCCCAGTATTTAATTCATTTCTCTCTTCCCCATTATTTAATTCACTTCTCTCTTCCCCAGTATTTAATTCATTTCTCTCCCCCAGTATTTAATTCATTTCTCTCTTCCCCAGTATTTAATTCATTTCTCCCCCCCAGTATTTAATTCATTTCTCTCCCCCAGTATTTAATTCATTTCTCTCCCCCAGTATTTAATTCATTTCTCTCCCCCAGTATTTAATTCATTTCTCTCCCCCCAGTATTTAATTCATTTCTCTCTCCCCCCAGTATTTAATTCATTTCTCTCTTCTCCAGTATTTAATTCACTTATCTCCCCCCAGTATTTAATTAATTTCTCTCTTCCCCAGTATTTAATTCATTTCTCCCCCCAGTATTTAATTCATTTCTCCCCCCAGTATTTCATTAATTTCTCCCCCCAAGTATTTAATTCATTTCTCTCCCTATTTTATTTCTTACCCCCACTACCTTTAATTTATTTCTCTCCACCCCCCCCCTTTTACCTCACCTCCGAGTACGCTGAGGCATGCTGGATTCATGGGCTGAGGATAAAGTAGGATCCAGCACGCAGCAGTAAGGACTGGAGAGGGGATTGGAGTAAGGAGAACAGCGGGAGAGGGAATTTGCACCCCCTCCCTTTGTGGCACTCAGGATGGATTGTTTTCCTCAGCGGGAGGTTCCCCATCTCTGGTAAACACGCTGCAGCAACCCTTGCGGTCAGCGTGCCGGAAATGACTTGGGCCATGTCCAGCTGTTGCTGTAAAAGGAAAGCACACTGGCTGGCCCTGAGCATGTCTGCCGGCCTGAAAAAAAAACACGGCCGCCGCTGGAATACACAGAGCAGGCAGTATGATATAACTTATCATGTTACCTGCGTGTGAATTTCCACTCGCCATTGCTTGATTTGCACTTGCAAAATGCGAGCAGGCGAGTGCAAATTTTGAGGGTTGACCATGTACATATGACAGCACCGATGCACTTTGATGGTACCCCTAGTGATTGTTGGGGGTTTTTGATTCAGGTGGGGATTCATTTTGACCTCAACCCGGGTATGTGTCCGTCTGATAAATCTAAGGTGGGGTTTATTATTAACCATCTCTCTGACAAAGCTCTGGAGTGGGCTACACCTTTATGGCAGAATAAGAAACCGATTATATATGATTGAGATGTTTGTGTCAGAACTACGCCATACATTTAATCCCACTCGTAGATCTCAGACGGCAGGTAGGGCACTCTTCCGAATCAGACAAGGCAACAGGAAGGTGTCCAATTATTCCATTGAGTTTTAAACACTTCCTTCTGAGGTTACTTGGACCAACAAAGCTCTTGTCTTGGTCTTCACAGAGGGCCTTTCTGACTCTCTTATGAACTCGCACCAATGAAATTACCTGAAGTGTTGGAAGAGTTAATAGATTTTTGTTTTGCCCTGGATGACCAGATCTGTGACAGACGGGGTCCCAGAGAAAGAGTTTGCCGGGTACTGCCACCTCTTCCTAACATTGCTCCCCCTATTCCTGTGCCACCCGCAGCCAAACCCCATCCTCCTGAACCCATGCAAATCGGTAATACCAGTATAACCCAGGAGGAGAGAGAGTATCGCAGAAGAGAGGGATTATGCTTTTACTGTGCTGGCAGGGGACATTTCAGGAATCAATGTACCAGGAGACCTAGAGGCTTAAGGGCTTCAGGAAATGAGACAGCCTAAGGTCTTCCAGGAGACTAACCTTGGGCTTGACTGATGTGTCTCCTATAATGAAAAACAAAACACGCATGGTGGTGCCTATCTCTCTCTCCTGGGAGATGGTCTTGATCAATACTTTGCATTTCTTGACTCTGGGGCGGCAAGGAATTTCGTGGATCAGGAGTTTGCTCATACCCATGCTATCCCTTTGGTTGAGAGAGATACGCCCTTGTTTGTAGAAGCCATTGATGGAAGGCCTCTATCCCAACCCAGGGTGACACATGACACTGCAGTACTATGTCTTACAGAGGGGTTCTTCATCACAAACAAATCACTTTCTAGGTTATTGAGTCACCGTCGTGTCCCGTGGTGTTGGGTTTCCCCTGGTTGGTGCGACACAATCCATCCCTCGATTGGGAACACTGTGAGATTAAGGCATGTAATTCTCATTGTTGGGTGCAGTGTTTGCAGACTGTCACCACTATAGGGAGCCTTAATTTGCCAACCGCTCCTGCTTTATCCACAGAGGTACCTGAGTGGTACCAGGATCTGAGGGAGGTTTTCGAAAAAAAAAAGAGACGTATTACCTCCTCATAGACCATATGACTGTGGTATCGATTTGCTTCCTGGTACCATGCCACCCAGAGGTCATGTCTATCCTCTGTCTCAAAGAGAGAATGAGATTATGGAGTAGTTCATAAAGGAGAATCTGGCTAAGGGCTTTATAAGGCATTCTTCCTCCCCGGCTGGGCAGGCTTCTTCTTTGTATCCAAAAAAGAGGGAGACCCACGGCCTTGTATTGACTATCGGGGGTTAAATCGCATAACCATTCGAAATGTATATCCTGTACCACTCATTTCCGAACTGTTTGACAGGTTACAAGGTGCCAAAGTATACTCCAAGTTGGATCTCAGGGGTGCATACAACTTGGTCAGAGTTAAGGAACATCATGAGTGGAAGACTGCCTTTAATACCCGCAGTGGGCACTACGAGTATCTAGTGATGCCTTTTGGGCTATGTAACGCTCCGGTAGTATTTCAGGACCTCATAAATGATGTACTCAGAGACTTCTTGCAGGTTTTTGTTATTGTTTATTTAGATGACATTTTGATTTGTTCACCTGATATCGAAACCCATCATGAAGATGTTCGGTCTGTGTTAAAAAGATTGATGGACAATGGTTTGTATTGCAAACTTGAAAAATGTATGTTTGATTTAAATAAGGTACATTTCCTGGGTTACGTGATTACCCCTGAAGGTTTTCAAATGGATCCAACTAAACTGTCTTCTATCTTGGATTGGCCGTTACCTCAAGGCTTGAAAGCTATTCAGAGGTTCTTAGGTTTTACCAATTATTACAGATGGTTCATACAAAATTTCTCCTCCCTGGTGGCTCCATTAACTGCCATGACCAAGAAAGGTATACAAAATCAGAAATGGTCCCCATGTGCAATACAAGCTTTTCAAACACTGAAAACCGCATTTACTTCTGCTCCGGTTCTGAGACATCCAGACCCTCGTTTACCATTCCAGTTAGAGGTCGATGTTTCTGAGATAGGAATAGGAGCTATTCTATCCCAAAGAGAAGCACCAGATAAGCCGTTACATCCGCAAATCGTCCGGTCATATGGGGGAGTCTAAAACAGTGTCCAGTCTCAAAAGGCAGTTTTGGTGGACTGCCTTACGTCAGGACGTAAAACAGTTCGTTTCTGTTTGTGATGTATGTGCTAGAAACAAAAGTCAAAGGAACTTACCAGTGGGTTTGCTACAACCCTTACCCATTCCTGATAGACCCTGGTCTCACATTTCCATGGAGCCGCATCGAAAGGGAACACAGTGATCCTTACCATTGTTGACCGCTTTTCTAGAATGGCTCACTTCTTTCCTCTCCCCAAGTTACCCTCTGCCTCGGATTTGGTGCCCGTCTTCATCAACAATGTTGTGAAACTTCAAGGTATACCTGTTGAAATTGTGTCAGAGGTACACAATTTGTGTCCCAGTTTTGGAGTGTTTTTTGTAACAGTATGGGGGTGAATTTGGCTTTTTCATCCGCTTATCACCCACAAACTAATGGGGCATCCGAAAGAGCAAATCAAGGGCTTGAACAATATCTCCGTTGCTTCATATTTCAGCACCAAAACTCATGGTCCGATTATTTACCATGGGCTGAATATGCTAGAAACAATTGTGACAATGAAACAACCGGTCATTCTCCTTTCTTTACTATATATGGCTTCCATCCCCTGATGCTTCCCTCTCAATTTCCCACTTCCAATTTACCCGCTTTAGGGAAGCACTTACATACACTTCAGCAGACTTGGGTACTAATCAAAGAGTTATCTGAACGGAACTTGGTTACTCAAAAAGGTAAAGACAACAAAAAGAGACGTATGTCGTAGGAGATCAGGTTTGGTTATCCACCCGTCATATCAGGTTGCAGGTACCCACGATGAAATTGGCACCACGCTTCATAGGCCCTTACAGAGTCCTGCGTCGAATCAATGTTGTATCATACGAATTGGCTTTGCCCACAGACTTTCGCATCCATAATGTGTTTCACGTGAGTCTATTGAAACCTTTATTATGTAACCGGTTTACCAGAGTCGCTATCCCTCCTCCACCTGTTGAAGTGGAAGGTGAGGAGGAATATGAAATCAAAGCCGTGTTGGCTTCCAGGCTTTGTAGGGGTTCCCTTCAATATCTGATTGATTGGAAAGGTTATGAGCCTGAGGATCGTTCCTGGTTGCCTGCTTGGGATGTCCATGCTCCTCGTTTGGTTCGGGCATTTCACAGGGCTCATCCTCAGGTGCCAGGTGGTCGTTCGGTGACCTCCCGTAGAGAGGGGGGTACTGTTACATACCGCGCTATGGTCACCCGGTGCCCGGCAGCATTGTCTTCGCTGCTCGCTGGCCGAGCGCCAAGTGAAGGGGGGAGGCTGGGCGGTCACGTGAGATGCAGGGGGCGGAGCCAGGCGTGATGACGCGGACCCTCTGAGTTTAAAACCATGGGCAATGCATTCATACATTGCCCTATTGTGGTTTAACATCCCTTAGAGCTGCTCCTGTTGATATTGCTATTTTCTTGGTATACTGACCCCTGGCAATGGCTTACGATATTCTCTGGCGTACTGACCCCTGGCAACGGCTTACGATATTCTCTGGCGTACTGACCCCTGGCAACGGCTTACGATATTCTCTGGCGTCCTGACCCCTGGCAACAGCTTATGATATTCTCTGGCATTTCTGGTTTGGCTATATGTTCTCACGCTTGGCTTCTTCAGTGTCATTCTAGGGATATATATTATATATATATATATATATATATATATATACACACCGACCATTATAAGGATCGGAGGGAAAGGATAGGTGCTGCGTACAAGGATCACATTCTTCTCCTGGTGGGGATTCGTAACACAAAGTAAAAAGCAAAAATGGTGATACAATAATATAATGACCTTGCAGATCTCAAATTCATCCCCTCCAACGGACGTGCATGAAAATAATGTGAAAGATATTGGAGATCTACAGGGAACATAAACATTGTCCCTAAGGGCCTAAGGATGAGCCTATGGCCACGAGGATGAAATTCTGATTAAAGTGTGGGAACATCCAGGGCCGGATTAACGTAGGGGCGGATGGAGCGGCCGCTCCAGGCCCCTTCCTGTAAATAGGCCCACTGCCAGAGATTTTTTTCTTCTGTTATGCACCCGGCACCTGGCTTCGTTCTCAAGCCGGCCCCACTTAAGCCTGCCTCTCTGCTCTGGCACTGCCCACCATGAAGCCCCCTCTCCTTTGGCGTGCACATGGGGGGTGTGCTGCATGATCCAGGCACTCCCTAATGCCGCCCATTATGTAAAAGAACCCCTCCCCTAGTGAGCTTAGAGCGGCTGCCTCCCCTTCCTTCCTGGTGAGTCACGTGCTGCAGGACACCGGAAGAGGAAACAGCTCATCTGAGCTCAGAATCATGTGCTGCCTCATGCCGCTGCTCCCCTGCCTGCTGTGAGTGAGGAGGATGTGCAACCAGCCCAAGCTCGGCAGGATAGAGACCCCATCCCACCTGGCCAGGAGGAGGTGAGAGAGATACTGTCTGCCCTCTGTCTGCTCCTCTCCCCTGCACTACATGCCCCCCTCTCCATCCAGTTAAGCTAGTGACCCCTCCTGTGTGCACCCCAGGGTCTGTCCAGCACAAGAAGCTGTGCTATGTGAGGGGGTCTCCCTGTCCAGGACTAAACCCTGCTGTGAAGGAAAAGCTAGTTTTTAACCCCTGCAGCCGGCACCTGTATGCTTTGCTTCACGCTGACAGATCAGAAGACGTTTGGAGCAGCAGGAGCCATGGCATAAAAGCACAGCTGCGGTACACTGTAATGTGTTGCTCAGATGCCTGGTCCTGCAGGGGTTAAAAACTAGCATCTTCCCAGCAAGGTCTACTACTTGACAGGGAGACCCCTCACATAGTACAGCTTCTTGTGCTGGACAGACCCTGGGTATATACTAGATTAGATATAAATATAGATTTGTTTTTATATATTAAAATACAGTTAAATTTATTATGTAATCAGTTTAATAATAGTATGTTTTTAAAATTAAATTTTTAATTCTTTTATATAGAATTTAAATAATAATAATAATAATAAATTAAATATTTTTGTGTTTTATTGCAGTAGATTCTGTGCTACGCTCATACACACCGCACATTACTGAGTTTTATTTCTGTGGGATACACTCATACACACTGCACATTACTGTGAGTTTTAGTACTGTGGAACTGTGGGATACGCTCATACACACCGCACATTACTGTGAGTTTACCAGGGTTATTCAAAGAGAGGTGAAAAGCAGGAGAATGACTGGAGAATGGAAAATTCTAGGTCAAAAAAGCCAAACCAGAAAAATTCTCCTATTTATATTACTTTCCAAATTGGCTATTTTGACCTAGAATTTTCCATTCTCCAGTCATTCTCCTGCTTTTCACCTCTCTTTGAATAGCCCTGTTAGTGTTGTGGAGCTGTGTGATACGCTCATAAACATGAGTTTTAGTACTGTGGAACTGTGGAATACACTCATACACACCGCTCATTAAAGCAATTCATTTTGTTTATAAAAAGGCCCACCAAAATACTCAGCACCAGGCCTATGATACTCGTAATCCGGCCCTGGGAACATCAAAGGAGAATTCTCAACAATGTGGAAAATGACTTATGTGATGTAGTAAAACTATTTTGGAACGTAATGAACCAGTACTTTCTAAGTAAAAATTTGAGAAGGTAAAAAGCAACATTAGAAAGATCGATGAAGAGGTTTCAAAAAGGAAGGCAGAAAAACATAGAAGAGACTGCCAAGATTACAGGGAAGGAAAAAAGAAGATGGAAAATGGGTTTAAGAACACATTTAACAACACATTTAAGAATAGAAATAGAAGAAAGTCTGTAAGAAAGAATAGGAGGGAAGGTTTCAACTATTACAACAAAGGAAATAAAAGGACATTTGAGAATGAAGGAGCCAAACCTAAACATTCTTATAAAGCTAAACCAAAGGAACATACCGCAGCCCAAACGGGTAGCTTTAAGAACTCCTAAAAAAAAAAAAAAGAGAGAATGATACCCCTAAAACTAGAGATGGAAACCGAGCTCCTAATAAGGACTTTCTAGATATGAACAAAGTACTTCCCCCGGTTCAAAAAAACTGTGAGACAATCAACCCCTACTCCTCCCTACAACCCCCGAAAAAGAGGTTCCTATCAGAATATACGACACAGAGGAGGATTATTTAGGGAGAAAGAAGAAAGGGGGTTTTTAAGATTTCTGGTATTGATCTAACTAAAGATGATTTATGTGTTCTGGGTAAAGGGCTTAAATTCGCCCCAACAAAAAGAACAGATGATTTTTCATTATTTTTAGACACTCTAAAACGTTTTTTTAAGAAACGTTGTGTAAGTTTTCATAAGAAAAAATAGAATAACAGCCTGACCCTTGGTTTAGACCAGGAGTTAATAGTAGAGGATGCCTTTAAACATACCAGTTTGAAGCCTAAATCCAAATTTTTCCCAGTTTGGGATAAAGGTAATCATATTGATGTTTTTACACAGTTGGTATTGAAGGATTTTAAGCAAATGGCCGCTTGTCCTTTTAAACATAACTTAACATTAAAAGAAAGAAAGAGATGTGAAGAGATAAAGAACAATTTTGATCTAGTAGTAAAACAGGCGAATTAAGGGGGGGAGTTGTGGTGATGTCAAGGGATTATTACCTAAAAGAAGCCTATAGATTATTAAATGATAATGACCCTACTGCCATCTTTAAAGAGGAATTAAAAACCCTTTTGGACGAGGGCAAGGCATTTTAACTTTAAAAGAATTAGATTTTCTGTTTGATGAATTTAGTAAAATAGCGATGTTTTACTTTTTGCCCAAAATTCATAAAAACTTAAATGCTCCTCCGGGTAGACCCATTATAAGTGGGATAGATTCCCAAACCAGTAATCCATCCAAGTACATAGCTTATTTTTTACAGCCCCTGGTGAAAAAAAACGAAGTCATATCTAAAGGACACTAGTCATATATTAAGAGATCTAGAGAGGATAAGATGGGAACCGGGTATATTGTTTGCCACTATAGAGGTTTCATCCCTTTACACATCTATACCCCACCAGAAAGGGGTTAAGAGGGTTCTAGATGAAGATGGTTTCTTACCCTTAGATCAAATTTAATTTTTGACAAGATCTATTCTGTTTATATTAGAACATAATTTTTTTTTGGTTCGAGAAAAGGTTTTATCTCCAGATCTGTGGAACCACCATGGGGATGAGGTTCGCCCCAGTTATGCAAATTTATATATGCATTGCTGGGAATGTGATGTCATCTGGCCTAAGGCTGGAGAGGGGGCGGACCTCGTCCTATGGAAATGTTTCATAGATGATGTGGTCATTATTTGGAAGGGGGACAGGAATCTCTTGAGTTTATCTCCTCTTTAGATAACAACGAATATAACTTGAAGTTCACTTCCAATATTAGTGACAGCCAAACAGATTTTTTAGACCTAACTCTTTAAGACCTTTTTTAAAAATACAGACTCCAATACAGCAATTAGCATGAATAGCTCACATGCAAAAAAATGGCTTACTAATGTACCTAAAGGTCAATTAACTAGGTTACGTAGAAATTGCTCGGAGGTGGAAGTCTTTCAGGATCAAAGTGAATTTATAAAGAGAAAATATACGCAGAAGGGATATGATGGGAAGAAATTTGATAAGGATATAGAAGTCATTCTGAGGAGAGAAAGAAAAGAATTTATAAAAGAAAATACAGAGAAAGGGAAGAGGAATGACAATTTTAATTTGTCTTTTGTCACCTAGTTTAATCCTCATGCGAATAAGATCAAAAATGTTTGATCATTGACATTGGCATATCCTTCAAGCAGATAAACTCTTAAAAGATGATTCTTGGTCTTTCTGGTAGAACAAGAATCATTTTCAAAAAAGCGTCTAATCTAAAAAACATTTTGGCTCCCACACTGTTGCCCAAAAAAATGAAAGATCTTAATGAAAAAATGTTTATAAAAAGAGAATCAGGTTTTTTTAAGTGCGGTAGGTGCAAAGCTTGCACTCATATAGGTAAAAAATGTACCAACTTTACCAGCACTATTTCAGGAAAGGTCTTTTTTTTTGTGAAAGGATTTTACCAGGAAGGATACATTGAGATTTCTCTTGTTTTCAAGTATGTCCTGGGTGGCGAGGATGTACCGTTAGGTGTCCTTGGCAAGACACCTACTGGAGAGGTTGCTCGCTGGGATCGAACCCATGAATCCACAGGCTCTCTCCATGCAGAGTAGTGACATTACCTCTACTCCACCCAGCCGGTCTTTGAGATTAAGCAATTTATTAACTGCAGAAGTAAGGGGGTGATCTACCTTCTTGAATGTGGATACGGACAACAATATGTAGGAAGAACTACTAGGGAGTTAAAGATAAGAATATTGGAACACTTTAACAGTATCCGAAATAAGAAAGAACACAGTGTTGCAGATCATTGCAACAAATGTCCACACTTTACATTCTCTAATTTTAAATGGTGTGGCATAGAGTTAGTGAAACCCAATTGGAGAGGGGGGGATTTTATAAAAGTTCTAGCCCAAAAGGAAAGTAGATGGATCTATGAAATGGGTACTTGGTCAGAAGGAGGTCTTAATTTGGAAATAGATGTTATTAACTGTATATGATGGTTCTTTCTTTCTCTGCTTTTTAGTTTTTTAATGAACAGTTTTTCAATGAACAGTTTGCGTATTTGCATTGTATTTTTAGCTTCTTTTAATGAATAGTTTGCGAATTTGCATTGCTTTTTTGTGATTAAGCCCTTCTCTTCCCTTTTATGTTAAACCATGATGTGAGCATATCCTCTCGATGCCACCGCAAGCCATATATGGGACTATGAATTTGTTTCGATTGTACGAGCTGGCCAGAACACATGGGATAAAGACCAGAAAAACAGGATGGTCATAGGAAGTGCTGAAAAAGTATGCCTGTACCAAGATGGCGCAGAACAGGAAACGGGTCATCGGGAGTCGCCATGAGACCGGAAGTACCCGTGCCAGAGACAGGAAACAGCGATCGGATCGAGATTGGACGGCTTCTAAAGATGGGGACTATAAAGGGAGGAGGATTATGTGTGTACTTTATCCCTGAGGAAGTTAGCCGAGTGCTAACGAAACACGTCATGCTCTGGAATAAAACCCCCTTTTTTATTTACCCTGATTCCGTTCTGAATCCTTCCTTGATTGGTTCCTTGATTTCCGAATCAGAGTTAGCGGCAACACGTGAAGTCTGGTGGAAGAACTGACGCATGGCGATATGCTGGGCCTCATGAGAACACCCAAAGGAGGGGTTGCGTTATATGCGCAAAACAAACTGAAACCCTGTGAGTGCGATTCTAGCAGGGGCAAGAATGTTTGCATCACTGTTCTAACAGTATAACGCTAGGATCCTTCATTGTTTATGTTCCCTGTAGATCTCCAATACCTTTCACATTACTGCCATAATACCAGCCTGACATGCCATGCATACCACGTGCCATAACAATATATACACATAATATATACGCTACAAAAAAAACGGCCGCTCAAGCCCAACACTAGAGTGTTCGGGTTTGGCTTGAAGAAAAGGTGGCAACCCTAGCCATGTTTTAGATCAAGATTCACTCTTTTTCAGATTGACTTTTTCTAATGTTCTGTTGCCTTACATTTGGCTTGTTTTTGGCTGTTGGATGTTGAAACCATGGCTTCTTTTCCTTTGGTTATTTTTAAAGACATGTTGAAAATATGCACGTTAAGCATCAAGGTCTAAATCAAGTAGGTGTAAACTCAAAAATTAAGAATTTAATGCCAAGTTAAAGTACATAGAATGTAAGACCTAACTTATACCTTCCCTTACAAGGTTGTCATCTTGTTAATCCTCCTCTTAAACCGCCGCAGTTTGCCTTGTTTGCCCTTTACAAAATGTAAGTATAATAGAGTAAAAGTAGTACACACAATGCTTAGAATTTCGCATTTTATTAATATATATATTTATTAATATAAGCTGTTGCCTGTGTACTGTGCCACATGAGTGTAGTAATGTGTTGTTCAATGGCATTAGTTGTTCATTTTTCTTGTGTGGGGGGGTAGGCTGCAGGGCTTTGTGTTAGGTTGCAGGCGGGGGCATACAACATTTTGCTATGGGGCCCTGTGATTTCTAGTTACGCCCCTGGTGTAGCCCAGGCGATTAGTGTGGCAAAACACTTTCACATCAAGAAAGACAATTTCCTGTAAACGCATAGTGAGCGTCAGTTTAACGGTAGTAGATGATGCATTTAGTTGATCAGCCATCTGAATCAAAGTTGTTTCTGTGTCATTCCATAGCAAGAAAATATCATCTTAAATCAGGTGTAAAAAAGTAATGGTCCTGCAAATGGTTGTAAAAGATGTTGCTTCTCAAACACATACATAAATGCGTTAGCATAGGCTGGAGCCATCAAGGCCCCCATGGCATTCCCCGCAATCTGCATATAAAAGTTTTTCTCAAAACGAAAAAAGTTGTTACTAAGTGCCAATGTGAATAATTCCAACAAATACTCAATAGGGTGACCTTGATACACTGTTGATTGAATTAAAACAATGCGCCTTAATTCCATCACCATTGGGTATGCATGTATATCCATGTATATGACATCCAAGGTAGCAAAAATTATAGGTTTATCAGGTAAAGTCACTTGACTAATTGGTTCAAGAAAATGTCCTGTATCCTTGAGACATGTGAGTAAGGCAAGCACAGAGGATTTACAGTGAAAATCAATAAACTTACCAACAGGTTCAAGTGGACCTCCTCTAGCGGACACGATGGGACGTCCTGGAGGTTTGCAAGGATCCTTGTGAATTTTGGGTATAGAATATATAACTGGAATACGTGGATATTGAACTTTTAAGAATTTAACGGTCTTTTCGTTAATGAATCCCATATTGATGGTATGCATCACATGTTCTGTAACCAGTTTAGTAGAATCAGTTGTTAATTTTTTATAGGATTGTTCATCCTGAAGTTGGCAAAGAATATCCTCTATATAATTTTGATAATCCATAAGTACAATGTCTCCCCCTTTGTCTGCTGGACGAATAGCGATAGAAGCATCTTGAGACAGTTCATTCAAAGCTTTCCATTCTAATGGGGTCAAGTTGGGTCTTTTCTTAACTGGGGTACTCAACGTTGATTGCATAGTATGCGAAATAAGATCACTGAAGGTGTTATTTTTTTCGAGAGTTCAATGCACCGGGCCCAGTGAACCCGAATTTGGTGAGTGCTGCTCCCAGTGTCAAAAATTATATATATATATATATATATATATATACTTCCCAGCACAATTAGGAAGCTTTCTGTCACATTATTATTATTATTCATTATTTAATTAAGAGCCAACACATTCCGCAGTGCTGTACAAGGTGCAAAGGTTAAAGACAGGACAATTCAACAATACATACAGGAGAAGGTCAGTATTGCTGCCAGCAGATACAGAAGGACGTGAGGGCCCTATTCCTGTGGGAACTTACAATCTAGATGGGTGAGGGATAGAAACATGAGGGGGGGCTGCAGTTATGAGTTAATGTAGGGAGAGGTGAGGACCATTTTTAGGTCTGTCGGGTATCTTGTTAGAGAGTCAGGTGGTAGGCTTCCCTAAACAGAAGGGTATTTAGGGAGCGTTTAAATGAAGCCAGATTTGGGGACAGTCTAATATTGCGAGTGTAGCGTATCCCTGCTACCCTGCCCGGGTAGATCCGCCATCAGCGCCGAACTGGTCTGGGGGTGTAGAGTCAGGGGTAGCGGGCGGTAGGGATTCGGCGGTGATCCAGCGTTTCTTTCCACGGTCCTTGCAGCGTCGCGGTTCCCCAAGCCCTGTTATCCCCAATTACTAGCCGAGGCAAGAGTAAAGGTTCAAACAGGAATGAGTTTATTTTAACATGGAGAATACAGGGTTATTTATGAGAAATGAAACCATTGTTCTCCCCTGGCCCGCCCTCAGTCCTCCTGCGGTGATCTGTGTTTGTACCTCAAGCCATAGCCCAATCTGCCTGGGTTAACCTGGGGGAACCCCTACGGTGCGCAGCCCTTATCTCGGGTCTTGGCGCCAGCTCGTCTGTTCCCCCCTCCCAGAGCCTCTCCCTGTCTGGCCAGCGCCCGGCCCCCCCTGTGGTGTGAGCGCTCCTTGTGGCTTTCTGCCCGAGTTTTGGGTTTTACCAGGGATTTCGGGGTGATCCCCTGGGAGCGGCGACATGCTGGGGGTACAGCCTGGTAGCTCGGGTCCGGGGGCTGGTTCAGTCCAAAAACCACCCGGATCGGATCCACGGAGCCCGAGCTGCGAAGGGGGAAAGTTCGGCAGCTGTACCTTAGCAAGAGTCACTGGTTGCCGGCCGCTCTCCCAGCGAGGGATCCCTGGTCGGCGTTCGGGTTTCTCGGGGTGTTTCATTCTATAATTCGCACCCCCGTAAGCCCCTATTTTTAGGAGCCCACTGGCCAAGAAGCGCTCTTCTGCGTGGTTTCCACGCTGCGGGGCAAGGCGGGCAAGTTTGGGCGGCTTGGCAGAGACAGTCAGCGGCGGCTCGAGGCATTCACAGACCGGGCGTCTTCGCGGGGCTGTGGACAGGCGGGGAACAGGTCAACCATGGGGAACTTATAAAAATACAACCTAACGAATTCTTTAATACACCATACTAAAACAACATTTTTAAAATTTTGTACCGCGCTACGGTATAGTGGTGGCCGTTCCGTCACAGCGAGGAAGCGCATTCCATAGGGTCGGCACCACACAAAAAAAGTCCTGCAGTCTGGCATGTGATGAGGTAATGATGGAGGATGCCAGGCACAGGTCATTGTTGGATCTTAGGGAGCGGGATGGGGTGTATTTTGTGATTAGTGCAGACAGGTAGTGAGGAGCAGCGTTCGTGAGGGTTTTGTAGGTCAGGGTGAGTAGTTTGAATTTGATTCTGCTTTGATAGAGCAACAGGTGTGATGGATAATCCGGGCTGATGTGTTTAGGATGGACTGCAGGGGGGAGAGGCGGGAGATAGGAAGACCAGTCAGGAGGTTGTTGCAGTAGTCCAGGCGGGAGATAACAAGCAAGTGGATAAGTTGCTTGGTGGTGTTGGAAGTCAGAATTGGATGGATTTTGGCAATATTGCGGAGGTGATTATGGCAAGATGAGGAGAGTTATTGAATATAGGGGCTGAAGGAAAGACTGGAGTCAAGTGTCACTCCGAGGCAGCGGACTTGGGCAGAAGGAAGGATAGTGAAACCGTCAACAATTATAGAGAAGTCAGAAATTGGAGTAGAGTTAGAGGGGGGAATTAGAAGGAGCTCGGTCTTTGGACATCTTGATCTTCGGGTAGTGAGAGGCCATCCAGGCAGAGATCCCAGACAGACAGTCACTGACCTGAGAGAGAACAGAGGGAGAGAGATTGGGAATGGAGAGGTAGATCTGAGTGTCATCAGCGTATAGGGGATACTTGAAGTCATAGTCAGTGATGAGTTTACCCAGTGAGGAGGTATAGATGGAGAAGAGCAGAGGACCTAGTACTGAGCCTTGAGGTACGCCGACTGACAGAGGCATTGAAGAGGAGGAATTGCCAGCAAGGGATACTGAGAAGGATCTATTAGAGAGGTACAATTTTAGTCAGGAGAGGGTGGTATCACAGAGAACAAGAGAGAAGGAGGAGCGGATGGTCGACTGTATCAAAGGCAGCGGAGAGGTCAAGTAGGATCAGTATGGAGTAGTGGCCATTGCCTTTAGCAGAAAGGTCATTGGTAACCTTTGTGAGAGCGGTTTCTGTTGAGTGTTGGGAGCGGAAGCCAGATTGCAGTGGGTCAAGCAAGGAGTTGGGTGATAGGAAGCGGGTTAGGTGGTCGTAGACTAGTCTTTCTAGCAGTTTTGATGCTAGTGGAAGTAGTGAAACTGGATGGTAGTTTTCAGGAGAATGTGGGTCGAGTGAGGGCTTCTTCAGGATGGGTGTGATGGTGGCATGCTTGAAAGGAGAGGGGAACGTGCCAGAAGAAAGGGATAGGTTGAAAATGTGAGTAAGAACATGAGTGATAGATGAGGACAGAGAAGATAGTAGGTGTGAGGGGATGGGGTCTTGCGGACAGGTAGTGGGGCGTGAGGAAGACTAGATAATGGACCTCATCCTCTGTGGTTGGTGCAAAGTGGCTGAGTGTTGAGGTGGGGTTGGCTGGTGGAGGAGCAGTGATATGTGCTTGTGCTGGGATATTGTTACGGATTGTGAGTGTTTTCTTTATGAAATAGACAGCAAGATCTTGAGCGCTGAGGTCAGATGGGGAGGTGGGGCAGGTGGGAAGAGGAGCGAGTTGAAGGTTGAGAACAGTCTTTTAGGGTTGGAAGAAAGTGAGCATAGGCGTCTCTACAGGGGGGCAATGGGGGAAATTGCCACCCAGATTATTCCTTGCCCCCATGTGCCCCCCCACCAAAAATCAGCATCCAGCTTCCTCCAAATATTCTGACCACTTTATCTCCGTCCCTGTGCATTATATATGGACAATGGTATTGGAAAGGGCAGATTCTGGCCATTCCAATGATACCCAACACGACCATATTGAATGTAAAATAGAATAATAAAAACTTAAAAACGTGCACGTAGACATAAACGTTTCAACAGGGTTGAGATGGCTCAGCAGTGAAGGGGTTAACATTCAGACTATATATTACTTTTGTTTTTGCCTTGATTTAGTTGTGTTTTACGGGATAATGGGCAGGCTTCATCCCCTTCAGTATACATTTTATTTTTTTTCCTTGATCTATGGCATTTTCGCGGTTAATGGGTAGCTACATGCCACACTGTTTATTATTTTTATTGTATTTCCCTTGGTTTATGGAAGTTAGAATCTTAAGGGTCTATTCATCTTTAGAACCTTTGTTTTTCGTCACATTTTTGGGAATTCATTCCGCCTATTTAGTGAATAGTCACTGTAATTTGCTAAAATTGGAGTCCCTGAAGCAGTTCTCAGACATCGAAAATTGACGAATTGCGGCAAATAAAATATTGAATTGAAGAATCCGGTTAGTACAATAAAAAGGTATCATTGGACCACATTACTCTGGGGTTTTGAAATCTTATTTATACTTATTTAGGGCACTATCATCTGGGGTGAGCTAACCCTAGTGTTAGCATTTTTTGCATTAGCGCCAGATTAATTCAGTCTAGCGCCTCAAAACCGATTGATTGCATTCCGCTCCACAAACGGGAAAAAAAATAAAAATCACATAGCTTGCTGTACAAATCGCTAAGAGCGACTTACTAACTGTACTTTCCACATCCTTTACTTAACACGGGAAGCGCTAGAGATCTTTAGCGCTTTTGCAACTAACAAATAACTTTTTGCCTGCGCCAATTTTTTGAGGAACGCCATTAGTAGAATTTTATCTACTGCTAAATGTTGGTGCTAACTACAAAAAAACAGGTCCTCGCCAAAATTTAACAGGCAATTGAAAGGAATACAGCACAGGTGGTCTCTTGGCCCCATAAACCATAGTAATGGCTCTGGTCAGCAATGTCGCTACTGTTACAGTAGCCTATATATAAATGTATCCTTTATTGACATGTATCCTAAATCTAATGTATTGGCTAATTCTAAAGATTTTATGCTGGGGGTTATTCATAGTATGTAAGCTGTTGATTATCAGGGTGACAGCTTGGACCATGTTTAACCACTTGGATGCTGAGGACGCGCTCAGCGCGTCCTCAGCATTCCCGCTGGTATGCGGAGGACGCGCTGAGCGCGTCCTCCCATTGGGGTCAGCGTTCGGCCGGGTTCCGGACGATCGCTGGCCCCCCCGGTGCGGGCTGACATCCTCGATGTCAGCCGCGCATCCGGGACCACAGCCGCCGGAATTAGGTGTCATCGCGGCAGCGCGATGACACCTAATTCAGGCGCCCCCCCCCGCATGTGCGGAGGAGGCGCCTGAAAGGGAGGGGGGGAGGTCCTTCGGACCTCTCTCCCTCCCGATCGGCGGCTCTGCCCTTCCAAATGATGCCTGGCATTAACCCCTGGGGAGCTGGATCGCGAATCGGCGCTGAAAAGCGCCGGTTCGCGATCCTTTCCCGGAGCTGGCCGACATCTTGGATGTCGGCCAAGCCTCCGGGAACTCCCCCTGAGGACTGGCGTCATCGTGCGTAGCACGATGACGCCAGTCCTGGACTTAACCCTTAACTGCCACCAACGGTGGAGATAGGGAGTTCCAATGAACTCCCTATCTCCCGATCCGTGGCAGCTAGGGGTTAAATTTTGGTATGGTTGGATCGGCCAGAGCATGGCCGTTCCAACGATACCAAACATGAAAGTGAAAAATGTTGTAAAAAAAAAAAAAAATTTTAAAAAAAATTATAAAAAAAAAATAAACACTTTTTTTTTATTTTTTTTGGTTTGTTAATACAGCAATATTGTTCCCATTTCAATTATAATGTGAACAATGATGCTGCACTAACGATTTTTGTATGCGGTGCGTTTGTTAAAAATCGCATAATTTTCCCCAAAAAAAAAATTTAATGAGACCCCATCTCTAATTTTTTTAACAAGCGCACCCCATAAAAAATATAACCGCAATTGCTCGCATGTTAAAATGTGAAAAAAAACCCTTACACGTTGTAAATTATTGAAAATACATATTTTATTGCATTTTTTGTTATAATATACAGACATGACATAACGTATACATATAATAATGACATATTATGAATCTACCGAGTCTGACGGAAAGAACGATATATAATATGTCTGGGTCATATACTATAATAAGCCTTCAAAACGCGTTTAAACATGATGAGCGAAACCAGTAAAAATGACCTCAGCACAGGGGCGGGAAAAGCCTCAGCAGCGAAAGGGTTAAAGGGACACATGGATACCCGTGCCCTGAAACATGTATTATTTATATGCTGAAGCAGGGAAATTATTGCTGCTCACCTGGCCTTCCTTTTGGATCTATTAAATGCAGTGTAATGGTTCTACATGCTGTTGGTAGGTGGCATTTATCATGCAATACCCATCAGCCTTAATATATGTGGGCATATAAACATGGATGATACAGTCACCTTGGATTTTAATAATGCAGGGGTGTGAGGGCTCTTCGCTGGATGTATTCATACTTAGGTATGGCCCGGCACTCTGCACTGGAAAAAAAAGGTTCTATCCTGTACTCAACCGCATTAGCGCTGGGTCTCAGACAGGGTCTTAGCGTTTCTCTAGCGTGCACTAATTGACCTTGTACACGGACTATCGTGGGCAAGGTGTTCTTAGTAGATCATCAGTTTTAGCGACTTGTGCTAACTTTTTCATTTAGTGATGGTGTTTTATCTCACACGGGGTGATATGGCCCTTAGTGGCAAAAATTATGAGCGCCCCCCCAGTTTTGACTGCGGTATCTTATGTGCCCCCCTAAATATTGTTTCTAGAGTCGCCACTGTATAAGAGAGAAGTAAGTTTGTTTGGCGAGGTGAAGGACAGTTGTGTATGAGGGGAGAAGGAACTTAGTTGATGAAGTCAGTTTCAGAGTGAGATTTCTTCCAAGCACGCTCAGCAGCACGGGAGCATCTCTGCAAGTAGCTCGTCTGCTTAGAGTGCCAGGAATGAAACTGGCGACGTGTAATTTTGTGTGGTTGTTTAGGAGCAAGAGAGTCTAGAGTGGAGGAGAGTGTGTTATTATAGTGGGATGTTGCACGGTCGGTGTCACGTTTGCAATGCGCTCACCCCATATCAGCGTGGTTTGGAACCTTTTGGACAGATTTCTGTGATATTCGAGTTTATAGCAGTTAGAACTGCCGCACCTAGCACTCCCAGCCAAAGAGGTGAAACAGAATACTAAATACCACTCAGTAGCAAATGATTTTGTGACCGAGTGTCTACTGAGTGAAGTCACGTTAACTATATACAGACAGCGATAGTGTAGAAAGATGTATATATAACTTGGGTTAGCAAGAACGTGGTCAAACATACATTCCGAGTTGGCACCAGAGAGGGTAGTCTTGCAGGCAGGACTGGCAACAGAGAAGACTCCCTGATATTTATTCTCGGTAACGTAAAATGTGGATATAATGAACAGTAACATGCAGGGCAGACCCACAATCAGCGACAATGTGGTACCTAGGATCCGCTCTTGAGGAATAATAGGGCTTTGATCAAACGTATGTTGTTCATAAGACTCATACTGTCTTGACAGAGTTTCTGCCTTGGTGTTTTTGTAACTAGGATAAGTCAACAAGAAGTTAAAGCTAGACAGGAACAAAGACCACCCTGCCTGTCTAGCATTTAGCATCACCCATATAGACAAAATTCTTGTGGTCTGTGATTATGATTACAGGATCTTTGGTACCCTCCAATATGTAGCGCCATTCCTTTGGAGCTGCTTTAACTGCAAGCAATTCTCTGTTGCCTATATCGTAATTTTTTTCTGCAGGTGTCATCTTCCTGGAGAAGAGCCCACATGGATGCAAGGGTCCTTCAGGACTTTCTCTCTGGGAGAGGACAGCACCTATGCCAATCTCAGTTGCATACACTTCAAGCTGAAATGGCAAACCGGGCTCTGGATGTCTTAGGACTGGTGCCGTGATGAACGCTTCCTTGAGCAGTTCAAACACCTTCATGGCTTGAGTGCTCCATACTTTGTTCTGAGCACCCTTCTTTGTCATGGCTGTGATGGGGGACACATATCGATGAGAAACCTTTTATGAATCTCCTGTAGTAATTAGTGAACCCCAGAAATCTTTGAATGGCTTTTAACCCTTGGGGCAATGGCCATTCCTTGATGGCAGAAAGCTTCTGAGGGTCCATCTCAAAGCCTTCCGGTGTGATTATATAGCCCAGAAAGTCGACAGATGTTATGTCGAAAAGACATTTTTCTAATTTGCAGTACAATTTGTTCTCCAGCAATCTTTGCAACACTGTACGCACATGAACATGGTGGGTCTCCACATCAGGAGAGTAAATTAGAATATCCTCTAAATAGACAATGACAAAGACTTATAAAAAGTCCCTCAGTACATCATTGATGAAGTCTTGGAAGACGCTGGCGCATTACACAACCCAAATGGCATAACAAGGTATTTGTAGTGGCCACTTCTCATGTTGGAAGCATTCTTCCACTCATGATCCTTCTTGACTCCGACTAGATTATAAGCACTGCGTAGGTCCAACTTCGTATAGATTTTAGCACCTTTCAGGCGGTCAAATAATTTGGATATCCGAGGAATAGGGTATGCATTACGCACAGTAATTCTGTTTAACCCTCTAATCAATGCATGGTCTCAAATCACCTTTTTTTAGATACAAAGAAAAATCCTGCTCCCGCAGGAGAGGAAGAATGGCGAATGAACCCACGAGCCAGGTTTTCATGTATATATTCCTCCATTATGTCATTCTCTTTCTGAGAGAGGGGATAGACGTGCCCTCCTGGAGGCATAGTACCTGGCAACAGATCTATGGTGCAGTCATAGGGTCGGTGTGGAGGCAAGATCTCAGACTTCCCTTTATTGAAGACTTCCTTGAGGTCACTGTACCACTTGGGTACCTCAGTAGACAGTGGAGGTGCAGTTGCCACATTCAGGTTACCCACCACAGTATTCATACCTAAACATTTTAACCAGCATTGTGAATCCCACGATCAACTCCCCCTTAGGGACCAACTCCCCCTTATGACGGGATTGTGTTTGGCTAACCAAGTTTAGCCCAAAACGATAGGGACTGTAGGAGACTCAATTATTTGGAATTGTAACTTTTCCTTATGTAAGATACCTGTACAGAAAGAGAGGGGGATAGTTTCATGGGTTACATGTAGTTCTGAGTAATTGCCTGCCATCAATACTTTCAATGAGGAGAGGAATCTCCCTCTTAACCAAAGGCACTTGATGTATGGCAGCATAACCAGAATCTAGGAAATTTCCTGCAGACCCAGAATAAATAAGTGCCTCTGTGTCAAGCTTGATATTTTCCCAAGCAACTGACACAGGGACCACCACACGAGATCTCTTTTTCTTATTCGAAACGAGAGACACTACAGTAATACCTAGAACCTGTCTTTCAGGGGATTCTAGGCATGCTCGTTTCCCGACATCGCAGACCTTTTAGGTCGTTTGGGACATTGTAACCAGAAATGTCTTTTGTCTGCACAATAAAAACACAGGCCTTCTTTGAGGCGATGTCTCTCTTCCCCTGAAATGCTGGACCGACCTAACTGCATTGGCTTGGGTTCAGCTGAGACCACCCTAGGAGGTGAGGTGTTGTGAACCATCCTAGGATTGTAAGAGGTGCCTTGGGAAGGTTTACGAGACTTGCAACGGCCAGACCTCCTATTGCAAATTTGATCATCGAGCGCTATGCAATAGTCAACCAGATCATCTGGTTCCTCGGGTAGCGACATAGGAGCTAATTCTACATAAGAGTATCAGAGATTCCCTCCAGGAAGGCCATAGTAAGTGCATCATTAGGCCATTGCAATTCTGCTGCCATAGTCTTGAAATCTATGGCGTAATCAGCAACTCTGCGGTTGCCCTGAGTTATACGCCAAAGTGTCTTGGCAGCACCAGTTACCCACCTTGCAGGATCAAAAGTGCGCCGAAGAGCTTTCATGAACTCTGTAGAATTATACACAACTGGTTTCTTTGATTCCCATAAAGGAGTCGCCCAAAGCAAAGCTTTCTCAGTGAGGTGGTTAATAACATAACCCACTTTGGCTCTGTCTGTGGGGCACATCCTTGGATTGAGTTCAAACATAATGTCAATTTGAGTAATTAACCCTCTGCAAGAACCAGAACGCCCTTTGAAACATACGGGTGTTTTCAAATTCACATGGGATACCTCCGCAGCAATCTAGGAAGAAACAGTTATTGCTTGAGAGGCCACGTTAATTGCAGGAGAAGGGGGTGTAAATACGTAAAGGGAATCCACAAGGTAGAGGAAGGGAGTATATTTAAACAGAAACAAAGTAGCAAAACAAGAGGACATCGTCTTAGATTAGAGGGGCAAAGGTTTAAAAGTAACATCAGGAAGCATTATTTTACTGAGAGGGTGGTGGATACATGGAACAGCCTTCCAGTAGAAGTGGTAGAGGCCAAAACAGTAATTGAATTTAAGCAAGTATGGGATAGGCATAAGGCTATCCTAAACAAAAGATAAATCCAGGTAAAGTATCCATGTAATTGGGCAGACTAGATGGGCCGAAAGGTTCTTATCTGCCGACATTTTTCTATGTTTCTATGTGTTGAGGCTTTGCTGGACTGATTCATCAGTAAACCCAAAGCCTGAGCAAACTGGTCCATGCAATGGTCCTGCTCCTCCTGTTTTGTGATTATATCACTGAGCTTAGACATAAATGCCGTTAAATCTGTCGGATCCATATTAGGCCCTGACGTAATGTCACGTTCGCAATGGCGCTCACCCCAGATCAGTGTGGTTTGGAACCTTTGACAGATTTCTGTGATATTCGAGTTTATAGCAGTTAGAACTGCCGCACCTAGCACTCCCAGCCAGGGAGGTGAAACAGAATTCTAAATACCACTCAGTAGCAAATGATTTTGTGACCAAGTGTCTACTGAGTAAACTTTTATATGCAGGATTATGTAGAATCGCCAGAAAATGGCTGTTACCATTGACCAAGCACCCCCCTAAATTGGTGCCACAAAAATAGCAATAGAACAAACATACATAAATTGGGCAAGGCAACACAAGCAGCAAATTCGGATAGTTGACTCTCCCAAACAAAACAATTCACAAAAAAAAATCAATAATCACATGTGATGTCCTAATGAATTGCGTATGCAAAGTCCTCATATAGGTTCAAAGATGCAAAATCGAAGACGTGGTGGTGACCATCACAGCGGGTTTCTCAAGCTGAAAGATTGAGAAGAGATACTGGACATAGCGTAAAACTGCTACACATTTATTGTATGTAATAAAAAAGGGGTAAAAACCACTCAGAAAATAAGTGGCACACTAGGACAAACTGGTGTGCAAAAGCGCATATTTAGAATTAGTCCACAGATATCGTCTTTTTTCTGCAGAATCCTGGAGCCAGTCCTTTAAGATCAAAATCCTGGATGTCCAATGCAAAATCTGTAGTAAAGTGCGGAATCACAGCAGAAAGATAAACCCCACAAGGGGGGAGTTCGCTCGACGCGTTTCGTCCTTTAAAATCAATCGACTTTTTCAAGAGCTGCTCTTGAAAAAGTAGTTTGATTTTAAAGGACTGGCTCCAGGATTCTGCAGAAAAAAGACGGTATATGTGAACTGATTGTAAATATGTGCTTTTGCACACAAGTTTATCCTAGTGTGCCACTTATTTTGTAAGTGGTTTTTACCCCTTTTTTATTACATGCAATAAATGTGTAGCAGTTTTACGCTATGTCCAGTATCTCTTCTCGATCTTTCAGCTTGAGAATCCCGCTGTGATGATCACCACGTCTTCGATTTTGCATATTTGAACCTAGATGAGGACTTTGCATATGCAATTCATTAGGACATCACATGTGATGGTTTTATTGTGAATTGTTTTGTTTGGGAAAGTCAACTACCCGAATTTGCTGCTTGTGTTGCCTTGCCCAATTTTTGTTTGGTCTACTGAGTGAAGTCAATTTAACTATATACAGACAGCGATAGTGTAGAAAGATGTATATATAACTTGGGTTAGCAAGAACGTGCTCAAACATACATTCCGAGTTGGCACCAGAGAGGGTAGTCTTGCAGGCAGGATTGGCAACAGAGAAGACTCCCTAATATTTATTCTCGTTAACGTAAAATGTGGATATAATGAATTCAGTAACATGCAGGGCAGACCCACAATCAGCGACAATGCGGTATGAGGTGTCTAACGACTTAACACCAGCCAGGTAACAAGAGGGGTTGGTGGATTCAGCAACCTGCAGGGCAGACCCACAATCAGAGAAGATGCAGTATGAGGTGTCTAACAACTTAACACCAGCCAGGCAGAGCGGAGGATTGACTGATTCAGCACCCTGTAGGGCAGGACTCCAATCGGAGGTAACTAGAAATAACCTGCACATATACTTGGTAACAGCAGTGTGTATATTATGCACAGCAAGGGAGTTAGAGAATCGTCAAAAGCAGTCCAGGTCAAAAACACAAGCAGGGTCCTCCTACAGCAAAAATCGGCAACTATGCATAGAAACACTGAGACACGAATAAGTGTGCACAGCTGGCGATGCGGGAATTACTCCACGTCAGAGCGACAAGCAGAATCTCGCGCCCTGCATATAAGGCCGGCGGCTCAGCGTCACCACGCCAAGCCCCGCCCCCCTCAGACACGAAATTGACGCCGAAGATGTGACAGTCGGGACAGGTTATGGTGTTGGTGTGGGATAGGGGACTTTGGAGAATTGCAGAGGATCCAAGGCCTGGCGATTCCTCCGGATGCGGGGAAGGGATGGAGGAGACGAAGTTGGTTCTGTTGACGGGTTGATATTAAAGGAGAGCAGATGGTGGTCAGAAATGGGGAATGGCTGCTGGTGAAGTCTGAAATGGTGCAGAGCAGAGATAGGAAAACAACAAGCCGATAGAGTGTCCATCTCGGTGAGTAGAGGAAATGGTGGACTGTAAGAGGCTAAAGGAGGATGTAATAGAAAGAAGTTTAGCAGTAGTGTTACCAGAATCCACTCAGTTCAGTTGGGAGAAAGATCAGCACGGTGCGGTCATTGACAGGCTGGACACGAGTCAATGGCAGGAAAAGCGTTCATTATTGACGTCAGACTCAAACAGGATTGAATCTCAAAGTTTGAGTGAGCTCCCCAATTCGGGGCACAATTCTTATACATCGATTCGTAAAAAGGTACATCACAGGTGCCCTCCCCACGGCAAATCTTGCCCTCCCAGAGGCAATTATGCCATCCCCTAGTTCGGACACAAAGACATTTCACAAATTGACATCTCCATATACAATTGGGACAGTTATATAACAGGGGAAGGGGGCGCTGGAGTGGCAATAGGTGGAGGGAAAGAGAAACACAAAATGGGAGCAGTATAGCAGCTATGTTCTCAAGGGTCTATCCCAAAAGGCCCAGATACAGAAAACATGGAAAAAAGGGGAAAGAGAACAGCGCTAATACAACTACCCACTATAGTGGGAGGAAGACACCACAAAGAGGGAAATCGTACCCCAAAATGCGTGTAAATGAAAAGGTATATTACAGGAATAATAACCTGAAGAAATTGCAGTCCAATATGAACCGGTGAAGGTCAATGCTCATACAATGAAAAGAGAGAACATACACATGGTGAAGTACGTCCACATATAAAAATCTGATGAATATGTGGAAAAATAAAACTCACATGTGGTGGAGCCTGTGAAACATAGGCTCAATACAATCGCAGTGGGTCCCTTCAGGGATGACCCCGTCCGTCTTCGTGAAGAACTGGAACTTACTCGCATGGGCCACACATGAAATGAAGCAAGAACATACCATGGTACAGCATTGTAAACCACTAGACAACTAAATCGGATAGCTGCAACACTTACGTGGTTAAGAGCCTGTGTAGATACACTGGCTCTGTAAAAGCGCCTGGGTGTAGATAGGATTACACCAAACCCCTTTCACTGGATAAAAATAGTAGACAGATGATCCACTAATAAAATCGTTTTAATACATAAATAAAAAGGATAGATAATTCCAATTCCTTTTCTCTCCACTAGGCCTACCTCTCCCCAATTGTGATCCTGTCTCTTTAATTTTACAGTTGGAGATCCCGGATGAAAAACCTGTTCTTCATGGAAATTGGCCAAAGGTTCAAATTTATTGTTCACCGAAACAGGGGGAGGTTGTTGCTGATGCACAATACGACCCGTTCTCCCTGGATCAGTTCTTCCTACATCTCTCCCTCTTTTATTGTGCGCAACTTCCCAACCAGAGTATGGGACTCGTCCATCCCTTATAGACCATCTTCTACTGCGGTTCCTAACTCTTTGTGGTAGGGGTGGGTCCCAATCCTCTTTGAGCCTCCCTTGAACATAATTACTTCTGTACGGTTGATTATTTCTATACCGATTATTCTGCCAGTGCCCATTCCGCACCACAGGAGACCCCGGAGCATATCCATAACCCCTAGATATGGGACCAGGAGATCTATGCCAAGGACCTCTCCTAACGGGAGTCTTGCCTCCCTTATTTAGGGGGGCTCCCCTCTCCGTCCCAGGGATCTTTTTCCGTCTGACGTTTCCAGTGGCATAATCCTGTACATCCCTTCTATATTTTCTAACCTTAATGGCTACCGTTTCTTTCTCGACCCTCTCCAAAGATTTAGTGAGGGTTTCTGAAAATGCTGTTACTTCCTCTTTATTAAGGCACTCCTCTAGCTGTTGTTGTAATACATTGATCTCTACATTAAGTTCTTTAAGATATTCATTCCGTCTCTCTACAATAAGTCCCATAAGTCTAAATGAGAAATCCTCTAATAAGTTGTTCCACCTCTCCATAAAGGGCTCAACATGTTTATCAAATGTAGGCTCCTTGTCGAACCTGAGCCCCCTGGGGGTAATTTTTTCTTTAATATATTTTTCCATAGTAGAGATCTCCCACTTAATTTTTAGCTCCTTTTGAAGTAATTTATCTAAATGAATTTTAACAGAATCCTTATCAGTAGGTAACATGTATTGGGTCCCCTGGACCGCCTCCTCTAAACACACCTCCACCATAAGGAGTTCCTCCATATGGTGTCCGAATTTCTCCCTACAAAATTGCACAGCCATTCCTGCTGCCCCCAATCAGGGATAAGGAACACTTGTATAACAGGGGAAGGGGGCGCTGGAGTGGCAATAGGTGGAGGGAAAGAGAAACACAAAATGGGAGCAGTATAGCAGCTATGTTCTCAAGGGTCTATCCCAAAAGGCCCAGATACAGAAAACATGGAAAAAAGGGGAAAGAGAACAGCGCTAATACAACTACCCACTATAGTGGGAGGAAAACACCACAAAGAGGGAAATCGTACCCCAAAATGCGTGTAAATGAAAAGGTATATTACAGGAATAATAACCTGAAGAAATTGCAGTCCAATATGAACCGGTGAAGGTCAATGCTCATACAATGAAAAGAGAGAACATACACATGGTGAAGTACGTCCACATATAAAAATCAGATGAATATGTGGAAAAATAAAACTCACATGTGGTGGAGCCTGTGAAACATAGGCTCAATACAATCGCAGTGGGTCCCTTCAGGGATGACCCCGTCCCGTCTTCGTGAAGAACTGGAACTTACTCGCATGGGCCACACATGAAATGAAGCAAGAACATACCATGGTACAGCATTGTAAACCACTAGACAACTAAATCGGATAGCTGCAACACTTACGTGGTTAAGAGCCTGTGTAGATACACTGGCTCTGTAAAAGCGCCTGGGTGTAGATAGGATTACACCAAACCCCTTTCACTGGATAAAAATAGTAGACAGATGATCCACTAATAAAATCGTTTTAATACATAAATAAAAAGGATAGATAATTCCAATTCCTTTTCTCTCCACTAGGCCTACCTCTCCCCAATTGTGATCCTGTCTCTTTAATTATACAGTTGGAGATCCCGATGAAAAACCTGTTCTTCATGGAAATTGGCCAAAGGTTCAAATTTATTGTTCACCGAAACAGGGGGAGGTTGTTGCTGATGCACAATACGACCCGTTCTCCCTGGATCAGTTCTTCCTACATCTCTCCCTCTTTTATTGTGCGCAACTTCCCAACCAGAGTATGGGACTCGTCCATCCCTTATAGACCATCTTCTACTGCGGTTCCTAACTCTTTGTGGTAGGGGTGGGTCCCAATCCTCTTTGAGCCTCCCTTGAACATAATTACTTCTGTACGGTTGATTATTTCTATACCGATTATTCTGCCAGTGCCCATTCCGCACCACAGGAGACCCCGGAGCATATCCATAACCCCTAGATATGGGACCAGGAGATCTATGCCAAGGACCTCTCTTAACGGGAGTCTTGCCTCCCTTATTTAGGGGGGCTCCCCTCTCCGTCCCAGGGATCTTTTTCCGTCTGACGTTTCCAGTGGCATAATCCTGTACATCCCTTCTATATTTTCTAACCTTAATGGCTACCGTTTCTTTCTCGACCCTCTCCAAAGATTTAGTGAGGGTTTCTGAAAATGCTGTTACTTCCTCTTTATTAAGGCACTCCTCTAGCTGTTGTTGTAATACATTGATCTCTACATTAAGTTCTTTAAGATATTCATTCCGTCTCTCTACAATAAGTCCCATAAGTCTAAATGAGAAATCCTCTAATAAGTTGTTCCACCTCTCCATAAAGGGTTCAACATGTTTATCAAATGTAGGCTCCTTGTCGAACCTGAGCCCCCTGGGGGTAATTTTTTCTTTAATATATTTTTCCATAGTAGAGATCTCCCACTTAATTTTTAGCTCCTTTTGAAGTAATTTATCTAAATGAATTTTAACAGAATCCTTATCAGTAGGTAACATGTATTGGGTCCCCTGGACCGCCTCCTCTAAACACACCTCCACCATAAGGAGTTCCTCCATATGGTGTCTGAATTTCTCCCTACAAAATTGCACAGCCATTCCTGCTGCCCCCAATCAGGGATAAGGAACACTTGTATAACAGGGGAAGGGGGCGCTGGAGTGGCAATAGGTGGAGGGAAAGAGAAACACAAAATGGGAGCAGTATAGCAGCTATGTTCTCAAGGGTCTATCCCAAAAGGCCCAGATACAGAAAACATGGAAAAAAGGGGAAAGAGAACAGCGCTAATACAACTACCCACTATAGTGGGAGGAAAACACCACAAAGAGGGAAATCGTACCCCAAAATGCGTGTAAAAGAATTGGGACAGTTAGATGATTTAGAAGCCGGACAGATCCTGTCACTATCAGGGCCTGCTTCTCCTAAAAACTGATAAGGGTGCAGCTGGCCTAAAGGGTGCCTTTGTTCTCGTCTGTGACTTCTCTGGCCTTGGAGTATCTAAATCAGTTCTTTGGCACTTCTGTTTATTCAGGCCAGATTCTCTATTTAATTGCTACACCAGAAAGTCCCTGGAATGTTGAAATCTAAGCAAACTCTAAGTCAGCTAATATTCGCTATTTACAATTACGTGAACCATGGTTCTATCTAAGATGGCTGCCAGGATACAAGGTGGCGGCTAATTTCTGGGCCACTCCGGTCACATTTCCCCCTTGGCTAAGGCGGCAGGTTCTCCCAACTGACGCCCATAGCCACTTCTATAGGTCTATCTAGATCAACAGATTCTTGTAATTAGGAAGCGTATCTTTCATTGGGAAAAGATCGGGGGTAACAATTGATGGCTTACTTTTAGCAGGGGTCATAACCTTCTTACACATAGGCCACACACATAACCCTATTCAGTAGATCAGTGCCCCTACCACCAGAATTATTATGACCATCGTTATCATGGATCCAATTCGGGAGATAAAGCTGAGAATGGATCCAAACCAGTCCCCAAAAGAGCCGAACCCACGAAATGGGTTCAAACCCTCGGCAGCTATCTGACGGGCCTTGTACTGCAACTGGCATACCTTTTCCTGATGTTCCTGGAAATAATCTGGCACGGCTTCTGTTGAATTTCAGATAAAAGTACAACATTCATAATGCATTGTCATTTCACACAACCCATTCAGCGCAGCACTAATCTGCTCCAGTGCCATATCATGTATCATTTGCAGCTTCCGAATTTTCCGCAATTCGAGATTCAACAGTTGGATCTCTTTACTGGTCAGATTTAAAATCTCATCCATTAGCACAGAATAATTATTCAGCCTCCTCATTAACTATATTCCCCATCCAGTCCATGCTGGAAACCATGCCCATGCCTGGAGAACAATTCCCATTTCTGTTTGTTAAAAACCAGTGGATACCTAGGGTGTAATGCAGTGTCAGGTAGCGTCTCATCTCCCTGTATTCTCTGAATCAGAATTAGCCTAGCCACGTAACACAGTCCAGTTAGGGTGGGTGGTATCCAAATATAACAGGTCTTCCCGCAACAAATATGTAACCCGTCAGTCAGTAGGAATGGAGGCATATAATGCACCCCTCTTTGGACTTCTACCATCATCTTTACCAGGTGGTTAAGGAGAGATTTTCCAGTCTGTCTAGTTAGGGTCAGGTAGTGATCTTTAGGATTGGTCCTCGGTGCAGATTAGCTGACTTTACAACAAGTCTCCCCATCCCTGTTCCTGACAAAGTTGTGTTCACTGATAGATTGAAGTGGCTTGACTGGCATGGAGTTTCTAAACTAAGATTAATTGGCCCTATCTGGAAATACTGATCAGGAGGATATACAGGGCCAGTTATCTGGTATGAAGGTAGGGTCACAGCATGCTTCAATGGAGTCTCGTTCAACGGTTGGATGGTTATGTTCCCAGACGAAAAAAAATTGTTAAATTAACTGGGACTGCAGCAAATGGGATATATATGGTCTCTAGGTGCAATCTTTCTTCAAAAAGTACAGTCATATAAGTCACTACAAACAGTATCAACAACATGATGGCACCCAGAGCCATGGTAACCTGAAAAGCTCTCTTAACTGTTGCCATAATCATTTCCCCCTGTTGTTGCTGAACAGTGGGTGGCAACATATCTTCACGGGACTCCCTTTGGGCTTCCCTTTTTTCCATCGTTGGTAGGTGGTCAGGCGTTATTATGGCCATCAAAACACTTACTTGTTGCTGGTCTTTACACAGAATTCTGAGCAGCGAACCTGGTCAACTTTAACTTTAATGGGCTGGACTCATCAAGGATAGTCTTCCACTGGAATTCAGGTACAGCTGCCGCTGATTTCAAACTCGAGTGGTGTATCCACGGAACCACTTCGGCCACCTTCACTGCTGTGGGAGTGGATAATAGCAAAAGGTAAGGACCCCTCCACTTGGGACTGTGTGGGTCAGCCTTCCACTCCTTCACCCAAACCGAATCACCTGGACAATACTTAGGTAGATTATCACTGACCCAAGTATTCAATTTTTACATTGATTGACCCAACAACAATACTTGTTCATTTACTATAGCTTCTCCCAATGCCCGAAGGTCCCCCCTTAGCCCATTAATCAGAGGGGTAGGCCGCCCGAACAGGAGTTTGTATGGGCTCAGTTTCAATTGTGGGGTTGGCCTGCATCTAATTTGCAAGTAAACTATCGGCAGCACATCTAACCAACCCAGTGATTTCTCCTGACACATTTTGGCCATCAAAAAGTTTCAATGTCCTGTTCATTCATTAGACTTTTCCAGAACTTTGAGGCCTGCAGGCTGTGTGTAACTTCCAGGGTGATTGTAACAGTAGCTGTATCGCTTACCCAAAAGTAGCGGAGTTGGTATCCTTGAGGGCAGAAGTATCTGCTTGAATAATACAAAAGGTTTAAAACTTACAGACTGTAACAAGGAGACACAAGGACTAACTGAATTGCCTCTAGGCTCGGAAGGTTAAGACCAACAGGTTACCTAGGACACGTTCAGAAACAGCAGATGTGGAATGACAGTCCGTGAAGTATTCAAGGTGCATCGCAGTTAAAATTACAGAAATAAACAATAGTTTGTAATCGTGGTTTTATCAAAACCATAAACCTAAGTAGTAACCTGGATAAAGGGACCCCGAAGGGTTGCAAACAATACCCCTAAATGTGAGGGGTTAGAATCCAAAACAGCTAGTGCTCAACCCAGAAACCAGCAGGGGGTTAAATCACTAAAACAAGTGATACAATGTAAAATGCACGATAGATAGAGAGAGAGAGAGAGAGAGAGAGTCAAAAGCCAAGCCGGGTCAATAACAGGAGAAGGGATCGCGTACAAAGCAGGGTCGTCAACAGTAAAGTCAAATATATAATCAGGAAGTAGCAGTGTGTGAAATGATCTCCACAACAGGGCAATGAGGCCATTCCTAGAGCCCTGTTTTAAAGCCTGTGGCTCCTGGTAACCACACCTGACCCTGCCCCCTCAGATGCTGATCTGCCAGCCGAAAGTGCTGGCATCCGACCAGCCAGCGGTCTCCCTTCTTGCCCAGACCCCCAAGGGGGCACAGCGGGGGCTGAGTTTGTAACAGAACCACCCCGTCTATGGTCGGGCCCAGAACGACCACCAGGTGCTGAAGGAGGAGCCTCATGAAACAGGTGAACCAGACGAGGTGCATGGATATCGCAGGCATCTTGCCAAGAACGATCCTCAGGACCATAACCCTCCCAGTCCACCAGGTACTGTAAGACACCCCTGACCAGACGGGACCACAGGATGGCACGGACCTCGTACTCCTCCTCACTCTAAGACTTGATAGGCGGAGGGGGAACAGCAATTCTGGTGTACTTATTACAGGTAAGAGGCTTCAGGAGGCTGACATGAAATACGTTATGTATACGTAGAGAAGGAGGCAAAGCCAACGCATAAGAGACCGGATTAATACGTCTTAACACTTTATAAGGCCCAATAAACCTGGGAGCCATCTTCATGGATGGCACCAACAATTTGATGTTTCTGGTAGACAGCCAGACCTTGTCCCCAACCGTATATACCGGTGCAGGACCTCTGCGTCTGTCTGCTTTTATTTTTTGTTTCTCAATATTGGCCTTCATAATCTTTTACTTTCTCCCATGTCCCTTTCAGGTCATTCAGACGTTCGTCCAAGGCTGGCAAAGCAGTCGCTTGGAATTCAGAAGGGAGCATGGGAGGGTCATAACCATAGACTGCATGGAAAGGTGAGTGGCCTGTGGTTTCACTTACTGAGTTGTTTACAGCAACCTCAGCCCAGGGTAACAGATCTGTCCACTCATTTTATCTTTCAGACACAAAGCAACGTAAGTACTGCTCAACACTTTGGTTGGCCCTCTCTGCGGCCCCATTAGTTTGTGGGTGATAAGCAAAGCAGAGGAAAAGCTCAACTCAATACCTAGGTTTTCACAAAATACTCGCCAGAAACGAGACACGAACTGAGTTCCTGTCGGATACTATTCTCAGAGGAACCCCATGAAGTCTAACAATACCTTGTATGAATACTGGTACCAGCTCACTGACTGACGGAAGCTTTACCAGTGGTATAAAGTGTACCATCTTAGAGAACCTATCTACCACTGTAAGGATTACAGTATGACTCTTAGAAGGTGGTAAATCTGTGATAAAGTCCATCAAGAGGTGGGACCAAGGTCTCTCTGGCACAGGTAAAGGCTGCAAGAGACCAACAGGTAAGGACCGGGGATTTTTACTTCTACAGCACACGTCACATGTGGCTATGCAGTCTTTAATATCCCTTCGCATACCACTCCACTAGAACTGTTTCTCAATCGTGGCCACTGTTTTATTTATTCTCATATGCCCATAGGGTTTGGAATCATGATAAGTACTCATAATCTGTGTTCTCTCCTCCTGTACAAACATTTTCCCAGGAGGTTTTTCAAAAGGAGCAACACCCTGACTGGCCTGGATTCTCTCCAGCAAAGGAGAAGACACTGTCAAGACCGTGGTACCCAAGATCTCATGAGGAACGATTGGACTGTGGTCAAACGTGTGCTGTTCATAACACTCGAACTGTCTAAATAAAGCATCAGCTTTTGTGTTTTAAGAACCAGGACGATAAGTTAACAAAAAGTTGAAACTTGACAAGAACAGTGACCACCTGGCTTGCCTGGAATTCAAGCGTTTGGCATCTCCCATGTACACTAGATTCTTATGGTCTGTGATGATTATCACGGGATCTTTAGTGCCTTCTAACAAATAGGGCCATTCTTTGAGGGCCGCTATAACAGCTAGTAATTCTCTGTTCCCTATGTCATAGTTTTTCTCAGCAGGTGTCATCTTTCTAGAGAAAAACCCACAAGGATGTACAGGTCCCTCAGGACTTTCTCTTTGAGACAAAATTGCACCAATCCCTATTTCAGATGCATCAACCTCAAGCTGAAATGGAAGGCCTGGAACTGGATGCCTTAAGATAGGTGCGGAAACAAACGCTTCTTTAAGTGACTGGAATGTCTGCTTGGCCTGGTCACTCCAAACCTGATTCTGAGCACCCTTCTTAGTCATGGCCGTGATGGGAGACACAACAGAAGAGAACCCTTTGATAAACCTCCTATAATAGTTTGTGAAACCAAGAAATCTTTGTATGGCTTTCAGACCTTGAGGTAGTGACCATTCTCTGATGGCAGATAGCTTTTTTGGATCCATCTTGTCACGGATGGCTCTGTTCTGGGGCGCCTGGCAGCAGATTCCTCGCTGCTCGCTGGCCAGGCGCCGAATAATAACGCCACCGGGTGCGCTCACGTGGGACGCCGGGGGGCGGAGCCTGGCATCATGACGCGGACCCGCCGGGTTTAAAACCCGGCTTCACTAGTTCGCCGGTGCCCTGACGTGGTATTCACTTCCCGCAGAGCTCTTGTGTTTTTTGGCAAAATATCTGTGTCTGACCTTGCTTCTGACTTGTACCATTCTGTGTATGACCCCTGGCATTGGCGAACGAACCATTCTGTGTATGACCCCTGGCATTGGCAAACGAACCATTCTGTGTATGACTCCTGGCATTGGCGAACGAACCATTCTGTGTATGACCCCTGGCATTGGCAAACGAACCATTCTGTGTATGACTCCTGGCATTGGCAAACGAACCATTCTGTGTATGACCCCTGGCATTGGTGAACGAACCATTCTGTGTATGACTCCTGGCATTGGCAAACGAACCATTCTGTGTATGACTCCTGGCATTGGCAAACGAACCATTCTGTGTATGACCCCTGGCATTGGCGAACGAACCACCCTGTGTATAACCCCTGGTATTGGCAGTTACTCTTCTCACGGTTCTGCTCTTAACTTTGGTACCGAGGTCAGTCTGTGTGGCACCCTAAGCACACATCAGACTACCTCTTATATTACTAAGGTCCTAGGGAGAACTAATACTCTATTCTGTACATCTGTCTGGTGTTTACCCTTGTTTGTCTATTGTCTGGTTAATTATCTGTCTAGTTGTGCCGACCATTCAAGGATCGGAAGGGTAGAGAGCGGTCTACGTATAGGGACCACTATTCTGGTATTCAGGGGGATTCGTGACATTACGTCAGGGCCAATGGATCCCGCAGACCTCTCTAATCAGTTGGCACGTATCGCAGCCAGACAAGAGGAGCAGGACCATAGGATGGACCAGATTTCTCTCGCTCTGCAAACCCTGTTAAATCGGTCCAATACAGGTACCACAAACCCTCCAGACCCAGTATTACCTAGGGTCAGTTCGGTCTCTCCTGAAAGACATAGGCTTAGTATGAAGGCACCCTTACGCTATGATGGTACACCAAGCTTATGCCGGGGTTTTTTGACCCAACTCGAGATCTTGTTTGAGAATAACCCAGGTCTTGTATGTCTGATAAAGCCAAAGTAGGCTATCTGATTAATCATTTAACAGAAAAAGCTTTATTATGGCTACGCCATTGTGGGAAAATAAGAAACCCATCATCTATGACTATGAGGGTTTTACCTCTGAGTTAAAACGTACCTTTGATCCCTCTAGAAGGGCTACCAATGCGGGTAGGTCCTTGTTTCACATTAAACAAGGTAATAGGAGGGTCTCCGACTATGCCATAGAGTTTAAGACTTTGACGTCAGAGGTGCTTTGGCCGAACGACGTTAACCTTAGCCTTTACCGAAGGCCTGAACGAGGCTTTTATGTTTGAGCTGGCTCCCTTAAAATTACCAGAAAATCTGGACCATCTGATTGATTTTTGCATAGCCATGGACGATCAAATTAGGAAAGGAGACACCCAGAGACAGACCCAGAAGGGTCTTGCCTCCTTTACCCTTATTACCCAGACACACCAGTACGTCAGGTAACCCGGAGAACGCAAAAACAGATATGCCAGTCGTTGAACCTATGCAAATAGGAAAAACGGGTATTTCGGAAGCAGAAAGAGCTCACAGAAGAGAAAAGGGGCTCTGCTTCTATTGTGCAGGGGCTGATCATTTCCGCCTCAATGTCCTCAGAGACCCAGGGTTAGCAGGGGGGAGAGTGGCAAATCGGGTCAAAGAACAGCCAATACCCAGGTTATCGGTTCTCTGTATGCCTCCTTTGTGGATAGTGAAAAGAAAAAATCCAGGATTCTGGTACCGATCTCCCTAACCTGGGAGGGGGTTCACCTCAAGACTGAGGCGTTCTTAGACTCTGGGGCCTCAGGTAATTTCATGGACAAATATTTTGCTGCCAAAAACCTCTTACCTCTGGTTCTCAAGGAGAAGCCTCTAATGGTGGAGGCCATAGATGGTAAACCCCTGTCATGTCCACATATCACTCACGACACTGTCGATGTATGTATGAAAACAGGAGTTTTGCACCATGAAACGATAAGATTTCAAATTATTGAATCTCCCTCATGTCCTGTCGTTCTTGGGTTTCCATGGTTAACAGAGCACAACCCGGTTATTGATTGGGTCCAGAGAGACATAAAATGTTGGGGTCCTAGTTGTCAGTCTAATTGCCTAGGCAGGGTCAATGTGTGGTAGCCTCAATATTGCCACAGCCCCTCCTTTATCTACAGAGGTCCCTGACTGTTATCTGGCATTAAAGGAGGTGTTCTCTAAAGCCAGGACTGAGGTCCTACCACCACATCGTCCATATGACGTGCTATTGATTTACTCCCCGGTACTATGCCTCCTAGGGGACACGTATACCCTTTGTCACAAAAAGAAAATGACATTATGGAGGAATACATAAGGGAGAATCTAGAGCGAGGATTCATCAGACGGTCCTCCTCTCCAGCAGGAGCAGGTTTCTTTTTCGTCTCCAAAAAAGAGGGAGATCTGCGACCTTGCATCGATTATAGAGGTTTGAATAGGATAACTATAGAAATGCATATCCCATACCTCTCATAACAGAATTGTTTGACCGATTTAAAAGGGGCCCGTATATATACGAAGCTCGATTTACGCGGAGCTTACAACCTGGTTAGGGTAAAAAGGGGCATGAATGGAAAACGGCTTTTAATACACGTAGCGGGCATTATGAATACCTGGTGATGCCCTTTGGATTATGTAATGCGCCAGCCGTTTTTCAGGACCTCATAAACGATACCCTAAGGGATTTTCTGCAAGAGTTCGTCATAGTATATCTGGATGACATCTTGATATACTCTCCTGATGTGGAAACTCATCACGCCCACGTGAAACAAGTGTTGAAAAAACTATTGAAGGCTGGATTGTATTGTAAACTAGAAAAATGTTTATTCGACATAGAAACAGTGCATTTCCTTGGTTATATAATAACTCCTGAGGGTTTTCAAATGGATCCTAAAAAACTCTCAGCAATTCTTGACTGGCCTCTACCCCAAGGGCTTAAAGCCATCCAGAGGTTTCTGGGGTTTACTAACTACTACTATCGGAGATTCATTAAAGACTTTTCAGCCTTGGTAGCTCCCCTCACGGCTATGACAAAGAAAGGGGTGGGAAATCAGAAATGGACACCTCAAGCCACTCAAGCCTTTGAGGTACTTAAACAAGCATTTACTACTGCCCCTGTTCTCGACATCCAGATCCGGCTCTGCCTTTCCAAGTAGAAGTTGACGCCTCCGAACTAGGTCTTGGTGCAGTCTTGTCCCAAAGGGAGGCACCCGACAAACCCTTGCATCCATGCGGCTTCTATTCCCGGAAATTGTCCCCGGCAGAGAGGAACTATGACATCGGAAATAGAGAGTTGTTAGCAGTCATCTCGGCCTTGGCAGAATGGAGATACTTATTGGAGGGGTCTAGGGACCCGATCGTTATCATAACCGATCATAAGAATCTCACGTACATTGGAGATGCTAAACGTTTAAATTCCAGACAAGCGAGATGGTCATTGTTTCTTTCAAGTTTTAATTTCGTGCTTACCTATAGACCTGGGTCCAGAAACATTAAAGCAGACGCATTATCGAGACAGTATGAATCTTATGAACATAATATCCAAGATCAGCATCCCATTGTACCCCAGAAAGGATTATAGCCTCTACCACGATTAGTGTCTCGTCTCCTCTAGTGAAAAGGTTGCAGACCGTCCAGGGTGCAGCTCCTGGGGGGAAACCTCCCGCGAAACTCTTTGTACCTGAGAACGAAAGAGAGGAAGTATTTAACGTTTATCATGACAATAAAACCTCTGGGCATATGGGTATCACCAGAACAGTGTCTAGTATCCGTAAACTCCTCTGGTGGCCCACATTACGCCGAGATGTTAAAGATTACATAGCTGTGTGCGAGGTGTGCACAAGACATAAAAGTCCCAAAACAGCACCCATTGGTTTACTCCAGCCTTTGCCGATCCCCGAACGACCATGGTCGCATGTAGCCATGGATTTCATAGTAGACTTACCTGAGTCAAGAGGGAATACAGTATACTTACGGTCATAGATCGATTCTCCAAGATGGGTCATTATGTTCCTCTTCGGAAACTACCTTCGGCAGCCGAACTGGTGCCCATTTTCATTTCTAACGTGGTCCGCATACACGGTATTCCTCTGGAGATTGTCTCTGATAGGGGGACCCAATTCGTCTCCAGATTCTGGAAAGGGTTTTGTAAGAATGTGGGGATAGACTTATCCTTCTCTTCGGCCTATCACCCCCAGACTAACGGAGCAGCAGAACGAGCCAACCAAAATATAGAGAAATATCTCAGGTGCTTTATATCAGAACAACAAAATAACTGGTCAGACCTGTTACCATGGGCAGAGTATGCTTTGAACAGTGCAGTGAGTGAATCCACAGGACATTCCCCTTTCTTCACTGTTTATGGTTTTGATCCTCCCGTGCTCCCCACTACGTTTCCTGATACCACGATTCCTGCTTTGGATGAGCATTTGGCATCATTGAAAGAGACTTGGGAGAGAGTCAAACAGGCACTGGAAGAGAGTAGTGCCATCCAGAAAACCAAGGCCGACAGACACAGGAGGCAGGCACCCGTGTATCAAGTGGGGACAGGGTTTGGCTTTCTTCACGAATATCAAGCTCTTAGTGCCTTCCATGAAGTTGGCACCTAGATATATCGGCCCCTATAAGAATTCTGCGGCGACTCAACCCAGTCTCCTATGCTTTGGCATTGCCCCCCCATATTAGGATACACAATGTGTTCCACGTAAGCCTTTTGAAACCGTTGTTATGTAACCGGTACACCAAGGTCCGTGCTCCACCTCCTCCTGTCTCTGTGGAGGGCGAGGAGGAGTTCGAGGTTAAGGCCATTCTGGATGCCAGGATGTCTAGGGGGTCCTTACAGTACTTGGTCGATTGGGTGGGTTACGGTCCAGAGGACCGTTCTTGGATTCCGGCTGCTGAAGTCCATGCCCCTCGGTTGGTGAAGGCCTTCTATGTGACACACCCCCGTGCCCCTGGGGGTCGTCCAGTGGCCGCCCGTGGAGGGGGGATTCTGTCACGGATGGCTCTGTTCTGGGGCGCCTGGCAGCAGATTCCTCGCTGCTCGCTGGCCAGGCGCCGAATAATAACGCCACCGGGTGCGCTCACGTGGGACGCCGGGGGGCGGAGCCTGGCATCATGACGCGGACCCGCCGGTTTAAAACCGGCTTCACTAGTTCGCCGGTGCCCTGACGTGGTATTCACTTCCCGCAGAGCTCTTGTGTTTTTTGGCAAAATATCTGTGTCTGACCTTGCTTCTGACTTGTACCATTCTGTGTATGACCCCTGGCATTGGCGAACGAACCATTCTGTGTATGACCCCTGGCATTGGCAAACGAACCATTCTGTGTATGACTCCTGGCATTGGCGAACGAACCATTCTGTGTATGACCCCTGGCATTGGCAAACGAACCATTCTGTGTATGACTCCTGGCATTGGCAAACGAACCATTCTGTGTATGACCCCTGGCATTGGTGAACGAACCATTCTGTGTATGACCCCTGCATTGGCAAACGAACCATTCTGTGTATGACTCCTGGCATTGGCAAACGAACCATTCTGTGTATGACCCCTGGCATTGGTGAACGAACCACCCTGTGTATAACCCCTGGTATTGGCAGTTACTCTTCTCACGGTTCTGCTCTTAACTTTGGTACCGAGGTCAGTCTGTGTGGCACCCTAAGCACACATCAGACTACCTCTTATATTACTAAGGTCCTAGGGAGAACTAATACTCTATTCTGTACATCTGTCTGGTGTTTACCCTTGTTTGTCTATTGTCTGGTTAATTATCTGTCTAGTTGTGCCGACCATTCAAGGATCGGAAGGGTAGAGAGCGGTCTACGTATAGGGACCACTATTCTGGTATTCAGGGGGATTCGTGACACATCTCAAACCCATTTGGTGTGATGATGTAACCCAGGAATTGTACTGAAGTTATGTCAAACATACATTTCTCTAACTTATAGTTTATTCTCCAGTAACCTTTGCAACACTGTCCTTACATGGACATGGTGTGTCTCATGGTGTGTCTCAACATCAGGAGAATATATCAGAATATCATCTAAATAGACAATTACAAAGACTTGCAAAAATTTCTCAGGACATCATTTATAAAGTCTTGGAAGACTGCAGGCGCATTGCATAGGCCAAAAGGCATAACTAAATACTCATAATGATCACTGCAAGTATTAAAAGGCAGTCTTCCACTCATGGGGGGTGAGCGCCAGCTATCCTGAGGGAAACCTCGGAGGGAACCAGCTACTAGATGGTTCGATTAGTCTTTCGCCCCTATACCCAGGTCGGACGACCGATTTGCACGTCAGGACCGCTGCGGACCTCCACCAGAGTTTCCTCTGGCTTCGCCCTGCCCAGGCATAGTTCACCATCTTTCGGGTCTTATCGCGCACGCTCCATCTCCCGGACGGGGCCGGCGAGACAGGCCGGCGGTGTGCCGCCATGCGGGGCGGCAGGATCCCGCCTCGGCCGAGGCGCCCCGGCCTTCACATTCATTGCGCCACGGGGTCTGGCTGCGAGCCCTCGGACTCGCGGATTAGACTCCTTGGTCCGTGTTTCAAGACAGGTCGGGTGGGACACCGACGTCGCCGCTGACCCCTGGCGCCCTGGGGTTGGCGTGGGCACCTCCGTGGCGCAGGCCCCGTCCCCCACCCTGCCCCACTGGTCCGCCGCCCCCAGAGGGGGAGCGGAGGGACAGGACAGTTCAGCGGGGGGAGGGCGCAGAGGCAGTCTTCTCCCTTGGCCCCGGGTGACGGCGATGTGAGCTGCTGCCTGGAGGGGGCTGTAACGCCAGGGAGGGGGTTGGTGACGGCGCGCCACATGGCGGAGGGGATAGGAGGGGTTTTGCCCAAATCATGGGCTCACAGAGCTAGGTCCCGCAGCCCACTATATAAGGTTTCCACACAGCGCTTCTGCACGCGTTTGAGAGGAGATTTCATAGGAGACTGTTGTGTTAGTGTGTTCTTACTGCCAGTTTGCCACCAGCTACTGGGGGGGGTCTCATTTCTACCAAATATCTGGGAATTGTAATCTTTGTGCTCAGTCCCAGCAACAATTTTGGGTGCTCAGTAATTTCTGCAAAATATTTGGGAATTGAGGTAATCTGAGGTAATCTTTGCGCTCACTCCCAGCAATATTTTGGGGGCTCAGTAATTTCTGCAAAATATTTGGGAATTGAAGTGATCTGTGTTTGTCACTGCCAGTGCCACGCAGTATTTTGGGGTCACTAATTCTACCAAATATCTGGGAATTGAGGTGATCTGTGTCTTGTGACTCACTGCCAGTACACGCAGTATTTTGGGGGTCACTAATTTCTAAAATATTTGGGAATTGTTATAATCAGTGTGTTCTCACTGGCTGCCACCCATCAGGGGGTCTCACTGATTTATAGGAGGTTTCTGAGACTTGTAATCTGTGTCTTCTCACTGCCAGCTATCAGGGGGGGTCACACTGATTTATAGGAGGTTTCTGGGTCCCACATACAATTCGCATAAATCTGCTAGAAGTAATTTTATGTTTCTCACTGCCACCCATCAGGGGGTCACACTGATTTATAGGAGGTTTCTGGGAATTGTAATCTGTGTCTTCTCACTGCCACCCATCAGGGGGGGGGTCACACTGATTTATAGGAGGTTTCTGGGAATTGTAATCTGTGTCTTGTCACTGGCTGCCAGCTATCAGGGTGTCTCACTGAGTTATACCAGAGTTCTGTAAATCTTTATAACAGAGCTGAATCAGAGTTCTGTATATATTTAATCTATATATCACTCACCATGTCTGAAAGAACAAAAAGGACAGGCAGACGCTCCCAGACACAGATAAGAGGGCAAGCAGCCCCTGTGTCGGGAGGCTGTGCCTCTGGTCGTGGTGGACGTGGTGCATCCTCTGCAGGGGCACGCTTGTCCTTTCTAACTGGTTTTAAGCAGCAGTAACAGAGGATTTGGTGGATTGGCTAACCAGGCCATCCTCATCCTCCGAGTCCTCTGCCAGCCAGGCTTGTAGTGCTTTATAGTCCACCTCAGCTGCCAAAGCATCTAATGCAGCCTCCATGTCCACAGCTACTCCTGCCGTAGCCTCGCTATCACACACTGAGGAGTCAGCTCAATTGTTTGACTACAATGACAGTGACATGCTGCTTGAGGATGCGCAGCAAGTACAGTGCTCTGATTCAATCTCTGAGGTTGAGGAAGGGAGTATAATCAACCTAGAGGAAGGGGGGGCCAGTGATGACACACAAATAACTGGCACTCAAGTTTCCCCAGCAGCTGCAGCATACTGCCAAGTTGGCTCCAGTGACGAGGAGATAGGGGGTGATGATGAGGTCACTGACTCCACCTGGGTGCCTGATCGAACAGAGGAATCAAGTGAGGAGGAGGGGGAGGAGGAGGAGGCACAGCAAACACGAGGCACAACATCCTCTATGACCAACCGTAGCACTAGCCAGTCCAAGGCATCAGATGTCAGAGCTGCTCAGGTGCAGAGCACTGTTGTCTCAAAGCACACATGCAGGAACTCTGCTGTCTGGGAGTTCTTTAAGAAATGTGCAGCAGACCCCACCGTTGCTATTTGTAATCTATGTCAGATGAGGCTCAAGCGTGGGAAAGACACCGGACGCTTGGGTACCACGTGCCTGAGGTGACATATGACCTCCTGCCACATATCCCGTTGGCGCAAAACTTTGTGTAGGTCCTCCTCCTCATCTGTCTCTACCCCCACTGTATGTCCTGCCATGTCATTGCCTGCTACAACCTCCACTGACAGGGATTATGCTACAGTAATGGATGTACCAGCTCCTTCACAATATGACAGCATCCCATCAGTTGAAGATTTACGCAGTCCGATTACGTTGCCCCAGCTGCTGCAGCGTAAGAAAAAAATATAGTCCCAACCATCCAAGCACAGCGTCTAAATGCCAGCTTAGCAAAATTACTCGCATTGCAGCTGCTGCCTTTCCAGCTGGTGGACTCTGCTCCCTTCCGTGAATTTGCTGAATGTGCTGTATCACAGTGGCAGGTTCCAAAACGCCATTACTTTTCACGGAAGGCCATTCCAGCACTATACTAGCACGTGGAAGACAATGTTATCGAGTCATTGGGAAAGGCAGTCAGGTGCATGTGACTTTAGACACGTGGTCCAGCAAGCATGGACAGGGTCGTTACATTTCCTTCATGGCACACTGGGTAACTCTGATTGCAGCTGGGAGGGATCCAAGACGGGGCTCTGTGCTGGAGCTTGTTCATCCACCACGCCTCCAGAAAGCTGCTTGTATGAGGTCTGTCTGCTCCACCACCACCTCTCCCTATTCCTCCTCCTCCTTCTGTGTCTCTGGCGAAGTGGCAGTTAAACCGACGCCTGACAGGGTCTATGCAATGGCTCAAGCAAAAAGATGCCATACTGTGCTTGAGCTGGTTTGTTTAGGGGACTGGAGCCACACCGGACCAGAAATTCTGTCAGCTCTGCAGGGGCAGGTGCAGAGATGATTAACACCACGCCAGCTTCAGCTGGGAATGATAGTCTGTGATAACCTTCTCTCCGCCCTACGCAAGGGTAAATTGATGCATGTACCATGCCTAGCACACGTCCTAAATCTGGTGGTACAGCGTTTCCTAACCAAGTACCCAGGGCTGGCAGACCTTCTCAGCCAGGCTAGAAAAGTCTGCAGCCACTTCAGACGGTCATTCCCAGCAAGCGTTTGCCTGGCAGAAATTCAGAGAGAATTCCACCTTCCCACAAACCGTCTGATCTGTGACATGCCCATTAGGTGGAACTCGACATTAGCAATGCTGCAGCGTCTGCACAAGCAGCAGAGGGCCATCAACAAGTACCTGTGTGAGTATGGCACAAGGACAGGTTCAGGACAACTTGGTTACCCCCCCGCAGTGGCTGATGATCAAGGATGCATGCACTGTACTGCCACCATTTGAGGAGGCAACGAGGATGGTGAGCAGGGACAGTGCATGCATCAGTGACACAATTCCTTTAGTGTTCCTGCTGGAGCACACTCTGCGGGGAATTATAGATGTGGCTCTAGAGGCAGAGCAGCGGGAGGAAGAGGAAGCCTTCCCTAGCTCTCATGGCCCCAGTCTTTCCGCAGACAACATTCCAGCGGGTCCTCCTCAGATCAGACAGGAGGAGGATGAGGATGAAGAGGAGGATGAGGAGGAATATTTAAGTAGTAGGGGCATTGAAGGTGGGGATTCCTCAAGGGAGGGATTTGTGTGCACAGAAACACAAGAACTGGTATGTGGCTGGGAGGAGGAAGTGCACGATGGGGTCATCCTCCTCATTGAGCAGGAAGACTCAGAAGCTAATGCCACCTCCAACCTACGCTGCATGGGCTCCCTTATTATGCAAAGCCTGCTAAAGGACCCCAGGATTTGTGCTATCAAGGAGAGGGACACCTGACCCCACCCCCTCAGATGCTGATCTGCCAGCAGAAAGTGCTGGCATCCGACCAGCCAGTGGTCTCCCTTCTTGCCCAGACCCCCCAGGGGGCACAGCGAGGGCTGAGGATGTAACAGTGATGCCCAGTTGATGGGCAAGTTGCTGTAGACAAGCTTGGATAAAGGCAGGGCCATTATCTGACCCAATTTCGAGCAGTAGTCCATATCGAGGGATAATCTCTCTCAGAAGGCTTTTCACTACTTCAGCTGTCTTTTCAGTTCTGCTTGGGAAGGCCTCAACCCATCCAGTCAGTGTACACACCATCACAAGCCTTTACAAGGTGGAAGTACAGTAAAGTCTATTTGAAGGGACGCCTGTAACGGTTAGCCCCTGCTTGGGCCATCATGGCGGTTAGGACCTAGGAGTGAAGCCCTTAAGGCAGGTGAGTTACTGACTGGACACAAGGACAGACTGAATGCTCCAAAACCAAAAGGAGCATCAAAAAACAGAACTGAATTGCCACTAAGCTCCGAAGGCTTCAAGACCGACAGACCACTTAGGACACGCTCAGAAACACAATGATACACCTGACAATCCGTGAATTGAGCAGGCTGCAGGACAGTAAACAAATCAGACAGACTATACTAAGAGGTCCTTATTAGCGGCCTCTGAAAATATACTAAACTAAAGACAGACAAGGTACATAAAACATGAAACATACAAGAATCGTCAATCAGGCAGAGGTTGGCAACAGATCAGAATATACAGTACCAAGAGTGAATAGAAGGGATAGTCAGGAATAAAGCCGAGGTCAGAACCAGAAAATACTTGAACAGGAATGCTTTGCAGCAACTCAGGGAACACGAACCAGACAGAACCACCATGAAACTCCACAAACCGTCAACGAGGCTCTGTGCTGCTGGGATATAAATAGGGAGTGGGCCTTTGTAATTGGTCCCAATGTGACCCCAGATAGCACAGCCAGACACACCACAGAGGAAAAAACAGACATGAAGGCCCTTTACCACCAGGAGGCGCAGCCAAAACCAGGGAAAACTTAACAACGCCATTGGGGACAATAGAAATTGGTTGCATTCCAGGGGGTTGCGATGGGCCCTTCCTCCATGAGTGCTGGCATGAAAAGCTCTGACAACTTCAGGCGCTAATGTAGCGGGTAGGACTATTTGATTGTGGCCAACTGGAACCATCCATCTTCTCCATATTCACCTGGTTCTTCGGAGAGCCATGTCTTCTCCTTTTCTGAGTATACAGGTGTACATTGGTTCAATGGTGCAAACAGAATTCGGGTAATCTGCAGATTATTATGGCAGTTGGAATTCAGGTTTTCAAACCTTGCGGAGAAATTTTCAGCTTGTTTAACTTCGACTTCTTCTCTTCCTTCTTCATCCTTCTCCACTACTTTTACGCCGAAGAACTTCAGTATCATTTTGTAGGCTCGCAGGAGCAGTGGCGTAGCGTGGGGGGGGGCTGGGGGGCCGTGGCCCCGGGCGCAGTTTTGTTAGGGGCGCATTTGCGCCCCTAAAACTGGCCCGGGGGTTGAGGGGATGCAGATGCCGGCAGCGCGGGAGCGCCTGCCCGGTCTTTAACAGTCCGTCCTGTTAGGTGATGCGGCTGCGCGGCGTGCGCGGCGTGCGCAGCCGGTCACGTGGTCCGGCTAATCAGGTGGTACGGAGTCTCTGTACCACCTGATTGGCCGGACCACGTGACCGGCTGCGTGGCATCACCTAACAGGACGGACTGTTAAAGACGGGCAGGCGCTCCCGCGCTGCCCAGCATCTGGGTCCCGGTCCCCTCAACCCCCGCCGGAGCTGGGGCCTGGGGCAATATCCAGGTAAGGGCTGGGGGCAAATCCATGAGCTGGGGGCAAATCCATGAGATGGGGGCAAATCCATGAGTGAGCTGGGGGGCAAATCCATGAGCTGGGGGCAAATCTATGAGCTGGGGCAAATCCATGAGCTGGGGCAAATCCATGAGATGGGGGCAAATCCATGAGTGAGCTGGGGGGCAAATCCATGAGCTGGGGCAAATCTATGAGCTGGGGCAAATCCATGAGCTGGGGCAAATCCATGAGCTGGGGCAAATCCATGAGATGGGGGCAAATCCATGAGTGAGCTGGGGGGCAAATCCATGTGAGAGCTGGGGCAAATCCATGAGTGAGCTGGGGGGCAAATCCATGAGCTTGGGCAAATCCATGAGCTGGGGGCAAATCCATGAGCTGGGGGCAAATCCATGTGAGAGCTGGGGCAAATCTATGAGCTGGGGCAAATCCATGAGTGAGCTGGGGGGCAAATCCATGAGCTTGGGCAAATCCATGAGCTGGGGGGCAAATCCATGAGCTGGGGGCAAATCCATGAGCTGGGGGCAAATCCATGTGAGAGCTGGGGCAAATCCATGAGCTAGGGGCAAATCCATGTGAGAGCTGGGGCAAATCCATGAGCTGGGGGCAAATCCATGTGTGAGCTGGGGGGCAAATCCATGTGTGAGCTGGGGGTAAATCCATGTGTGAGCTGGGGCAATATCGATAACGTCCACAGGTTGGGGGGGGCGCACAATTCTTTGCTGGCCCCGGGCGCTGACAACCCACGCTACGCCACTGCGCAGGAGCCGCTGCTGAGTTTCTGAGGTGTTCTTCATGATTTCAATTTCCAGATAATTCAATGGAGCTGCAAACTTGTTTCGCACTTGTTCAGAAGTTGGGAACAGCCACTGAATATAATTGTGGTTAGTCTCTAGCAATGCGTAGTCCCATTTGTGCAGTATAACTGCAATGTGTTCTCCATTTGGTTCAAATCTTCTTCCGTTCTTATAGAAATCATAATTCGGCATGTCGACACATGGAGCATCTTCTTGCTTGCATGTGGTGAAACAGGACAGTACTTTGTTTGGAGGTTGACCTTCATCTGCTTTGTCATTAGTCAACTCTGTTCTTGCAGTAGTTTTTGCAGCTAGGTCAGCCATTCTGTTACCTCTTGGTATTTCTTCATTACCTTTCTGATGTCCTCGACAATGCATCATACTGACAGCACTGGGTTTCCAGACAGCTTCCAGTAAAATTAGAATTTGCGTGGAGTACTTCACTTGCTTCCCAGCAGACGTTAGGAGTCCTCTTTCTTTGTAGAGAGCCCCATGGGCATGGACTTTCATGAAAGCATACTTTGAATCTGTTAAAATGTTTACTCTCTTATCCTCAGAAATTCTAAGGCTTTTCTTAATGCAATAATCTCTGCCAGTTGTGCTGATGTGGCATTCGGTAATGGTTTAGATTCGAGTATTTCCTCCATCGTAACGACTGCATAGCCGGATAATCTTTTGTCATGTTCCATATAGCTGCTTCCGCCAGTAAAAAGTTGCAGGTCGTATTTGTCTAGGGGTATGTCTCTTAAGTCAGGACTGCTGCTGAACACTTCTTCCATAACTTGAAGACATTCATGACTTGGATCATCCTCCGAGTCAGGAAGCAACGTAGCAGGGTTCAAAGTGGCTATGAGGTCCAAATGAACACGTGTATTTTCACACATCATGGCTTGATACTTTGTCATCCGGCTATTGCTGAATCAGTAGCTTCCTTTGACGTCTAGCAAGGCTTTAACCGCATGGGGGGGACTTTGAGATGAAGGACTTGTCCCAACGTTAGCTTGTCGGCTTCAGATATTAGCATGTCTATAGCAGCCACCACTCTCAGGCAAGGGGGTAAGCCGCAGGCCACTGGATCCAGCTGTTTGGGCAGGTAGGCTAAAGGTCTTGGCCAGGACCCCAAGTACTGAATCAGGACTCCAGTTGCGGTGTGGTTGCGGTCATGCATGCAGAGCTGAAACGGTTTACTGTGTTCAGGTAGGCCCAAGGCTGGGGCCTCTATTAGCAAAGTCTTTAACTTTAAAAATGCTGCTGTTTGTTCCTCTTCCCAGAGGAATGGGTCTTGCTCTCCCCCTCTATGGCTTGGTACAATGGCTGAGCAATTCCTGCAAAGTTCGGGATCCACAGACGGCAGAACGTTGCAGCACCTAGGAATTCACGTACTTGTCTGCGTGTCTTTGGTTGTGGAATACAACAGACTGCTTCTTTGCATGCAGGGCCCAATGCATGCTTGGTACCTGTTAATTGAAAACCTAGATACTTTACACTGTGTTTTCAAATTTGTGCTTTATTTTCGGACACTGTAGCCCGCTTGGTATAACAGACAGGGCCATAGGGAGGGTGAGGCGTGTGAGGCACGTGCCTCGGGCACAGCTGCAATGGGACGCAGCCAGGGTAAAATGGTGGATTTGGATTTTGGAATAACGCAAATCGCAATGACGATTGCTATTTGCAAGGGATCATCCGGTCCGGTGCATGCCTGGGCTCCTGGGGTGAGGAAAGTAATTACCTGACCTCTCTGAGACTGACTAGAGCGGAGCGGAGGTCCCCGTCTAGCTGCACTGAGCAGCTCAGAGTGCGTAGGTGCCGGCACAAGTGACGTCACCGAATCACGGGTCACATGACTGCAACCATGTGGGGAGCGCCACCTGCACGTGTCACAGCCTGCTGATATCATCATTGAGACTGTAGGGGCGGAGCCATGAGGCAAGGGGACAGACTGAGCAGCGCCAGCCAGCCCAGCACACTCAGCTGCTGCCATAAGCAAAGACCTGCTGCAGGCTCCCAGCTTCAAAGAAGGTGAAGTAAGGTGAAGTAAATATGAGAAGGTGGGGGAATGGACTGGAAACGGAGGGGGGTGTCATGAAAATGAGAAGGCGGAAATGGGGTGAAATGAATATCAGAAGCCGGGAATGGACGGAAAAAACGAGGGGTGTAATGAATATGAGAAGGGGGAATGGACAGAAAAAGGAGGGGGAAATGGGGTGAAATTAACATGACAGGAGGGGGGATGGACTGAAAAAGGAGGAGGGGGAAATGGCTGAAATGAACATGACAGGAGGGGAAATGGATTGAAAAAGGGTGGTGAAACATGAAATGAATATGAAAAGGAGGGGGGACTGGACTGAAAAAGGAGGGGTGGGCATAAAAACGAGGGGAGAATGGACTTGGAGGGGGAGAATTTACATGGAAAGAAGGAGGGGGAGAAAATGGGCATGAGAAGCTGAGAAAGAGAGGTAGAGAGTAGAGGAAGACAATGGAAAAGAGGGAAAGAAGGTGCAGGGAACAGGGGGTGCATGAGCGTCCCTAGCTCTGTCAAATTTGGCAATCTGCTGATATGCGTACCCTCCATATAATGTGGAAACGAGATCACCTGTGCATGCGCCCCATAAACATTACATCCGTGATATCTGATTAGCTGAGAATGCTAATCACAGATTCGGTAATAACGTGACACTTTGTTATAAATCTTACAGATCTTCAGTTTCAGTTCGTCCTTCTGACAGTGTGCATTTGCTTTGCAGCCCTGCTGACGGTGAGTTTGAACTGGAACTGAAGATCTGTAAAATTCAAAACAAATTGCTAAATATATCCAATCTGTGATTAGCATTCTCAGCAAACCAAATATCACGAATACATATATATATATATATATATATGTATTGTAAAAATATTGTGGGGGGCACAATTTACTGGTCTTGCCTCGGGTGCAAAAGGAGCGGGCTTCGTCTCTGATAAGAGATTCAGAATGGCTTTTATAGCAGCTAAACAGTCTTTTTCAGTGGATAAGGGAAGCAATAAATCATCAACATATTGTAACAGTACAGCTTTGTCTGGCTGAGAGTGAAAGGACAGAAGGTCCTGGCTCAGAGCGCAGCTGAAGATAATAGAGACATTTTTGAAACCTTGAGGGAGGCGTATCCAGGTCATTTGATGCTGTGCCCCATTCTTAGAATCTTCCCACTGAACGCAAATAGGGGCTGGCTTGCAGGGGTGAGGTGCATGCAGAAGAAGGCGTCTTTTAGATCAAGCACAGTGTAGTACTCTGTACTTCCGGGTTTAAACACCAGGAGGTTGTAGGGATTGTGAACGACGATATGTAAAGTCACAGTAGTATCGTTTACAGCCCTTAGGTCCTGCACAGGACGTTATTCTTGTGTTCCCTCTTCCTTGGTTACACGCAGAACCTTAATATGCCGTGGCTCTGTAAATGTGCCTGAATGTTCTGTTTATCTCTCTGTGGAATGGGATACTATTGCAGCGCTACGGGCACGGGTCCTGGCTTTAAATCAACATACATGGGAGAAATTTTCATGGCTAATTCAGGTGGATTCTCTTCTGCCCACACCCCGGGACTGCCAAGGGCTAGTACATACGGATCTGGGACAACAGGCGAGGGTGGTACTGATCTCCACTCTTCCTCTCTCGGCATCACCAGCGCTATTTTACTAGGTTGCAAATCTGGTGTGGCTGAGCAGTGCTGCCGAATAGAGCTACCAGTCTCCAGTAGGTCTAATTTAGCGTGGCCCCCGGGGAGGAAAGTAATTTGGGCTTGCAATTTACTCAAGATATCTCGACCCAGGAGCTGGATGGGACATTCGGGCATATACAAAAACTGATGCTTAACCTGGTGTCCCCCCCAAGCTACAGACCCGTGAAGCTAAAAAGGGGTATTTAGCTGATAATACCAATGCACCAACAATATCAGCTTCCCCTCCCGCTAAAGGTGCAATTGGTTGCGTTACAACAGAATGTTCTGCCCCAGTGTCAACCTTAAAAACTTTATCCTCATCCCACACTCTCATTATGACCATGGGCTCGCTTGTACCAAGTGGGATCGGCCCTGGTCTGTGTCAATATGGAGCTTGTCCCGCGAAGGACGCCCCAGCCAGTCCCACAAAATCAGCCCCGTTATTCTCATTTCTCTCATCCCTCCTAACTGTAACCTATTCATAAGATACCACAATATTCACATTAACCCTCGAAATTACAGTAAACACAATAACTGTTACATTAAATCACACAGTTTCTCCCGGCGTTCTCTTTGCTTGGTCTACTGCTAACAAACATGCATTAGCCTTTTATCATACATTTCTTTTTCTACCTGTATTCTAAATTCTTTGCTTTGAAACACGTTAATTAGCTAACCTAGTGTTTGTAATTGGGGATGGGCGTTCGGTTCAATTCGAACATGAGTTCGATTCAAAGAACATCGCCCGTTCGGCGAACTTCGAACATTTCAGGCCGTTCGCAAAAAAGTTCGAAAAAAAATATAATTTAGATTTTTTTTTTTTTTGTTTTAATTATTAAAAAATCATAAAAAAATCCAAAAATAAAGAGACTCTTTACTGCAGAATATTTATAAGCAACAGTTTATTAGATATTGAATTAAAATGGAAATATTTTTAACACTGAAGCCTATGGGATAAAACAATCTTGTTGCTAAAACATCAGGCAGACGAGGCCCTCTAATCAGGCACTGTAGAGGGCAGCCCGCCGGGGCCTCCCAAGGATCCCTTGAGGAGCATGCGATGACAGAGCTGCGACTGTGCGGGCAGGCCGGCTGGGTGCATGTGGCAGAGAAGTGGCGCAGGAAGGGAGCCACTGCACCTGTGGCCACGGCAGACCCCCCCCCACAACCTGGACCCAGGGAGCCCACACTGACTGACCACCAGGCTAAGGTAAGGTGACACATTTCTAAAAAAAATAAAATCCGAGGACATTTTTAAATGTCCCAAGGAACATAAAATAAACCTTTTTTTTTCTTTCTTTCTAATACTCGCCTGATTCCTGCTAAATACATTGGAATGACACAAAAGGGTTAATTCCTTTGTTTAGAAAAAGGAGAGAACATGCAGTAAAATACAACCTTTAGATGGTCAATGTCTCTGGATGGAAAGCCAGAACTTCATGAAAATACACAGTGAAAAGTTAGTGGCACACAATAGATAAAAGTGTGCATGATAGCATGTTAAAACAATTCCTCCGAATAGTCACCGCAACCCGGAAGCGTTGTCTTCAGGATGTGGATTTCAACAGGGGAACCTGGCCAAGTTAAGCTCCGTGTGTGAATCCAGCTGTCAGGTGGAACCTTCAGCGAGCCAGTAGGTCAGACGGCCGAGAATTTTGGACCCATCCAGCATAGACAGAAGACGACCCGGTGGGTGGACGAAGGATAAGTTCAGACAAGTCAGCTCGACGTGTTTCGTCCCTTGGACTTAATCATGAACTGACTTGTTTGTTCAGAAGTCTCTCTTTTAAAACGTTCATAATTGCTTTCGTTATGAGACAATACGATTCACATGTAAAAAACGGAAGCGGTCAGCACTCTCGGCAGCCTCCAGAGAGAGAGTCCAGAAAACGACGTCTGGACAATATTTTTTCGGATAATTCCAATCAAGCGGGTTTTACCGCATCTATCCAGCCCTCTCAATTGTTTGTTAAACTAGAGAGATTTGCAGAAAAAGAAGTTAAAAAAATGGTGGGAAATAGTTTTTTTAGAACAATATTTGAAAACACGTATTGTCCCGAGAGGTCTGAGGATCCAAAAAACACCAGCCTTCGGACTTGAGAACAATGAATTTATGGGCAAATGGTCTGATATTCTGGAGGAGTGTTCATTCCATTTGATGGAGCTTTTGATTAATCTTCACAATGACACTATGAAAAACATAGAAATGGAGACCAAAGTCTTGGAGGAAGACATAAACAAAAACTTTGAAGCTGAGACTATACAAGAGAAAAATGTAGAGCTACAAACAAAAATTGAGAAATTAGATGAGATTATAGTAGAAAACAAGAAAAAGAAAATGTCTAGAGACAAAATAGATTATACCTATGGGAAACCTTTTTTGGTAAATTTAAATAGAGGAAAATGTAGGTCACGTTCCCGTAAAAGAGACTCTGGAACCCAGATTAGAGATTGCTCTAACCCCCGTTTTTCCCAAAATCGATACTTATAACGATAGAAATAATATCTGGAAACCAAAGACTAAATATGATGCCCATGTAGATAACAACTGGGATTTGAATGGACAAGAGAAATACAAATATAATTCTAATTCACAGGATGGGTATAGTGGGAGAACCAACCCCCAGAGGAAAGATAGAAAACAATGGAATGGTTCTTACTATAATTCAGAAAATAGTTACAGCCACAACAGAGATAGCATTTCAGATAAAGGTCCCAACAACCATCTAGAAAATAGTTACAACTACAACAAAGATAGACCTTTAGGGCAAATGCAAAAAGGTTTTTTAGGCCAAGGACCCCCCAAAAGTACACTGAAAAGGGGGAGATGGCAAGACAGAAACAGATATTCCCCCCTACGAGAAGCGAACGAACTCCCCCCTCAAGAGAAGAAGGGAGGATCTCTAACTCTAAATCTAAATTTAACTCAACCTAATCAGGACAAGCTTCTAAAAGAATGGGAACTCCAACTGGGTATTTTTAATTTGTCCCATGTACATCTAAATGAGTCAGAAATGTCCATACTGAATAAGGGTTTGAAATTTGCCCCCACTAAGGAACCTAATGATTTTGAACTCTTTTTAGATTTACAAAGATTTTTGAGAAAATTAGCCATCAAAAAGTTCTTTTATAAGAAGGAAGAAACAACTAGTTTAGACTCACGATCTGATATGTCCCCTATATCTGAGATAGATATACAACAAAAGGAATTTTTCCATACTAATCTTAAATGTAAATCTACTTTTTTCCCGGTATGGGAAAAAACGAATAATATAAAGGTTTTTGGAGATATGCTAGAAAAAGAGTTTAGGAAAATTAATGTAAAAAAGAATCAGAACAAGAAGCGACTCCAGTTTAATCTAAATAGAAAAGAGAGGGAAGCTCTAAATGGACTTCAAGCTAAACATGATCTGGTGTTCAGGCAAGCGGATAAGGGTGGGGGAGTTGTAATCCAAGACAGGATAGACTATATAAAAGAAGCAGAGAGAATTTTGTTAGATATAGCGACATAACAATTACTTACATATAATCCTACCAAAGAATTTCTGGATCAGATGAAAATATTTCTAAACGAGGACTATCGCAGGGTATATTATCCAAGGATGAATATAATTTTATTTTTACTTCTTTTCCGAGATTACCCATTTTTTATCATAACCCTAAAATTCATAAATCATTAATATCTCCTCCAGGTCTCCCTATAATTAGTGGAATAGGGTCACTTACAGCCAACCTGTCTGAATATAGTGACAGTTTTTTACAAAAGTATGTCCTATTAGCTCCATCTTACATAAAGGACTCAGGACACCTTATGGAGATTCTGCAAGGTCTTGAGTGGAAGGAGACATATATTTTGGCGAGTATGGATGTGACATCTCTATACACGGTTATAGAACATGAAAAATGCTTATTAGCTATTGACAATAGGATAGAAGAAGATCAAACGATCAAGAGTGAACAGAGAAGTTTTTAGTTGAGGCAATTCGTTTCTATCTTACCCATAACTTTTTTAGCTTCCAGAATAAATTTTACCTCCAGAAGACAGGTACGGCCATGGGTGCCAAGTTTGCCCCAGGATATGCTAACATTTTTGTTGGCCATTGGGAGCAACGATCCATATGGGAGAATAATTCTTTTAGGGCAAATTTGGCACTCTGGCGATGTTATATTGATGACGTTCTCATTATATGGGATGGAAGTAGGAATGATCTCAATAAGTTTTTTGATTTTGTTAATACTAATAATTTTGACTTTAAGTTCACCATGGAGGTGGGTGATCGGAATTTTTTGGATTTAAATATTTTCATTAAAAATCAGAATTTTTGTACAAAAACTTTTTTTAAACCTACTGATAAAAACTCCTATATAAATTATAATAGTTGCCATCACAAAAAATGGCTTGATAATATACCGAAAAATCAGTTTGGAGGTATCCGACGAAATTGTACAGAAACGCAAGATTTTATTATTCAAAGTAGAGAGCTTTCCCAGAAGTTTATATGTAAACAATATCCTAGACCTCTAGTAGATAAAAGTCTAAAAGATATAAAAGATCTAGATAGATCAAATTTCCTTCAACGTAAACCAAGAACAATACAAGATCCCAAGAAGTGGGACTTTGCTTTTCTCACCAAATTTAATGGTAGAAGTAGAGATATTGAAAAAGCCCTTTCTAAATGCTGGTCTGTTCTTCAAAATGACCAGTGTCTATCTAAACATTTACCAGCTTTTCCTCGTGTTATATATAGAAAAGCCAATACAGTTAAAAATACGCTGGCCCCGAGTTTTTTATCACTTGACAAAAAAAAGGAAGATAACACCCTGCTCAACAAGCCAAAAGGCTTTTTTAAGTGCAGAGTGTGTTCAATGTGTAGAGATTTAAAAGTTAAAGTAGATTTGTTTAAAAGTACGAGAACTGGAAAAGAATATCACATTAAGGATTTTATTAATTGCAATACTACCAATGTCATCTATCTTCTACAATGTGACTGTGGGGCCCAATATATCGGGAAAACGAAGAGAAAACTTAAAGAACGTATTTATGAACACTTCTACAAATATCATAAAATGCAGTGATAAGCACAGTGTACCCAGACACTGTTGCAAGTGTCCTAGTTTTAGCTTTTCTACGTTTATTTGGTTAGGCATTGAAAGGGTTAAACCAAATTGGAGGGGAGGCGATGCAGGTAAGGCTCTTTCTAAAGCAGAAACAAAATGGATTTTTTATATGGATACTTTGAAACCGCCGGGTCTCAATATCGATATTGACCTCCAATCTTTCTTATGAGCCTTGACTACCCCCCCTTTTTGTTTTTGTTTTGGTCTCTATATTATATTATTTCTCTGGATGTCTCTTGATATCACTCATTTTCTCTATGGGAAATGGTCTCCTTTTCTTTGCTAATCATTGTTGTTTTGAGAAATATATGTGTACTGGTATTCTATTTTTGTCTTTACAGGTTCCTCCATTGTCCATAATTTTATATATTCTCATAAATGTATATATTCTCATATGTTTAGTACACAAATAGTGAGTTTTATAGGTTGTTCTATATGCATGCATTTTTCCCATACTTCCCATAATGTTTGGGATATGCATGCCCTTCACCAAGATGGAGATTGGTGTGAGGCGGCGTCACTTCCGGAGCGCTCTCTGGAGGCTGCCGAGAGTGCTGACCGCTTCCGGTTTTTACATGTGAATCGTATTGTCTCATAACGAAAGCAATTATGAACGTTTTAAAAGAGAGACTTCTGAACAAACAAGTCAGTTCATGATTAAGTCCAAGGGACGAAACACGTCGAGCTGACTTGTCTGAACTTATCCTTCGTCCGCCCGCCGGGTCGTCTTCTGTCTATGCTGGATGGGTCCAAAATTCTCGGTCGTCTGACCTACTGGCTCGCTGAAGGTTCCACCTGACAGCTGGATTCAAACACGGAGCTTAACTTGGCCAGGTTCCCCTGTTGAATTCCACATCTGAAGACAACGCTTCCGGGTTGCGGTGACTTTTCGGAGGAATTGTTTTAACATGCTATCATGCACACTTTTATCTGTTGTGTGCCACTAACTTTTCACTGTGTATTTTCATGAAGTTCTGGCTTTCCATCCAGAGACATTGACCATCTAAAGGTTGTATTTTACTGCATGTTCTCTCCTTTTTCTATATTTGTTACAGTAGCACGTTGGGGTGGAGAGTGCTGTGAACTGCAGTTGTCTAATCCTAGGGTTATACACTTTCACTCTTTTGGTATTGTTGTAATTCCTTTGTTTATCAGAGCACAGAGAACTCACTCCCCCTCCCCTTTGCAGAGAAGCTATGTGGGCTAAAAGAAGGGGGAAAAACAGGGAGAAGACGTTAGTGGAGCAGAATACTATTTCTCTCAGCCGTCACACACTCTAAGTTAACATCCAAGGGTTATTTTCAAAGATCTTTCGTAGCTACTAGCATACTTTACTCTTGAACAGTTTGATGGGCTAAAAATTGCGCAACATATCTCTGTTACAATACTCACACAGAACACATAAGACCAGGTCACAGATACAGGACAGCACAGACACAAAATCCAGATGACCAATCCGAATTACTCTGTTCAAATACATACACAAATTATACAGTTATATATACAGCTATAATTACTCTTGTTTGAACCTTCTAGATTACCATCTGGTCCATTGACCCTCTCCTCTTCTGGCCACGCTGCGGGCCATTACACAGTACATACACAGGGCTTGCAGCTTCTCTTTATTCAATTTAACTCTGTACTGATGGACTGAAAACAGTGCATCAAAATTACGTAACATATATCCCCAGCGGTGCTTTTCCCAGGCTTTCCTTTCTGCGGTTGGGAAGCTCCATTCCCCAATCTTAATTTCAATCAACGGTTATCCCGTAAACAAAACCGTGATGATTTACTGTCTGGTATATCAAGCAACAGTTCTTTCGTGTCCTGAATCGCTTCCCTCTTCCAGCCGCCTGGAACAGTCACACATACTCAATCCACTCTCACATTTGCTTCCCCGCTGCCGGGCACGCATTCACACACTCAAGGCACGCTCAGCACACACACTATACCAGATACATTCAGCACAAAACAAAAAAAATTCAAATTTCAGAGTATCCTATCTATCAGCTAGAAATTGCTACGTATTCTGTGGCTAGCAACACAAATGCCAATTGTCCGTTGCTGGAAGCCCGCCAAGATGCCCTTAAACTGCAGTTACCTATTTTTCGTCAGGACACCTTTAATCTACACAGAATACGAAACAACCACTACACCAACCACAACAGCCCACTCCCAAATCACTTCTTCTGCTATCGCCTAACACAAAACAAAACCCCTAGGGGGACAACTTCCCAACGGAGTATAACCAAATTAACCAATACCTCAATCAAATTACAAACTAACAAATTGGTATCCAGTCTGCCGGGTACAGCCCCGTGTTGACTAGCAGCCGTTGAGGTGCAACTAACTAGCCTCCGGTGCTCATGGCGGCAGATCCGGAATCCCAATAGAACTTTGTACACAGTCCCCTTTCCCAACTTCGGCTGGGAGGCAAAACAAATTTAACCGGTTACCTTACTCAGACACTGCGCTGGACGCTGTTTCCTGAGACTCAGTGATGTCCCAGTTCCCGGGCTGGGAGTCCGTTAGGGATGAGTCGAGCTCTGCTTAATGGGAAATCTCGCTTGGCACCTGCAGATGTCAGCTCACCTTCAATGGAAGCCCAGCTCCGGGTCCACTTGGGCTTGCAGTCAACTGTTACTGTCCGGTAGCCACCGCTGCTCCGCTGTCGACCAATCCCGGACACGAGGCCCCCAGAAATGTTACCGGAATCCACTCAGTTCTGTCAGGAGAAAGGTCGGCATGGTGCGGTCAATGACAGGCCAGACATGAGTCAATGGCAGGAAAAGCATTCTTTATTGACGTCAGACTCAAACATGATTGAATCACAAAGTTTGAGTGAGCTCCTCAATTCGGGGCACAATTCTTATACATCGATTTGTAAAAAGGTACATCCCAGGTACCCTCCCCATGGCAAATCTTGCCCTCCCAGAGGCAATTATGCCATCCCCTAGTTCGGACACAAAGACATTCCACAAATTGACATCTCCCTATACAATTAGGACAGTTAGGATCTGGCCGGCTTCTAAATCATCTATCACTATCACCCCCCAGAAGGCCTGCTTCTCCTAAAAACTGATAAGGGTGCAGCTGGCCTAAGGGGTGCCTTTATTCTCATCTGTGACTTCTCTGGCCTTGGAGTATCTAAATCAGTTCTTTGGCACTTCTGCTTATTCAGGCCGGATTCTCTATTTAATTGCTACACCAGAAAGTCTCTGGAATGTTGAAATCTAAGCAAACTCTAAGTCAGTTAATATTCGCTATTTACAATTACGTGAACCATGGTTCTATCTAAGATGGCTGGCAGGATACAAGATGGCGGCTAATTTCTGGGCCACTCCGGTCACATTAGCAGGGGCAGAAGGGTTATCGATAGGGATATTGAAGTCACTTAGAATCAGTGTTGGTACATTAGAAGACAGGAAGTGAGATGTCCAGGCTGCAAAATTGTCGAGGAACTGGGAGGTTGGTCCAGGTGGGCGATAGAGAACAGCAATTCTGAGAGAGAGGGGGGAGAACAGGCGTATACAGTGAGCTTCAAAAGGAGAAGGACAGAGAGGCGAGTGGGGGCAGATACTGATAGGTGCAGGAGGAAGAAAGCAGGATCCCAGCACCACCTCCGTGCTTCTCACCCGGCCTAGGAGTGACAAATATATAGCGTCATTATAAACTATTGTCTGGAAACCTATTCATTAATAGGACTATACACAGGACACAAGGTCATCTATTTAGACTGAGCGAATGGAAATTCAGCCTGAAGCATAGGAAGGGTTTTTTTACAGTGAGAACAATAAACCTGTGGAATTCGCTGCCTGTTGAGGTGGTTGGGTCAGAGTCTGTACAGACTTTTGAAAAATGACTGGATGATTTCCTGCAAAAACTGAATATTAAGGGTTATACAATTTAACAGGTGATAATTGCTGCTTGATCCATGGAGAAATCTGACTGCCATACTGGGGTCAAGAAGGAATTTTTCCTCAGTATGTTGCAAATTGGCAAGCGCTTCAGACTGTTTTTTTTTGCCTTCTTTTGGATCCACGATCAGTAGGTAATGTGTGAAAGACTGAACTCGATGGACATATGTCTTTTTTTCGGCCTATGTAACTAACCAAGTTTTAGTTTAGCAGAAGGAGAAAGAAGGATGCACACACAAACAAACTAGGTTGGGGGACTGGGCACTTAAATGCAAGGTTATGCACTTTGGAGTGAAGAACACACAAGCAGCTTATACCCTAAATGGTACTGGGTTAGGGAAATCTAAGCAGGAGAAGGATTTGGGAATAATAATAGACTTCAAACTAAGAAACAATGCCGAATGTCAAACAGCAGCTGCCAAGGCCAGCAAAGTATTGGCATGCATTAAAGGGGAATTCACTCTCGGGATGAAAGCATAATTTTGCCTCTTTATAAATGGTAAGACCGCACCTTGAATATGCCACGTGATTTTCGCCACCTGTTTTAAGAAAATATATTATGGCGCAAGAAAACATGCAGAGAAGGGCAACTAAATTACTAAAGTAAATGGAAGATTTGAGTAATGAAGAAAGGCTAACAAGTTTAAACCTGTTAAGTTCAGAAAAACTGTGCCTTAAAAGGGGATCTGATAACTTTATATAAATATCTACAGGCTATTATAAACTTTTGTCTGGAAACCTATTCATTAATAGGACTATACACAGGACACAAGGTCATCCATTTAGACTGGATGAAACTAAATTCGGCCTATTGCATAGGAAGGGTTATTTTACAGTGAGAACAATAAAGCTCTGGAATTCTCTGCCTGTTGAAGTGGTTGGGTCAGATTCTGTACAGACTTTTAAACAGCGACTGGATGATTTCCTACAAAAACAGAATATTAAGGGTTATAAAATTTAACAGGTGATAATGGCTGCTTGATCCAAGGAGAAATCTGACTGTCATACTGGGGTCAAGAAGGAATTTTTCCCCAGCATATTGGCAAATGCTTCAGACTGGGTTTTTTTGCCTTCTTTTGGATCAACGACAGTAGGTAATATGTGAATGGCTGAACTCAATGGACGTATGTCTTTTTTTGGCCTATGTAACTCTGTAAAAAATGACCAGGTATTATGTAAAAAATGAATAATAAATAAATATAAAATGTTCTTTTTTTCAGGGGCGTGTCTGGATGCTGGGCTGAACGGACGTGTGGCGAGGGAGTTCATGCTGCCAGGTGGTACATTGACTGTCTCCCTACCCTCAGGCCCCTGCCTGTGGCCTTGTCCGGCTCCAGAATCACTTTGCAGTGTTACCTGACAGTGGTGTACTTACTTTGACCCCCGGGAGGTACTTCCGTCCGGATCACCGGACTACCTGTGGTATTTGGCCGATGGCCATTTTGATTACAGCCTACTTCTCGGCTGGCGTCCTCCACCCTTATGGGGAAGAAGAGCAAGAAACTGGAGGGGTCGGATACTGCCACACATCTGACTTTCCTTGGGAGGCCCACAGACCTGTCAGTGGCATCTGCTTTGTTTGGAAGCTCCAGAGCCAGCTGACTCCCCCGCTTTTCTGTCTTGTCAGAGCCCGGTAGCGCCTGTTGCCCCACACCTGCAGCGATCTAACAAGGATGACATACAGCAACTGTACGATGACCTGAGAGCCCTGTGACAAAATTACCTCGCAGAGGTTAGGGCTGAAATCTCAGCCATCTCTTACAGTTCTGTGTCCATGGGAACCCGCCTGTCAGTACTGGAGGAGGGGCTGGGATCCAGGACCCAGCTGGCAAATCTTCAAAGACAGGTGATGGCCTTATCGGTCACAGTTGTGGATATGGAGACTAGGCACCGACATCGCAATTTTACAAGTTAGGGGGATTCCCAAGACCATATGTGATGATGCCCTGATGCCGTGTGTTTTGGGCCTGTGGCCATGCTGCTGTGCTTGCCTCCGGACTCTCCTGTGCCAGTTTCCTCAGCCTTTCGATTGCAAAAGGCAGCTGCTGCGCCTGCTGCTGCTCCCAGAGACATCATTATCACCACCACTGATATCTCCATTCATGCTAAAGTGCACAAGAAAGCGGGAACTGTCCCAGCGGTGGCCTACAGTGATATGCAGATAGCCGTCTACCGGGACTTACCATTTCTCGCCCTGATGGCGTGCCGCCATTTCCGTAATGTGACAACCTTCATGAGAGAACGTGGTGTTCACGATCGTTGGGGGCCTTCTGGCTGCTTAGTGGTGTCGCACGCAGGTCGTATGTGCTCCGGGTCCACCCCTGATGAGGCTCGGGCCTTGTTGGATGCAAGTGTGATGCCTCAGATCGTCCCGGCATCTGTCTGCCATGTTATTGCAGGAGCAAGTCCTTCGTGTCTTGATCCAGGTTGAGGATCTTGGCTCTTTATCTGATTGATAGGTTGTCTGATTTTGTGCCTTTGGAACGCTTTTCTGGGGTCATTTTTGTTTTTCAATATTTTTTCCTGTGGTAGCATTTTGCTTGTTTTTTGAGGACTTCTGACACTTGCTACCTTACTGATGGTTGCCCCCTTCTTTTTTTTCTGTAATGGCGCTAATGGGTTGTCTTGAGGCTTGCCACTGATCTGCCTGCCATATTTGGCCCTTGGGTGCCTTGGCCTCGTGACATTTGTCTTCCGTGGCCTCCTATTGTCCTTTTAGGGCTATAGGGAGAGAGCCTGGAAAGTCGCGGTATCAGCCTTTAGCCACCCCATTTTTTTTGTATGTTTTATGGTCCCGTCTTCTTACCCTGTGTGTATGTATACTGTCTACTACCCTCGCTGACCCTGATAGCTTCTTATTGATGTTTTCCTGTTTCCTATATTGTTCTGCTGGCTTTCTATGGAACCCTGCGTGGCAATCTTTTTATGTGTATTATTGTGATTTCTCCTGATCATTAATAAAAATACATTAAACAAAAAAGATTTTTTTCTAACACAGAACTATTGTTCACTTTTCAGTTGTAAAGTGAACACGGATGCTGCACAAATTCACATTCTCATTTCCCACAATGCCAGCAAGTGGGAGGTGATGACACAACGCATTATGAACGTAATGTTTCATTGAAAAACCTAAGGGTTCTTTGGAACCCTATCAGAGTTATTCAGAGAGAGGTAAAAACCCAGAAGAATTGCCAGGAGAACGAACAATCTAGACCAAATATATGATTTGGAAAGTGAGATAAATGGGATAATTTTTCTGGTTTGGCTATTTTTACCTAGAATTTTCACTTATCCAGTCATTCTCCAGGTTTTCACCTCTCGCTGAATAACTCTGTATGTCTCTGATTTTTAAAACACACAAGATCAAATGAGGTGTCGTTGGAAAGGTCAGAGTCAGGTCTTTCCACGATACCAAATATTACCATGCAATGTGCAAAAATCAAAAAAAATATGAAACATTTGCAAAATTTACCTTTTTTCCCTAATTTCTAAGGCGGTAGCAGTATGTGCTTTTACTTCTAAAGAAAACAATGTCATTGCACTAACTCACTTTCTCATTTCCCACCGTTAGAACCAAATGTGGAGGTGACGGAGTAATGTGTTATTACTCATTTTTTCATCAAATGTACAAGCTGTCGCTTGGATGATAAAATGTTAAAAACAATATTTTACAAGCTTTACTTTTCAAATTTTTTGTTATGTGACGTGACTTGATGTATATGTGATGCATACACATAATATAGAATTTTCCGAGTCTCCTGAAAATAAAGACTTATAATATGTCTGGGTCCTATAATAAAACATAACTTCAAATGGTGTTTATACATGATGAGCACAAAACGGTCAAAATGAGTTCACAAAATGTGTGAATTTCAGCAGTGAAAGGGTTAAGGCTTGAGCTGTTAGTCTAAAGCAGTGATCAAAAACTCAGGCCTCCCATATGTTTTAAATTGTTACAATTCTTTTAATTCAATAAATGGCCAGATAATCATGGGGGGGGTGGTGTTTTTCAGAAACATCTTGGGGGGGGGGCAGAGTTTGAGATCACTAGTCTAAAGGCTGGGTTGGAATCGGGCCCAATGACTTTAGCAGGGAGGTACTAAAGTAAAATATTGGCACGACCCAATAACCCTTAATGGCTCCTTGGCTCTTTTATGACAGCTCGAGCTGAGAATAGCTCATTTAGTGGCTTACAGTAAGCAGTTGTTAAAACTTGTGGCTTGGTTAGAACAGCATCTCAAGCTGTTAAGTATGACAGCCCCAATCGTTAACGTAACAGCTGGGTTGGAATCAGGCCAGGATTTATAAATAGGCAGAATAGGCATGTGCCTACCATTGCCTGCTAGTGGAGGACGCCCCTGTCCCCTGTAATTTTTTTTGTGGAGCTTTGTAATAGACTCATGCCTGTTCTGTGGTTTTATTTTAAAAAGTATTTGTTAATTTTTTCAAATTAGCATACTTAAAAGTACTACAGCACTGCTAAAGAAACACTCTACTCATCCTGACCACTCATCCTGAAAACTAGATATGTGCACAGCACAAAATTTCGTTTTGAACTAATGGATTAGTCCTAAAATTACATTTATTTAGTTGCTAAAGAAATTTGTTTTCAGTTATTTAGTGTGAAAACTAATTTCATTCATCCGAAAACCAGTGGATACAATTACTATTGTAGTGGCCCCTCAGAGGGTGGAGATCGCTGCTTGTTACAGTATCTCTCACTCTTAGCACAATGTGTCAGGCAAAGCTGTTACAGTAACTGACTGCTGCTCATCACAGCGCTCAGAGTTTCAGTAAAACTAGTAAATAATATTTTTATATATAAAGAGGTTAGAACAATATTATTTCCTTGTTTTACTGAAACTGAGCGCTGTTACAGTCAGTTACTGTAACAGCTGAGCCTGATACATTGTACTGAGAGATAATATAACAAGCAGCCGATCTCAGCGCTCACAGCCACTGGATATAAAGGGCAAAAAAAAAGGCTCCTTTCTGTATAATGTATAGAACATCCTCCTGCATTAATTAATACCCCTCTCTGTATAATGTATAGAACATCCCCCTGAATTAATTAATGCCCCTCTCTGTATAGAACATCCTCCTCAATTTATACCTTTCTCTGTGTAATGTATATATCATTCTCCTGCATTAATTAATGCACCTCTCTGTATAGAACATCCTACTGCATTGGCATGTGGAGGGTGCAGAATTTCGGAATGCAATGCTTATCCAGCACAGGAGAGGGAACTTTTACTTAAACTTTGTATCTCTGTGGGGGAGACACAGGAATATAAAAGCAGGGGAGAGGGAAAATATTAACGTAAATCGAGCTGAAAGCTAAGAGAAGAGATGACTGGCGCAAATTTATTTTTATAATAAAATAAAGCACTTTAAATCCAGGGAAAACATTCAAATAAATCACACTGAAGGCTCATAATGACAGAGTAACTGGGAGAGCTGGATACTAAATGTATCAGATGTAAAAAAAACTTTATAACAAGCAGCACTGGGAGAGGAGAGGGACTTTATATAAAAACGTGTATTATAGATGAGGTAAGGGGGATAGTGCTCTTGGATAATATAAAATGTATCAGACCTAAGCCCCTATTATGCAGAGCGGGAGGGGAGATAACACACGTTTTATAAAGTCCCTCTCTTCTCCCAGCGCTGCTTGTTATTAAGGGGTTTTTACCATCCAGCCCTCCTCTGTCATTAGCTTTCAGTGTGATATATTTGAATGTTTTCCTTCTCCAGCTGCTTTTATCATCTTGTCTGCCTCATAGACATGCAAGGGTTAAGTAAAGGTTTCCTCTCCTGTGCTGGCTGTCTGTGCTGCGAGTGAGTATTCTGGAGCTCTATCACTGTCAGATTTTTGGGTAGGGGTCGGGAAGGATTACGCATACAAACCTTTTCTGTAGCTTTGCGATGTTGCACTCTTCATTGCTGGTCTCCTTCACTCAATGTAATATCACTAAAAGGACTGAAACTAAAATGTAGTGCATTTATTTTAGTTTCTTTTGTTTTTTGTACTGAGCAGTTTCATATCTCGAGTCATACGAAATCTAAAATTATCCCAAAATTCGGACTAAATCGTTTTAGTACTAAAACGAATGCACATGTCTACTGAAAACGTTATAGTTTAAAGGGGTGAGAATATGAGTAGTGCCTCCCCTCTTCACCCCCCTGCCACCTGCCCCAACCTGGCAGAAAACTCTGATGAGAAGAAGTTTCCTCTATGTAGTGTTCTGGATAATATGAGACGTCTTGGGATTTCATTAATAGGTTTATTAACAACTAAGCAACTTGTTCTCTATAACTGCAACTGGCTGCGTCTCTAGTCAGCCCTCAACTGGGAGACAAAATGGATGACCAACTGTCAACAGCCAACCACCAAAAGAAACACCCAACCCCCCATTGGCAGCCAGCACACCACACCTCCCTTTTCTTAAAAAAACAAAAACAAAATGTCCAGTACAAGTCTATGTATCTTTCAGACCCTCCTGACTTCCGTTCTGTAAACTGTACTTCCAGTTCACATAGTATCTGTGGTTCCACATGCTTTAACTCCACTGGTGGAAATCCCTCAATGGCTCTGGAGCTTGCCAGCGTTCTGGAGGATGCCGGACTCTTTGATACCGAGCTAAACTGACATTTCCCACCAGATCATGTGAAATGGAATCGGTTTCACTAAGACGATCATCATCTATTTCTTCCCTAAGAAGGGCACAATCCTCTTCTTCTTGTGAACATAAATCTCCATTATCATGCCAGACCCCCATCCATATATCGGTGTCCTTGGACTCTTCAGCCTGGTCATTCAGTTGTTTGTCCAAAACAGGTCTGGGCCATATGTATACATTGCCCCCAGCGCATATTTGTATATATTGCCCCAGTTCACATGGATATATATTGCCCCCAGCTCTCATGGGTATATGTTGCCCCCAGCTCACATGGGTATACATTGCCCCCAGCTCACATGGGTATACATTGCCCCCAGCTCACATGGGTATACATTGCCCCCAGCTCACATGGGTATACATTGCCCCCAGCTCACATGGGTATACATTGCCCCCAGCTCACATGGGTATACATTGCCCCCAGCTCACATGGGTATACATTGCCCCAGCTCACATGAGTATATATTGACCCCAGCTCATATGGGTATATATTGACCCCAGCTCACATGGATATTATTGCCCCCAGGCAGCTCACATGTGTATATTTGCCCCCAGCTCTTACCTCCTCTTCTATGGCCCCAGGCTCCACGTCTGCTGGCGTTCTTCTACTCCTGAGGCAAGCGGCCGCTGACATGCAGCTTTGCCGCTCGCCGGGGATGGGACCCACCTGACCAGCTGCGTTCTCGCGAGATCGCGCGTTGTTTAGGTGGTTCCCATGCCAGACGAGCGGCCAAGCTGCATGTCAGCGGCTGCTCGCCTCGGGAGTAGAAGAACACCGGCAGGCCGCAAAAAACTGTGGTGGGCCACATGTGGCCCGTGGGCTGTAGTTTGCCCACCCCTGCCCTATATTGTATGTGCGTGAAGTCTTTCCGTGATTCATCTTTTGCTGCAGTTTCTGTAAATGACTTTGTTCCTGTGAGATGTCCATTTGACCCTCCTTGTCCGGTGGCAATAAGTCTAACTTTGTCCAGAGTGGTCTGCCAAACATCAAAACTGCTGGTAGCTGGCCAGTGGTTGGGTGAGTTGTGCTTCTGTACTGCAACAAGAATTGTTGGAGTTGAGGTAAGTTTTTGCAATTTGTCACAGTACTCCTTAAAAATCCTTTTAGAGCCTGGACAAATCTTTCAGCTAGACCATTGGTAGCCGGATGATAAGGAGCTGTACCGAGATGTTGGATACCATGATTCTTACTGAAACTTTGAAATTTCTGAGCTAGTAACTGTGATCCATTATGAGATACTAGTATCTTAGGTAATCCGAATGTCGCAAACAGCTTCTCTAGGGCATCAATGGTGGCATCATCAGTCGTAGTCTCAGTAGGCAGTATTATCACTTCATGACACCTAGAATGTGCATCCACCACCACTTCTATTAAAGCCACTTTGGGAGGCTGGTACTGCAAGGCCCCACCAGATCTGTCAATACACCTGAAGCACATTTTAAGCAGTCCACAAGGTCTTCTCAATGGCGCTACGGGATCTCTGGTGCACTGAGTTGTAGGCCTCCTGCTCTGGCGTTTGCGGTCTCCTAATGGGGGGTCATTATCCATGGCCTGAGCAGGTATCCAGCATCACCTAATACATGACACACAGTGATATTCTGTTAGATGAGGCAATACATTACGGGACATGCAGCAGATATGTGCACTCACCAAGAAGCCAGCCTTCAGGGAACAGCCCGTCCTGGAAATCCTGTGTGTTACAGTCAGTCACGGTGGCGGTACCAGGATTGCGCCAAGTAAGGCCCTAGTACTGGTAAAAGCCCCTATATGCAGAGGTGCACAACACAACAATGATATATCCAAAAATATAAACAGCAGGAGAAACTGGAGCCCCTGCACGGCTATACCAAAGCAGCCCTCCACTGATAGAGTGCCCGAATCTGCTCTAATAGAAAAGTTACCTTAGTAGCCGTGCAAAGTCCTATGATGAACACAGATGCTTGAAGGGTGGTTATACTCAGCAATCAGCAGGGCAGGACTCAGATCGAAGTCAAGAGACCTAGGGGCAGTAGGTGAGTTTTACAAACAGGAGGGCAGACCTCAACAGAGCAACATAAATGGTACAGACAAGGATAATCCAGATAGAGGAGTCAGAGAAAGCCAGAAGTCAGAAGCCAAAATATTTTCCTTGAAATCAGTCAGAACATATAATCAGACAGAAGAGAAACACTTGACATGAACTAGAAACTGAACTGACTAAAGAAACAGACAGACCAAAGAAATAAGGGAAAACATGAAAACAAACTAGACCAGAATGAATAGCAGGGAGCTCTCAGGAACATCTAAACAGCAGGAAAACAGGAACTGAAATGAACCAAACTCAGCAACTGGAGTGAACCAACGCAAGAGCAATGGGATATGGGCCCATTGCTTAATATAGGGAGGTGATCTGCCCACATCACCAACAGGAGAGCTAAACGAGCAAATCAGACTTAACCCCTGAGCTACATCCCAGGGAAAGCAACACACAGGGAAACACATGGGAACCATAGACATAAGAAATACAGAGGGCAGGGGGACAGGGCTGGAACATGGGGACGTGACACTGTGCCACCGAGGAGTTCTGCAGAATGTAGGAATCATGGGTACTTCCAGGGAAGGAGGCATATAGGTGCATAATGCACATGTTTGCATCACACACCATTTGCACATTGATTGAATGGAAATGTTTTCTATTGATATAGACTGCAGGTTCCACCCAAGGTGCACGGATCGCTACGTGGGTGCAATCAACAGCCCCCAGGACATTGGGGAAGTCTCCAAGAACAAAAAAGCCCTGTTTTACTCTTTGGAATCTCTCATGGGTGGTAGGGAATCCTATATAGTGGTGCCAGACATGTGCATTCGTTTTAGTACTAAAACGATTTAGTCCGAATTTTGGGATAATTTAGTTTTCGTATGACTCAAGAGATACGAAACTGCTCGGTGCAAAAAAAGAAAGAAATGAAAGGAAAATGCATTTTAGTTTCAGTTCTTTTTGTAATATTACATTGAGTGAAGGAGACCAGCAATGAGGAGCGCAACATCACAAAGTTACAGAAAAAGTTTGTATATGTAATCCTTCCCGACCCCTACCCGAAAATCTGACAGTGATAGAGCTCCAGAATACTCACTCGCAGTGCAGACAGCCAGCACAGGAAAGGAAACCTTTACTTAACCCTTGCATGTCTATGACACAGACGAGATGATAAAAGCAGCTGGAGAGGGAAAACGTTCAAATAAATCACACTGAAAGCTAATGACAGAGTATAACCGGGAGGGCTGGACATTTAAAACCCCTTAATAACAAGCAGCGCTGGGAGAAGAGAGGGACTTTATAAAACGTGTGTTATCTCCCCTCCCGCTCTGCATAATAGGGGCTTAGGTCTGATACATTGTATATTGTCCAGGATCACAATCCCCCTTTCCTCATCTATAATAGACGTTTTGTGTGAAGTCCCTCTCCTCTCCCAGTGCTGCTTGTTATAAAGGGGTTTTTACGTCTGATACATTTAGTATCCAGCTCTCCCAGTTACTCCGTCATTATGAGCTGTCAGTGTGATTTATTTGAATGTTTTCTCAGGATTTAAAGTGCTTTATTTTATAAAAAAAAATTTGCACCAGTCATCTCTTCTCTGAGCTTTCAGATGGATTTACATTAATATTTTCCCTCTCCCCTGCTTTTATAATCCCGTTTTCCCCACAGAGATACAAAGTTTAAGTAAAAGTTCCATCTCCTGTGCTGGGATAACCATTGCATTCTGAAGTTCTGCACCATCGATATGCCAATGCAGTAGGATGTTCTATAGAGAGAGGGGCATTAATTAATGCAGGAGGATGTCCTTCTCTGTATATAACACCCTACTGCATTAATATATACAGACAAGGTTATAAATTGAGTAGGATGTTCTATACAGAGAGGGACATTAATTAATTCAGGAGAATGTTCTATACATTATACAGAGAGGAGTATTAATGCAGGTGGATGTTATATACATTATAAAGAGAGGGGTATTAATGCAAGAGGATGTTATATACATTATACAGAGAGGAGCATTTTTTTCTTTGAGCCCTCTAAATCCAGTGGCTGTGAGCACTGAGATCGGCTGCTTGTTACATTATCTCTCAGTACAATGTATCAGGCTCAGCTATTACAGTAACTGACTGCTGCTCATCACACCGCTCAGAGTTTCAGTAAAACAAGGAAAGAATATTGTTATATCCTCTTATATATAAAAATATTATTTACTAGTTTTACTGAAACTCTGAGCGCTGTGATGAGCAGCAGTCAGTTACTGTAATAGCTTTGCTTGACACATTGTGCTGAGAGCGAGAGATACTGTAACAAGCAGCCGATCTCAGCCCTCTGAGGAGCCACCACTACAATATTAATTGTATCCCATGGTTTTCGAATGAATGAAATTCGTTTTCATACTAAAGAACTGAAAACTAATTTCTTTAGTAACTAAATAAATTACATTTTAGGACAAATCCATTAGTCCAAAACGAAATTTTGTGCTGTGCACATGTCTAGTGCCAGTTGGGCTTCATTCCTAGCAGGAAGCGATGGAGCACAATGGGGAAGGTGCTCTGGTTGACACCGCCTAATTCAGCTAGAGGCTGCTGGAAGGTGCCAGTGGCAAGGAACTTCAGGCAACACAGCAACTTGGTCATCCCTGGGACAGATATCCATGCACTTGACCTGGACTCCAGATGAGACCGCAGCTGTTGGTAGAGCCTGTTTATCTGTGCCCGGGTCAGCCGGTAGCGGAAACGACACTCCGTATCAGTCAAATGCTCCAATGTCAATCGTGTCCTTTGGACACGAGGTGCCTGTGGTACAGCAAGCTCTCTCTCCAACTCCTGCTGCCATTGGAGACGAGTCCTGTGTCTGTGACGCAAAATGAGCATATATGCTGCAGCAATAATACATGCACACACAACTTCATCCATTGTATTGGTTTGGTATGAGTTTTATGGGCCACTGTGCTTTGGTGCATTCCTTTTTATGGGCTTGGATATTTGGGGTTAGCCAGGTTATTCAGATTTGCCATTAGCACCAGCTTTTAGGAGTTGCTAAAATTATGCGCGATAAGGCCATGCGGTAATTACCGCGAATAGATTGTAATACCTTACTTGTCCCAGCGCACATTCGCATTTGCGCTCACAATGTTAAGTATAGGACGCGCAAAGTACAGTAAGCTCGCGCATGGTTCGCGCAGGTTCACACGAGGTAGACGATTGCGCGCGGTTGTTGCGCTTAGTATGTAATACAGAATTTGACGCAAACGGTTTTACCCCACACAATGAAAATTACTTATGCCTGCGCAAACATTTGCGTTAAGAATGTAATGTGGCCCTAAATGTTTAGACAGGCTGGCATCGGCATACGAATTGCAGGACTAGTATATGGGTCCCATGATAAGGAGACCTGAAGGGATTACTAAATATAATTGGAGAAGCCATATAGATGCCTATAAGCAGTCTGGTTATAGAGAAGAATTTATTAAATTGCTGACAGTTGGTGATATATATTTAATTGAAATGAATTCACTCGAAGTAAGGAATAATTTATTCCCTTATAATGAAGGTGGCAGAATTGGGACATCTACAGTTGTGTTCAAAATTATTCAACCCCCACTGAAATTGAGTGTTTTAGCCAGTTTGTCATTGATTTTGATCATTCAGTCATCTTGCTTACAATTAAATCAAAGAGGCACGTGTAGGTCAGACAAATATAACATAACATTTATAATGAAATAACCACAAATGTCTTTTCTGTGCTCACATCATTATCAGTTTTATTCAACCCCCAAGTGACATTCAATCTTAGTACTTAGTACAACATCCTTTTACAGTTATAACAGCTTTTAAACGTGAAGCATAGCTTGACACAAGTGTCTTGCAGCGATCTACGGGTATCTTCGCCCATTCGTCATGGGCAAAAGCCTCCAGTTCAGTCACATTCTTAGGCTTGCGCACTGCAACTGCTTTCTTTAAGTCCCACCAGAGGTTCTCAATCGGATTTAAGTCAGGTGACTGCGATGGCCACTCCAAAATGTTCCAGCCTTTAATCTGCAACCATGCTCTAGTGGACTTGGAGGTATGCTTGGGATCATTGTCCTGTTGAAAGGTCCAACGTCTCCCAAGCCTCAGGTTTGTGACGGACTGCATCACATTGTCATCCAATATCTCCTGGTACTGAAGAGAATTCATGGTACCTTGCACACGCTGAAGCTTCCCTGTACCTGCAGAAGCAAAATAGCCCCAAAGCATGATTGACCCCCCGCCATGCTTCACAGTAGGCAACGTGTTCTTTTCTTCATAGGCCTTCTTCTTCCTCCTCCAAACATAGCGTTGATCCATGGACCCAAACAGTTCTAATTTTGTTTCATCAGTCCACAGAACACTATCCCAAAACTTCTGTGGTTTGTCCACATGACTTTTGGCATACTGCAGTCGACTCTTCTTATTCTTTGGAGACAGCAAGGGGGTGCACCTGGGAGTTCTGGCATGGAGGCCTTCATTCCGCAGTGTGCGCCGTATTGTCTGAGCTGAAACTTCAGTACCCACATCTGACAAATCTTTTCTCAGTTCCTCAGCAGTCACACAGGGACTTTTCTCCACTCTACGCTTCAGGTAGCGCACAGCAGTCGAAGTCAGCATCTTCTTTCTGCCACGACCAGGTGCCTTTTGCCTTGAATTTGCGAATGATGCTTCCTATGGTCTCTCTTGGTATGTTTAACATCTTCGCAATCTTCTTATAGCCATTGCCCTTCCTGTGAAGAGTAATCACCTCTTCTCTTGTCTTCCTGGACCATTCTCTTGACTTCACCATGTTAGTAACCACAGCAGTAAATGTCTAGAAGGAGCTGAGTATCACAGTCATTTTAAAGCTGCCTAATTGGTGCTTATTATGCTTTATTGCTGCTCCGTGACATCCACAGGTGTTTTCAATACCTGATTGAAAACACTTGAATGAACCTCTGTTCTTCAGAGTGGTAGTCTTTAAGAGGTTGAATAATTGTGTCAATGAAGAATTCACAAAAGAAACATTTACTACTGTATTACAAAACCAATTGATGTCATTTTAGTTGCATATGGTTCTTTAAAAAGTCCTTGTAGGATTTCATTCTGAATACAATTACAAATGTACATTAAATTCCCTAAAACCCTTTACAGCATTGGGGGTTGAATAATTTTGAACACAACTGTAATTGTTTAATCACGACTGTATCTACAAGCTGCAATTACTTATAAACCAACTTCTGCTTGTTGGATGATTTTCAAATTGTGTGTGCAATTATTGCAATAGACGATTTTAACCGTTGAAATAAAAGTTAAATTTTATGTGGAAAGACTAAAAGGGAGATTTTTTCCTCACTTAGAGGTAGTACTTATTGGCATTGTTACTTAGTTTGAAATCTATGATTATTCCCAAAAACGTCTCCTGCTTTGATTTTCCTAACTCAGTACCATTTAGGGTATAAATTACTTGTGTGTTCTTCACTCCAAAGTGTATAACTTTGCATTTATCTACATTAAATTTCATCTGTCATTTAAGTGCCCAGTCCCCCAATCTATCTAAATTCCTCTGCAGTGAAGTAGCATCCTGTTCACATTGTATTACTTTTCCTAGTTTTGTGTCATCTGCAAATACTGATACATGACTTTCGATGCCTATTTCAAGGTCATTTATAAATAAATTGATTAGAATTGGTCCTATAACAGACCCCTGAGGGACACCACTTACCACTGACGTCCATCTTGAAAATGTACCATTTATGACCACGCTCTGTACCCTACCTTTTAGCCAATTTTCTATCCAAGAACAAGTATTTTCATCTAGATCAATTTTTCTTAATTTAAATAGTAACCTTTTGTGTGGGACTGTGCAAAAAGATGTGGCAAAATCCAAGTAAATCACATCCAATACGACCCCCTGATGTATACTTCTACTTACGTCCTCATAGAACGCAATTAGGTTAGTCAGACATGATCTGTGTTTCATAAAACCATGCTGATTTTTGCTAATTACCTTACACCTCCCAATAAATTTCTGAATATTATCCTTTAGTAAACTCTAAGCCATTCCCGCACGTTTCTGCAGGACTCGAGCCCTGGGTGACTCCCATAGGTTTCAATGTAAAAAATATTCCTGTTTTTATTGAATATTTATTATACCGTTTATTCTTTTAATCTGCAGCAAAAAGTCTCTTCAGTTATTTATTTTTTAGGCATTTTTTGGGGATTTTTTCAGTGAAAAAAGGTAAGGGGAATTTGATTTCCCGAAGAGCAGGGAACAAAAATCTTTGAATAACCCCATATGTCTTAGTTTTTGATTACCTGCCCTAGGGCTGCTAAAATCACCCACATCCCATCCCCTGGAGTCATATGGGGGGGGGGGGTTGGTCTTGTATATCACAGATCTTTCTATGACTTTGCTTTACAGGGCTACAATGTTTGATGTGAAGTGCAGGTGAGCTTTCGCTTCTATGACCATTCAAGTAAACCAAAACCTCCAATTGTGTTTTATTTCACTTGAAGTTGTATAGAAATGAGCGCAGTCAACACTTTTATTTCTTGTTATGTTTTATACATGAACTGGGTTTTTACTCGTGGTTGTTGCAGCCGCCCTGGTGGGTATAAGCACGACTCTGCTTTTTCTGTTTGTATGTATGATGTGAACTTTGATTCCTTACGGTCCCCCTCCTTTATTATGAATTATTGTCATATCTGCCTCACAATCTCTACAGTGACCCCCCTTTATTTTTCTCTCTTTCCCTCTTTGTAAATTGGTTCTGTTCACTTATTATGAATGTCATTGGTATTTTTCACTATTATTTTTCCATGATTAACTCTGTACAGTTACATTCTAAGTACCGCACATCAGCTTGTATACTTCACCAGCTGCCCCAATCTGCAACTCACGAGCTGTCATATTACAGTTACAAGTGTAGCGCTGTTTAAGGATTGTGTTTGCTGCATTTACTTGTTGTGGCCACCAGAGGGAGACAGGGGCAATATGGACTATGCTGGACTCAAACGGAACTACAATTTCCATCGTGCTTTGCGGTGGAGACAGGAAGTGGGTGGGAGAGAGAGGAAGGACATCCGCAGACTCGTTCGGAGGAGAGGCAGAGTGAGCCGAGCGGCGAAAGGTGGAAGACGCATGTGAGACTGCCAGGGATCGTGACCAGGCCGGAGAGCAGGCGCTGCCTCGCGGGTGCTGGAGATCGGGACAGTGACTTTGCAGAGACCTACCTACGCACCGCTGAGAGGTTTGCGCAGAAATTTAGTTCCGGTTGGACCCCGAGTAAGGAGACTGCGATGATCCATTGGGAGTGCAGGCGGTAGGCCGTAGTTTCTCATTGTGGAGATCGGACAAACAAGGGAGCGGATCCAGTTCACAAAGTCCCCGTGTAAAAGCGGAGAGACATCCTTGATCGGGCAGCGGAACAGATTGTCTAACGGATGGGTGAGAGGCCTTCCAGGCCACAGTTCCAAGTATAACAAAGCATGCTGCATTATTGTTTAAATCTACAGGGCCCCAACGTGACCCGCACACTATCCATGCCAACCACACTCTGGAACCCGCACGCTATCCATGCCAGCCACACTTGAACCCACACGCAATCCATGCCAGCTGCACTCTGGAACCCGCACATTATCCATGCCAGCCACACTCTGGAACCCACACATTATCCATGCCAGCCGCACTCTGGAACCCACACGCTATCCATGCCAGCCGCACTCTGGAACCCGCACATTATCCATGCTAACCACACTCTGGAACCCGCACACTATCCATGCCAGACACACTCGAACTCACACGCTATCCTTGCCAGCTGCACTCTGGAACCCGCACATTATCCATGCCAGCCACACTCTGGAACCCACACACTATCCATGCCAGCCACACTCAAACCCACACGCAATCCATGTCAGCTGCACTCTGGAACCCGCACATTATCCATGCCAGCCACACTCTGGAACCCGCATGCTATCCATGCCAGCCACACTCTGGAACCCACACGCTATCCATGCCAGCCACACTCGAAACCACACGCTACCCATGCCAGCCGCAGTCTGGAACCCGCACTCTATCCATGCCAGCCTCACTTTTAGGGCCCTATTATATTCTCAATGCTCGCACAGCGCATTTTTTTTCCCGCACAGCATTATGCGTTATTGCGCGGAAATTAACAGTGGTATTACAATCCTCGCGCATTTTGTCATCCGTCAAAAAATAACATTCGTAAAAGCGATGCGCAAAAATGCACACAAAGTATGTGACCACAATGTAATTTTTGACGCGAGTCTGTCATTTTTTTTTTACGCGAGACTGTCATTTTTGTGCGGAGTGCGCACAACAGAAGTACGTTTTGACGGAAGACAAGGTCATTTTTGATGGATCCAGTAAAAAAAACATGCGCATCGATGTTCTCCGTTGTGAATCCGCAGTTTGGTACTGTCAGGTTGTTACAATTTGTTGTTACCACCAGCTTTTCAAAGACGTTAAAATTATGCGCGCAAACGTCCGTTAAATTTTGCGTTAAGATTGTAATACCATGCGTGCACCAGCGCACAAACGCATTTGCGCTCACAATGTTAAGTATAGGACGCGCGCAGTTCATTTCGCTTGCGTAGGTCCATCCGCGTTAATGCGCATTTTTTGCGCGAACGTTGTAATACGACGTTCAGCGCAAAGGGTTTTGCCACTCGCGTTAATGCGTTTTTGTGCACGCACAAAATTGTGCGCGAAGAATGTACTTCTCGGTTGTTAAAAACACATTGGAGGAAACCGTTTATTGAAACCGCGGTGCCTTCCCGCTGTGAGAGAGGTGGGATACTCACTGGACCAATAAAAGATAGAAAGGAATCAGATAGGATAGATTTGCTCATTTCATTCACTGGCCAGTTGAATACAGTACCCGGGTACCCGAGATCATACACATACACCTTTTTGAGACATTACTTTCACGGGACTTACACTCCAGAACTGAAGGGGTTAAACTTTTCTTTTGCCGCCGCGTGTTTTTCCCGCATAACCAAGTCCTGTCGTTCATATACCGTATCTACATTATATATGCCGCTTTATTGGGATCAGTAAAGTATATAATCTATAAAATCCACAACAGTGCTGGTGTATATTTATTCCCTAGTGCGGTGAGACTAACCCGAGGTTAATTCAGCGGCTCCTCCGGGAGTGAGCGCTACACAAGCATTTATAAAGCGCCAACAAATTCCTTCCACAATGGGAGAGACAGAATTACGAATATACATGCATGTTAAACACACCAAATAGTAGGAGGGAGGACCCTGGTCGAGAGCTTACAATTTAAGAGGAGAGGGGTGACAAAGTAGGTGAGGGTACCTGGAGTATGTGAAGTAGTGGGGTGCATGTGGGCTAATTGGGAAGATGGAGCAAGAAATATACAGTGAGGGATCATGGAGGGAGCCGATAGGCTTCTCTAAAGTAATGTGTTTTCAGAGACTTCTTGAAGAACTTAAGAGACAGAGAGAGTCTAATGTTGAGGGGGAGGAAGTTCCATAGAAAGGGGGCAGCTCGGCAGAAGTCCTGAAGGCGGGAGTAGGGGGTGCAGGTACGACAAACTGATAGTATCAGATCATGGGCAGAGCGAAGTGGACGGGACGAGATGAGTGAGGAGATGTAGGCAGGGGCACAGTTATGGAGAGCATTGTATGTGAGCACCAGTATTTTGAAATGTAGAGATTGACAAAGGGGTGAGGTGCAGGAGATGAGGTGTATGATTCTGGCACAGGCATTCATTACAGACTGCAGAGGGAGAATCTGACACAGCGTGAGGAGCAGGAGAGGGTGGTCAACAGCATTGAAAGCAGCAGAGAGGTTAAGAAGAATAAGGAGGGAGAAGTGACCTTTGGTTTCAGCGGCAGCTAAATCATTAGTCACTTTGGTCAGAGCAGTCTCAATAGAGTGTTGAGAGCGAAAGACGGACTGGTGCGGATCGAGTAGAGAGTTAGCAGCAGGAAAACTGGTGAGCTGGTTATAGACCAGGCTTTCTATGATCGTGGAGGCAAAGGGGAGGCAAAGGGGAGCAAAGAGATGGGGCAGTAGTTCAAAAGGGAGTTGGGGTCAAAAGACAGTTTCTTTAGCATGGGGGATCAAAGCCAATTTGAATGCAGAGGGGAAGACTCCAGAGAAGAGGGAGAGGTTCAAAATATGAGTCAAAGCAGGGACAATGAATGGTAGAACAGACCGAGTAAGGTGTGAGAGGATGGGATCACGGGACAGGTGGTTGGGCAGGAGGACATGAGAACGTCTGAGACATCCTCCTCTTAGACTGGAGAAAAGGAAGACATAGTAGAAGAGGGGGCAGGGAGTGAGGGAGTTAACCATTATTGCTATTGACTTGTCGGATATAATCTCTGCACGTGAATACAACACGTTTGTATATATTGGATTTATCAGCCAAGCCTCCAATATGTCTATATTGGACTTACTGGACCTACCTCGGCAGTCGTCTCCAATATATCAGGGATTATTATTTCATAAGAAACTTATACGAGACACAAATATCAATCGTTTATATCTCTTAGAAATTATCCTGAATTCTTTTAATTGTCTGTGTTTTGCTTTAAAAAATACAATAATCAATAATCGGATAAAAATATATATATATTTATTACGTATACAAAAGAATTTCAAATCTCATATCATAAACAAAAATTTATAAACCACAATCCAACAGCATATAAAAACTAGCTTCACAATATATGTATCTCCGGTTAGTAACTGCATATATGATTAATATCATTTACCTTATCAGTTAGTAACTAATACACAAATGGTTAATAAACATTTCTGCTTAATACAACATGCAATTCCCAGCAAACAATGTTTAACCAGCCAGCTCTTATAGATATATATATCTCTCTGCTACATGGATCAACAAAAGATGAGCTAATTTAATAATAAGTAATAAAACTTATTTAGTGAATCCTCCCCTAATCTCGAGAATTAAACTTCTAATCTTTTGCTTTTTATTTTGTAGTTATATAATTCCTTGCTTATTAATTTTAATCACAGTAATTTCCAAATTCAATATATATATTGGTATCAATCTTGCAACATGTCTTTAGGAATAAATCCTTATATCCACTTCTTCATATTTCTATCTGCAGAATAGAAAATACTTAGAATTTGGATTTTAACCTTATCCGAGAAGTCTCAGTCTACGTTGCAAAATCTCTACAAATATATTTTTACATTAATTCCTTATTTCATACATTACCTGTCCAATTTGGATGTTGATGAGTCTGCCTTGGAATTTTCTATGTGATGCTTTGTTTTGGAATATGTGAAAATTATCGATATTAGATAATCAATGCATGCGAGTTAGAGATTTGGTGAGAATATTAATTGCCTCATGTCTTGGGATCTGAGTGCATGGTGATGTGACTCTCTCCGCTGGAATCTCTGACTAACCTACCAAAAACTTTTTCCCGCTTATTATAGCCACACAGTTAATATTAATGATAATATAAATCATTATTTTTACTATCCTGTAGAGGGCAGTGTTGCACTTCTAATTTAATTCCAATTAATTCCCCAATTTCTTTTTCTCGGTCTTTATCTAGGGTCACAAGGTCAGACTGGCTTAACAAAGAACCTTGTCTTCTAACTAGACTGTCTTGAGATTTATAGCTCTCCTCCCTTTTGGTTGCTAAGAGCCTTATCAGCTAAATTCTTTTCTGGTTACAGAATATTCTTCAGTGATTTCTTTTATTTATCAATTATACTTTCTACAATATTTATTGGAGTATATATTTCACTATTGTAATTATAATAAAATATACCTTGATTATAAACATATATTTTGTGAATATACTTTTATATTACAAAACATTTAACTCTTATTCCTATACCCAAAAGACAAAATCTCTTTTGTTTTAAAATTTAAAACAGACCAATAAATTTACTTATGACATGTCTTAGCATTATCTCACATTCATTCTAGGTTCCTTCATGTCTGGGACTTCTTAACCCAGGAATGAACTTTGTTAAAAAAATCTTGTTCATTTCTAAACCTAGAGAATACTTTGAAAGAAAAACTGTCTTTAAAACAAAATGGCTACAAGCATCCATTTTAAATTTGCCTTTTCTGTGTAATATACCCGACATAACCCCCCTTTGGTTTCTTGGATTTATTTATTGACCAATTAATAAATTTCAGGAAAACATACATTATCTCCCCCCTTTACCAATTAGGCTAGGTCTCCGCCTTTCGCGACACGTTTTTCTTCTTTCATCCATTTAATAATTGAAAATGCAGTGTTTTTAAATTTCAATGTACGTACTTTCTTTGTTAGTACAATCATCCAAACAGTTAGAAACATAATTACTATACAAATCACAATCTCTGTAATCTTCGGCCCGTTATAAGCAGATAGCAATTGATGATCAATCTGTAAATACATTGGAGCATAAATTGTTAGATTATCTTTTTTATTATTAGAAGTTCAATAGTATGGTCATGCTAGTTCTTTAGCAAAGATTTCAAATCTGGATTCATGGGTATCTCTTGCCCTTGGAATACGACAACGATTTGTATCTCGTCATACCAGACTTCATTTATAAAAAAAAACTTCTCGATAACAACTCTTGATTCTTTAGAAACTTTCATGAGAATCACTGGTGTGGGTATGAACACTCTCTTGTTTTGTACCAGATTCTTCCGGTAAACATTTGCTTCTCTTTCTGTATCAAACAGCGGTTGCAATAAAATATGCAGCAAATCTTTTCTTTCGGTGGTTCTTGTACATAGCAATCAACGGTATCCTGGCTGTATCCCGCATGTCTTTCAGGCTTGCATGAGCTTGATGCGCATGGGACTTTAGCATTCTCCTTGGAATTGTGCGGAAAACCGTAGAATTTCCAGATAGTCGCAGTCTTTGGTGGTCCGATTCATCTTTGCGGATTAAACGTCGCAGTTCGGATTAACCATTTATCTCAATTTCTGTTGAAAGAAAGAGTATAAATAACCATTCATAGACTAGCGATTTCACTCAATTTCCCTATAGATACTCTGATCTCTGATTAATTTTAATTAACCGTACGGATCTAGTCTATCTACTAGCTTGAGTTAAACATCTGAATGCTGGGAAGAAGGATCACATGTTAATTAAAACATCACTTCACATGATACCAGTTCAGTGTCTTCTGTTGGTCCATCTTCACATATCCTGAGATAATCTAGAATGACAATCATGCAATTGAGCTTGACAGTTTTATTTCTCATAGAAATATATAACATAACTTCTACCAATAACATTAGGACTGTCTCCATCATCTAGATCTGTTACCCAGATCCTCAAGATGAGTGGATATCTGATCACTTCAGGGTCACTATGTCCATCTGGTTCTGTTTCCCTTTTGTGGAGGTGAATAATTAGCACGTCATTTTCCAGACATATATCTCGAATTCTCTCAGGGGGAACACATATGGTGTTATCCTCCTGCTCTCCTGTAGTCAGGGGCTTTGGCCTTAAGAAAGAGATATCAGGTGTCTGGCTATTTCTGAAGTGGACTTCAATAGAATCCGGCCTTTCCTCAATCACGTGGCAGTTACGCTGAGTGTGATGGAATTGGGATCTATCATAGCTGATTGGAACATTTACTTGGGACCAAATAACCTCATTGATAAAATCAATGATTGGATTTAACCTTTTGAGAAGGTCCATTCCAATAATTAGGCGATTTTGGGGCAGATCCACAACAAGTGTTGGATGCCGAATTACTTTATTCCCCAATTTAAAATCCAATTTAGCCGTGCCCAGAACTTTCAGAGATGTGCCACTCACACTCACTAGATTAGCATTAGATTTATCTAATCTAGGCTTCCTGGAGGACAGTTCTTGGACCTGTTCAAAATAATGTGCTGATATTAACGTAACCTGGCTTCCAGTGTCTAGCAAGGACGGAATATGTGGTAAATTATCTTGTAATTCTACATTCACATAATATCGGTCTTCAATGCTATGCAATTTACAGAGAAATTTAGAGTGAGATATGAAATTAGGTTTTGGATAGATTTTACCAACTGATTTTTCTCTCTCAAACGTGCTTTTGGCAGCTGTGCTGTCCATTTCGGATCCAGTCTTCTCAGCTTGCTCGCACTTAGTCTGGGGAGATAAAATACATTTTCCTTCTCTTTGCAGGGCAGGGTTTAAATCATCAACCATACAAACATTTGTATTAATCATTTCATCATCACTTTCTGGTAAATTGTCATGGATGCTGGTTACTTCATCAGAAACCTCATCTAGTCACTGGTTAGGTGGGGCTGCAGGTATTGCATCTCTTACAACCTGACCAGGGTTATTTCCAGTCATTAACTGAGTGATCTGATCCAGTTCTCTGTCAGCACACGGAAATCTTCCTGCATTTGACCCATACGCTGGCGTACATTATATCTCCGCTTTCTATTCGTCCTTGGGGACGAAGCTTGCGCATTATCAGACGCATCAGATTCAGTCTTACCTCTGGTTGTTTCCTGTCTAGGTACATTTTCCCTTGATTTAACCCACTGACTTCTAGGTACCCATTGCTTCCTAGATTGAAATTTACTTCCTGATTTTTTTCTGGCAAACCCTTTTTCCTGATCTGGCTTGGATTTTTCCCTTTGGGGTATGGAGTCACGCAATATTTCCGCATAACTCTTTTTGTGGGACTCAAATTTAATATCTCCCTTTTTAGCGTGAATTTCCGCTATTTCCTCAGGTGAGTTTTTCACTCTTTTCCCCTGAGTTTCTTCACTATATTCAAATACAGTAAATAGGGTCATACTTTCTTTTAGTACCCATTCCAACCCATTTCTCGGGTCATAATCTCTTGCCAAAATGACCTTTATTTTATTTGGCAATGCGTCATAAAATAATTGGATAAATTCAGGGTTTTCAAAATCTGGGTTTCTTTCAGCCAAGCTGTACGCATTTTTAAGGACTGAAAGAAATTCACGGGGGCTTTGATTAGGTCTGCATTTTAGAGTTAAAATTGCTCTTTTCGCAGCTAGACTGGTACGGTGAGGCCCAAATTCGGATTTGACCTCAGAAACTACTTTACTCCATTTCCTTATACCAGATTCTTTTAAAGACTGGAAAAAATACCTATGTTTACTTTCAAAGACCCATGGAATCAACTCAATTTTCTGAGCATCTGAATCTATTCCCATTATTTCCACAGCTTCTTCAAACATCGATAAATGATTTATTATTCTTGATGATGCCTTAACATCAAAAATACCTACTGAAGTTTTGAGGAAATTAATAACTTTCGTTAAATCATTCACTTTATGATATTTCTTAATAGGCTGTGGCTGGCTAGAGTGATGTGATTTGAAATACTCCTGTGTAAGAAGTTTTACTCTTTTTTCATCATGAGATTTAGTTTCACTTTCACATTTGCTTTGGCTCTTCAGATAAACAGAGCTGTCAGAATTCAGTGATGTATAGCTTACAGCTTTCAAAGGGAACTTCTCTAACGAAGAATCTTTAACCCTTCGAACATCAGTTTCAACCTGACGTAACTCATCAGCGAATTTCTCATGTTCCCGTTTCATTCTCGCCAATTGTTTGTTTAGCCCCTTATTTAATTTGGATAATTGAGCAATCTCATCATACATTTGATCTTTTTCTTCTGCACACACCTTCAACTCCATTATCATTCGTTCTGACTCATCTTTTAATTTATTTACGGTTTCATGCAAGTCACAATTTTTATTTTCTAATCTGTCTCTGGTTTCTTTGTCATCATTCAATCTCTTGTTCATTTCTGCGATCAAGTATATGCATTCAGGCACAATTTTTAAAGCAAACATTTCTTTGTCCTTTTTATTTGTGGCCGCACTTATCTTTCGCAAACACTCAAGAAAATTTGATTGATCTGACCAGATTGAATCAATATAATTCGATATATTTGATTTCAATTCTTTTATCCATTCAAATAAATCGTCTGTGACGTGTAACTTGTCCTTTAGATAAGACATAACATCTATCAATATTATTTGATTAGTATGTATCTCTACATCTTCCTGAGTCTCAGATTCTGACTCTGACATTTTTACACTGTTTAGTAGATAACCGTAAAAACCACAAGTCAAAATACAACAAGGAATCAAAATTATATATATATTTTATCTCTGTCTAATCAGACAATTACTGACAATTATATTCCAAACAAAAACTACAATCTCGGACACAGTGCCTCCAATTTGTCGGATATAATCTCTGCACGTGAATACAACACGTTTGTATATATTGGATTTATCAGCCAAGCCTCCAATATGTCTATATTGGACTTACTGGACCTACCTCGGCAGTCGTCTCCAATATATCAGGGATTATTATTTCATAAGAAACTTATACGAGACACAAATATCAATCGTTTATATCTCTTAGAAATTATCCTGAATTCTTTTAATTGTCTGTGTTTTGCTTTAAAAAATACAATAATCAATAATCGGATAAAATATATATATATTTATTACGTATACAAAAGAATTTCAAATCTCATATCATAAACAAAAATTTATAAACCACAATCCAACAGCATATAAAAACTAGCTTCACAATATATGTATCTCCGGTTAGTAACTGCATATATGATTAATATCATTTACCTTATCAGTTAGTAACTAATACACAAATGGTTAATAAACATTTCTGCTTAATACAACATGCAATTCCCAGCAAACAATGTTTAACCAGCCAGCTCTTATAGATATATATATCTCTCTGCTACATGGATCAACAAAAGATGAGCTAATTTAATAATAAGTAATAAAACTTATTTAGTGAATCCTCCCCTAATCTCGAGAATTAAACTTCTAATCTTTTGCTTTTTATTTTGTAGTTATATAATTCCTTGCTTATTAATTTTAATCACAGTAATTTCCAAATTCAATATATATATTGGTATCAATCTTGCAACATGTCTTTAGGAATAAATCCTTATATCCACTTCTTCATATTTCTATCTGCAGAATAGAAAATACTTAGAATTTGGATTTTAACCTTATCCGAGAAGTCTCAGTCTACGTTGCAAAATCTCTACAAATATATTTTTACATTAATTCCTTATTTCATACATTACCTGTCCAATTTGGATGTTGATGAGTCTGCCTTGGAATTTTCTATGTGATGCTTTGTTTTGGAATATGTGAAAATTATCGATATTAGATAATCAATGCATGCGAGTTAGAGATTTGGTGAGAATATTAATTGCCTCATGTCTTGGGATCTGAGTGCATGGTGATGTGACTCTCTCCGCTGGAATCTCTGACTAACCTACCAAAAACTTTTTCCCGCTTATTATAGCCACACAGTTAATATTAATGATAATATAAATCATTATTTTTACTATCCTGTAGAGGGCAGTGTTGCACTTCTAATTTAATTCCAATTAATTCCCCAATTTCTTTTTCTCGGTCTTTATCTAGGGTCACAGGTCAGACTGGCTTAACAAAGAACCTTGTCTTCTAACTAGACTGTCTTGAGATTTATAGCTCTCCTCCCTTTTGGTTGCTAAGAGCCTTATCAGCTAAATTCTTTTCTGGTTACAGAATATTCTTCAGTGATTTCTTTTATTTATCAATTATACTTTCTACAATATTTATTGGAGTATATATTTCACTATTGTAATTATAATAAAAATACCTTGATTATAAACATATATTTTGTGAATATACTTTTATATTACAAAACATTTAACTCTTATTCCTATACCCAAAAGACAAAATCTCTTTTGTTTTAAAATTAAACAGACCAATAAATTTACTTATGACATGTCTTAGCATTATCTCACATTCATTCTAGGTTCCTTCATGTCTGGGACTTCTTAACCCAGGAATGAACTTTGTTAAAAAAATCTTGTTCATTTCTAAACCTAGAGAATACTTTGAAAGAAAAACTGTCTTTAAAACAAAATGGCTACAAGCATCCATTTTAAATTTGCCTTTTCTGTGTAATATACCCGACAGACTGTAATATTAGTGGCTTGTTATTTGACATTATCAGGGTTATTCAAAGAGAGTCAAACTGGCTTGCGAAATTGCACCGAACAGTGAATTTCTCTGTATGGTGCAATTTCGTGGCCATTCAGCTATTCAAAAGCTGTCAATTCGCCAAATATATATATAGGTGATCTTCGGCAGCAGTGAAATCCCCCATAGAGAAGCAATATTTAATCTATTCAGAGAACACCAAACAGCAACAAAATGTCAGTGAAATGCCCTGATGTTCGGTGGTTTCATTCGGCAGGTTTAAACAGTCGAATCCCATAGGTTTTAATGTAAAAAATATTCCTGGTTTTATTGAATATTTATTAAACCCTTTATTCTTTTAATCTGGGGTAAAAAGTCTCTTTATTTATTTTTAGAATTTTTTAGGCATCCTTTCTTTTTTAGTACCGTAATAGTGTAACAGACATTTTTAGTAGACCTTATATATAATTTTCAGGCCTTTCGTGCAGTAGTTATTTTGCAAACAGCTTTTAAATGTTACCGTTTTTTTCGTTTTTTTACCCCGTTTGTCGTCTTTTTCTAGCAACTGGTTGTAGCTCTGTTCGGCGGATCATCTGCTTTTTTTTAAGAATGCGTTCTGCTTTTTTTTTCTCCGGGCTTTGTAGTGGATCATTAGGTACATGCGGCTTTCTTTCGGTGGTTCTGTGGCAGTTTTCTGTTCGGCGAATTTTCCCTGCACTTCGGGGACCCTCCGATGAATGCTGAATTCACTGCAAGGTCGGGAATTTGATTCCGGTGCTCTTTGAATAACCCCTTATGTGTTACAAGTCCCAGTGTATCTGTCCTCTTCCTCAAACTATGATACGATGAATGTGTGTGTTATTGCTTTGGTCCTGTAATAAACTTTAATAAGGTAAAAATAAAAAAAACATTAACTGTCTCACAAACTATGTTTGCATGTTCTATAGTACATATTGTAATCTATTTCTCTAGTTTATTTTTTAAAGTGCCATTACTGCCAACAATGAAATGTTATTATTTTGTTTATTTTATGTTGCTGATATTTGACATTTAGGAAAAAACAAAGAAAAAAATCTTGTAGTGTATAGGAAATTGGTAACGTGATATATATATATACTGACACCTCTATGTTCCAGAAAGGGTATCTATTACCGTCGCTCAAGCTGTACCAAGGTGCTCCCCAATCACCTCAAAATCATACAAAATAAAAAAAGAATAAAACTTGCAGCGAGCATACAGTATCGCACACTCATGTGTACTTATCTTAGTTTTTATGGACAGTCTAGTTCTTGTTGTTAAAATAGGGTCCGCCTCTTGTGGGAGGACTCGAAATACAATCTCAGTTTGGATAATTCTTTTTCCAAATGCAGTCCAGAGCTTCCACACTCTTGTATGTTCACAACAAGATAATTGCTTATCCACAAGCCATACTTTCCCAATACACGAAACCTCAAAGAGAGCGGAGAGACACAAATCCCATGGCACAATATCGATCACTTTAAAAAGGTGTTTTAAAGTCGGTCTTACCCTTTTCTGGGCCTATGATGAGACCCCAATATATCCGTTTAAGCGTTGTTATTTCTGGCACAACCCCCACAAAGCCTTCCACCGATCCTGACTGCAGAAATCCAAATATGCTCAGCCAGACAAAGGGAGATAATCCGGTTCGATAAAAAACGGATTATTTATTAAATAAAAATCATCCTCTACATAAATTTAAACAAATAAAAGTAGGCCAGACGCGTTTCGCCAATTAGGGTTTCATCAGTGGCATTTGTAGAAGTCACAAGTCCTGTAGTGGTTTTAAACAGGTCCACTAGGACCATGTCGCTGTTAGGCAAACTCCTCCTCCAAAAGGGAAAAGGAGGGATATATACCAAAGTATATATCATGCAACGTAGGCGCCTAATGTCGGGTGATTGGTAATCAAGGTAGAGGGTGATCAATGTAGGTTAACTCAAAAGGAAGGAAAGGAGCTAATACATAGCGTGATGCTGCCCACGGGGAATGTACACAAACACCGGAAAAACAACCAAAAACGGTGTCAAACAAAGAATGAAAAATACAATAAAAATTCCTACAGCGCATCAATAAAGTGCATTACATGAGGCAGTCAATCAGTGATGGCAATGATGTGCAACAATCTCAATACATCTGTCATACACAATGTATGACTAGTGCATAAAGGTGCAATAGTGCGCATAAAGTCCAGTGCAAAAAATGTATATGACCAACAATAGCCTCTTCTTTAGTAAAGTGCAACAATCTGTTCCTTAATAAAGTGCAACTTTATCCAAAAGTGTATTCAAGTAAAGGGATGCATGCGGCAAAAAAATGTATGTATATATGAGGATATTTAAAAATTATCAGATGACACAGTTCTCCTTTAATCAGTAGGTTCGTATCCTCCTCCTCGTCTCTCAAAGACAAAAAAGAGGGTGGAGAAGTGGGGGAGAGAATATAATCGTGCAGATGGTCTCAAAAAGTGGAATAATATAAGGGGTCGTGGGGGATGTATACCACTTCCATTGCCAAGAGTCTATAGCTTTCCCGGCTCTGGGTTTAAATGCCTTCGGCCATGTAAAGGGTGGCGCTTCCCTTCTTTGGACCACGATACTGGCTGGGTAGACTAAACAGAAACGGAAGACAACACTTCCAGAGTGTAATACTTAGAACTGTTGTATTCTAACTGTTGAGCTCCACACCCTGGTCAGCTGGAAGTCATTTAGCAGCAGTAAAAAGGAATCTCTGCCTGCTTTTCAGTCTGAGGGAGATGCCTGTGTGGAAAGAAGCAAAGTGTTTTAAGTCCAAGCAGAAACAACAGTTCTAAATTTTTCTCGTGCGGCGGATGCTCAGATTTCAGGATTTCTTTCTTCTCTCATTTGCGTTCCACTGTGGATTAGTACTAGTTCCTGTTTCCTCCACTCTGCCAATCATTCCCCCACGAATCGGAAGGATACAATTGCACTAAGCATACCCCAGTGGGTCTATGCAGTAATCATACACAAAATACATAAATACTCTTCAGCACTCCCCCCTTACCCAATAATCCCACCCAGATGTGAAACCCTTAAATTAACTTTGGTCAACTCCAATCCCGCCTAATGTTATACTAAAATTGTATTAAAGGAAATGGCATATTTCAAATTCTTTATTCAGTCCTCTAGGTGTCAATGTATTAAAAATCATCTTCATTTTTTTTTGAGAAAGGATTTTACCAGGAAGGATACATTGAGATTTCTCTCGTTTTCAAGTATGTCCTGGGTGACGAGTCTGCACCGTTAGGTGTCTTGCCCAAGGACACTTACTGGAGAGGTGCTCTTGCTGGGATCAAACCCATGTCTCCACAGGCTCTCTCCACGCAGATCAGTGATGTTACCTCTACTCCACCCAGCCGGTACTTTCCTCCTGGTTAATTTGCTTAATGTAGTCCCCCCCCTCGCCAGTCCTTCTCCACCCTTTTCAGGGCGACGAACGAAAGTCTTTCCGGGGAGCAGTTATGTTTGTTGCTGAAGTGTGCCGAAACTGTGTGATCCAGGAAACCGTTCTTAATGTTCCTAATATGCTCCATAATTCTTACATGTAGTGGTCTGATGGTCCTACGAATATATCTCAGCCCACACGGGCAGGTTAATGTGTAGATCACGTTGTTGGACTGGCATGACAACACACGTTTGATTCTATAGGTGGTCTGATCCTCGATCTTATCAATATATCTCTTCTTCTGCCCTGCATTTCTACATGCCAGACATATTCCACAGCCATAAAAACCTTCAGGGATATCATATGGATCCTTTCTTTCCTTTCTTCTTCTTTCTTTACTTCTAACTATCATTTGTTTGATGTTTTGGCTACCACGATTAATAATCTTAGGTTTTTCCTCTAATATATCCTTTAACATGGGATCACTCATCAAGATTTGCCAAAACTTCCTAATAGCTCTGTTCACTTCCCTCATTTGACTGTTAAAATCGTAGATGAAAGTGACAGTCTCAGCCAATAGGTTCGTCTTATTTCTATATATCAATAGTGTTTTACGGTCTTTTTGTTTCACCTTCTGAGCTACGGTGAGTACACATTCTGCATTATAGCTTTTCTCCATAAATTCTTCAATCAATTTGTTTGCTTGTTTTTGATATATCCCCACATCCGTACAGTTTCTCCTAATGCGGGTGAACTGACTGTTCGGAACGCTCTCTAGCCATAAATTTGATTGACAACTTATAAACTCAATAAAACTATTCACATCAATTGGTTTAAAAAAGTTCTAATTTTTAAGCTATCTCCCTCAACATATAATTCCAAATCTAAAAAAGTCACTTTTTCCATACTGTACTGGGTATCCAACCTGATACCCCATGCATTCTTATTAAGACTAGTTAAAAACTCTACTAAATCTGCTTCGCCGCCTTCCCAAATAAAAACATATCATCAATATAGCATTTATAAAATACAAGGGGAGGTCGCCAACCTCGTGTTCCCCGTAGGAATTGGGATTCCTAAGATATGTATGCTCGCAATCCTTAAGGATCCCTTGATCCAAACCACCTTTTAAAAGGCAATTGAGATTTCCTTGTATTATCCTAGTAGGATCTCTTTTTATTCTCATATACAGTATATATATAGAGACCTCAGACCAGGTCATGTCCAGATACATGTATACAAACCAGAACATTCCCAGATACATATATATATATATATATATATATATATATATATATATGAGAGAGACATCAGACCAGAAAATTCCCAGATACATATATACAGACCAGAACATGCCCAGATACATACAGAGACCTCAGACCAGAACATGCCCAGATACATTTATACAGAGACCTCAGACCAGATCATGCCCAGATACATATATACAGAGACCTCAGACCAGAATATTTCCAGATACATATATACAGAGACCTCAGACCAGATGCCTGTCAAGTCTGTAAAGCCAGGGGTCAAGGAGAGGGAGTGGATGGTGGACCATGAGGAGGGTGATCGTGCTGACCTGGCCTGGCTGGCACCGGCTGCCGCAATGACCGATGCGGACTGGGAGCCACCATTTCAGGTGTAAGTGCCCCAGCCCGGCTAGTCTAGCGCAGGGGTGGATCCAGACACACGTTTCAGGGGGGGCATTCTACCAGTTTTGGCCAAGACCTGGTGTTGGGTTCGCAGTGACAGGTGGATATATTTGCCCCCAGCTCACATGGATATATATATTTGCCCCAAGCTCACATGGATATATATATTGCCCCAGCTCACATGGATATATATATTGCCTCAGCTCACATGGATATATTTGCCCCAGCTCACATGGATATATATTTGCCACAACTCACATGGATATATTTGTCCCCAGCTCACATGGATATATTTGCCCAAGCTCACATGGATATATTGCCCCCAGCTCACGTGGATATATTTGCCCCCAGCTCACACATGGATATATTTTCCCCAGCTCAAATGGATATATTTCCCCCAGCTTACATGGATATATTTGCCCCCAGCTCACACATGGATATATTTGCCCCAGCTCAAATGGATATATTTACCCCCAGCTCTCATGGGCATATTTGTCCCCTGCTCACATGGGTATATTTGCCCCAGCTCTCATGGGTATATTTGCCCCTGCTCTCATGGGTATATTTGCCCCCTTCTCATATGGATATATTCACCCCCAGCTCTCATGGGCATATTTGTCCCCTGCTCTCATGGGTATATTTGCCCCCTGCTCTCATGGGTATATATGCCCCCTGCTCACATAGGTATATTTGCCCCCAGCTCTCATGGGTATATTTGTCCCCTGCTCTCATGGGTATATTTGCCCCCTGCTCACATGGGTATATTTGCCCCCTGCTCACATGGGTATATTTGCCCCCTGCTCTCATGGGTATATTTGCCCTTTGCCCCCTGCTCACATGGGTAAATTTTCCCCCTGCTCACATAGGTATATTTGCCCCCAGCTCTCACCTCTCTGCTGCAGTCAGATCAGTGCTGCCAGGCTCACCGCCGTTCCTCTACTACTCCCCGCAAGGCGAGTGGTGGCTGACAATGCAGCTTTACCGCTCACCTGGGAAGGGAACCACGTGACCCAACCAGCCAAATTCTCGCGAGATCACTCGCTGGTCAGGTCACGTGGTACCCATCCTTCCCAGACGAGCGGCAAAGCTGCATTGCCAGCCGCCGCTCGCCTCGCGGGGACTGGAGAGTAACGCCGGCGGCAGCGATTTTCTCCCTGGATCCACCCCGGGCTGGTGCCCCCTCAAACCTGGCAGAAGCCAGACAGTAAGGCGGCCGCTTGTGCCGCCTTACGTTAGCGCCAGCCCTGTTACCATCCTGTACCTTCTTTATCCTCTTTCTTTTTTTGAACGCCCCTCCACCTCGGGATTAGGGATGAGCCGAACACCCCCTTGTTCGGTTCGCATTCGAACTCGAACAATTTCAAAAGTTCGAGTTCGAACGCGAACACGAACCAAACTCAATGCAAGTTAATTGGACTCAAAAGTTTGATTTTTAGAGTGCCCTGCAATAGGACATATATGCAAGATATTTGCCATTAAAGGTGTATGGGGGTCCGGGTAGTGCCCTGGGGGACAGGAAAGAAGCACAAAAAGTTTTAAAAAAAACTTTTTTAAAGGGACAGTGAGTTTTCCATGAAATAAGGGTTAAAAATGAAAAATTCCTTCAAATATCGTGCCTAGGAGGTCCCCATAACCTGCCCGTGAAGTGGCGGATTTGTAGGATGTATAGAAACATTTAAAAACAAAAAAATTACGTTTCAAATGATGGTAAACGGTTTTCCTTTAATCTATTCATAAACAACTGCTTGGGGCGGCAGTCTGTATTGAAAGAGGAGACAATTTAGGACACGCAGAACAAGTTTAGTGATTTTTTTGGCTAAATCATGGTGAAACTTATGCAGGCTTTGGATGAAAGTAACAATAGGTGCTTTAAAATTGGGCCTTTAGTGTCAGCAACAGTGCCGTCACACCGTAACCCCTCTGTGGTATTGTGGAAGAGTGCAGGGTTGGACCCTGCGGTCCAAAAAATTAAGATGATATAAATCTGGTAATATAGGCGTCAGTGTCAGTGCACCCAAATATTATGCCTTTGGTGCCTGCTAGTGCCTTCACACCGTATCCCTCTGAGGTATTGTGGAAGAGTGCAGTGGTGGAGGTTTTGTGAATGCAGAGGAGATCCCCGATCTATTCCGTTACGTCAGCATCAGGGGATTGATAGCTGCTGATCCAGGACTGATTCATTTTTATAAATGTCAGCCGGTCTACAGAGTCGGTGGACATACGCACTCTTTTGTCTGTGACAAAACCTCCAGCGGCACTGAACTTCCTTTCAGAAAGCACACTGGATGAAGGGCAACCTAGTAGCTGCATAGCATATTGGCTACGTTCTGGCCAGTGATCCAATCTCAACACCCAGTAAGCCAGTGCGTCATCTGCTGGAAAGGTATCCAGGTCTGTCCTTGCCCCTAGATAGTCCTGCACCATACGGTGAAGACGCTGGCAATGGGTGCCTGCATTTGACGTCCCTGGGCGTCATGGACTAAAAAAATTAAAAAGGCATCAGTCAGGCGGCCCCGGCCTTCACCACTCTTCCTCTGATCATGCGCAGCCTCAGAAGCACGTGTGTCATCACTTGGTAACCTACCAGTGCCTGGAGATGTGTTACACAAGTGTCGCTTTAGAGCGTCCTCAAGTTTTTTCATCCTGTCCTCCCTCTGTGTGGGCAGGATGAGCTCTGCAACTTTACCCTTGTATCGTGGATCAAGAAGGCTTGCCAACCAGTAATGATCCCTCTCCTTGACAGCACGAATCCTGGGGTCCTTTAGCAGGCTTTGCAGGATAACGGAGCCCATGCAGCATAGGTTGGAGGTGGCATTAGCTTCCGAGTCTTCCTGGTCAATGAGGATGACCCCATCGTGCACTTCCTCCTCCCAGCCACGTACTAGTCCTTGGGTTTCTGGGCACACAAAATCCTCCCTTGAGGAATCCCCACCTTCAATGCCCCCACTACTTAAATATTCCTCCTCATCCTAGTCCTGTCTGATCTGAGGAGGACCCGCAGGAATGCTGTCTGCGGAAAGACTGGGGCCTTGAGAGATAGGGAAGGCCTCCTCTTCCTCCCGCTGCTCTGCCTCTAGAGCCACATCTATAATTCCCCACAGAGTGTGCTCCAGCAGGAACACTAAAGGAATTGTGTCACTGATGCATGCACTGTCCCTGCTCACCATCCTCGTTGCCTCCTCAAATGGTGACAGTACAGTGCATGCATACTTGATCATCAGCCACTGCGGGGGGGGGGAACCAAGTTGACCTGAACCTGTCCTTCTGCCATACTCACACAGGTACTCGTTGATGGCCCTCTGCTGCTTGTGCAGACACTGCAGCATTGCTAATGTCGAGTTCCACCTGGTGGGCATGTCACAGATCAAATGGTTTGTGGGAAGGTGGAATTCTCTTTGAATTTCTGCCAGGCGAACACTTGCTGGGAATGACCGTCTGAAGTGGCTGCAGAATTTTCTGGCCTGTCTGAGAAGCTCTGCCAGCCCTGGGTACCAGGTTAGGAAACGCTGTACCACCTGATTTAGGACGTGTGCTAGGCATGGTACATGCGTCAACTTACCCTGGCGTAGGGCGGAGAGAAGGTTGCTGCCATTATCACAGACGATTTTCTGGCCCGGTGTGGCTCCTGTCCCCTAAACAAACCAGCTCAAGCACAGTATGGCATCTTTTTGCTTGAGCCATTGCATAGCCCCTGCCACTTAAACTCGGTTAAACTGCCACTTCGCCAGAGACAGAGAAGGAGGAGGAGGAGGAGGAAGAGGGAGAGTTGGTGGTGGAGCAGACAGACCTCATACAAGCAGCTTTCTGGAGGCGTGGTGGATGAACAAGCTCCAGCACAGAGCCCCGTCTTGGATCCCTCACAGCTGCAATCAGAGTTACCCTGTGTGCCAAGAAGGAAATGTAACGACCCTGTCCATGCTTGCTGGTCCACGTGTCTAAAGTCATGTGGACCTTGCTGCTGACTGCCTTTCCCAATGACTCCATAACATTGTCTTCCACGTGCTGGTATAGTGCTGGAATGGCCTTCCGTGAAAAGAAATGGCGTTTTGGAACCTGCCACTGTGGTACAGAACATTCAGCAACTTCACGGAAGGAAGCAGAGTCCACCAGCTGGAAAGGCAGCAGCTGTAATGCGAGTAATTTTGCTAAGCTGGCATTTAGACGCTGTGCTTGGGGATGGTTGGGACTATATTTTTCCTTACACTGCAGCAGCTGGGCCAACGTAATCTGACTGCGTAAATCTTCAACTGATGGGATGCTGTCACATTGTGAGGAAGGACCTGGTACATCCATTACTGTAGCATCATCCCTGTCAGTGGAGGTTGGAGTCAATGACATGGCAGGACATATAGTGGGGGAAGAGTCAGGTGAGGAGGAGGACCTATGCAAAGTGTTGCGCCAACGGGATGTATGGCAGGTGGTCATATGTCACCTCAAACACGTGGTACCCAAGCGTCCGGTGTCTTTCCCACGCTTGATCCTCATTTGACATAGATAAAAAATAGCAACGGTGTGGTCTGCTGCACATTTCTTAAAGAACTCCCAGACCCAGTCTTAAGTCCCTTAAAAGTTCCCTATTAACATACCTCAATACGGAATGCACCTGTAAACATGTAACATAATGACTTTATTTCCTACATATTTATTTTTCTGTTAATCTGTATATTTGGCTTTGTGTTAATATCTTGCATTTTACTATTTTGTATTTCTGTAACCACTCAATGTTCTTGAACCCAGGACATACTTGAAAACGAGAGAAATCTCAATGTATCCTTCCTGGTAAAATCCTTTAGAAATAAATAAATAAATAAAACAGCAGAGTTCCTGGATGTGTGCTTTGAGACAACAGCGCTCTGCACCTGAGCAGCTCTGACATCTGATGCCTTGGACTGGCTAGTGCTACGGTTGATTCTAGAGGACGTTGTGCCTTGTGTTTGTTGTGCCTCCTCCTCACTTGACTCCTCTGTTCGATCAAGCACACAGGTGGAGTCAGTGACCTCATCATCATTGTCATCACCCCCTATCTCCTCGTTACTGGAGCCAACTTGGCAGTATGCTGCACCTGCTGGGGCAACATGATTGCCAGTTATTTGCGTGTCATCACTGGCACCCCCTTCCTCTAGGTTGATTATACTCCCTTCCTCAACCTCAGAGATTGAATCAGAGCACTGTAGTTGCTGTGCATTCTCAAGCAGCATGTCACTGTCGTTGTAGTCAAACAATTCAGCTGACTCCTCCGTGTGTGATAGTGAGGCTACGGCAGGAGTAGCTGTGGACATGGAGGCTGCATTAGATGCTTTGGCAGCTGAGGTGGACTGTAAAGCACTACAAGCCTGGCTGGCAGAGGACTCAGAGGATGAGGATGGCCTGGTTAGCCAATCCACCAAATCCTCTGTATGTTGCTGCTGCTTAAGACGGCCAGCACCAGTTAGAAAGGACAAGCGTGCCTCTGCAGAGGATGCACCACGTCCACGATGACCAGAGGCACAGCCTAACGACACAGAGGCTGCTTGCCCTCTTATCTGTGTCTGGGAGCGTCTGCCTGTCCTTTTTGGTCTTTCTGACATGGTGAGTGATATATAGATTAAAGATATACAGAACTCTGATTCAACTCTGGTATAAAGATTAAAGATTTCCAGAACTCTGGTATAACTCAGTGAGACACCCTGATAGCTGGCAGCCAGTGACAAGACACAGATTAAAATTCCCAGAAACCTCCTATAAATCAGTGAGACCCCCTGATGGGTGGCAGTGACAAGACACAAATTACAATTCCCAGAAACCACCAAGTCAGTGTCAGTGAGACCCCCTGATAGGACCCCCTGATAGCTGGCAACAGTGACAAGACACAGATTACAATTCACAGAAATCTGCTAGAAGTATGTGGGACCCCCTGATAGCTGGCAGTGAGAAGACACAGATTACAACAATTCCCAGATATTTTGTAGAAATGAGACTCCCACAATTGTTCGTGGCAGTGAGAACACAAAGATTACAACAATTCCCAGATATTTTGTAGCAGTGAGACCCCCTCAATAGCTGGTGGCAGACTGGCAGTGAGAACACACACTAACACAACAATCTCCTCTCAAAAAACACGTGCTGGGGCTGTGTGAAGCCTTATATAGTGTGCTGCGGGACTTAGCTCTGTGAGCCCATGATTGGGCAAAATTTGCCCAATCAGGACTCTGAGCCGTGATTGGCATAGTCTTGCACCTGTCTTGCACCTAAACTGTGGTCAGGTGCAGGCTGTAGCCAAATACAAGCTTCAGGCCAGTGGAACAGTGCATTGTGGTCCATTGTGGTGCATTGTGAGCGAACATGCTGCGAACACGCTGAAATGATTGAAGTTCACGAACATACGAACTGACGATGTTCGAATCGAACTCCGAACACATCGAACCGAACAGCTCATCCCTACTCGGGATCCTCGTCTGGCCTTTCTAATGTTCTTTTTATTACCCCCCGACTTTTTGTTTACTTGAGCATCCAGTTCGAGGGGCACCCCCCCCATGTTTGAGGTGGGTCCCCTTTTGACATTGATATTTGACATTTGCTTTGCTTTTCTCTTGTATGTTTAATTTACTCTACCTGTGTCAGGCATTTATCCTACGAGCAGGGCCGTCTGTTCCTTATGTGCTTTTGTTATGTCTCATGTTTGTTCTGTCTCATTGTAAAGAGCTGCATATTCTGTTGGTGCTATATACAGTTGTGTTCAAAATTATTCAACCCCCAATGCAGTAAATGGTTTTAGGGAATTTAGTGTACATTTGTAATTGTATTCAGAATGAAATCCTACAAGGACTTTTTAAAGAACCATATGCAACTAAAATTACATCAATTGGTTTTGTAATACAGTAGTAAATGTTTCTTTTGTGAATTCTTCATTGACACAATTATTCAACCCCTTAAAGACTACCACTCTGAAGAACAGAGGTTCATTCAAGTGTTTTCAATCAGGTATTGAAAACACCTGTGGATGTCACGGAGCAGCAATAAAGCATAATAAGCACCAATTAGGCAGCTTTAAAATGACTGTGATACTCAGCTCCTTCTAGACATTTACTGGTGTGGTTACAAACATGGTGAAGTCAAGAGAAGGGTCCAGGAAGACAAGAGAAGAGGTGATTACTTTTCACAGGAAGGGCAATGGCTATAAGAAGATTGCAAAGATGTTAAACATACCAAGAGAGACCATAGGAAGCATCATTCGCAAATTCAAAGCAAAGGGCACTGTTGAAACGCTACCTGGTCGTGGCAGAAAGAAGATGCTGACTTCGACTGCTGTGCGCTACCTGAAGCATAGAGTGGAGAAAAGTCCCCGTGTGACTGCTGAGGAACTGAGAAAAGATTTGTCAGATGTGGGTACTGAAGTTTCAGCTCAGACAATACGGCGCACACTGCGTAATGAAGGCCTCCATGTCAGAACTCCCAGGCGCACCCCCTTGCTGTCTCCAAAGAATAAGAAGAGTCGACTGCAGTATGCCAAAAGTCATGTGGACAAACCACAGAAGTTTTGGGATAGTGTTCTGTGGACTGATGAAACAAAATTAGAACTGTTTGGGCCCATGGATCAACGCTATGTTTGGAGGAGGAAGAACAAGGCCTATGAAGAAAAGAACACGTTGCCTACTGTGAAGCATGGCGGGGGTCAATCATGCTTTGGGGCTGTTTTGCTTCTGCAGGTACAGGGAAGCTTCAGCGTGTGCAAGGTACCATGAATTCTCTTCAGTACCAGGAGATATTGGATGACAATGTGATGCAGTCCATCACAAACCTGAGGCTTGGGAGACGTTGGACCTTTCAACAGGACAATGATCCCAAGCATACCTTCAAGTCCACTAGAGCATGGTTGCAGATTAAAGGCTGGAACATTTTGGAGTGGCCATCGCAGTCACCTGACTTAAATCCGATTGAGAACCTCTGGTGGGACTTAAAGAAAGCAGTTGCAGTGCGCAAGCCTAAGAATGTGACTGAACTGGAGGCTTTTGCCCATGACGAATGGGCGAAGATACCCGTAGCTATGCTTCACGTTTAAAAGCTGTTATAACTGTAAAAGGATGTTGTACTAAGTACTAAGATTGAATGTCACTTGGGGGTTGAATAAAACTGATAATGATGTGAGCACAGAAAAGACATTTGTGGTTATTTCATTATAAATGTTATGTTATATTTGTCTGACCTACACGTGCCTATTTGATTTAATTGTAAGCAAGATGACTGAATGATCAAAATCAATGTCAAACTGGCCAAAACACTCAATTTCAGTGGGGGTTGAATAATTTTGAACACAACTGTAAGTGACTGTATCTGTAATGGCATCACTAGGTGTATCCATTTTGTGATCTTTTGTGTTGTTAACTGCCCCCCACAGTACCCTTACATCGCTTGCTCCACATTGTGTTTATCGCCATATTGCAATCTATGGGTCGATCACTGAATTAATTCATTGTATTGTATGGATAAAGGACATCACCAGGGGGTAGAATAGACGTCTTTAAAGCCCCCTGTCATATCTCATTCAGCAGTAATGAATTTGAATCTCAGATAGCCTGGAGAACAATACGCCCCCTGCTGCCTTATCTAACCATTCTCTTCTCCACCTCATTAACTAATAAATGTTGTAGATTAGATAAACCATAGCAGTAAAGTAAAGCATTTGCACTGATTTGGATAAATGTTGCATAATGGAAAAAATTCACAAAATAGAAACAGATAAAAAAAACTAGCTTTATTTTTCCTCTTTAAATGTAAATACACAGAAATAAACCCAGCAGCAGATGCTTTATAAGGTGGTTGTAAGGAGCGTCGCCGACGGCGTAAGAAAAAGCCTAGCGCTGCCTCATAGTGATGAGACTCTCAAGTATTGCCAGTATTCACCTCCTACCATGCAGCGCTCAGGTGTTGTTTAAGTCAACTGATGACCCTTCATAAAACCAGGCCACACCCGAAGCCCAATGCTTCCACATTGCCTTGGAATCTCCAAGCTGCTAGGAGCTGAACTTGTTCATCCCTTACCTGAATTCTGGATCCATATATTCATCGCTGGATCTCCTTTCTCAACCCTCCTGATTTATTATTCACAAGCTTCCTGGATAATCCCTATTGCTACGGACCTCTACTTTAATTCTGGACTTCTTATCCTCCTGGATCTCTCAAGTTTACCTTCTGGATTACAAGGATTTGCCTATAACTCTAAGGACTCAGATATATTCATATATATAATTTAAGTATTCTCTGCTTCTGTTTTCCCATTGTTATGATCTGCAGTTTCTCCCTATATTTAGTATTTTTCTGCTTTAGTCTGTTTATCCCTCTTATGTATAGTTTAATGTTCTTTATCCATTAATATTATTCTCTGCTTTAGTTCTGACTCTAGGCCTGTAACCTGTGTATACATATATATAATATATCTCTGCTACAAAGCCACAGTGTGGCATAGCATTGATTTTAGGGTTCTGTGTAATAACAGCTCCAGGATGCATAAAAGTGAGACAGAGGTCATTTGCATATCCTACCCAGAGTTCCTTGCTGCATATGGGGAATGTGGCACAAGAGCTCTGGGATGCAATTCATCAAATTGCTGTGATGTGCAAGTGGCTTCTGCAATATTAAACACACTATATATAATATATAATATATATATATATATATATATATACAATCTCTCCTTCCCTATTCCTTAGCTTTCCTTCTCTCCTGGAGATACATATATCTATTTCTCCTCTATTCAGTATCTGTGTCTGCATCGCTCTTATTTTGCCTTTCTATCTTTTCTTCTAGTTTATATCCTTATCTATTGTTATTACTTATTCAGTATTCTCCTACTTCTCTCGCTTACCCCTCCTAGATTCTGTTGTTGCCACGGCCTATTTCTTTTGTGCCTTTACAATAAAATATATATATATATATATATAATCTGGTTTGCTAGTCTTATTCATTGCACATTGGCTCGCACCTTCCGTCCCGGAACCTGTATCCTGACAGTGGTTTGGCTTATGATGCAAACTTAATCTAGTTGAAGAAACACGGAGGCTTCAGTATCTACAGTATGGGTGCACCAATATATGTAGGAAGAGCCAATCAATATGGAGCTTTCGTATTTTCTCTGCATTCCTGAATGCGGAGAAAATACAAAAGCTCCACATTGATTGATTCTTCCTACATATATATTGGTGTACCCATAGATACTGAAGCCTCCGTGTTTCTTAAATTTTATGTTCTTTGGGAGCGTGGACCTTCTCCTGGGAGTCGACTTCAGTACAAAAGCTGAGTATTACTCTATCCTACTTAACAACACCTTATTGTTATTTGTAATATAAGTAATCTAGTTACAGTTTATGTAAGTGGTAGTGTCCCATAATGTGTTATGTTACATAGTATGTTTTTATACATTCAGTACACATTTAAAAATATGCATTGGCTTCTATTTGGAAGGGCCAAACACCAGATCCCACATGATCAAAACTCAACATGTGAGTAGTAGTTTGTGTTTGTGTGTGATGATCCAGTAGATTCACTGCTTAAGGGGTTATTCAGAGAAAACCGTAATATCAGCGAAATTGTGGTCCTCTCTCCTTTAGCACCCTTCGGCGACCTCAATTCGCCAACCCTGAGGCTGGGTGGAGTAGAGGTAACATCACTGCTCTGCATGGAGAGAGCCTGTGGAGACATGGGTTTGATCCCAGCAAGAGCACCGCTCCAGTAAGTGTCCTTGGGCAAAACACCTAAAGGTACATACTTGCCACCAGGACATACTTGAAAACAAGAGAAATCTCAATGTATCCTTCCTGGTAAAATCCTTTCTCGAAAAAAAGCCAACTCAGTATTCACTGCAGGGTCCCCAAAGTGCGCCGAATCGATCCACCGAACACCCCCCATAAACTCGCTGAACAAAACAAAAAGCCACTGAACGCATCTGATAAAATCGCAGAAAAATCACTGAACGCATCCGACAAACCACTGAAAAATAACGCAATCGATCTGATAAACCGCCGAACGCAGCCGACAACCCACTGAACACCGCTGGAAGAAGCTGAACATCCGCCGAACCGGGGAAAATAAATAAATTTAAAAAACACTAACTTGTGGAGATAATATATAAGGTCCTATGAATCAGGGGCGGATCCAGAGACTAGTCTCGGGAGGGGCACTGACAGAAAATAAGGTGTTTTAGCAGAGAGCCCGACTCACGAGAATTTACAGAGGGCCCGGCTCACAGGAGCTTACAATCTAGAGGAGCAGAGGGCCCGGCTCACAGGAGCTTACAATCTAGAAGAGCAGAGGGCACCCAGGAGCTTACAATCTAGAGGAGCAGAGGGCACCCAGGAGCTTACAATCTAGAGGAGCAGAGGACACCCAGGAGCTTACAATCTAGAGGAGCAGAGGACACCCAGGAGCTTACAATCTAGAGGAGCAGAGGGCACCCCGGATTTTACAATCTAGAGGAGCAGAGAGCCCCCAGCTCACACATGGATTTGCCCCCAGCTCATGGATTTGCCCCCAGCTCACACATGGATTTGCCCCAGCTCACACATGGATTTGCCCCAGCTCATGGATTTGCCCCAGCTCACACATGGATTTGCCCCCAGCTCACACATGGATTTGCCCAGCTCATGGATTTGCCCCCAGCTCATGGATTTGCCCAGCTCATGGATTTGCCCCCAGGTCATGGATTTGTCCCCAGGTCATGGATTTGCCCCCAGCTCATGGATTTGCCCAGCTCATGGATTTGCCCCCAGGTCATGGATTTGCCCCCAGCTCATGGATTTGCCCAGCTCATGGATTTGCCCCCAGGTCATGGATTTGCCCTCAGGTCATGGATTTGCCCCCAGCTCATGGATTTGCCCAGGTCATGGATTTGCCCCCAGCTCATGGATTTGCCCCCAGGTCATGGATTTGCCCCAGCTCATGGATTTGCCCCCAGGGCATGGATTTGCCCCCAGCTCATGGATTTGCCCCCAGGTCATGGATTTGCCCAGCTCATGGATTTGCCCCCAGCTCATGAATTTGCCCAGCTCATGGATTTGCCCCCAGCTCATGGATTTGCCCCCAGCTCATGGATTTGCCCAGCTCATGGATTTGCCCCAGCTCATGGATTTGCCCAGCTCATGGATTTGCTCCCAGCTCATGGATTTGCCCAGCTCATGGATTTGCCCCCAGCTCATGGATTTGCCCAGCTCATGGATTTGCCCCCAGCTCATGGATTTGCCCCCAGCTCATAGATTTGCCCCCAGGTCATGGATTTGCCCAGCTCATGGATTTGCCCAGCTTACACATGGATTTGCCCAGCTTACACATGGATTTGCCCAGCTCTCACCTGGATATTGCTCCAGGCCTCCAGCTCCGGGCCTCCGGCAGGGGTTGAGGGGACCCAGATGCCGGGCAGCGCGGGAGTGCCTGCCCGGTCCTGAAGAGTCCGTCCTGTTGAAGGTGATGCGACTGCGTGGCGTGCGTGCGCAGGTCACGCGGTCCGGCCATTCAGGTGGTACAGAGACTCAGTACCACCTGATTAGCCGGACCACGTGACCGGCTGCGCCTGCACGCAGCCGCTTCCCTTTAACAGAACGGACTCTAAAGGACCGGGCAGGCACTCCCGCGCTGCCCGGCATCTGGGTCCCCGGCTCAAATCTCGGGGGGGGGGGGCAATTGCCCCCTTGCCCCCCCCTGGATCCGCCCCTGCTATGAATAACAATAAAAAGGTCTGTTACAGAATAATAATAAAAAAAACAGGAAAATGCCTAAAAAAAATCTAAAAATCAAATTATTATAGAGACTTTTGCTGCAAATTCAAAAGAATAAATGGTTAAATAAATATTTAATTAAAACAGGGAATTTTATTTACATTGAAACCTATGGGGTTCGCCTGGTTAAACCTGTCGAATGAAACAACTGCAAATCTGGGCATTTAGCCAACTTTTCTCTCCTGTTCAACATTCTCTGGATAGATTAACCAAACCATTGTTTTTCTACGGGGGCTTTCACTGCCACCGAAGTATCTCGCTGGCAATTCGCCATTATTTGGCGAATCACCTGCTGTTTGACTAGCCAAATTGCCAAGAAATTGCACCCATACAGGTCTATTCAGGGAAAGGCGAAAACCAGAACTGGCAGGAGAAGAGAAAAATCTAGAATAAATAGCCGATTTGGAAAGTGAGATAAATGGGAGAATTTGGCTATTTTGGCCTAAAATTTTCACTTCTCCAGTCATTCTCCTGAGTTTCACCTTTCTTTAAATAGACCTGTTAGTGTTGTATTTCTCCTGTGAGATTTGTGCATTAGTGAATGTGTTCACCATCTCATATGTGTTCACATGTTTGATGTTGGGAATTGCGTTTTGCAAATTATCTTTTTGTCCATGACTGGAATGTTTATTTTCCAGGTATTAGTCAATTGATACATTCCTGATTATTTTGTGAACTCTTTTTACCCAGAATATTTTTTGTTTTATTGTGTATTTGGTTTGCTGATCTCAGCTCATTTTGCCACGGTTCTGCCAGTGCCCTCCAACTTTTCTGATTTCATAGTTTTGAAGACTGATAGTTTCCTGTATTTGGTATTCAATATTTCCTCATTCTTTTTAGCTCCTCCGCAGTGGTGTAGCGTGGGTTGTCAGCGCCCAGGGCAAGGCAGGAATTGTGCACCCCCCCAACCTGTGGACATGGTAACACACCATGATTCCATTCCACCAGTAGAGTATTGACCCCCTTATCCCCCAAGCACATGTATTGTATATTAACAATATAGTGATATAATAAAAAATGAAACACACATGCCCCCCAAGCTACGCCACTGCTACCAGTCACCCTGTCCCAGTATACCCTAGCATAGTTCCACTCTCACACTATACCCAGTCACCCTCACTCAGTACCCCCACTTTCTCCCAATACCCCCAAGTACCTCCAGTCACTCTCTCCCAGTACCCCCAGTCACTCTTAGTACCCCCACTTTTTTCCCAGTACCCCCAGTCTCTCTCTTTCCAAGTACCCCAGTCATTCTCTCTCCCAGTACCCCCAGTCACTCACTCTCTCCCAGTACCCCAGTCACTTTCTCTCTCCAAGTACCCCCACTTTCTCCCAGTACCCCAGTCACTCCCTCCAAGTACCTCATTCACTCCCTCCAAGTCCCCCCCAGTCACTCACTCTCACTCTTTCTCTCTCCAAGTACCCCCATTTTGTCCCAGTACCCCAGTCACACTCTCTATCCAAGTATCCCCAGTCACTCTCTCCCAGTATCCCCAGTCATTCTCTCCCCGAACCTCCACTCGCCCTCTCCCTGTACCCCCAGTACCCCCTCACTGTGTGGTGGTCACGCTGCTCTGGTGTCATACAGTGTCAACTACCTGCGTAGAGTTGCTGGTGGCCCAGGGGGGAGCTGTCCAGGGGGCTTAGTGGAGACCGGATTTTAAATGTGCTGCAGGGCAGGCGCCTCCCTCCTTCCTGTTCAGCGGCTGCAGGGCTGCCAGTGGTGGGGAGGGCTGGAACAGGGCTTCAAGGGGGGCTTACAAGCGTGCTACAGGCTGTTCCGTTGAATAATGCTGCGCTGCTTCATGTGACTCATGTTAGCGTTAAGGACAGGATCAGAATTTTCTGTCCTGGTCCTCCCTTCTGGACTCTGAGTGCTAAGTCACCACCGACTTGGCAAAACTTGCGGACACCTTGCTGATTCCTGCAGGAAAATATTAGTGGTTCGAATTTCTTTTGAAATTTTGCGCTCCCTAAAAAAAAGTTGCCCCCAAGGCCCCCCCACGCTACACCACTGCTACTCTGGGCTTTTTCTTCCTCCTAGATATGGTGGTTTTGCAGTAAATGTAGCCATGGTAAGGGGTAGTTATATGACTATCCTATTTTCTTAATTTCTGTTCTTTTGTCTGGTGTGAAGGGTTCGTTGTTTCTTGTGTAAAGTCCTTACAGCAATCATTTTCATGTAGGCTCTGCAATCATTAACCCTTTTCTTTTAACGTATTGTAAAGCTTAGTGGCAGTTTAGTTACTGAGGTTAACGTTCAGTGAGGTTTCTGTTCTTTTATATATGTGAGTTCTACATAGTTTGACCCATACACGTTTAAGTCCTTCCACTTTATACATGAGTTTACTGCTAAAATTGTAGTAATTGCTGACGCAAACACCTACTTATTATCAGGAGATATAACATTTTAATGAGGAAGATTAATGCAAGCAGTATTATCACCTTTAGTTTTAGCAAAGCTTGGATACAATTTACCAGGGTCTCAGCTGGAATACCAAATTTAAGAAACACTCTACTCATCCTGCCCACTTTAAAAAGCTAAAGTGGCCAGGTTTTTGTAGAGTCTCCCCTCCCCCATCCCCATCTGCCTCTCCTTGGCTGAAAAGCAGCAGGAGGGGCTTGGAGCTGCTCAGTAGAGTGGTCTATTGGTTACAATTGTTAGGTACTCACTCTGTAAAGAGGTGCCGTGAAGTGGCGAGTGAGCTTACGTTGCAATGGCCAATGAAACAAACAAAAACCTCAGTTTTGTTGTACATGGAACACATAGAAACGAGCGCAGATGACACCTTTTTTCCTTGTTATGTTTTATACATTAACTGGGCTGTTACTCCTGGAAGTTGCTGCCGCTCCGGTGAGTATGGGCGCGACGCCATTTTTTCTGTACTCTACTCATCCTGCCCACTTTAAAATGCTAAAGTGGCTAGGTTTTTGTAGAGTCTCCCCTCCCCCCATCCCTGCTGTCCCCATCTGGCAGACATGCTGGGTGAAATGGAGGAGTTTCTTCCAGCCCATAGAATCACAAACAGCCAGGATTTTGAATTTCCCAGCTGTTAGATACCAGATTGGTCACTCGTGACATTAGCATGAAGAGAGCAAGCTGATGTCACCCTCTGATGCCGCCTGTAGTACGAGCATTCTCAGAGAGGCAGCTTATTAATTGGATCCAGGGCCGGCGCTATTGTAAGGAAGCACAGGCACGTAAATCCTCTTCCCTGGTCACTGCTGGCTGGGGATTTTGTTCTAGTGCCACCCATTATTTAAACTATCCTACCCTTGTGGCTGGAGCAGCTCCTTCACTTCCGGCCTGGTGAGGGGGAGGGCGCTCCGGAAGCAGCAGCAGAGCCTGGCTGGGCCATGTGGTGCCTCATGATGCTCCTCTTACAAATGAGAGAGTGAGGAGATCAGCCAGCTCCTGCCCTGCAGCAGCAGAGATCCCAACAGGCCAGGTGAGTTATCATACTGCCTGCCCAGCTGCCCTCCATCTGCCCCTCTCCCTTTAATGACATCACCCCTCACTGAGATGCCGAGATAGTGACCCCCCCCCCCCTCTACACACACAGCAAAAGTGTCTACCCTGCTGTGAAGGAGAATCTTCTGTCTTTAACTCCTGGGACCAGGTATCTGAGCACCACATTACAATGTGCTCCTTCAACTGTGCTCTAATGCCATCCTTCCTGCTGCTCTGTATGATCTGTCATTGTGCTGTAATTCATATAGAGGACCTTTATAGCAGAGCAGCAGGAAGGATGGCATTAAAGCACAGCTGAAGCACATTGTAATATGGTGCTCAGATACCTGTGTAGCGCTCACTCCCGGAGGAGCTGCTGAATTTAACCTCAGGTTAGTCTCTCCGCACTAGGGAATAAATATACACCAGCACTGTTGTGGATTTTATAGATTATATACTTAACTGGTCTGAATAAAGCGGCATATATATGTAAGCACGGTATATAGAAAACAGGATTTCGGAATGCGAGAAACACGCAGCGGTAAAATAAAAGTTTAACCCCTTCGTTTCTGGAGTGTAAGTCCCGTACAGGTTATGTCCCAAAAGGTGTGTGTGTGTGAGCTCAGGTACCCGGGTACTATATTCGACTGGCCAGTGAATGGATTTTGTAAATCTTCGACTAGTCACGTTGGGGCCCTGTAATTAAAAAGCAATACTGCAGCGTGCTTCATTAAACTTTGACTGTGGCCTGGAAGGCCTCTCACCCATCCGCCAGACAATCTGTTCCGCTGCCCAATCAAGGACGTCTCCCCGCTGGATTATACTGGAACTCTGTGCCACCGTATCCGCTTCTCCTGCTTGTCTGTCTTCTACAACAAGATTTACGGCCTACCGCCTGCACTCCCAGTGGATCATCGTGGTCTCCTTACTCGGGGTCCAATCTGGAACTCTGTGTCTGCGCAAACCTCTCAGCGGTGGATTACTAGGTCTCTGGCAAGTCACTGTATTGATCCCCAGCGTCCGCAAGGCAGCGCCTGCTCTCCGGCCTGGTAACAATCGCTCACAGGCTTCACGTGCGTCTTACTCTGTTCACCGCTCGGCTCACACTGGCTCTCCTCCGACGAGGCTGCGGATGTCCTTTCCTCTTTCCCCACCCACTTCCTGCCTCCGCCACAAAGCATGATGGAAAACGTAGTCCCATTGTGTCCAGTATACTTTACATTGCACTTGTCTCCCTCTGGCGGCCAAACCCGAGCAATACAGCAACAGTGTTTTTAAACAGCGCTACACCTGGTCCAGCGGGAGTTAAAAAAAGAAGATTCTCCTTCACAGCAGGGGAGATCTCTCACACTTCTATCTCTGTTACTGCCCACACTGGGAGACTATTCCATGTATCTACTACCCTTTCTATATCACTGTTACTGCCCCCACTAGGAGGCTATTCCATGTATCTACTACCCTTTCTATATCACTGCTACTGCTTCGACTGGGAGGCTATTCCCTGTATCTACTACCCTTTCTATAACACTGTTACTGCACCCACTGGGAGGCTATTCCATGTATCTACTACCCTTTCTATATCACTGTTACTGCCCCCACTGGGAGGCTATTCCATGTATCTACTGCCCTTTCTATATTACGGTTACTGATCCCACTGGGAGGCTATTCCATGTATCAACTACCCTTTCTATATCACTTTTACATAGAATAGCCTCCCAGTGGGGGCAGTATCTACAGACTGTCTCCACCAAAATGGCGGCGAGCCGGGTGGCCCTGCCAATGATGTCAGCAGAGTGCGACCTCCACCGCCCTGCATCTTGACTCCCTAGCAGTAATTGTGGCACCCTGACCCAGGTTATCCTTGCAAGAGCAACATTCAGCATCCTTTACTCTCGGTGAGAAGACAAATACTCCCGACATAGATTATTATTATGCATCTCTATGCTGTTAGGCATGACACGGATAAGGGGGGGGGGGACCAAACGAACCTTCGCCTGAGTAGACAAAAATTCTTGCACCGGCCCTGATTGGATCCATGCATGTGCAGCAGCAGTGATCCATTGTTCTGCGCAGATGCTATGGAACGTGTTTACATAAGTGCGTAAGTCTGAAGTAGTACACAATTTTTCAATCGCAAGTTGCACAGCAGGACAAATTTCACAGTAACACTTCAAGGACATCTGAGTTTTAAAGTCCCTGAGTTGAAGAGAAGGAACTGCTAGTGGCAAGGGCCAAAAGCTGAATAAATTCACCTAAATTAATTTTTTTTAAAAGTAACTGGGCAGAGGCTGTCATCTGCGTCTGCCCAATTATATAAGGACAAGAAAAGGAAAATCTGTTTTTAATAGAGTATCCCTTTAATCTGTGAATGGTCACGATTTATATTTAATAGAGTTTTTTTGCATGAAACTGCTGGTTGTTTATACAGTATGACTAAGAATACAGTTTATTTTATCCATCTGTTGCATTTTGTATGTTAAGTATTTTCTTTCTTTTCTCTCTCTGACTTTTAAGTGAAGGACGCCCTATAGAATTTAAAACATTACGTTTGGACTCAAAATAACACAGAATAGGTAAATACGACACAAAAATTTACAAACATGTGACATGTACATGTAATTGATGATTAAGCAATAAAGGTTATGAATGTGGACGTGCTTTTAACAAAGCAGCAGTCGATACTAGGAGGCGTTGAACTTGTCAGGCACCAGATCTGGTCTCACCACATTCCTGAATGTGTTCGTACAGGGTGTGTCTCCGTGTGACCTTTAATTTGCATGTTACATAGAAGAGTAGGAGTAATGGGAATTACCCAGTCTAGCTTGCAGTACTTGTGCTATTGTCCCCAGTTTCACAGAATTTAAACAAGTGCCACTGTATGCATCTTCATGCCAGGAGACTATATGTAGTGTATGATTTAAAAAATCATTGTCTTTGTCTAATCTGCAGTTATGGGAAATTACCCAAAACTCAATCCTTCATTCACTCAATCTCAGCAAAGGAAAAAAACTGTGACTATATTGAGGTGCTTGTAAAAGCTTTACAGGACACACTATGTTGTGACATAAATACAAACTATAAAACTATATACAAAAACAACAGATTGACATTTTTGTTCTGAAACGTATCAGTCACATGTAATGTTCTAGCTCAACTGTCTCAAAACAATGCTATTTATTCTTTCAAATATTCATTTAAGGGGCACCATGACCACTTAAACATATCATCTAAAGAAGATCAGTTTGGGGGTAGTAGTGAGTTACTGTTACGTATTCACAGAGTTATCAATGCACATAATAGAATTTTTACCTCTTGATAAAGCAATGACAAACTCCCTTCTTGAAATGAAGCACCATTTTGGACATCAATATTTAAGTAAAAGTTTGAGATGGAGAAAGTGTAGAAATGGCTATAATGCTAATAATAGGAATGGAAGATTTTTATTATGAAGGAAGACTAAAAAGCGTACTTCTTTACCCTTGAAAAATAGGCATCCAAGGCAATTCAAAGAATCAAGGAACATGAGTGCAAAACTCAGGTTCCTGGATTTCATGACCTTTGTTAGCCAGCTCTCACCAATGGTACTCAATGCGTTTGGCATTGAGAGTCATTGGATTGGCTGCCACTCCTGGTCACGTGACATACTGCAGCTCACAGGAAGTTAGCAGCATATCACATTGTGACCAGTGCTGAGGGAGCCCGGCGCTGGCAAGAAGAGGAGTTTAAAATCAATCTAAAGTGTAAAAACAGGAGGGAGGGTGTAAGTAAGGGTTCATGTTTACCCCTCAGCCCCTTCTGGTTTTAACCTAAAGTATCCCTTTGAATACATAGAGGATGAATGTAAAAAGCACTCTGACATGTTTAATAAAAGGACGTTAGAAGCAACTCAAGGTCATCCTCTGAGACTGGAGGAAAGGAGATTTTCCCAATTGTAAAGGAACGGTTTAGTTACAACAGGAAGAATAAAAATATGGAATTCTCTGACAACTGATCTATTTTTCCATTTCAGCTGATGCATTTAAAATGATGTCGTTTTCTGGTACAGCATATTATGAACTCAAGATTTGGAATATCCATTAGAGCTATTTTTCAATTTGGGGATTCTACGTTTTAGATTAAGATTTGGTCTTCAAGTAATATAAAGGACACTGAGTTGGATGTTTTTTTTGCTAAATTACCAGTGTCCAGGGTTAGTGGTGTTTGGGTTATGAGGAACTAAAGATCTTCTCAGTGCTACTCTGAACATTCCTATATTTGGGCTGAAGACAAGACAGGAGAAGTATGGAAGGACGTGACAAATGTAAAATTGCTTGCTATTTATCCCTATTGTTTAGTGTTAAGTCAATCTCCTTTTATCCTATTTTCTTTGAGACCATGGTTTTAAAAGCCAAATCAGGTGTTAGTAAATAGGTTAGCCATATGTTCTACTGGTGAATTTACCAAATTTGTAAAAATGGTGTTGCGTTAAAAAATCTGAAGCATAAGCGTACCATTAAGTTGCAAGAGATGAGGATAATTAGGAAAAGGCCAATTGTAGAATTTTTGTATATTGAAACAGGAGTTTCAAATATTAGAAAAAACTATTTTTATAGACTTTGCTATCATTAGAGATATGCCTTAACTGTGCATTTTGATTTTCAGTTCACCACAATCTGCTGCTTAGTGAATAAAGGCCGTACAGTGTATTTACACCTTAGTTGCCTCTGGCAATCATTAAACCACCTGTCTTTATTTTCCCAGCAGGGCTCGGATAACGTGTGCTATGCAAATTTTTTTGACTCTGAACTCACATTACGCACCTGGGGAAAGTCCCATTCTCTGGGTTTATGTATGGGTACAGGTGGGGCTAAAATTACAAGGAAAGGTATAAAGGTAAAAGTCAGTTTCAGTCTTTTGCTAGTTGGTTTCATATTTTTCTTGTGGATTATCCAAGCTGCTGGAGATTGTCATACAGGTACAGGTCTAAATCACATTTGTGTGTTTTATTTGTTGACTTGTTAAAAATGATTATTTCGTCATTGACTTCAAATAGCATCTCAAGCACATATTATATTTTTTGGTAGACAATGAGTAAATGTATAGTTGTTGTAGTCTCTAATATACCAAAGGGTGTGGTTATGTTATTCAAATTTAAATTAAATGAAAAATATTTTAACTTTACTAATCCGTACGAGAAGCACCATGGAGACAATTTGAAAGTATAGCTTTATTAGCATAACCCATATTGTATAAGAATTGTATATGCCTGGATACAGTATACTTTAGTATGTTGTCTAATAGTAATAGAATTTGATGGACAGATTCTATCTATTGTTTGTGCATTATAATATAGAATATAGTGGCATGCAATGACCACAATCAGACTAATTTAGAACTATATATATATATATGATTCCTAGTCATAGCTTCTATTAAAATGACATATTTTGGAAACTATATAATGTTGATGGCATAATTTGAAATGATAAAAGATTATTATTACTATATTACACTTTAGTTGTGAGGTATTTGCTCTGTGTGTAACGTGAATAAAGTGTACTGCATAACACAATGACGTTGGGACCTGATCTATATTTCTTTGATTTTATAGGCAGCAATGGCAGGAGGAAATTATGAGATCAGCAGCATATTTAATAACTGCTATACAACACTTTACCCCTTGCTACAAGTACCCCCAGACAACATTGTGCCAAGCCATGACAGAGACAAATTCCTGTCCTTTGACACCCCTGAAGTGAACAGTGAACTAACAGGTACCAGAGATATGCATGAAGACAATCAGTTTTCAGTTATATAGCACAACTATATATAATTATATATAACAGTTACATAGCACAATTCTGTTACATCAATCTCCAACAAACATATTGACTTATTACTATGTAGAATATAGTATGCGGCTCATTCGACAGGGGAGTAAAGATCCTAAAGGGGACTAATACATATCTATAAGACCAACAGATTGCTTCTAGTTATGCCAAGTTTCTGTATCTATGTACCCTTCAGCTGAACCATGCAGTTGGACCAAGGATTTGCCAGCTATGTGGACCCAACAGCAGGTCTTGGATTGGATCGGTTACAATGTGGAGCGGAACAAATGGGATGCAAGTACTATGGACCTAACGCAGTGTGAGATGGATGGACAGAGGCTTTGTCAGCTCAGTAAAGATGATATGATCAGCATGTTTGGAGGCCTTGGAAACAAATTATATGAGCACCTCTGCCAACTTAGGGAATGTAAGTGTTTAAAGTTCTATGATTATCACTATTTACTGTAACATTTATTTTTAAGAATCAAGATTATATATAAGCATAATTATACCAGTCTATGTTCTATTAAAGTGTACAGCAACATATTTACTTACAAGAGAGCAGATTTCATGAAAATTGTTTATATTTAAACATTTTATTATATTATTTGATATCAAGAATAGTTTTACATTTTAACATATATAACAAGTGTGTATTCTTTAAGCATTTCTGTTTAACCTTTTTAGGGCCAACTTCAAAATCGACAGATTCTTGTGATTTGGAAACGGGAGATTATGAGTTTAAGCTTCATTTCTTAGAAGGTGAGTGCGAAACAGATCATGAAACAATGCAGACAACTCATTTAAGAATATAGCCTGTGCTTTACTGGAATGAATAGAGATGATTGGTCTTTGCACTTTTTTCTGCCATTAAAATATTTTATGTTTTTACTAAGATTAACTGTGTCTATGTATTGAACTGTAGTAAATTAAATTTAAAGACTTCAGCAATAAACTTGATCATTTTAATTATTTCACTTCCAAGTGATTTTTCAAAAAATTCACTGTCAGGAAGCAGTGTTTTTTTTTGGAAAATCATTTTTAATTAATTATACAGTATGAAATATATGGTACTATTTCCAGTGTATTTCTTACTGTAGTAACCTCTTAGGCAGGCGGATGTTGTCATCTACCTGCCACATGGAGGTACTGCAGTTAGAACTTGTCAGCTGGGGAACGTCCAATAAGGACATTGTTTGTCTGATTTAAACAATTTTAGCACCTTGAGCATTGTGGACACAGGCTAAAACCTAGAGGGGGAACATTCTGGAGCCCAAAAGCAAATTAAATTAGTTTGCAACAAACAAATTTAATTTGAAGTCATACAGACTTTGTGTTAAATGTGTTAAACAATCTTTGGCTGCTGTGTCTGCTACCACTGAGCTGTATACACAAGCATGGTAGTGATGGCGGTATGATCCATTAAATTGTTCTGATGATCAAAATACCTATTGTTTTGTTTCAGATGCCCCTTATGAATGGGACCTGATTTATGACATCATCAGAAATGAAGACAATCTGCATATGAAAAAAGAACTAGGTAAGAAATTTAGTTAAAGATCACAACTAAGGTACACGGGTCGATAAGAGATCGTTTGGTCTCTATTCAGAATTCATATGGAGGCTGAAATAAACATGTAAACAATAGAGTTTCAGTTTTGTTGAAGAGCCCTACATCATGGTATTCTACTGCATTCTCAAGATGGTGGACGCAACCATTGGTTGCCACTGAAATTAAATCTTTTTGTAGACCTTAATTGTGGTGAACTAAAAAAAAATGGGACACACTAAAGTAAATACTTGTCTACCTCTCTATTTTTAGACACAGAGAATTTTTGTGGATCATCCAAACTGCATTCTGTAACTACAACAGACACTAACTTTTATTCTGGACCTGTCTCTCCAGCCAGCTCTGCTTCCTGTGGATCTGGTAAGTTAGATACATTTTTAATACTGAATGCAGAGAGCTTGTCTGATGAATAGCCAATGCCTGAAGAGTTGAATAATAATTGTGAATCATGCATTTAAATCATATATTTGTATATGTAGTCTCAATCCTTCTATGCAGAAAAAGCTTATACGTACTGTAACAAAAGAATAATCTGTAGATATTGGTTGGTGAAACTGAATGTATATGGATCATAAGGCAGATATTTTGGGGTCAGCAGAGAAATACATGTATAGAAGTTAGTCATACGGGTCCCCTTACCTTTTTTTATTTGCTTTCTTAGCGGCAGAGTCATACAGTCCGCGTGCTGGTGATTCCGGAGGCAGTGATATTGATACAGAGGTCAAAGGTTATCTCAGTCGAGGTGAGTGACACCTAAACTAAGAACATAGAGAGAATCCTGGTGATGTTAACAGGGAAGAGGATATATATATATACTACTTATAGCCTTTGAAACTTTAGTCAGTCTCCTTATAGAAGTTCTTACACTAGCATAAGTAAACAAACACATTCAGGGTTATACAAAGAGATCCGAATTGTAGCCAAAAGGTAACCGAACAGTGAAATTCAGCGTATGGTTACCTTTCCTGGCCATTCAGCTATCCAGAGAGCAGGCAGTTCACCAAATGTTGACGAATTGCCTGCACATACGGTGCCTGTTCGTTGTCTGTTTGAGGGCAGTGAAACCCCCATAGAGAAGCAATGCTTTGTCTATTCAGAGAACAAAAACCAGCAGTGAAAAGTTGCCAAATTGCCCTGCTGTTCGGTGGTCATTTGGCATGTTTATTCAGGCGAACCCCATAGGCTTCAATATTAAAAATATTCCCGTTTTAAGTAAATATCTAATAAACCGTTGATTATAATATTCTGCAGTAAAAAGTCTCTTTATGTATAGATTTTTTAGGATCTTTTAAATATTTTTCGGGATTTTGATAAAAAAAATATTCTTTTTTTTTTTATTCTTTTTTCTTTTTTCTGTAACAGCCCTTATTTATTATCATTCATTGGACCTTAAATGTAAATTTCAGACATTTTCATTCTGTAGTTTCTTTGCAAACAGCGTTTCACTTTTCAAACATTCTAGCGTACCGTATTCCTTTTTTCACTCCATTCGTCTGGGTGTCGGCTTTTTCCGGCGGCTGCTCTGCGCTTTGATCGGCGGCTGTTCGGGTTTCTCTGGCGTGTTCGGCAGGGTTAATCCAGATGTTTTTGTGGGTTTCGGTGTGCGTTCGCCGGGTTTTGCAGTGAGTGTTCGGCGGGTTTGCGGCAGCATTTCCCTGCACTACAACGGCCCTGTGGTGCTTGCTGAATACACCACAGGGTCGCCGAAATGGGATCGCCAAATCGCACCGAATTGAAGAGAACGAAAAGTCACCGAACGTGCGGTGACTTTTCGATTCTCTTTGAATAACCCTGATTGTGAAAACAAACAATGCATTGCAAAAGATTAATTTAAAAAAAGAGGCAATTCGGCAAAGGGAATTCAAAATCAAATAATTTTATTAAACCGAAAAACATTATTCATAATCACATTGGTATTGATGTTGAGGCATATATAATAACAATTTCAATTCTTTTACAGACAGTTTAATCTATACCAAACCTGATGGAGGACCCAACAAAAGAAGAAGAGGCAGACCTCGTAAACTGAACTCAGATTGTCGGGACATACTGGAGAGCAAGAAAAGTAAACATTGTAAGTCTGGTTTACTACAGCATACTATATTGCCTATTATAAAAAGTATACTATTTATAACATAATTCTTTTAACTACTTCTTGGTCTATAACAAAATCTCTCTATCTCCAGCTGCACGTGGTACTCATCTTTGGGAGTTTATTCGTGATATCTTGCTACATCCAGATTTGAATGATGGTCTTCTCAAATGGGAAGATCGATCTGAAGGGGTCTTCAAATTCCTTCGTTCAGAAGCTGTAGCCCAGTTATGGGGGCAAAAGAAGAAGAATGCTAGCATGACATATGAGAAACTGAGTCGTGCTATGAGGTTGGTAACACCAGATGTATTATGTGCTCAATAAGTTCACATGTGACTATAAACTGTTAGTTCAGTTTCTGTGGTCTCTTTTGAAATGTGTACATGGAATGTCTGCTAGTAATCATGCTCTATTCGCTGAATTATTTTATAATGGTAAAATTTCAGTTTTAATCTTCCTGTGTACATCGATTGGCTAATTCTTTATAAAGACTGCACCTTTTTTCTTAAACTGAAGTGTCCCACTTTACTTCTCTTTTCAGATACTACTACAAGAGAGAAATCCTGGAACGTGTAGATGGACGCAGACTTGTATATAAATTTGGAAAGAACTCTAGTGGCTGGAGGCTGGGAGATAAGGCAACCTTTTTGATTTAAAAAGCCAACCAAAGTTAGTCATGCACTCGAGGCGCATTGTCCCCAATAGGGACCTTCCTGGGTGCTTCTATGTCAGACTCCAACCTTTTTTGAAGGACATATTTGTAGCACCATTTTTACGGTGCCTCTAACATAAGCTGATATTTTAGCTTCAGTAGGTTGTTGTAAACCAGTTTTACTGTTTGTTTTTGTGTGTAACCATTACTGTGTATTCATTTACTTAATAGGAAACAATATAAATAAGGGCATACCTCCTATGATTCTACAGGTAGGATCCTACAGCATACAAGAAACTAATGGTGCAAAGATGAATGGAAACAATGATGTTTTACATCATATATACTTTTTCGAAAAACAACATTTATGTAATCTTTTCCTCCCATTTTAAATGCTTCGTGAAATAAAAAGTTAAATACTAACATTAACCTCATACTCATGAACAATGCAAACACAAGATTCCTAATGTAAAAAGAACAAATCAGGACACACTCTTCATAAAAAAAATGTAAAAGAAAAACAATGTATGTTTCATTCTGTCTGTATCTTTTATTTGTTTATTATGATAATGAAACACAACATAAAAATATTCTGTGATCATTAGGATTATGGCCTCAATATTTTTTTTTAAGACATCTTAAGAAGTAAAGAGGTGTCTGATATAAGTTGCTGGTATAACTTCTAATATACTAATGCATTTTTTTAACAAATGATATGTCATTTGTGACTCTCATTTGTGCCCTAAACTACTACCTTTATTTTTCATCTAATGGAAACATTAAGCTGTGAAAATAGTAATGTAAATATTCTGACACTTTTCTGTAAATAGTTGAAATTAATATTAATGTGTCTCAAAAAATGTTCTTCTAAAGCACTTGTCATTATACTATTTCGATACTTATTGTATATTTTTGATATCAATGATTTCTCAGCTGGACTGGCATATTTTTTAACATCTTTGTCATGTTTGTAAATGTTTTTTTATATTTCAGCAAACTTGAGTATTGATGTTATTCAAACAATACCAAATGTAAAAAAAAACTATCTGCAAATACATAAAATGATTTAATAATTGTGTTGTGTGTGTGTGTCTTTCTAAACAACATATAGAATTCAAGTTAATATTTCTAGGTCTTTGACACAGAAAATTAATCATACATTCTCAGATTTTTCCAAACTCCGTTGAAAATGGGCACTCCAGCATGGTGTGAATGTCCACAGAAAAAAGTTGCAATTGTGCCTAATTTTCCTCCAAAAGAAAAATAACTTTTCAGTTATTTCATTTTAACTGGAATCCAAATTCACTCTACTTTTTAAAATGCAATTTTACTGTAGAATTTTATGTGCGGATATAAGGTGGCAGCCTGCTGATAATAAACCACTTTATGCAACCACACTCCATTTGCAGCAGTGGCAGAAAAGGAGTAGGAGCATCTATAGACACAGAGCAGAATATAATTTTTTAACTTACTGGGACCGCCTTTCCCACGGAGAAAAAAAAAAGTTGATGGACAAAGATCATTCCCACTGGAATCTAGGCTTGTGCACCGATTTTTTTTTCGGTTCGATTCGGTTCGATTTGTTCGGATGTTTAAACTTTTCGATTCGGCTCGTTTCGACCGATTTCTGTTTCGATTCGGTTCAGTTCGTTTTTCGTGTACATTTTTTTTTCGGAATATCGACCATTTTTCGTATTTTCGTGTCACTTTGCTCGTTTTTTGTATCGACTTTTCGGAAATTTCGGAAATTTTCGTTTTTTCGGAACTTCTGTTCTCCTCGTTTCAAAGTGTCTACGATAATTCTGGCGATTCTATCGTGTTTTTTTTTATTAAATAAAGATCAAATCATGAATAGAGCAAAAATTAATTTCGATTTAACACATTTCAAGTCCATTCGAAAATTCCGAAAATATTTCGTTTCGGCTCGGAAAACTTTTCGGATCTGCCATTTTCGGATCTAAAAATTTTTGGAAAATCGGACGCATCCGAAAACACGAATCGGGAAATTTCGTGAAAATTCCGAAATTCCCAAACCCGAAACGCACATCCCTACTGGAATCGACTCTCCAATAGATTCTGTTAATCTGACCCTGGAGCCTAGGTGCCACTCACCTCGACTGACCTTAATAAACATAAATTCTACGCAATAATAGGCTATACTTGCTATAATTGGTTAACTAGCATATTCACACAAACTATACATTTACGCTAGGCATAAGCATATATTCATGTACTGCATAACATGTATTGGGCATAGAGTAATGGTCAATATTAGAAAGTTGGTGCTAACTTAACAACTCCATAGACTATAATGGCTGTGGTGAGTTTACAACAGCTCAACTTTAGCACCAACTTTATAACATACAGTAGCCCAGTGTTTTTTTTTCATTAGGCCTTAGGCCACTCACTATCCTGCCCTCGGGCAGAAGGGAGTCCTTGCCACATGCTCTATGTACTTTCTTGCAGTTTGGGACTGGCGTTTTGACTTATGGTGTCTGGGTTGAGCTTCTGTGCCCGTTTATCACTAGCTGAGCTCCCCTATCAACTGGTCTTGCCATCTGTCATGCTTTGGTCAGAAACAAGAAATAGTTCTAATATATGTCTGATAAAGTGGGAAAATCCACTTCTGAGGCAATGTGGGACTTTGTGGGTTGACCGGTGTAAATATGGCAGGGTAAAGCCCCTCTCAGGGACAAGAGGCCCTCTGGAAATCCCAACAATATATACAAAGCCATGTAGAAAAAGTTGTGTTGGTCTTTGTTTGAGGTTTATAAATTTGTATGTGAGGCTGAGAATCTTGGCTTTCACCTGGAAAAGGGCTATTTTGTGAAATAATATTGCACTGCCTTTGGTTTTGTTTATTGGACTATTACAAATAACCCTGCTGTAAAATAGAATTAGCAATTTTGAACATTGTTCCCTCATTAATATGATCTCCTGAATAAGTACAACGGAGACTTGTTATTTGCAAAAATCCCTCAGTGTGTGGGACCTCTTTTCTGGAGAGTTGAGACCCCCTGCATTGCTAGAAACCATTGAGAGTGGACAGGTTTCAGACTCCTGGCAAGCATATAAGTACAAAGTTATTCTGCATGGAGCCTCTAGAAGAGTGAAAAAGGGAAAAGCAAATGAAAGTGGGGAACAAAAGGAGATATGGACTATCCATTTCTGACATCGTTTCACCCATGTGCAATGATGTCAGTGGGCAGGAGGAGGTCCCAAGTCATGGTCTGAATTCCAGGAAGTCAGACCACTGTGGGATTCCCCTCAGACTGCCAGAGATCTCCCCTGGAGCTGCAGGTAAGCAAAAACGTGTGTGGGATATCCTTCTCATGTTGCGGTGAAACCTTAGGACATCCCCCACATGTCATCCACAACCAAGAGGTTAATATTGCGTCTGCAACCGAAATTTTAACTCCTCGAGCCGTTATTCTGACTCTACTGTTAATTAACTGTAAATTTGTATACTGTACTTTGTACAAGCATAAAGCAGAAAATCTGTGGCTAGCCAGAGAAAATGTAGTGAAAAAAATGCACTTATTCCCATTATACCGTGTGAAGCAAAACGCAATTAGAGGCTTTGGTTTCTGTTAATGGCTACTAAAAGAGTAAGCTCACCCGCCAAACGTCAAGGCACCTCTAGTGAGGGTGAGTCCTATCCAAAATTAAGCCACAGGCTGCTGTGTAGTGAACCATCACTGCCCACATTGCTTTTCAGTCATGAGGCAAACTGGTGGGTCATATTTATGCCCTCCCAGAAAAAAAATCCACCTTGGGATAAAAAAAACAAAGACACGGAGCGGAATCATGCTGCAAAAGATGACCTGGCTGGAGGTACCTTGACGTTTGGCGGGTGAGCTTACTCTTTTAATGGCCATTAACAGAAACCAAAGCCTCTAATTGCGTTTTGTTTCACACGGTATAATGGGAATAAGCACAGATGACATTTTTCTCCCTGTTGTGTTTTATACATGACCAAAGTAGCAACAAGGCACCAGGTACTCAACAGGGCATAACTGCTGGATGCATTTGGTGGTTGCAGCTGCCCCATCGGGGAATAGGCGCGACCCCACCTCTCCTGTATTATGTATGTTTTATTGTACCTCCAGCCAGGTCATATTTTGCAGCATGATTCCGCTCCGTGTCTTTGCTTTTTTGATCCCAAGTTGGATTTTTTTATGGGAGGGCATAAATATGACCCACCAGTTTGCCTCATGACTGAAAAGCAGCATGGGCAGTGATGGTTCACTACACAGCAGCCTGTGGCTTAATTTTGGATAGGACTCACCCTCACTAGAGGTGCCTTGACGTTTGGCGGGTGAGCTTACTCTTTTAATGGCCATTAACAGAAACCAAAGCCTCTAATTGCATTTTGTTTCACACGGTATAATGGGAATAATCGCAGAGAAAATGTAGTATTCTGCCATTGCTCATTTTTCAAGCCAGAGATTGTTTTCAGAAAAGAATACCGGCTCTCCAACCCTGGTGTTAAATGCTTTTTCTTCTGCAAAATAATTTCACAGTACCAAATAGACTATCAGGGTTATTCAAAGAGAATCGAAAAGTCACCATACGATCGGTGACCTTTCGTTCTCTTCAATTTGGTGCGATTCGGCGATCCCACTTCGGCGACCCCGCGGTGTATTCAGCAAGCACCACAGGGCCGTCGTAGTGCAGGGAAAAGCCGCCGCAAACCCGATGAACACTCACTGTAAAACCTGGCGAATGCACACCGAAACCCGCAAAAACATCTGGAATAACACCGCCGAACACGCCGTAGAAACCCGAGCTGCCACCGATCAGAGTGCAGAGCAGCCGCCGGAAAAAGCCGACACCGCAGATGAATGGAGTGAAAAAAAAATCAGTACGCTTGAATGGCTGAAAAGTGAAACGCTGTTTGCATTGAAACTACTGAACGAAAATGTCTGGAATTTACATATAAGATCCAGTGAATGATAATAAAAAGGGCTGTTACAGAAAAAAGAAAAAACGATTAATAAAAAACAGGAAAAAAATTCACAAAAAATCCTGAAAAATGCCTAAAAGATCTTAAAATATTTATAAATAAAGACACTTTTTACTATAGAATGTTATAATCAATCGTTTATTAGATGTTGAATTAAAACGGGAAAATTTTTAACATTGAAGCCTATGGGATTCGCTTGAATAAATCTGCCGAATGAAACCACCGAACGGCAGGGCAATTCGGCAACTTTTCACTGCTGGTTTTTGTTCTCTGAATAGACAACGCATTGCTTCTCTAGGGGAATTTCACTGCCCTCGAACAGGCAACGAACCGGCTTGTATGTACAGGCAATTCGCCAACATTTGGCGAACTGTCTGCTCTCTGAATAGCTGAATGGCCAGGAAAGGTAACCGTACGCTGAATTTTAGTGTTCGGTTACCTTTCGGCCACAATTCAGATCTCTTTATGAAGCAATCCTGTATGAAAAAATCCCTTATTACTTCTGATCTGTCCCCCCCACGTCTTCTGCAGCCAAGGGGTTTAAATAAACAACACCACCATATCATGCCTACAATAGGTTTTTAATCAGCGGAGGGCTGGCAAGGGGGTAGGGGGGCAATTGCCCCATGGGCCACTACCATGTAGAGTTTGTGAGCCACAGGATTATAACCCCATTATCAAATGCAATATGAGGTGAGTGGGACTGTTTATACTAACCGCACGGCAGGAGAAAGACTGCTATGGGGCTAATTCACTCCCTAATAGGGCATTTATAGGGAATATATACACAGGGTTATTCAGAGAATGGTGAAAGCAGGAGAATGACTGGAGAAGTGGAAATTCAAGGTCAAAATAGCCGATTTTGAAAGTGAGATAAATGGGAGAATTGTTTCTGGTTTGGCTATTTTGACCTTCAAGGTTATTCGGCTCGATCTGGCCCTGAAAGGTAACCGAACATTGAAATTCAGCGTACGGTTACCTTTCCTGACATTCGGCTATTCTGATAGCAGACAGCTCGCCAAATGTTGGCGAATTGCCTGCACACTTACAGTGCCTGATCGGTGCCTGTTCGTGGGCCGTGAACTCCCCATAGAGAAGCAATGCTTCGTCTATTCAGAGAACACAAAACAGCAGGGGAAAGTTGCCAAAATGCCCTGCTGTTCGGTGGTTTCATTCGACCAGATTTATTCAGGTGATTCCCATAGGCTTCAATGTTAAAAATATTCCCGTTTTAATTCAATATCTAATAAACCATTTATTATTATATTCTACAGTAAAAAGTCTCTTTATCGATTTTTTAGGATCTTATAGGCATCTTTTGGCAAAATATTTTTTCAATTTTTTTTTTAAATCGCTTTGTCTTTTTTCTGTGACAGACCTTTTTATTATCATTCATTGGATCTTATATGTAAATTTCAGTCAACTTCGCTCAGTAGTTTTTTGCAAACAGCATTTAAATTTTCAAACTTTCAATCGTACTTTTTCACCCCGTTCGTCTGCGTGTCGGGTTTTTCCGGTGGCTGCTCTGCGCTGTGATCGGCGGCTCGTGGGTTTCTCTGGCTTGTTCGGCGGGGTTAATCCAGCTGTTTCTGCGTGTTTTGTTGAGTGTTCGGCAGGTTTGGCAGCGAGTGTTCAGCAGGTTGCGGCGGCTTTTCCCTACACTACGGGGTCCCTGCAGTGCTTGCTGAATACACCGCAGGGTCGGCGAACTAGGATCGCCAAATCGCGCCGAAGTGCGGGGAACGAAAAGTCACTGAGCGTGCGGAGACTTTTCGATTCTCTTTGAATAACCCTGATAGAATTTTCACTTCTCCAGTCATTCTCCTGGTTTTCACCTCTCTCAGAATAACCCTGATAGTATGATTTGAATATTCATAAGGAAAAATTTTGACAGTAGTATATAACTTTGTGCAAATATTGCACACTCATAATATAATCAGTAGTAAGGATGGGAAAAGCAGAAAACTGTACAGAAAAAGTGTGAGATGTGATCAAATGTTATTTCTTTTAGGTTGCAAAAGGGCTGTTTGGTAGTAACTGCCCCAGGATGACATTTGTCAGCACTCTTATGCTTTTAATTGGGATTATCTTGGGCTATGCTTGTAAGTATTTGTTTTCAGTTTGAATACAATAAAGATGGTAAATTCGTGTTGTAAATGAGTGTGAATTATTTATTCACAGTGTTATTCAGAGAGCACTGAAATGTCACTGACATTTCAGTGTTCGACCATTCGCCGCACTTCGGTGAGTTCAATTCGCCGACCCTGCAGTGAATTCGATCTGAAAAACATCTGACGATCCACTGAACAGACCGGCAACTTGATCCGGAAAAAGCTGACAAGTCGTCGAACAGGAGTAAAAAATAAAAAACACAACGTATTGCAACATTTACAAGGTGTTTTAAAAAAACATAGAAACATAGAAAATATTGGGAGATAAGAACCTTTCGGCCCATCTAGTCTGCCCAATTACATGGATACTTTACCTGGATTTATCTTTTGTTTAGGATAGCCTTATGCCTATCCCATGCCTGCTTAAATTCAATTACTGTTTTGGCCTCTACCACTTCTACTGGAAGGCTGTTTCATGTATCCACCACCCTCTCAGTAAAATAATGCTTCCTGATGTTACTTTTAAACCTTGGCCCCTCTAATCTAAGACTATGTCCTCTTGTTTTGCTACTTTGTTTCCTTTTAAATATACTCCCTTCCTCTACCTTGTGGATTCCCTTTACGTATTTAAATGTTTCTATCATATCTCCTCTGTCTCGTCTTTTTTCCAAGCTGTACATGTTAAGATCATTAAGCCTTTCCTGGTAACTCTTCTCCTTCAAGCCGTACACCATTTTAGTAGCCCTTCTCTGAACTCTAAGGTGTCTATATCCTTCTGGAGATACGGTCTCCAGTACTGCACACAGTACTTCAAGTGAGGTCTCACCAGTGCTCTGTACAGTGGCATGAGCACTTCCCTTTTCCTACTGCTAATACCTCTCCCTACACAACCAAGCATTCTGCTAGCATTTCCTGCATATTACATTGACTACTTACCCTTAGATCCTCTGCAATAATAACCCCTAAATCCCTTTCCTCAGATGTTGAGGTTAGGACTGTATCAAATATTCTATATTCAGCCCTTGGGTTTTTACTTCCCAGGTGCATAATCTTGCACTTATCCACATTAAAACTCAATTGCCACAACTCCGATCATTTTTTTAGTTTACCTAAATAATTTGTCATTTGGCTGATCCCTCCAGGAACGTCAACCCTGTTGCAAATCTTTGTGCCATCAGCAAAAAGACATACTTTTCCATTAATACCTTCTGCAATATCACTAATAAAAATATTAAAGAGAATGGGTCCAAGTACTGATCCCGGAGGTACCCCACTGGTAACAAGACCTTGCGCCGAATAAACTCCATTTACCACAACCCTCTGTTGCCTGTCACTCAGCCACTGCCTAATCCATTCAACAATATTGGAATCCATACTGCATGAAAATGCATGGAATTAATATATAATGTCCTAAGAATAATAATAATAAGGTCTGTTACAGAAGAAAAAAAAACGTCATTTAAATAATAATATTTTTATATATTTTTTAACCCTTTCGCTGAGCTCATTTTTACAGGTTTCGCTCATCATGTTTAACCGCGTTTTGAAGCCTTATTCTAATATATGACCCAGACATATTATATATCGTTCTTTCCGGCAGACTCGGCAGATTCATAATATGTCATTATTGTATGTATGCGTCATGTCCTGTCTGTATATTATAACAAAAAATGCAATAAAATTAAAATTTTCAATAATTTACAATGTGTAAAGTGTTTTTTTTAACATTTTAACATGCGAGCATTTGTTATATTTTCTATGGGGTGCGACTCGAAATGCGGACTCGTTACATTTTTTTTTTGGAGAAAATTTCGCTATTTTTAACAAACGCACTGCATACAAAAATCGTTAGTGACGTATCATTGTTCACATAATAATTGAAATGGGAACAATATTGCTGCATTAACAAATCAAAAAAAAACTTGTTAATTTTTTTATTATTTTTTAGATGCTAGATGTCAGCCCGCACCGGGGGGACAGCAATCAGCCAGAATCCCAGCTGATCGCTGCCTCCTGTACTAGGATGCGCTCAGAGCGTCCGTAGCACAGGAGGTGCACTTGGCAGGACGCGCTGAGCGCGTCCTTAGCAGCCAAGTGGTTAAAATATTTAAGTAAAACATGGAATTGTTTACATTGAAACCTATGGGAATCGCCTGTTTAAACCTGTCGAACGAAACCATTGAAAATCAGGGCATTTCACTGACATTTCGGTGTTGTTCGGTGTTCTCTGAGTAGATTAACCATTACTTCTCTATGGGGAATTTCCCTACCGCTGAAAATCACCGTATTTTGCTGTCAATTGGCCAATATTTGGCGAATTGCCAGCTTTTTGAATAGACGAATGGCCACAAAATTGCACTGTACAGGGAATTTTACTGTTCGGTGCAATTTAAATGGCCAATTCTGTGCTCTTTGAATAACATCTTTAGTTTCATGGTTAAAAAAAAGTATTTTGCTATTACAGCGACCAGATGTACTTACAAAGGAGATGGTTATCTCCCAGGGACTCTTAAACTACTTTGATACTGAATAATTGTAGAGGTCATGGTTTTACATTTTCTTTCTATCATAATACCTCCTATACCTGTCTGACAGGTGTGTCTGGCATTCTGCCAAAATATCAGGTTACCTAAGTCATTTACGGTAAGAAAGGATGTGAGGGGGAGGAAGGAGGGGGTGTAATTCTGAGAGCTGCCTTTCCAGGTATGCACGCTGAAAAAACAAGTTAGGAATCAAAAATCATAACTACAGAGAAACGAAACTTGAATAAAAAATCTTTACCTACAGGACGGTAGACAGGGGGTGGATAGGAAAACAAGGATGTTTTGCTTGTTTATACTCAAGAAAGAACCCTCAGTATTTAAAGAGTATTTTTCTTAGGACATTTTAATGCCATTTTTGAGGACATTGTATTATCTAATTTTATAGTAAAACATTGCATTTCATGGCAATACTGAAAGCAGAAGTTGAAGTTAATAAAATTAGAGATAATTCACTTGGAGCTGCTTGTAATGGTCTTTTTTATATGTAGGCTAATTTAAAAGTAGAAATTTAAAACCCAGGAGTTCAAATAACCAAGTATCTATTGTTTATATACTTATTGTTCTTAGTTTGTTTTGGGGAAATTAGATTTGGGGTAGCAAGATTGAAGGTCTGAATCAGGGCCCATCTTATAATATTTATGTATGTCTGGAAGAATCCTTCCAGGGTCCATACCTCTGTGACAAATGTGAGCATGTGGCTCTTCTGGAAGCTCACATTGTAGATCTGGAAAGGCAAATTGCAACACTATGACAGATTGACAACCTTGAAAGTAGCCTGCTTCTCACAGAACAGAGTATAACTTGGAGAGCCTAGTAGAGTGATAGGTAATGAGGTAACCAGGAAACAGGTAAGTAACTAGGTGACAGCTGCATGTGGTACCATGGTGGAGGTAAGAAGAAAGGGTTGGCTGGTCCTGATTTTGTGCACCCTAGCAGATATGCCCATTTGAGTGAAAATATTGGTGCATCAGCTCAGGAGTAGCTGTACCGAGGGAAGCTACTCCCTCTAACAGCAAGGAGATCAGAAATGTCAGTGAAATGCCCTGATTTTCGGTGGTTCAGTTTGCCATTGTGCCGTTCTGTGCAGTTTCGGTGGCAGTGAAATTCCCCATAGAGAAGTAATGGTTAATCTATTCAGAGAACACCGAACACCACCGAAATATCAGCGAAATGCCCTGATTTTCGGTGGTTCAGTTCAACAGGTTTAAACAGGTAAATGCCATAGGTTTCAATGTAAAAAATATTCCCCATTTTTTTTAAATATTTATTCAAGGGGGGCAGAATTAACTGCTGAGGTGAATGGATGCTTCCCTGCTGAGCTCTGCTGAGATTTTGTTTATTGTGGTTCCAAACAGCGTCTTATCTCACAGCTTTCCCCCTCCATACTGGCTGTTGTGGACTGTGCTACCCCCGGGACTCGGATTGCGAGGTGTGCAGTGCAGTAGTGTCACTAGGTGGGGGTGGGGGGTGCGTCCCGCACCAGGTGAAGCACCCGCCCTTAGGATGACACCAAAGACTGATTTCCGAACCGGCCGCCGCATTGCAGGTTACTGAAGGTGCAGCGGCCGGTTCAAAAATTAAAGTCTTTGGTGTCACCCTAGCAGTGATGGCGAACCTATGGCACGCGGGGCCAACAACGTCTGCATACGAGCCATAGGCTTGCCTCACTGATGCTTTTTCATCCCACTGCGCGCCGGCGCCAAAAGATGTTGCCCAGCCCCTAGTTGAGGTCCACCAGCCGCGATCTCGCGAGATCGCGGCTGGTGGATCTCAATGAGGGGCCGGGCAACATTCTTTGGTGCTGGCGCTGGCGCATGCTGGGAGGAAGAAGCATGCATGCTGTGAGGCCGACAGACCGCGGACGGGAGGATTCAGTGAGCTGGGGCCTATATATATCCATGGGTGAGCTGCTGGGGTAATATATTCATATGTGATCTGGGGCACTATATATCCATATGTGATCTGGGGCAATATATTTCCATGTGTGAGCTGGGGGCAATATATATCCATATGTGATCTGGAGCACTAAATATCCATATGCGATCTGGGGCAATATATTTCCATGTGTGAGCTGGGGGGCAATATATATCCATATGTGAGCTGGGGCACTATATATCCATATGTGATCTGGGGCACTATATATCCATATGTGAGCTGGGCACTATATATCCATATGTGATCTGGGGAAATATATTTCCATGTGTGAGCTCGGTGCAATATATATCCATATGTGAGCTGGGGCACTATACATCCATATGTGAGCTGGGGCACTATATATCCATGTGTGAGCTGGGGCAACACATATCCACATGTGACCTGGGGCACTATACATCCATATGCGAGCTGGGATACTATACATCCATATGTGGGCTGGGGCACGATATATCCATATGTGATCTGGGGCCATATGCCCATATGTGATCTGGGGCACTATATCCATGGGTGAGCTGGGGCAATAAATCCATATGTGAGCTGGGGCACAAAATATCCATGGGTGAGCTGGGGCAATATATCCATATGTGAACTGGGGCAATATATCCATATGTGAGCTGGGGCAATATATATCCATGGGTGAGCTGCTGGGGGCAATATATAATTGTGAGCTGAGGCAATATATCCATATGTGAGCTGGGGTAATATATACAGAGCTGCTGGGGCAATATATATCCATGTGTGCCTTCACTTTCACTGCCTTCGAACAGGCACCGTACTTGCTGACAATTCGCCAAAATTTGTGTGTGAGCATATGAGAGAGCTCCACAGCAATAAACCTCACAGTAATGTGCGCCGTGTATTATGAGCATTCAGTGTTATATGGGAGTACTGATTTATGAATAAGTGTAGTTAAAAAAATCTGTAAAACTGGGGGGGGTGACACCATAAGTTACCGCACCGGGTGACACCAACCCTAGTGACGCCACTGATGCAGTGGGTTACAGGTCGGGTGGCCTGTTTGACTGCGGGATTTCTAGTCTGTGGCCTACTTTGATCGACCATTTTCCAGCCCCGCTGCTGCCTTGTTTTCTCTCTCTCCGTGGAACTCCCACTGCCAGCTGTCCTTATACCCGGGAGTGGATGGGGAAGAAGTCCCTTAAACATTCCCTGCTGCTGAAGGGTGATTGCTAGCGGGACATCCGGGAGTCTCTCTGTGGTGGGAGCAGTGATGATCGCAGTATTACGTCTCACTCTACTGGGGCTCCAGAGATGCAGGACGGGGGCTCTGATGCCATTTTTTCTGTATTTATGTATATTACGCTGTAACACCAGTTCGTCATTTTTGCTGCTGTTCCTTTTTCCATGTTTTTGTTTTCAACCCCAATTGGGAAGTGATTGGTGTGTGTATAAATGAAACCCACCATTTTCTGCCTCTCCTTAGCTGAAAAGCAGCAGGAGGGGCATGTAGTTGCTCAGAAGAGCAGCTTTTGGTACATTGGTTAGGACTTGCTCTACAAAGAGGTGCCTTGACGGGTCGAACGAGCTTACGTTTCAATGGCCAGTAAAACAAACTAAAACCTCCTGATAGTGTTTTGTTGTACATGGAAATATAAAGAAACGAGCGCAGATGACATCTTTTTTCTCGTGCCTACATGTGCCTGTTCTCCCGTATTCAGGGAGCAGTCGCCGGTTTGCTCCCTAACCCCTTGCAGCACTCTCAACCATGAGATGACCTGCTGCCACTATAGGCGATCTCAAGACCTTTTTTGCTGATCAGTGGTTGCAGTGGCGAGTAGGGTTGAGCGGTTCGGGTTCAGACGGTTCAGAGTTCGACCCGAACTTGGCCTGTTCGATGAGATCGCGAACACCGAACATTTCCGGGTGTTCGCCACATGTTCGACCACAATGGACCACAATGCATTTTCCCACTGGCCTGAAGCTCGTAATTGGCTACAGCCTTACACCTGACCACAGGTCTGGTGCAAGAATGGTTCAACACTATGCCAATCACCGCTCAGAGTCCTGATTGGGCAAATTTTGCCCGATCATGGGCTCACAGAGCTAAGTCCCGCAGCACACTATATAACGTTTCCACGTGCCGATTCTGCACGCATTTCAGAGGAGATTTCAAAGGAGATAGTTGTGTCTTGTTACTTCCGGTCTGCCACGCTACTGGGGGGGTCTGGGGGGTCTCATTTCTACCAAATATCAGTGAATTTAGGTGATGTGTGTCTTGTCACTCTGCCAGCAAGTTTTTTTGGGGTTTACAACTTTCTTTAAAACATTTGTGAATTGAGATGATCTTCTGGGTCTTGTCACTGTGCCAGCAAGTCTTTTTGGGTCTCATTTCTATCAAATATCAGGGAATTTATGTGATGTGTGTCTTGTCACTGTGCCAGCAAGTTTTTTTGGGGTTTACAACTTTCTTTAAAACATTTGTGAATTGAGGTGATCTTCTGGGTCTTGTCACTGTGCCAGCAAATCTTTTTGGGGCTCACTAATTTCTTTAAAACATTTGTGAATTGAGGTGATCTGTGTCTTGTCACACAGCCAGTACCACGCAGTATTTTGGGGGTCACAAATTTCTACAAAACATTTGGAAATTGAGGTGATCTGTGTCTTGTCACTGCCAGCAAATATTTTGGGGGTCACAAATTTCTAAAAAACATTTGGGAATTGAGGTGATCTGTGTCTCGTCACACATCCAGTACCACGCAGTATTTTGGGGCTCACTAATTTCTTTAAAACATTTGTGAATTGAGATGATCTGTGTCTCGTCACACATCCAGTACCACGCAGTATTTTGGGGCTCACTAATTTCTACAAAACATTTGTGAATTGAGGTGATCTGTCTCTTGTCACACAACCAGTACCACGCATTATTTTGGGGCTCACTAATTTCTACAAAACATTTGTGAATTGAGGTGATCTGTGTCTCGTCACACATCCAGTACCACGCTGTATTTCGGGGCTCACTAATTTCTACAAAACATTTGTGAATTGAGGTGATCTGTCTCTTGTCACACAACCAGTACCACGCATTATTTTGGGGCTCACTAATTTCTACAAAACATTTGTGAATTGAGGTGATCTGTGTCTCGTCACACATCCAGTACCACGCTGTATTTCGGGGCTCACTAATTTCTACAAAACATTTGTGAATTGAGGTGATCTGTCTCTTGTCACACAACCAGTACCACGCATTATTTTGGGGCTCACTAATTTCTACAAAACATTTGTGAATTGAGGTGATCTGTGTCTCGTCACACATCCAGTACCGCGCTGTATTTCAGGGCTCACTAATTTCTACAAAACATTTGTGAATTGAGGTGATCTGTCTCTTGTCACACAACCAGTACCACGCATTATTTTGGGGCTCACTAATTTCTACAAAACATTTGTGAATTGAGGTGATCTGTCTCTTGTCACTGCCAGCAAGTATTTTGGTGTCACAAATTTCTACAAAACATTTGTGAATTGAGGTGATCTGTGTCTCGTCACACATCCAGTACCACGCTGTATTTCAGGGCTCACTAATTTCTACAAAACATTTGTGAATTGACGTGATCTGTCTCTTGTCACACAACCAGTACCACGCATTATTTTGGGGCTCACTAATTTCTACAAAACATTTGTGAATTGAGGTGATCTGTCTCTTGTCACTGCCAGCAAGTATTTTGGTGTCACAAATTTCTACAAAACATTTGGGAATTGAGGTGATCTGTGTCTCGTCACACATCCAGTACCACGCTGTATTTTGGGGCTCACTCATTTCTACAAAACATTTGTGAATTGACGTGATCTGTGTCTCGTCACACATCCAGTACCACGCTGTATTTCGGGGCTCACTAATTTCTACAAAACATTTGTGAATTGAGGTGATCTGTCTCTTGTCACACAACCAGTACCACGCATTATTTTGGGGCTCACTAATTTCTACAAAACATTTGGGAATTGAGGTGATCTGTGTCTCGTCACACATCCAGTACCACGCTGTATTTTGGGGCTCACTAATTTCTTTAAAACATTTGTGAATTGAGGTGATCTGTGTCTTGTCACTGGTTGCCAGCTATCAGGGTGTCTCAGTGAGTTATACCAGAGTTCTTTAAATCTTTATACCAGAGTTGAATCAGAGTTCTGTATATATTAATCTAAATATCACTCACCATGTCTGAAAGAACAAAAAGGACAGGCAGACGCTCCCAGACACAGATAAGAGGGCAAGCAGCCCCAGTGTCGGGAGGCTGTGCCTCTGGTCATGGTGGACGTGGTGCATTCTCTGCAGGGGCACGTTTGTCCTTTCTAACTGGTGCTGGCCGTCTTAAGCAGCAGCAACATACAGAGGACTTGGTGGACTGGCTAACCAGGCCATCCTCATCCTCCGAGTCCTCTGCCAGTCAGGCTTCTAGTGCTTTACAGTCCACCTCAGCTGCCAAAGCATCTAATGCAGCCTCCATGTCCACAGCTACTCCTGCCGTAGCCTCGCTATCACACACGGAGGAGTCAGCTGAATTGTTTGACTACAATGAGAGTGACATGCTGCTTGAGGATGCGCAGCAAGTACAGTGCTCTGATTCAATCTCTGTGGTTGAGCAAGGGAGTATAATCAAACTAGGGGAAGGGGGTGCCAGTGATGACACACAAATAACTGGCACTCATGTTGCCCCAGCAGCTGCAGCATACTGTCAAGTTGGATCCAGTGACGAGGAGATAGTGGGTGAAGATGACAATGATGATGAGGTCACTGACTCCATCTGGGTGCCAGATCGAACAGAGGAATCAAGTGAGGAGGAGGGGGAGGAGGAGTCACAGCAAACACGAGGCACAACATCCTCTGTGACCAACCGTAGCACTAGCCAGTCCAAGGCATCACATGTCAGAGCTGCTCCGGTGCAGAGCGCTGTTGTCTCAAAGAACACATGCAGGAAGTCTGTTGTCTGGGAGTTCTTTAAGAAATGTGCAGTAGAGCGCAGCGTTGCTATTTGTAATCTATGTCAGATGAGGCTTAAGCGTGGGAAAGATACCGGACACTTGGGTACCACGTGCTTGAGGCGGCATATGAACAAGTGCCACACATCCCGTTGGCGCAAAACTTTGTGTAGGTCCTCCTCCTCATCATCTGTCTCTACCCCCACTGTATGTCCTGCCATGTCATTGCCTACAACCTCCACCGACAGGGATGATGCTACAGTAATGGTTGTACCAGGTCCTTCCTCACAATGTGACATCATCCCAGTAGCTGAAGATTTACGCAGTCAGATTACGTTGCCGCAGCTGCTGCAGCGAAAGAAAAAATATAGTCCCAACCATCCCCAAGCACAGCGTCTAAATGCCAGCTTGGCAAAATTACTCGCATTGCAGCTGCTGCCTTTCCAGCTGGTGGACTCTGCTCCCTTCCGTGAATTTGCTGAATGTGCTGTACCACAGTGGCAGGTTTCAAAACGCCATTACTTTTCACGCAAGGCCATTCCAGCACTATACCAGCACGTGGAAGACAATGTTATCCAGTCATTGGGAAAGGCAGTCAGCAGCAAGGTGCATGTGACTTTAGACACGTGGTCCAGCAAGCATGGACAGGGTCGTTACATTTCCTTCACGGCACACTGGGTAACTCTGATCGCAGCTGGGAGTAATCCAAGATGGGATTCTGTGCTGGAGCTTGTTCATCCACCACGCCTCCAGAAAGCTGCTTGTATGAGGTCTGTCTGCTCCACCACCACCACCTCTTCCTCCTCCTCCTCCTTCTCTGTCTCTGGCGAAGTGGCAGTTAAACCGACGCCTGACAGGGTCTACGCAATGGCTCAAGCAAAAAGATGCCATACTGTGCTTGAGCTAGTTTGTTTAGGGGACAGGAGCCACACCGGGTCAGAAATTTTGTCAGCTCTGCAGGGGCAGATGCAGAGATGGTTAACACCACGCCAGCTTGAGCTGGGAATGAGTGTCTGCGATAATGGCAGCAACCTTCTCTCTGCCCTACGCAAGGGTAAATTGACGCATGTACCATGCCTAGCACACGTCCTAAATCTGGTGGTACAGCGTTTCCTAACCAAGTACCCAGGGCTGCCAGAGCTTCTCATCCAGGCCAGAAAAGTCTGCAGCCACTTCAGACGGTCATTCCCAGCAAGCGTTCGCCTGGCAGAAATTCAAAGAGAATTCCACCTTCCCACAAACCGTCTGATCTGAGACATGCCCACCATGTGGAACTCGACATTAGCAATGCTGCAGCGTCTGCACAAGCAGCAGAGGGCCATCAACGAGTACCTGTGTGAGTATGGCACAAGGACAGGTTCAGGTCAACTTGGTTGTTTTCCCCCCCCGCAGTGGCTGATGATCAAGGATGCATGCACTGTACTCTCACCATTTGAGGAGGCAACGAGGATGGTGAGCAGGGACAGTGCATGCATCAGTGACACAATTCCTTTAGTGTTCCTGCTGGAGCACACTCTGCGGGGATTATAGATGTGGCTCTAGAGGCAGAGCAGCGGGAGGAAGAGGAGGCCTTCCCTAGCTCTCAAGGCCCCAGTCTTTCCGCAGACAGCATTCCAGCGGGTCCTACTCAGATCAGACAGGAGGAGGAGGAGGAGGAATATTTAAGTAGTGGGGGCATTGAAGGTGGGGATTCCTCAAGGGAGGGTTTCGTGTGCCCAGAAACACAAGGGCTAGTGCGTGGCTGGGAGGAGGAAGTGCACGATACGGTCATCCTCATTGACCAGGAAGACTCGGAAGCTAATGCCACCTACAACCTACGCTGCATGGGCTCCCTAATGATGCAAAGCCTGCTAAAGGACCCCAGGATTTGTGCTATCAAGGAGAGGGATCATTACTGGTTGGCAACCCTTCTTGATCCACGATACAAGGGGAAAGTTGCAGAGCTCATCCTGCCCGCACAGAGGGAGCACAGGATGAAAAAACTTGAGGACGCTCTAAAGCGACACTTGTGTAACACCTTTCCAGGCACTTGTAGATTACCAAGTGCTGACACACGTGCTTCTGAGGCTGCGGATGATCAGAGGAATAATGGTGAAGGCCAGGGCCGCTTGACTGATGCATTTTTTAATTTTTTTAGTCCTCGACGCCCAGGGACGTCAAATGTAGGCACCCATTGCCAGCGTCTTCACCATATGTGCAGGACTACCTAGGGGCAAGGGCAGACCTGGATACCTTTCCAGCAGATGATCCACTGGCTTACTGGTTGTTGAGATTGGATCACTGGCCAGAATTTAGCCAATATGCTATGCAGCTACTAGGTTGCCCTTCATCTAGCGTGCTTTCCGAAAGGACGTTCAGTGCCGCTGGAGGTTTTGTCACAGACAAAAGAGTGGGTCTGTCCACCGACTCTGTAGACCGGCTGACATTTATAAAAATGAATCAGTCCTGGATCAGCAGCTATCAATCCCCTGATGCTGAAGTAATGGAATAGATCGGGGATGTCCTCTTCTGCATTCACAAAACCTCCAGCACTGAACTCTTCCACAATACCACAAAAGGGTTACGGTGTGAAGGCACTTGCTGCCATGAAAGGCACAATATTTGGCTGCACTGATGCCTGTGCCAGATTTATATCATTTTAATTTTTTGAACCGCAGGGTCCAACCCTGCACTCTTCCACAATACCACAGAGGGGTTACTGTATTATGATGGCACTTGCAGGCCTGGCACCAAAAGCACAATATCTGGGTGCACTGACGCCTTGACCAGAATCATATCTTTTCAATATAGGACCACCTGGTCCACCCCTGCATTCTTCCACAATACCACAGAGGGGTTACTGTATGATGATACTTGCTGGCCTGGCACCAAAGGCACAAATCTGGGTGCACTGATGCCTTGACCAGAATCATATCTTTTCAATATAGGACCACATGGTCCACCCCTGCACTCTTCCACAATACCACAGAGGGGTTACTGTATTATGATGGCACTTGCAGGCCTGGCACCAAAAGCACAATATCTGGGTGCACTGACGCCTTGACCAGAATCATATCTTTTCAATATAGGACCACATGGTCCACCCCTGCATTCTTCCAAAATACTACAGAGGGGTTACTGTATGATGACACTTGCTGACCTGGCACCAAAGGCCCAATATCTGGGTGCACTGACGCCTTGACCAGAATCATATCTTTTCAATATAGGACCACATGGTCCACCCCTGCATTCTTCCACAATACCACAGAGGGGTTATTGTATGATGATACTTGCTGGCCTGGCACCAAAGGCACAATATCTGGGTGCACTGACGCCTTGACCAGAATCATATCTTTTCAATATAGGACCACATGGTCCACCCCTGCATTTTTCCACAATACCACAGAGGGGTTACTGTATGATGATACTTGCTGGCCTGGCACCAAAGGCACAATATCTGGGTGCACTGACGCCTTGACCAGAATCATATCTTTTCAATATAGGACCACATGGTCCACCCCTGCATTTTTCCACAATACCACAGAGGGGTTACTGTATGATGATACTTGCTGGCCTGGCACCAAAGGCACAATATCTGGGTGCACTGACGTCTTGACCAGAATCATATCTTTCCAATATAGGACCACATGGTCCACCCCTGCACTCTTTCGCAATACCACAGAGGGGTTACTGTATTATGATGGCACTTGCAGGCCTGGCATCAAAAGCACAATATCTGGGTGCACTGACGCCTTGACCAAAATCATATCTTTTCAATATAGGACCACATGGTCCACCCCTGCATTCTTCCACAATACTACAGAGGGGTTACTGTATGATGATACTTGCTGGCCTGGCAGTCTTGCACCAAAGGCAGAATATCTGGGTGCACTGACGCCTTAACCAGATGCATATCTTTTTAATATAGGACCGCAAGGTTCACCCCTGCATTCTTCCACAGTACCACAGAGGGGTTACTGTATGATAGTACTTGCAGGCCTGGCACCAAAAGCACAATATTTGGGTGCACTGCCACTGACGCCTGTATCAGATTCATATCCTCAGAGGGGTTACAGTGTGATGCCACTGTTGGGGATGCTAAAGGACCAATTTTGAAGCACCTATTGTTACTTTCATCCAAAGCCTGCATAAGTTTCACAATAATTTAGCCAAAAAAATCAGTAAACTTTTTCTGCGTGTACGAAAATGTCTCCTCTTTTCATACAGACTGCCGCCCCAAGCAGTTGTTTATGGATAGATTAAAGGAAAAGCATTTACCGTCATATGAAACGTCATTTTTTGGTTTTTAAGTGTTTCTATACTTCCTAGAAATCCGCCACTTCACGGGCAGGTTATGGGGACCTCCTAGGCACGATATTTGAAGGAATTTTTCATTTTTATTTTTAACCCTTATTTCATGGAAAACTCACTGTCCCTTTTAAAACGTTTTTTTAAAACTTTTTGTCCTTGTTTCCTGTCCCCCAAGGCACTACCCGGACCCCCATACACCTTTTATGGCAAATATCTATCATATATGCCCTCTTGGAGGGCACTCTAAAAACCGAATTTTCAGCCCCATTGACTTGCATGGAGTTCGAGTACGGGTTCAGGTTCGGACCCGAACATATGGGAAGTTCGGGTTCGGGCCCGAACCAAACTCGGGGGGTGTTCGGCTCATCCCTAGACTCTACGGCCCTGAGGTCGCAGGTAGACACACTTTCCTGCTCATTTGAAATGCTTAAGGCGCAACACCGATGCAGAAATGTCTGGATACGTGGGATTCCATAGACGGTTCCTAATGCCTCTCTCTTTTCTTTTGTTATCCAGCTGGCTGTTCATCTGCTAAATCCCCCTGGACACCGGAAATGCCTTTTTGTTGGTACACGGATCCGCAAAACTGCCACCGCTCCCAAACCTGCCCCTCGTAATGGCATCGCCATTGCTCGGGATACATACATAAAGGCTAAAGTGATGGCATCAGTGCTGCTTAATATGGCTATCCCCTTTGAAGGATCTTCACTCCTGCTGTTCCATGATGTTCCTTTCTTGTCCCTTCTGACTCACTTTTCACTTGTTTAAAGCTGTCGAACCAACTAGCGAATATCAGGGTATTTCACTGACATTTCAGTGCTGTTCAGTGTTCTCTGAATAGATTAACTAACCACTACTTGTATATGGGGAATCAAGCGTAATTGAATTTCGGACCGATTGATTCCTTTTTTGGACCGTTTCGCATGGGGCCGATTCGCTTTTCGGTAGCACTTCTGAAAAACGAAATGATAAGTTATGTCCGAATTTCGATTCAGAACGAAATGCATATTCTCATTTAATATTTTTATTAGTGATATTGCAGAAGGTATTAATGGAAAAGTATGTCTTTTTGCTGATGACACAAAGATTTGCAACAGGGTTGACGTTCCTGGAGGGATCAGCCAAATGACAAATGATTTAGGTAAACTAAAAAAATGGTCGGAGTTGTGGCAATTGAGTTTTAATGTGGATAAGTGCAAGATAATGCACCTGGGACGTAAAAACCCAAGGGCTGAATATAGAATATTTGATACAGTCCTAACCTCAACATCTGAGGAAAGGGATTTAGGGGTCATTATTTCAGAGGATCTAAGGGTAAGTAGTCAATGTAATAGAGCAGCAGGAAATGCTAGCAGAATGCTTGGTTGTGTAGGGAGAGGTATTAGCAGTAGGAAAAGGGAAGTGCTCATGCCACTGTACAGAGCACTGGTGAGACCTCACTTGGAGTACTGTGTGCAGTACTGGAGACCGTATCTCCAGAAGGATATAGACATCTTAGAGAGAGTTCAGAGAAGGGCTACTAAAATGGTGTACGGCTTGAAGGAGAAAAGTTACCAGGAAAGGCTTAATGATCTTAATAGACATGTGCATTCGTTTTAGTACTAAAACGATTTAGTCCGAATTTTGGGATAATTTAGTTTTAGTATGACTCAAGAGAAACGAAACTGCTCAGTACAAAAAATGAAAGAAACTAAAATAAAATGCACTACATTTTAGTTTCAGTCCTTTTTGTGATATTACATTGATGACCGAAGGAGACCAGCAATGAAGATCGCAACATCGCAACATCCGAAGTTCTGCACCCTCCACATGCCACTGCAGTAGGATGTTCTATACAGAGAGTGGCATTAATTAATGCAGGAGTATGTTCTATACATTATACAGAGAGGGACATTAATGCAGGAGGATGTTATCTACATTATACAAAGAGGGGTATTAATTAATGCAGGAGGATGTTCTAAACGTTATACAGAGATGAGCCTTTTTTTTTAGCCCTTTAAATCCAGTGGCTGTGAGCGCTGAGATCGGCTGCTTGTTACATTATCTCTCAGTACAATGTATCAGGCTCAGTTGTTACAGTAACTGACTGTAACAGCGCTCTGAGTTTCAGTAAAACAAGGAAATAATATTGTTCTAACCTCTTATATATAAAAATATTATTTACTAGTTTTACTGAAACTCTGAGCGCTGTGATGAGCAGCAGTCAGTTACTGTAACAGCTTTGCCTGACACGGGGGCAGTATTATAATGTTGGTGCTAACTTAACCAGAGCTGTTGTAAACTGAAAACCTCCATAGGCTATAATGGCTCTGGAAGTTTACAACAGCTCTGGTTAAGTTAGCACCAACTATGTAATATGGCCCACATTGTGCTGAGAGTGAGAGATACTGTAACAAGCAGCGATCTCAGCCCTCTGAGGAGCCACCACTACAATAGTAATTGTATCCACTGGTTTTCGGATGAACGAAATTAGTTTTCATACTAAAGAACTGAAAACGAATTTCTTTAGCAACTAAATAAATTGCATTTTAGGACTAATCCATTAGTTCAAAACGAAATTTTGTGCTGTGCACATGTCTAGATCTTAACATGTACAGCTTGGAAAAAAGACGAGACAGAGGAGATATGATAGAAACATTTAAATACGTAAAGGGAATCCACAAGGTAGAGGAAGGGAGTATATTTAAAAGGAAACAAAATAGCAAAACAAGAGGACATAGTCTTAGATTAGAGGGGCAAAGGTTTAAAAGTAACATCAGGAAGCATTATTTTACTGAGAGGGTGGTGGATACATGGAACAGCCTTCCAGTAGAAGTGGTAGAGGCCAAAACAGTAATTGAATTTAAGCAAGCATGGGATAGGCATAAGGCTATCCTAAACAAAAGATAAATCCAGGTAAAGTATCCATGTAATTGGGCAGACTAGATGGGCCGAAAGGTTCTTATCTGCCGACATTTTTCTATGTTTCTATGTTTCTATATGACTAATTTTCTGAATACCTCTCAGTGCGTTCCTGTATATTCTGTGATCCTTTGGTTTGACCCCTAGCGAAGTATTCTCGGTTCAGGTTTCTGCTCTTGTCTCTGGCTTATAATGATTCTGTGTCCTGACCCTGGCTTTAGTATCTGGACCAGTGGTGTATTTAGGTTTTGTGCTGCCCTAGGCCTGACTAAACTCGTGCACCTGTGATAGAACTGACATAGCACTCTCCGCTTCAAACCCCAAGACTTTTATTTTCCTGGCAAAAAACCCAAAAGACACAGACATTTGCTTTGGGAATGACTTTATGTTTATTTATATTGCGTGGTGTGGTTTTAAATGTATTGTAAATGGCTTAGCTTTAGTTTTAAATGTACTTTTATTACTGAATGTAAATATGAATTTAGAGATATGTATTGAAGGTGCAGACCTTTCTTTTGTGAAGAACGTAAGCAAGTTTGAGTAATGTGTGATTATGCAAGAGGGCTTTCTCTTTCTTATCTGTTTAAAGAGTCAAGAGTCTGGGACAGTGTTTGACTGCAAAGGTAATCTGATCTATTGGAACAATAGATTATGTAAATGATGTGTGATAACTGAATGCTAAGGTATGTTTACTGTAAATATCTAACTGACATAATGTAATTAGAGTTTTAGTAGGTCAATGTTCGTCGGTTGGTATGCAAATTATAACTGTTGGACCTGGGCATAAATAGTGGCGTTTTTCAATAAAAGTCTCAGATTCCTGTTTGAACATACAGCCTGTCTGGTGTCTCATTCAGGGTACCCACTCTCACCCTCAGAAGGCACAGAGCAGTGTTCTGGAAATTCAAAGAGGCAGAGCATCAGACCAAGCAGGCCTGGAGCTACCGATCAGGCTGCTTGAGGCACTGAGTTCCCAGCAACTCAGCGGCCGGGCTGATCTTGATAAGGGGGTGTCTGGAGAGCCAGGACAGGCGAAAGTAGTGGGTTTCCGTCACAACACCCCCTTATTTAATTTTGACACACCCCTTCCTGTCAAGGTAATACCTCGTCCTGGTTAAACCCCACCATTCCTATTTAGACTCCACCTTTTTCTCTTAGAGCTCTGCCTTTTCCTCACTTTATATTAAAAGTGGACACCAAGTGCCGACTTGTATATTTTGTATACCATTTCAAATATATCTATTGAGATAAATAAAATTATGAAATGTTTAAATTCAAGCATTTTTACAAAGATCAGCCATGCATGTCTTTGATTTGCACCTGAGTTGGATGTACATACCCTCAAATTAAAGCTGACAGTCTGCAGCTAAAGCACATTGTGTTTGTTTCATTCCAACTCCATTGTGGTGGTGTATAGAGCGAAAGATGTTAGAATTGTGTAGATGTCCCAATATTTCTGGACCTGACTGTATGTAACTGGTCATTCTAAGGACCAGCCTGTCAGATTAGTGGTTTCATCGCTGTCTGAGTGCTGTTTTTTTCTGTGTGCTGGTTTACACACTATGGGCCCTATTACATTCTTCGTGCATACGTTTGTGCCCGCATTAACGTGAGGGGCAAAACCCATGTTGAGATTTAACTTTCGAGCGGTGCTTTAAAAAAATAAATTGAGAAAAGGAAACAAAAGACACAACATATACATGCAATTTAATCTCATTTTCTGATCTGCTATCCTTTTCTGTTTCTTCTTCCTCTCCATATTTGTCATTTTTCACATTGACTTATAAAAACGTAAGGTTTCCACGAATTGAAACAAGCGTTTCTCCCCTTTCACAGGTTAGGTTGCTTCTTAATGTGCGGGGTAATTCAAAGAGATTCGAAAAGTCACCGCACGTTTGGTGACTTTTCGTTCTCTTCAATTCGGTTCATTTTGCCGATCCCATTTCGGTGACCCTGCGGTGTATTCAGCAAGCACCATAGGGCACCCGAAATGCAGGGAAAAGCTACCGCAAACCCGACGAAAACGAACCGCAAAACCCAGCGAATGCACGCCGAACACCCACAGAAACATCTGGATTAACCTGACGAAAACCACGGAAAAACACGAGCAGGAGCTGATCACACGCAGCGAAGCCTCCGGAGAAAGGAGAAAGCCGAGACCGCAGACAGAGTGAGAGAGAGAGTGAGAGAGAGAGAGTGAAGTGAATAAATTAGGAAAACAGTTTGCATGAATGTTTGAAAAGTGAAACGCTGTTTGCAAAGAAACTACTGAGCGAAAATGTCTGAAATTTACATATGAGGTCCAATGAATGATAATAAAAAGGGCTGTTACAGAAAAAATAAGTAAAGTTAAAAAAAAATCAGACTTTTAAAAAAAAGAAAAAAATTCAGAAAAATGCTTAAAATATCCTAAAAAATCTATAAATAAAGAGACTCTTTACTGCAGAATTTTATAATGAACGGTTTATTAGATATTGAATTAAAACGGGAATATTTTTAACATTGAAGCCTATGGGATTCTCCTGAATAAACATGCCGAATTAGGCTAGGGTCAGACTAACGCAGTGCGGACGCGCATGTAGCCGCACTTTATCACGGCCGTAGTAGCAGCAAATGACAGCCAATGATGGCCAATATACGCAAGCGGCAAACGAACGCATTTTGTGGAGAACGTGATACCGCTAGTACTGAAGTACAGAGTGCACTGCGACCGCATAGCAGCGTGTGTGCATGATTAGGAGACGTCAGACGCTGCTAATGTCCGGCCTACAAAACGTCCAAACAGCCAAAGTTTCCACGTTTTGTTGGAGTGTACCTGCAACTGCTGGAAAAAATGTCAGGTGCTGAAATAGATGTGGAGAGGCTGATCAGCGCTGTGGGGGAGCATCCAGAGATATGGGACACGGCCTGGTGTCGTGGTGTCCCGTGTCGTGTACCCAGAGTATGATACGTGGTCAGAGAAAGAGCAGAATATTCAGAGTGAGTATATGATTATTTTATTCATAATCATGTAAGTCACAATAAGAATACGAAACAACAAATATTTATTGTTGTGAAATCTTAAATGCTGTTCAGCTGCCAGGGCACCTGACCTGCATTGCTAATGAAATAATTAGACAGAGCATCGCGAAACCTGTTGGTGTGTCTATTCACAGCTATTATGTCATCGTTCGCATAATCTTCCAGACCCATAACTGTGAGGGTATCATCAAAATTAAAACTGTCCCTGGCAGTTAATTATGTACGATGCAGCAGCATTTGATTATATCCACACAGAAATCAACATGTACATCAAGCGGCCTATGAAAAATCCTCCACTTGTTGCTCAGTATGCCAAAGGAACACTCGACATACCGTCTCGCCCGCGACAGCCTGTAATTAAACACCCGCTTCTTCACATTCAGGTGTGTCCCTGAGTAGGGCCGTAGGAGATGTGTGGATAGGTCGAATGCTTCGTCACCCACGAAGGCATAGGGGACTGCCACGATCACTGCCAGGCAAAGGTGCGGGTCTGGGGATGTTCAGGGACCCACTCTCAATTTCATTCCACAGTGTGGAGTTCCTGAACAGTGTGGAGTCAGAGTCCTTGCCGTATGAACCGACATCCACATACACAAAACTATAGTTGGCATCTGCCACAGCCAGTAGGCCAATGGAAAAGAAATGTTTATAATTTTGATACAGTGAGCCACTCTGCTGTGGCTTCACTATGTGGACATGTTTGCCATCCACGGCTCCCAGGCAGTTTGGAAAGTTGGCTCTCTCCCAGAATCCTGCTGCAATTTCTACACATGCCTTGCATGTCGGTGTTGGCAAACATTGGTCCTTCATGGTGTGCCATATTGTTTGGCACACCTTGCGGACAATCCCGCTAGCTGTTGATCTGCCAATGCGGAAGTTGTAATGCAGATCCTTCAAACTGCATCCACTAGCAAGATACCTAGAAGACAAAATAAAAATGTTTGATTATGATCACATCCAATGAACCCAAGCTAATGTCACTCTCATCATGTTTTGCAGCACAAGAGGCCATAAACAAATGGCGCACAGTACGGGACAACTATACGCGGGTACAGAAGAAGCAAGCCATGGCTCGAAGAAGGTCCACGGATATATCTACACAGAACAACTGTCCTTCCTCTGAAGGACCCAGGAGCTGCAAAGTAGCGTCAGCAGCACTGAGCAGCCATCGACCTCCGGCTCACAGGTCCAAAACCTGCTGCCAGGAGGTTCTGCCAGCTGCCAGGAGGAGGTCAACCGGGGTGGTGCAGAGTTGCAGCTGGAGGAGGAGGTGGAGACAGGACAGGTGCCAGGTACAGCACCAACAGCCAGCACCAGACCTGCACAGAAGAGGAGGGCACCAGCTACAGATGTAGAGCAGGCCATGGTCACCTTCATGGAGGCTCAAACTCCCCAACCACATCAATGCTGCATACTCGCCGACTCTGAGGACGTGTCATTTTTTAATTCATGTCTGTCCCTCCTCAACCAGATGACCCCGGCTCAGAAGGTGGAGTACCGCCGCAGATCCCTGGCGACTATAGATGACATCCTTTCCCGTCCCCAACAGGCAGCTGTTTATTACGGTGCTGTGCCACAATCCGCCAATGCCAGTGGATCTTCCCTCCCCAGTCAGGTGCTGTCCACCCACCCACCCATGCCCCCTGTAGCTAGGCCACCCACAGAGTCGGAGTCCTGCTCTAGCCACAGCACCGGCCCTCATGACCCAGATGCTCGTCGGTATCATGATCTGTGATATATGGCATCATTTTGTATTCTTTTTGTTTGTACTAATGTGTTCTGTGGTTTGACGTGTAATATATCCTGACCTTCAGTTAAAAAAATATAATATATGTTTAGAATATATTATTGTTATTTTATTTTATATGTTTGCTACAATATAATTTGTTTGGTCTACATCGTTGTCGGAGTCATTTATGATTCTGTACTTGTGATGTGATGTGATGCCCGTGTGTGTGTGGGTATGCATGTGCCAGTGGGCATATAACTACAGACATGATGCACTCCGAGCACATGTCTGGTGACTGGCAGTGATGTCAGGTATGCAGGTGTGTGACAGTACGTACCGCAAAGTGATGACCAGCATCTCCTCCGGTGGTATGGCAGCCCTCATGTAGGTGTCCCTCTTGGTCAGCGGCTCACGTACCCGCGACAACAGTTCATCAAAGGAGGGGATGGACATCGCATGTAATTGAAGAACTTCACGGGGTCTCTCTCTCGACAGTGGCCTGTACAGCGTCACAAAGTGTCCATGCGTGTGTCTGGCAGCGTTAATTTGATGAACCCAGGTTCGCCGCTTTCTCTTCTTCAGGTACCCCATTGCAGCAAACAGAAAGACTTGGACTGCATCCATCTTGGAAAAACGCCACCATACACAAAATGGCTTTTTATACCCCTTCCCCTTATTTTTTCATTCAGCAATTAATTTGATTAATCAGATTTCTGTCTTTTTTCACAGCTCCGTCAAAAAATACGTCCAGAATTGCGCATCGTCTGACCGCTTTCGCGTATTCCGTAAAAAAAATGCATTCGGACGCATCAACGCACTTTTTGACGGTAGAAGTCAAAAATGCGTTAGTCTGACCCTAGCCTTAAACCACCGTATGGCAGGGCATTTCGGGAACCTTTCACTGCTGGTTTGTGTTCTCTGAATAGCCGAAGCAGTGCTTTTTCATGGGGTTTTCACTGCCCTCGAACAGGCACCGTATGTTCAGGCAATTCGCCAGGATTTGGCGAATTGACTGCTCTCTGGATAGCCGAATGGCCAAGAAAGGTAACCGAACGCTGATTTTCAGCGTTCGGTTACCTTTCTCAAGCAATTCGGATCTCTTTGAATTACCCTGTTTGTATGAATATTACCAAGCAGAGCAGATTCTTTCACATGCAGCAGAAGATGCAGGACTCTGAAGTAAACAAGATGCAAGAGGTGTCAGAGGTTGTGTTGTGCAGAGACCTTGCCACCATGTTGCAAAAGGGATATGTTTTGCAGAATCCCACACTGTACTGGAGAACATTAATAGGGATCAAATAGGGACACAATTAACCTCTTACCCGTCAATTAAGGCCGGAGAAGACAGAAACTATGATCAACTGTATCCCAACAACCACTGCAGGAGCGGATGGAGCTCACAATCATGCTAAACTGAAGCCTTTTCCCTGCAGTGACCCCCAGAGGCTGAAATGTATAGTTTTATTGTCTGAGTATTGCATTGAGACGTGTTACTTGAATTGTTTTCCAGGATTTGCTTATCTTCAGCTGTGAGAACTTGTAATGATTTAAGACTTTAAAAAAAAAGTCTCATAAGTCTTTCATTAAGGTCTTAATGTTATATAGCTATAATACCACATCATTAGACATATTAACCCTTTCACTGCTGAGGCATTTCCCGCCTCTGTGCTGAGGTCATTTTTACCGGTTTTGATCATCATGTTTTTTTTTTTTGTATTTAAGATTTTTATTTTCAGAAAGAAAAGATCACAGACTGACCAGCATAGTAGGCCTCGCAGGGCCAAATGTTATGCGCTCATAAGAAACACATATAACATAAAAAGGGGGGGAGTGTCTCATGAAAAATCTGCAAAATGTCGAGAAACAGGGGGGGGAGGGGGGTTATAACAAAAGTCGTCAAAAAACATTTCAGAAAAAATAAAACCAAAAAGTCTCAAATCTATCCCCAGCCGGGGAATAACAGCGGGAAAAAAATAAATAAAATAAAATGGTAGTCGAAGCGTCTCTGAATCAAAAAGGGGGGGGTGAGGGGAACTCACAGATATGGCCTCATATAATATCGCAGTAAAAATTAAAAAGCCATAAAGTACTCACATAAAAACCGTAAAAAACAAAAATATATAAAAATAAAGGGGAAACATCAAAAAGGCGGAACGGCTCCTGGAGTAGTACCCTCAGCCAGTATCTCTAAGCGGTATCTGACATAAGACAGGCAGGGCTACGCTTTGCAGGCCCGGCTGGGCAGCAAAAGCACTATCAAGGATGCATAGTGGGGTCCGCATAGGCCAGGAGCCCATGCGGCAGACATCATGGGCGTCTAGACCCCAGGCCAACCCATCAGAAACGCCAGCCAGGCCGCGGGACCATGACCCACATTGCCTCCCATCAGCACAAAGTCCGACAGTCCCGGCTGGTGCATCCAGCGAAATCCCCGAAACAGACTTCGCCACATCCATCGGTGCAGAATCAGCCACACACACATGCCTCCCGGCCACGCTCCCCCTCCGGCACACCGACGGCAGGCGCAGTCCATGATCCAGGTCCTCCGGCCTACCACTCCGCAGAACAGCAGCTCCATCCAGGCAGCCGTCAAACACAGCATCTCCCTAGATCTCTTCTGTCAGGTCCTCAGTCTCCCGGTCAGCTCCCAGCAACGCCATCAGCCGCCGCCATGAACCGCAGGTGAGTAGATTTTCTTCATCCCCCGGAATACGATCAAGACAGGCCTCGAACCAAGCCTCCATTTTACTAACAGGCAGGGGATGGTCCAAATATCGCTGCTCCGGTCGCTTCTCCAGAACCCACAACGAGGAGACAGCAGGCGCAGCAGGAGGATGGGGGCCCTCCATCCCCGCAGTCCGACACCAACAGGTCCTCAGCAAGAGTGCCAACAAAAAGTGAGATGTGCAGGCAGTAAAAGATAGGCCTCAAAATGGCCGACGGACGATCAGCAGCACCGGGGTATATTCACATAAAACTCGGCTGTGCTCCGGCGGAGGGGGCAATAATGGGCCCCGGAGCAATCCCCGTAATGGCCAGCCGTGTAGGGTCTCCACGGGTGCACTATCCACAAAAGAAAATCACGCTAAAAAACACCCATAACAGGAGAGTCCTTCAGAGCTCCACAAAGACACGTCTGCCCTCATGCAGAGCTGGCCACGCCCCAGTGCTCATCATGTTTAAACGTGTTTTGAAGTCTTATTTTAGCATATGACTCAGACGTATTATATATCGTTCTTTCCGTCAGACTCGGCAGATTCATAATATGTCTTTATTATATGTATACGTTATGTCCTGTCTGTATATTATAACAAAATATGCAATAAAATATGAATTTTAAATAATTTACAACGTGTAAAGTGTTTTTTTCACATTTTAACATGCGAGCAATTGCAGTTATATTTTGTTTGGGGTGCGCTTGTTAAACAAATTAGAGATGGGGTCTCGTTACATTTTTTTTTGGGGGAACATTACGCGATTTTTAACAAACGCACCGCATACAAAAATTGTTAGTGCAGCATCATTGTTCACATTATAATTGAAATGGGAACCATATTGCTGCATTAACGAACCAAAAAAAGAAAAAAAAAACTTGTTTATTTTTTTTTATAATTTTTTTTAAAATATATATATATATTTTTTTTTTAAAACTTTTTTCATAGTCATGTTTGGTATTGTTCGTTGGAACCCCCTATCTCCACCATTGGTGGCAGTTAGGGGTTAACTCCAGGACTGGCGTCATCGTGCTATGGACGATGACGCCAGTCCTCAGGGGGCATTCCCGGAAGCTTGGCCGACATCCAAAATGTCGGCCAGCTCCGGGAAAGTATCACGAACCGGCACTTCTCGGCGCCGATTCATGATCCAGCCCCCATGGGGTTAATTCCAGGTACCATTAGGAAGGGCAGGCTGTGCCCTTCCAAATGGGGCCTGCATTAACCCCCTGCACCCCGGCGATCGGGAGGGAGAGAGGTCCGAAGGACCTCCCCCCCTCCCTTTCAGGCACCTCCTCCGCACATGCGGGGGGGCGCCTGAATTAGATGTCATCGCGCCGCCGCGTTGACATCTAATTGTGCCGGCGGCGGTTCCGGGTGCTGGGCTGACATCGAGGATGTGAGCCCGCACCGGGGGGCACAGCGATCGGCCGGAACCCGGCCGATCTCTGGCCCCAAAGGGAGGACGCGCTCAGCGCGTCCTCCACAAGGAACGCTACCTGCGGGTGGACGCGCTCAGCGCGTCCACCGCAGCGAAGGGGTTAAATATCATTGTAAAAGAACATATTACACTTTTTTTTTTAACTTTTCCAGAAATAAACCTAAAAATGGCTTTGGAAAAAAACGAGGAAAAATGTTTTTTTCCCAAATTTCCTGTTTTTTCCAGGCCTTCCCATCTCTACCTGGGCTCTCCATTCCTCTCCTTCTGCTCCTGGATTCCCCTGTAGCCGGTTTGGCCTGAGATCACATATTCTGCCTACTCTGTCCCAATCTCTATATATATCCAGTCACTCAATATGCTCAGGGCTCTTGCATGAGTCTCATTGCTCCTTGTGGTCCTGGTATCTGTTCCTGTGTAAAGTACTTACTTCTGTTATTTTACCTTGTTTTCCATTGTTCAGTTTAATTTTTGGTTTCTTGCTTCCTTAGTCTGTCTGTCCCTCTAGTTGCTGTGTCAGTTTTACCTTTGGTTTATCCATTCCTGACCTGTGTGTTTCTATGTTATCAGATTTCCCGTGTATGACTCTGGCCTGATTCTGACAATTCTATTGTGTTAACCCTTTGCTCTGTGATATCCTGTGTACAAACTCCTAGCTTGTATGACAACCCGCTCTGGTTTCTGACTTTGGCTATAGTTTACTATTACTTCTCTGGACTTGTCCTAAGTGTCCTGTCTCTGGTCCTGCGTATCACTCAAAACTGAGGTCCTCTTCCCTTAGATTAGATGGCCATTCCAAGGACCATATATAGATCAGGGTTCCCTTTAGTGTGCTGCTGGGTGCCAGTCTGTTGTTGTTTTCTCCCTTAACCTTTGCCCTTCCTGTTGTTGTCCTGTTCTCTGTATCCTGTGGTCTTGTTCTGTGTAATATGCAGCCAGCGGCAATGCTGCCTAAAGGGCTATCTATCACTCATAACAGGCCCACCTTGGCTCACGCCAAGTGCCCCCATGACAGTACATAGCAGTCATTCAATCAATGTTTTTTTTATCAGACAATTTCACTGCCACCGAAGTGCAGCAAACAGCACTGTATTTTTCTGTCAAATGGCCTATGGTGCTGAATCCAACAGTTTCAGCACCACAGGCCAGTTGAAAATGAAATACGGTGCTCCTCGGCAGCACCAAAATTGTCCCATAGAGAACCATTGAATGAATTCTCGCTCTATGTACAAATTGTCAAAGTGCACCAAAGTGTGGCAAAAAAAATCTTAGGGTCTCAGGGTAAATGCTAGAGACCCTGAGATTCTGAACATTCATACAGAGACCCAGAGATTCTGAACATTCACCCAGAGATCCAGCCTAATGCATAGGAAAGGTTTTTTTTTTTACAGTGAGAACAAAAAGCTGTGGAATTTTCTGCCTGTTTTGGTGGTTGGCTCAGAATCTGTACAGACTTTTAAACAACTGGATGACTTCTTGCAAAAACATGATATAAAGGGTTATAATATTTAATGTGTGGGTGAAAGCTGCTTGATCCAAAAAGACCTCTAACTGCCATCTAGGTTCAAGTAATAATTTTTTCCTAGTATGTTGCATGCTTGGCGAGTGCTTCAGACTGTTTTTTTTTAAATTCTTTTGGATCAACAGCAGTAAGTAATGTGCGAAAGGCTGAACTTGATGGATGTGCGACTTTTTTCAGCCTATGTAATATAGTGAGAATATAATTATTGCATGATTTACTAGGTCCATTTGATAGACAGCCGTAGCCATAGGCTGGGCAAAAGTCGTTATTGCAGCTTGTTACATACAGATATTCACTTGAAAAATCTGTTGTAGGAACTTCTGTGTCAACACCTGAGGTGCTAAAACTTTGGGGGCCCCAACTGCAACCGCAGCAAATTTAATTTGCAATGATACAGCATAGCTCCAGATCATACTTCTCAGTATTCCTGACCACATTCAATCTAATGCTTCTCACACCAGTATTGGCTCCTGGAGACCATAGGAGATGCACTGGGATGGCAGAAGAACACTGGAAACCATTTGTTCCCAGTCTTCGTCTGAATACAGCGAGAGGAAACAGAAGAATGTGTCACCCTCTTCACTACGAGATTAGAAATAAGTAAAGAATTTTTTGGTATCTTTAGTTTTCAGTGTTAAGTAATTTTACAAAAAGAAAATCGTTTACCACTAGGAACTGAGAGACGATCTTCTTGGCAGAATACCGGCTCAAGACAAGAACACTGACATACTTTAGAATAGCTTGCCGTTATCAGCATCTCTTATGCAAAGTATAGGCTGAACAGCAGGCAGCCATAACTTCAACCCCGCAAGCTAAGACTGTGGCATACACAGAATAGACAAGTATCTGGCGCCCCCTAATGGATATAGTTAAACAATGCTGTTTGTACACAAACTATTCTTAAGTCCAAAGGACATAGAGCATTAAATTGCAGTTTAAAAAGTCAGCAGCAGATGGTTCACACACTGATAGTTCACCTCCAACCACCAGAAAGAGTCAATAATGGAAAAATGTGGTGACAGTCGCGCTTCCCTCTTTTTTTCCTTTCCTTTTCTCCCCCTAAAATCTTGGTCGAGGATCTTCTTTAAGCAGTTAATTGCTTTCTTTTATGCAGTCCTCAATTCTCAAGATATATGGGGATAGAAATGAGAAACATAGTGTGATCCATAAAAACACATCCAAGTCCCCAAAATATAATAGTTCAACTCACATTTGGAGGTGTCATAAATCAGACACTAGATGTATCTCACAACCGATATTTTTAGGAGATATCGGGCTCCCCTTTTCCTCCTCTGTCCGATGATGTTGCTCCAAATTAAAAAATAAGGTTGCAGGATATCGATGAACAAAATTAAAATTTATTAAAATTTAAAATTTATTCCATAAAACAATAAATAGACAAACACCAATACGCGTTTCGCGATGCACTCGCTTCATCAGTTGGCATGTAAATCAATTCCTTCACAATCTCCTGCAACCTCCTTATATACCCTTTAAAATGTGTTGTGATTGAGTGGGAAACGCCCGTTCTCCCTTCCCTCAAAATTACAATTACTCATTCTGCACCTGCGTGGGGCATTCCAAATATCAGATCAACCCAAAAGATGGTGGTGATACATCTCGTAGTGCCCTCTTGCATGTTCCTTTTAAGATCTCTAGTGTTTAAACTCCTAAAGTTTCTGCTCCACCTTCTTTCTACCCACAAGGCTTATTATTATCTACCTTCATGTTCATCCCTAAATAGGTTATTCTGCAATTCCAGATACACATGTATTGCCACACTATTGGAAATCCAATAATGTGCTCTATATCAATATTTTACCGTGATGGAAAAAATCTCACACAAGGGGGGAGTGTGGAACTTTTTCCATCCTCTGAAATCCTCTGCGTGAGATGCTGATTTTTAAAGTGCTAAATTTATAGTGCCTTCTGCAAAATTTAATATGCTAATCTTAATTAAATGTATATGAATACTATTATCAGAACTGAAAATTTGATTCCTTATATGCGTAAAGAATTTATAATGTCATTCAATAAAGTGCTCTCTTTAACCCCTTCCCGACCGCTGACGTACCCTGTACGTCCTGTGTTCGGGTCTCCCTTAGACCCGATGACGTACAGGGTACGTCAGCGGCGCCAAATCCCCCTCCGCCCGATACTCACCTCCTCGTCGGATCCCACGCCGATCTGACAGGGAGGAAGCCTGCCCATGTGATTTACATGGGCAGGCGAGGCTGATGACGTCGCCACGCTGCGTGGTGACGTCATCAGAAGGTGCCCCCATGTGTTTCAATGGAGGGGAGGGGGGGCTCCTTCGGAGCCCTCTATCTCCCCAACCATTGAAGCTAGGGAGATGCCGTTTGCACCGCTGGAGAGGGGAGAGCCTCCCCTTTCCAGCGGTGTATGGCATTAACCATTTCGCCGCCGGATCACGTTGCGGCGCCAATTGGCGCCAAAACGTGATTCAAACCTGGAGGGGGGCTGACATCTTGGATGTCAGCCAAGCCTCCAGGTCCCCCCCCACCCACTGACAACCTCACCATATGTGTGAGGATGTCAGTGGGCCAGTTAACCCTCTAGCTGCCATGTAGAGATAAGGGGATCCTAAGGATCCCTTTATCTCCCGATCCATGGCAGCTAGATGGTCATATTTGCCATCATTTGAAAGGCCTGATTATGGCCTTTCAAATGATACCAAACATGACCAGGTTTGGTTTTAAAAAAAATGTAAAAAAAAAATTAAATAAAAAAAAAATAATAAAAAAATTAAATAAAATAAAAAAATGTTTTTTTTTTAAAGTTTTTTTGTCTGGGGGGAGTTTAATTAAATAGGACCTAGGCTGTCATCTAAAAATAATTAGCACAAAATGGTCAGAATGAGCGCAGCGCACATAGGTGTACTGGCTCAGCAGTGAAAGGGTTAAAAGGTAAAAACATGTAAAAATTGGGTATTTCTATTCTCGGGATAAAATTTGGAAACTATTTAGCCGGGGTCTTTATTGGTGGTTATAGCTTTAGGGGATTAAATTACGAAAAAGTGTGTTTTTACCATTTTTTTCATCATATTTCATATTTTTTTTATATTAAATTATTGGATATGATGGAAATAATGGTATTTCTAGAAAGTCCATTTAATGGCGGGAAAAAGGGTGTATAATATGTGTGGGTTGAATAAACGAGTAAGAGGAAAATTTGATCTAAACACGAGCAGCGCAGAAACGTAAAAACAGCAGCGGTCACTAAAGGACGGATTTGTGTAAAACCGCCCGGTCACTAAGGGGTTAAAGTGCTACTCTTACAATGTTGTATACCGAATTAAAACTAACCCATATGTTTCTATACCCCTATACAGAGTGCTAATGTGTAAACCGAAATAAAGTGCTTGTGCCTACCTAACAGTATGCCTATAGGGTGATGGTTAATTGATACATTAGTGGGGACTTGGATGTGTTTTTATGGATCACACTATGTTTCTCATTTCTATCCCCATATATCTTGAGAATTGAGGACTGCATAAAAGAAAGCAATTAACTGCTTAAAGAAGATCCTCGACCAAGATTTTAGGGGGAGAAAAGGAAAGGAAAAAAAGAGGGAAGCGCGGACTGTCACCACATTTTTCCATTATTGACTCTTTCTGGTGGTTGGAGGTGAACTATCAGTGTGTGAACCATCTGCTGCTGACTTTTTAAACTGCAATTTAATGCTCTATGTCCTTTGGACTTAAGAATAGTTTGTGTACAAACAGCATTGTTTAACTATATCCATTAGGGGGCGCCAGATACTTGTCTATTCTGTGTTTGTATTCAGCGGCCGAGAGCTGCTGTATAATCATCTCAAGGTATCAGTGGCTGACCCAAAATGTACAGGGTACAAAGAGATAGATTTGGTGGGAATATACACACTATAACAGAAGAAAACACTTTGTTATCAAGTGATGTAAATAAAAATGTATACAGCTTAGAAAATCTATTGGTTAAAGAACTTAGGAATAAAATGGATATCAGAATGATGGAAGTCTACATTAAGGAGGGACTCACTCCGAGAGGTTTGAGGCTGTATAAAAATCCCACCTTTGATAGGAGCGACACAGTTTTATTTAAAAGATGGGAAAAACAATTGGAGAGTTTTTCCTTTAGTCTTATGGAGACAGTGATAGAGAGGACAAAAGAAATTTTGGAAGAACTTAATACCACAATAGAGGATAAACAAAAAGAGTTAGAGTCAATATTAGATCCGGAAAAGATGAAAATGGTGGTGGAACAGATGGAGGAAAAATTGGAGAAGTTAGAAATAGATATCACTGTAAGAAAGACCTCTAAATACATTAGGGATAAAAATGATTATGCCAGGGGTGATGTCTGGAAATTGGACTCACGCCCTCCACCACCCCAACGTGGATGGGCTGACACTCAAGAGAACACCTATAAACATAGTACCTATAGGAATAGGAGATTCTCTTATAATAGAGAAAGAAGGGAACCCTATTATCAACAAAGGAGACAAGGATGGACACCTGGGAGGAATGTAGAGCTAAAAGAACAACGAAACAGTTCCCATCAAGATGACCATATCCAGAATACAATAGTGCAAACTGCGGTTTGTCAAGGGAATGAACGAAGTAGGGAGGAGAAGAATTCCCCCCCTCCCCTCAAAAGTGCTTCCCACCTAATCAATAATATAAGGGAACGAAAAGGGGAAAGAAATCCCTGCCAGTATGCTGGAAGAAGTCAGGATCGAAGAAGTACCCAAAGAAAATATGATCAAGGGTATTCTATCCCAACCAGAAATAGATATGATACACTGGAGGATCACGATTATAATGAAGTCTTCCGGGGGGTAGACACAGGGAGAGGTACAATAGCAACGAGGATTTTCAAGGGAGCAGACCAAGGGTCAGATACAGAAGTCCTGTAGTAGTGAGAGAGGAACCCCGTCAGAGATTGAGAAGCCCAAAAGGACGAATGGGAATTCTAAGAACACAGGAAAATCAAGAACATGGTATCCCATTAAAGAGAAGAGCTCCAGAAAGAGGGGAAAGCGAGGAAGGAGAGCACTGCATAGACGAAGGAAGAAACAAGAGAGAAAGAAGATAACCCCACAGGGTATCTTCAATCTAAGTAGAAAGACCTTGGAAGAAAAACATATAAGAGTACTTAATAAAGGATTGAAGTTTGCACCTACGAAAAAAATTGACAAATTTGGAGTTTTTGTTGATTTACAAAAATTTAAAAGATCATTGTGCCTAAAAAAGTACTTCATGAAAGATCCTGTCACTCGACAAATAGTAAGCGAGAATGATGAATGGAAACACACAGAGCTGAAGAAGAGGTCACATTTCTATCCCAGACACCTCATCAGTAAAGAGATAACAACCTTTGAAACAATGGTGCTGGACGAGATGGAAAAAATCCAACCAAAGAAGTCACATAATTTATAGAAAAAAGAGGCCTTGAAAGAACTGGCGGATGACAAAACAATAGTAATAAAACCGGCTGACAAAGGGGGGGGTATTGTCATTCAGAATAGGGAGGATTACCATGAAGAATCATCCAGAATCCTTAACGATATAGGGGTCTATCAAAGGATACCGCACAATCCCCTAGAAGGAATAAAAAAGAAATTTGATGATTTTATTCGACAAGGGGGAGGAAAGGGAATTCCTAAATGATAAGGAGACGGACTATCTCACAGTGAAACATCCAAGGATACCTGTTTTTTATCACTTACCTAAGATCCATAAGAATATGGAAAGGCCCCCAGGAAACCAATTGTATCGGGGATCAATTCCGTTTCGAGTAAGATAGCTGAATATTTGGACCACCTCCTCCAACCAATTGTTAAAAGGATCCCCTCCTATCTTAAAGATACTGGTGATATTATTAGAAGCCTGGAATCTGTGGTATGGGAAGAAAAATTATTTCTCGTTACATGTGATGTACGATCCCTGTACACAAACATTCCGCATAATAGGGGTTGTGAAGCAACAAGAACAATGCTCCTGGAAGATGGGGAGATTAAGAAAGATCAAATAGATTATATTGTGGAAGGAATTACCCTCATTTTGGAGAACAATTTTTTCTGGTATGATGACCAATATTTTTTACAACTAATGGGAACCACTATGGGGAGCAAAATAGCACCCAGTTACGCCAATTTGTTTATGGCCTTATGGGAAAAAACTTGGATTAAAGATCAGCATGAGTGGGATAAGAACATTTTAATTTACAAACGCTACATTGATGATATCATATTTATCTGGAAAGGATCGGAAGAAGACCTCGTTTGTTTTTTGGAGTTTTTAAACCAAAATGATTGGGGAATCAGACTTGATAGCCATTTTAGTCAATCAGATATTAGCTTTCTAGATTTAGAAATCTATATTGAAGACCTTCGGATTAAAACTAGAACCCATTTTAAAAATGTAGACGTAAATAGCTACATAGAGAAGACAAGTTGCCACTTTTGGCAATGGTTGGAAGGTGTACCGAAGGGACAATTCCTTAGGTTAAAAAGAAATTGTACTGAGGACGCGGAATTTCACACCCAATCTGAAACGATGAAAATACAATTTGAAGAAAAAGGCTATGATGGTCAGGTTCTGGAAGAAGTGAGAAAAAAGGTGTCACAAATAAATCAGAAACAAATTCTCAATAAGAAAAAAACATCGAAGGGAGGATTGAGTAATAAGGTTCCTTTTATTTGTCAATACAGCAGTGAACATAAGGAGGTTAAAAGAATCCTTAGAAAGTATTGGCCCATCCTTCGCAAGGATGAGGACCTTCGCCAGATATTGGGGAATTCTCCTACCATTATCTTTAGAGGGGTTGAAAACATCAAAAATCGTGTAGTAAGCAGCCATTTGAGAAGCAGGAAACAAAAAAAAATTTCGGTTTAGAGAATGGTTTTTATGGATGTGGGAATTGTCTTGCATGTAGAACAACAGGGAACCAAAAAAGACATATAAAAGAGTTCAATAGTATGTCTGGCGAAGGATACAAGATATACGACACACTCACCTGTTTTTCAAAAAATGTTATTTATATTTTAATTTGTCCGTGTGGGAAGATGTATGTTGGTCGCACAACAAGAAGCTTGAATGTTCGCATTCGCGAACATTTGAATAATATTAGAAAAGGCGTAGATTCACATACTGTACCTCAACATTATAAAGATAAACATAATAAAGATCCTAATGGGACAAAATTTCTGGCGATCCAGCAAGTAGAAAAGGAATGGAGAGGAGGGGATTTCATCAATAAAATTAATAGGACAGAGATGAGATGGATATATAATTAAAAACACTAGCACCTAGGGGTTTGAATCAGGATTTTGAGGTCTGCCACTTTTTAGAATAGGTCAAAACTACATATTAAGGAAGTACACAAATCATTGTAGAAAGGTTTTACAAAATGAGGTTTGTATTATATTAATTAGAATTGTGTATGCATAAAATATCCATTTAGAAGGGTGTACTGAAGATGTTTGTATGAACTAGGATACACTGTAACCAAACATGTATTGAATATGGAGGTTATAATGTGTTTGACACTAATGTATCAATTAACCATCACCCTATAGGCATACTGTTAGGTAGGCACAAGCACTTTATTTCGGTTTACACATTAGCACTCTGTATAGGGGTATAGAAACATATGGGTTAGTTTTAATTCGGTATACAACATTGTAAGAGTAGCACTTTAAAGAGAGCACTTTATTGAATGACATTATAAATTCTTTACGCATATAAGGAATCAAATTTTCAGTTCTGATAATAGTATTCATATACATTTAATTAAGATTAGCATATTAAATTTTGCAGAAGGCACTATAAATTTAGCACTTTAAAAATCAGCATCTCACGCAGAGGATTTCAGAGGATGGAAAAAGTTCCACACTCCCCCCTTGTGTGAGATTTTTTCCATCACGGTAAAATATTGATATAGAGCACATTATTGGATTTCCAATAGTGTGGCAATACATGTGTATCTGGAATTGCAGAATAACCTATTTAGGGATGAACATGAAGGTAGATAATAATAAGCCTTGCGGGTAGAAAGAAGGTGGAGCAGAAACTTTAGGAGTTTAAACACTAGAGATCTTAAAAGGAACATGCAAGAGGGCACTACGAGATGTATCACCACCATCTTTTGGGTTGATCTGATATTTGGAATGCCCCACGCAGGTGCAGAATGAGTAATTGTAATTGTAATGAGTAACACGCAGGTGCAGAATGAGTAATTGTAATTTTGAGGGAAGGGAGAACGGGCGTTTCCCACTCAATCACAACACATTTTAAAGGGTATATAAGGAGGTTGCAGGAGATTGTGAAGGAATTGATTTACATGCCAACTGATGAAGCGAGTGCATCGCGAAACGCGTATTGGTGTTTGTTTATTTATTGTTTTATGGAATAAATTTTAAATTTTAATAAATTTTAATTTTGTTCATCGATATCCTGCAACCTTATTTTTTCATTTGGAGCAACATCATCGGACAGAGGAGGAAAAGGGGAGCCCGATATCTCCTAAAAATATCGGTTGTGAGATACATCTAGTGTCTGATTTATGACACCTCCAAATGTGAGTTGAACTATTATATTTTGGGGACTTGGATGTGTTTTTATGGATCACACTATGTTTCTCATTTCTATCCCCATATATCTTAAGACTGTGGCATGGTTTACATACAGCAGCAAAATTTATGCTACCCCTTTCGATTTAGTTGGTTTTCTTAATTGGATGGAGGAAAGGGCGGTACTGCTATGAGAGTTGGGGTGTAAGTATGTATGTATTGGTCCGTTTATTGAGTGTATGTGTGTATTGATCTGTTTCTATATGTGTGTGTTGAGTGCATCAATTTGTCTATATGTTTGTATGAGTCTGTAAATTTCTATGCATGTGTACGCGTCTAAGGGTCTGTGTATGTTTCTATGTGTATGCAGTAGGCTGTGTTGCTGTGTGTATGTTTATGTTGTGTGTATGTGTATGTTCCGCATAGAAGGCTTATCAATAAATTGCAATCTTTGAGCTTGGATTCCAATATTGTTGAATGGATTAGGCAGTGGCTGAGTGACAGGCAACAGAGGGTTGTGGTAAATGGAGTTTATTCGGCGCAAGGTCTTGTTACCAGTGGGGTACCTCAGGGGTCAGTACTTGGACCCATTCTATTTAATATTTTTATTAGTGATATTGCAGAAGGTATTAATGGAAAAGTATGTCTTTTTGCTGATGACACAAAGATTTGCAACAGGGTTGATGTTCCTGGAGGGATCAGCCAAATGAAAAATGATTTAGGTAAACTAAAAAAATGGTCGGAGCTGTGGCAATTGAGTTTTAATGTGGATAAGTGCAAGATAATGCACCTGGGACGTAAAAACCCAAGGGCTGAATATAGAATATTTGATACAGTCCTAACCTCAACATCTGAGGAAAGGGATTTAGGGGTTATTATTTCAGAGGATCTAAGGGTAAGTAGTCAATGTAATAGAGCAGCAGGAAATGCTAGCAGAATGCTTGGTTGTGTAGGGTGAGGTATTAGCAGTAGGAAAAGGGAAGTGCTCATGCCACTGTACAGAGCACTGGTGAGACCTCACTTGGAGTACTGTGTGCAGTACTGGAGACCGTATCTCCAGAAGGATATAGACATCTTAGAGAGAGTTCAGAGAAGGGCTACTAAAATGGTGTACGGCTTGAAGGAGAAAAGTTACCAGGAAAAGCTTAATGATCTTAACATGTAAAGCTTGGAAAAAAGATGAGACAGAGGAGATATGATAGAAACATTTAAATACGTAAAGGGAATCCACAAGGTAGAGGAAGGGAGTATATTTAAAAGGAAACAAAGTAGCAAAACAAGAGGACATAGTCTTAGATTAGAGGGGCAAAGGTTTAAAAGTAACATCAGGAAGCATTATTTTACTGAGAGGGTGGTGGATACATGGAACAGCCTTCCAGTTGAAGTGTTAGAGGCCAAAACAGTAATTGAATTTAAGCAGGCATGGGGTAGGCAGAAGGCTATCCTAAACAAAAGATAAATCCAGGTAAAGTATCCATGTAATTGGGCAGACTAGATGGGCCGAAAGGTTCTTATCTGCCGACATTTTTCTATGTTTCTATGTTTCTATTGGATTTATATGTTTCTATATGTTTTATATGTGTGTAGCGCTGTGTTAAATCTTGCTGCCGGTAGTACCTATTTTTGGCCACAAGATGGAGACAATCGCGATTAGAGACACGAGACATTGGGACTACATTTCCCGGCGTGCTTTGCAAAAGGACAGGAAGTGGGTGGGACACAGGAGGCTTACTTCCCGAACCTCGTGGAGAACGCGCCAGAGCGCGCGAGGGAACGAGAGAGAGCAGACGCAGTGCAAGACATCGCAGGAGGGCCTAGGCCAGAGCAAGAGAGAGACCTGTCAGTTCCTTATCGGGTCATTCGGCGTAAAGAGAAGGAGACCTCCGAGTTCCTGAGATTGCTGCAGATTAAAGAAGCCAAAGACCTGGAGTGAGGAGTTGCCGCGAGCTGATCGGATACGGAGAGCAGGCGGTGAGCGGGACAAGTCGTGGACAAGCAACAGAGAGTCAGACAACGGATCCGGCCGCTAGTATCCCCAGTCAAAATCGAGCGGAGAGACGTCCTGGGTCAGCGGAGCCTACAGCAACCGGTGGATGGGTGAGAGGCCTCCAAGGCCGTTTGTAATTAAGGAACACACTGCTGTTTTCTCTTTAAAGTCCACAGGGCCCCAACTTGACTAGTCGAAGACATTCCTTAAGTAAATTCACTGGCCAGTTGAACAGTACCCGGGTACCACACACACATACACACCTTTTACATTCCGGGACTTAAACCTGTGCAGGACTCATTTTGTTACGAATCGGAACGGGAGTTAAAGTTACGTTCTGAATACATATTTTTCTCTTTTTCCGCTGCGCGTTTATCGTAATACGAAGAGATTGTATTTTGGGGTTCGCTACGTGTCTCTGTTTTTCCGAACTATTGGGCCATTGCATATATTTTTCTGTTCGGTTGCGAATATTTTATTCTTCCGAAATACGAAGCCTCGTGTTTCGTTTCTTTTCCGCTACGCGTTTTACCGCAATACGAAAGTACTGTAATAATATCTGTGAATACCGTGTCTCAACATCTGCTTATTATTTTAGTAAACTATTTAAATGATAAAAACTCACAGCGGTGTTGGAGTATATTTATTCCCTAGTGCGGGGAGACTGACCCGTGGTTCATTTTCAGTGGCTCCTCCGGGAGTGAGCGCTACATGTGTTTATGCTTGTATATTGTTTGGGGTATGTATGAATTGATCTGTGTAAGATTCCGTGACTGCTTGTTGGATATGTGTTTATCTCTCTGTTGGTCTGTGTTTCTGTCTATCTCCTTTGGTCTGTGTAAGCCTCTGTGTGTGTGTGTGTATTTGACTGGTTGTATGGATGGGGTGTGTGTATTGGTTTATTTGATTCCCCTGTAGTGCTCGGACGGAGGGGGCTTGAGTTGGCCCCCCTTGTTCCCCAGGCCACTAGCTGGCCCAATCAGGTGATGGCGGGAACTGGGGGGGGCGGCAACACTAAGTGAGAAGGAGCCAGTGTTGTGAGGTAACCGTGAGGTGTGAAGACGAGACAGAAGAAACGGACGTGAAATTTATTGCAGAAGAAGTAGCAGCGACCAGATTACTACAGTGACATCTCTCCTTGTGGAGGTTTTTGAGACAGAGAGACATGGGTAACACAGGAGCTCGGAGCCAGGACGGAGTGACTTCTTTTATGGCGGTACAATTACCTGGGGGAGGGAGTGCAGTGGTGGGAGCAGAGGAGATTGATGTGTTTTTAGAAGATATAAGGAGGAAGATTGGGCTACAAATGGAGAAAGTTCATCACTGTTGCTAGTCTCCCTAGGCGTGGTCGTCCTGTAAAGATGACTGCAAGAGCACAGCGCAGAATGCTTAATGAGGTAAAGAAGAATCCTAGAGTCGCAGCTAAAGACTTACAGAAATCTCTGGCACATGCTAACATTTTTGTTGACACATCTCCAATAAGGAAAACATTAAACAAGAATGGAGTAAATGGGAGGACACCACGGAGGAAGCCATTGCTGTCCAAAAAGAATATTGCAGCACGTTTGAAGTTTGCAAAAGAGCACCTGGATGTTCCACAACACTACTGGCAAAATATTCTGTGGACAGATGAAACCAAAATTGAGTTGTTTGGAAAAAACACACAACACTATGTGTGGAGAAAAAAAGGCACAGCACACCAACATGAAAACCTCATCCATTCTCCACTGTAAAACATGGCGGAGGGAGCATCATGGTTTGGGGCTGCTTTGCTGCCTCAGGGCCTGGACGGATTGTTGTCATTGATGGAAAAATGAATTCCAGAGTTTATCAAGACATTTTGCAGGAAAACGTAAGACCATCTGTCCGCCAACTGAAGCTCCGCAGAGGATGGGTGATGCAACAGGACAATGACCCAAAGCATACAAGTAATTCAACAAAAGAATGGCTTCAACAAAACAAAATACGCCTTCTGGAATGGCCCAGTCAGAGTCCTGACCTCAACCCGATTGAAATGCTGTAGCATGACCTTAAGAGAGCGATTCACACCAGACATCCCAAGAATATTGCTACACTGAAACAGTTTTGTGAAGAGGAGTGGTCCAAAATTACTCCAGGTCATTGTGCAGGTCTGATCTGCAACTACAGGAAACGTTTGGTTGAGGTTATTGCTGCCAAAGGAGGGTCAACCAGTTATTAAGTCCAAAGGTTCACATACTTTTTCCACCCTGCACTGTGAATGTTTACATGTTCTGTTCAATAAAACCATGAAAACATATAATGTTTGTGTTGTATTATTTTAAGCAGACTGTGGTTTTCAAATTGTTGTGACTTAGATGAAGATCAGAGCACATTTTATGACCAATTCATGCAAAACTCCACGTAATCCCAAAGGGTTCACATACTTTTTCTTGCCACTGTACATATCGTTTGCTGGGCCCCTGGGGATGCATTTAAAGAAAGAGATTAAAGAAAAAATAAAGGGGGAAGAGTATGTTGAACTATTTTAGCTATTCCCTATGGATGAAGGCCGGGGGGGAGCAGACTGCCTGACAGTAAGGAGGGACGAAAGGAAGATGAGGACAGGAGGAAGCAACTCAAAAAGATTCCTTGATATTTTGGAAATTGTCTGAGAGCGTTCTGCATTTCAGGTAGTGTCATTGGAGAGAGGAGCCCAGAGAAATGCTCAGTGCTTTTTTGTTACATTGATGGCATATGGGAGACGTACAGGCAGGACCAGATTAACATAGGGGCAGATGGAGCAGCAGCTCCAGGCCCATGCCTCAGAATAGGCCCAGAGAAAGGATAACTATGTCTATATTTGAAAAGGCAAAGGGTTGGTGCCGGGCGCTGCCTCTTGATTTCGTGAGCGTTGCTTGGGATAGAGATTGGTGCACCTGAGGGTTGTTTCCTCGAGGAAAGAAGAGAAAATACTTGTGCAGACTTTTTCTTATACAGGCACAGAGCTGGTTCACCAGGTTTGCACCGCAACCTGGATCTGTATTGCCCATTCCTGCAAGACCACCCTGCCATCTCTACCCAAGATTTTATCCAAAGTGTGGTATGTCTATAAAATGGAATATCTCACGACCAAATTGCACAACACTGTGTCCTGCTGTAACAAACTATGGTCCCTGTGGCTGGCCTCCCAAGTGGCTCCTGCACCACGGCTGTTACCCCCTGTGTGATCGCACTCCTATTTACTCCTCCCCTGAAGTGCCCACTTATGTCGCGTTCTGTGGAACTTTATTTGTTGTTTTGTATTTTTATTTTTTTCTGGTCCTGTTTCATAATGTGTATGAGCGTGGATCCCGGTGTATTCAAACACTTATGGCTTTATTGTTGTACTTAGTAGAAAATGTCAAATTTCAATAAATTGATTGGTTAAAAAACCCAAAAAAACTCACAGTAATGTGTTTGAGTGCATCACAGAATCCACAGCAATAGAACTCATGGTAATGTGCAGTGTGTATCAGTGTGAGTTCTACTGCTGTGGATTCTGTGATACGCTCATACACACTCACAATACTGTATCACAGAATCCACAGGAATAAAACTCAAATATATTATTAATATAAATGTTGTTTTAAAATTATTAAAGTAAAAATAAAAAATATTTAAATTTGGTTTATTATTTTTTAATATATTATAATAAAATTGTAGAGTAAAATAAATAATGAAAATCTAGATATACACACACACAAACACACACTGACTTAACCCCTCACACACATAGATTTAACCCCCCACACAGAGTTAATCACACACACAGACATAACCCCCTCCCCACACACACACACACAGACTTAACCTCTCACACACAGACTTAACCCCTCACACACATACTTAACCCCTCACACACACATACTTAACCCCTCACACACACATACTTAACCCCACACACACAGACAGCCAAACCCCCCCACACACACTTTGACTCACCTCCCCAGACACTTACCTAAAGCCTCAAACACACACTCACCTCCTCACTGTAACAGGGGGGGAGTAGCGCCCACTAGAGAGTAGCAGAGTTGAGATCCTTAAGGACTGATAAATATTTTTGACGTTTAGACACTGCTTGGCATATGCAGATTTATACGCTTGAGGCAGCGAGGATGAAACAAACACTGAGTTGCCACTAAAGCACTAAAGGTTTCAAGACCGATAGACTACTTATAGCACATTCAGAAATACAAAGATAGGTCAGACAGTGGTGAATTGCGTGGACTGCAGGGCAGTCAGGAAATGAGCTGCTTTAACATTTTCTGATAGTTGGGAGCAGATCGGCGGTACCTTAAGATATTCAGCGGCAAACACATAACCCTCGGGGTCTGTCGTGAGTACAGTATCGAGTATATTTGATGGTGAGAGCACACTGAACATGAGCCGCATATAAACAGTACCTTTCGATCGCAGTTCTTATATACATGTGTGCCCGGAGAATATGAGCCCTGAGTTGGGTATAGGAGCCTAATGAGGTCACAGACGATACCCACAACTTAGAAGGGACAATACCCCAGTAGAGTGTAAACACTCCAGCGGCAAGCATGGGGTTAAACCACCAAAGCACCACACAGGCGATCGTAATCGAGCAGCAAGAGAATAGTCAAAACAAGCTGGGTCAAAAAGCAGGAGCAGGGATCGTATCCAGAAAATGGGTTGGCAACAGAGAATCAATGCACACAATAGTTAGCGATGCGGGAACAGACTCCACGACAGGGTGACGAGGCAACTCCTCGTGCCCTCCTCGTGCCCGGCGGCTCCTCGTGACCATGCTAGGCCCTGCCCCCTCGGACAGCGCTCGGCCATTCCCCAGTGCTGGCAGCCGGCCAGCTCTTGGCACAGGACCTTTCCCAGACCCGCCAGGCAGCGCAGCAGGGGCTGAGGATATGACACTCACACTCACTCACCCCCTGTTTGTCTCCCTCATTCCCTGCTTACTTCGTCTTGGTGGTACGGAGGCTTGGGAGGTTTCAGAGCTGCCGGGTGGGGGTGGGGCTTCTCACTGTGCAGCAACTGTCTTGAGTGCTCTCTCCTGTCAACATTGTGCTTGAGGGGCCCCAAATATGGCAGCATGCCAAGCTACAGGGTGCCCCTCACGAGGCGACGATCGGCAGGAAGGGCACGGTCCACAACTCCTCTGCACTGCAAAACTTCAGGGGTGGTGCGGAGTTGACAGCAGGAGCAGCCACAGCTTGAGCCCCTTCACACTGAAGGAAAGAATCCCCCACATGCAGGCAGCACATGATGATGTCGGCTCAGCAGTCATGTGATGCGACGTCACATGTGCTCCTGCACCCATAGGCGACTCTAGAGGGGGGCAAGGGGGGGCAATTGCCCCCCCTAGGTTATTCCTTGCCCCCCCCATGTGCCCCCCCACCAAAAATCAGCATCCAGCTTCCCACACTTATTCGGACCAATGTATCTCCGTCCCTGTGCATCGTATATGTACGTTCTATGAGTCATTAGAAAGGGCAGATTCTGGCCTTTCCAATGATATCCAACATGACCATATTTAGTGTGAAGTAAAAGTCCTAAAACATTAAATAAAAACATGCACTTAAACTTAAACATTTTCACAGGGTTGAAATGGCTCAGTAGTGAAACGGTTAATGTTCAGACTATACATTACATTGTGTATTACATTAGTTTTTGCCTTGGTTTAGTTGTATATTAAGGGTTAATGGGTAGGCTTCATCCCTTACAGTATGTATTTGTTTTTCCTTGATTAATGGCATTTTAGGGGTTAATGAGTAGGCTAAATGCAACATTGTTTATTAATTTTATTGTATTTCCCTGGGTTTATGGCATTTTAGGGGTTATTATGGAAGTTAGAATCTAAAGGGTCTATTCATCTTTAGATCCTCTGCTTCTCGTCACATTTCGGGGAACTCATTTAGCCAAAAATATGGTGAATTCCCTATTAGTGAATGGTCACCGTAATTTGCTAAAATTGGAGTCGCTGAAGCAGCTAAAGGACATTCAGAGAAAACTGCCGAATTGCAGCAAATAAAATTTTGAATTTAAGTATTAGGTTAGTACAACAAAAAGGCATCATTGCATCACATTACTCATTGCATCACATTACTCTGGGGGTTTGGAATCTTATTTATATGTACTCGTGATTTATATATACTTATTTAGGGCACTATTACCTGGTGTGAGCTAACCCTGGCATCAGCATGTTTTTGCGTTAATGGAGTCTAGCGCCGGACCAACAGATCGTTTGCCTCCCGCTTCAAATAGGAAAAATCACTTAGCGCGTTGCTGTTAGCGATTTTTACCGCGAGCTTACTGTACTTTCCACGTCCTTTACTTAACACGGGTAGAGCTAGAGATCTCTAGTGATTTTGCAGCTAAACGCTCATTTTGGTGCCGGCGCAAATTTTTTGAGGGGCGCTAATTGCAACATTTTACCTACTGCTCAACCCTGGTGCTAACTCCAAAAAGACAGAAAAAACAGGTCCTCGCCCAAAATTAACAGGCAATTGAAAGGAATGCAGCACAGGTGTTCTCTTGGCCCCATTCACCATAGTAATGGATCTGGTCAGCAATGTCACTGCTGTTGCAGTCAGCTGTATTAAGATATATATGTATCCTTTATTCACATACACTATATTGCCAAAAGTATTCGCTCACCCATCCATATGCAAGTCAAGGCAGGTGAGCGAATACTTTTGGCAATATAGTGTATATCCTAATTCTAATATATTGCCTAATTTTAAACATTTTAAGCTGGGGGTTATTCATAGTATGTAAGCGTATGATTATTAGGATGACCGTTTAAAGGGACACGTGAATAAGTCTTGCCCTGAAACATGTATTATTTATATGCTGCAGCAGGGAAGTTATTGTGGCTCACCTGGCCTTCCTTTTGGATCTATTAAATGCATTGTAATGATTCTACATGCTCTTGGGTGGCATTTATCATGCAATGCCCATCAGCCTTAATACAGTATATGTGTGCATCAAAACATCGATGATACGGCCACCGTGGAGGAATTTAATAATTCAGGGGTGTGAGGTTATTCACTGGATGTGTTCATATTCAAGCTTGTGAGGGCGGGGAATAGGTATGGCCCGGCACAACCGCATTAGCGCTGGGTCTCAGCCCGGGTCTTAGAGTTTCCCTAGCGTGCGCCAAATGACCTTGTTCATGGACTACCGCGGACAAGGTGATCTGTTAGTAGGTCGTCAGGCACTAATAGGGTTATTCAGAAAGCAGTGAAAAGCAGGAGAATGATTGGAAAATGGAAAATTCTAGGTCAAAATAGCCGATTTGGAAAGTGAGATGAATGGGATAATTTTTCTGGTTTGGCTATTTTGACCAAGAATTTTCCATTCTCCAGTCATTCTCCTGCTTTTCACCTCTCTGTGAATAACCCTGTAAGTTTTAGCGACTCGGGCTAAATTTTTCATTTAGTGATGGTGTTTTAGCTCAAACCAGGTGATAGGGCCCTTAGTTTTATTCAGTGGTGTGATTTAGTGGTGAAAATTATTAGTACCCCCCCAGTTTTGGCTGCTGAATCTTATGTGCCCCCCCCTAAATATTGTTCCTAGAGTCGCCACTGCCTGCACCTCTGTGCTCTGCCATAGAGGGATGTTGGAGGAGTTCCTGCGAGCGGTAGCCGCTGTCTAACCGTCCTCGTCCCACGCCCGATTGATTGCAGATTGCGATGACCGCCTGGTAATTTACATTATTTCAGACTACCAGCAGGCAAGGCCCTGGGCCCTTGGCCAGGCTCTTGGTCCGGGTCCGATCTGCCCGACTGGTCAGTCTGCCCCTGAAAATACATAAAATACATAAAAACACTGCAAACACGTTTTGCTGAACACCGCTTCATCAGTGGGTGTCTGATGAGTGGGTGTCTGATGAAGCTATGTTCAGCGAAACGCGTTTGCGGTGTTTTTATGTATTTTATACATTTCCTGCTTTGAAATAAATTACTGTGGATTCCAACTACTTTCAAGCCTTTTTATTGAAGATCCGGGAAAGACGCTGTTCCAGAATCCTGCCGACAGGAGCCCGAGAAGGAGAATCGGTATCCCCAAATAAATTTACCAATCGCCTGCAACTTGGTGCCGTTCATTAACAGGCACCGAAAAATGTGAGTACATTTTTAATTATTGTGTCTGTCCAAGAAACAGTCTGCACAAGTATTTTCTCTTCTTTCCTCGAGGAAACAACCCTCAAGTGCACCAATCTCTATCCCAAGCAACGCTCGCGAAATCAAGAGCCAGCGCCGGCACCAACCCTTTGCCTTTTCGTTTGTATCCGGTGGATTTGGGGATTTACCGCCTTTGGTTGCCAGAGGCAGCAGCCCCGATGAACTTGGCAAACTTTACTACATCCTAATTTATTTTAAGAATTTATTTTTCATATTTGTATCTATTCCTTCCTTTAGAACCGACTGATTTGTGATTTACCATATGATTTGACATCTTTACAATTCGAACAAACATACACATGTATTGATTTTTGCAGCCAGTTTAAAAAGTTGCACTGATTCTTCTAACCACTAGAGGCCTTGTTGAGCTGAGAAGCAAACCACTGTATAAGTAATATATTTCACATACTACCATCACGAAAGAAAATGATATTTATTTAACGTACCTTACATTCACTTAATGTATTATTTACATTAGAAAAGCTTAACTACAAATACTACTGTTCACATCAACGATCACTGTAAACTCACTTTTTTAATTAAGTTTCCCTTTTCATCACGTTTCTATTTAATGAGAATATGCGGAATATGCTGGCGCTTTATAAATAAAGAATAATAATAATAATAATAATGAGGCTCTAATTGGTGTTAAATAGAAATCCTGCTTAACACATTAGTTGACGGTTTGATTGGAATCTTGCTTAGCACTTCAGTCATTATCCGATTGGGGTTCCGCCTAGCACGTTAAGATATAACTCACTAATTGATTGCTGCTTATTTAAACAACCAATTTTTCTTACTCAATAGTCCACCTCATTAATAATATTTAATAATCGACCCACTAGTGGTGCCGAAAACAATACACTTACATTCCTATGTCTGTATTTGGACCCCTATATCTCCAACTACGTAGAAGCTACAGGGTCCAGTTAGGTATCACTGGAAAGGCCAGAGCATAGCCTTTACAATGATACCAAACATGTCTAGGTTTTCAGTAAACAAAAATAAAATAATAAATATTTACTTTTTTAATTTTCTTTCCAACAGGAATATTTTCAATTATAAAGTAAACAATGATGCTGCACTAACTAACCATCACATTTCTCATGTCACCAACAAGTGTGGAGGTGATGGGTGATGGTACACTCCATTGTTACGAATTGTTACATCAAAAACCTAAACTGACGTACTGCAGCGAAGAGCACTGCGGGGAACTTTGGACCCCTGCGTCACTAATCTTTACACCTCACAAGGTCAAGTGAGGTGTCATTGGACAGGGCAGAGTCTGGCCTTTGCATTAATGCCAAACCTGACCAGGTAAAATCTAAAAGAAAACATTTTTTTATTTATTTATTTTTAGTTCCAAAGCGATGGCATTGCTCATTTGTCACGTATAAAATGAGCAATACCACTGCCATTACTCACCTTCTCATTTCCCACGCTGGGAGCAAGGTCAGTGTTTTATTCATATTATTCGTAAAATAAACGTTCCAAAACACAAGGGAAATATTTAATTTTTGTGTGTTTTTTTTAGTTAAAATTTTATATTTTCTCAAAAAAAAGCAGTAACAGGTTCCCATTTCACATTATTTTTTTAACAAGAATGCCATATAGAATATATAACCACAAAGGTTTGGATGATAAAATTGGGGAAAAAAATGTTTACACTCTTTTAAATTATTGAAATCTGAATGAAAAATTAATCAATGTATCTGCCTTGTTAGATATACCTGTATCTGCACTATTAAATAACCAAAATTATGTTTTCGTTTTACTAAATTACAAAAAAAGCCACCAAAATATTCAGCTCCAGGCCATAGAGATTTTAATCCAGCCCTGCGTACAGGACATATGGGGATTGGGTGTGGTGGCGTTACGATGAACAGTTTCGGCAGTGTCTGGTGTCCAACCCTGGTATGTCCTGGGACCAACTTGTTATTACATTGTGGCTCCAGCTTATGATGGCACAAAAGCCAACGTCCTTTCCAGGGGTGCCGGCGGGGTGCAGCAAGGAACCACATCGGCATCAATAAATCAAAAGCGAGGCCTCTGTTGGCTTTTCAATGAAGGTGCATGTAAATTCGGACAGGCATGCCAATTTAGGCATGAATGTTCTGGCTGTGGGGGGCAACCATCCACATTCCAGATGTTTTAAAAAAAGGGGAGAACAGCTGGGTCAACAGTCATTTCGGCTTCCGATGGGCCGCACACCAGTGATGTCAAGCAGGATGGCGCCATGGCTAAGTTGTTACGCCAATTGGGAGGAAGCCAAATTCTTGTATACAGGTTTTCACTGATGGTTTTAGGATTCCCTGGTAGGGTAGGCTAGGAAGAAATTCAACTAGAAATCTAAAATCAGTTTCTCAATACCCAGAAGTAGTGAGAGAAAAATTACAAGAAATGGATGAGGGCTGGATGGCAGGTCCATTCCAGACTCCACCGCTGATGAGTTTTCCCTCTGGGAATCATTCCGAAAAAAGTCCAAGGGAAATACAGGTTGATCCACCACCTGTCCTTCCCTAAAGGTATGTCAGTAAATGACAGCATTGATCCAGAGTTATGCTCGGTTTCTTATGCGTCTTTTGATCAGGCCTTGGATTTAGAGAGGCAGGCCTCGGTGCGCTCATTGCAAAGGTGGATGTGGAGGCAGTATTTTGGCTGCTGCCTATACATCCTGACTGCCATTGGCTCTTGGGATGTTATTTAGAAGGATCATACTATGTTGATCTGTGCCTGCCTATGGGCAGTTCGATTTCCTGCTCGTACTTTGAAAAGTTCTGCAGTTTTATCGAGTCCAGAGGGAGGCTGGGGCAACCAGCATTGTACATTATCTGGATGATTTTTTATGTGTCAGCCCAGCAGGTTCAGATCAGTGTGAGTATCTGTTACATACCCTGGGTGACGTTGCAGTTCGACGTTCCACTTGCTCTGGAGAAGACAGTTAAACCAACTTGGGAATCTAAATAGATTCGAACGCAGGGGCTGACTGGCAACTTTTTGCCCAGGGGGCAAGTACAACCCAGAGGCCCGTAGTGCAGCAACTCGGTCCGTTGTTTAAATAAAAAAACATGGGAAGCAAATTTAGTAATAAATAACATTGGGCCGATCCCATTCTTTTTTACAACCCCACAGCAGGCCCCTAATTTATTGTCCCCACAGCAAACAGGCCCCTCCATTTATTGTACCACACAGCAGGCAGGTCCCTTAATTTATCGTCCCCACAGCAGACAGGCCCCTCAATTTATTGTCCCCACAGCAGACAAGCCCCTCAATTTATTGTCCCCACAGCAGACAGGCCCCTCAATTTATTGTCCCACACAGCAGACAGGTCCCTCAATTTATTGTCCCCACAGCAGACAGGCGCCTCAATTTATTGTCCCCACAGCAGTCAGGTCCCTCAATTTATTGTCCCCACAGCAGACAGCAGGCTCCTCAATTTATTGCCCCCACAGCAGGCAGTCTCCTCAGTTTATTGTCCCCACAGCAGGCAGGTCCCTCAATTTATTGTCCCCACAGCAGACAGCAGGCTCCTCAATTTATTGTCCCCACAGCAGGCAGGCTCCTCAATTTATTGTCCCCACAGCAGGCAGGTCCCTAAATTTATTGTCCCCTCAGCAGATAGCAGGCTCCTCAATTTATTGTCCCCACAGCAGACAGGCCCCTCAATTTATTGTCCCCACAGCAGACAGGCCCCTCAATTTATTGTCCCCACAGCAGACAGGTCCCTCAATTTATTGTCCCCACAGCAGGCAGGCCCCTCAATTTATTGGTCCCCACAGCAGGCAGGCCCCTCAATTTATTGTTCTTACAGCAGACAGGCCCCTCAATTTATTGTCCCCACAGCAGCCAGGCTCCTCAATTTATTGTCCCCACAGCAGGCAGGTCCCTCAATTTATTGTCCCCACAGCAGACAGCAGGCTCCTCAATTTATTGTCCCCACAGCAGGCAAGTCCCTCAATTTATTGTCCCCACAGCAGGCAGGCCCGAGGCCTCCTTCACTTTATTTTATTTCTCCCCTCTCTAAACTCTCCTCTCTGATCCATCCTGAGTGCAGGTGCAGGGACAGAAAATACAGAGGAGGAGGTAGCAGTTCATCAGACAGAGGCCACTCACAATCAACTGGGTTTCTACCGGCCCCGGCCTCTGTCTGATGTGCAGAGTGCCTACAGCTCCTCCACTGGCTGCTCCTTCACGCAGGCTGGCTGACTCCGTCTGTATCTGCAGGCTTGACCACACCCTTCCTGTTCTGCGTGACCCTAAGCATCACATGGATGGAGCAGGGGGTGGCGCCAATACAGCCTATTCTGTTTTTAATCTGGGAGGCATGCCGCAGCTCTTAGCTATCCCTGGCTAACCGAGATGGGAGCACTGCAGCGGCCCGAGGGACATTTGCCCCCCTGTCTAGTCCACCCCTAATTCTAAGGCGGGTGTATGTAGGTTACCACGTGACAAAATTGAAGAAGCTCAGCAATCTGTGTCTCAGTTATTGTCAGCTAGGAAGGTCCGGTTAAAACAGCTTCAATCCACAATTGGTCGGCTCAATTTTGCTTGTCGCATCATTCGGAAGGGCAGGGTTACATAGTTACATAGTTACATAGTTATATAGGCTGAAAAAAGACATGCGTCCATCGGGTTCAGCCTCTCCCACATAACCTACTGCTGTTGATCCAAAAGAAGGCAAAAAACCCAGTCTGAAGCGCTCGCCAATATGCAACATACTGGGAAAAAATTCCTTCTTGACCCCAGAATGGCAGTCAGATTTCTCCTTGGATCAAGAAGCTTTTACCCACATATTAAATATTATAACCCTTAATATTCTGTGTCTGCAGGAAGTCATCCAGTCGTTTTTTAAAAGTCTGTACAGACTCTGACCCAACCACCTCAACAGGCAGAGAATTCCACAGCTTTATTGTTCTCACCGTAAAATAACCCTTCCTATGCTTTAAGCTAAATTTTCTTTCTTCCAGTCTAAATGGATGACCCCTTGTCCTATGTATAGTCCTGTTAATGAATAGGTTATCAGACAATGGTTGATAATGGCCCCGTATATATTTATATAAGGTTATCAGATCCCCTCTAAGGCGCCTTTTCTCTAAACTAAACAGGTTTAAGCTTGTTAGTCTTTCCTCATAACTTAACCCTTCCATCCCCCTTATTAATTTAGTTGCCCGTCTCTGCACTTTTTCTAATCCTCTGTGTTCCTACAGAGGATGGTGCAGGCAACGGCAGGAGAAAAAGAAGGCCATCACTTTGTAAGGGTGACACAGGCAATGAAGGAAGACTTGCAGATTTGGGAGGAGTTCCTGTCAAGCTTTAATGGGTCCATCATATTTCCCCATCAGGAGGTGTCTGCGGAGGAGTTTGAGCTATTCACATATGCCGCAGCTAGTTTTGGCTTTGGGGCATATTTTGGCAGATGGTGGTGTGCCGGGTTGTGGCCCAGTTGATGGGTGGGTTCACCGTTGTTAACCCTTTCGCTGCTGAGGCATTTCACGCCTGTGTGCTGAGCTCATTTTTACCGGTTTCGCTCATCATGTTTAACCGCGTTTTGAAGCCTTATTTTATTATATGACCCAGACATATTATATATCGTTCTTTCCGGCAGACTCGGCAGATTCATAATATATCATTATATAAAATTTAGCGACTTTTAACAAACGCACCCCATACAAAAATCGTTAGTGCAGCATCATTGTTTACATTATAATGAAATGGGAACAATATTGGTGCATTAACAAAACAAAACAACAGAAAAAACTTGTTTATTTTAAAAGAAATAGCCAAAGAGAGCAAGACCAACCCTAAAAAGATTCTTTAGGTACATAAATTCTAAAAAGAAACAAGAGTGAAAAGGTAGGTTCACTAATATCTGAGTCAGGGGTATTGTTAACTGAAGATCAGGATAAGGCAGAAATTTGGAATGATTATTTTTCTTCAGTATTTATTGAAGAGAAACCTATAACAGGAGACATGAAATTCATTAATAAAAACTTACTAATACAAAGTGACTGTTTGACTCAGGACAAGGTTTTGCAGCAATTAAACAATGTGAATGTGAATAAAGCCCCAGGGCCAGATGGAATTCACCCGCGAGTACTGTGGGAGCTAGGTGTTGAAATATGTAAACCTCTGTTCTTAATCTTTCAAGGTTCTTTTCTTTAAGGAATCGTACCAGAGGATTGGAGAAAAACTGACGTGGTCCCTATATTTAACAAAGGTTTAAAAATTGTGCTTGGGAATTATAGACCTGTGAGCTTAACATCTGTGGCTGTGAAAGTATTTGAGGGGTTACTAAGGGATAATATTCAGGAATTTATTGGGAGGTATAATGTAATTGGCAAAAATCAGCATGGTTTCATGAAACACAGATCATGTCAGGGACTAACTTAATTACGTTCTATGAGGAAGTAAGTAGAAGTATAGCTCAGGGGGTCGCAGTGGATGCGATTTACTTGGATTTTGCCAAAGCTTTCGACACAGTTCCACACAAAAGGTTACTATTTAAATTAAGAAAAATTGGTCTAGATGAAAATACTTGTTCTTGGATAGAAAACTGGCTAAAAGATAGGGTACAGAGAGTGGTCATAAATGGTGCATTTTCAAGATGGACATCAGTGGTAAGCGGTGTCCCTCAGGGGTCTGTTATAGGACCAATACTATTCAATTTATTTATAAATGACCTTGAGATAGGCATTGAAAGCCATGTATCAGTGTTTGCAGATGACACAAAACTAGGAAAAGTAATACTATGTGAGCAGGATGGTACTTCGCTGCAGAGGGATTTAGATAGATTGGAAACTGGGCACTTAAATGGCAGATGAAATTTAATGTAGATAAATGCAAAGTTATGCACTTTGGAGTGAAGAACACACAAGCAACTTATACCCTAAATGGTACGGAGTTAGGGAAATCCAAGCAGGAGAAGGATTTGGGAATAATCATAGATTTCAAACTAAGTAACAATGTGCAATGTCAAACAGCAGCCGCCAAGGCCAGCAAAGTATTGGCATGCATTCAAAGGGGAGTTCACTCTCGGGATGAAAACATAATTTTGCCTCTGTATAAGGCTAAGGTCAGACGAAAGCAGTTTTAACGTGCGTTTAACCGCACTAAATCACGGCCGTGCTAGCAGCAAATGACGTCCAATGCCGGGCTGCATATGAAGAACGGCCACACAAAAGTGCGGCCGCGCAATGCAAGTGGCAAACGAACGCATTTTTTCTAGAACGTCAAACCGCTAGTACTGACGTACAGAGTGCGCTGCGTCCGCATAGCGGCGTGTTTGCGTGATTGGGAGACGTCAGACGTTGCACACGTCTGGCCAACATAACGTCCAGACGCAAAAAGGGTTTTATTGATGATCCGTACAAAATCACGGACGAAAATGCGCATCGTATGACCGCTATCGCGTATTCCGTGAAAAAATATGTCCATTCGTTCGAACGCACTTTTTCACAGACAACGCGAAAAATGCGTTAGTCTGACCCTAGCCTAAATCAATGGTCAGACCGCACCTTGAATATGCTGTGCAATTTTGGGCTTCTGTCTTAAAAAAGGAAATTATAGCGCTAGAAAAAGTGCAGAGACGGGCAACTAAATTAATAAGGGGAATGGAAGGTTTAAGTTATGAGGAAAGACTAACCAGCTTAAACCGGTTTAGTTTAGCGAAATGGCGCCTTAGAGGGGATCTGATAACTTTATATAAATATATACAGGGCCATTATCAACCATTGTCTGATAACCTATTCATTAAGAGGACTATACACAGGACACGGGGTCACTCATTTAGACTGGAAGAAAGAAAATTCAGCCAAAAGCATAGGAAGGGTTATTTTACGATGAGAACAATAAAACTGTGGAATTCTCTGCCTGTTGAGGTGGTTGGGTCAGAGACTGTACAAACTTTTAAAAAGCGACCGGATGACTTCCTGCAGACACAGAATATTAAGGGTTATAATATTTAATATGTGAGTAAAAGCTTCTTAATCCAAGGAGAAATCTGACTGCCATTCTGTGGTCAAGAAGGATTTTTTTCCCAGTATGTTGCATATTGGCAAGCATTTCAGACTGGGTTTTTTGCCTTCTTTTGGATCAACAGCAGTAGGTGATGTGGGAGAAGCTGAACGTGATGGACGCATGTCTTTTTTCAGCCTATGTAAAATAAATTATTATTTTTTAACCCTTTCCCTGCTGAGCCATTTCACCGCTGTGTGCTGAGCTCATTTTTACCGCTTTCGCTCATCATGTTTAAACGCGATTTGAAGCCACATTTTATTATATGGCCCAGACATATTATATATCGTTCTTTCCGGCAGACTCGTCAGATTCATAATATATCATTTTTATATGTATACGTCATGTCCTGCCTGTATATTATAACAAAAAAATGCAATAAAATTAGAATTTTTAATCATTTGCAGCGTGTAAAGTGTTTTTTTTCACATTTTATCACATGAGCGTTTGCGGTTATATTTTCTATGGGGTGCGGCGCTTGTACAAAAATTAGAAATGGGGACTTTTCACATTGGGAGAAATTATGTGATTTTTAGCAAACGTACCCCATACAAAAAAAAATCATTAGTGCAGCATCATTGTTCACATTATAATTGAAATGTGAACAATATTGCTGCATTAATAAAAACAACACACAAAAAAAACATGTTTTATTATTTTTTTAATTTTTATTTTTCTTTGTACCTTGTCATGTTGGGTATCATTCGAAAGGCCATGCTCAGTGTGATATCTCCATATCTTTGAAAGCAGAGACAGGCTGTGGCAGGTTCTTATTCTTTATTTACAGGAGCTGCACACAGCGTCTGCACGCTGCCTTAGAACTCTACCATGTGATGAGGAAACTTTATTTACAATGAACAGGAACACAGATAATACCTACAACATGCGCCCTCTAGTGGTGGATAGATATAACACTATGATATACTACATCCCCTTCCCTCTGATAACACTAGTTTCAAAAATACCACCCACATGACCCTAGGCACAGAAAAACTCCCACTAAACTTGAGACTTTGGGTAGACTACCTCCGTCCCAGTGAGTTCCAGGACGCATTCTTGTCCTGTGGCTGGGGAACTCACTACTAAGCTAAGTATAATCCTGTAGATAAGTTGGTGCTTTCTTTGTTCTGGTGGATCGCCGCAATTCTTGCTCCCCCTCCACATGAGCAGTCTCTGATGATTTCTCTGTGACAAGCTCCCCCTCCATCTGTCCCTCTTCCCCGGCTTCTGCAAGTACAACACCGGAAAGGGGAGCCAAAATCTCCATATCTTGCGTTAATGGTTCCGCCAAACTCTGTAGATCCTCTGGATATGCAACATGTCTATTTCTCACCTGATCTATGTGACGACGCACAATCTGGCCATTTCCAAGTGCAACAGTGCATGACACAGGACCTGTCTGCTTCTGAACAGTCCCCGGAATCCAGGAAGGTCCCACACCAAAATTTCTAGTGTATACTTTGTCACCTTCCCGCAGATGTCTCTCCTTGGCATGTTGATCATGATAAAGTTTTTGCTTCACCTGCTTTTCTTGCACCTGGCCTTTAAAATCCGGATGTATGAGATCCAACGTGGAACGCAATTTCCTCCCACACAAGAGCTCTGCAGGTGATTTTCCAGTCGTGGACTGAGGAGTTATCCTGTAACTAAACAACGCTCTGGCCATCTTGACCTCAATGGAATCTCCTGAACTTTTTTTTATCAGCCCTTTAAATGTCTGCACCGCCCTTTCGGCCAGTCCATTGGACGCTGCATGGTAAGGCGCTGTGGTCACGTGCTTAATACCATTTCGAGCCATGAATTCTTGAAACTCCATACTCGTAAAACTGGTGCCATTGTCCGACACCACCATTTCGGGAATTCCATGCTGGCTAAAGCTCTGTCTGAGGCATTGAATAGTCACTGCGGAGGTGGATTTACTTAACGGGTACGCCTCTATCCATTTAGAGTAAGCATCCACCAAAATCAAAAACATCTTGCCCATCCACGGGCCCGCATAATCAATGTGAAGTCTTCTCCATGGAAGGTTTGGTACTTCCCAAGGATGTAAAGGTGCACACTGGGGAGAATTTCTATTTTCTTGGCACATGGTGCAAGTTTTTACCATTGCTTCTATATCGGCATCCATCTTCGGCCACCACATATAGCTCCGCGCCAGCCCCTTCATCCTGATTATTCCTGGGTGAGTCGTGTGTAAGTGCTTCAGTAGGTCTGTGCGACCTGGGGGTGGAATGACCACACGGGCACCCCACAAGACACAACCTGCCTCCACACTAAGTTCCTCCTTCCTTTTCACATAAGCTCCAAACACTGATTTCTCCACTCTTTTTGGCCATCCTCTGAGGACGAACTCTCTAACCCGTGCTAAAACGGTATCTTTATCTGTCCATTTCCTCACCTGGTCGGCTTTAACCAATGGTACGCCATTTTCTTCCAATAGAAGTACTCTCTCTTCCTCCGCAGGCGTCTCCACCCCTGTTTCCGCGACTGGCAACCGGCTCAAGCCATCAGCATTTTGATGATCCTTGCCTGCTTTGTACACGATGGAGTACTCATATCCACATAATGTCACAGCCCATCTTTGAATGCGTGGCGAGGCCATTTGTGGAACCTCCTTCAGTTCATTAAATAATGAGATCAGTGGTTTATGATCTGTAACAATGGTGAATTGTCTCCCATACAAGTATGTGTGAAACTTCTTCACCCCAAATATCACCGCAAGGCCCTCCTTCTCAATTTGAGAATAATTTTTCTCAGCTGCATTCAGTGTACGTGAGACGAACCCTATTGGCCGTTCAGATCCATCCCCCATCCTGTGCGACAACACAGCACCCACACCATAAGGTGAAGCGTCACAAGCCAGGATAATAGGTTTGTTGACATCATAATGTACCAACAAGGCATCCGACTGGAGAAGATTTTTGGACTTTTCAAAGGCCTCTTTTTGCTCACAACTCCAGGTCCATTTAGTCTCTTTCCTCAATAGTGCATGCAGCGGTGCCAGTAACGTGGACAGGCTCGGTAAGAATTTGTGGTAATAGTTCAATAGGCCTAAGTAAGCCTTTAGTTCACTCACAGACCGCGGTGTGGGTGCCTCTTGTATGGCCTGGACCTTTTCTGCGACTGGCTGCACACCCGCAGCACTGATCTTGTGACCCAGAAAAACCACTTCTGTTCCCAGGAACTTGCACTTGCTCCTTTTCAATCTCAGGCCACTTTGTTTTAGCCGAGACAAGACCTCCTCCAGATTTCTTAAATGATCGTCCTCGCTGACCCCAGTAACTAAAATGTCATCTAAGTAGACTGTGACGTGCGGCATGTTTTGTAGGATGCCCTCCATAGTGCGCTGGAAAATGGCTGGACTCGACGCCACTCCAAACGGCAATCTACCATAAGTATACAGTCCTTTGTGTGTATTAACAGTCACATACTTTTTGGCGCTTTCATCCAGCACGATCTGCTGATACGCATGACTCATATCCAGTTTGGAGAATTTGTTGCCGCCCGCCAACTGAGCAAATAAGTCTTCCACTTTAGGAATAGGATATTGTTCCACACTGGATGCTCGGTTTACTGTGAGTTTGTAATCTCCACAGATGCGGATTGAACCATCCGGCTTCCTCACCGGTACTATGGGAGCTGCCCATTCCGAAAATTGTACTGGTTCTATAATTTTCTCATCTACCAGTCTCTGCAGTTCTGCCTCCACCAGAGGTTTGACAGCAAAAGGTATCCGTCGTGGCTTATAGAATCGTGGCTGGGCCTCTGAGTTCACATGAATTTTGGCCGTGGTGCCTTTCAGCTGACCTAGCTCATCTTTGAACACCTCAGCATATCGATCTAGCAGGTCAGCCAAATGTAGCGTTGGACTGGCTGTTACTGTATTCACCAGTTGTGGCAACACTCTTAAGTCTTTCAGCCAGTTTCGTCCCAATAAATTTGGCCCGGCCCCTTCAACCACTACCATAGTAAGTTTCTTGTTGTCCATCTGACTCTGCACTGTTCCTATAACCTGACCTAACACCAGCATCTTCTCACCTGTATATGTTTTTAATGTCAGGTTGCATGGTTCCCACTCTGGTATGTCGGTGTTTTTCCATAGCTTAGAGTATTGCTTTTTGCTAATAATTGTAATGCCACAACCTGTGTCCACCTCAAATTCGATGTTCATGCCATTCACCTTTAACTTCTGTAGAATAGGAGCCACTTTAGGCATTTTATGTGAGACACTGTATATCGTGTTTATGTCACCTGCATCTTCTGTCTCACTAACGTCTTCTTCTTTCACTAAATGCGACCTCCCAGCCTTCTCCTTTCCTTTCCTCTCCCCCCTCAGTCCTTGAAATGGGGTTTTGTGACTCTGCATCACGTGCTTGGATTTGCACGCCCGCTTGATGTGTCCACGTTTCTGACAATGGTGGCACAGTTCATTTATAAATTTGCATTCGTGGGGTGCATGATTCCCTTTGCACCTGAAACACTCATAGTCCGTCTTCCACCCCCTCTTATCCACTGCACCCACATTATGCACCACCGATTGTCCCTGATGAGACCTTTGAGACTGTGATTCTTCATCCCCAGAGAAGCCTTGGAGATCTTTTATATTTCTGTCAGCCGACTCCATCGCCAGACACATAGTAAGAGCCTTTTCAAAGGTTAAATCCACTTCTGACAACAGCCGTCTCTGCATCCTGTCGTCATTTACTCCACACACCAGCCTGTCCCGCAGCATTTGTGGTAGTGTAGGCCCGTATTCACAATACTGCGCTAACTTTTTCAACTCCGCCACATAATCAGCCACCTTCTCGCCAGTATGCCGTGTGCGTGAATTAAATTTATATCTCTGCACAATTTCACTTGGTTTTGGATTATAATGGGCTTTGAGCACGACGACAAGTTCCTGATATGTTTTCTCTGCTGGCGTCATAGGACACAGCAAACTTCTCAGCAAACTATAAGTTGACGCGCCGACCCCGCTTAATAACACTGCTTTCCTCTTACCGGCATCAGTAATCTCATTAGCTTGAAAGAAATAGTCCAACACTTCAATATATTCGTCCCACGATTGCAACTCACAGTCAAAGGGGCTCACTGTTCCCACAAGAGCAGCCATTCTGTCTCAGCAATTCACGTCCTTGTAGTTTCTTCTGTTTCTTATTTTTTTTTTTTTCTTTTCTGCTCTGCAGACCTTGCAACTGCACATACACGTTCCACAGTACAACCTGTTTACCCTCGTCGCCAATGTGATATCTCCATATCTTTGAAAGCAGAGACAGGCTGTGGCAGGTTCTTATTCTTTATTTACAGGAGCTGCACACAGCGTCTGCACGCTGCCTTAGAACTCTACCATGTGATGAGGAAACTTTATTTACAATGAACAGGAACACAGATAATACCTACAACATGCGCCCTCTAGTGGTGGATAGATATAACACTATGATATACTACACTCAGGAACCCCCTTGGGAAATCCCTGGGCAGCTAGGGGTTCCCTGGCTATCTGACATCATCACGCTAAGCGCAATGATGTCAGGCAGCGAGGGGGGACCTGAGGGTGGAGCCGCCATCTAAGATGGTGGCCCCCACCGGAGCTAGGCCACACTTCGGCGCTGCAAGGCACTGAAGTGCGCCCCGTGCTTGAGAGTTAAAGCCAGGCACCGCTTAAAAGGGGAGACTCTCCCCTTTTAAGCGGTGCCTGGCTTTTGGCGCTGTGCCTTCCCGATCGGGAGGGAGAGGGATCCGAATGGTTCCCCCCCTCCCTTCCAGGCTATCTCCCGGAAGGGCCGCCTGGAAATGATGTCATCGTGCATGGTGCGATGACATCATTGACGTCGGGAGGGTCTTAACTTCAGCGTCTGAGGACGCTGAAGTCAGACCACCACGGGACCCCGGACAGAGAGGTGAGTATCTCCGCCGGGGGTCCAGCAAAGCTGATGACGTGTGGGGCACGTCCTCAGCATGTAACGTGCGTCAATGAGGACGTGTCCCACATGTCCTCAGCAGTAAAGGGGTTAAATATGTTTTTATTTTTGTTTTTTATTACTTTTTACATGGTCATGTTTGGTATCGTTGGAAAGGCCACGCTCAGCGCGTCCATATCACAGGAGGAGCACTTGGCAGGACGAGCTGAGCACGTCCTTAGCAGCCAAGTGGTTAAGGAACTTGGCGTTCCTGGAATCTTTTCCTCTATTGGTATCAGTATGTGTCTGGGGGTAACCTTTTGCATGGTCGCAGAGTGTTGTTTTCATCAGACGACATGGCAGTGGAGGCAGTTGTTAACTCCCTTTCTGCATCTTCTGCGCCCTTGCTGAATTTATTGAGGTTTTTTGTCTTAATGTGTTTAGAATTTAATATTAACTTTAGGGTGAAACACATCCTGGGAATGAGCAACAACATAGCCGACTCTCTGTCTCAGTTACAGATGGAGAGATTACATCATGAAGACCCGGAGGCAGAGTTGCAGGGTTACCCATGCCCGGATTACCTGTTCCAGATTGGGGTAGGGACCTCGAAAAGTAGGTGAAGGGGTTTCTGGAGGTGAATACATGGAAATCTTATGCAGGCGTTTGGAGGGATTGGCACGCCTGGAGGAGGCAAATGATCTGGGATTCCACTAGGGATGTTGGGGATGTGTTCATTGCTTTTCTGCTCCAGCAAATCAGGGATGGAGCAAAGAGGGGATGGGTGGATGTTACAGTTTCAGCCATGTCATTTTTATTCCAGCGGCAAGGGGACAATAACGTCACAAAAAGCTTCAACGTTAGACAGTTATTGAAAGGTTTTAGGAGGGGGCAGCGGATCAAAGATAGTCGGAGGCCTATCTCTCTTCCTGTGCTTTGAAACATATGTGGAGCATTGGGGTCGGTTTGTGTGTCCACATTTGAGGAGTTATTATTTAAGGCAGCTTTCATGTTGATGTTTTTTGTGCCTTACGGGTGAGTGAGTTTGTCAGTAACTACAGGGACAGGGCAGGGGGATTATTGAATACCGTTGTGCAGGTGGCAGATGTAGGAGTGTCGCTATTCATCTCGAAATCTAAAACCAATGTGACGGGCAAAGGTAGGTGGGTGCTGCTGCGCCCCAATGGCAATGTCACATTATGCCCCGTACTTACATTACGTAGGTATTTGGCTGTCAGACCGGATATGGATGGATCTTTCCTTTGCATGAGCATAGGTCGTACCTGTCCAGGTACCAGCTGGTGAGTGTGCTCAAGCGGGTTCTACAGGTGACTGGGTACCAACCTGCTGAATTTGACTCCCACTCTTTTAGAATAGGGGCTGCGACAGTGGCAGCACAATTTGGCCTGAGCGAAGCAGACATTAAAAGGGTTGTTATATCAGACCACAGTTATTGTTGGAATAGAAAAAAAAGAGAATTGTTGCTTGTTCTTAGGTCCACCTCTGCAGGTAAGGATCATTGGGCACTCGCATATTTATTGGGCGAAGAGAAGAGCAGAGTTTAATTAGAACTGCGATTACAACTGTTTGCAATGGATCAGGGTGAATGGCCTCCGTTGGGTGAGTCTGGTACCTCTTTTGCAGGCGTACATCAGAGCCAGCGCTAGGCCAGACATCTTGGTCATTCATAACGGGTGCAAGGACATGGGAGTCATCCCCCCAAGGTAACCTTCTGCATCTTATGCAGAGGGATGTCAAGCTGCTACGGGAGAGCATACCGCAACTGATTGTAGTGTGGTCCGAAATGATCCCATGACTGCACAGGCGTTCTGCCAGGAATCAGGAGGCTGTTTCCAGATCTTGCCTTAAAATGCGATGAGCCTCTTTGTGAAACGGCTCAATGGTTTGGTGGTACGGCATCCTTTTTTGGAGGGAGAAGATGCTTTTCATGTGTTTGGGCATGACGGCGTGCATTTTACGTATGTGGGCACTGATATTTTATTTAATGATTTGCAGGAGGGTTTGGAGAAGGCCCGGCTTTTCTGTTGTGGTGGGGAGAGCTCGTACCGCAAAGGGTTTAGGGTATGTGCACATGGCTGGGGGATGTGGCAGCGGAGAATATAATTTGAGTTAAGCAAAGTTCACAAGTTGGATGTTTTATTATGTAATAAAGAAAAATGGGGATACGCTTCACAAAGCCTTAAAAGGATCGGGAGTTATGTTACGTTGTATTACAATCAAATCGAAATGGATATGCTGTCACAATAAAATCCTTCGTAAAGTTGATGGTTTATTAAGTGGTTGTCAATAAACTATGGCCAGAAATATTTTCAACTCCAACACAGTGTGTCAGTGTGCATTATTGGGTAATTGGGTTGGTGGCTGGAGGGGGGGCTTGGGGAGTGTACAATGATTCCCCTGTAGTGCTCGGACGGAGGGGGCTTGAGTTGGCCCCTCTTGCTCCCCGGCCACTAGCTGGCCAATCAGGTGAAGGCACGAACTGGGGGGGTGGCAACACTAAGTGAGAAGGAGCCAGTGTTGTGAGGTAACCATGAGTGTGAAGACGAGGCAGAAGAAATGGCCCACCCTCCCGCCCTGAAATAATGGAGTTCCAGTTGGTCGTTTTTTCATTGAGTATGGTATTCTATGTTAATTTCTTGAGCAACAGTACATACCTTGGTGTCACAGCAAGGCTGGGGGATGTGCCAGCGGAGAAAATAATTTGAGTTAAGCAAAGTTCTCAAATTGAATGTTTTACTATGTAATAAAGAATAATGGGGATACGGCTTCACAAAGCCTTAAAGGGATCGGGGGTTATGTTACGTGGTATTACAATCAATTCAAAATGGATGTGCTGTCACAATAAAATCCTTCGTAAAGTTGATGGTTTATTAGGTGGTTTAATAAACTGTGGCCAGAAATAATTTCAACTCCAACACCCTGTGTCAGTGTGCATTATTGGGTAATTGGGTTGGTAGCTGGAGGGGGGGGGGCCTGGGGGGTGGACAACTCATGTGTCTGCGGGATTTGTACTCATCTATTTTTGAGTCTGTTTCTCTCAGTGTTTTGGTGTCACTGTGTTTGTCTTTTACTCTCTTTGCGTGTGTTTGGCTCTGTGTGCGTGTGGGGGGGGGGGGTTGGCAAAATGTTTCTTGCCCAGGGTGCCTGAATGTCATGCACCGGCCCTGTACAGAAGGACTCTCTCCTCCCTGTGTATCTTCCTGGCATAGCAAACTTTCAGTGCTGGGACCTGCGCAGCATTAGTAGAATTTGCTGGAGCTGGACAGACATGTTGTTGCTCTTGCAGCTGAGCTTTATTAGCCTACAAATCCTGTAGGAATGTGTAAAGGCAGAGACCTGCCCAGACAAGGCATTAATGACGTCAGTGAGATTCACTAGCTCCATGTTATGCTTTAGTATATTGTCAGAGTAGGCACACAGGATGGTAGGGTTTTCAGACCTTGATATGCGGAGCACAGGTAAGGCATCCTGAATTTGACAAAGATACATGTGGGTGAAGCAAAAAAATAATCAGGACATGTTACACAAATAAAAAACAGGTGGCACAGGTTTGTGGTTGAGAAATAAAAGCAAAAGGTAAATACCAACAGGGTTATCCAAAGAGATCCGAATTGCTTGAGAAAGGTAACCGAAACGCTGAAAATCAGCATTCAGTTACCTTTCCTGGCCATTCGGCTATCCAGAGAGCAGGCAATTCGCCAAATCCTGGCGAATTGCCTGCACATACGGTGCCTGTTCGAGGGCAGTGAAATCCCCATAAAAAAGCACTGCTTTGGCTATTCAGGGAACACAAACCAGTGAAAGGTTCCCCTAATGCCCTGCCATTCGGTGGTTTAATTCGGCAAATTTATACAGGAGAATCCCATAGACTTCAATGTTAAAAATATTCCCGTTTTAATTCAATATCTAATAAACCGTTCATTATAAAATTCTGCAGCAAAAAGTCTCTTTATTTATAGATTTTTTAGGATACTTTAAGTATTTTTCAGATTTTTTTTTTTTAACCACTTCAATGCTGAGGACACGCTCAGCACGTCCTCAGCATTCCCGCTGGTGTGCGGAGGACGCGCTGAGCGCGTCCTCCCATTGGGGTCAGCGTTCGGCCGGGAACTCCCCCTGAGGACTGGCGTCATCGTGCGTAGCACGATGACGCCAGTCCTGGACTTAACCCCTAACTGCCACCAACTGTGGAGATAGGGAGTTCCAATGAACTCCCTATCTCCCGATCCGTGGCAGTTAGGGGTTAAAGTTTGGTATGGTTGGATCGGCCAGAGCATGGCCGTTCCAACGATACCAAACACTACTGTGAAAAATGTTGTAAAAAAAAAAAAATGAAAAATAAAAATAAAAAATAAATAAAAAAAAATTATAAAAAAAAAATAAACACTTTTTTTTTTTTTTTTTTGGTTTGTTAATGCAGCAATATTGTTCCCATTTCAATTATAATGTGAACAATGATGCTGCACTAACGATTTTTGTATGCGGTGCGTTTGTTAAAAATAGTGTCATTTTCCCCAAAAAAAAATGTAACGAGACCCCATCTCTAATTTTTTTAACAAGCGCACCCCATACAAAATATAACCGCAATTGCTCGCATGTTAAAATGTGGAAAAAAACACTTTACACGTTGTAAATTATTGAAAATACATATTTTATTGCATTTTTTGTTATAATATACAGACATGACATAACGTATACATATAATAATGACATATTATGAATCTACCGAGTCTGACGGAAAGAACGATATATAATATGTCTGGGTCATATACTAAAATAAGCCTTAAAAACACGTTTAAACATGATGAGCAAAACCGGTAGAAATGACCTCAGCACAGGGGCAGGAAAAGCCTCAGCAGCGAAAGGGTTAAAGTCCGTTTTTTTCTTTGATTTTTTTTTAACATTTACTTCTTTTTTCTGTAACAGCCCTCTTTATTATCATTCCCTGGACCTCCTGTGAAAATTTCAGACTTTTTCGCTCAGTAGTTTCTTTGCAAACAGCGTTTCATTTTCACAGATTCATACAAATGGTTTTGCTAATTTATTCACTGCCTCGTCAGCGTCTCAGCTGCTTCGGCTCTGTGTGATTCGGCTCCTGTTCGGCTGCTTCGCTGCGTGTGATCAGCTCCTGCTCGGGTTTTTCGAAGGTTAATCCAGATGTTTTTGCTTGTTTTCGGCGTGCATTCGGTGGGTTTTGCGGTGAGTTTTCGTCAGGTTTGCGGTGACTTTTCCCTGCAATTCGGGGGCCCTGTGGTGCTTGCTGAATACACCGCAGGGTCACCAAAATGGGATCGGCAAAAGGAACCGTATTGAAGAGAACGAAAAGTCACCGAACTTGAGGTGACTTTTCGAATCTCTTTGAATAACCCTGCAAGTAGCAATAACTACAGGATTCAGAGCGCTATGCTAGAGCGTCTGTCTAGTATGTACAGGTGGTGTGAGCTCATGCATCTTTTGTGAGCTGCTGATGTCATCATTGTGTGTTTCTATTGGATTGTCTATAAAGGTCTGTAGCGGATTGCACATATAAGAACACAAAAGAGGCAGAAAGTGCACACCAAGTAGTGACTAACCAGGCAGGAGAGAACATCCCATTGGCAGGTAGGGATGTGCGTTTCGGGTTTCGGAATTTCGGAATTTTCACAAAATTTTCCGACTCGTGCATTCGGATTCGACCGATTTTCCAAAAATTTTCAGATCCGAAAACAGCAGATCCGAACAAATTTTCGTGCCGAAACGAAAACTTTTCGGAATTTTCGAATGGATTTTTTTTCAAAAAATCTAAATTCATTTTCGTTCCATTCGTGATTTCGGCTCCATTTCAGTAATTTCGGACATTGTATTTATATCGCTGATTCTGTAATTAAATTTTGTATCATTCCCATCTCAATGTATCCTTCCTGGAAAACCAGAGAAATCTCAATGTATCCTTCTTGTAAAACATGAGAAATCTCAATGGCAGAATTATCGTATCAGCAGAATTATCGTATCGTATATTTATCGTATCCGAAAAACCATTAGTTTACGTCAAAACGAATAGACACTTTGAAACGAGGAGAACAGACGTTCCGAAAAACACGAAAATTTCCGAAATCACGAAAAAAAAAGGCGATACGAAAAATGAAACGAAACGAACCGAACCGAAACTAAAATCGACCGAAACGAAAATTTACAAAATCCGAACGAACCGAACCGAATCGAACCGAAATTAAAATCGGTGCACAAGCCTACTGGCAGGAACCACCATCGTGTTGGTTTATACTGGCACGGCAGTGAGCCATAATGTTGCGAGTCAGTAGGTAAGCCCTGGATGTTGATATGCCCTTTAGCTGTCACCAGTCTCCAAAGTAGGCAAACATAAAGAGGCTCAATGGGCGAATGTCATATCACTAAGAAGGTGATATACAATGGAGGTGCTAGTGATTGATAGATGGGTATGTTTGTGTTATGCAGCCAACTGGGATTAAGACACAAAACCTCGACAGAAATGTGTTGATATACAGCAGAAAAAGGGGAGGTCCTAGTGGCGCAATCCGTTATTAGAGTGAAATATAATCGGTATAAATTCCTATAAAATCAGAGCCTAGATAGCATATATGTAAATAATAAGGATTATGCAAGCTCTAGTGACATCAATATTACAGCTTTCAAATGTAATAAAGTGCTTATGATTCGTAGGTGAAAAACGGCAGATATACAATACCTAAAATGGATAAATTATATATGGTGGTTCCCAACTTTCTGGGATAAGTGCACGGTCTAAATGACCAAATAAATTGAAACTGTGAATAATCTATGTGCAATATTACCGCTGTGCAAATAAGCAAGGAATGTGCGTATATTGCAAAAAGCAACTAAAGTGCAGATGCAAACAAAAGTGCATATACAAACCACGTAAAGTGCAAATGTAGACATAAGTGCATATATAAAAAACGTCCTTAAAGAACTGTGCAGTCTATTCGTGTAGTGTGCTCTATGTTTCAGCGAATGCTGCTAAATTCAAGTCCAGTCTCTCAGAGTCTAGAAAAAACTCCAACAAACCATGCACTTAGTGCTGGAAGTATGAGAAAGTCTGATTCAATCTCTATGTAAACAGCCCAGGCGTATATGCAGAGTCTTGATGGGATGTCTTCACCTAAGTCTTGTACGGACTCCCAGTTCACAAAAGGGAGAGAGAAGGAAGGAAAAAAGAGAAAATAATAGTGCAATATTGCCTTAAAAAAGTAAAGTGTCCATAGACAAAGGAACACTTACGCTTTTTAGAGCCTCATATATCCCAGCTCTGGTTTGAAGTGCCTTGGGCCAAGTTGAGGGTGGCCTCTGCCCTTCGTTGGTACTTCTTAGTTATCTCAGATGCAGGGAAGTAGAAAGAGACAATGCCCTCATAGCGTAACTTGCAACCATATATTGAGTAAGACAGAAATTAGACAAACTCACCGATGGTGGAGCCTTAGGATTCCAGGCTCAACATTTTAGCGTGTGGTACTGCTTGCTCGGTGGGTACCTTCACCTCTTTTGTCTGCAGACAATCTTATTTGGTGTAGATGATGTGAATGATGAACGGGACGCATAAAATGGGGCACATAAAATAGATACCGTTCATAAAAATGATGGTCTTATACGAAGTAATAAAAAACGGGGGAAAATTTATTAATACAGTTATAAAACATATGCAGATAAAACAATGGTTAAACGATAGGAGGGATATAGCAGGTATGGATATGCGTTTCGGCACTCTCGGTGCCTTCCTCAGTCCGTGTGCAGGTCTGGTAGTCAAAAATGGGGGATCTGAGGCACTCCACAGGTCTATGTATTTATAGGTTATACAAAATATTCGTTTGGTGTTCATTTCCATGGTCACTTCCGGGTTTGCGGGTGCCGCGGCCACGTGGTACGTGCCACGTCATCATGTCGCGCCGTGGCCATCTTGGATGTGCGTTCCAGGGCTTTTGTTTGCGTTCCACCGGGTCCTATGATGCGATCTCGGGGGCATTTCAATCGTCGTATTTCATACATTAAAAAAGGGAAAGTTAGAAGTGCTCTAAGTTATATCCCAGCCTCACTGAGGGCCAGTATAGGATTTGGGTAATTAAAAATAAATAATAATTATTTCTGTACCCCAGGCTCAACGATGTCTTAGAAACGTAATACAATATAACATGGTTCAGTCACTGTCTCACATCTGTTATGTGATAGTGGCTGCTGATGATTCGATCCATATAGATACAAAGATTATACATTCGTTGGAAACTAGTACCCATCTATAATAGGGGCATGGTGGTTGTTTTGGGTGGAAGAATTGCATAATTCTAATGGTACTAATATTAAAGGGGCCACAGTTTAAAATCATACGTGATGTATGTTCTAATCATTATGCAGCTACAACCTAACTGTTTAAAGAGTGGGACAAGGGAATGGTCTACTTGGCCAGCTGGAATCTCTATCAGGTCTGACGATATATGATATGAGTGCATGGGGCATGCTGTTATAAATATATTCAAAATGAAGCTATAAAGAGGTGTAAACGGTCTGGTGGCATACAAGGGACCTATTAACAATGATGGATGGTCTGGTGATATTCAGTTGAGGAAGTGGCACAGCTCAAAATCAGCATTTAGTCCCTGCAGTTGGAGTGTCCCTAAGTTGAAAATTCAGCTCATCTCCTCTTTTCCGATTAATTTTTTAAAGTTGCCCCCTCTCCAGGGTGCTTTGACTTTTTTGATTCCTATGAAGGTTAATCCTTCTGGGTTCATGGTATGTTTGTTTTTGAAATGTAGAGGGACGCTGTGATTTTCATTTCCATTTCGAATATTCCTAATGTGTTCTTGAACACGTACGCTGAGAGATCTGGTTGTTCTCCCTACATACTTCAAAATGCAGGGGCATATTAGCAGGTAAATCACATTCTTAGTGAAACAGGTATTTACATCTCTGATCTTTATGGGTCCAGTGATTCCAACAATCTGCGTAATGATACGTTTTTTACTCCTGGTGTTCCGGTAGTTGAGGCAATTTCCACATTGCTGGAACCCTTTTGTATGTCATAATGATTAGGTTTTGTCAGGGACTTCTTTGTATGTCTTTGTGCCAGTTTCGTTTTGAGATTGCCGACCCCTCTACAAATCATCCTTGGGTTTTCAGGTAAGATTTCTTTTAACAGTGGGTCCTTCCTTAAAATCGGCCAATATTTTCTAATAGTTTTCCTAATGTATTTATTTTGTGCGTTGTAAGAGAAGATAAAAGGTACATCGGCTGCATATTCAGGTCCTCTTTTTGGCCTTTTCTTCAGCAGAGTGGTACGTTCTGTATTCCTAAAGTTGGTTCTCGTTTTCTCGAGTGTGTCCAGGTTGTAACCTTTTTCCAAAAAATCTGTTTTAAGTTTTTCCGACTGTACCTCATATGTGGCCAGATCTGTACAGTTCCTCCTTACTCATAGAAATTGATCTTTTGGGACCCCATCTAACCATTGGGGTAAATGGCAGTTGGTTGTTTCAATAAAACTGTTCACATCGACCTTTTTAAAATAGGTTTCAGTCTTAATCATATCATCTTGAATAAAAATACTTAGGTCTAAAAAGATAATACGTTCGTTGCTCCATGTAGTAGTTAGTTTAATGCCCCTATCATTTTGATCTAGTTCTTGTAGAAATGTTTGCAGTGTGTTCTCTCCACCCCTCCATATGAAAAAAACATTGTCATTATATCTTTTGTAACAGACGAGATTATTCTGATATTTAGGTAGGAAAGATTCTTCCAAGAATGCCATAAAAAGATTGGCATACGATGGGGCAAAACGTGTCCCCATCGCATTCCCATTAAGCTGTATATAAAAGTCATTCTAGAAGTAAAAATTATTATTTTCTAAAATTAGGCATATCCCTTCCAGGATAAAAATGATCTGTTCTGGTTATAGTATGTAATTTTTCTTTAAAAAGGGTTCAGTGGCCTCCATTCCATTTTTATGCGGTATGATGGTGTATAAAGATTGAACATCACTTGTCACAAAGAGCAAACCATCTTCCCATCTGATGTCTTTTAGGATATTCAGAATTGCCATTGTGTCCTTCAGGTGAGCCGTGGTGTTGGTGACAAAAGGTTAGAGTTGGTGATCTATATATTCGGACAACCTGCTCGATACTGATCCCACTCCGGAGATAATTGGTCTCCCTGGCGGTTTAGTAAGGTCTTTGTGGATCTTTGGAAGAAAGTAGAACACCGTGTCCTTGGGTGTTCTACTTTTAAATATTTATACTCCGGGTTGTTGAGTATACCTAATAAGTGGCCTTCTTCAAGATATTGTGCAAATTTCTCCTGGATGTCCTTCCCTGGATTCTTGTTCAATTACTTGTATGTGTCCTCGTCACCGAGGATTCTGTTAGACTCATCTTTATAGTATTCGGCAGACATGATCACCGTACCTCCTCCTTTATCGGCTGGTTGTATCTCGATCTTATCGTTTGATGTTAGTTCCTTTAGGGCTTCCCTTTCTTTTCTTGTTAAGTTATTTGATTTCGTGGATGTCTTAATTTTACCCAAGTCGATCATGATCATCTGTTCAAAAGTATTTATCTCCTGAGAGATGAGGGACTTGGGAAAGAAGGTTGACTTCTCTTTCAGATTCGTGTGCTGATAGAATTAGAGGGTATTGGATCTTTCTATCGGATTTTTCAAAAAATATTTCTTCAAACATAAATTCTTCTTAAATATCTGCAGGTCGATGTATACATCAAATAAATTCATATGTGTAGTGGGGGCGAACTTCATGCCTTTCTTCAAAACTTTCATTTGTGTATCTGTAAGTGGAGTGTCGGTCAGATTATAGATCCGTCCATCGTGCTGTGCTTTTCCCTCCTCCTTCCTTCTTCTAATTCTCCTTCCTCTACATCCTCGTCTCGGTGTGGTCGTTTGCTGGGTGCCCAACCTCTTCTCAAGGTGGTAAGGTCCCTGTCCAGTTGTTGAGGGTTCCTGTGAAAATCCCCTTGTTCTCTCAGGGGGTCATATCTGTTGTTCGTGAATTGTGTTGGGTATGTCGGATAATTTGAATGGTTATCCTCTCTCCGTCTTTGGTTTCCATTCCAGGGTCCTCCTTGAGGGTCCTGATATGTTCGGTTAGGTTGACGATGGGTGTTCAATGGTCTATTATTGGTGTTTCTCGACCTGACATACTGAGGTGGTTCGTATTTGAATCTGTCATTATGGAATCCTTGAAAATGGTTATATCGTCTCCTCAGCCTTTGAGGTAGGGGTGTTCTTAAAGGCATCTTATTTTGTTGTTGCTCTTGTAAAGGTGTTGGAGGATGTTGATAAGGTTTAGGCGGTGCTGCCCACATGGGTGTTTTATTGGGATTGGGGTGTTGGTTTTCTACAATGTCTATTTCGTTCTGTTTCCAGACATTGCCCGTTTTATAATCTTGAATGTCACGTTGATATTTCTTTCTTTTCCTTTCCTTAACTTCTTCATTCAGTTTGTCAAGGTCCTTCTCAAGTTTACCTAAATAGCTGTTCATCTCTTGTTCAGATGATAGATGAAGGAGTTCTTCATGGTTCTTTTCGATATTTGTATTAAGTTCCATCAAGATTTCATTCCTTCTTTCTATGATGACTTTCATGCTATGTAGGGAGAAGCCTTCCAACATCTTCTCCCATCTCTCTTGAAATATAGTATCGTCATTGTCTCTTGCCAAACTTTTGGAAAAACTGAGGCCGCTGGGCACCATATTATCCTTGGTGTACTTTTCAAGAGTAATGATATCCCATTTGTTTCTGATCTCTTTCTTGAGATCTTTCTCGAGTTGTCTTCTTATAGTGTATACGTTACTTGGTTTATTATCTTCATTCTGTATACTCTGAAAATTTCATCATTACAACATTTTCCAAATTTAGATCTAAACTCCATAATGGATATGAGCAGCCTCAACACTGGTCGAGTGTTTGGGAGATATGTGAACAAAGAAGGTGATATACAATGGAGGCGCTACTGATTGATAGATGGGTTATAGATAGATGTTTGTGCTATGCAGCCAACTGGGATTAAGACACAAAACCTCGACAGAAATGTGTTGATATACAGCAGAAAAAGGGGAGGTCCTAGTGGCGCAATCAGTTATTAGAGTGAAATATAATCGGTATAAATTCCTAGAAAATCAGAGCCTAGATAGCATATACTGTATGTAAATAATAAGGATTATGCAAGCTCTAGTGACATCAATATTACAGCTTTCAAATGTAATAAAGTGCTTATGATTTGTAGGTGCAAAACGGTAAGTGTCCATAGACAAAGGAACACTTACGCTTTCTAGAGCCTCATATATCCCGGCTCTGGTTTGAAGTGCCTTGGGCCAAGTTGAGGGTGGCCTCTGCCCTTCATTGGTACTTCTTAGTTATCTCAGATGCAGGGAATTAAAAAGAGACAATGCCCTCATAGCGTAACTTGCAACCATATATTGAGTAAGACAGAAATTAGACAAACTCACTGATGGTGGAGCCTTTGGATTCCAGGCTCAACTTTTTAGCGTGTGGTACTGCTTACTCGGTGGGTACCTTCACCTCTTTTGTCTGCAGACAATCTTCTTATTTGGTGTACATGATGTGAATGATGAACGGGACGCATAAAATGGGGCACATAAAATAGAATTATGCAATTCTTCCACCCAAAACAACCACCATGCCCCTATTATAGATGGGTACTAGTTTCCAAGCGAATGTATTATCTTTGTATCTATATGGATCGAATCATCAGAAGCCACTATCACATAACAGATGTGAGACAGTGACTGAACCATGTTATATTGTATCACGTTTCTAAGACATCGTTGAGCCTGGGGTACAGATATAATTATTTTTTATTTTTAATTACCCAAATCCTATACTGGCCCTCAGTGAGGCTGGGATATAACTTAGAGCACTTCTAACTTTCCCTTTTTAAATGTATGAAATCCGACGATTGAAACGCCGCCGAGATCGCATCATAGGACCCGGTGGAACGCAAACAAAAGCCCTGGAACGCACATCCAAGATGTCCGCAGCGCGACATGATGACGCGGCACGTACCATGTGACAGCGGCACCCGCAAACTCGGAAGTGACCAGGGAAATGGACACCAAAACGAATATTTTGTATAACCTATAATTACATAGACCTGTGGAGTGCCTCATATCCCCCATTTTTGACTTCCAGACCTGCACATGGATTGAGGAAGGCACTGAGAGTACCGAAACTCGTATCCATACCTGCTATATCCCTCCTATCTTTTAACCATTGTTTTATCTGCATATGTTTTATAACTGAATTAATAAATTTCCCCCCATTTTTTTATTACTTCGTATAAGACCATCATTTTTATGAACGGTATCTATTTTATGTGCCCCATTTTATGCGTCCCGTTCATCATTCACATCATCTACACCAAATAAGATTGTCTGCAGACAAAAGAGGTGAAGGTACCCACCGAGTAAGCAGTACCACACGCTAAAATGTTGAGCCTGGAATCCTAAGGCTCCACCATCGGTGAGTTTGTCTAATTTCTGTCTTACTCAATATATGGTTGCAAGTTACGCTATGAGGGCATTGTCTCTTTCTACTTCCCTGCATCTGAGATAACTAAGAAGTACCAACGAAGGGCAGAGGCCACCCTCAACTTGGCCCAAGGCACTTCAAACCAGAGCCGGGATATATGAGGCTCTAAAAAGCGTAAGTGTTCCTTTGTCTATGGACACTTTACTTTTTTAAGGCAATATTGCACTATTATTTTCTCTTTTTTCCTTCTTTCTCTCTCCCTTTTGTGAACTGGGAGTCCGTACAAGACTTAGGTGAAGACATCACATCAAGACTCTGCATATACGCTTGAACTGTTTACATAGAGATTGAATCAGACTTTCTCATACTTCCAGCACGAAATGCATGGTTTGTTGGAGTTTTTTCTAGACTCTGAGAGACTGGACTTGAATTTAGCAGCATTCGCTTTAACATAGAGAACACTACACGAATAGACTGCACAGTCGTTTAAGGAGGTTTTTTTATATATGCACTTTTGTCTACATTTGCACTTTACGTGGTTTATATATGCACTTTTGTTTGCATCTGCACTTTAGTTGCTTTTTGCAATATACGCACATTCCTTGCTTATTTGCACAGCGGTAATATTGCACATAGATTATTCACGGTTGCAATTTATTTGGTCATTTAGACCGTGCACTTATCCCAGAATGTCGGGAACCACCGTATATAGTTTATCCATTTTAGGTATTGTATATCTGCCGTTTTGCACCTACAAATCATAAGCACTTTATTACATTTGAAAGCTGTAATATTGATGTCACTAGAGCTTGCATAATCCTTATTATTTACATATATGCTATCTAGGCTCTGATTTTATAGGAATTTATACCGATTATATTTCACTCTAATAACTGATTTCGCCACTAGGACCTCCCCTTTTTCTTCCGAATGTCATAACACTGTTTGTGTGCATGTGCAAGAGGAAAGTCCCAGTATCAGGCTTTCTAAGTCCAAAACTGGAATTTCTCTGGTAAAATCACAGCAGCATGTCTTCCCCTGCAGCTGGCTGCACAGAGAGGAAGCACTGCCCCATGCAGCCTGCTGCACTGTGTGTGATGCCAGGAGTGAGACAGCCTGAGCGAGCAGCAGTGGTAAGGGGATTTCCTGGGGGGATACTTAGTGGGAGGAAAAACAGAGTGAAATGGTTTCCCTCACTGGGGGTGGAGGGGTCCATCAGTCCATGGGTCTGTGACTGGTAAGAGAGAGAGTGAAGGCAGCCAGCTGTGTCTTCCCGCCATGCTGAAATGACAGCCCTTTAACCACTGGACCACCTGGGACCCCGCTCCCTGTGGATTTATTTATTTATTTATTTAATTTATTTATTTATAAAGGCTTTTACCAGGAAGGATACATTGAGAATTCTCTCGTTTTCAAGTATGTCCTGGGTTCAAGAACATTGAGCGTTTACAGAAATACAAAATAGTAAAATGCAAGATATGGCAATTAATGATAGCAAACAGGACTGGTAAAGAATCGTTATGGCAATTAATGATAGCAAACAGGACTGGTAAAGATTATGGCAATTAATGATAGCAAACAGGACTGATAAAGATATTTTAACAACAGTTACGCTATATGTAATTTTACTTTAACATAAACATACAAATTAACATGGACGTGCTATTAAAGCATACATACTAAACATTGAAAGTTAAGGTATTAGGCGGTGTGAAGCGTAGATTCAGATCACCTTGCAGGAGCCTTGGATAGATGTACCCAGGTGGGAGCTAGGAGCACATCGTGATGGATAGCTCCCTTCAAGACAAGTGTATGTTGCATTTGTGGAATCAAGAGACAGAGCTTGTTCTAATACAACACATTTATTTTTGATTTTTCATTCTGAAACGGAGAAATAACTCAGGTTTTTATTCTGGATGCTCTGATTCTCTCCTCTGCATTCAATGGCTGTCTCAGAATTAGTAAACCACTGAGCCATCCACATGGCAACAATTACAGTCCCTGTGGCTGAGAAAAACAGCAATCGCCACCTGCTGGTAGGAGTTTAAGGCAGCAGCAACAGAGCTATTGACAATTCAGTTATGAGCTTGTCAATAATGAAAAATAAAAAAATGCTTATTGAATGCTTAATACTTCATTCTGCATACTGTATTCTCTTTTGGTATGTGATGTGTTTAGTACATAGAGTGCCACATAGGACTTCAGCTCAGATTATGGGGGATGGAGACGGGGATGGGTAATGTCAGAACAGTGGAGGCATGCACTGTAAATTGTAAAGTCACATTCAGCATGTGTGGGTCATGACAATTAAATGTATGTTTACTAATGCAAGGAGCCTCAATAACAAAATGGGGAACTAGAGGCAATAGCAATGCAACATAAGAGGTATAACAGAATCGTGTTGGGATGATGCGCATGACTGGGCTGTAAACTTACATGATTATGCATTGTTTAGGAGGGATAGGAAACATAAGAAAGGGGGAGGAGTATGGTTGTATGTAAATCATGAGTTAAAGCCGAATAGTACACACCTGATAAGCGATGAGGGAAATGTGAAATCCTTATGGGTAAATATCTGTTTGGGGAATAAACTGGGAAGTCAACTATTGGTTGGCATATACCGTAAACCACCTAATATAGATAATGATGAAAAAGAAGACCTATTAGAGTAAATCAGGAAAGCTGCACATCTGGGTAGCACTTTAACCCCTTAATGCTACAGGACGTACAATTACATCCTGCATTAGGCGGGCTTTAACACAGCAGGACGTAACTGTACGTCCCCGGCGTCTGCAGCCCCCCGGCTGCCGATACTCACCTCCTCCGGCGGCTCCCTCGCTGCTCTGACTCCCACGGAGTCAGATCGGCAGTTTTGGCTCCTCCCGGCACACTGACGTCATCGCGCCGGACGCGATGATGTCAGTTTCAGGCGTCACCCCCAGCCAGAGCAGGGGAAGCACCTGGAGGGGAGGGGAGGGGGGATCCTTTGGATCCCTCTATCTCCCCATCGCCGGGGGCTAGCAGCTAATGCCAGGCATCCCTGGAAAGGTCACAGCCTGGCCTTTCCAGCGATGTATGGCATTAACCCCTTGGTGGCAAGGCTGTGACCAAGCACCAATCGGTGCCAGGTCACAGCCTTTTTCCGGTGGGGGCCGCCATCTTGGATGGCAGCCCCACCTCCGGAACTCCCCATGTCCATTGATGTCATCGGGTGTGGCCCGATGACATCAGTTAACCAGGGAACCCCTAGCTGCCAAGGGATTTCCTAAGGAAATCCCATGGTGGAGATAAAGGGGTTCAAAGAACCCACCTATCTCCTGATCGGTGACAGCTCGGGGGTCATGTAGGGTATCGTTTGAAAGGCCTGATCATGGCCTTTCGAATGATATCAACCATGACCATATTACTAGTAAAAATAAAGTATAAAAAAAATAAAAATAATACAAAAAATAATTAATAAAAAATAAAAACGTGCTTTTTTTAAAAAAATGCAGCACTATTGTTCACATTTCAATTATAATATTAACAATGATGCTTCACTAATGATTTTTTTGGGGGGGTTTAGCTAAAATCACGTAATTTCTCCCCAAAAAAATAAATTAATGGGTTCCCCATTCAAATTTTTTTAACAAGTCTACCACAAAAGCTCGGGTAATAAAATGCAAAAAAAAAAACACTTTACACACTGTGGATGATTGAAATTTTATTTAAAATTCACATTTTTTTTACAATTTTGTTATAGCATTCTGGCAGGGCATGACGTATACATATAATAATGATATATTATTAATCTGCCAAGTCTGCCGGAAAGAACGATATATAATTTGTCTGGGTGGTACAATAATACATGACTTAAAACCGCGTTTAAAAACCGTCAAAATGAGCTCAGCAAACTTCTACTTCGAAACAGCGCCGAAGTTGTAAAATTGCTCCCGTCCTTAAGGGGTTAATTATTGGAGATTTTAATTACTCGGACATTAATTGGGATAGCGGGACTAGAAATTCAGCAAAGGGTATCCGGTTTCTGAACCTGTTGAATGATACTTTAATGACACATCTGGTAGAAGCACCAACTAGAAAGGATACCTATCTGAATCTGGTTATAACAAACAATGTGGATCTTTTCTCAAATATTCATGTAAGGGAGCAGTTGGGAAACAGTGATCATAATATGGTGTCTTTCGAAATAAACTCAAAAAAGCACATTCATAGGGGGCATGCTAAAACATATAATTTTAAAAAGGCCAACTTCATTAAAATAAGGGAAGTTCTCAATATCATTGACTGGTAGAAACTCTTTCTCGGGAAGAACGCAGAGGATAAGTGGAATATCTTTAAACTAACACTAGAAAAGAACACATCACAATATATTCCACTGGGAAATAAATATAAAACAAACAGACTAAAACCAATGTGACTCAGTCGGTAGATAACCAAGGAAATGAAAAAAAAAGGAAGGCATTTAAAGCTTTTAAATCTGATAAATCTGCGGCATCCTATAAAGCATATAAGGGAGCCACTAGTAGCAGCTTGCCGGGAGTCCTCTACCTGTGCCAGCTGCCGTATTCATCTCCGGAGCCAGCTGCCTTGTCTACTGCTAAAGCCAGCTGCCATATCCATCTGCTGTATAGTCTAAAATGGAGTTCATGTAATAGATTAAAATAGTTACTACAAGATTTAAATTGTTAATGATATTTTATTTCTAATTTCCATATCAACAATAGTTCTCAAAGTAATTATAAGTAGTATTGTCAAGTAATATTTTATTGCTTATTTGATAATCAATTTAACATACATTTTATTACATTATTCAATAAAATTGTATATAAATTGGATTTCAGGCAAAGGCGGCACAATGAAAAAAAAAAGAGAAAAGAGAAAAAGAATAACAAGGCACTGGTTCATATAAACAGTTCCAGTTGGAAAAGCATTTCTAACAAAATTTCACCACTTTGACAAAATTAATTTTGTCAGAACCGCTGTGAAACATGGAACAACTTAATCAAACAATACAAATTTTCTTTGCAGCGCACAAATTTGATTTATATTATTTGATTTAATTACAGAAGCTTTAAACAAATGTCCACTAGAAGGCAGCAGAATAAAGCAGAGACAGACTGGTACATCCTGCTTCTGTGTGCAAATATGCAGTTTTGTAATGAATATAAAGGCTTTGGCATGCATCTGTGGGAAACACTAGGAGGCTTTGAGAGAGGAATCAGACTTAGAGTGCATCTGTGTGCGGCTAGTAGGCTTTTTCTCTTTCTGTGATATTGCGTTTTCTTTATCCTCTTCTCTGTTGTTTTCTACTTTGCGGCGATGAAGGACTCAAGAGTTGTGGTTAGTTTGATATTTTTATTTATGGGTTTCTTATTGACAAACAGAATAGATGCTACAGATTCTAGTAAGGAATGCCATCTAATCCGGAAACTAAAAAGTGATGCAACATTGAGAGACTTTGACAAGAAGGTGGGTGAATGGATGAAACACAGGACAAAACGGGGGTCACAGGATGAGGCCTCCAAAAAGGACCATGTGGTTTATCCAAGACTTATCAAGCCTATGCCCAGCAGAATACTGGAGATAAACCAAGTACGCAACGACACATCTATATCTTCCACCTGGCATCCCCAGCTTCAGAATCCACTGTATCCCCTGGGAGAAAGTTCACTGACTGCTTATGGAATACTGTTGCTCTCTTTAGTAGTATTTGCTGTTGGCATAATTGGTAACCTGTCAGTCATGTGTATTGTGTGGCATAGTTTGTATTTAAAAAGTGCCTGGGACTCAATCCTGGCAGGATTGGCACTTTGGGACTTCCTTCTACTTTTTTTTTGTTTGCCAGTGGTTGTCTTCCAGGAAATTACTCATCGAAGACTCCTTGGGGTGCTCTCCTGTCGAATTGTACATTATATGGAGGTAAGGGGTACTTCACTACTTTACTGTTTAATATTTATATAGGTTACCTGCTATATATATATATATATATATCGTTACATAATTTTAAAAAAACATTAACAGGGTTATTCAGAGAGAGTGAAAACCAGGAGAATGACTGGAGAAGTGAAAATTCTAGATCAAAATAGTCAAACCAGAAAAATTCCCCCATTTATCTCACTCACCAAATTGGCTATTTGGTCTAGATTGTTCTATTCTCATGCCAATTCTCCTGGTTTTCACAGTTCTCTGAATAACCCTGTTAATGAAATGTTTTTAAAATGTGTTTTCTTTTGCGTCTTCCATGATAGATTTTTTTTACTTACTATCTTCATCAACCTCTTACAGCTGCCATTTTGCCTATGATACCATATTTAGCTTCCTGTGCAACTTTTGGTTTCAGTTTTGCTTTATAATTAATGTTTGCTTGTCTTCTTAAATTCCTTTCCTTTATATACAGTATATATTGTGGTATCATATGGAAATTAACCCAGAAAAATGTCTAAAGAAAAAAACAAAGATACTCCAAGTCGGACATTTCTGTCAGTGTACAGACTTTTAAACAACGAGTGGATGACTTCCTGCAAAAACATTAATAGTTTTATAATATTTAACCCTTTTATGCCATGGAGCGTGCTAGGCCATCCCCCCGTCGGGTGGGCCTAAATGTCGCGGTCAGCATGCGCGTACAATATAGGCGGGCCGAAAGCTGGCCTTAGCACCAGTGGGGAGCTCAAGGCGGCAAGGGGTTAACATGTGCATTAGACCATCATCTGGTGTTAAGAAATCATTTTTTCCCAGTATGCTGCACATACGGCAAGCACTTTGGACTGGGTTTTTTGCCTTCTTTTGGATCAACAGCAATAGCTGATGTGTGAAAGGCTGAACTCGATGGACGCACACCTTTTTAAGCCTGTGTAACTATGTAACTACAATTCAAAAGATATTGGTAAAGCTAGATAGGCGCTATGGTTATGGTATATGGAAGTAGAATGAAATTATGAAGGGCAGTGTATGTCCGCTCCAAGCCTCTAGGGGTAATATCTGACACCCAATCAGATACAGGGGATAAAACGACATAAATGGTGTCCCTTAGGGGCAGTAAATGTAGGGAGATGTGTGATGATATATTGAAAAATCTCAATCTGTATAAGATAAATCAAATAGGATACGTAGTGGGTGTAGTTTGCTCAGCGAAGATTGCTTTATACATCACACAGTGTTCAATTTTGGAGTTCCTTAAATCTTCTATCTTGTTGGTGGATTCATACATATATTCCCAACATTTTCACTCTTTAGTTCAATATTCTATGATTTCAGAGTTTCTGGAGAAACAAAAGCCAGAAAAGAGAAACCCAATGGTGCAGTACTCGGCTGCACTGACCCCTGATCGTCCCCTATGGGGTACTTACTACAGAACTCAGAGCCTCTTCACTCAGCTCTGAGGATGGATGTCATATGGGGTACTTTAGGTGTCCCCCACCCTCCTTTGACCGCCTGCAGTCCCTGGATTCCAGGGCAGATGTTAAAGGGAAATAGGAAAACCCTGGACCAGGTACTTTAAACAATATCAAAATGTATTAGGATATATAGAACGGTCATATAAAGTAAAATATAGGTTTAAAATTATTAAAAGGTCCTGAGACGCGTTTCACCAGTTAATCTGGCTTCATCAGTCAGTCTGACTGATATTTTACTTTATATGACCGTTCTATATATCCTAATAAATTTTGATATTGTTTAAAGTACCTGGTCTAGGGTTTTCCTATTTCCCTTTACCATCTGCACTGGAATCCAGGGACTGCGCGCGGTCAAAGAAGGTTAGGGGACACCTAAAGAACCCCATATGCCATCCAACCTCAGAGCCGAGTGAAGAGGCTCTGAGTTCTGTAAGCAAAAAACTGCCTTGATCCTAGTACTGGATTTACATCTCATGAGCCTGTAGGCAAAGAATCTGAAGCACCCCCCCCCAAAAGTGCCAAATATAGGGCCCTATTACATTCTTCGCGCATTTGTTTTGCGCGCGGGCGCAAATGCGCATTTGCGCGAGTGCAAAACCATTTGTGCAGAACGTCATATTATGACGTACGCGCAAACGATGCGCGTTAACGCCCAATGCAAGTGACCCTGCGCGAACCCAGCACGAGCGGAAGTTCGTGCGCGCATCCCATACTTAACATTGTGAGCACCAATGCGTTAGTACGCTGGTACAGTCTTCGCTCAACGAAAGTTTGCGCGCATTTTCGTAATGTCTTTGAAAAGCAGGTGGTAACTGTAAATGTGATCATTCTGGGCGAAATGAAATACACCAGCACGAAAAAAAAAATACAGCACAGTACAGTTACACAATCTACACAAACCCAAACATTAAAATTTATAAATTGTGTCATTGTAAATTTTTTCATTTTTTTTTTGCTGGTGGTTGTTAATTATTTTTTTTTAGTTTGTAAATATTTTATTGGAAATGAGTGATGTTGGCTGATTCCCGTGACAAATCCCGTGACAAAACAGTCTGCCCACCGATTCCTGCACGCAACATTAATTTGCGAACGGCTTTTCGCGTCGTATTTGCGCACAAATATTTTTGACGGGCGAAAAAAATGCGCTCGGATCGAAATACCACGTAAATTTTTGCGCGATCACATTTTTTTTCGTGCGCAAAAAAATTTCGCAGGGAATGTAATAGGGCCCATAGTTTTTTCATTTTTGTTTCAGAGAAAACAAAGTATTATTTCTTTAAAAAATTAAAACCGTTTGTGCGCTCTCATCAAAAGAAGGGGCAGAATCTGTGAATCAAATCTGTTGTCTTAAAATTAAGTCAAATTTAAGCAGAATATTAGAGCTCACCTTAAAATAAGCACAACTAGTAAGTTAACCCTAATTTATAAGTCTAACCCATATTTCTAACCCTTAGCTATGGAAACTGATGCTCCATTTTTGCCCAGAGCAACCAAAATTCTGGGCATCAAATTACAGCTGTGGCTGCGGTGTCTTCAAGACGTAACTTTTTTACCACTTTGTTTTTCGATAATTTTATATTTGACAAATAGACTTGCCATTAGTTTTGCCATTAGTTTTTTTATTACAATTTCATGGTCTCGTTTGGCATCACTGGAAAGTCCAGATTCTGCTGAAGTTACCTGTTCAATGACAACTTGAACTTCTGGGGTGTAAATCCTGTAGATTCAGGGGTCCGAAGGATCCTCTTTCTCCTCACAGCAGAACTTGTGTTTCGGATGAACCAATGCATAATAATTCGTTGCACCATCACCTACACATTTGCTCCTGGCGTGGGAAATACAAAAGTGAGTGCAGTGGCATTGTTTGCTTTGTAAGTAAAAGCAGATACTGTAATGTCACTGCCTTAGAAATAGGCAGAGAAGAAAGTAAAACATTTTCCCCTTTTTTTTTATTATTACACATTACATATTTGCTGTCATTGGAAAGGCCAGACTCAGACCCTTCTAAAGACACCTCACTTGACCTTGTGCATGTATAAATCATAGATGCAGGTTTCCAATATCCCCCGATTCCTCCTGTCTCTACTCACTGCAATGCCGCAGTTTAGATTGTCGATGAAACAATGCATTGTGCCATCACCTCCACTTTTGCCGACAGTGTGGGAAATGAGAAGGTGAGTTAGTGCTGTATTACTGTTCAGTTTATAATTGTAAATTAACTTATCAAGTTTGGTAGAATTGGAAAGGCCATACTCTGGTCTTTCCAATGATATATGTCCTCGTAGCCACAGGGCTCCAGAGATACAGTGGTCTAAATAATTGTAAAATGTAATTTTTTTTTGAACAGAGCATGGCTTCCCCTTGTGGCAGGTGTCTGTAGGCACATTCCTACTCTGCCTAACTATAAATCCAGCTCTGCTTCTTTCCCTTTAATGTGGTTTTTGGATTCCAGCAGCACCTCGGTCCCTAACCTGTTGTTTTAGAGAAGTACTACTGTACTCTTATTCCAAAGAAAGTTACAGTGATAATACTCAAAATTTAAATGTGTAGCAATGGTAACTCAGTAACTGACAAATAATATAAGTAATCTCACAATTGATTTACATTTAATGCTTGCGTAATGATTATGTATTCAGCACTGGCAAGTCTATTTAACACTCAAAGTTACTGAGTGAGCCCTCCTGGCCAAGGTAATGGGCGTCTGGGTTGTTATCCGGCCACCCAAATGCCCCTCCGAACTTGAATCCCTTTAAAGAGCTCCAAGCGAGGTGCGTCGGAGCGATCCGTACCGCAGACAGGGTAACATCTAGCCTCTAGCGGTCGCAGAGAGGCAGCATGCCTGCAGAGCCCCTGAATGCAAACGTCCTCCAGTGTGATACAGCATTTAACAGTTATCGAGGTGGAGGAGGAAATGTTTAGATCAGTGTTTCTCAACTACAGTCCTCAGGACCAAATACAGGCCATGCTTGCCTGATATCTGAAGCACAGCACAGGTGATATAATTAGCTGCTCAGTGATTGCAGTATTCAGTCTGCATTTCCCCAAGGTGATCCTTAAAATCTGGCCTGTTAGTGAGTCCTGAGGACTGGATTTGAGAAACACTGGTTTAGATAAGGCTATTGTGTCCTGCATGCTACGCCAGATAAGAGCTTGCAATTAAATGAGATATCAAAGGGAGTTTAATAGACTTCTAATCAATCTCCCTGGTGATGGCCTTTGAATAAATCCCACACAAAACACTGATTTGAGTCATTAATCGACCCATAGACTCCATCCTATGGCCAAAGCCACCCAGTGAGGAGTAAGTGATGTAAATGTAGCGGAGGCTTCTTGAACTGTGTGTGTGGACTATTGTGTTTCTCACTGTGGCTCAGGCTTGGACATAGACATACAGCCTGTCACTGCTGTGGGGGAATTCCCCTCCCTCCTTTCCCTGTCTCTTGATTGGCAAAGGAAGTTGTTTAAGACAGGAAGACTGAAAGGATTGCAAAGGATTCTGGAACATGTAGTTTCAAGTTTAGAGAGCCTAATGCAATTTGTCAGGAAGAAAACTACACCTCCCAGCGGTACCAGGCAGAATCCACGTTTTACCAGGGAAGGAAGTGCACGTGCGAGACAGGGAGAAGCCAGAGAGAGGGCGAGACTGTCAGGGTGGACGGTCCTATGTTGTGAATCATGCATTAAGTGGTCCTCGTGTGTTCACCGGAGGAGAGATCCAGCTGCCCTTGTGTGTTACCAGTGTCAGAGAGAGAGAGTGACCGGGTGTATCCAGTAGAGAAGAGATCCAGCTGTCTTTGTGCATCCAGCGGAGAAGAGACCTGGCTGTCTTTGTGCATCCAGCGAAAAAGAGATCCGGCTGCCCTCGTGTGTCCTGCAGAGAAAGGATCCAGCTGCCTCGTGCATCCAGTGGAGAAGAGATCCGGAGGTCCTGGTGTGTTTCCAGAGCTAGAGATCAGTGGCGTAGTGTGGGTTGTCAGCTCCTGGGGCAAGGCAAGAATTGTGCGCCCCCCCAACCTGTGGACACAGTAACACGCCCCTTCCACCAGTAGAGTATTGACCCCGTTACCCCACAAGCACATGTATTGTATATTAAGAAAATACTGATATAATATAAAAATAAAACACACACATGCCCCCCCACGCTACGTCACTGCTACCAGTCACCCTGTCCCAGTATACCCTAGCATAGTTCCACTTTCATGCTATACCCACTCTCAGTTCCCACACTTTCTCCCAATACCCCCACTCTCTCCCAGTACCCCCCAGTCATAACCTCTCTCCCAGTACCCCCAGTCACTCCCAGTACCCCCCAGTACCCCCCAGTCACTCCCTCCCAGTACCCCCAGTCACTCGCTCTCCCAGTACCCCCCAGTCACTCTCACTCTCTTTCTCCAAGTACCCCCACTTTGTCCCAGTACCCCCAGTCACTCTCTCTATCCCAGTATCCCCAGTCACTCTCTCCCAGTATCCCCAGTCACCCTCTCCCTGTACCCCCAGTACCCCCTCACTGTGTGGTGGTCACGCTGCTCTAGTGTCATACAGTGCCGCCTACCTGCGTGGAGTCGCTGGTGGCCTGGGGGGGCTGTCCAGGGGGCTTAGTGGAGACCGGATTTTAAATGTGTGGCAGGGCGGGTGCCTCCCTCCCTCTTTCCTGTTCAGCGGCTGCAGGTCTGCCAGCGGTGGGGGGGCTGGAACAGGGCTTCAAGGGGGGCTGACAAGCATGGTACAGGGTGTTCCTTCAAATAATGCTGCGCTGCTTCACATGACTCATGTCAGCGTTAAAGAGGAGTCAGGACAGGACCAGAATTTTGTGTCCTGGTCCTCCCTTCTGGACGCTGAGTCCTAAGTTACTGCCGGCGTGGCAAAACAGGCGGACACCTTGCTGATCCCTGCTGGAAAATACTAGTGGTTCAAATTTCTTTTGAAATTTTGCGCCCCCCTATGAAAATTGCGCCCGGGGCGACCGCCCCCAAGGCACCCCCCACGCTACGCCACTGCTAGAGATAGTGATTGAGCTACCATCCAACGGGGAAGGAGTGAGTGTATCTAATGGAGAGAGGTATTCGGCTACCCTGCGTGCATTGAGATTGCTAACTTTATTGTCCAGCCTAGTTCTACTGCCCGCGCAGCTCCATCTAAAAGGAAGCTTGTTGCAGTTACAAATTCTGTTACCCTGTGACATTTTGAGAAGATTTCTTTCTCACATTGTGGAATACAAATATGGTTTCACGTTAAAGGTACCCAACGACAGAATTCAAAGGGCCCCAATGCTAGCAGACTCGTGACTTTGTGTAATTTCCACTGGCCAGTGGTTAGGTAGAATTTATAAGGTTTAGATAGGTTGTTGATATCGGTCACGTCAATTATAGTCTATAATTGAACTGTATTGAAGTATTGTAAAGCTTACTGTTTCGTTCATTCATGATTGTGCTGAATAGTGATGGTAAATCACTCCCATTGATATTGCTATACTGTTGATTCCTGTGTTCTACAGAGGGGCTGCTCGCTGGTCCTAATAAACCCCTTTTTATTTATAGTATAACCTTGTCTTGGTGTTACTTGGCACCGGAGGTGGAGGTGGGTAATCACTGGAATGAGACAGAAGGCCCGTCAAATAAAGCGGCTCTCATGGGAGTAGTGCTACACGTGGCGGCTCGTCCGGGATTCCTTCTGGTCTCTGCCACGCAGTGATGACCACCTCCATCAGCCAAGTCGCCATGATGGACCCTGGTACGGCCGCTAAGTGGTGCGCAGAGCAAAATGGCCTGCGGGGGTTCTGTGTAATTATGAGTCTCACTGGTACTACCCGGACTGAGATACAACGATTAACGTCAGCTTTGATACCTGATCAGAGAACGTCCCTATTAGACCTGAAAGTAGATCAAGACACCCTCTGCACTTACGCTATGCTAGAATGAAAAAAGGGGTCCCAAACTGTTTCCAGGGAGATAGCATACAGTTACTAGGGGGTCGTGAAGCCCCGCTTATACGGCCAAAGGCGCTGGCTGGCCACCCCCTTAACTCTAGCCCAACAGCATCAGGTCCTGGGGTATTGGATACTGCCCCTACTTCAATGACCGGGTTCCCTCTTGCTACCTTCTTTACCACAATGGGAAAACTGGTAGAAACATTGGCCCAAAACTCTGCTGCATCTGCCAATTACGGGTATTGCAAGTTGCGGTTCTACTCCGGGAAGGTTCCTGTGCCAACTGGTGAAGAGGACTTTGAGACTTGGATAGATCAGGCAATGCAAGCGGTGGAAGAATGAGAAGTTGCCGACACTGTGAAAAGACAAAGGTTAATAGAGAGCCTATGAGCCCCTGCTTCAGATGTTATCAGAAATCTAGAACGGGACAAGCCAGGCTGCACGACTGTTGAGTGTTTAGAGGCTTTAAGAGAAATCTTTGGAGGGGTGGAGGACTGTGCTGAGCTCATCCATATGTTCTCCCACACCTACCAAAATGAAGGAGAAGAGTTATCCACTTATGTCCGGTGGCTGGATAAAAGTATTAATAAGATTATCCAAAAAGGAGGCATGGAGCCGAGTCATGCAAGCAGAGCTTTGTGGGATCAAATTCTCAAAGGCGCACTCCCACTGGATACCATAATGTTGAAGTTCCAGAATAGAGATCAGAACAAGCCACTGACGTACTCCAAATTATTGAAGGCCATTCTAGTAGAAGAGGCCTTAATTAGGGCTAAAAAGAGTGCTAATGCTTTGCATGCAGCGTTCACCGCAGAAGTAGGAGCCTTTGGCATAGTGGAAATACAGACTGAAATAATGGCGCTGAAAACTCAGATGTCGCAAAAAATGTAAATGATGACGTTGCTGTCCGATAGAGTTGCTATACATGACGGGGGAGAAATGTCAAAATCCAGCAGGGGAGAAACAATGCAGAATGTTTCTGCTGGAGAACCCCTAGTTCGGTGATTTGCTACAACTGTGGGGGTGTTGGTCATTATCGACGTGACCACGCCAGCCCGTTAAAGCCACAGAAGGAGCCAGTCGGACGCTCACCGAAGTCGGAACGTTTCAGCCACCAAGTAGTACACGAAGGGTGAGCGGGGCCCAAACCTCGGTATCAAACCAGGAAGAAAGCTTTGTCTAGACTGCCCGAGGTGCTCTCAGAGTCGAGTTTCAGGTCGCTGGGGATCAGTGTACGTCAAACTCAAAATGGCCGGTTCGGACGGCAGCGGAAAGGGACACAGCAGAGGAGAGGTTCAAGCCAGAACAGCCAAGGAATCTGCATCAAAACAGCTCAGGGTTTCCTAGCAAGTTGGTGGGTCCTTCTCCAATAGTATCAGTCCAGATGGAAGGTGTATACACAAAAGCTCTTTTTGACTCGGGTGCTCAAGTGACTTTAATTTACCATGATTTCTACGATAAACACCTGAAACACTTGCCCTTGCAAAAGTTAGGAAGCCTAAAGATTTGGGGGATATGAACTAAGAAGCTACCCTACAACGGATATCTTTCAGTCAAGCTTGACTTTAGTCCATCTATGGCAGGACAGCCAGGGACTATTGACACGTTGGCAATTGTGTATCCTCACCCTCCAGGGGCTAAGAGGGGCTCTGTGGTAGTGGGGATGTACACTAACCTGGTCCGGCGGTTACTTTCACCTCATGTAACGGAGAGTGAGGCTGCGGCTGAAAGTGTACATCCTATGTTATGCTCAGCGTACCAGCGGTTGATCCAAGAACAAAAGGCCCCAGTAACTGTGGGAAAATTGTAAGTTGGACAAGCGGGAGAAGGTTTTACAGCCGGGTGAAGTTGCATGTCTGCAGGCATCCGTCAAGATGAGTTGGGACCAACCGGGTCCTTATGTTAATTTGGAAGGCGACCCCCAGAATGTAGACCCGGGACTAGAGCTGACTCCGAAATTCATCTCGACGAAAAAGTTAACGAGGACTCACGACAAGGTTCCTGTCAGCGTCCGTAATGTTACCGACTCTCCAGTGAAACTTCGGGCCCGAATGATGATAGGACGAGTAAACTCAACCACACCTATTGCACAACCTGGTGTAGATAGGGAAGAATTTTGAAAAGAGCATTTTTATCCAAAAGACTCTCCTATGACATCTGAGTGGAAAGAAAGGGCTAAAACGCAGCTTCCAAGGTTGGAAGAAACCCTGTTCAAAAAACGAGTTCGACGTGGGATGTGCAAAGAATGTGCAGCACCGTATTCGCTTACAAGAGGACAAGCCATTCAGAGAAAGGTCTTGGCGGATTCCAGTAGCAGATTTGGATGACCTCAGGGAACATGTTGCTGAGTTAAAGAGAACCAGAATTACTCAGGAGTCTCGAAGCCACTATGCTTCTCCCATTATGGCGGAAAGGAAGAAGAATGGGTCATTGAGGAGTCGAATCGACTGTAACTCTCAGATGGGGTGGTCTACCGCATGGGCCCCTCCGATGGTTCAGAGGAAACTTGGCAGTTGTTCTTCCCTGAGTGAAGAGGTTGTTCACACCTCCCAGAACATTCTTGAGGCATCTGGTTTTTCGCTCACAGATGTAGCAGAGGGATATTCCAACTGTCCCCCTTGCCAGTGGCATAAATAGAAACCTGAGGGCCCCGGTGCAAGAATCCATGAAGGACCTCCCTCAAAAACAGATCTATATTTTACTTTTTTTCCCTGCGATATAAAAAAAGATAGTATTGCCCCTAGCTCACATGGATATATTTGCCCCAGCTCACATGGATATATATTGCCCCCAGCTCACATGGATATATATTGCCCCAGCTCACATGGGTTTATATTGCCCCCAGCTCACATGGATATATTTGCCCCAGCTCACAAGGATACATTTGCCCCCAGCTCACATGGATATATATTGCCTCAGCTCACATGGATATATATTGCCCCAGCTCACATGGATATATTTGCCCCCAGCTCACATAGGTATATATTGCCCCAGCTCACATGGGTATATATTGCCCCCAGCTCACATGGATATATTTGCCCCAGCTCACATGGGTATATATTGCCCCCCAGCTAACATATATATTGGCCCCAGCTCTCATTGGGTATATATTGTGCCCAGCTCACATGGGTATATATTGCCCCAGCTCACATGGATATATATTGCCCCAGCTCACATGGATATATTTGCCCCAGCTCACATGGATATATATTGCCCCCAGCTCACATGGATATATTTGCCCCAGCTCACATGGATATATATTGCCCCCAGCTCACATGGATATATTTGCCCCCAGCTCACATGGATATATTTGTCCCCAGCACACATGGGTATATATTGCCCACAGCTCACATGGATATATTTTTCCCAGCTCACAAGGGTATATAGTGCCCCCAGCTCACATGGTTTTATATTGCCCCCAGCTCTCATGGGTATATATTGCCCCCAGCTCACATGGCTATATATTGCCCCAGCTCACATGGATATACATATTGCCCCCAGCTCATATGGGTATATATTGCCCCCAGCTCTCATGGGTATATATTGCCCCCAGCTCTCATGGGTATATATTGCCCCAAGCACACATGGGTATATATTGCCCCAGCACACATGGGTATATATTGCCGCCAGCTCACATGGATATATTTTTCCCAGCTCATATGGATATATATTGCCCCAGCTCACATGTATATATATATTGCCCCCAGCTCATATGGGTATATATTGCCCCAGCTCTCATGGGTATATATTGCCCCCAGTTCTCATGGGTATATATTGCCCCAGCTCTCATGGGTATATATTGCCCCAGCTCACATGGGTATATATTGCCCCAGCTCACATGGATATATTTGCCCCCAGCTCACATGGGTATATTTGCCCCAGCTCACATGGATATATTTGCCCCTGCTCACATGGGTATATATTGCCCCAGCTCACATGGATATATTTTTCCCAGCTCACATGGATATATATTGCCCCAGCTCACATGAGCATATATTGCCCCCAGCTCACATGGATATATTGTCCCCAGCTCACATGGATATATATTGTCCCCAGCTCACATGGATATATATATTGCCCCCCAGCTCATATGGGTATATATATCCCCCAGCTCATATGGGTATATATTGCCCCCAGCTCTCATGGTTATATATTGCCCCAAGCACACATGGGTATATATTGCCCCACCTCACATGGTTATATATTGCCCCAGCACACATGGGTATATATTGCCGCCAGCTCACATGGATATATTTTTCCCAGCTCATATGGATATATATTGCCCCCAGCTCACATGGATATATATTGCCCCAGCTCACATGGATATATATTTTGCCCCCACCTCACATGGGTATATATTGCCCCCAGCACACATGGGTATATATTGCCACCAGCTCACATGGATATATATTGCCCCAGCTCACATTGATATATATTTTGCCCCACCTCACATGGGTATATATTGCCCCAGCACACATGGGTATATATTGCCGCCAGCTCACATGGATATATTTTTCCCAGCTCATATGGATATATATTGCCCCAGCTCACATGGATATATATTGCTCACATGGGTATATATTGCCCCCAGCTCACATGGATATATATTGCCCCAGCTCAAATGGATATATATTTTGCCCCAGCTTACATTGGTATATATTGCCCCCAGCGCTCATGGGTATATATTGCCCCTAGCTCTCAAGGGTATATATTTTCCCCAACTCACATGGTTATATATTGACCCAGCTCTCATGGGTATATATTGCCCCAAGCTCACATGGGTATATATTGCCCCAGCACACATGGGTATATATTGCTGCCAGCTCTCATGGGCATATATTGCCCCAAGCCACATGGGTATATATTGCTCAAACTCACATGGGTACAAGTTGCCCCAGCTCACTTGGCTATATATTGCCCCGAGCTCTCATGTGTATATATTGCCCTCAGCACACATGGGTATATATTGCCCCCAGCTCTCATGGGTATATATTGCCCCCAGCTCACATGGATATTATTGCCCACAGCTCACATGGATATATTTGCCCCAGCTCATATGGATATATTTGCCCCCAGCTCTCACCTCTGCTGCTCCGCCTGCGTTCTTCTTCTCCCTGGCCCTGGCAGTATGCAGCTTGGCCGCTTGCCGGGAACCAGCTGACCAGCGCAGCCGAGTTCTCGCAAGAGGATCTCGTGCGCTGGTCATGTGGTTCCCATCCCATGTGAGTGGCCAAGCTGCAAGCCAGCGGCCGCTCGTAGGGATAGGAACGGCCAGTGGAGCTGCTCCCAGATTCTGGTGCTGATTGCCGGAATCTTGCGGTGCTGGTCCCCCCTCCAGTGGCAGAGTGCCTGGGCCCGGTCGCAAGTGGGGGTCATATAAACAGAACAAATGTATTTCTTATGCAAATTGATGGGAAGTCCCATTATCAATTTAGTATGAAAATGTGAATGGTTTACGGTCTTGTGCATGTTAACCTGTTTCTCCTTGTGTATTAAAAATGCATGTATCAGGTACAAGAATTCACTGTCTTTGGAGGACCAAAGATTCTTGGTGGGGGAGTGTGTAGCGGAGGCTTCTTGAACTGTGTGTGTGGACTATTGTGTTTCTCACTGTGGCTCAGGCTTGGACAGAGACATGCAGCCTGTCACCGCTGTGGGGGGATATCCCTCTTTCCTTTCCCTGTCTCTTGATTGGCAAAGGAAGTTGTTTAAGACAGGAAGACTGAAAGGATTGCAAAGGCTTCTGGAACATGTAGTTTCAAGTACAGAGAGCTTAATACAATTTGTCAGGAAGAAAACTACACCTCCCAGTGGTACCAGGAAGAGCCCACGTTTTTCCAGGCAAGGAAGTGCACGTGCGGGACAGGGAGAAACCAGAGAGAGGGCGAGACTGTCAGGGTGGACGGTCCTATGTTCTGGATCATGCATTAAGTGGTCCTCGTGTGTTCTGCGGAGGAGAGATCCGGCTGCCCTCGTGTGTTACCAGTGTCAGAGAGAGAGAGAGAGTGACCGGGTGTATCCAGCAGAGAAGAGATCCAGCTGTCTTTGTGCATCCAGCGGAAAAGAGATCCGGCTGCCCTCGTGTGTCCTGCGGAGAAAGGATCCAGCTGCCTCGTGCATCCAGTGGAGAAGAGATTCGGAGGTCCTAGTGTGTTTCCAGAGCTAGAGATAGCAATCGAGCTACCGTCCAACGGGGAAGGAGTGAGTGTATTTAACGGAGAGAGGTATTCGGCTACCCTGCGTGTGTTGAGATTGCTAACTTTATTGTCCGGCCTAGTTCTACTGCCCGCACAGCTCCATCTAAAAGGAAGCTTGTTGCAGTTACAAATTCTTTTACCCTGTGACACTTTGCAAAGATTTCTTTCTCACATTGTGGAATACAAATATGGTTTCACGTTAAAGGGCCCCAATGCTAGCAGACTCGCGACTTTGTGTAATTTCCACTGGCCAGTGGTTACGTAGAATTTATAAGGTTTAGATAGGTTGTTAATATCGGTCACGTCAATTATAGTCTATAATCGAACCGTATTGAAGTATTGTAAAGCTTACTGTTTCGTTCATTCATGATTGTGCTGAATAGTAATGGTAAATCACTCCCATTGATATTGCTATACTGTTGATTCCTGTGTTCTACAGAGAGGCTGCTCGCTGGTCCTAATAAACCCCTTTTTATTTATAGTATAACCTTGTCTTGGTGTTACTTGGCGCTGGAGGTGGAGGTGGGTAATCACTGGAGTGAGACAGAAGGCCAGTCAAAAATAGCGGCTCTCGCAGGAGTAGCGCTACATAAAGATACTGTGGGTTGCAATTTGCAACACTAAAGATCACATAATGGATGCATCCACTGACGCATATAGAGTAAAATATTTTCTTAACTAAACATACAAGATAAAAACAACACACATGTATGATATCAGCCACATTAAAAAAAAATTAGAATATTTAATTTTTTTGTGGTATTGGCTCTTTAACCACTTGGCTACGGAGGACGCATCCTCACATTGCAGCCAGTGATCGGCCGTTATTTCAGTCGATGTCTGTTGTCTCCCGATGCGGGCTGACATCTTAGATATCATTCCTGCCTCCAGGACGACAGTCAGCATACTGACATCATTGCGCCAGGCACAATGACGTCTGTTACAGGCACCCCCCGCCAGAGCAGGAAGAGTGGCGGACCCCTCCCTCTCCAAATCATTGAAGGTCGCAGGTGAAAGAAAGGCACCACTGGAAAGGGCACAGTCTGCCCTTTCTAGAAATGCTTCTCTTTAACCCCTTAGGGGCTGGACTGTGATTCGGATCTTGGATATCAGCCAAGTCTCTGGGGTCCCCCCTGCCCACTGACGTCATCACGCATGGATGCGATGATGTCAGGGAGTTAACCCTTAGCTGCCACCTATGGTGGAGAAAGGGGGTTCAATGGACCTCCTTATCTCCCAATCAGTAACAGCTAGAGGGTCATGTTTGGTATCATCGGAAAGAGCATGTCCTTTCCAATGATACCAAACGTGACCAGGTTTGGTGTAAAATAAAAGTGTAAAAAATAATAAATAAAAATATATATTTTTTAACAATGCTACACTAATGTTCACTTTTTAATTACAGTGGCAAGAAAAAGTATGTGAACCCTTTGGGATTACGTGGAGTTTTGCATGAATTGGTCATAAAATGTGCTCTGATCTTCATCTAAGTCACAACAATTTGAAAAACACACTCTGCTTAAAATAATACAACACAAACATTATATGTTTTCATGTTTTTATTGAACAGAACATGTAAACATTCACAGTGCAGGGTGGAAAAAGTATGTGAACCTTTGGACTTAATAACTGATTGACCCTCCTTTGGCAGCAATATCCTCAACCAAATGTTTCCTGTAGTTGCAGATCAGACCTGCACAACGATCTGGAGTAATTTTGGACCACTCCTCTTCACAAAACTGTTTCAGTGTAGCAATATTCTTGGGATGTCTGGTGTGAATCGCTCTCTTAAGGTCATGCCACAGCATTTCAATCGGGTTGTGGTCAGGACTCTGACTGGGCCACTCCAGAAGGCGTATTTTGTTTTGTTAAAGCAATTCTTTTGTTGAATTACTTGTATGCTTTGGGTCATTGTCCTGTTGCATCACCCATCCTCTGCGGAGCTTCAGTTGGCGGACAGATGGTCTTACGCTTTCCTGCAAAATGTCTCGATAAACTCTGGAATTCATTTTTCCATCAATGACAACAATCCGTCCAGGCCCTGAGGCAGCAAAGCAGCCCCAAACCATGATGCTCCCTCCGCCATGTTTTACAGTGGGGATGAGGTTTTGATGTTGGTATGCTGTGCCTTTTTTTCTCCACACATAGTGTTGTGTGTTTTTTCCAAACAACTCAATTTTGGTTTCATCTGTCCACAGAATATTTTGCCAGTAGTGCTGTGGAACATCCAGGTGCTCTTTTGCAAACTTCAAACGTGCTGCAATATTCTTTTTGGACAGCAATGGCTTCCTCCGTGGTGTCCTCCCATGTACTTCATTCTTGTTTAATGTTTTCCTTATTGTAGATGTGTCAACAAAAAGCATGTGCCAGAGATTTCTGTAAGTCTTAAGCTGACACTCTAGGATTGTTCTTTACCTCATTAAGCATTCTGCGCTGTGCTCTTGCAGTCATCTTTACAGGACGACCACGCCTAGGGAGAGTAGCAACAGTGCTGAACTTTCTCCAATTGTAGACAGCCTGTCTTACCGTGGACACATGAACATCAAGGCTTTTGGAGATACTTTTGTAACTCTTTCCAGCTTCATGCAAGTCAACAATTCTTGATCGTAGGTCTTCTGAGAGCTCTTTTCTGCGAGGCAACATTCACATCAGGCAGTGCTTCTTGAAACCAGTAAACCCAAAACTGGTGTGTGTTTTTAAAGGGCAGGACAGCTTTCAGCAACACATCCAATAATATCACACTGATTGGACTCAAGGTTGGCTCACTCCTGGCTCCAATTAGCTCTTGGAGAAGTCATTAGGCTAGGGGTTCACATACTTTTTCCACCCTGCACTGTGAATGTTTACATGTTCTGTTCAATAAACACATGAAAACATATAATGTTTGTGTTGTATTATTTTAAGCAGACTGTGTTTTTTTAATTGTTGTGACTCAGATGAAGATCAGAGCACATTTTATGACCAATTCATGCAAAACTCCATGTAATCCCAAAGGGGTCACATACTTTTTCTTGCAAATGTATAATGTGAACAATGATGCTGCACTAATGAAATTTTTTTTTAACTTTTAGCTAAAATCGCGTATTTTCTCTGAAAAATACAGTAACAACAGCTTTCAATTTCTAATTTATTAACAAGCATACCTCATATAACAATATATAACCGCGAAGGCTTGGATAATAGAATGTGAAAAAATTATTTTACAAGTTGTAAATGTTTGAAATTTTAATGGAAACTCACACTTTTTAAAAAACAAAATTGTTATAGCATTCTGGCAGGACATGACGTATGCATACAATAATGATATATTACAAATCTACCGAGTCTGCCATAAAAAAAGGATATATAATTTTTCTGCGTTGTACAATAAAACATGATTTCAAATTGCGTTTAAACATGATAAGCAAAACTGGTAAAAATTAGCTCAGCATTCAGAGATGGAATAGCTCAGCAGTGATGGGGGTTAATGGCTGATTTGGTAGACAATGTTTTGGCTGAACTGAGTGATTTGGTTCAAATCAAATTGCTATTGGGCCAAATTGCAGATATCCAAATTGCATCCCTATAATAATATTCCAATTGATTTGAATTATTCCAATTAGAATTTGCCAGGTCCAATTATATATCAGATGTTCATTAATTTATTTATTACGGTCCCCTCTCCTCTTAGGACCCTGATCCAGAGCTTACAATCTAAGAGGAGAGGGGACCCTGCCCCAGAGCTTACAATCTAAGAGGAGAGGGGACCTCTTGAGCATGGCCCCCTCTCCTCTTAGATTGTAAAATCTGGAGCAGGGTCCTCATTCCCACTGCCCAGGCAAAACCGTGCCTAGAGTGACTGTATACTGCCAATATTGCCCTGGCCTGTACCTCATGCAAGTTCTGTGAGCTTAACACAGGCTCCCACCAGATTACTATTAACCATTTTGTGTCCCTCTTCCCCAGACAGATAAACTAGACCTTAGATCAGGGGACTCTCATTAATAAAGACACTGGCATCAAGCTTAATAAAAATGTATTTGTTTGACAATCATTACCTTTTTTCCTGTGTCCAGCATTCCATCCAGTGGTCCATAGCAGCTGCACCTGCATCCCAGCCCTGCCTCTCCCAGCCTGCAAAGTGAGTGGGAGCATGTGGGGGATGTGACGCTCATGCAGCCTAGTATAGAGCCCAGGAACCCCAGCAGTGCAGTGAATAAATTATCATAATTTAAGCCTGTTGATCGGGGGAGGGCAAGTGCCCCCCCCTTGCCCCATGCTGCGGACGCCCATGGATACAGGGTGACTTTAACAAAGGAAAGAGCAGGGAAACAATATGAAACATCAGGCCCGCACCTCTCAAATACATTTCTAGGCGCATGTACTTCGAGTTCAAAGTGACGTATTTCAGTCAGAAAAAATGTGTTTTTGCTTGTGCACAAATCTAACCTTTGCCTCACTAAACTCTTTTTTATTCTCCAGTGACAGTCTGTAATTCAGAGGGTGAGGCATACTGCTAGTCTTGTGTGCACGAGGTTGTGTTGTACTGTGTAATGAAATGCTTCTGTTTTTCTGTGCAGGTTTCATCTCTTGGTGTTTCCACTTTCTCCCTTTGTGCTTTGGGTATTGATCGCTTCCAGATGATAACCTCTCCTCAAACAACACCAAGGCCAGTGGAGGGATGCCAGTCCATTTTGGGCAAGCTTTCTGTTATCTGGTTAGGGTCTTTGATACTTGCATTACCTGAGATCTTGCTCTGGCAGCTTTCTCAAGAACATTCACCTGTGTCAGGTTTGGTGAGTGAATCTTGTACTATGCATCCAGCACCTAACCTGCCACCAGTGCTGCACTCCCTTGTTCTCACTTATCAGCATGCTCGTATGTGGTGGTTCCTAGGATGCTACTTTTGCCTTCCTCTTCTTTTCACTGTGATATCCCTGCTGGTAACACTTCGCATTATAGGCACCTCAAAAGACAACAAATATGGGCAATGTCAGCGTCACCTCAGCTGGATGGTGATGGTTCTTGCTGCTGTGTATGGAGTGTGCACTCTTCCAGAAAATGTCACCAATGTCCTTGTCTCTTACACACGTCTGGATGTGCCCAAGGATTTAATGACATTGATAACTCAATTCTTTTTGTTTTTAAAGTGTGCAGTGACCCCAGTTTTGCTTTTGTGCTTGTCAAAACCATTAGGGCAAGCATTCTTAGACTGTTGCTGCTGCTGTTGTGAAGAAGCAGTTAGTTCAGACAATGTCCAGATTACAGAAGAAGGGAGAAATAATGCAGAAGAGCTCAAGACTCCTATGATCTGTATAACAAATTCAGAACAACCTTTAGGCACACCATGTTAAAGGCAGAATAGACTGTGCTTGTATATGGCATATAAATGTACACATGTTAAAATGTCCAAATTATCCCCAAAACAAAATATTTTTGGAATAGGTTAACTATCAGGGTTATTCAGAGAGCGTGAGAAGCAGGAGAATGACTGGAGAATGACTGGAGAATGAAAAATTCTAGGTCAAAATAGCCAATTTGGAAAGTGAGATGAAAGGGAGAATTTTTCTGGTTTGGCTATTTTGACCTAGAATTTTTCATTCTCCAGTCATTCTCTTGCTATTCACGCTCTCTGAATAACCCTGTATATAAAACTTTTTTGTACAGAGTGGTACTGTGTTTAAATTGCATGATAGAAAATGCAAGCTTTTGAAAATATATTTCTAAATATTCAGCAAGATGAGAAAATGTATGTGCGTATACACATAGGAATTGGGATGTGCTAAAATGGGATTTAGAATATTAAAAAGTAGTGGAAAACTGAGCTAAAATATAGACTGTTTCAACTTGGACTAAAAGTTTCTAGTTCACTTTTCACTAAACATGGAATTGTGTAATAGCAAATTTTGGTTTTATAAGATTTATTTAATGAGGTACTTTTAGTAGTGTTTATGAACAAATCAATTTGACCTATGGTCTAGGGGAGAATTTACGTTAGGATTTACTCCCTAAGCATCCAAGAATAAAGTGTACAATGTAAGCCTTTTTGAACATTTATACAGGTTCCATAATTCCATACCAGACATACTTACAAGTTTAAAATATATATATATTCTGTATATAGTTAGTTCTCTGACTTCGGAGATACATTATACAGATTCTCTGGTTCTGTGTGGCATACTAATGAATTGTTATGATTAAACATGCTATATATAATGATTACAGATGCTCCCTGACTGTACATGACAGGTTCACTTTAAGAATCTGTTCTGTTAGACTAATGGAATGTAAGGAATTAAAGCTACTGATACATTTGTTGCATTGAGCCTCTAGTGAAACAGTAAACAAAGATAGTAATAAAGACTGAATTTCCTGACTTTACCAGTCTAAATTTTGACTTCTTCAGTGGAACTTCACTGAAACAATGGTGGTTAGAGAATAATCATTTGTCAAATCAGAGAAAAATATTTGCAAAACTCTTGTTGTAGGGACAGAGTACATATGACTTTACATGTTCTGGATCATCTTAACGAGAATTTTATTGTAATACCCCCTAGGTCAGTGCTGTCAAACTCCAGCCCCCAGATGGTTATGAACTATAACTCCTATGATTCCCTGGCCATCTATTGCATTGAAAGAATTCTGGGAATTGTAGGCATCAAAATCTGGGGGGGTTGTGAGTTTAACAGTCCTGCCCTAGGCAAATCATGCATTCCGATACAAGCTAAAAATTCATCTCTAGACTGCATGGCTAACAGTATATATGTTGGCAGCTATTTGACATTATGGACTTGTGGTGAGCTGCATGACTGTGGGATAATTCACCTGTTGTATAATATTGTATAGAAATAGTCACAGCGCCCAACACTTTAACACCAATAGGTGTTTATTGTAACAGTATACCCGTTTAATCTGTTATCAGTATCGGCAGGGGTGTACATTATCTGAAATAAAAATTTAGAAATGTATTTTTACAGTAGCTAAAACAAATACAGACAGAACAAATTAAATGGTTATACAGTATGACAGTAGCAAATCATTGTGTAGATAAACCGTTAAAGTTAAATTGTTTAAGGCCAGATAATAATATGCTTCTATCAATAATATCATTTATTTAGTATGGTGATTTTCTGTTCATAATCCTTATAATATGTTAAAAAGTGTAATTGTGAAATTATTAATACTAATAAAGAATAATTATTATTTAGTGCATCAAAGTAACAGTTAAAAGTTTTCTAGGTGTTAAAGTAGCAGCCTGGAAGATTTTCATATATCAGTAAGTCGAATAGCCCCATTTGCTATTCCCACCTAGATGCAAATTTATCTTACAGTTCAGCAATTGCGCTACCTACTTTGTATAGGAAGCGCAAATTTTTGGGCAACTGGAGCATGAGGAGTGATTCCAAGGTTCCTTGTTATACTTATCCTGAACCAATATTTAAGATGACATTTCCTATCTCAATCCTGGTATTAACTGATTTTTGCATTTGCAAAATCACTGAAGACCAAAAAACCCAAAATGATCCAAAAATGATTTACTCATCTTTGGTACTACATTGATCTGCCACCTCTTCTCTCCGCATACAGAAAAACATGTAACCTTGAATAGCTTTGCATGAAGTCAATGGACTTCGAGACATTGTACCAGCTGAAGCATGCGTGCAGATGCCGATAAATGTTTGGAATCAAGCTGCTAATATAGTGGCTCACTCGAAAATATCTCATAATAGGAAGCCACCATTAGACAATGGCTTGTATAATTTTTCCATTAGTGTCTTGCTTTTACTTGATCACCAAAATAGGGGTCACTGCAAATTGATCATACTGGAAATGGGGAAAAGGCATTCACATCTAGCAACATGATGATATGGCAGCATAATTAAATATTTTTAGTAAAGAACAAATTTTTATTTTTAACTTTATTTCTAAACTTATGGATACCAAAACCATTTTAATACACAGATCTTAAATATAGTAAATATTGCATTTTTTTGAACTGTGGTTTCCTTGCTGGACATCATAGTGATTCTAGATCTTTATCAAGGAATATTTTTTCTAGGCCAATGTTTTGTATATAATCTGACCAGCCACATCATTAGAACCACCTCAGGACATGTCCAGTGTCACCTACATGTAGCTTAAGATCTTTTAAGTACTTTTCTGCCCTTTTCAATGATACCAACCATGACCATGTATTGTGTAAAATGAAAAATAAATTGATATATAAAAGTAACATTTTCCTTTTATGTTCTAAAACAGCAACATTTTAATCATAAAGTTACAATGCCATTGCAAGAACTCATTTTCTCATTCACCAGGCTGGGATCAAGTGTGCAGCTCAAAACACCACAAGTCGACACACAACTGCAAGGATAAGCAGGGATCCTTTGAACCCCAATATCTACATGCCATGCACCCCACAAGTTCAAATGAGGTGTCATTGGACAGGTCAGAGTCTGTCCTTTCTAAGGATACCAAACATAACCATGTAATGTATAAAATAATAGTGAGCAAAAAGGGGTTTGTGAGGGTACTGAGAACGAACAGCGGCACTAGTGGCCTGTTCTACGTTGGGGCCCGCTCAGGTCTCACAAGGCTTTAGCTCGATTGTGCCATTACAGGGACAACTGCTCCATATGCAAATCAGACTGTAATCACCAATAAAGGGTGGCCAATACTGATTAGTCAAGGACAACATCCCTGCACGAGAGATGCAGCAACCCCCGACAATCATTTCAGCCTTGATAGGCTTCATTAGGAGGGCCCGTCGCAGCTTTGTGATGCTTCGACGGGGCCGGGTGGCAGTTTGACACGCGTTCGACAGGGCTGCAAATAGGGATGGGCTGCCGGATCAAATCGGTTCGATGTTCGCATCGAACATCGGCTGTTGGAAAGTTCGCGAACTTCAAACTTTTCAGGCCGTTCGCAAAAAGTTTGAATTTTTTTTAAAAATTATTTTAAAAAAATGCTTAAATCCTAGAAGAATCGAAAAATAAAGAGACTCTTTACTGCAGAATATTATAAGCAACGGTTTATTAGATATTGAATTAAAACAGGAATATTTTTAACATTGAAGCCTATGGGATAAAACAATCTTGTTGCTAAAACATCAGGTAGACAAGGCCCTCTAATCAGGCACTGTAGAGGGCAGCCCGCCGGGGCCTCCCAAGGATCCCAAGAGCGGACTGGCCAGCCGGGTGCATGTGGCAGAGAGGCGGCGCAGGGAGGGAGCCACTGCACCTGCGGCCACGGCTACCCCCCCACCAGGGAATCCCCATTGACTGACCACCAGGCTAAGGTAAGGCGACACATTTCTAAAAAAAAAAAAAATCCGAGGACATTTTCAAATGTCCCTGGGAACATAAAATAAAACTTTTTCTTTTTTTCTTTCTAATACTCACCTGATTCCTGGATCCACCAACAAGCGCAGCCTCTCGTCTCCCACGCTGTTAGAAGCTGCATACACTGGCGCTCTGTGTGCAGCTTCTAAGAAGATACGATAGTAGTGTAGAAGGAGCGATGCACAGCCGGCTTCTCTGCTACACTAATAGCGTATCTTCTCAGAAGCTGCACACAGCGCGCCGGTTAAAGCTAGCGTCAGACTGTAGAGGTGCTGCCCCGCAGTGTGCGGAATCATATGCTGCATTAATTATTCTTCTTACAAATTTGGTTACTTAACTGGTTTGCGTTTGGATTGTAATATTGTGACATCAAGGGCCCCAGATGGCGATCGGGAGGCCCCGGACGCATGGTGCCGCCAGCTGGCCGAATGCCAGAAGCTCCGGCAGCACCCGGCGGAGCTGTGAGTGATCAGGGGGCAGGGCACGGCGTGATGATGCGGAGCCGCCGAGACCTTTAAACTCCACCTTGCCTTGCCGTGGAGTTTCATTCCCGCATGACTAGCTTACTGAATCAGTTTGTATACTTGTTACTGACCCTGCTTGTTCTGAGGACCCGATCTGTTGCCGACTTTGCCTGCCATTTGACTATTCTCTCTGTGTACTCCCTGCCTGTTTTGTTTGCCTCCTGTTGCTACTGGTGTGCGCTGATTCTCACCTTATACAGTAGCGCAGTACAGCAGTATCTGCTGCTTGTTACTGTTGGTGCGTGCTACAGATCCTGCCACATACAGTAGCGCAGTACAATGCCTAAACGTTGCTGACTCTCGCTCTGTGCCCCTGTCTGGTATATTCCGCTGCTTGTTACTGCTGGTGCGCTTCCATCCTGCCATACACTATAGCGCAGTACAAACCTATCTCAGTCTGTGTTGTATATAGTTGGTGCTGTCTCCCTGGCCTGTGTGGCTGCTAGAGGTTAGGTTTAGTGGTCCCGTGTCCCGACCATCCTAAGGATCGGAGGGATAGACGTCTGTTACCAGGGATCCTACCAGGTCTGTCCTGGGGAATCGTTACAAATATGCGGTGAACGCCGCAGCAAACGTTAATGCTCACGCAAGTGAGCGTTAACGTTTGCGTTAAGATCATAATTTTTCCCACTTGTTGTTGCTCAAACATTTCCCATGGCTTCAAATAGCGTTTAAACATTAGCAAAAGCGGTAAAAATTAGCTCAGCTCACAGGGGTGAAATGGCTCAAAAAAAGTTTTTGGGTTAAAAACGTTTTTTTTTTAAAAAAATAAAATAGTTTTTCATTGTTTCCTGTCCCCCAGAGCAGTACCCGGACCCCCATACACCTTTTATGACCAATATCTTGCATATATGCCCTCTGGAGGGGACCTTAATTTTCGAACTTTTGAGCCCCATTGACTTGCATTGCGTTCGAATCGTGTTTGAATTCAAACTTTTTCAAATGTTCGAGTTCGAATGTGAACCGAACAAGGGGGTGTTCGGCCCATCCCTAGCTGCAAAGCACGATCCTCCGTAGGAGGATCGAGCCTTGCAGCGCTGGGCACACTAATTGTGCTCAGCGAGGTGGCCACACGTGCGTCAGGGTGTTCTCACTCTCACGTTCATTACGTTCTGAAAAACGCTCATCTGGCATTGGCCTAACAGGCCAGATTTTAAGGATTATTGCCTTGGGGAAATGCAGACTGAATCCTACAATCACTAAGCAGCAAATCATATCACCTGATGTGCTGTGCTTCTGATATCTGGCAAACCTGGGACCAAGGTTGGAAACTACTGAACTAGAGGCATATTCAGTCTGTACCAACCTACACACTTAAAGACTATTTTGTTTACAGTGCATATTTATTAGTTTTGGTAAACTTTAGTGTTGGCAACAGTATCTCTAAAATAAACAGAGGAAAATGGACAGAGAAATTCTAGTATGGCATCACCTTGCAAAATTAATATTAGTTACAGAATAGTTACCAGACATACTCTAGCTATAACATGGACTAACAGTTCTTTAATCTTTATCTAAAATACCAACAATTTGTGAAAATAATCACATTTATAAATAATCATTATTGTACAACTATCAAATGAACAAAATTATCTGTCTGCATAAGTGTATAGCTTGGTTAAGTGAACAAAACCTTGGGTAATAAAGAGTTAATGAATTCCATTGCTATTCAAAGAGATTTGTTGTACAGAATGAGAGGACTCTTTGTTTTATCTTGGCGCTGTGTGAATGCTGAGGAGTTGTTACCAGACAAAAGGACACAGCTGTAAGAGGAAGGTTAAGAAACGCAAAATTTAAATATTGTCATGGAAACAAGATTTTGTGACCTACAAATAGTGAAAAGATTGTATCGAATGTTTGAACCTTAGGAAATATGCATCTTATGGGTTTTTTGGCAGCGTTAGTAGACCAGGCACAAGTTAAGTTCTGTAATTCCCTACATTCTGTATTACAAAACCATCCTTTAGGATCAAAATAATTTGTTCCTTGTGTTTGTTTGAGTCATTGCATCATCCTTCATAATGAGGCAATACCATCTGCCCTTCATTCTTACTCCCCCATACCCTTCCTTGAAAAGCAAAGAGAACATAGGGAAAAAAGCTTCAGACAAATGAGACAAGAGAAGACACAACAGGTGGCAACAGAAACAGTGGTGCTCGACAATACTATCTTTGTCACAATCAGAAACCCTTTCTGTATAATACTGAGCCTTGACGCACAATGCTGAATAATATTTATTATTAACTATTTTTATTGGAAGAAATAGTCAGCTGTACAAAACAGAAGAAAAAAAATGGCCTCGCAGGGCCACAACAAGTCATTGTAAAGGAGAAGAGCTTGGCCGTGTAGGGCCACAGTTTGACATCTGCGAAATAACATAAACTAGACATTGAAATGACACTGCATGTAAATAACAACATGACTAGGACGCATAGTAACTCAGCAGGAGATCACAGAATCCTCAGAAAATAGAGTAATTAACGGGAAGAGGGGGGGTGTTGTAGAAAAAATATAAAAAATAAAAAAGACAGCAGGTGAAGGGTGTGGACATCCCCAAAAGAAACAAAAAGGTCCCTGCTAGTCAAAAGTCTGCAAAAAGTGCAACCAAAAACCAAATAGTGGGGGAAAAATCAGAAACAGCCACAAAATATGGCACAACATCAGTCAAGAAAAAAAAAATGGGGTGGAGACAACATGGCAAAGTACAAAAATGTGACAGTCCTGGCGCAAGCCCTGTAGCCCAAGGGGCCATGGGAGGCCAAGCAGGGAATTAGTCACGTGGCCAGGGTACTCAAGGGTAAACCTCGAGATAGCTCAGAAAGTGCCAGAGGGAGGAGAAAAAACAATAACAAAAAAGAGAAAGTGGGGGGAACGGGGGCTGGGGGAGACAAGGGGGAGCAGTCTCATCGAGCAATGAAGAACTAGAAAAGGTCCAGCAAAACAGAACGTATGCAAAGGAACGTCATTCCAAAAAGTCGCAGCAGAAAATACGGTAGATAGTATCCTGGAGAGGTGGTCGCCAGGTCTGAGGACAAGCCAATACCGGCTAGTAAAGGCTAAGCCTCGGCCGGTCAGAGATGATACAAGGTAAGTTTCCGTGGGTCACCACGAGTGAGCCAGCCAGTCCCCAGCGGGATGGGACCTCTTGAAGACGGAGAAACTCACTAGTCGGAAGCGACGCCATGCCAGCAAGGTAAAAATGGCAGATCGTGATATAACGACAGGATAGCCCTGTCAAACTTCACCGCCGCCCGGGCCACAGGAGCCGACATGATCTGAGCCTTTGCCGCAGCATCCCGGGTGACCGCAATAACATCTCTCGTGGCATCTCTGGAGGCTGTCGCAGGCTTACGAATTCGAAATGCTGAGACGAACAGTTCCGAAACGTCGGAAGACGATCCCAATGCGTGATGAGCCAGGTAATTCACATAAGAAAGCAAGTCCGATGTAAGCACTGACTCCGGGACACCTCGGACTCGGATGTTGCGTCTGCGGTGCCTAGACTCGAGGATCTCCACCGAGAGAGTCTGGAGGTCGACCTGGGATCTTAAGGCGTCAACTTGGGATGAGAGAACAGTCTGCTCTGCAGTCACGTGTGAGGTCTGAGCCTGCACTGTCGCCACTTGAGAGCGTACAGATGCCACTTCGGTCCACACCCTAGACATCTCATTTGACCACAGGGATTTCATTTCTTCTATAAACCGTCAGTAATCTCCCAACGTGGTGGGGCCAGCGTCGTCCATCTCGGCGGTAGGGGCAGCTACAGTGCTGGATCTTGAGGAAGCTGGACAGACATCAGAAGAGGTCTGTGTCCCCTCAGAGGCACTTGTCCTTCGGGTCACAGTCTCCTGTAACAAAGGGCCCTGGAGCTGCGATACCTCCACTCCTCTGTTTAAGGGCAGTCGATCCTCATCAGAGGAACCCCGTAAAGGGCGAGAGGTGGGCCCTGGGACCCCGCAGCCATTGCTTTCCTCTGTTTCTGGGCTCTTTTGTTTGCCGCCGTACCTCTCGCCGCATCTTGCCCATCTCCTCCCAGAGACATTGGAGCCAGCCAATCCATCCCAGCGGCAGTATCGGTGGGCCAGGAAAGATCATCCTCATCTGAGGAGCTGAAGTCTGCAGGAAGCACTGAGGATGGGACCGAGCTATAGGAGAGTCTGCTGCTGTCCAGGGAGTCTTGTATATCCCTCTGACGGGGGCCCTCTGAGGTGTCCCGACGGGGCTGCAATTTTTTACCCATCCGCTGGGTACCGGGAGACAGCCAGGGGAAACAACTGCGGCGACCTGTAGGAAACTCCCCGGCTCCAGATAGAAGGCTGCTCTGACTAGGCCGCTCTAAGCCTAAATCCCGCCTGACCCAGAAACGTGGACCAGCAGGTCGCAGCACCGGAGTCCAGGAGCAGCAGGGAGACCCATTCCCACCAGAAAGCCCGGGTTGAGCAAGCAAATTGCAGGGAAATCAACAAATCAAAAGGTTCTCTGAGGAGCTCTGCTGTATGCGACTGCTCAGTCCAGCAGCTAGCTTCGCCCGCAGAATAATATTTAACACAATACTTAACACACGCACAATATTTAACTCAGGGCTCAATATTTTTTGTTATATGGTACTAGCTAGACTAAAGCATGACTCGCACCAATGATTCCACTGATTTTATCTGGAAAAACTCACATGCCTATCCTCTGTTGCTGTAACTGGACACTGTTACCCCACATAATTCTATCTGTGTACTCATAAACACATCACACTTTCTCTGTTTCACCTGTTCCTAGCTCAGTCCTGTACTCACAATCTTAAATATGTCCCTGCATCCCTACTATAACGGGGATCGTAGCGCCCACTAGATAGTCGCGGAGTTGAGATCCTTAAGGGCTGAGAAATCTTTTTGACGTTTAAACACCGATTATAATTCACAGAATCAGACCCTTGTGGCAACAAGTTTGAACAATAGACTGAGTCCCTACTAGGCACTAAAGCAGGGATCTCAAACTCTGGCCCCCCTGATGTTTCTGAACTACAGCTCCCATGATTCCCTAGCCATCTAATGCATTGAAAGAATTCTGGGACTTGTAGGCAAAAACATCTGGGGGGCCGTGAGTTTGAGATCCCTGCACTAAAGGTTCCGGAACCGATAGACTACATAGAGCACAAGCAGAGAAACACAGATAAACCAGACAGTTGGTGAATTGCACAGGCTGCAGGGCAGTCAGGAAATAAGTTGCTTTAACGTTTGCTGATAATCGGGAACAGGTCAACGGTACCTTCAGATGGTAAGAAACAACACATACACTTCGGGGTCTGTTGTACAAACATTAACGAGTATTGTTGCTGGTAAGAGCACACTGACCATGAGCATTAAATAAGCAGGACTTTGCGATCGCGGATTTAAACAATATATGTGGCTGGAGAACGTGAATCCTCGGTTGGGTATAGGCACTTAGAGAGGCCACTGACAAGACCCACCGATGAGAAGGAACACTTCCCAGTAGCGTGTAAACACCCCAGCGGCAAGGCGATCGTAATCAATCAGCAGAGAATAGTCAAAAATCAGGCCGGGTCAAATAACAGGATCAGGGATCGTATAAAAAAATGGGGTTGGCAACAGAGAGGCAATTTCAACTAATAGGTAGCGATGCTGGAATCAGACTCCACGACAGGGCGATGAGGCAACTTCTCGCGCCCTGTTTTAAACCTGGCGGCTTCTCATGACCATGCTAGGCCCCGCCCCCTCGGATGCCGGTCAGCCATTCCCCAGTGCTGGCAGCCGGCCAGCTCCTGGCACAAAACCTTTTCCAGACCCCCTGCAGGGTCCCCGCAGGGGCTGAGGACATGACACCTACACTGTCACCTCAAACCTGTTCCTGAACTCCAACCTTTACCCACTGACTACTTCTTGCCAGCCTTCCAGCATCAATCTGAACTCAGACTCTGGGTTTGCGTCATGTCAAGGCCTACCTGGAAAGTTCCTTTCACGGCCGCGCCATCCCAGACAGTGCCTATCTGTTCATTATTTTGCAAATCGCTTCTACCAATTCTGATGCGGAATGCCTTAACCATGCGTCAATTTATGGATGGTGTCATTACAACACTTCTGGACTAGGATGTTTTGGCGCCTGTAATGAAGGGTCAAAGGGTGGATTGTAGTGATCGTGGATGAATTGTGTCATAAATCATCATATTTAATTAAATTGAGTCGCTACTCAATCTCACGCTATCGGCTGGTATTACCTTTATTTTAAAATTATTTTTCATTACAGCGCCAGAGTGGTAGGATCACCTCATATAAAACCTCACAGGGCTTAGACCCATTGCCTGGTTGTAGTTGTTTTCTGACCCAAAAGCGTGTTCCTGTTGTATTTATTCCTATGTACTGATCCTGGCTATACCCCTCACTATATTTATTCTGTCCTCTGGTGCACCATGCTTCAGTATTTCAGTGTCTCAATCAGGGTTATTCAAAGAGAATCGAAAAGTCACCGCACGTTCGGTGACTTTTCATTCTCTTCAATTTGGTGCGATTTGGCAATCCCATTTCGGCGACCCTGCGGTATATTTAGCAAGCACCACAGAGCCATCATAGTGCAGGGAAAAGCCGCTGCAAACCCGCCGAACACTCACCGCAATACCTGGCGAACGCACACCAAAACCTGCAAAAACCTGCTCTCATTGTTACATTACAGAGTAGAATGGCGTGGCGCCTGCATAAGGCTGACATGCTGTTCGGGTTTGAAAATGTTCCTGGGTTATGTTACTATATCAAAGCTTCGCTTACCATTGTATATGATATTCTCATCTTCTGTCGGAGAGGATTGGAGTTCATGTTTTGTGTTGTGTTACATTGATATATTGATTGCATTTTCTTAATGTTTTTACACTGCTTGATGCTTACGTGTTTTACATATAAGTCTTAAACGTTTGGTTCAGGCAGAACCCCACACGCCTCCTCGGGGTGAGTGTCATTGAACAGTTGGGAGAGCCCTCCTGTGTCCCCCCTTGTTTACAGAGGCGGTGGGACTCAACCCTCTCTTGACTGGCACCAGTGCCCCCACTTTTTATCCCGCCCACCGGCGTGGATATAACGCCACTCTCCTACAGTCCTGAGAGTCTACCCCTCCCCTCCCCTCAATCTGCCCAATCCACCATCCCAGTACACGCCACACTACCCCCTCTTCCCCCCTTCCCTGGGCTGTTCGGCTACCATTTATCTCTTCTCTTATCTTCTCTTTACCCCCCTCCCCCTTTTTCTTTTTCTCTTCCCTACCCCCAAATTTTATTTATTTATTTATTTTTTTTATCTCCTCTCACTCTTTTTTTCTCTCTTCATCTTTTTGTGTCTGATCCATTGCTTCTCCCTCCCTCTCATGCCTTTTACCTACCCCCCTCGGATGGCGGGGCCAGGACTCGGGGGCCATGGCATGGCCCTCGCTCCGAGTGATTTCAGAATGGTGAGTTATAATGTGAGAGGCCTTAACAAACCTGAGAAGAGACGACGACTCCTCAGGGACCTAGCAACTATGCGCACCTCAGTGGCCTTCCTTCAGGAAACTCACTTTTGCTCCACTGCTCCCCCCCCACCTTACGAGATCGACGCTTTCCGACAGGTTATTTTGACCACAACCCGGATTCGAAATCAAAAGGATTCTATCCTGTTCGCTTCCACCATTCCTTTCGATATGACAGACACATACCGTGCAGGAGACGGGAGATGCCTTTACGTCAAGGGCGGGATCGCAGGTTCCACCTACACATTTGCTAACCTCTACCTCCCCAACATGAATCAACATACATATTTGGCTAAAGCCTTGCGGGCCTTAGAAGACTATGCAGAAGGCACACTCGTCTTAGGTGGAGATTTTAACATCCCCCTTAACCCTGATTTTAACATCCACCAACCACCGGACTCCCCTTAGACAACTGAGACGCATTCAACGCTCCTTAACGGCTCTAAGACTTGTGGATACTTGGAGGGCGATGAATCCCTCCACCAGGGACTTCACGTTTTACTCCTCTGTTCATAACACCTACACTAGACTGGATTATTTCTTTGTGCCCCAGTATGACCTACCTCTTGTGCGATCCTCGGAGATTCAGGCCACTACATGGTCGGACCACGCCCCAGTAGTGATGACCATGTCGTCGCCTCTCCTCCGCCCCAGGGAAAGGATGTGGCAGCTTAACACCTCCCTACTAGCGGACCCGCTGCTGAGGGCCGATGTGACAAAGCTATTCAAACATTCTTTGCGGATCATCTGACATCGGAAGTATCGCAACCAACCATATGGGAGGTACATAAGGCGGTGATCCGCGGAAAACTGATCTCATGGGCATCGCGCAAGAAGAGGGCGCTTCAAGCAGAGACAGAGGAACTCTTATCTGAGATCTGGAAAACTGAGCTAGAACATCATTCCTCGTGTGACGCGGACACATACGCGTGTGTTCTGCAGGACCGCATACAGTTAACGAACATGCTGAACCCCAAACTTCAACGCGCCATTTACAAACTAGGTGCTTCTTTGCCCTTCAAGGACAAGCCGGGATGCCTACTTGCGTGACTCCTGAAGAAACAATGTGCACGGACTTATATTCAGACAATTCGCACGACGGATGGCTCAGAGACACTGCATCTGGCCCGAATAGCAAAAACAAAAAAGGGAAGAAACCACTGTGGTACTCTGCAGAAGTGGCCGAAATAGTGAAGAACAAAAAGACAGCATTCAATAACTATAAAAAAAATCAGGCAAACCTATAAGATTAGGCAGAAAGAGGCAAAGCAATTTATAAGAGCTTCCAAAGCACACGCAGAAGAGAAAATAGCTCAGTCAGTAAAAAAGGGGGACAAAACATTTTTTAGATACATAAACGAGAAAAGAAAAGTAAAACGAGGATTAGTTAGATTAAAAACAAAGGAAGGAAGGTATGTAGAAGAGGATAAAAGTCTCGCTGACTGCCTCAATGAATATTTTTGTTCAGTCTTTGCAGAAGAAAAGGAAGAAAAGGGACCTCAGTTAGGAGGAAACACTAACGAGACATTTACATATGAGTTTACAGAGGAGGAGGTTTTACAGCAGCTGTCTAAAGTAAAGACAAATAAGTCAATGGGGCCTGATGGGATCCACCCTAAATTATTAAAAGAGCTCAGTGATGTAATAGCAAAACCGTTAACAGATTTATTTAACCAATCCTTGCTAACGGGAGTCGTCCCAGAAGACTGGAAATTAGCAAATGTTGTGCCCATTTACAAGAAGGGTAGTAGGGAGGAATCGGGGAACTATAGGCCAGTTAGTCTTACGTCAGTAGTGGGGAAATTAATGGAAACCATGTTAATGGAAAGGATTGTTGAACATCTAAAAACACATAGATTACAGAATCAGAAACCACATGGGTTTACCTCAGGGAGATCATGCCAAACTAATCTTATTGATTTTTTTGATTGGGTAACAAAAATAATAGACACAGGTGGTGCAGTAGACATTGCTTATTTAGATTTCAGTAAGGCTTTTGATACTGTTCCGCATAGAAGGCTTATCAACAAATTGCAATCTTTGAGCTTGGATTCCAATATTGTTGAACGGATTAGGCAGTGGCTGAGTGACAGGCAACAGAGGGTTGTGGTAAATGGAGTTTATTCAGCGCAAGGTTACCAGTGGGCCTCAGGGGTCAGTACTTGGACCCATTCTATTTAATATTTTTATTAGTGATATTGCAGAAGGTATTAATGGTATTAATGGAAAAGTATGTCTTTTTGCTGATGACACAAAGATTTGCAACAGGGTTGACGTTCCTGGAGGGATCAGCCAAATGATTTAGGTAAACTAAAAAAATGGTCGGAGCTGTGGCAATTGAGTTTTAATGTGGATAAGTGCAAGATAATGCACCTGGGACGTAAAAACCCAAGGGCTGAATATAGAATATTTGATACAGTCCTAACCTCAACATCTGAGGAAAGGGATTTAGGGGTTATTATTTCAGAGGATCTAAGCGTAAGTAGTCAATCTGGGAACTATAGGCCAGTTAGTCTTACGTCAGTAGTGGGGAAATTAATGGAAACCATGTTAAAGGAAAGGATTGTTGAACATCTAAAAACACATAGATTACAGGATCAGAAACAACATGGGTTTACCTCAGGGAGATCATGCCAAACTAATCTTATTGATTTTTTTGATTGGGTAACAAAAATAATAGACACAGGTGGTGCAGTAGACATTGCTTATTTAGATTTCAGTAAGGCTTTTGATACTGTTCCGCATAGAAGGCTTATCAATAAATTGCAATCTTTGATCTTGGATTCCAATATTGTTGAATGGATTAGGCAGTGGCTGAGTGACAGGCAACAGAGGATTGTGGTAAATGGAGTTTATTCGGCGCAGGGTCTTGTTACCAGTGGGGTACCTCAGGGGTCAGTACTTGGACCCATTCTCTTTAATATTTTTATTAGTGATATTGCAGAAGGTATTAATGGGAAAGTATGTCTTTTTGCTGATGACACAAAGATTTGCAACAGGGTTGACGTTCCTGGAGGGATCAGCCAAATGAAAAATGATTTAGGTAAACTAAAAAAATGGTCGGAGCTGTGGCAATTGAGTTTTAATGTGGATAAGTGCAAGATAATGCACCTGGGGTGTAAAAACCCAAGGGCTGAATATAGAATATTTAATACAGTCCTAACCTCAACATCTGAGGAAAGGGATTTAGGGGTTATTATTTCAGTGGATCTAAGTCAGTGTAATAGAAATGCTAGCAGAATGCTTGGTTGTGTAGGGAGAGGTATTAGCAGTAGGAAAAGGGAAGTATTCATGCCACTGTACAGAGCACTGGTAAGACCTCACTTGGAGTACTGTGTGCAGTACTGGAGACCGTATCTCCAAAAGGATATAGACCCCTTACAGAGAGTTCAGAGAAGGGCTACTAAAATGGTGTACGGCTTGAAGGAGAAAAGTTACCAGGAAAGGCTTAATGATGTTAACATGTATAGCTTGGAAAAAAGACGAGACAGAGGAGATATGATAGAAACATTTAAATATGTCAAGGGAATCCACAAGGTAGAGGAAGGGAGTATATTTAAAAGGATACTAAGTAGCAAACCAAGAGGACATAGTCTTAGATTAGAGGGGCAAAGGTTTAAAAGTAACATCAGGAACTATTATTTTACTGAGAGGGTGGTGGATACATGGATCAGCCTTCCAGTAGAAGTGGTAGAGGCCAAAACAGTGATTGAATTTAAGCAGGCATGGGATAGGCATAAGGCTATCCTAAACAAAAGATAAATCCAGGTAAAGTATCCATGTAATTGGGCAAACTAGATGGGCCAAAAGGTTCTTATCTGCCGACATTTTCTATGTTTCTAAAACGGGAATATTTTTAACATTGAAGTCGATGGGATTCGCCTGAATAAATCTGCCGAATGAAACCACCGAACAGCAGGGCAATTCGGCAATTTTTAACTGCTGGTTTTTGTTCTCTGAATAGACGAAGCATTGCTTCTCTATGCGGATTTCACTGCCCTCGAACAGGCAATGAACAGGCACCATATGTGCAGGCAATTCGCCAACATTTGGCGAACTGCCTGCTCTCTGGATAGCCGGATGGCCAGGAAAGGTAACCGTACGCTGAATTTCAGTGTTCAGTTACCTTTCGGTCACAATTCGGATTTCTTTCACTAACCCTGTATACAGAGCCGTAGCTAGCTCCTTTTGCATCCGAGGCAAGAACAGTAAATTGTGCCCCCCCAAATATTTTTACAGATATATATATATATATATATATATAAAAATATAGGTATAGGGAGGCATTTGAGGACTTAGTTCAATAAAAAATGAACTTTATTAAGTCATCATATAAAAAACCAACGTTTCAGCTCCTAAAGACCTTTTTCAAGGTTTTTCAATGTTTATATATAAACATTCATGATATTTGGTTTGCTGAAAATGCGAATCACAGATTAGATACAAATTTAGCACTTTGTTTTGAATTTTACAGATCTTCAGTTCCAGTTCAAACTCACCGGCAGCAGGGCTGCAAAGCAAAGTAATTGCACACTGTCAGAAGGACAAACTGAAACTGAAGATCTGTAAAATTCATAACAAAGTGTCAAGTTATTATCGAATCATCAGTGATTTGCATTCTCAGCCAATCATATATCACGGATGTCATGTTTATGGGGCGCATCCATAGGTGATCCCGTTTCCGCATTATATGGAGGGTACGCATATCAGCAGAGTGCAAAATTTGACAGAGCTAGGGACGTTCATGCCCCTCGTTCCATGCACCTTCTTTCCCTCTTTTCCATTATCTTCCTCTACTCTCTACCCCTTTCCTCCCTTCCTCTCTTTCTCCCCTTCTCATGCCCATTTTCTCCCCCTCCCTTCTTTCCATGTAAATTCTCCCCCTCCAAGACCATTCTCCCCTCATTTTTATGCCCACCCCCTCTTTTTCATGTTCATTTACCCCCTCTTTTTCAGTCCATTCCCCCCTCATTTTCATATTTCACCACCCTTTTTTAATCCATTTCCCCTCCTGTCATGTTAATTTCACCCCATTCCCCATCCTTTTTCAGTCCATTCCCCCTCCTGTCATGTTAATTTCACCCCATTTCCCCCTCCTATTCGTAACACCCTTCCTTTTTTCTGTCCATTCCCCCTCCTCATATTCATTTTACCCCATTTCCCCCTCCTTCTCATTTTCATGACACCCCCCTCCGTTTCCAGTCCCTTCCCCCACCTTCTCATATTTACTTCACCTTCCATGAAGCTGGGAGCCTGCAGCAGGTCTTTGCCTTGTTCCTGCATTGCAGAATGGAGCACTGGGAGGAAGTGATGTTATATGATCACTTCCTCCCAGTGCTGCTGCGGCATGGAGTAATGTTACATGCTGCCTGGGTGGAAGCAGGGTCATGTGGTTGGCTGCTCCTCCCAAACTGGTAGAGGACAGAGAAGCAGCCAGTGAATAGATGCAGAGGCGTAGCAAGGTCATAAGGCGCCCAGGGGCAAGTCCTCCCATAGCACCCCCCACATTTTTATATGAAATAATGCATAGTAACGCATTATGCAGTCACTTTCAAATTTGCTCAGTGTGGGAAATGAGACGAATTAGTGCAGTGACCTTAGAACAGAGAAAAAATAAGACGTTTTGCAATTGTTTGTTTTTTCATTTTTTTATTTTTACACATTATATGGTCATGTTTGGTATCATCAGAAAGGCCAGACTATCCTTTTCAATGACATTTCACTTGACCTTGTGGGGTGTACAAAATGGTGATGCTGGGGTCAATAGGACTCCCACCTCTCCCTGCACCAGTACAATGGCTTTTGTTTTAGATAAAATGTGTAATAAGGCAGACTCTTGCCTTTCCACTAATGCCCCATATGGCCCTGTAGAACATACGTAGAGCTACAACTGACAGTTTTTTTCAAAATCGATTATTCGGCAGCGCGATGACATCTAATTCAGGCGCCTCCTCCGCACACGCACCTTCGGACCTCTCTCCCTCCCGATCGCCGGGAAGCAGAGGGTTAATCCAGGCACCGTTTGGAAGAGCACAGCCTGCCCTTCCTAACGGTACCTGGCACTAACCCCATGGGGGCTGGATCACGAATCAGCGCCGAAAAGCGCCGGTTCGTGATCCTTTCCCGGAGCTGGCTGACATCTTGGATGTCGGCCAAGCTTCCGGGAATGCCCCCTGAGGACTGGCGTTATCGTGCATAGCATAGCACGATGACGCCAGTCCTGGAGTTAACCCCTAACTGCCACCAATGGTGGAGATAGGGGGTTCCAATGAACCCCCTATCTCCCGATCTGTGGCAGCTAGGGGTTAATGTTTGGTACTGTTGGATCAGCCAGAGCATGGCCGTTCCAACGATACCAAACATGACCATGAAAAAAGTTTTTGTTAAAAAATAAAAATTAAAAATAAAAATAAAAAATATTTTAAAATAAAATTATAAAAAAAGTTTTTTTTTGTTTTTTTTGGTTTGTTAATGCAGCAGTATTGTTCCCATTTCAATTATAACGTGAACAATGATGCTGCACTAACGATTTTGGTATGCGGGGCGTTTGTTAAAAATCGCGTAATTTTCCCCAAAAATAAATGTAACGAGACACCATTTCTAATTTTTTTAACAAGCGCACCCCATACAAAATATAACCGCAATTGCTCGCATGTTAAAATGTGAAAAAAAAACACTTTACACATTGTAAATTATTAAAAATTTATATTTTTTTGCATTTTTTGTTATAATATACAGACAGGACATGACGTATACATATAATAATGACATATTATGAATCTGCCGAGTCTGATGGAAAGAACGATATATAATATGTCTGGGTCATATACTAAAATAAGCCTTCAAAACACGTTTAAACAAGATGAGCGAAACAGGTAAAAATGAGCTCAGCACAGAGGCGTGAAACGCCTCAGCAGCGAAAGGGTTAAAGGGGAAAAAAAGGTAAAATTTGAGCAGGGTCCCCCTTTAACCTCCTGCTGCCCCACGCCACTAGTTAGTCTCCAACCTGTTCCTCACGATGCTGCCAAGACGCCCGCTGTCATTCTTACTTTTTGGAGTGCAGGCAGCAGATAATGTGGCGATTCTATGAGCAATACCAGCTTTTAGGGCGCAGGGCAATGGGGCAACGCCGGACTGTGACAAGACACAGACGCAGAATTCTATGCACAGGAGCCTGTTTAAAGACAAATACATGCATTTACACAAACAGCCATCCATTCACATACATAGCAATATCCCACCTACACCCCAGGGGTATGTAGCAATAAAACTAACAGTAATGTGCAGTGTGTATGAGTGTATCACAGAGCTCCACAGCAATAAAACTCACCGTAATGTGCAGTGTGTATGCGTGTATCACAGAGCTCCACAGCAATAAAACTCCCAGTAATGTGCATTGTGTAAGTGTATCACAGATAGAGATGCCACCTTTTCATCAAGCCAAACCCAAACACTCTAGCGTTGGGTTCAGGCAGCCATTATTTTTTGTAGAGTATACATTATGGAACGTGGTATGCATGGCATGTCAGGCTGGTATTATGGCACACTGATATTATGCATGGCACACTGGTAATATGGCTCACTGGTATTATGCATGACAGACTGGTATTATTCATGGCAGACTGGTATTATGGCACACTGATATTATGCATGGCACACTGGTATTATGGCTGGCAGACTGGTATGGCAAACTGTTATTATGACTTGCAGACTGTTATTATGGCTGGCACACTGGTATTATGGCTGGAACACTGGTATTAGACATGGCACACTGGTATTATACAAGGCACACTGGTATTATACAAGGCACACTGGTATTATACAAGGCACACTGGTATTATGGCTGGCACATTGGAATTATGGCTGACAGGCAGACTGTTTTTTGGCTGGCACATTGGAATTATGGCTGGCAGGCAGACTGGTTTTATGGCTGGCACATTGGAATTATGGCTGGTAGCCAGAGAGACTGGTTTTATGGCTGGCACATTTGAATTATAGCTGGCTGGCAGACTGGTTTTATGGCTGACACATTGGAATTATGGCTGGCAGGCTCAGAGACTGGTTTTATGGCTGGCACAGTGGAATTATGGCTGGCAGGCAGACTGTTTTTTTGGCTGATACTGCGCTCACTCACACAGTTGCTTGTCGTGGAGTTGGTGGAGCCGCCCTGGAGACGTAGTAGTGTAGAAATGGAGGGACAGTGGACGAGACCAGTCACCAGGAGGAGGACTTCTTGACGGCTAGCACCAGCACGAATGAAGTACCACTGACAGAGGCTGAGCACTGCACGCACGTCGCGTTGGGAGTCTCCGGGACTGGAGGCAGGAGCCGGCCCGGGATCGCCGCACGCACGGCGCACGAGCATGCACGCGAACATCACGTGAGCCATTGCGCCTGTGTGTAACTGACAGTGGGCGGTGCGGACCTGCTGCGTCTCCAGTGAATGGAGAAACAGCCGAAAGAGAGGATCGCGGCGATGGGGAACGTTGAAATATAAGTATGGGGAGGAGATTTCCAGTACCGGCTCGGAGTCATGTGTCCGGGTGGCAGAGGGTGTCAAACCCGGACACATGACTCCAAAACTGGGTCCGGGTCAAAACCGGATGGGTGGGAACCCTAATCACAGAGCTCCACAGCAATAAAACTCACAGTAATGTGCGGTGTGTATGAGCGTATCACAGAGCTCCACAGCAATAAAACTCACAGTAATGTGTGTAATGTAGGAGTGTTTCCAAGGATGCACTGCAATAAACACAAATATATTTAATTTATTATTTTTTATTTAAGTTCCATAGGAAAGCATTTAAATTCATTTAAAAATATATTAAATACAGATTAATAAATTGATTATATAATATATTTAAAATTATTTTAATATATAAAAAACAAATCCATATTTAAAAATGTTAAATATACTAAATTAAGGACTGAGATGATAGATATAATGAATGCACAAAACAAACAAAATTGGCCAAAACCCATTACTTCAATGAAAATCTAAACAATAACATATCAAACCCTAAAAACTTCTGGAGAACCATAAGCAACATACAAGCACCCCCAGTCCACTCCCAGCCAGCTGCTGTCAAAGTAAACAACCAAACCCTGCAACACCCCCTAGATGTAGCAAATGCCTTTAATGATTATTTTGTCAGATGCGCCACCACTTTGATTGCCAAGCTAGGAAATGACATGCAATCAGAGAGGCCTCATGCAGGTCAGGCCCCTCCAACTGTGCAAAGTCCCTGTACCAGACAGGAATTCAGTTTTAGACCAGTGCCTGTCAGTGTCGTAACTAAACTTCTCCGTAAGCAAAAAATGAAATACCAGTCTGGACCTGATCAAATACCAGCAATGCTGCTGAAAATCAGTGCGCCGGCAATTGCAAATCCGGTCGCAACCCTAATAAATGAATCACTGGCGACTGGATACATACCCAAACTCTGGAAGACTGCGAGAGTGGTACCTATCCATAAAAGTGGTGTCAGTACTTTGGTATCCAACTACCGTCCGATATCGTTGCTCCCTGTAGTGTCAAAAATCTTGGAAAAATGCATTTACACACAATTACGTGATTATTATCAATATTGGAACTACTTAACCCCAGATCAATCAGGCTTTCGTCCAAATCACTCAACTACAACCGCCCTTTTAAAAGTCTGCAATGATATCCAACCTGGGATGGAACAAGGAAACCTAACTGGAGCCATCTTCCTTGATTTTGCCAAGGCCTTTGACACAGTAGACCATGGCATCTTGTTAGAAAAACTTAAAACCTCTGGCATTGGTGATCGCACGCTAACCTGGTTTCAATCATATGTATCCGACCGATCACAATATGTGTCAATTTCTGGCAGCTCCTCCCTCCCGCTCCCAGTCACTTGCGGTGTACCCCAAGGCTCAATACTAGGCCCCCTGCTATTCACAATATTCATAAATGATCTGCCCAACGTCTGCAAAGCCTCAACTGTACATATGTACGCAGACGACACTGTAATCTATACCAGCAAACCAAATCTCCCGCAGCTGGAGGCCGTGCTGCAAGAACAATTCACAGAGGTAGAAAAGTGGATCAAACACAACAAACGTTTTTTAAATACTGACAAAACTGTAACGATGCTCTTTGGAACAGCACCTAAACTACACAAATTGCAAAATCCCCATCTGTGTGTTGGTACAAAATCAAATGGCACGCTGACCACAGTCACTTCTCTCAAATATCTAGGTATGTGGTTGGACCCTAATCTATCCTTTGGCCCCCACATCGAAAAACTTTCATCTAAACTTTACCCCAAACTAGGTGCCCTGTACAGAAACAAATCCTGCCTGAGCCCTGCGGTAAGAAAGCAGATTGTACAACAAATGCTTATGCCAGCTATTGATTACGGAGATGTAGTGTATGCAGCGGCCCCGCAAACACACCTTCAGAAACTTACTACATTGTATTACTCCTTCTGCCGCTTTGCATTACAATGTAACAACATGACCCACCATTGTGACATGTTAAAAGAGCTAAACTGGCCATCGCTGGAGTCTAAACTCACCATTCACCTCTCCAGCCTGGTGTCTAAGAGCATTTCTGGGAAGCTGCCACCCTACCTGAATAGACTGCTTCCCCCAGCAGCTCCCTCATCCTATAACCTCCGATCCAGGACCAGCACCTTACTTGCAATACCACAATACAAAAAGACAGTGGCTCAGTCCTTATTTTCCTACAGAGCACCACAATTATGGAATAACCTCCCAGACACCATCAAATCTTCCCCCAGTCTTAAGTCACTCCTTACTAACATACCTCAATACAGAATGCACCTGTAAACATGTAACACAGTGACTATATACAGAATGCACCTGTAAACATGTAACCTAGTGACTATATTTCCTACATATTTATTTTCTGTTAATCTGTATATTTGTGTTGTTTTTCAATATCTTGCATTGTATTACTTTGTATTTCTGTAACTATAACACTTCAATGTTCTTGAACCCAGGACATACTTGAAAACGAGAGAAATCTCAATGTATCCTTCCTGGTAAAATCCTTTATAAATAAATAAATAAAATATAAATGTATATAATGAGCACAGGTTCCCCTCTCTGTGCAGCTGAGATAGTGCCCCCCCTCCTGTGTACACCCAGGGTCTGTTCAATACAAGAAGCTGTGCTCTATGTGAGGGGTCTCCCTGTCCAGGAATAACCCCCCCTCACATAGGGTCGGTCCAGCACAAGAAGCTGTGCTGAATGTGTACACAGGAGGTGGGGGTCACTATCTCGCCTGGACAGAGGGGGGGGGGTGTAGTACAGGGGAGAGGAGCAGACAGGGGGCAGGCAGTATCTCACTCACCTCCTGGTCTGGTGGGATGATGGATCCTGCCGAACTGGTCACATCTCCTCCTCACTTGTTGACAGGAGGAGCAGCAGCACGAGGCAACACCTAAGGCCTGTTCAATACCTCAGCAGCTGCTGAATTGCTGCAGTGCAGCAATTCAGTTTGCTGCAGCAGTGTCGTTGAACCCTTTGGATGTGAATTTTGAATCCAAAATGGCCGACGATTTCTTAATGAAAAATTCAGATTGTTTTTCGGATCACTCGGACAAAATATAATAAAGAGAAGCAGTCAGCACAATTCCGTTTGGTATGCACACACCACAAAATGATAGTTTTTAATGAATAAACATTATGTTTACTTCTGAAACAATATATAAATTGAACTGTAATATATGTCTATGTGCAGGGGGAAATAATAAATAAATATTTTGTGCTTTGGTGAACAAAAACCTCAAAATTAACATTGCTGTACGGAATTATTACTTGCTTCGAGGCGGCGGCCATCTTGCTGTACAGCATTGTTACTTGCTTCATGCATCTTTAAAACATCACACTCAGCATCTCCTCGGGTCGCTGCAAGTGCTAGGTTAGCACTGCTGAGCGCTGAGAGGTTGAACGGCGTTCAATGGCAAGTTGCTAACTTAGCACTTGCAGTGGCTGAGGTATTGCACAGGCCTCTGTTCTCCCTGTGTCCCGGGCTCACTGTGAGCAGCTGCCACTTCCTGAGTCCAGCAGCATGTGACTCATCAACCAGGAAGTAAATGAGGCAGCCAATCTAAGCTCACTGTGGAGTTATTTTTAGTAATGGGCGGTATTAGAGAGTCCCTTATGGCACCCCCCTTATCCTACAGGCTGACAGGCACCTGGGGGCAACTGCCCACTCCTGCCCCCCCCTCGCTACGCCACTGAATAGATGCTATGAAGGGTCGAAGTCCAGAGCCAGGGGTCGGTACACGGGTATTCACTGACAGGAACAGGTCCACACACCAGGAGCTTACTCTGTGATTCAAAGAGCAGAATGAAGCACACACAATGAAACAAACCAGAAGCATTGGTTCCTGGGAGTAGCTCCTATTTACAGAGGCTACTCAGGTGGAGATGAGCCACACCTGGTGTTCCTAGGAATCCAGGGAAAATTCAGAGTGGAGCCCAGGAACCTGGATGCAGCAACAAATGAGAAACAAAAAAGGTTTTGCTGGAGCTCGCCTCAGCCAGTGAAACCTAGGAGATGCTTGCCCCCCAGCGGGCATAAGGAGAGAAGGTCTCACATCCCCCCTCCCTAAAACGGTGCTCTCTGAGCACCCTAGGACTGGACACAAACCGGACCGAAGGTAAGTCACCACCAATCGTCAAAGTCTGAGTCAGGTTCGAACTCAGACTCGGGGTAAAGGGAATCTATGGGGGCACCCTGTTCATGGGCACGGAAAGCCTTTTCAATAATCTCCCAGTCTAAGATTTGCATGTTGTCGTACTGGGCATAGTTTCTTTAGATGCCCAAGAAGGACCTTTAGAGGCAGGGCTATCCCTGTGAAGTTCAAACTTGGAAGGTCTTGACATGTTGGCAGGCTTAGAGGTGGTGACTCCAGTGAGGAGAGGTGAGGATCTTCTTTTTGCTGCCAGCTGTCGCTCATAGGCAGGGAGTTCAGTGTCTAGTATGATATAGCTATCAGAGGTTAAAGAGTACGTCCTGTCACCCTTAGGCAGGTTTGGTTGGGTCGCTGTAGGGAGGTGGTCACAGTCACGAAATCTTGCTCTGGTTGCAAGCTTAGCAGACGTGTTCCCATTACGGCCCTTCCGTCTTCTGGGCCCAACCAGAGAATACTTGGCAGCAACAGGAGCTTGGCACGGCTTAATCTATGGAGCCTGAGAAGGCTTGGCAAAGGAGGCCTGGCAAGGCTTAGCAACAGAGGCCTGGCAAGGCTTGGGTACAGTCACGGAGGACTTGGAAGGGTTAGTCACGGAGGACTGGGAAGGGTTAGGCTCAAGGGACTGGGAAGGGTTAGGCTTAAGGACCTGGCAAGCCTAGACTCAAGGGCCTGGCAAGGCTTGGTCATGGAGGCCTGGCGAGGCTTAGCAACAGGGGCCTGGTGAGGCTTGGTCTCTGAAACCTGGTAAGGTTTGGTTTGTGGAGCCTGTCAAGGCTTAGTCTCAAGGGCATGCGAGGCTTAGCAACAGGGGCCAGGCGAGGCTTGGTCTCTGAAACCTGGTAAGGTTTGGTTTCTGGTGCCTGGCAAGGCTTAGTCTCAAGGGCCTGGCAAGGCTTAGTCTCAAGGGTCTGGCAAGGCGTAGTCTCAAGGGCCTGGCAAGGCTTAGTCTCAAGGGCCTGGTGAGGCTTAGCAACAGGGATCTGGCGAGGCTTGGTCTCTGAAACCTGGCAAGGCTTAGACTCAAGGGCCTAGCAAAGCTTAATCTCAAGGGCCTGGCAAGGCCTAGTCTCAAGGGCCTGGCAAGACTTAGTCTCAAGGGCCTGGCAAAGCCTAGTCTCAAGGGCCTGGCAAGGCTTAGTCTCAAGGGCCTGGCAAGGCTTAGTCTCGAGGGCCTGGCAAGGCTTGGTCTCAAGGGCCTGGCAATGCTTGGTTTCTGGAACCTGGCGAGGCTTGGTTTCTGGAACCTGGCGAGGCTTGGTTTCTGGAACCTGGCGAAATTCAACAACAAAAGAGTCAGCAGCAGTAGGAGCCTGGCATGGCTGGGCCGCAACAGGAGCCTGGCAAGGCAGAACTGCATCAGAAGCCAGGCAAGGCGGTACCGCATCAGAAGCCTGGCAAGGCGGGACTGCATCAGAAGCCTGGAAAAGCAAGGTCACAACGGGAACCTGGCGGCTGCTTGACTTGGAGACAGAAGGTTTAATTCCAGGATTTTTGGATAAGCCAACAGCTGGCTTACGTGGACGAATTGTACAGTCATTTATGAAATGAGAACCGCCGCTACTATAGAAGTGTAGCCCTGTGGTTATTCCTGTTTCTTTGAGACCACAAGAGGGAGACAGAGAGCACAGTTTGTGGGACTTGTGTGCGCAGCATAAGGAAGATGCATGGACCAATAAACTACACCTCCCAGAATGCTGCAGCAGGGAGAGGAAGTGAAGGTCTGGCGCCAGGAAGCAGCGTGAGGGGAGAATCCAGGAGCAGAGAACAGAGATGGCAGCCTGTCAGAGAGTCTCCTGCTCGTGCATGCTGGAGTGCGGGGAGACTGTGCTGCATTGGTCACGGAGGCAGCCCGGGAGGGTCAGCTGTCACGCTGAGTGAATCACTGGGGTTGTTCCAGTCTGGACGGTGAGCTGACAGGACCGCAAGCGAGGTTACTGCCGGCGGAGGGGGATCGCTGGCACTGATCGACGCAGATGGACGGAAGCAGGATTTGGGGACCCAAACCCCTGGTGATATCAGGCTCCAGTCTGGTGGCGGACAGTGTTTCTCCGAAAGGGACCGTTATAGACGCACCATAGGCTACAGACAAGCTTTCTTCTTTGGCGCATGGATGAGAGGCCTCAGGCCTATGATTATTCTTGATTTTGCACACCGGTTGTGTTTCCGTTTACATTTGGGCCCCAACATTGGCTAGACGAAGAAACTCCCACTGGGCAATGGTTTAAGTACCCAGGTACATCTGAACTAAATTATAGAGATATTTGTTTATGGTGCAGCAAATTCGGGGGATTAAAATATTATTAAATCGCCATTAATTATTTTTTCAGCTTTTCTGATATCGCACTGTGCAGAGTTGAAAGTTCCATTTACATGTGTGATTATCTATATTGCTTGCACTCAGTAAAAGATCACTTCAATCTATCAAGGTGTGCTGGTGTTCTGTGGATTTTCAGTTGCAGCCTATTACAGCGGTGAGACAGAAATTCCGGGGATACACAATAGTGATGGGCCAAACACCCCCGTGTTCGGTTCGCATTCGAACTCGACTGCGAACTCTAACACAATTCGAACACTATGCAAGTCAATGGGACTCGAACGTTCGAAAATTAAGGTCCTCTCCAGAGAGCATATATGCAAGATTATTGGCCATAAAAGGTATATGAGTGTCCGGGTACTGCCCTGGGGGAGAGGAATCAATGGGGGGGGGGAGTTTTTAACCCTTTCACTGCTGAGTGCTGAGCCATTTCACCACAGTGCGCTGAGCTCATTTTTACTGGTTTTACTCATGTTTAAATGCGAGTTGAAGCCATGGGAAATGTTTGACCAACAATGAGTGGGAAATGTTTGACCAACAAGGAGTGGGAAATGTTTGACCAACAATGAGTGGGAAATGTTTGACCAACAAGGGGTGGGAAATGTTTGACCAACAAGGGGTGGGAAATGTTTATGAATCCCATAGTCTTCAATGTTAAAAATATTCCCGTTTTAATGCAATATCTAATAAGCTGTTTATTATTATATTCTGCAGTAAAGAGTCTGTTTATTTTTAGATTTTTTTAGGATCTCTTAAGCATTTTTTGAAGAAAAAAAATTCTCAAACTTTTCGCGAACAGGTTCGAAGTTCACAAACTTTAGAACAGCCAATGTTTGATTCGAACTTTGAACCGATTCAAACCGGCAGCCCGTCCCTAATATACAGCGGCTCCTTCGGGGGTGAGCGCTACAGAAGCATAAACCTAATGTTCTCCTCCTTCAATGTTCTTCTGTAGACAAAAGGTCCTCGGTAAGTAGAGGTGCAGGTAGAGGTGCGCACCTTATGCAAGGTACCCCTTAATCCTTTCAGCAACTCAATTAGCAAAGTCTCCAAATGCTGAAGGAATGCTTGGGCAGCCTTGTTGATGGATACAACAAATTCCTCCATCACAGCAGACTCGTAATATATTATGGCTTCTGGATTACTGTCAGGCGCTTGGTGTGTGGGTGCGAGCGGGAGCGAGTCTAGTGCGCGGTGATGGATGAGACCAGGCAAATTCCAGGTAAACTGAAGTTTTTATTAGAAACACAAGGGTAACAAAATACACAAAGCAGAATAAGGAGACTGAACATAGCTAATAAGGAAAGACTCAACAGAAGCAGAGAAAACTTAATCAAAGAACGGACTAGAAAGGGTTAAACGAGAGCACAGACTAGAAAGGGTTAAGCAAGAGCACAGACTAGAAGGGGTTAAGCGAAAGCACAGACTGAAAGTAATGAACCAAAGCAGCAAAAATAGAAAGAGCCAAGCAGAAATACTAAACAGGGGCAAAAGGGTAGAACTAAAGTAAGAGGAAATTACAAAGAGGATAACTAGCAACAAGGAGACTATAGGAGGAACTAGGAAAAACTGAAGACACAAACTAGCAAGGCATAAGATTATACAAAATACAGGGTACTGACCGGTGCGGATCCAGACACAGGTTTTGGGGGGGGGGGAACACTCTACGAGTTTTGACTAACAGCTGGTGTTGGGTTCGCAGTGACAGGCAGAGATGCGCCTAATCGCAAGCTAGGCTTGTTACACTCACTCTCCCCAGAATAGGGATGTGCACTGATTTATTTTTCGATTTGTTTTGGTTCGACTCGTTCGTGTTTTTAAAATTTTCATTTCGGACGATTTTCGTTTCAGCTCGGTTTGTTTCGGCTCATTGTTCGTATCGACTTTTTTTGTGATATCGGAAATTTTCTGGTTTTTCGGAACGTCTGTTTTCCTCGTTTCAAAGTGTCTATTCGTTTTGACTTAAACTAATTGTATTTCGGATGATTTGATATTTCTGTTGATACGGTAATTCTGCCGATTCTATTGTTTTTTATTAAGTAAAGATCCTTAATTTCTTATGAATGTGCATTGCACAACTTTATTTAATCAATGGTATGAAAGGAACAAAAATGAACAAAACTATTTAAAAATGCAAAAATACTGACCCAGATGGTCTGACTTCAAAAATAAAAACTAGAACAAAAGATTTTAAAACAGATAAAAAGCTGCACAAATTATCTGAAACGAAAAAAAAAAAAACCAGAACAAATAAAATGATTTAAAACGAAAAAATAAATAAAAAATTAATGCAGCATATGAATCCACACACTGCTGGGAAGCGCCTCTCTGCGGTATAATTAATGCAGCATGTGAATCCACACACTGCTGGGAAGCGCCTCTTTGTGGTATAATTAATGCAGCATAAGAATCCACACACTGCTGGGAAGCACCTCTCTGCGGTATAATTAATGCAGCATAAGAATCCACACACTGCTGGGAAGCGCCTCTCTGTGGTATAATTAATGCAGCATATGAATCCACACACTGCAGTGCAGCACCTCTACACTATAATTAATGCAGTATATGAAGCAGCACACTGCAGGGCAGCACTTCTCTTCTCTGCAGTATAATTAATGCAGCATAGTTTTTTCAATTTAACCCTTTCACTGCTGAGCCATTAGGGATAAAGAGGGCAAGTAAGCCTAGACAGGTTGTGGTGGTAGGGGACTCTATTATTAAGAGAGTAGACAGGGTAATCTGTCGCGCTGATCGCCTTAACCGCACAGTTTGCTGTCTGCCGGGTGCCCGTGTTAGGCATGTGGTTGACAGAGTTGATAGATTATTGGGAGGGGCTGGAGATGACCCAGCTGTCATGGTCCATATTGGTACCAATGACAAAGTAAGCGGAAGATGGAAGGACCTGAAGAATGATTTCAGGGAATTAGGAAGTAAACTGAAGAAGAGGTCCTCCAAGGTAGTATTTCCTGAGATCCTACCTGTGCCACGTGCTACAGTGGAAAGGCAGCGGGAGATTAGGGAGGTCAATGCATGGCTTAAAGCTTGGTGCAGGAAGGAGGGCTTTGGGTTTTTAGAGCACTGGGCTCATTTTGCACTGGGGTACAATCTGTATAGTTGTGATAGATTGCACCTGAATGGAAGAGGGTCTGCTGTGCTAGGGGAGAGGATGGTTAAAAGGTTGGAGGAGACTTTAAACTAGTGGAAGGGGGGAGGGATACAGTATCTTACAAAATGGAGACAGAGCAGATAGCGCAAGGGGTTCAGCTCAGACTAAGGGGGGTGGAGCCGGGGGGATGGGTAATGTCAGAACAGTGGAGACATGTAATGTAAAGTCGCATTCAGCATGTGTGGGTAGAGACAACATTAAATGTATGCTTGCTAATGCAAGAAGCCTTAATAACAAGATGGGGGAACTAGAGGTAAGCAATACACTATATTATATTACACTATATATACGTATACACTAAGCAATACGACATTATAGGAATAACAGAAACGTGGTGGGACGAAACGCATGACTGGGCTGTAAATTTAAACGGTTATACATTGTTTAGAAAGGATAGGAAACATAAGAAAGGGGGTGGAGTGTGTTTATATGTAAATCAGGATTTAAAGCCTAATATTACACAACTGGAAAGCGATGAGGGAAATGTGCAATCCTTATGGGTAAATATTTCGTTGGGGAATAAACAGGGAAGTCAACTATTGGTTGGCATATGCTATAAACCACCTAATATAGATAATGATGAGGAAGAACAACTGTTAGAGCAAATTAGGAAGGCTGCAGATCATGGTAGCACTTTAATTATTGGAGATTTTAATTACCCGGACATTAATTGGGATAGTGGGACTAGTAATTCAGCAAAGGGAATCCGGTTTCTGAATATTTTAAATGATACCTTCATGTCACAACTGGTAGAAACACCAACTAGAGGGGATAACTGTCTGGACCTGGTTATAACAAATAATGTGGATCTTTTCTCAAATATTAATGTGAAGGAACAGTTGGGAAACAGTGACCATAATATGGTGACTTTTGAAATAAACTCAAAAAAACACATTCATAGGGGGCATGCTAAAACATATAATTTTAAAAAGGCCAACTTTATTAAAATAAAGGAAGCTCTCAATGTCATTGACTGGCAGAAACTCTTTCACGGGAAAAACACTGAGGATAAGTGGAATATCTTTAAACTAACATTAGAAAAGTACACGTCACAATATATTCCACTGGTTAATAAATATAAAAGAAACAGACTGAAACCAATGTGGCTTAATAGGAAGGTAACTAAGGAAATGAAAAATAAAAAGAATGCATTTAAAGCTTTTAAATCTGATAAATCTGAGGCATCCTATAAAGCATATAGGGCAGCCAATAAAGCATGTAAAAATGCGATTAGATGGGCTAAACTAGAAAATGAAAAAGAAATAGCCAAAGAGAGCAAGACCAACCCTAAAAGATTCTTTAGGTACATAAATTCTAACAAACCCAAGAGTGAAAATGTAGGTTCACTAAAATCTGAGTCAGGGTTATTGTTAACTGAAGATCAGGATAAGGCAGAAATTTTGAATGATTATTTTTCTTCAGTATTTATCAAAGAGAAACCTATAACAGGAGACATGCAATTCATTAATAAAAACTTACTAATACAAAGTGACTGGTTGACTCAGGACTAGGTTTTGCAGAAATTAAACAATGTGAATGTGAATAAAGCCCTAGGGCCAGATGGAATTCACCCGCGAGTACTGAGAGAGCTATGTGTTGAAATATGTAAACCTCTGTTCTTAATCTTTCAAGATTCTTTTCTTTCAGGAATAGTACCAGAGGATTGGAGAAAAGCTGACGTCGTCCCTATATTTAAGAAAGGTTTAAAATTTGTGCCTGGGAATTATAGACCAGTGAGCTTAACATCTGTGGCTGGGAAAGTATTCGAGGGGTTACTAAGGGATAATATTCAGGAATTTATTGGGAGGTATAATGTTATTGGCAAAAATCAGCATGGTTTCATGAAACACAGCTCATGTCAGACTAACCTAATTACGTTCTATGAGGAAGTAAGTAGAAGTATAGATCAGGGGGTCGCAGTGGATGTGATTTACTTAGATTTTGCCAAAGCTTTCGACACAGTTCCACACAAAAGGTTACTATTTAAATTAAGAAAAATTGGTCTAGATGAAAATACTTGTTCTTGGATAGAAAACTGGCTAAAAGATAGGGTACAGAGAGTGGTCATAAATGGTACATTTTCAAGATGGACACCAGTGGTAAGCGGTGTCCCTCAGGGGTCTGTTATAGGACCAATACTATTCAACTTATTTATAAATGACCTTGAGATAGGCATTGAAAGTCATGTATCAGTGTTTGCAGATGACACAAAACTAGGAAAAGTAATACAATGTGAGCAGGATGTTACTTCGCTGCAGAGGGATTTAGATAGATTGGGGGACTGGGCACTTAAATGGCAGATGAAATTTAATGTAGATAAATGCAAAGTTATGCACTTTGGAGTGAAGAACACACAAGTAATTTATACCCTAAATGGTACGGAGTTAGGGAAATCCAAGCAGGAGAAGGATTTGGGAATAATCATAGACTTCAAACTAAGTAACAATGTGCAATGTCAAACAGCAGCTGACAAGGCAAGCAAAGTATTGGCATGCATTAAAAGGAGAGTTCACTCACGGGATGAAAACATAATTTTTCCTCTGTATAAATCAATGGTCAGGCCGCACCTTGAATATGCCGTGCAATTTTGGGCACCGGTCTTAAAAAAAGATATTATAGCGCTAGAAAAAGTGCAGAGACGGGCAACTAAATTAATAAGGGGAATGGAAGGGTTAAGTTATGAGGCAAGACTAACAAGCTTAAACCTGTTTAGTTTAGAGAAACGGCGCCTTAGAGGGGATCTGATAACCTTATATAAATATATACGGGGCCATTATCAACCATTGTCTGATAACCTATTCATTAACAGGACTATACATAGGACAAGGGTCATCCATTTAGACTGGAAGAAAGAAAATTTAGCTTAAAGCATAGGCAGGGTTATTTTACGGTGAGAACAATAAAGCTGTGGAATTCTCTGCCTGTTGAGGTGGTTGGGTCTGAGTCTGTACAGACTTTTAAAAAACGACTGGATGACTTCCTGCAGACACAGAATATTAAGGGTTATAATATTTAATATGTGGGTAAAAGCTTCTTGATCCAAGGAGAAATCTGACTGCCATTCTGGGGTCAAGAAGGAATTTTTTCCCAGTATGTTGCATATTGGCAAGCATTTCAGACTGGGTTTTTTGCCTTCTTTTGGATCAACAGCAGTAGGTTATGTGGGAGAGGCTGAACCCGATGGACGCATGTCTTTTTTCAGCCTATATAACTATGTAACTATGTAACTATATTTCATGCCTGTGTGCTGAACTCATTTTTACTGGTCTCGCTCATCATATTTAAATGCGTTTGAAGCCTTAATTTATTAAATGACCCAGACATATTATATATCGTTCTTTACGGCAGACTCGGCAGGTTCATAATATATCATTATATACAGTTGTGTTCAAAATTATTCAACCTCCAATGCTGTAAAGGGTTTTAGGGAATTTAGTGTACATTTGTAATTGTATTCAGAATGAAATCCTACAAGGACTTTTTAAAGAACCATATGCAACTAAAATGACATCAATTGGTTTTGTAATACAGTAGTAAATGTTTCTTTTGTGAATTCTTCATTGACACAATTATTCAACCCCTTAAAGACTACACCACTCTGAAGAACAGAGGTTCATTCAAGTGTTTTCAATCAGGTATTGAAAACACCTGTGGATGTCACGGAGCAGCAATAAAGCATAATAAGCACCAATTAGGCAGCTTTAAAATGACTGTGATACTCAGCTCCTTCTAGACATTTACTGGTGTGGTTACAAGCATGGTGAAGTCAAGAGAATGGTCCAGGAAGACAAGAGAAGAGGTGATTACTCTTCACAAGAAGGGCAATGGCTATAAGAAGTTTGCAAAGATGTTAAACATACCAAGAGAGACCATAGGAAGCATCATTCGCAAATTCAAGGCAAAGGGCACTGTTGAAACGCTACCTGGTCGTGGCAGAAAGAAGATGCTGACTTCGACTGCTGTGCGCTACCTGAAGCGTAGAGTGGAGAAAAGTCACCATGTGACTGCTGAGGAACTGAGAAAAGATTTGTCAGATGTGGGTACTGAAGTTTCAGCTCAGACAATACGGCGCACACTGCGTAATGAAGGCCTCCATGCCAGAACTCCCAGGCGCACCCCCTTGCTGTCTCCAAAGAATAAGAAGAGTCGACTGCAGTATGCCAAAGGTCATGTGGACAAACCACAGAAGTTTTGGGATAGTGTTCTGTGGACTGATGAAACAAAATTAGAACTGTTTGGGCCCATGGACCAACGCTATGTTTGGAGGAGGAAGAACAAGGCCTATGAAGAAAAGAACACCTTGCCTACTGTGAAGCATGGCGGGGGGTCAATCATGCTTTGGGGCTGTTTTGTTTCTGCAGGTACAGGGAAACTTCAGCGTGTGCAAGGTACCATGAATTCTCTTCAGTACCAGGAGATATTGGATGACAATGTGATGCAGTCCGTCACAAACCTGAGGCTTGGGAGACGTTGGACCTTTCAACAGGACAATGATCCCAAGCATACCTCCAAGTCCACTAGAGCATGGTTGCAGATTAAAGGCTGGAACATTTTGGAGTGGCCATCGCAGTCACCTGACTTAAATCCGATTGAGAACCTCTGGTGGGACTTAAAGAAAGCAGTTGCAGTGCGTAAGCCTCAGAATGTGACTGAACTGGAGGCTTTTGCCCATGACGAATGGGCGAAGATACCCGTAGATCGCTGCAAGACACTTGTGTCAAGCTATGCTTCACGTTTAAAAGCTGTTATAACTGTAAAAGGATGTTGTACTAAGTACTAAGATTGAATGTCACTTGGGGGTTGAATAAAACTGATAATGATGTGAGCACAGAAAAGACATTTGTGGTTATTTCATTATAAATGTTATGTTATATTTGTCTGACCTACACGTGTCTCTTTGATTTACTTGTAAGCAATATGACTGAATGATCAAAATCAATGTCAAACTGGCCAAAACACTCAATTTCATTGGGGGTTGAATAATTTTGAACACAACTGTATGTATACGCCAGGTCCTGTCTGTATATTATAACAAAAAATGCAATAAAAATAGAATTTTCAATAATTTACAAGGTGTAAAGTGTTTTTTTCCACATTTTAACATGAGAGCGTTTGCGGTTATATTTTCTATGAGCTGCGCTTGTTAAAAAATTTAGAAATGGGGGACTTGTTACATTTTTTTGGGGGAAAATTACACGATTTTTAACAAACGCACCCCCTTATAAAAATCGTTAGTGCAGCATCATTGTTCACATTATAATTGAAATGGGAACAATATTGCTGCATTAATAAAACAAAACAAAAATAACTGTTTATTATTTTTAATTAATTTATTTTTTAATATTTTTTCATTTTTATTTTATTTATTTTTTTCTTAACTTTTAACATGGTCATGTTTGGTATTGTTGGAAAGGCCATTCTCTGGCTGCATTAATTATACCGCAAAGAGGTGCTTCCCAGCAGTGTGCGGATTCATATGCTGCATTAATTATACTGTAGAGTGCTGCCCAGCAGTGTGAGGATTCATATGCTGCAACTATCGAATTTGAAATGAACTATCAAATGGATATCGGCTATCGATTTTCAAAATGAACTATTGAATGGATATCGAGTAACTATCGAAATGATCGAAACTATACGAAATTATGGAAACAGCAACCGAAAAATACGATGTCCGAAATTACCAAAATGGAACCGAAATCACGAATGGAACGAAAATGACTTGTGATTTTACAAATTTCACGTTCATACGATATAACGAAATTATTTAGTTTCGTATCGGAAATTATTTCGTATCGGAAGTATTTCGGATCCGATCCGGTTCAGAATATCGGCCAAATCCGAAGCACCGAATCGAACCGATTTGTGAAAAAAAATGAATCGGTCCAAATCGAAACGCACATCCCTACCCCAGAACATTGCACATGGTCTGTTCTCATGTGGCTCTGCGAACCCTTCCCATACGAGGGGCTCAGAGTACCCCCCTTCCAGCACATACCCCTTGAAGCTATGCAGTCTAGGGTAACCCAGGTGTGGGCTGCCCAGTGCACCCTTTCCATGCTGGCAGGACACACGTGGCACCCCATCTGCGCAGCCCTGCGAACCCTTTCAATACCATGGGCCCAGGGTACCCTCCCCTTGCCCCAGCTCACATTTTATATATACTGCCCGCAGCTCACATGGATATATATTGCCCCCAGCTCACATGGATATATATTATCCCCAGCTCACATGGACATATATTGCCCCCTGCTCACATGGATATATATATTGCCCCCTGCTCACATGGATATATATATTACCCAGCTCACATGGATATAGATATTGCCCCAGCTCACATGGATATAGATATTGCCCCCTGCTCACATGGATATAGATTTTGCCCCCTGCTCACATGTATATATATTTTGCCCCAGCTCACATGGATATATATATTGCCCCAGCTCACATGGAAATATGTTGCCTAGGGATGGGCTGCCGGTTCGAATCTGATCTAAGTTCGATTCGAACATGCTTAAAAAATCCTAAAAAATCTAAAAATAAAGAGACATAGAAACATAGAAAAATGTCGGCAGATAAGAACCTTTCGGCCCATCTAGTCTGCCCAATTACATGGATACTTTACCTGGATTTATCTTTTGTTTAGGATAGCCTTATGCCTATCCCATGCTTGCTTAAATTCAATTACTGTTTTGGCCTCTACCACTTCAACTGGAAGACTGTTCCATGTATCCACCACCCTCTCAGTAAAATAATGCTTTCTGATGTTACTTTTAAACCTTTGCCCCTCTAATCTAAGACTATGTCCTCTTGTTTTGCTACTTTGTTTCCTTTTAAATATACTCCCTTCCTCTACCTTGTGGATTCCCTTTACGTATTTAAATGTTTCTATCATATCTCCTCTGTCTCATCTTTTTTCCAAGCTATACATGTTAAGATCATTAAGACTTTCCTGGTAACTTTTCTCCTTCAAGCCGTACACCATTTTAGCAGCCCTTCTCTGAACTCTCTCTAAGATGTTTATATCCTTCTGGAGATACGGTCTCCAGTACTGCACACAGTACTCCAAGTGAGGTCTCACCAGTGCTCTGTACAGTGGCATGAGCACTTCCCTTTTCCTACTGCTAATACCTCTCCCTACACAACCAAGCATTCTGCTAGCATTTCCTGCTGCTCTATTACATTGACTACTTACCCTTAGATCCTCTGAAATAATAACCCCTAAATCCCTTTCCTCAGATGTTGAGGTTAGGACTGTATCAAATATTCTATATTCAGCCCTTGGGTTTTTACGTCCCAGGTGCATTATCTTGCACTTATCCACATTAAAACTCAATTGCCACAGCTCCGACCATTTTTTTAGTTTACCTAAATCATTTGGCTGATCCCTCCAGGAACGTCAACCCTGTTGCAAATCTTTGTGTCATCAGCAAAAAGACATACTTTTCCATTAATACCTTCTGCAATATCACTAATAAAAATATTAAATAGAATGGGTCCAAGTACTGACCCCTGAGGCCCACTGGTAACCTTGCGCTGAATAAACTCCATTTACCACAACCCTCTGTTGCCTGTCACTCAGCCACTGCCTAATCCGTTCAACAATATTGGAATCCAAGCTCAAAGATTGCAATTTGTTGATAAGCCTTCTATGCGGAACAGTATCAAAAGCCTTACTGAAATCTAAATAAGCAATGTCTACTGCACCACCTGTGTCTATTATTTTTGTTACCCAATCAAAAAAATCAATAAGATTAGTTTGGCATGATCTCCCTGAGGTAAACCCATGTTGTTTCTGATCCTGTAATCTATGTGTTTTTAGATGTTCAACAATCCTTTCCTTTAACATGGTTTCCATTAATTTCCCCACTACTGACGTAAGACTAACTGGCCTATAGTTCCCAGATTCCTCCCTACTACCCTTCTTGTGAATGGGCACAACATTTGCTAATTTCCAGTCTTCTGGGACGACTCCCATTAGCAAGGATTGGTTAAATAAATCTGTTAACGGTTTTGCTATTACATCACTGAGCTCTTTTAATAATTTAGGGTGGATCCCATCTGGCCCCATTGACTTATTTGTCTTTACTTTAGACAGCTGCTGTAGAACCTCCTCCTCTGTAAACTGATATGTAATTTTCTCGTTAGTGTTTCCTCTTTACTTACTGTAGAATATTATAAGCAACGGTATATTAGATATTGAATTAAAACAGGAATATTTTTAACATTGAAGCCTAAGGGATTCAACATTTCCCACACCTTGTTGCTAAAACATTAGGCAGATGTGGCCCTCTAATCAGGCACTGTAGAGGGCTGCCCGCCAGGGTCTCCCAATGACCCCCTTGAGGAGCGAGTGGCCGCCAGATGACAGAGCTGCGACTGTGTGGGCTGACTGGCCGGGTGCATGTGGCAGAGAGGCGGCGCAGGGAGGGAGCCACTGCACCTGCGGCCACGGCAGACCCCCCCCACAACCAGGATCTAGGGAGCCCCCACTCAGGGCCGGTGTTCTATCAGATAGTGAGATTCCTCCCATTAGGGTGGGGCCAGAGCACTCTCACTCTCTGATACTAGGGTGGATGCATCGCCTCCTGACAGGGGGGTGGGGCCAGACTGATATCCACAATCTCACGATCTGATTCTCCAGTCCTGACAGGGGGTGGGGCCAGAACACTCTCATTCTCTTACTAATCAGTAGATGCATCGTCTCCTCACAAGGCAGGGGGGGTAGGTACTGCTCACAGTCTCCACTGCTCCTGTTGTACAGCTCAAGAGCTAGCACTCTACCTGCTTTTGTTTCTTTTGCTTTTTAAGTTTAATTGTGCCCTGCCCTGTGCTCCTCTCCCCCCGCCAGACACACAGGGAGGGAGAGAGTGAGTAAAGCAGCCCCCCTGTCTCAGCGGTGGGAGAGAGTGAAGTGGCTGCGCCCACCCATGAGTTCCTCCCATCCAGCAGGGGCTGTCCATCAGTTTCCAGCACCTCCCATCCAGCCACACTCCCCCATGAGTTCCACCCCCTAGTGGGTGGAATCTCACTATCTGATGAATCTCACTATCTGATAGATCACCGGCCCGTCCATGGAGCAGGGTGGAGCAGCAGCGCCAGGCAGCCTTTTGTCAGGGGTGGCACTTTGCCACCCTGTCATGGGCCGTGGCGTGGAGCACCTGGGTTGTACAAGGCACGGCCCTCCATTAGGCTGTGGAGCCAGGCTGCTCCCACCCCTCATGGCAGTCCGGAGTCCGCCCGCCTCACTCGAGCGGTGCTCCGCCCACAACCTTCACTCAAGCGGAGCCCGCCCCTTCACTTGTGCGGGGCGGAGCCCGTCCCTTTCAGTCAGGCATGATGCAGCTCCTGAGCCAGGCGGCTGCTGCACGGTCTTGCAGTGTGGTCTACAGCGCAGCCCCCTCCTCCAAAAGTCACGCAGCACGCCCTGTGACATAATCAGCGGGGGTCGGCCAGAGGGCTGGCCCCCTCTGATTATGTCATAGGACGAGCCGGCCGGTGAAATGGCAGGCACATGAGGGAACCACTCATATCGAGCGACTTCCAGGAAGTGCGCCAGTCGCCTGATATGAGCGGTTCCCTCGTGCCAGAACACCGGTGGTGGCATCCCCAGGCAGGACGCAGGCCCGCAGGAAGAATACGGGCGAAGATGGTGGTGGTGCTGACCAGGGGTCAGGGGTCTGGTAAGGTGACTCCTAAGTTCATCTGCCCCCCTGAATAATGTGCACCCCCTTATCTACCCCCCAATAAAGTGACCCCTTATCTACCCCCCAATAAAGTGACCCCTTATCTACCGACAAATAAATTGCCCCCCTTATCTACCCCCTGGATAAAGTGCCCCTACTATCTACCCCCAAATAAAGTGCCCCTCTTATCTACCCCCTGGATAAAGTGCCCCTATTATCTACCCTAAAATAAAGTGCCCCGCTTATCTACCACCTGGATAAAGTGCCCCTCTTATATACCCCCAAATTAAGTGCACCCCCTTATCTACCCCCAAATAAAGTGCCCCCCTTATCTACCCCCAAATTAAAATGCCCCCTTATCTACACCCTGGATAAAATGCCCCCTTATCTACCCCCTGGATAAAGTACCCCTTTATCTACCCCCTGGATAAAGTGCCCCTCTTATTGTCAGACCTTTTCAGATATGAAATTTCTATATTTCGCAGGACTATTTAAATTTGGGGCCAGGAATTGCTTCACACAGACAACTCGTCTGCGTGGTTAATATATAACAAGAATATGCGTTCTAAAGACAATGGATCGTTATTGTTACGCATTCAAGGGAGACATTTCCATTGACTCTGGTTGTAAAAATAAACAATCAGATGTTAGATCAAATTGTTTAAAAGTAAGGGAACACAATGACAACTGATCTTACCCTAGGATAGGTATCTCAGTATTGTGTTTACTTTTTCAGATCGAAACTCTGAAAGCCACGTAAACATTGAACAATGGGTTGCCCAATAAAAAAAAAAAAACAGAGAAGGTTAAATGGCTTGGATAAACCAGCTTGTAATGCTATGCTATTCGGCGATATGATCTAACACTATATGGTATTTGAATATTTAATTTATGTGGTCAGTTAGAATAGATAATCTTGGCGTTTTATAAAAAAACAAAGGCCATACCACATTCAGTTGATTATTAAAAATGTCTGGTGTACTAACATGCATAAAACAGATTAAGTCTGGTAATTGTGAATGTTAAAGACAATATCATGAATGAATAAATTAATGTATGTCTGCAGAATCCTCTCATATACACATACCTGTGGATTTAAGTAAAGGGGGTATGAAATGCACACATGCCATGGCGAAGTATGCCGGCGATGCCACAATAGAAATAAATTTTGATTTGTTAATAAAATCTATGGAGTCCCGGGGTATAGAAATAAAACGACCTCAAACCAGTAAAAGATTGGCCAAATACATAAATTAATTCCTGCAGAAGGTTGATGGTTGATCTGAGAGCACCATCTGCTGGCCAGGTAATATACCACCTGGACAGACCCCTGGAGTTGATGAATATATATATCCTCCAATCAAATGAGGCCACATAGTGATGGGCTAGATCTAAAACTGGGCGGAAGACCACTATATAGGGGGGGACACTCCAGAGGGATCAACACACTGAGAAAAGCTTGGGGAGAGACCTGAGGGACGCTTGGAGGGGCAAAAGGGCAAATTTCATCAGCCCCCCAATAAGGCTAGGGACAGATGAGCGCATTTTCTGCGGCCACCGTCAAAATGTACGTCGATGCGTGCGCACGCATTTTTTCACGGAATACGCTTAAGTGGTCAGACGACCACAGTAGCACAGTCGCAGGTACTCACCAACGCATTCTAGGGAAATCCGGCTGTTTGAACGTTATGTAGGCCGCACACTAGCAGCGTCTGACGTCTCCTAATCACGCACACACGCTGCCATGCGGCCGCAGCGCACTCTGTACGTCTGTAGCAGCGGTTTCACGTTCTGAGAAAAATGCGTTCATTTGCCGGTTGCGTGGTGTCGGCGCACTTTTGTACGCACGTACTGCGTATATTGGCCGTCATTGGCCGTTATGTGCTGCTACTGCCGCCGTGATTTAGTGCGCCTGCACGCGCGTTCCGACTGCCCCACTCTGACCCTAGCCTTAGACGTGACCACACCCTAATCTTCCACCACTCTATCTTCACTAACCGGATGGTAAAGTATGCCTGAATAACTTGATATCTATTTTCTAATTGCATAGTCCTTACTTTAGATGTCCATCACAAATTAAAGGAGTATAAATGAATTATTTTGCTGTTGAAGCCTAATCAGTAGACTAGTAATCCGCCTTTCCACTCCACTGCAGAGGAGTGCTAAGGAAGAGACTATTTCCGGCTAAATACTTGAGCCATAATTTAGTGAAATTATTTATATTCCAAGAATACTGGTTGTGGCCATCTGAAGATCAATTGAATACCCATAGTGAGATACGCTGGAACCGTGAAATAGTTTTTATATGTCAAGTGCCGTCAGCCCCATTCGTAAAACTAGCATAACTCCTTCCATATCCATCTTGCAGCCCTTTCGATTGAATGCATGTAAGTCAATAAGAAGCTTCGGGTTAACGTATATTGAATGAAGTGCTGTGATTGATCTGTGGAAGAGATAGTCTACCTATCGAGTGTGTTATGTATCTCCCTGAAGGAAGTTGCATTTAGTGAATAGGCCCCCACAATAATAAATTGTGCTGCAGGTGATGCACAGTAACTGAGTGTTTATTTTAGCCAGGTGGAGGATTGGTTTATAATGGGAAAGGTTTAAGTGAATAGAATAGAGCTTGGTGTTTAAGAACTGAGGCGTGTATATCTGTGGTGCGGTCTATAAACCTAAAATATTTGTCCATTAGATTATTGCGTGTCGCAGTATCGCTACTAATCACGATCTATAATTACTTGTGAAATTGTATTTTACTAATCCGTTGATAACATATGATTGTATGAAACTTGACGTGTGAATAAATTTTGGTTTGAATTGTTTTACCGTTACGCAGTCTCATATCATCTTTATTGATTTTATTGTGTTTAAAAATATCTAGATAGCATCAAAAGAACTCGGGATAATTAATATATCCCTGACCTATTAAAGAAGTCAATAATCTCTAACATTATCTACCCCCCAAATTAAGTGCCCCCCTTATCTACCCCTGGATAAAGTGCCCCCTTATCTACCCCTGGATAAAGTGCCCTTCTTTTCTACCCCAAATAAAATGCCCCCTTATCTACCCTGCAAATAAAGTGCCCCTCCTTATCTACCCCCTAAAAAGAGCTTCCCCCTATTTATCCCCAAGAAATAAACTAATTTGCCCCTCCAAAAAAAAATTTGCCCCACCCTAAATAAAAAACAAAATTTGCCCCCAAACGCAGCACCAAGTTGCCGAACGCAACCGTTTATCCACCAAATGCACCCACAAAGTCCGGAAGCAGCCAATGACTCGCTCGAACAGACTGCCGAATGCCACCAGAAAAAGTTGACCAGCCGCCGAACAGGTAAAAAAAATACAAAAAAAACAACTTTTAAGCTGCGGTCACACAAGCATTTTTCCGAGCGGAAGGAATGTCCATGAGAGTGAACGTTCCTTCATCTCTGACGCCCGTCTGGCTGCCTCACTGAGCGCCATAAGAGGATCTCGCTTTGTAGCCCCGTGTGCGCCTGTTGCAGCTTTTTAAAGGGGTGATACATTCATACACACCGCACATTACTGTGAGTTTTATTGCTGTGGTGTATGATATACTCATAATATGTCACGTTTTTGGGGGGGCAGCAATTCATCCATCGCTCCGGGCAGCACAATGGCTTGGGCCGGCCCTGCCCCCACTGACCACCAGGCTAAGGTAAGGTGACACATTTTTAAAAAAAATTAAAATCCGAGGACATTTTTAAATGTCCACGGGAACATAAAATAAAACTTTGTTTTTCTTTCTAATACTCACCTGATTCCTGGATCCACCAACAAGCGCAGCCTCCTGTCTCCCACGCTGTTAGAAGCTGCATACACTGGCGCGCTGTGTGCAGCTTCTGAGAAGATATGCTATTAGTGTAGAGGGAGCGATGAAAAATGCGCAGCCGGCTTCCCCGCTACACTAATAGCGTATCCTCTCAAAAGCTGCACACAGCGCGCTGGTTAAAGCTAGCGTCCGACTCTAGAGGTGCTGCCCGGCAGTGTAAGGATTCATATGCTGCATTAATTATTCTTCTTACAAATTTGGTTACTTAACCCGTTTGCGTTTGGATTGTAGTATTGTGACATCCAGGGCCCCGGATGGCAATGGGGGGGCCGGACGCATGATGCCGCCAGCTGGCCGAATACCAGGAGCTCCGGCGGCACCCGGTGCTGCTGTGAGTGATCAGGGGGCAGGGAGCGGCGTGATGACATGGAGCCGCCGGGACCTTTAAACCAGGAGAGCACGCTGTACACCTTGCCTTGCCGTGAAGTTTCATTCCCGCATCGCTAGCTTACCGAATCAGTTTGTATACTTGTTACTGACCCTGCTTGTTCTGAGGACCCGATCTGTTCCTGACTTTGCCTGCCATTTGACTATTCTCTCTGTGTGCTACCTTCCTTTTCTGTTTGCCTCCTGTTGCTACTGGTGTGCGCCGATTCTCACCATATACAGTAGTGCAGTACTAGTGCCTAATCGTTGTTGGTCCGGTTTTGTTATAACGACTACTCTCGCTATGTGCCCCTGTCTGGTAGATATGCTGCTTGTTACTGTTGGTGTGTGCTACAGATCCTGCCACATATATTAGCGCAATACAAGTGCCTAAACGTTGCTGACCCGGTTTTATTAGAACAGCTACTCTCGCTCTGTGCCCCTGTCTGGTATATTCCGCTGCTTGTTACTGCTGGTGCGCTTCCATCCTGCCATACACTATAGCGCAGCACAAACTTATATTGATCTCAGTCTGTGGTGTATATTGTTGGTGCTGTCTCCATGGCCTTTGCGGCTGCTAGAGGTTAGGTTTAGTGGTCCCGACATCCTAAGGATCAGAGTGTTGGAGGTCTGTTACCAGGGATCCTACCAGGTCTGTCCTGGGGAATCGTTACAAATATGCGGTGAACACCGCAGCAAACTGTTACGTTGACGTTGGCGCTCACCCCAGATCAGCGTGGTTTGGATCTTTATGGACAGATTTCTCTGATACGTGTCTTGATAGCAGTAGGCACTGCAACACCTAGCACTCTCAGCCAGGGAGGAGATACAGAATAATATATACCACTCAGCATCAAATGGTTTTGAGACCAAGTGTTTACTAAGTGAAAGCACTTTAACTATACACAGACAGATATAGTGTATGGAGATGCGCATATAACTTGGTTTAACAGAATCGTGATTAATAGTACTTTCTGAGTCTGCACAAAAGAGAGGAGTCATATATGCAGGATTAGTTAACTGGAATGACTCCCATATACTCAGACTTGATACCAAGGAATGAATGAGCAATGAATTCAGCAACCTGCAGGTCTCATATCAGGTCTCATACGCAGTCTCATATCATCTTTATTGATTTTATTGTGTTTAAAAATATCTAGATAGCATCAAAAGAACTCGGGATAACGCGCCATATATTTGTTAAGACGTATATTCATTGATTGGTTATTATCTTATTTTCTTAAGGGTAAAATAACAATTTATACCACTGGTATTGGAGGCACTGTCAATAATATATATATATCTATATATATCTACAATAAGAAAAATATACGTCATAATTAATATATCCCTGACCTATTAAAGAAGTCAATAATCTCTATATGTTTGGAGGTTGCACTGTTGAGATGCTTAATGAATTTTTCACAATAAAATCAAGTTTATCTATCAAGTAAGAGAGCAAGTTAGTGGTTGTGAGCGCCAGATCAAGTATTTGTGAAAGTAACATAAACTTGCTGGTCGTTAAGTAGCAGATTAAGCTATTGGATTAAAACAGTGGTAATCAAGTAACGTTTGTTGTTGGCTGTGGATACTTTTTTTTAAGTATTGTTATCTGATTGCTGTAGCGCAGAAACATGTCTGATTCAGATACTGATAGCCAGAAGGCTGGGTATTCCAGAAGTCACACATCTACAATCCCTCAATCGAGACGTGAAGAAATAACAAGACGTAGTGAAATATGTGAAGTGGTAGAACATATCAGAGAGTCATTGCATATCGAATCCAGTCTGATTGTGTTTGTTGATACTATCAAAGACCGCGTCCAAAGTCTTGTACACAATATGTGGGACAAGGAAGGGGATGTGTGTAAGTTCTTGGATTTGTTTACAAACACAAAAGAGAAGGAAACAAGGAATTGCATTATAATGGAATCATGGCCCTCCATAATGTATTTGTGTTGTGCAATGGCTACACGAATTGTGATACAAAAGGTTGCCATGATGGAGACAAGTGAGTCCGAGGTGTCAAGCAGTGATGAAAGTGTTGAAACTGACACAGATGAAATTCAATGCTCACTGGAAACCTTGAAAGAGGTACTAAAAACCCGGATAGACTCCATATCCCAGGTAAAGGGTAGACAAACAGAAACTGTTTCCTCTGACCATAAGCCTGATGCTGGCCCTCATTTAAAAGAGCATGCCAAAGACAGCGGGGTAGATTCTGTAAGTGGCCCCGCAGATGATGTTAAACAGGGCGAAAGGGGGATCCCTTCAAGGCCTATAAAAGTGCAGGTCCAGCCATCTAATCAGGCCAGTCATGGGAGTCATAGGACGGATAAAAGGGCCCATACCACAAGCCAAGTTGCCCCTAAGCAATATCAGGATGCCTCCCAGGTATATGTTGTCAGGAGGAAATCATACGCTGAGGTGGTAAGAGGGAATTATCCAGATAGGAACCCCAGGGTCACGCATGCCCCGCGCCCACCAAGAAGTGGGGAGCAGAGGTCACCCAATGACTGCAGAAGGTATGAGCAATGGCCACGACCGCACAATAGTCACAGGGAATATGCCCAAGGGCCTAGGCCTGCCCAAAGAAATAGGTATCCCCAATCTAGTGATTCTCCTCAAAGTGGTGATTCCCTCAAATAGGTAGGATACCCCATTGCGTTAGGGTTCCTGAACATAGAAGGGGAGGTCAGACAGGAGACCCCAGGCCCAGATCACACCGTCAGAACAGAAGTAGTAATGCTGATTCTGACACATCAAATAATTTTAGGCCCGAGCGTAATAGGATCCGCAGAAATAGATACCTTAACCGAAATTATCCGAACGACCGAATAAACCAATTAGAATACCGGTTATATCAATTAGCTGAACAATTGGCAGAGATAACCGAGTATGTATTGGCACAGTGGCCTGATAACTCTTTAGGGATAAATCCAGTGGCCACCCAAGGGCCACAGGATCAATAACGCCTCAGATGTTATTGAATCAGAGGAAACGACTGAATGAAATAGCAGAGGTGGCACAACCTAACACCATTTAATCCCCAGGTCTACATATTAATCAGGAATCTAAAGTATGTAAAGGGGGATTTCAGCTGTTGGATGCTAACCACTCTCCTATTTTTCAGCCTACTTCTAGTCCCTCTGATATAAACAGGCCATTAACCGCAACCGACTCTCAAGAGATCGACGTAGTCAGATGCCCCGATGGAGAGCCAGCTACCCGTTGCGCATTAGCCTACATGAAACCTAAGGTTCTCTGTACGGTGGGTAAGGATGAGAATTTCCCTACCCAGGTAAAGTGATTCTCAATAGGGATGAGCCGAACACTCCCCGAGTTCGGTTCGAGCCCAAACCCGAACTTCCCATTTGTTCGGGACCAAACCCCCATGCAAGTCAATGGGGCTGAAAATTCGGTTTTTTAGAGTGCCCTCCAAGAGGGCATATATGCTACATATTTGCCATAAAAGGTGTATGGGGGTCCGGGTAATGCCCTGGGGGACAGGAAACAAGGACAAAAAGTAAAAAAAAAAACGTTTTAAAGGGACAGTGAGTTTTCCATGAAATAAGGGTTAAAAATAAAAACGAAAAATTCCTTCAAATATCGTGCCTAGGAGGTCCCCATAACCTGCCCAAGTGGTGGATTTCTAGGATGTATAGAAACACTTAAAAAACAAAAAAATGACGTTTCATATGACGGTAAATGCTTTTCCTTTAATCTATCCATAAACAACTGCTTGGGGCGGCAGCCTGTATGAAAAGACATTTTAGGACGAGCAGAAAAAGTTTAGTGTTTTTTTGGGCTAAATTATTGTGAAACTTATGCAGGCTTTGGATGAAAGTAACAATAGGTGCTTTAAAATTGGGCTTTTAGCGTCGGCAACAGTGCCGTCACACCGTAACCCCTCTGAGGATATGAATCTGATACAGGCGTCAATGGCAGTGCACCCAGATATTGTGCCTTTAGTGCCAGGCATGCAAGTACTATCATACAGTAACCCCTCTGTGGTATTGTGGAAGAGTGCAGGGGTGGACCATGCGGTCCTATATTGAAAAGTGTTTTTTTTATCTGTTAATGGGCGTCAGTGCACCCAGATATTGTGCCTTTAATGCCAGGCCAGCAAGTATCATCATACAGTAACCCCTCTGTGGTATTGTGGAAGAGTGCAGGGGTGAACCTTGCGGTCCTATATTAAAAAGATTTGCATCTGGTTAAGGCGTCAGTGCACCCAGATATTCTGCCTTTGGTGCAAGACTGCCAGGGCAGCAAGTATCATCATACAGTAACCCCTCTGTGGTATTGTGGAAGAGTGCAGGGGTGGACCATGTGGTCCTTTATTGAAAAGTTTTTGATCTGGTAATGGGCGTCAGTGCACCCAGATATTGTGCCTTTGGTGCCAGGCCAGCAAATATCATCATACAGTAACCCCTCTGTAGTATTGTGGAAGAGTGCAGGGGTGGACCATGTGGTACTATATTGAAAAGTTTTTTATCTGGTAATGGGCGTCAGTGCACCCAGATATTGTGCCTTTGGTGCCAGGCCAGCAAGTATCATCATACAGTAACCCCTCTGTGGTATTGTGGAAGAGTGCAGGGGTGAACCTTGCGGTCCTATATTAAAAAGATTTGCATCTGGTTAAGGCGTCAGTGCACCCAGATATTCTGCCTTTGGTGCAAGACTGCCAGGCCAGCAAGTATCATCATACAGTAACCCCTCTGTGGTATTTGTGAAGAGTGCAGGGGTGGACCATGTGGTCCTATATTGAAAAGTGTTTTTTTTATCTGTTAATGGGCATCAGTGCACCCAGATATTGTGCCTTTGGTGCCAGGCCAGCAAGTATCATCATACAGTAACCCCTCTGTGGTATTGTGGAAGAGTGCAGGGGTGGACCATGTGGTCCTATATTGAAAAAGATATGCATCTGGTTAAGGCGTCAGTGCACCCAGATATTGTGCCTTTGGTGCCAGGCCAGCAAGTATCATCATACAGTAACCCCTCTGTAGTATTGTGGAAGAGTGCAGGGTGGACCTTGCGGTCCTATATTAAAAAGTTTTGCATCTGGTTAAGGCGTCAGTGCACCCAGATATTCTGCCTTTGGTGCAAGACTGCCAGGGCAGCAAGTATCATCATACAGTAACCCCTCTGTGGTATTGTGGAAGAGTGCAGGGGTGGACCATGTGGTCCTTTATTGAAAAGTTTTTGATCTGGTAATGGGCGTCAGTGCACCCAGATATTGTGCCTTTGGTGCCAGGCCAGCAAATATCATCATACAGTAACCCCTCTGTAGTATTGTGGAAGAGTGCAGGGGTGGACCATGTGGTACTATATTGAAAAGTTTTTTATCTGTTAATGGGCGTCAGTGCACCCAGATATTGTGCCTTTAATGCCAGGCCATCAAGTATCATCATACAGTAACCCCTCTGTAGTATTGTGGAAGAGTGCAGGGGTGGACCATGTGGTCCTATATTGAAAAGATAAGCATCTGGTTAAGGCGTCAGTGCACCCAGATATTGTGCCTTTGGTGCCAGGCCATAGAAACATAGAAACATAGAAAAATGTCGGCAGATAAGAACCTTTCGGCCCATCTAGTCTGCCCAATTACATGGATACTTAACTTGGATTTATCTTTTGTTTAGGATAGCCTTATGCCTATCCCATGCTTGCTTAAATTCAATTACTGTTTTGGCCTCAACCACTTCAACTGGAAGGCTGTTCCATGTATCCACCACCCTCTCAGTAAAATAATGCTTCCTGATGTTACTTTTAAACCTTTGCCCCTCTAATCTAAGACTATGTCCTCTTGTTTTGCTACTTTGTTTCCGTTTAAATATACTCCCTTCCTCTACCTTGTGGATTCCCTTTACGTATTTAAATGTTTCTATCATATCTCCTCTGTCTCGTCTTTTTTCCAAGCTGTACATGTTAAGATCATTAAGCCTTTCCTGGTAACTTTTCTCCTTCAAGCCGTACACCATTTTAGTAGCCCTTCTCTGAACTCTCTCTAAGATGTCTATATCCTTCTGGAGATACGGTCTCCAGTACTGCACACAGTACTCCAAGTGAGGTCTCACCAGTGCTCTGTACAGTGACATGAGCACTTCCCTTTTCCTACTGCTAATACCTCTCCCTACACAACCAAGCATTCTGCTAGCATTTCCTGCTGCTCTATTACATTGACTACTTACCCTTAGATCCTCTGAAATAATAACCCCTAAGTCCCTTTCCTCAGATGTTGAGTTAGGACTGTATCAATATTCTATATTCAGCCCTTGGGTTTTTACGTCCCAGGTGCATTATCTTGCACTTATCCACATTAAAACTCAATTGCCACAGCTCCGACCATTTTTTTAGTTTACCTGTATCATCATACAGTAACCCCTCTGTAGTATTGTGGAAGAGTGCAGGGGTGGACCATGTGGTCCTATATTGAAAAGAGTTTTTATTTATCTGTTAATGGGCGTCAGTGCACCCAGATATTGTGCCTTTAATGCCAGGCCATCAAGTATCATCATACAGTAACCCCTCTGTGGTATTGTGGAAGAGTGCAGGGGTGGACCATGTGGTCCTATAAGGAAAAGATATGCATCTGGTTAAGGCGTCAGTGCACCCAGATATTGTGCCTTTGGTGCCAGGCCAGCAAGTATCATCATACAGTAACCCCTCTGTGGTATTGTGGAAGAGTGCAGAGGTGGACCATGTGGTCCTATAAGGAAAAGATATGCATCTGGTTATGGCGTCAGTGCACCCAGATATTGTGCCTTTGGTGCCAGGCCAGCAAGTATCATCATACAGTAACCCCTCTGTAGTATTGTGGAAGAGTGCAGGGGTGGACCATGTGGTCCTATATTGAAAAGTTTTTTTTTTTTTAATGGGCGTCAGTGCAGCCAGATATTGTGCCTTTCATGGCAGCAAGTGCCTTCACACCGTAACCCTTTTGTGGTATTGTGGAAGAGTTCAGTGCTGGAGGTTTTGTGAATGCAGAAGAGGACATCCCCGATCTATTCCATTACTTCAGCATCAGGGGATTGATAGCTGCTGATCCAGGACTGATTCATTTTTATAAATGTCAGCCGGTCTACGGAGTCGGTGGACAGATGCACTCTTTTGTCTGTGACAAAACCTCCAGCGGCACTGAACGTCCTTTCGGAAAGCACGCTAGATGAAGGGCAACCTAGCAGCTGCATAGCATATTGGCTAAGTTCTGGCCAGTGATCCAATCTCAACACCCAGTAAGCCAGTGGATCATCTGCTGGAAAGGTATCCAGGTCTGCCCTTGCCCCTAGGTAGTCCTGCACCATATGGTGAAGACGGCTGCAATGGGTGCCTACATTTGACGTCCCTGGGTGTGGAGGACTAAAAAATTTTAAAAATGCATCCGTCAAGCGGCCCTGGCCTTCACCACTATTCTTCTGATCATCCGCAGCCTCAGAAGCACGTGTGTCAGCACTTGGTAATCTACCAGTGCCTGGAAAGGTGTTACACAAGTGTCGCTTTAGAGCGTCCTCAAGTTTTTTCATCCTGTGCTCCCTCTGTGTGGGCAGGATGAGCTCTGCAACTTTCCCCTTGTATCGTGGATCAAGAAGGGTTGCCAACCAGTAATGATCCCTCTCCTTGATAGCACGAATCCTGGGGTCCTTTAGCAGGCTTTGCATCATTAGGGAGCCCATACAGCGTAGGTTGGAGGTGGCATTAGCTGCCGAGTCTTCCTGGTCAATGAGGATGACCGTATCGTGCACTTCCTCCTCCCAGCCACGCACAAGCCCTTCTGTTTCTGGGCACACAAAACCCTCCCTTGAGGAATCCCCACCTTCAATGCCGCCACTACTTAAATAGTCCTCCTCCTCCTCATCCTCCTCCTGTCTGATCTGAGTAGGACCCGCTGGAATGCTGTCTGCGGAAAGACTGGGGCCTTGAGAGCTAGGGAAGGCCTCCTCTGCCTCCCGCTGCTCTGCCTCTAGAGCCACATCTATAATTCCCCGCAGAGTGTGCTCCAGCAGGAACACTAAAGGAATTGTGTCACAGATGCATGCACTGTCCCTGCTCACCATCCTCGTTGCCTCCTCAAATGGTGACAGTACAGTGCATGCATCCTTGATCATCAGCCACTGCGGGGGGAAAAAAAACCAAGTTGACCTGAACCTGTCCTTGTGCCATACTCACACAGGTACTCATTGATGGCCCTCTGCTGCTTGTGCAGACGCTGCAGCATTGCTAATGTTGAATTCCACCTGGTGGGCATGTCACAGATCAGACGGTTTTTGGGAAGGTGGAATTCTCTTTAAATTTCTGCCAGGCGAACGCTTGCTGGGAATGACCGTCTGAAGTGGCTGCAGACTTTTCTGGCCTGGATGAGAAGCTCTGGCAGCCCTGGGTACTTGGTTAGGAAACGCTGTACCACCACATTTAGGACGTGTGCTAGGCATGGTACATGCGTCAATTTACCCTTGCGTAGGGCGGAGAGAAGGTTGCTGCCATTATCGCAGACGATCATTCCCAGCTCAAGCTGGCGTGGTGTAAACCATCTCTGCACCTGCCCCTGCAGAGCTGACAACATTTTTGACCCAGTGTGGCTCCTGTCCCCTAAACAAACCAGCTCAAGCACAGTATGGCATCTTTTTGCTTGAGCCATTGTGTAGACCCTGTCAGGCGTCGGTTTAACTGCCACTTCGCCAGAGACAGAGAAGGAGGAGGAAGAGGTGGTGGTGGTGGAGCAGACAGACCTCATACAAGCAGCTTTCTGGAGGCGTGGTGATGAACAAGCTCCAGCACAGAACCCCGTCTTGGATCCCTCCCAGCTGCAATCAGAGTTACCCAGTGTGCCGTGAAGGGAATGTAATGACCCTGTAAATTCTTGCTGGACCACGTGTCTAAAGTGACATGCACCTTGCTGTTGATTGCCTTTCCCAATGACTGGATAACATTGTCTTCCACGTGCTGGTATAGTGCTGGAATGGTCTTGCGTGAAAAGTAATGGCGTTTTGGAACCTGCCACTGTGGTACAGCTCATTCAGCAAATTCACGGAAGGGAGCAGAGTCCACCAGCTGGAAAGGCAGCAGCTGCAATGCGAGTAATTTTGCTAAGCTGGCATTTAGACGCTGTGCTTGGGGATGGTTGGGACTATATTTTTTCTTTCGCTGCAGCAGCTGCGGCAACGTAATCTGACTGCGTAAATCTTCAGCTACTGGGATGATGTCACATTGTGAGGAAGGACCTGCTGGTACATCCATTACTGTAGCATCATCCCTGTCGGTGGAGGTTGTAGGCAATTGCATGGCAGGACATACAGTGTGGATAGAGACAGATGAGGAGGAGGACGACCTACGCAAAGTTTTCCCCCAATGGAATGTGTGGCACTTGTTCATATGTCGCTTCAAGCACGTGGTACCCAAGTGTCCGGGGTTTATCCCACGCTTCAGCCTCCTCTGACATATATTACAAATAGCAATGCTGGGGTCTGCTGCACAGTTCTTAAAGAACTCCCAGACAGCAGATTTCCTGCATGTGTTCTTTGAGACAACAGCGCTCTGCACCGGAGCAGCTCTGACATGTGATGCCTTGGACTGGCTAGTGCTACGGTTGGTCACAGAGGATGTTGTGCCTCGTGTTTGCTGTGCCTCCTCCTCCTCCCCCTCCTCCTCACTTGATTCCTCAGTTCGATCTGGCACCCAGGTGGAGTCAGTGACCTTATCATCATCAATGTCATCTTCACCCCCTATCTCCTCGTCACTGGAGCCAACTTGGCAGTATGCTGCAGCTGCTGGGGCAACATGAGTGCCAGTTATTTGTGTGTCATCACTGGCACCCCCTTCCTCTAGGTTGATTATACTCCCTTGCTCAACCTCAGAGATTGAATTAGAGCACTGTACTTGCTGCGCATCCTCAAGCAGCATGTCACTCTCATTGTAGTCAAACAATTCAGCTGACTCCTCCGTGTGTGATAGCGAGGCTAAGGCAGGAGTAGCTGTGGACATGGAGGCTGCATTAGATGCTTTGGCAGCTGAGGTGGACTGTAAAGCACTAGAAGCCTGGCTGGCAGAGGACTCGGAGGATGAGGATGGCCTGGTTAGCCAATCCACCAAGTCCTCTGTATGTTGCTGCTGCTTAAGACGGCCAGCACCAGTTAGAAAGGGCAAGCGTGCCCCTGCAGAGGATGCACCACGTCCACCATGACCAGAGGCACAGCCTCCCGACACAGGGGCTGCTTGCCCTCTTATCTGTGTCTGGGAGCGTCTGCCTGTCCTTTTTGTTCTTTCAGACAGGGTGAGTGATATATAGATTAATATATACAGAACTCTGATTCAACTCTGGTATAAAGATTTAAAGAACTCTGGTATAACTCAGTGAGACACCCTGATAGCTGGCAGCCAGTGACAAGAGACAGATCACCTTAATTCACAAATATTTTAAATAAATTAGTGAGCCCCAAAATACAGCATGGTACTTTTTGTATGACGAGACACAGATCACCTTAATTCACAAGTGAGCCCCAAAATACAGCGTGGTACATTTTGTATGACGAGACACAGATCACCTTAATTCACAAGTGTTTTAAAGAAATTAGTGAGCCCCAAAAAGATTTGCTGGCACAGTGACAAGACCCAGAAAATCACCTCAATTCACAAATGTTTTAAATAAAGTTGTAAACCCCAAAAAAACTTGCTGGTACAGTGACAAGACCCACATCACCTAGATTCAATGATATTTGGTATAAATGAGACCCAAAAAGACTTGCTGGCACAGTGACAAGACCCAGAAAATCACCTCAATTCACAAATGTTTTAAATAAAGTTGTAAACCCCAACAAAAACTTGCTGGCACAGTGACAAGACACACATCACCTAAATTCCCTGATATTTGGTATAAATGAGACCCAAAAAGACTTGCTGGCACAGTGTGACAAGACCCAGAAAATCACCTCAATACACAAATGTTTTAAATAAAGTTGTAAACCCCAAAAAAACTTGCTGGCACAGTGACAAGACACACATCACCTAAATTCCCTGATAGTTGGTCTAAATGAGACCCCCCCCAGTAGCGTGGCAGACCGGCAGTAACAACACACACAACTATCTTCTTTAAAATCTCCTCTGAAATGCGTGCAGAATCGGCGCATTGAAACCTTATATAGTGTGCTGCGGGACTTAGCTCTGTGAGCCCATGATTGGGCAAAATTTGCCCAATCAGGACTCTGAGCGGTGATTGGCATAGTGTTCAACCAGTCTTGCACCAGACCTGTGGTCAGGTGCAAGGCTGTAGCCAATTAGGAGCTTCAGGCAGTGAGAAAATGCATTGTGGTCCATTGTGGTCGAACATGCGGCGAACACCCGGAAATGTTTGGGGTTCGTGATCCGCCCAAACAGGCTAAATTCGGGTCGAACCCCGAACCGTCCGAACCCGAACAGCTCATCCCTAATTCTCAACACCAGTTCATGGAGTTGCCCTCGACGGTTAGGAACGGGTATTAACAGGGTCTGTTATAATAAATCCCTACAATAACTGCATGATTGCAGGAGTAAACCTCATGGGAAGGCCGAATCCAATCACTGGTTTTAACTAGTTAATACGGTCAAAGAAATTAAATTGGTAGGAAAAAAAATAAATAATATAAATATATATATATATATATATCTCTACAGGGCGATATCCTATTCAGTCCCCTATTAGGAAAGCAAGCCCACAAAAGGGGGATGATATACTTAATGGCTCACAAGAATTGAAAGGCTTAATAATCTATGTGTCACTGTCTTGATAAAATGCATTAAAATTAAAATAAATGCCAAGCTGCATCTAAGGGAAAGCATGGAATAAATCAGAAATGAGGAAGATTACCCGTTTCCATTAACCATGATCCTAAAGTCCAAAGTCACAAAGATGAAGTGTTAACCTAAATATTCACATGTTGTGTATGTCAATTCTTATGAAGTTTATCTCATTTTAGACAGATAAGATGAGTAAAGTGACAATTGGTCACTCGCATGGAGACGTGTCCTAAAGGCTCAGATGTCAGCAGCAGCCATGCTGGAAGTGACGGAAAGTCATGGGAGCACCCTGTCATAAAGGATACCCAAAGAAACGGAAGGATGACGACAAGTGCATTATTGGTTGTTTGAAAATCAACCTCCATAGATGAAAAGATCAACAAGCCACAAGATGTTTCGCTTGAATGGTCCTTACCCGGGGAAAACACTGCTTGATTCAAATCCACTTTCATCAACTGGAGTTCATTGATTCACCCTCAGATTACCCCGTTCATAAAAGAAATGTGGGAACCGCAAAAGGGGGATGGTCGTGAGAACCAATCATGTATTTACCAATTTTTTTTCCTGCACCAATTACCAGATGGAGGCAAAGCCTGACACTTGTTGAAGATTAAGGTTACCACACAGATGTAAAATTTCCTATCCAAATGGTCCATGTCAATTCCTAATTATGGATCTAGATGAGTAGATATTGATAAGGGGGATTGACTCTGCTCTTTCCTTCATCCCCCACATCAAGTCTCTTTCCTCCTCCTGCCGATACCAACTGCGTAATATTTCCAGAATTCGGCCATTTCTTGCCGCTGTCACCACAAAACAACTCATACACGCCCTGGTAATCTCCCGACTCGACTATTGCAATAATCTCTTATCTGCCCTCCCTCTGTCCCGCCTCTCCCCCCTTCAATCCATCCTCAACGCCTGCGCCAGGCTAATTCACCTCACCCGCAGCTCTGTCTCTGCCGCTCCCCTCTGCGAGTCCCTTCACTGGCTCCCCATCCACTGCAGAATTAAGTTCAAAATCCTTATCCTTACCTACAAAACCCTCACTAACTCAGCTCCCCACTACCTGTCCTCACTAATCCCCAAATACACCCCAGCCCGCTCCCTAAGGTCAAACAGTGACCTGCGCCTAGCTTCTCCCCGCATCACCTCTTCCCATGATAGACTGCAGGATTTCTCACGTGCAGCCCCCACTCTCTGGAACGCTCTCCCTCGTACTGTCAGACTTTCCCCTAACTTCTCTTCTTTCAAACGCTCCCTGAAAACATTCCTATTTAGGGAAGCCTACCACCCAACTCACTGACACAACCATCAATCACTCTCACCTTACAGTCCTCTCCTCCTGTTTCCAACCCCAACCCTCCCAGATTGTGAGTTCCTACGGGAATAGGGCCCTCATCTCCTCCTGTACTGTTTGTCAAATGTTGTTCAATGTATTGTAACCCTGTCTATACTGTGCTTATTGTACAGCGCTGCGGAATATGCTGGCGCTTTAGAAATAAAGAATAATAATATAATATTATATATAATATAATATTATAATATAATAATAATAATAATGTCAGACCTTTTCAGATATGAAATTTCTATATTTCGCAGGACTATTTAAATTTGGGCCAGGAATTGCTTCACACAGACAACTCGTCTGCGTGGTTAATATATAACAAGAATATGCGTTCTAAAGACAATGGATCATTATTGTTACACATACAAGGGAAGACATTTCCATTGATCAAAGAAGGTCTAATGGACTCTGGTTGTAAAAATAAACAAGCAGATGTTAGATCAAATTGTTTAAAAGTAAGGGAATACAATGACAACTGATCTTACCCTAGGATAGGTATCTCAGTATTGTGTTTATTTTTTCAGATCGAAACTCTGAAAGCCACGTAAACATTGAACAATGGGTTGCCCAATAAAAAAAAACCCAGAGAAGGTTAAATGGCTTGGATAAACCAGCTTGTAATGCTATGCTATTCGACGATATGATCTAACACTATATGGTATTTGAATATTTAATTTATGTGGTCAGTTAGAATAGATAATCTTGGCGCTTTATAAAAAAACAGAGGCCATACCACATTCTTACAAATGTTACAGATTATTACAAATGTCTGGTGTACTAACATGCATAAAACAGATTAAGTCTGGTAATTGTGAATGTTAAAGACGATATCACGAATGAATGAATTAATGTATGTCTGCAGAATCCTCTCATATACACATACCTGTGGATTTAAGTAAAGGGGGTATGAAATGCACACACGCCGTGGCGAAGTATGCCGGCGATGCCACAATAGAAATAAATTTTGATTTGTTAATAAAATCTATGGAGTCCCGGGGTATAGGAATAAAACGACCTCAAACCAGTAAAAGATTGGCCAAATACATAAATTAATTCCTGCAGAAGGTTGATGGTTGATCTGAGAGCGCCATCTGCTGGCCAGGTAATATAACACCTGGACAGACCCCTGGAGTTGATGAATATATATATCCTCCAATCAAATGAGGCCACATAGTGATGGGCTAGATCTAAAACTGGGCGGAAGACCACTATATAGGGGGGGACACTCCAGAGGGATCAACACACTGAGAAAAGCTTGAGGAGAGACCTGAGGGACACTTGGAGGGGAGAAAGGGCAAATATCATCTGCCCCCCAATAAGACGTGACCACACCCTAATCTTCCACCACTCTATCTTCACTAACCGGATGGTAAAGTATGCCTGAATAACTTGATATCTATTTTCTAATTGCATAGTCCTTACTTTAGATGTCCATCACAAATTAAAGGAGTTTAAATGAATTATTTTGCTGTTGAAGCCTAATCAGTAGACTAGTAATCCGCCTTTCCACTGCAGAGGAGTGCTAAGGAAGAGACTATTTCCGGCTAAATACTTGAGCCATAATTTAGTGAAATTATTTATATTCCAAGAATACTGGTTGTGGACATCTAAAGATCAATTGTATACTCATAGTGAGATACGCTGGAACCGTGAAATAGTTTTTATATGTCAAGTGCCGTCAGCCCCATTCGTAAAACTAGCATAACTCCTTCCATATCCATCTTGCAGCCCTTTCGATTGAATGCATGTAAGTCAATAAGAAGCTTTGGGTTAACGTATATTGAATGAAGTGCTGTGATTGATCTGTGGAAGAGATAGTCTACCAATCGAGTGTGTTATGTATATCCCTGAAGGAAGTTGCATTTAGTGAATAGGCCCCCACAATAATAAATTGTGCTGCAGGTGATGCCCAGTAACTGAGTGTTTATTTATCCAGGTGGAGGATTGGTTTATAATGGGAAAGGTTTAAGTGAATAGAATAGAGCTTGGTGTTTAAGAACTGAGGCGTGTATATCTGTGGTGCGGTCTATAAACCTAAAATATTTGTCCATTAGATTATTGCGTGTCGCAGTATCGCTACTAATCACGATCTATAATTACTTGTGAAATTGTATTTTACTAATCCGTTGATAACATATGATTGTATGAAACTTGACGTGTGAATAAATTTTGGTTTGAATTGTTTTACCGTTACGCAGTCTCATATCATCTTTATTGATTTTATTGTGTTTAAAAATATCTAGATAGCATCAAAAGAACTCGGGATAATTAATATATCCCTGACCTATTAAAGAAGTCAATAATCTCTAACATTATCTACCCCCCAAATTAAGTGCACCAGCTTATCTACCCCAAATAAAGTGCCCCCCTTATCTACCCCTGGATAAAGTGCCCCCTTATCTACCCCCTGGATAAAGTGCCCTTCTTTTCTACCCCCAAATAAAATGCCCCCTTATCTACCCTGCAAATAAAGTGCCCCTCCTTATCTACCCCCTAAAAAGAGCTTCCCCCTATTTATCCCCATGAAATAAAATAATTTGCCCCTCCAAAAAAAATTTTGCCCCACCCTAAATAAAAAACAAAATTTGCCCCCAAACGCAGCACCAAGTCGCCGAACGCAACCGTCGATCCACCAAATGCACCCACAAGTCCGGAAGCAGCCAATGACTCGCTCGAACAGACTGCCGAATGCCGCCAGAAAAAGTTGACCAGCCGCCGAACAGGTAAAAAAAATACAAAAAAAACAACTTTTAAGCTGCGGTCACACAAGCATTTTTCCGAGCGGAAGGAATGTCCATGAGAGTGTACGTTCCTTCATCTCTGACGCCCGTCTGGCTGCCTCACTGAGCGCCATAAGAGGATCGCGCTTTGTAGCCCCGTGTGCGCCTGTTGCAGCTTTTTAAAGGGGTGATACATTCATACACACCGCACATTACTGTGAGTTTTATTGCTGTGGTGTATGATATACTCATACATGTCACGTTTTTGGGGGGGGCAGCAATTCATCCATCGCTCCGGGCAGCACAATGGCTTGGGCCGGCCCTGCCCCCACTGACCACCAGGCTAAGGTAAGGCGACACATTTTAAAAAAAAAAAAAATCCGAGGACATTTTTAAATGTCCACGGGAACATAAAATAAAACTTTGTTTTTCTTTCTAATACTCACCTGATTCCTGGATCCACCAACAAGCGCAGCCTCCTGTCTCCCACGCTGTTAGAAGCTGCATACACTGGCGCGCTGTGTGCAGCTTCTGAGAAGATATGCTATTAGTGTAGAGGGAGCGATGCAAAATGCGCAGCCGGCTTATCCGCTACACTAATAGCGTATCCTCTCAAAAGCTGCACACAGCGCGCTGGTTAAAGCTAGCGTCCGACTCTAGAGGTGCTGCCCGGCAGTGTAAGGATTCATATGCTGCATTAATTATTCTTCTTACAAATTTGGTTACTTAACCCGTTTGCGTTTGGATTGTAATATTGTGACATCCAGGGCCCCGGATGGCGATGGCGGGGGCCGGACGCATGGTGCCACCAGCTGGCCGAATACCAGGAGCTCCGGCGGCACCCAGGGCAGCTGTGAGTGATCGGGGGCAGGGCGCGGCGTGATGACATGGAGCCGCCGGGACCTTTAAACCAGGAGAGCACGCTGTACACCTTGCCTTGCCGTGAAGTTTCATTCCCGCATCGCTAGCTTACCGAATCAGTTTGTATACTTGTTACTGACCCTGCTTGTTCTGAGGACCCGATCTGTTGCTGACTTTGCCTGCCATTTGATTATTCTCTCTGTGTGCTACCTTCCTTTTCTGTTTGCCTCCTGTTGCTACTGGTGTGCGCCGATTCTCACCATATACAGTAGTGCAGTACAAGTGCCTAAACGTTGCTGACCCGGTTTTGTTAGAACAGCTACTCTCGCTCTGTACCCCTGTCTGGTATATTCCGCTGCTTGTTACTGCTGGTGCGCTTCCATCCTGCCATACACTATAGCGCAGCACAAACTTATATTGATCTCAGTCTGTGGTGTATATTGTTGGTGCTGTCTCCATGGCCTTTGCGGCTGCTAGAGGTTAGGTTTAGTGGTCCCGACATCCTAAGGATCAGAGTGTTGGAGGTCTGTTACCAGGGATCCTACCAGGTCTGTCCTGGGGAATCGTTACAAATATGCGGTGAACACCGCAGCAAACTGTTACGTTGACGAATGGTTTTGTGACCAAGTGTTTACTAAGTGAAAGCACTTTAACTATACACAGACAGATATAGTGTATGGAGATGCGCATATAACTTGGTTTAACAGAATCGTGATTAATAGTACTTTCTGAGTCTGCACAAAAGAGAGGAGTCGTATATGCAGGATTAGTTAACTGGAATGACTCCCATATACTCAGACTTGATACCAAGGAATAAATGAGCAATGAATTCAGCAACCTGCAGGTCTACAATCAGAGAAAATGCTTTTAGATCTGTACAAAGACTTGGCCCTTAACAGGTAGCTTGAGAGGTTAGTGAGTTTAGCAACCTGTAGGGCAGACCCACAATCGGAGGCCTTGCAATAAGATCTGTACCTAGAATGGGCACTCGAGAGACAACTTGAGCGGTTGATTAATTTTGCAACCTGACGGGCAGACCCCCAAACAGAAATCATGCGGTAAAACATATGCATACACTCTGTGATCACAGCATACAACATATACACACAAGGGAATTAGCGTAAGAGTCGTCAGAAGGCAGTCTGGGTCAAATAACATAAGCAAGGTCCTTGTACTAGCAAAAGTCGGCGATAAGGCAAAAGTCTCACTGAAACAGAACACTGAAATCAACTGGCGATGCGGGAAAATAACTCCACGTCAGGGCGATGAGCAGATCCTCGTGCCCTGCATTTAAGGCCGGCGGCTCCACGTCACCACACCAAGCCCCGCCCCCTCAGACGCCTATCGGCCATCTCTAACTCCTGGCACCCGCCCAGCCAGTGATGCCGCCGGGTGCCCAGACCCCCCAGTCAGCACCTCAGGGGCCGAAACGTTAATGCTCACGCAAGTGAGCGTTAATGTTTGCGTTAACATCGTAATTTTTCCCAAACATTTTCCATGGCTTCAAATTGTGTTTAAACATGAGCAAATCTGTTCAGGACCCGATCAAGGATTTCTCTCCGCTGTGTACTGGGACTCTGTGCCACCGGATCCGCTCCCTGTTTGTCCGATCTCCACACTGTGTACAATGGTCTACCGCCTGCACTCCCAATGGATCATCGCGGTCTCCTAACTCGGGGTCCAGCCGGAAACAGATTATTACTCAGACCTCTCAGTGGTGCGTAGGTAGGTCTCTGCAAGGTCACCGTCCCGATCTCCAGCACCAGCGAGGCAGCGCCTGCACTCCGGCCTGGTCACAATTCCTGGCAGTTTCATGTGCGTCCTCCACCTTTCGCCGCTCGGCTCACTCTGCCTCTCCTCTGCACGAGTCTGCTGATGTCTTTCCTCTTCCTCCCACCCACTTCCTGTACTCACACAAAGCATGATGGAAATTGTAGTTCCGTTTATGTCCAGCATAGTCCATTATACCTCTGTCTCCCCCTGATGGCCATAATAAGTAAATGCAGCAAACACAATCTTTAAGCAGCGCTACACTCTCCCCACCTTGAACTCTTGGGTCTCTCCAAGGAAGTGTAACAGTTACATGACATTTCAGCATTTACATTAAGCAATATATTCAGGCTCAGTAGCAAACATATAATGGGTCAGATATACATCCTCCAGTTGGCTCATGCTCCTGACTACCTCAGCTAGCATAGCAGACACTTCAGGCAACCTTCGCACTGTGGTAACAGCCTCTTCAGTGCTATGTCCTGGTGAATCGTAGGTGAGTCTCTGAGGATGTCGGATAGAACGTTTAGACTCTGATTCAATCATCTCCTCTACGGGTGGAAGTGCCACATTTCCGGGCTCAATTCTTTCGTCCACAACTGGAGCAGACACCTCTTCTGAATATGAGCCTTCCAGTGAAGGCATAGAACTATAATCTATGGACACATCTTCTGGGACTACAGGAACTTCCGAAGTCTCGGGAACTTCCAATCTGAATTCAGGAGCCTCAGGTTACTTTCCCACCATTCAGAAACTGGAATGACCTCTTCAGGCTCAGGCGAGCGCACCCAGTCCAGACAAAAACTTCCTTCCTCACTGTTCCCTTCACTTTCTTCAACAACCCGTGTCTGCTGAGACCGAGTAACGGGAATTGAGCGTGGAACAGGCGGGTTCGGCAAAGAAAGTTCGTCTCCAACTGGTATTCTTACAGCTTCTCTCAAAGGCAACAGATGATTTTGGTGCCAGTTTTTTAGAGGCCCGGCCTTTCCATCCAGTCGGATTTGGTAAACTGGCAGACCCCGCAGTTGCTTGCAGACAATGTAAACTTGAGAACTCCATCTATCCGCCAGCTTATGCCTTGCAGAAACACCCAAGTTCTTCAACAAAACCCTATCACCGGGTTGTAGATCCTGTATACGAACTCTCAACTCAAGTCATAGTTTCACTTATTCCTCTGTTCTCTGCTCCCTGAAGTCAAACGGGCCTGTTCAAACGCAGAAGCCAAATTTTTCCGAAGTCTATCCACATAATTTTTATGAGTGGCCACAGAGTTCTGATCAAGAGATAGCCCAAATGCCAAATCAACAGGCAGTCGAGCTTCTCTTCCAAACATGAGACGGTAAGGTGAGTATCCAGTAGCGTCACTCTCCGTACTGTTTTACGCATACACCAACGTAGCTATGTGACAACTCCAATTCTGCTTCTCTCTGTTTGACAGTGTCCCCAACCTATTTAACAGCGTGCGATTAAATCTTTCTAGTTGGGCATCACCTTGAGGGTGATATGGAGTAGTTTGAGTCTTCTGAATTCCTAACAGTTCCAGCAGTTGCCCAACAAGCCGGCTCTCAAAGTCTCTGCCCTGATGCGAGTGGATTCTCCTAGGTAGGCCATAATGAACAAAAAACTTCTCCATCAAAACCTTTGCCACTGTAGGAGCACGTTGATCTTTAGTAGAGAACGCTTGGGCATAACGGGTGAAATGATCAGTCACTTTAATTATTGGAGATTTTAATTACCCGGACATAAATTGGGATAGTGGGACTAGTAATTCAGCAAAGGGAATCCGGTTCCTGAACATTTTAAATGATACCTTCATGTCACAACTGGTAGAAACACCAACTAGAGAGGATAACTGTCTGGACCTGGTTATAACAAATAATGTGGATCTTTTCTCAAATATTAATGTAAAAGAACAGTTGGGAAATAGCGGTGACTTTTGAAATAAACTCAAAAAAACACATTCATAAGGGGCATGCTAAAATATATAATTTTAAAAAGGCCAACTTTATTAAAATAAAGGAAGCTCTCAATGTCATTGACTGGCAGAAACTCTTTCACGGGAAAAACACTGAGGATAAGTGGAATATCTTTAAACTAACACTAGAAAAGTACACGTCACAATATATTCCACTGGTTAATAAATATAAAAGAAACAGACTGAAACCAATGTGGCTTAGTAGGAAGGTAACTAAGGAAATGAAAAATAAAAAGAAGGCATTTAAAGCTTTTAAATTTGATAAATCTGAGGCATCCTATAAAGCATATAGGGCAGCCAATAAAGCATGTAAAAATGCGATTAGATGGGCTAAACTAGAAAATGAAAAAGAAATAGCCAGAGAGAGCAAGACCAACCCTAAAAGATTCTTTAGGTACATAAATTCTAAAACACCCAAGAGTGAAAATGTAGGTTCACTAAAATCTGAGTCAGGGTTATTGTTAACTGAAGATCAGGATAAAGCAGAAATTTTAAATGATTATTTTTCTTCAGTATTTATCAAAGAGAAACCTATAACAGGAGACATGAAATTCATTAATAAAAACTTACTAATACAAAGTGACTGGTTGACTCAGGACAAGGTTTTACACAAATTAAACAATGTGAATGTTAATAAAGCCCCAGGGCCAGGTGGAATTCACCCGCGAGTACTAAGAGAGCTATGTGTTGAAATATGTAAACCTCTGTTCTTAATCTTTCAAGATTCTTTTCTTTCAGGAATAGTACCAGAGGATTGGAGAAAAGCTGACGTGATCCCTATATTTAAGAAAGGTTTAAAATTTGTGCCTGGGAATTATAGACCTGTGAGCTTAACATCTGTGGCTGGGAAAGTATTTGAGGGGTTACTAAGGGATAATATTCAGGAATTTATTGGGAGGTATAATGTAATTGGCAAAAATCAGCATGGTTTCATGAAACACAGATCATGTCAGACTAACCTAATTACGTTCTATGAGGAAGTAAGTAGAAGTATAGATCAGGGGGTCGCAGTGGATGTGATTTACTTAGATTTTGCCAAAGCTTTCGACACAGTTCCACACAAAAGGTTACTACTTAAATTAAGAAAAAATGGTCTAGATGAAAATACTTGTTCTTGGATAGAAAACTGGCTAAAAGATAGGGTACAGAGAGTGGTCATAAATGGTACATTTTCAAGATGGACACCAGTGGTAAGTGGTGTCCCTCAGGGGTCTGTTATAGGACCAATTCTAATCAATTTATTTATAAATGACCTTGAGATAGGCATTGAAAGTCATGTATCAGTGTTTGCAGATGACACAAAGCTAGGAAAAGTAATACAATGTGAGCAGGATGTTACTTCGCTGCAGAGGGATTTAGATAGATTGGGGGACTGGGCACTTAAATGGCAGATGAGATTTAATCTAGATAAATGTAAAGTTATGCACTTTGGAGTGAAGAACACACAAGCAATTTATACCCTAAATGGTACGGAGTTAGGGAAATCCAAGCAGGAGAAGGATTTGGGAATAATCATAGACTTCAAACTAAGTAACAATGTGCAATGTCAAACAGCAGCCGCCAAGGCCAGCAAAGTACTGGCATGCATTAAAAGGGAGTTCACTCACGGGATGAAAACATAATTTTGCCTCTGTATAAATCAATGGTCAGGCCGCACCTTGAATATGCCGTGCAATTTTGGGCACCTGTCTTAAAAAAAGATATTATATCGTTAGAAAAAGTGCAGAGACGGGCAACTAAATTAATAAGGGGGATGGAAGGGTTAAGTTATGAGGAAAGACTAACAAGCTTAAACCTGTTTAGTTTAGAGAAAAGGCGCCTTAGAGGGGATCTGATAACCTTATATAAATATATACGGGGCCATTATCAACCATTGTCTGATAACCTATTCATTAACAGGACTATACATAGGACAAGGGTCATCCATTTAGACTGGAAGAAAGAAAATTTAGCTTAAAGCATAGGAAGGGTTATTTTACGGTGAGAACAATAAAGCTGTGGAATTCTCTGCCTGTTGAGGTGGTTGGGTCAGAGTCTGTACAGACTTTTAAAAAACGACTGGATGACTTCCTGCAGACACAGAATATTAAGGGTTATAATATTTAATATGTGGGTAAAAGCTTCTTGATCCAAGGAGAAATCTGACTGCCATTCTGGGGTCAAGAAGGAATTTTTTCCCAGTATGTTGCATATTGGCAAGCATTCAGACTGGGTTTTTTGCCTTCTTTTGGATCAACAGCAGTAGGTTATGTGGGAGAGGCTGAACCCGATGGACGCATGTCTTTTTTCAGCCTATATAACTATGTAACTATAATATGTAACTACTAGAATATTTCCCTGCCCACTAGCATCCGGCTCTAAGCACAGGAAATCAATGCACACCAAATCCATAGGTCTTTGACTTTGCAGGTGGCTCATTGGAGCAGTTCGAGTTGGTAGGGTCTTTCTCTGGATACACCTCAGACACGAATGGCAGTAACTTTCAACTTCAGATCTCATACAGGGCCAATAAAATCTGTCTCGCACCAGCTTAAAAGTTCTCTCTGCACCCAAATGTCCATGGTCATCGTGTAATGATCTCAGCACACCCTCTCTGTGTTTGGTGGGAAGGAACAACTGTTGTGTCTCTTCAGCATTGTTCGAGGGGCCCCTTTGGTAGACCACCCCAACCAACATCTTCAGCCGTTCCCATTCTTTGTATACCAATCGGGCTCCTTCTGGGGAATTTGTCAGTAGAATTTCCCTTTGGTTCGTGTTTATAGCCTTCACTGTTAACGCAATCAGAGGATCTCCAGCCTGATCGGCTCCCAGGTCCTGTTTTGAAAAAGTAGGCAAACTTTCATCCCTCAGCTGTGTAGGATTACAATAAAACTCTGGAACAGCCGCAGCCATAACTCCTATAGTTTCTGCTTCAACTACTCCCTTGACACAGTGCTCTGCCCCTTGACATAAGGCTTGCACCCCATCTGGAGTCAGCTGAGTCCATTCTGTAGTGTAGGGTCTTCTTGACAAAGCTCGGTTATTCACTCCAGGGCGATACTTAAGGCTGAATCGAAACCCTGACAGAGCGGCCAACCACCGATGTCCCGTTGCATCCAGTATCGCAGTAGTAAGGACGTACGTAAGAGTCTTGTCAGTTGTCAGTCTTTATCACAAATTCAGCTCCATACAGATAATCTTTCAGCTTGTCTACTACCGCCCACTTCAAGGCTAGGATCTTTAATTTGTGGGTAGGATAGTTCTTCTTTGAAGGCGTAAGGCTTCGGCTCACATACGCTACAGGCCTCAACAATCCATCATATTCTTGGTATAGGACTCCCCCTAGACCTTCTCTGCTGGCATCCACATGCATTTCGTACGGCTTATGAGGATCAGCGTAAGCCAGGATGGGAGCTCGAGTTAGACTCTCTTTCAACTTCATGAAGGCACTTTCACATTGATTAGTCCATTCTTCTTGGATGGATTCTCGAGCCCTCCTTGGCCCTTGAGCCAACGAACTTCGATCAGAGGCCTTGGAGCCTTCTTCCACGTCTTCCTTCTGTAGGAGCTTATTTAAGGGTTGAGCTATCTTGGCAAATCCTCCTACGAATCTTCGGTAATATGAGCAGAACCCCAGGAAAGATCTAAGTTCAGTAACATTTCGGGGTCTAGCTACGAGGGAAGCTACGGCTTCCAACGTTCGAGGATCCGTCGAAACACCTTCTGCCGAAACAACATGTCCCAGGTACGTAACGGAAGGTAGACAAAATTGACACTTCTCTAGGGACAGTTTCAACCCCTCTTCGTGGAGCCGCTTCAAGACCTTTTCCAACCGCTGCTCATGTACTTCCAGCGTCTTCCCGAACACAATAATATCATCTAGATACACTAACACTTCGATCAGGTTCACATCCCCGACTGTCTTCTCCATTAACCGTTGGAACGTAGCGGGAGCCCCTGTAATGCCTTGAGGCATTCTGTTGAACTCAAAGAACCCCAGTGGGCAGATGAACGCAGTCTTCTCTTTGTCCTCAGGATGCATTGGTATCTGATGATACCCACTTCGCAGTTCTAGTACACTAAACCATTTTGCTCCAGACAAACACTGTAGGGCATCTTCTATCCGAGCAGTGGCATATTGATCCAGAATGGTTCTCTGATTTAGCGTGCGATAGTCTATACATAAACAGATAGAACCATTCTTCTTTCGAACCATCACTATTGGAGAAGCGTACGGACTCCTGGACTCTTGAATCACCTTAGTCCTCTGTAGTTCATTTAGCTGTTCTCGTAGATCATCCAAGTCTCCCAGCGGAACTCATCTTGACCTTTCTCAAAACAGCTTATCTTCTTGTAGTCGAATGCGATGTTCAGTACTCTTAGCTAAACCCACGTCGAACTCCTCCTTCGAGAACAAGTCCTTCCATTTTAGGATCTGGGACTGAAGTCGTTTCTTCCACTCAGGCGAGATGGGAGCGTCTTTAGGATAGAACCATTCAGCTGGAATCTCTTTATTCACTCCCCCTAAATCAGTAGGGGAGAGAGGTGTAGCGGACGCTACTTGCCCGATGGGCATTCGTGCTTTCAGGATCACTGGAGAATCAGACACATTACACACACTAACTGAGACTCTTCCTCGTGTCCGTTTCAAAGCTCTTGTGGAGATTATCTCAGGGATTACTTCTACTCCGGCCTCACTCCCATGACTGAGATCAGTTTCCAGTACCACATAGGGACCCGGTTGTGATCCGTTCAACTTGACTGAAGCCCAGAAACTCGCCACTTCTCCTGATTGCAGAACCTTCTCTGTTCCTCTTTATCTCCACAGACGCCCCACTTCGGCAGGTGCCCTCTGTTCTTCAACCATTCGCTGATAGACCGGACATAACATCGGGTGTACTCCTCTGGTAGAACCTTCTTCCATCACTATAGGAGTCAGAAGACGTCTCACCAGATCAGTATTTGTCCCCACTATCATAGAACTTCTGTTGGCCCCTGAAGGCCAAGGACACACAATGGCCAATGCATCACAACCTCCTGACTGTCCGATGACTTCAGATCCAATTTCTAACTTCACCTGTAGATATCCATCATAGGGAAGCTTCTCAGTTCCGATACCCCAGATCTCAAAGTCCTTTAATTTCTGTAGAGGTATATGTTTCAAGTGCTTCTCGTAGAAGTCTCGATAGATCAACGTCACTTGAGCCCCCGAGTCTAACAGAGCTTTAGTGTAGACTCCCTCCACTTAGATTGGAACGATGGGAGAAGGACCTATCAGCTGGTCAGGAAACTTGGTCGTAGCCACAGGAGGTATAGACCCAGTTCGCTGTACCCTAGCCTTCTTCTTGACTCGTGGAGGTTTTGGGTGTGCATTGTTTTCCCATGACATAGGACCGGATACTAAGGGAGTAACTCTTTCAGTCCTGGTAGGCTCAGCAGTTGGCAAGAATCCGGGCCCTCTCGGACTTTCAGTTCTGGCTTGAAGTTTGGAGCGGTTTTCAAACATTGGGCACCTAGTTCGCTCCTTCACTTGGGCCCTCTGGCGTTTCCCGCCTGTGAGGTAGATAGCAGCCCTTCCAAGGCCTTTAGGAACTCTTCCACTCTATTTCCTTCAGGCCTTTGGTTTTTGCACTGTGCTCGGAAATTACCCATTTCCCCACAACTGAAACATCTCTTCTTTGAAGACGGAGGCGCACTTGCTCGTGGTGACTCGGTTGAAGGACCCTGGCCAGACGCCACAGCAACTCCCGTTGTCCGCAGGTCAGTAAGGAACTTCTGCATATCGGTCTGTGTCTCTGCCACCTTCAAAAGTACGCGGCACAGGTCCGTGTGTGCCTGTTCCAGTTCAGCTTGAGCTTCTTGCACCTTCTTAACGGTCTTGTGTATCTCACTATATGCAGGAATGGTTGACTCTTTGGCAGCACTCTCTGTGGATATAGGAACAAACCGATGCTCTTGTCTGTCAACTTCGGATCCATAGGTGTCCAACGAATCATCTTCAGTTTGCAAATATTCGTTATGCCTCACGGGTTGTGCGTAAGCTCTTTCTCCTCTCCTTAAGGATTTTTCTTCCAGCAGAGCCTCTTCCTCTCTAACAGCTCGAATCAGTTCCAGGTATTTCAATTCTCGGTTACCTTCTCTGGTTTTCAGCTGTAACATCACAGGATCTAGAGGTTGAGCGCCCCTCAATATCTGCTGCATTCGGATTTTGTCTATTGTGGCCAGTTCGGCCCCTTTCTTAAGAAGTATCTGGTGCAGAATCTTATCTAGGCGCCTCATATATTCAGTCATTTTCTCACCTTTTCGCTGCTAAGTATGTTCATACTGGTACATGAGCTCAGCAGCCTTTTCTGTTCGCCCACAGACTTCCTGTAATATGTTTAGGTAATCTAAAGCAGTGCAGTTTTGCTTACTCAACTTCAGGTTTCTGACAGCCTCTGACGCAGGTCCCTTTAAGCTCTCCGTAATTCTTTGCTTCTTCTGCGCTTCAGGGACGTCCCACTCATCCAGAGCCTGCATCACCTGTTCTACCCATTCTTCGAAAGTTTCTTCTCCCGCCGGAGTTGGTACGTTTCCTGTAAAATTCCTCATCCGTCGATAACCAAAGTTAGTGTGTGGATGGCTTGTTCTTTGACATTTAGCCAGCAAATCTCCGATAGCCACTATAAATTCAGGCCCGATCATGGCCAGCGGACTGGGCGCGGGAACATTCCCGGGATCGCCACGTGGCGTACTTGGCTGAATCAGTTGAACTTCCACCTCGTCGGTCAGCTTCATGCTCGCGCCCTGAAAACACACTGGAACACCCTTTCTCCACTCAAAAAGAACATATGTGTGAGAAGTATCCGGGTTCACTTTAATGTCCAGAATTAAACCCCGATGATCTGGTGTCAGCGCGGCCACGGCCCAACGAATCTGATCTTCGGCCCAAGTGTCTGCAGGAATGTCCATGACTATGCTTAACTCTATCTGGCTATATTTTGCTCCTCACACCATTTGGCAGCAGTGTCTGGATCCATAATTAACCCTTTAATTGCATTTTTTTTACAGAGACTGGAATCCCAGACGAGCCCCCACGTGTATCGCTCACTCCCGGAGGAGCCGCTGAATTAACCTCGGGTTAGTCTCACCGCACTAGGAAATAAATATACACCAACACTGTTGTGGATTTTATAGATTATATTCTTTACTGATCCCAATAAAGCAGCATATATAATGTAGATACGGTATTTGAACGACAGATTTTCGTAAAGCGGGAAAAACATGCGGCGGCAAAAGAAAAAGATTAACCCCTCAGTTCTGGAGTGTAAATCCCGTGAATGATAGCTCTAAATTGTGTATGTGTATGGCCTCGGGTACCCGGGTACTGTATTCAACTGGCCAGTGAATGAAACAAACAAATCTTCGACTAGTCAAGTTGGGGCCCTGTGGATTTAAACAATACTGCAGCGTGCGTTTCTTATTTTTGGAACTGCGGCCTGGGAGGCCTCTCACCCATCCAATAGGCAATCTGTTCAGGACCCGATCAAGTATTTCTCTCCGCTGTGTACTGGGACTCTGTGCCACCGGATCCGCTCCCTGCTTGTCCGATCTCCACACTGCGTACAATGGTCTACCGCCTGCACTCCCAATGGATCATCGCGGTCTCCTAACTCGGGGTCCAGCCGGAAACAGATTATTACTCAGACCTCTCAGCGGTGCGTAGGTAGGTCTCTGCAAGGTCACCGTCCCGATCTCCAGCACCAGCGAGGCAGCGCCTGCACTCCGGCCTGGTCACGATCCCTGGCAGTTTCACGTGCGTCCTCCACCTTTCGCCGCTCGGCACACTCTGCCTCTCCTCTGCACGAGTCTGCTGATGTCTTTCCTCTTCCTCCCACCCACTTCCTGTACTCACGCGAAGCATGATGGAAATTGTAGTTCCGTTTATGTCCAGCATAGTCCATTATGCCTCTGTCTCCCCCTGGTGGCCATAATAAGTAAATGCAGCAAACACAATCTTTAAGCAGCGCTACACTGTAATAGTAGTCAATTCCTGGGGTGACCGGGTATTCAGTTCGCCCACACGGTACGTTTCTATATATCAGAAGGGTTTCCACATAAAGCACGGAGACTCCTTCGAAGGTATACAGTAATTGCTTCCAAGCTTTTAATCAGGTCCACAACCCCCTCGCTGCGGGGTCCTCCTCAGAATGCCCTCCAAAAAAAGACAAAAGGAAGAATAGCACAGCCAGTTTTTTACAGAGGCAAATACAGGGTCTTTAGATGATAATACACTTACCCTTATCGGAGCCTGACCTGGCTCGAAGGACACTCGCACAGGGTTGTAAAGAATGGTACAGCCCTTAGAAAACCACCTCAATTGAAGTCATCATATGCAGTCTTTAATGTCCATATTCCGTCCAAGACTCAGGCTGGCCTAGAGTAGTCAAAGTCCGGGCAAAAGGTTCAGTAACTGTAAATCCAAATAGATACAAAATTGGGAAGTCCAGAGAAGGGTGGAAGTCCAGAGCCAGGGGTCGGTACACGGGTATTCACTGACGGGAACAGGTCCACACACCAGGAGCTTAATCTGAGATTCAAAGAGCAGAGTGAAACACACACAATGAAAAAATCCAGAAGCATTGGTTCCTGGGAGTAGCTCCTATTTATGGACACTACTCAGGTGGGGATGAGCAACACCTGGTGCTCCTAGGAATCATGGGAAAGTTCAGAGTGGAGCCCAGGAACCTGGATGTAGCAACAAATGAGAAACAAAAAAGGTTTTGCTGGAGCTAGGCTAGTGAATCCTGGGAGATGCTGGCCCTCCAGCGGGCATAAGGAGAGAGGGTCTCACAGGCACCTCACCACCTGTCCGAACTAACAGGATAGAGCATGATGCTCCTCCCTTCTCCTGCAGTGGCAGGCAGAGAATCGGAAGCACTCGGCAGCTCATGTTGCTCCTGAACGCTTCCGATTGTCAAGAGTGTATGTAGGGACTGATAACCCCCCTCTTCTCCCAGTAAATGACAAGGGAGAGCTGGTTAAATAAAATCTCCCTTCTGTTCCTTCAGTGCCCCAGCTCTGGCAGGTATATGTGTAAACATGCTGCACCACCTCTCTCTGCAGCCGCTGAAACTTTGAACAGCATGGGGAGGGGGGGTGCAGCCAGTGGTGTATTTTGGCCTAGGCAGACTAGGCCTAGGCCTAGGGCGGCACTTTCCAGGGGGCGGCAGCCCGCACCGGGTGGCCCCACCCCTGAAATTTTTTTTATTTTTTTTTACTTTTGCAAAGTATTTTAACAGGAAGGATACAGTGAGATTTCACTAATTTTCAAGTATGTCCTGGGTAGGCAAGGCCTAGGCTTTCACTTTCCAGGGGGCAGCAAAAAACCTCACCACTAAATGAGTTACGCACAGAGCACCGAAATGTGGCCAACATTTTGGTGTTCTGTAGTTCCCTGCACTTCGGGGAATAAAATTTCCCCACCCTGCAGTGAATTCACCATTCACTGCAGGGTCCCCAAAGTGCATGGAGTCGGCCGCTGAATTCTGCCACCGCAAACCCGTGGCCTGCTGTTTTCAAAAGAACTACTGAACGAAAATGTCTGGAATTTACATATAAGATCCTATGATTGATAATAAAAAGTTCTGTTACAGAAAAAAGAACAACTGCTATTAAATAAAAGGGGGAAATTTTGCCCCAAAAAATCTGAAAAATGACTGAAAGGTACTAAAAAAAATAATTAATAAAGACTTTTTACTGCAGATTAAAATAATAAATGGTTTATTAGGTATTGCATAAAAACGGGAATATTTTTAACATTGAAACGTATGGGGTTCGCCTGAATAAACCTGCTGATTGAAACCACAGAACATCAGGGCATTTCACTGCCATTTCTCTGCTGTTTGGTGTTCTCTGAATAGATTAACCATTACTTCTCTATAGGGATTTGCACTGCCTTCAAACAGCACCGTACTTGCTGGCAGTTCGCCAAACTTGTGTGTGAGCATATCACAGAGCAGTGGTGTACTTAGGGGAGTGGCAGAGAGCGGGCCACCCCAGGTACCAGTGATTATTGGGGTGTCATTAGGGGGTACTAGGAGGTGCCACTGTCACTGTGTGTCAGCTTTGAGCTGTGTTCTCAAACAATGAGCAGTGGAGCAGTGCGTTTGCATACGGAATAAAATCGAATAGAATAAAAATCCCCCTCTCCTCCCTCCATAGCTCCTCCCCCTGCCCCGCAGCAGCTCTAGGAGAGGGGAGGGGGATGTGATTTTGTGTGCAGAGAGAGAAGATGACAGTAAACGGCAGGTAAGGGGGGGGGGTATCAGCAGAATATGAAGCCCTGTCTGCTTACTGCTGTTTAAAGTGGACATTTCCTTAACCAGCACTGCAGTGATAGAAATTTGTCATTGAGCTGCCTGGCACCTGGTGAGGCTGCGTGTGTGCAGGTCACGCGGTCCAGACAGTCAGGTGGTACTGAGTCTCAGTACCACCTGACTGGCTGAACCACGTGACACGCACGCAGCTGCCCGCCCTTTCGGTAACACGGACTCTCACTCTATTCTGGACTGAACACCCACCGGGAAGGGAATCAAAGCCACGGTGCACCCTCTGGCAGTGGCACCCCACTGCTGACAAGATGGCTCCACGCACAGGCACAGCCGCGATCCTCACGTGGCCTGGAGGGACCTCCTGCTGAGTCCGTACACAGTCCCTGCTGACTCTGCACACAGCCCTACCACGGACGGAGTCCGGTAAATATAGAATAAATAATTGCTGTGTGCTCATATACACTCGGTTTGCTGGGAGTTTTATTGCAGTGGATTCTGATGCACTCATACACACTGCACATTGCATTGCTGGGAGTTTTATTGCTGTGGATTCTGATATGCTGACACACACCACACATTGCATTGCTGGGAGTTTTATTGCAGTGGATTCTGATGCACTCATACACACCACACATTGCATTGCTGGGAGTTTTATTGCTGTGGATTCTGATACGCTGACACACACACCACACATTGCATTGCTGGGAGTTTTATTGCTGTGGATTCTGTGATACACACTGCATATTACTGTGAGTTTTATTGCCCTGGAGCTCTGGGATACGCTCATACTCACTGCACAGTACTGTGAGTTTTAGTGCTGTGCAGTTCTGTGACATGCTCATACACAGTGCACATTTCTGTGGGTTTTATTGCTGTGCAGCTCTGATATGCTCATACACAGTGCCCATTTCTGTGGGATTTATTGCTGTGCAGCTCTGTGATACGCTCAAATGCAGTGCACGTTTCTGTGGGCTTTATTATTCAACCAATTAGAGTGGCTGTGATCCAGTTTACTTGACATGCGTGGCTGTTCTTTGTAAAAATGCTTGAAGTAAACATTTCATAATATTATTTATCTCAATAGATACATTTGAAATTGTATACAAAATATACAAGTAGGCACTTGGTATCCACTTTTTATATAAAGAGAGGAAAAGGCGGAGCTCTAAGAGGAAAAGGTGGAGCTTAAAGAGGAAGGGTGGGGATTAACCAGGAAGAGGTGCGCCCTTGACAGGAAGGGTGCCTCAAATTTAAATTGGGCGGGGGGGGGTGCAAGAGTTTAGTCAGGCCTAGGGCAGCACAAAACCTAAATACACCACTGGGTGCAGCATGTTTACACACATCTGCCAGAGCTGCGGATTGTCAGGCAAGCGGTGTGATCAAAGAAGCTGGCACTGTAAGGCGGTACAGATTGCAGCCTAAGAGCACAAGACCAGGAGAGGGTGCAAAAGAAAATTTGAATCCCTGGTCACTTACCTTGACATGGATCCAAATTTTTAAACTATCTGTCTGGCGCTGTGTCCCTGCTGCGCCTCCTCTAAGATGCAACCGTTGCCCAGCGAGCTGCATTGTATCTGCCAGGTCAGAGATCAGGCTCCCCCCGCGGTGCTGGATATGGAAGCCTGCGCTCGAGGATGTCAGCCCGCACCGGGGGGCACAGCGATCGGCCGGAACCCGGCTGATTGCTGGCCCCAAAGGGAGGACGCGCTCAGCGCGTCCTCCGCAAGGAACGCTACCTGCGGGTGGACGCGCTCAGCGCGTCCTCCGCAGCGAATGGGTTAAAAGAGTGTAAACATTTTTTTTTCACATTTCATCATCCAAACCTTTGTGGCAATATATTCTATAGGGCATTCTTGTTAAAAAAATAATGTGAAATGGGAACCTGTTACTGCATTTTTTTGAGAAAATATACAATTTTAACCAAAAAAACCAAACAAAAATTTAATATTTCCCTTGTGTTTTGGAACGTTTATTTTACGAATAATATGACTTTGTATAAAACACTGACCTTGCTCCCAGCGTGGGAAATGAGAAGGTGAGTAATGGCAGTGGTATTGCGCATTTTATCCGTGACAAATGAGCAATGCCATCGCTTTGGAACTAAAAATAAATAAATAATAAAAAAATATATTTTAGATTTTACATGGTCAGGTTTGGTAATAATGCAAAGGCCAGACTCTGCCCTATCCACGACACCTCACTTGACCTTGTGAGTTGTAAAGATTAGAGACGCAGGGGTCCAAAGTTCCCCGCGGTGCTCTTCGCTGCAGTGCGGCAGTTTAGGTTTTTGATGTAACAATTTGTAACAATGGATTGTACCATCACCCATCACCTCCACACTTGTTGGTGACATGAGAAATGTGATGGTTAGTTAGTGCAGTATCATTTGTTTACTTTATAATTGAAAAATATTACTGTTGGAAAGAAAAAGAAATAATATTTATTATTTTATTTTCGATTACTTAAAACCTGGTCATGTTTGGTATCATTGGAAAGGCCATGCTCTGGCCTTTCCAGTGATACCTAACCTGACCCTATCGCTTCTACGGAGTTGGAGATACAGGGGTCCAAATACAGACATAGTTATCCTTTCTCTGGGCCTATTCTGAGACATGGGCCTAGAGCTGCTGCTCCATTTGCCCCTATGTTAATCCGGCCCTGCATATATATATGCACTCACACACCAAACCACCCCATATGTAACCTAAACACACACACCTAATCACCCCATACACTTAAACACACACACCTAACCAGCCCTGTACATCAAAACACACTCACACCTAACCAGCCCTGTACATCTAAATACACTCACACCTAATCAGCCTGTACATCTAAACACACACACATACCTAACCAGCCCTGTACATCTAAACACACTCACACCTAACCAGCCCTGTATATCTAAACACACACACAGAACTAACCAGCCCTGTACATCTAAACACACACACACACCTAACCAGCCCTGTACATCTAAACACACACACACACCTAACAAGCCCTGTGCATCTAAACACACACACACCTAACCAGCCCTGTACATCTAAACCAGTGTTTCCCAATGGGGGCGGTATCGCCCCCCAGTGCGTGCTGAAGCCTTCCATGGTAGTGGGTCCACAGTCAAATGGGGGGGCGTTAAGGCAGTCAGGGAGGGTGGTGGCGTATTGAGGAATTTAATAATATTTATAAATAATTTCTATGGTTGAAATTTTTCATCTTGCTATCGCATAAAGAAGCATTTAAAAATTAAATTTAGTATTATAATTAATTTAAGTCTTATCCGCGACAAGTCTTTGCAAGTCTTTGCAAGTTGGCAAGTAAAGAGACATAATACACGATTCACACAATCAAGCATGTTACGACAAGAATATCGGAGCTTGTAATGACTTGTTTACAGAGCGAGTGCACCGGCGACATCGCAAACAAGTGAAGGCATACAAATCGTTGCGTGCACGATTTCAAATCTATAAAAAGCAGAGATCTAGGAATAAGACTCATTATTTTTTGTGTGCTCTACCAATAATCCTTATTTGTGAGTGATAAGTGATAGAAGTAGGGCTACAACTAAGAATTATTTTCATAATCGATTAGTTGGCTGATTATTTTTTCAATTAATCGGACACAAATCAATACCATTTTTTCGGATAGTTAAGATAAAAATCACGAACTCAGTGATACAAATATACACTTCAGACTAGAATTTTACACTTAGACAACAGTTTGTGGGATTGCATTCTAAAACAAATTGGATAAAATGTTGGAAAAGAGGTAGAGACTATCACTGTTCATAATATTCTGTTATTCACTCTTTAAGAAATATTGTAATATTTTGCCAATTCTGGACTCAATACTGCAAACTAATAGGCAAATATTGTACTTTTAGGGCCAAATTAAATTCTTCATGCAAATGTTTGCGCCGGTGCAAAAACGCATTAACGCGAGGGGTAAAACCCTTTGCCCCGAATTCCGTATTACATTGTCAGAGCAACAAACGCGCGTAATCGCCTACCGCGGGTGAACCTGAGTGAACCCTGCGTGAGCGTACTGTACTGCGCGCATCCTATACTTAACATTGTGAGTGCAAACGCGAATGTGCGCTGGTATGCGGATGGTATTACAATCTATGCGCAGGATTTAACACATAACCTTTGCGCACATAATTTTAGCAACTCCTAAAAGCTGGTGTTAATGGCAAATTCTATCAACCTGGCCGAACCCAAATACACCAGCCTATAAAAAAAAATGCAGCAAAGTATAGTTACACATTCCACTCATACCAAACCAATAAAATAGAGAAGTTGTGTGTGCATTTATTATTACTGCAGCATACATGCTCAGATTGATTTTGGCAGGCGCAATTTCTTAACGTGAGATAATTGTGGTTCTTAATTCTGAATGGCTGAATCGCGAGAAAAAAACAGTGCACACTGATTTCTGCATGCAGCAGTACTACGCGAGCATTTGTGCGTGTCCGGTTTACGACGGATGAAAAAATGTGCGAGGATTGTAATTCCAGCGGTGATGTGTGCGCGTAAACGTTTAACGATTGGTGCAAAAATTCACACGTTGCGTGTGCGTTTTTGCGTGAAGAATGTAATTTGGCCCTTGGAGTCTAGGTAACATACTACAATGTGCACTCACAGTCACCTTAGTGTTAGCGGCAAATTTTGTACATAACCAGTCATCAGGGAGTTAATTTAAAAAAATGGACCCCTTAGGCTAGGGTCAGACTAGCGCAGTTTTAACGTGCGTTTAGCCGCACGAAATCACGGCCGTACTAGCAGCAAATGACGTCCAATGCCGGGGAACATACGACGAACGGCCGCACGAAAGTTCGTCCGCGCAACGCAAGTGGCCAACGAACGCATTTTTTCGAGAACGTCAAACCGCTACTACTGACGTACAGAGTGCGCTGCGGCCGCATAGCGGCGTGTGTGCGTGATTAGGAGACGTCAGACGCTGCTAATGTCCGGCCAACATAACGTCCAGACTCAAAAAGTGTTTTATTGATGATCCGTACAAAATCACGGACGAAAAGGCGCATCGTATGACCGCTATCGCGTATTCCGGGGGAAAATACGTACGTTCGTTCGACCGAACTTTTTCACGGACGACGTGAAAAATGCGTTCGTCTGACCCTAGCCTAAGGGTGTAAAACTAATTTTGCAGCTCAGCTGTAGATAATTACTAAAAGGGGTTACTTTTTATAGTTATAAAAGTGAAAATATATATTTTTATTTACTTTTTATGACACTTGTCAGACCTAACTGGCAGAGAGAGAATTACAAGGAGAGAAAGGGAATTGGCAAGCCAATGTATTTTAATATTGGCTTGCCATTCATATCACTGAAATCCCAGCATATACAGTACTTTTACTGATAGGAGTTTTTGATTGCTGTCAGCAATCAAACTCCTATCACTTTCAGGCAGTCTGCACATGCTGGGATCACTGAGAATGTGACTGACAGTGCTTGACATTTACTGTGATCCCAGTATGTACAGTGCTGTTACTAATAGGAGTGATTACTGTTAACAATAAGACTCCTATCACTCTCAGTCAACCAATACATACTGGTATCACTGAGACACACACAGTGACTGAAAAACAGTGCTTGGCATTCATATGAACTGGCTGGAAAAGTGAGAGACAAAGACGGCATAGTTTGGGAGGGAGGATGCAAGGAGGAGATATGGGCACAAACTAGGGGGATGTGCAGGGCAGAGAGATGGGCACAGGCTGGGGGAATACAGGGAAGAGAGATGGGCACAGGCTGGGGGGAATACAGGGAAGAAAAATGGGCTCAGGCTGGGGGGAATACAGGGAAGAAAAATGGGCTCAGGCTGGGGGGAATACAGGGAAGAGAGATGGGCACAGGCTGGGGAAACACAGGGAAGAGAGATGGGCACAGGCTGGGGGGATTACAGGGAAGAGAGATGGGCACAGACTGAGAGGATAGAAGTTTTCTTTTTTTATTTCAAACAAGCAAATATAATTTCAAACAAGAAAGTAACAACAGTTATCTGTTCAGTAAGTTTATTAATGAGGGGACTTTACTTTTTTCTACTAGTCAAAAAAAACCAACTTAAATGGATATGACAGTTATAGCCCCTATTCTATTAACGCCCTGTGCAGGGGCATGGAGAGAAAAAGATGGCACCTGCTGTAGGTTTGAGTAAAGTAGGATTGCAGAAATATGTAAATATAAAAAATAAATTAAAATAAATGAAATCCCTGCCTACTGTTATGCATTTCTTTGAGCCTTTGGTAGGAGTTGGGGGGGGGGCTCATTTGCGTAGCAGTTTGCGACTGTTGTTGACATAATTAGAACCCAATGTGACGGAACCGTTCTCTCCCGCCTGTCCTGACTCTTCAGACACCCCTTTGTTGCGGTCAGCCCGGCTACTGGGAGCGCTGTCCTCAGCGACTTGAGCAGCTTGACCCGCCTGCTTCTGTTTCTCTGCCCTGGAGCCGTTAGGAATTTCCAGAAGGCCGCTCTGTGCCTTCTGAGGTTGAGTGTAGTGTAGCGTAGCTGAATAAAACACCAGACGGGCTGTATGCTTTAAAACAGGATTCTCTCTCTCTCTCTCTGAGCTTTAATGAACAAAAACGCCACTACTTATGCTGAGATCCAACAGCCATAATTTGCATAAATGACGCACATCGTCCTACTAAAATGCTAATTACATTATGTCAGGTAGATATTTACAATAAACATTCTTTAGCCTTTAGCTCACACAACATTTACATAATCTATTGTTCTAACACATCAGATTAAGGACAAACACTATCCCAGACTTCTTGAATCAAACATGCAGCCAGATAAGGGGAAAAGCCCTGTTGCATAAATTACACAGCAGTAAAGCTTGTTTACTGGCTATACAAAAACACATTTACCTACAGGAATATAAGTATATTTAAAACTAAAGCTACGCCATTTTACACTAAACTAATTTAAACTAAAACCAAACACTGTAAAATATATTTAAAATCACACGATATAAATGAACATAAAGTCTCTTGGGGTTTGAAGCGTGGAGCGCCACGTCAGCTCCATGACACCCAACATTAACAAATTGTTAAAATTCCACCAGCCTCAACCATCTCATTAATTCTTTTACTACCTATTGTTTTTTATATTCATTTTCAAATTCAGAATAATTTTTTTTAATACATTTGATTGATAGTGTTTTAATTTTTACTTTGAGATAATTACTAATGTGAAATAGTATTTTAATATTAGGTGTAACTATTATGGGGGAGGGGGGCGTTGGAAATTTTTTTCTTGAAAAGGGGGCGGATAATATGAAGAAAGACTTTATGGAAAAAGGCTATAAAGAAGCAGATTTAGAGAATACCATTTCTGATATTTTATTAAAAGATCGTGACGACTTATTAAGATATAAATCTAAGCCTCAGACGGGAGAGGGAGAAGTTCGCTTCATCTGTGATTTTAATGATAAGGCTAGAAATATTAAAAAAAATTTGAATAAACATTGGCACGTTTAATTGAACGATGGTGATTTGAAGCAATCCATAGGAGCAACACCTAAAATAGTCTTCAGAGGCACTAAAAATGTAAAATCTAGTTTAGTCCGCAGCAAAACCAGGAAAAATTATTTTTTAAAAAATTCCTTTGGACTTAAGGAAGGTTTTTACCAGTGTGGATCATGTTTTGCCTGCAGGTCCACGGATAATAAAAAGAAATTTATAGGCTCGTACTTCAACCAGAAACAGAGTAAAACAGTTAAAATAGGGGGTATTCTGAATTGTTGCTCTAAAAACGTAGTTTACATGTTGGAATGTCCTTGTGGCCTTAGATACATAGGTCGGACCAAGCGAGCTTTTAATGTTAGAATAAACGAACATGTCAGAAACATTAGAAAAGAATTTGAAAAACATTCGGTTTCTTTACATTTCAAAAATCAACATAGCAGTTCCCCTGTAGGTCTAAAATTTTGGGCTATCAAGCAGATTAAAAAGCTAGATATCGAGGAGGATGTCATTAACAAATTAGGAAAGGAGGAAATGAGATTTATTTTCGAGAATGGTACATTAAGCCCAAATGGTTTAAACGATGACTTTGAAATTGTACACTTTTTATAAATGTTTTTGTAAAGGTTTTTGTAGAGTTTGTTAAAGATCTTCTTCCATTCCATCTATCGAGGTTTTTTAGTCTACCTATATCTGTCAAGGACATTTATTGGGTCAATATTGGCCATACTACTTCTATCTATACATTTAAAATATCATTTATAGTGAGTAGTACATGTACGTTTTTACATCTGTCTGCCTACTATAGGACACGTATAATAATAATTTTAATAATTTTAGAATTTAGTACAGACACAATATAACACTTAAAATGGCACTTTAATATGTAATCTTATTTTAGTATGATATTCCCAAAAGGAATATAACCCCTTAGTGGTTTAATCAGAACCATTGCACTTTTATAATATAATAACCCTTATATTCATGCAACTATGTAATAAAAAGCACTTTAACGTTAGCCATTTTTGATTGTATATAAGTAATTTTTTCTAATTAGTATGTAATTACGCACAGTGGCATTTATATTAACCTTATTTATTTAAGATATGCATGTACATGTGCGTAACCATACATATTTCCACCTATATTTTGAGGTATAAGCTATAGGTTATTGAAATAGCTTTGCACTATGTAATTAGGGATATAAATACAGATAATTATTATTATTATTATTATTATTCTTTATTTATAAAGCGCCAGCATATTCCGCAGCGCTGTACAATAAGCACAGTATAGACAGGGTTACAATACATTGAACAACATTTGACAAACAGTACAGGAGGAGATGAGGGCCCTATTCCCGTAGGAACTCACAATCTGGGAGGGTTGGGGTTGGAAACAGGAGGAGAGGACTGTAAGGTGAGAGTGATTGATGGTTGCGTCAGTGAGTTGGGTGGTAGGCTTCCCTAAATAGGAATGTTTTCAGGGAGCGTTTGAAGGAAGAGAAGTTAGGGGAAAGTCTGACAGCACGAGGGAGAGCGTTCCAGAGAGTGGGGGCTGCGCGTGAGAAATCCTGCAGTCTATCATGGGAAGAGGTGATGCGGGGAGAAGCTAGGCGCAGGTCACTGTTTGACCTTAGGGAGCGGGCTGGGGTGTATTTGGTGATTAGTGAGGACAGGTAGTGGGGAGCTGAGTTAGTGAGGCTTTTGTAGGTAAGGATAAGGATTTTGAACTTAATTCTGCAGTGGATGGGGAGCCAGTGAAGGGACTCGCAGAGGGGAGCGGCAGAGACAGAGCGGCGGGTGAGGTGAATTAGCCTGGCGGAGGCGTTCAGGATGGATTGTAGGGGGGAGAGGTGGGACAGAGGGAGGCCAGATAAGAGATTATTGCAATAGTCGAGTCGGGAGATTACCAGGGCGTGTATGAGTTGTTTTGTGGTGACAGCGGTAAGAAATGGCCGAATTCTGTAAATATTACGCAGTTGGTATCGGCAGGAGGAGGAAAGAGACTTGATGTGGGGGATGAAGGAAAGAGCAGAGTCAAGTGTAACTCCAAGACAGCGAACTTGGTTTGATGGGGAGATGGTGATACCCTCCACCGTGATCGAGAAGTCAGGAGGTGGGGCGGCATTAGAGGGAGGAATAAGTAGGAGCTCAGTCTTTGACATGTTGATCTTTAGGTGGTGGGAGGCCATCCAGGAGGAGATGCCAGATAAACAGTCACTGACTTTGGAAAGGACAGGGGGAGAGAGATCAGGGGTAGAGAGGTAGATCTGAGTGTCATCAGCGTAGAGGTGGTAATTAAAGCCAAAGTTGTTGATGATTTTGCCCAGGGAGGAGGTGTAGATGGAAAAGAGCAGAGGACCAAGGACAGAGCCTTGAGGTACACCAACAGATAGAGGCAATGAGGAGGAGGAGTTACCAGCAAAGGACACACAGAAGGACCTGTTGGATAAATAGGAGTCAATCCAAGCAAGTGCAGTGTCACCGAGACCCAGAGAGTTGAGGGTCAGTAGAAGGAGGGGGTGGTCAACAGTGTCAAAAGCAGCCGAGAGGTCAAGCAGGATGAGAATAGAATAGTGGCCGTGTTTTTTAGCAGATAGGAGGTCGTTGGTGACTTTGGTGAGGGCAGTTTCAGTTGAGTGTAGGGGACGGAAGCCAGATTGCAGGGGGTCAAGTAGGGAATTGGAGGACAGGAAGATGGAGAGGCGGTTGAAGACTAGTTTTTCTAAGAGCTTAGAGGTAAAGGGAAGCAGGGATACAGGACGGTAGTTGGATGGAGAGTTGGGATCTAGGGATGGTTTCTTTAGTAAAGGGGTAACTAGCGCGTGTTTGAAGGCGGATGGAAAGGAGCCAGTGGAGAGAGATAGGTTGAAGATGTGTGTGAGAGCAGGGGTGAGGGAGGAGGAGAGGGGAGGAATTAGATGTGAGGGAATGGGGTCGAGCGGGCACGTGGTGAGATGTGAGGAGGACAATAAGGAATTGACTTCCTCCTCAGTGGTTGGGAGGAAGCGGCAGAGGGTGGCAGATGGGACCTGTGGGAGTGGAGGTGGCAGATAACTATCTTGTGTTGGGATGTTGCTTCTGATAGTTAAAGTTTTACTGAGGAAGTAGTCTGCCAGGTCTTGAGCGCTGAAGGCAGCTGAGGGGGAGGTGCAGGTGGGTAGAGGAGGGTGTTGAAGGTGGACCAGAGCCGTTTAGGGTTGGAGGACAGCGTAGATATAAGAGATGAGAAGAAGGATTGTTTGGCCAAGTGGAGGGCAGAGGTGTATGACCGGAGAATAAACTTGAAGTGAACAAAATCAGCTTCAAAGCGGGATTTCCTCCAGGCACGCTCTGCGGTGCGGGAGCATCTTTGCAGGTAGCGAGTCTGGAGGGTGTGCCAGGGCTGAAGCTGGCGGCGTGGGGCCTTACAGAGTCGAAGAGGAGCAAGAGTGTCTAGAGCAGAGATAAGCGTAGTGTTGTAGTGATTAGTGGCAGCATCAGGGCAGGTGAAGGATGAGGTATGAGGGAGGTGGTGAAGTAGGTTGGAGAATTGATGGGGGTCCACAGCCTGTAGATTTCTGCGAGTGAGTGTGCGGGGTGGGGGAGCAGGGTGTTTAGGAAGTCCAGATAGGTTGAAAGAGAGAAGGTGGTGGTCAGAGATGGAGAAAGGGCGACAGTTGAACTCAGAAATGGAGCAGAGGTTGGAAAAGACAAGGTCAATAGCGTGACCATCGCGGTGGGTAGGGAGGAGGGAGGATTGTGTGAGTCCAAGGGAGGACGTGAGTGAAAGAAGTTTGGAGGCAGCAGGGGCGGAAGGATCGTCAATGGGAATGTTGAAGTCCCCGAGAACTAGGCATGGAAGATTAGAAGACAGAAAGTGAGAGAGCCAGGTAGCAAAGTGGTCAAAGAACTGGGAGGTTGGTCCCGGTGGGCGGTAGATGACTGCCACCCTGAGGGCCAGAGGAGAGAACAGGCGGATGCAGTGTGTCTCGAAGGAGGAGAAGGAGAGGGATGGGGGTGGAGGGAGATGCTGGTAGGTGCAGGTGGGAGAGAGCAGGATTCCAACCCCGCCACCATTTCTCTCACCCGGTCTGGGGGTATGACTCAAGTGTAGACCGCCATGTGAGAGAGCAGCAACGGAGGCCGTGTCAGAGGGAGTTATCCAGGTTTCAGTTAAAGCTAGGAGGTTGAAGGAGTTTGAAAGGAAGAGGTCATGGATTGCTGTGAGTTTGTTGCACACAGAGCGAGCGTTCCAGAGGGCGCAGGAGAAAGAGGACAGGCGCTGAGGGATTATGGGGATGAGGTTGCTGGGCTTGCAGGGAGGTGATTTATGTGCGATGGAGATAGGATGAGAGGGAAGTATTGGATGTGTTGTGGGGCCAGGGTTAGGGATATGTCACCTGAAGAGAGTAGCAGCAGGAGGGTGAGAAAGAGAAGGTGGGAATGGGATTTGTGGGAGTGATTGGCAGCGCGAGAGTTAGAGGGAGACCATGTCTGAGGAAACAAAGGAGCTCGTGCGAGGCCATCATGTGGGACGAGAGGAGGGAGGGAGAGATGCAGATAGTGTAGGGGTCGGTGGTAGAGGGGCAGGAGTTCCATTTAAGGAGAAAAGTAGAAGTAAAGAGTAGAAGCGTGAGAGAAAGCATGATATAGACGTGATAGATAATCACTTTAATAGTTTTCCACTTATATCTTGAGGCATAAGCTATGGGTCATTGTGGTATTTCAAATAGTTCTGCACTATGTAATTAGGGATATAAATATTTTTAGCACGAATGATGTCCCATATAGGATAATAGATAGTCACTTTAAAGATATGTATAGGCAAAAATTAATATCACATAATTGTTTTGCACCAACAAATGGTTATTGAGAAGTTTGGATAATAGAGGTTAATAAATCTCTATACTTCATTTTCTATACTGTAATCTTCACCAGTATGACATTCTCAAAGGAGTGTAACACTTTATAGGTTTTCAAGTGGTTTTATTAGAACCATCGCACTTCTATATATAATTATGCACTTTATTATATAGTAATACATTTTAGCATTTTGAATGATTTATATAATTATTCACAGCGATACTGTATATACTAGTCAGGCACTTTACCAGTTTACACTTATATCTTTTAGTATAAGTTATAACTCATTGTAGTTTTGCACTATATAATTAATAAATACTTTCAGCACGTTAATAGAGTATCATATGAGACACTAGACAGTCATCTTGAATATATGTATAAGTAACCATTAAATATTGCAATAATCGGTTTATACCATTAGACGACAATGTAGGTAATTATATCTTTTATAGGTAGTGGTTTATTTTTAATTAGTATGTAACATATATTAGTATCCCCTCTATACATCGGAGTTGGGGAAGATCTCATTGTATATACATCTATAACGAGCGCTTGATTAAACTGTTCATTTGGTCATAATTTTGCCCGAGGGTTACCAAGGGTGACCATATGTCGATGCAATGGATATTTGAAGCCAGTAGATAAATGTGACTGGAGATCCGGAAAGATACACGAAATGGAACGCACGTTACTTCCGGGATCCGATATGACACGCATGATGAAACGCGCAGGACACTAGAGCGCATGCGCAAGATGGCGGCGCCTACCTCATGCCGTTTATTATGCGGTTTGCTATGGGATTTGGGACAGGTGATTCATGCTAATCACCTATTCGGAACATGTGGGGATCTAATTTATTGTATGTATTAAACTATTTAAGCAATGGATGTTGGCCACTGTCTGTAAACCAGCTGAAGAAGCCAGTACTTCTGGCGAAACGCGTTCTGGTCTTCTGGTTTGAGCCAGTATTTTATGTTTTAATAAATTTTAAAATATTTTAAAAGAATTTTCCCCTGGTGTTCTGGATTTCAAGAGGTTTTTTTGGGCTTTACCTTAAATAAACCCTGAAGCGCGCACACCAAGAGCTTGGTCTATAGCTCCTACAAATGTGAGTTGAACAACCATATTCTACTTATATCATTTGGGTTCTAAAAGATCTGCACATAGAAGTCTTTCTGCTGTCTTTTCATGTCCATTTTCCATGAGCTTACTCAAATCAATATAAGGTGTGGGTCACCTTGAGAAGCGGAGAAGTTAAGACACCCAAAAGCCTTGACCCACTTAGAGCCAGTGTTCGGGCTCTCCAATTTATGAGTGAATACAGCACACCTCACTATTCAGTCGTTGTGTCAGTACCATCTGCACTATATATTGTTTTGTTTCCTTTCTTTTCCATATGCTCCATGTGAACTAAGAGAACCACCACCTACCATTCAGCGGCCACCATCGCGCCACCTGATACGTACTATTGTTCTATTACTTTTACTGGTTTGGGGGAAACCACAAAAAATCTGGTTGGCATTGGTTTGTTGGTGGCGGTACAAGTTTTTGGCGCCTGTCCATTTTTTCTTTGAAATATTTAAAACTAAAGCTACGCCATTTTACACTAAACTAATTTAAACTAAAACCAAACACTGTAAAATATATTTGAAATCACACGATATAAATGAACATAAAGTCTCTTGGGGTTTGAAGCGTGGAGCGCCACGTCAGCTCCATGACACCGAACATTAACAAATTGTTAAAATTCCACCAGCCTCAACCATCTCATTAATTCTTTTACTACCTATTGTTTTTTATATTCATTTTCAAATTCAGAATAATTTTTTTTAATACATTTGATTGATAGTGTTTTAATTTTTACTTTGAGATAATTACTAATGTGAAATAGTATTTTAATATTAGGTGTAACTATTATGGGGGAGGGGGGCGTTGGAAATTTTTTTCTTGAAAAGGGGGCGGTAGTTCAGAAAAGTTTGGGAACCACTTATCTAAAAACACACACACACACACACACACACACACACACAACCAGCCCTGTACATCTAAACACACACACACACACACACCTAACCAGCACTGTACATCTAAAAACACACCTAACCAGCCCTGTACATCTAAACACACCTACATTTTAAAATCTATATTACTTTAGAAATTAGTAAATTATTGCCCCCTCTCCTGTTTACTTCTGTGCAGGGAAGGGACATATCACTGGTCCTTTGTTCACAGGGCAGACGCAGGCCCGGACTGGGACAAAATATAGGCCTGGGCATTTTGGACTGAGCAGCCCACTTTTTTTTTCTACACAGCGCACATTACTGTGATTTTTGTTGCTGTGGAGCTCTGTGATACGCTCATACACTGCACACATTACTGTGGAGCTCTGTGACACCCTCATAAACACCGCACATTTCTGTGGAGCTCTGTGACACCTATACAACACTGCACATTATGGGGGTGTCACTAGGGTTGCCCCCTTTCTCAAAGCCAAACTCGAAAACTCCGGGACCTGTGTGGAAAAATATTCACTCCCAGGTATACGCTGTCACACTGACATACACAGGCACTCACACACCAATATATAAACACGTCCTTCTCTTTCACGTCCCATTTCAACCACATTCACCACACAAATCATCCCTTTTCATCCAAAATTTCCTCACACTTACTCTACACATACAGAGCAGAGAGAGCAATCGGAGAGAGAGTGGGCAGAGAGAGGAGCGAGCAGAGAGAGCGAGCAGAGAGAGGAGAGAGCGAGAGGAGAGAGCGAGCGGAGAGAGAGGAGACAGAGAGAGGAGAGAGTGAGGAGAGAAAGAAGCGAGCAAGGAGAGGGAGGAGAGAAAGAAGCGAGCAAGGAGAGGGAGGGGAGAGAGAGCGAGGAGAGAGAGAAGAGAGAGCGAGCAGAGAGGAGAGAGAGCGAGCAGAGAGGAGAGAGCGTGAGCAGAGAGGAGAGAGCGAGCAGAGAGGGAGCGAGGAGAACAAGCAGAGAAAGGAGAGAGCAAGGAGAGAAAGCAAGCAGAGAGAGAGCGAGCAGAGAAAGGAGAGAGCGAGTGAGCAGAGAAAGGAGAGAGAGAGCAGAGAGAGAGCAGGGAGAAAGCGAGAAGAGAGAGCAGGGAGAGAGAGAGAAGAGAGCGAGCAGAGAGAGAGAGCGAGGAGAGAGCGAGCAGAGAAAGGAGAGAGAAAAAATACAAAGGAGAGGGAGTGGAAACAGAAAGAGAGGGAGTGAACACAAGGGGAGAGGAGACAGACAACGGAGAGAGGGAGAGAAGACAGAGTGAGAGAGAGAAAGGAAGAGAAGACAAAGAGAGCCAGAAAGAGAGAGGGAGAGGAGACAGACAGAAAGAAAGGAGAGAGAGAAGGAGATAGGGGGAGGAAGGGGCAGTGAGAAGGAGGAGATGGCAGAGGGGGAATGGGGTGGAAGAGGAGAGAGGAAGGGGGGAATGTTTACATATTAAAAAGAACACATTGATAAGGGGCTTTGAGCTCTGCATTTTATCATTTAAAAAGGCAGCCATTCATGTGTAAACCAGCATAGCCTCCCTTTACAAGCTCTATGCCTATATAGCAATGAGGAGCTGCTGCTGGGATGGAGGGGTAGGAGCTGCTGCTGGGATGGAGGGGGAGGGGCCACCACGGAGGGGAGAGAGACACTCGAATACTGCACAGTCAGGTAGAAAAGGATGGGGGACCTGGCCCACAGCTACACTCACCGGGTCCAGCAGACCAGCAACAGATGGGGTTGGAGCTTCCTTCTCTCACTCGCTGCCGCGTGCGAGTGATTAATCAAGGGTCAGCACAATCCTCTCCCACTGTGCAGCTGCTAATAGCCGCTCGGTCCAGAGGATCGCGGCAAACACGTGGGAGGCAAACAGTTATGTGCCCGAGCAGAGTCATGTGTCCGGGTGGCAGGGAATCTGAAACCCGTACACATGACTCGAAACCCGGACAGTACGTGTCAAACCCATACGGGTGGGAACCCTAGGTGTCACAGAGCTCCACAGTAATGTGCAGTGTTTATGAGGGTGTCACACAGCTCCACAGTAATGTGTGGTGTGCATGAGGATGTCACAGAGCTCCACAGTAATGTGTGGTGTGCATGAGGGTGTCACAGAGCTCCACAGTAATGTGTGGTGTTTATGAGGGTGTCACAGAGCTCCACAGTAATGTGCGGTGTGCATGAGGGTGTCACAGAGCTCCACAGTAATGTGTGGTGTTTATGAGGGTGTCACAGAGCTCCACAGTAATGTGCGGTGTGCATGAGGGTGTCACAGAGCTCCACAGTAATGTGTGGTGTTTATGAGGGTGTCACAGAGCTCCACAGTAATGTGCGGTGTGCATGAGGGTGTCACAGAGCTCAACAGTTGTGTGCAGTGTTTATGAGGGTCCCCAAAGTGCACCGAAGGGATCTGCCAAATGAAGTCGCCGAACAGATTGGCGAACGCCGACGAAAAAGCCAATGAATAATAATAAAAATGTGTTACAGGAAAAAAACGCTATTTAAAAATCTGAATCAAAATTTCCGCCCAAAAAATCCAGGAAAATGCCTATTTAATTCTAAAAAATAAATAAGACTTTTTGCTGCAAATGAAAAGAATAAATGGTTGAATAAAAATGGGATTTTTTTTTAACATTGAAACCTATGGGATTCGCCTGTTTAAACCTGTCGAACTGAATCACCAAAAATCTGGGCATTTCATAAACTTTTTGGTGCTATTCGGTGTCTATTGCTTCTCTATGGGGATTTCACTGTTGCCGAAGGTGACTTTTCGTTCTCTTCAATTAGGCTTGATTCGGCGATCCCATTTCGGCGACCCTGCGGTGTATCCAGCAAGCACCACAGGGCTGTCGTAGTGCAGGGAAAAGCCGCCGAAAACCTGCCAAACACCAGGGCTCGAGTCCTGCGGGAACGGCGTTCCTGCACTTCTCCCGCAGAGGGAACGCAGCGGGAACGCAGGTTCCCACTGTGGGCCAGCAAAGAAATGTATCCTCTGCGCACTGGCATGCTCACTCACGCGGCCGCGCTTCCTGTGATGGCTGTAATGCGGCCAATAGCCGAAATCTCATCGCGAGATCTCGCGAGAGCGCCTCATAGCCCGGCAGCCCGCACAAGGGAACACGCCGGCGCTCGGATGATTAATTCCTGCTGACCTGACCTGGCTGTCAGATCCCCCTCCTATGCAGCCTGGATAGCAGAGAGGGGAGATAGCAGGGACGTTAGAGGCTATCCAGAGAGTGTTTGCCAGGGCCCTGGCATTATGGGGGCTGGTGCTGCAAAATGATGCTGTCGAAGGAATCCTGCCTCAACCCGTGGAGCACAAAATGTCATTCCCTATAAAATGGTGAGTGAGAAGATCTGCGTGACGGGTTCCTCAGCATCCAGCTGTGAGTGTAAAATACACAACTAAGGAAAATGTCTACACGACGGTTCTGGAGCACGATTCTGGGCTCTGCACAATTCTGGGCTCTGCTGCTGGCACATACAATTCTGGGCTCTGCACAATTCTGGCCTCTGCTGCTGGCACATACAATTCTTGGCTCTGGACAATTCTGAGCTCTGCTGCTGGCACATACAATTCTGGGCTCTGCACAATTCTGGGCTCTGCTGCTGGCACATACAATTCTGGGCTCTGCACCATTCTGGGCTCTGCTGCTGGCACATACAATTCTGGGCTCTTCACAAATCTGGGCTCTGCTGCTGGCACATACAATTCTGGGCTCTGCACAATTCTGGGCTCTGCGCAATTCTGGGCTCTGCTGCTGGCACATACAATTCTGGGCTCTTCACAAATCTGGGCTCTGCTGCTGGCACATACATTCTGGGCTTTGCACAATGCTGGGCTCTGCTGCTGGCACATACATTCTGGGCTCTGCTGGTGGCACATACATTCTGGGCTCTGCTGGTGGCATACATTCTGGGCTCTGCTGGTGGCACATACATTCTGGGCTCTGCTGGCGGCACATACATTCTGGGCTATGCTGGTGGTACATACATTCTGGGCTCTGCTGGTATATAGATTCCTGGGCTCTGCTGGTATATACATTCTGAGCTCTGCTGGTATTTACATGCTGGGCTCTGCTGGTTTATATATTCTGGGCTCTGCTGGTACATAAATTCTGGGCTCTGCTGGTATATAAGTTCTGGGCTCTGCTGGTATACAATTTATGGAGTCTGCTGGTGCATATAATTCTGGGGTCTGTTTGTTACATACAATTCTGGGGTCTGTGCTGGATATATATAATTCTGAGGGGTCTATGCCTGGTTACACATGATTCTCGGGGGCGGGTGTATAAATACACATCCTTTTTTTTTCTTTAAGTAATGGGGGGTTGTGGAATTCTTGGGTGAGTTCCCTCACTTTTTTCCCCAGGACTTGACCCCTGCCGAACACTGATCGCAAAACCCAGGCAAATGCACACCGAAACCTGCAAGAACATCTGGATTAACCCCGCCGAACACGCCGGAGAAACCTGAGCATGAGCCGATCACAGCGCAGAGCAGCCACAGGAAAAACCCAACACCGCAGACGAATGAAGTGAAAAAAAACAGTACGCTTGAATGTTTGAAAAGTGAAATGCTGTTTGCAAACAAACTACTGAGTGAAAATTTCTGAAATTTACATATGAGGTCCAATGAATGATAATAAAAAGGGCTGTTACAGAAAAAAGAAAAAACGTTTTAAAAAAAATAAAAATAAAAGATTCTAAAAAATCGGTAAATAAAGAAACTTTTTACTGCAGAATATTATAATAAACGGATTATTAGATATTGAATTAAAATGGGAATATTTTTAACATTGAAGCCTATGGGATTCGCCTGAATAAACCTGTCGAATGAAGCAACCGAATGGCAGGGCATTTCAGCAACCTTTCACTGCTGGTTTTTGCTCTCTGAATAGACGAAGCTATGGGGATTTCACTGTCTTCGAACAGGCACCATATGTGCAGGCAATTCGCCAGCTTTTGGCGAACTGCCTGCTCTCTGGATAGCTGAATGACCAAGAAAGGTAACCGGACGCTGATTTTCAGTGTTCAGTTACCTTTCGGCAGCCATTCGGTGCTCTTTGAATAACCCTGGATATTTCACTGGCAATTTGCCAATATTTGGAGAATTAACAGTTTTTTTAAAAGCGGAACTGCCACGAAATTGCGTCATACGGGGAAATTCACTGTTCAGGGCAAATTTTTCTACTTTTGAATAACCCCCTATAGTCTCATAGTCTGGGTAACTTTGTATGATGAAGATCTTTTTTTAGTCTGGATGATGCAGGATGCTATATACCCATTTTCCTGTATTTATTAGGACACAAAAAAAATAGTCATAATAATCACTGTTTTCCCTGGGTGTGAGAGTACCCCCACCTATTTTTCCAGAAAAAAAGCACTGGTTTTATCAATATAAGTATTAGAGTCTACAGGCTCTATTAATTTCTTCGCGCAAAAGCGCACGCGCAGCGCTATTCTTTTGCGCAGTGTTAAACGTTAACGCACGAAAAATAACGGTGGTATTTGACGGATGAAAAAATGTGCACGGATTGTAATACCACCGTTATTTTTCGTGCGTTAACGTTTAACGCTGTGCAAAAAAATAGCGCTGCGCGTGCGCTTTTGCGCGAAGAAATTAATAGAGCCTGTAGACTCTAATACTTATATTGATAAAACCAGTGCTTTTTTCTGGAAAAATAGGTGGGGGTACTCTCACACCCAGGGAAAACAGTGATTATTATGACTATTTTTTTCGTGTCCTAATAAATACAGGAAAATGGGTATATAGCATCCTGCATCATCCAGATTAAAAAAAACACTTCATCATACAAAGTGCTTCATCATACAAAGGGCATACAGACTGCCCTTCCCAACCGTGCCTGCCTTTAACCCCTTGGGTGCCGGATCACGATTTGGCGCTGAAAAGCGTTGAATCGTGATCCTCTCCCGGAGCTGGCCGACTTCTTGGATGTTGGCCAAGCTTCTGGGAATGCCCCCTGACAACTGGCGTCATCGTGCATAGCACGATGACGCCAGTCCTGGAGTTAACCCCTAACTGCCACCAATGGTGGAGATAGGGGGTTCCAATGAACCCCCTATCTCTCGATCCGTGGCAGCTAGGGGTTAATGTTTGGTATTGCTGGATCGGCCAGAGCATGACCATGTAAAAATTAAAGAAAGAAAAAGAAAAAAATATAAAAAAAATAATAATAAAAGAAAAATGAACAAGATTTTGTGTTTTTGTTTGATTTGTTAATGCAGCAATATTGTTCCCATTTCAATTATAATGTGAACAATGATCAATGATACTGCACTAACAATTTTTGTATGCGGTGCGTTTGTTAAAAATAGCGAAATTTTCCCCAAAACAAAATGACGTATACCCAGCATGACGTATACATATAATAATGATATATTATGAATCTGCCGAGTCTGCCGGAAAGAACGATATATAATATGTCTGGGTCATATATTAAAATAAGGCTTAAAAACGCGTTTAAACATGATGAGCGAAACCGGTAAAAATGAGCTCAGTACAGAGGCGTGAAATGGCTCAGCAGCGAAAGGGTTAAGTTTAAATTCAATACTCTCCATAACAAAATCTATCTGTTTACTATCGAAGCTATTGGAAATAATCAATTGCTCTTTTAAAACTTCTATTCCCTTCTGGCATGGAATATTACTGTATAACGCATTGACGTCACATGTAACCAGAAAGCAGACTTTACTCCATATAGTATTCTTTAAATTCTGCAATACATCTTTGGTGTCCTTAGTATAGGACTTTTTAACCAATGGTTGTAGCATAAGGTCCACATACTCCGATAGATTGCTAGTTATTGAGTTTATGCCCGCCACAATGGGTCTTCCTGGGGGTTCAATGGGGTTCTTATGTATCTTAGGCAGTATGTAAAATGAAGGGGTTTTTGGATACAGATTATGGAGATATACTGTAGGTATTCCTTTTCTAATATACATATTCATTACATTACACCAATAAAACCACATCTAGCAATAAAATAAGAGGTCCATAGGCTCACACGCAAAACGAAAACGAAAACAGGAAAAATGGTCTTTAAAAAGGGTTCAGTCTTTAGTCCTGTGGCTCGCTGAAATGAGCTCTCGTGTCCGTTCCGTGACAATTTTCATCTCCTTTGAGACATAGTTTTGTGGAAAGAAAGTGGAGTTTGGCTTTAGAGATGTATGAACATACTGATCACTCGATACTGTATCCCTTTCTAGTGGGGTCTTTGAGAAAAACTTTTCTAAAAACACAGACTTCTTTTAAATTTCTGGAAATTTACAAAAACATCACATTTGTCCATTCTATTAGTCAGAGCAAATTTTAGACCCTTTAGTAAAACTTTTATTTCTGAGGTTGTTAATACCTTTTCGCTCAAATTAAAGATACCCTCTGTATTTATCTTCTTTCTCTTTTTTCTCTGTTGGACCATTCTCCCTGCACTATTTCCTCTTCTGATCTTTCCCACCTTCTTTTTCTTTCTCCCTCTCTTATTCTTAGATTCATATCTCTGGGATCTCTGTGTTTTTCCCTCTCTCTGTGTGGGTTCCCTTAAAAATCCTGTTGCTCTTGTACAGCTGAAGGAACTTGAAACCTGTTTTTAAGTGGGATGGGATCTTTTCTACCAAGGACAAAATCCTCTCCATATCCTTCTCTATACCTATTATTACCAGGGTTCCTATGATAACCCTGGGATTGGTTTTCTTCTCTCAATGGGGCATTATAGCCTAGTGTCCTTGGGATTTAACCATTTCTCTCCGTGGTCCATCCTTTGAAAGATATGATGGTTCCAATAAGGGGCCTTTTCCCCTTGCCTTATTTACTACTGGCCTATTCCAAGATCTTCCCACTGCTAATACCTTACATTAGTGACATCATGTAAAGTGCCTTCATCTTAACCTAAAGTTGTCCCATTGTGCTGCCTGAACACTAGCATTCATGTATAGGCAGATACACTACTTATGAGCTCCTCTGTGAAGAGTTACACTATCTCTGATGAACCCATTGATGATTCATCATTATTACAACATAATATGTTCGTTCACTACGAATAATGCAGAAATTGATTCCCACACAGGAGCTGCCTAATCAAGGGGACGTACTGATGCTGAATCCAGTTTTCATGAATGTACTATTCACATAAATGGATCCTCTGAGTTCCCTCCTCTCTGCACTGCCTGAATAGGTACCTCTCTGAATTGCTGACCGCACTCTTGAATGAACCTAATATTACGCACATTTCAATTACCACTCTGTACTTGTGCCACAAAGTAAAGTGTAAAGGAAATTACTTGGTGGGGAGAAACTGTATACAGCAAATTGCTCATACTCATTCGCAACATTTAACTCCACCCCCTGTTCTTGCCTTCCAACCAGTCTTTGGTTCTAGTAACAGACCTCCGACAACTACTTAGAAGCTCCGCTGAGCAACTACCCGCAGACCAATAGGAATGCGCCAAATGGACCAATGAGCGTTCGGCTCCTCTCTGAGCTGGTCTGCAGACGCCCCGGCCAACTGAGCTCACGATGGTCTACGAGTGACTGATCCAGGACAACAGAGTGTTTGGAGAGGCAGGGGGGTCGCCTATAAGGACCCTACAGGTGATACCTTCTCAGAGCCAGGCAAGAGGCTCTGGATCCTGTAAGTACCTCATAGGTACTTACAGGAGGGGCTAGTGCCGCTACATACTGTGCAATCCGCTTCTTTGGCCTTTGTCCACTTTTTAGAACCCTCCTGTACCAAGTTACCACCACTGATACCACCACCGATCCAGCGAGAGTGTACCCATTCAGGAATATATTGACCCACTGCCCATCATCCAGGAGTTCTCAGAACAATTAAAGAAGTTCCCTCAGATATAGGGATGAGCTGTTCGGTTCGATGTGTTCGGAGTTCGATTCGAACATCGCCACTTCGGATGTTCGCGAACTACAAACATTTCTGCGTGTTCGCCGCATGTTCACCCACAATGCACCACAATGGACCACTATGCACTTTTTCCACTGGCCTGAAGCTTGTAATTGGCTACAGCCTGCACCTGACCACAGTTTAGGTGCAAGACAGGTGCAAGACTATGCCAATCACGGCTCAGAGTCCTGATTGGGCAAATTTTGCCCAATCATGGGCTCACAGAGCTAAGTTCCGCAGCACACTATATAAGGCTTGAACCCAGCCCAGCCAGCACGTGTTTTTCTGCAGGAGTGAGAGGAGATTGTTCTGTCAGTGTGTCTTCTCAGCCAGTGACAGCAATTGGGGGGGGGTCTCACTTGTTGCAGATATCTGGGAATTGTGGAAAGTGTGTCTTCTCAGTCAATGACAGCAGCAATTTGGGGGGCTCACTTGTTGCAGATATCTGGGAATTGGTGGAAAGTGTGTCTTCTCAGTCAGTGACAGCAGCAATTTGGGGGGCTCACTTGTTGCAGATATCAGGGAATTAGTGGTTGAAAGTGTGTCTTCTCAGTCACTGACAGTCAGCTATCAGGGGGTGTCACATACTTCCATAAAATTTCTGTGAATTGTAATCCGTGTCTTCTCAGTCACTGACAGTCAGCTATCAGGGGGTGTCACATACTTCCATAAAATTTCTGTGAATTGTAATCCGTGTCTTCTCAGTCACTGACAGTCAGCTATCAGGGGGTGTCCATACTTCCATAAAATTTCTGTGTATTGTAATCCGTGTCTTCTCAGTCACTGACAGTCAGCTATCAGGGGGTGTCACATACTTCCATAAAATTTCTGTGAATTGTAATCCGTGTCTTCTCAGTCACTGACAGTCAGCTATCAGGGGGTGTCACATACGTCTAGCAGATTTCTGCAAATTGTAATCTGTGTCTTGCCACACTGCCACCCATCAGAAGGGCTCACTGATTTATAGGAAGTTCCTGGGAATTGTAATTTGTGTCTTGTCACTGTCACCCATCAGGGGGTCTCACAGATTTATAGGAGGTTTCTGGGAATTGTAATATGTGTCTTGTCACTGGCTGCCAGCTATCAGGGTGTCTCACTGAGTTATACCAGAGGTCTGGAAATATTTAATCTTTATACCAGAGTTGAATCAGAGTTCTGCATATCTCCAATTTTTATTACAGAGTTGAATCAGAGTTCTGTACATCTTTAATCTATATATCACTCACCATTTCAGAAAGACCAAAAAGGACAGGCAGACGCTCCCAGACACAGATAAAAGGGCAAGCAGCCTCTGTGTCAGGAGGCTGTGCCTCTGGTCGTCGTGGATGTGGTGCATCCTCTGCAGGGGCACGCTTGTCCTTTCTAATTGGTGCTGGCCGTCTTAAGCAGCAGCAACATACAGAGGATTTGGTGGATTGGCTAACCAGGCCATCCTCATCCTCCAAGTCCTCTGCCAGCCTGGCTTGTAGTGCTTTACAATCCACCTCAGCTGCCAAAGCATCTAATGCAGCCTCCATGTCCACAGCTACTCCTGCCATAGCCTCACTATCACACACGGAGGAGTCAGCTGAATTGTTTGACTACAATGACAGTGACATGCTGCTTGAGGATGCGCAGCAACTACAGTGCTCTGATTCAATCTCTGAGGTTGAGGAAGGGAGTATAATCAACCAAGAGGAAGGGGGTGCCAGGGATGACACACAAATAACTGGCACTCATGTTGCCCCAGCAGCTGCAGCATACTGCCAAGTTGGCTCCAGTGACGAGGAGATAGGGGTGATGACAATGATGATGAAGTCACTGACTCCACCTGGGTGCCTGATCAAACAGAGGAGTCAAGTGAGGACGAGGAGGAGGCACAACAAACACGAGGCACAACATCCTCTATGACCAACCGTAGCCAGTCTAAGGCATCAGATGTCAGAGATTCTCTGGTGCAGAGCGCTGTTGTCTCAAAGCACACATCCAGGAACTCTGCTGTCTGGGAGTTCTTTAAGAAATGTGCAGCAGACCGCACCATTGCTATTTGTAATCAATGTCAGATGAGGATCAAGTGTGGGAAAGACACTGGATGCTTGGGTACCACGTGCTTGAGGCGACATATGACCACCTGCCACACATCCCATTGGCGCAACACTTTACGTAGGTCCTCCTCACCTGTCTCTACCCCCACTATATGTCCTGCCATGTCATTGACTCCAACCTCCACTGACAGGGATGAGGATGTACCAGGTCCTTCCTCACGATGTGACAGGATCCCATCAGCTGAATATTTAAGCAGCCAGATTACGTTGCCCCAGCTCCCAGCGTAAGAAAAAATATAGTCCCAACCATCCCCAAGCACAGCGTCTAAATGCCAGCTTAGCAAAATTACTCGCATTGCAGCTGCTGCCTTTCCAGCAGGTGGACTCTGCTTCCTTCCGTGAATTTGCTGAATGTGCTGTACCACAATGGCAGGTTCCAAAATGCCATTTCTTTTCACGGAAAGGCCATTCCAGCACTATAAGAGCATGTGGAACACAATGTTATGGAGTCATTGGGAAAGGCAGTCAGCAGCAAGGTGCACATGACTTTAGACACGTGGTCCAGCAAGCATGGACAGGGCCGTTACATTTCCTTCACGGCCACTGGGTAACTCTGATTGCAGCTGGGAGGGATCCAAGACAGGGCTCTGTGCTGGAGCTTGTTCATCCACCACGCCTCCAGAAAGCTGCTTGTATGAGGTCTGTCTGCTCCACCACCACCTCTCCCTCCTCCTCCTCCTTCTCGGTCTCTGGCGAAGTGGCAGTTAAACCGACGCGTGACAGGGGCTACGCAATGGCTCAAGCAAAAAGATGCCATACTGTGCTTGAGCTAGGCTTGTGCACCGATTTTTTTTCGGTTCGATTCGATTCGATTTTTCGGATGTTTAAACTTTTCGATTCGGCTCGTTTCGACCGATTTCTGGTTCGATTCGGTTCGGCTCGACTCGTTTTTCGTGTACATTTTTTTTCGGAATATCGACCATTTTTCGTATTTTCGTGTCACTTAGCTCGTTTTTTGTATCGACTTTTCGTGATTTTGGAAATTTTCGTTTTTCGGAACTGTACATGTTTTTGGAATATCGACCATTTTTCGTATTTTGGTGTCACTTTGCTCGTTTTTTGTATCGACTTTTCGTGATTTCGGAAATGTTCGTTTTTTCGGAACGTCTGTTTCCACTCGTTTCAAAGCAATAAATTTCGATTTGACACATTTCAAGTCCATTCGAAAATTCCGAAAATATTTAGTTTCAGCTCGGAAAACTTTTCGGATCTGCCATTTTCGGATCTAAAAATTTTCGGAAAATCGGCCGCATCCGAAAACACGAATCGGGAAATTTCGTGAAAATTCCGAAATTCCGAAACCCGAAACGCACATCCCTAGCTTGAGCTGGTTTGTTTAGGGGGCAGGAGCCACACCGGGCCAGAAACTCTGTCAGCTCTGCAGGGGCAGGTGCAGAGATGGTTAACACCACGCCAGCTTCAGCTGGGAATGGTCGTCTGTGATAATGGCAGCATCCTTCTCTCCACCCTACGCCAGGGTAAGTTGACGCATGTACCATGCCTAACACACGTCCTAAATCTGGTGGTACAGCATTAGCTAACCAGGTACCCAGGGCTGGCAGAGCTTCTCAGCCAGACCAGAAAAGTCTGCAGCCACTTCAGACGGTCATTCCCAGCAAGTGTTCGCCTGGCAGAAATTCAAAGAGAATTCCACCTTCCCACAAACCGTCTGATCTGTGACATGCCCACCGGGTGGAACTCAACATTAGCAATGCTGCAGAGTTTGCACAAGCAGCAGAGGGCCATCAACGAGTACCTGTGTGAGTATGGCACAAGGACAGGTTCAGGACAACTTGTTTCCCCCCTGCAGTGGCTGATGATCAAGGATGCATGCACTGTACTGTCACCATTTGAGGAGGCAACGAGGATGGTGAGCAGGGACAGTGCATGCATCAGTGACACAATTCCTTTAGTGTTCCTGCTGGAGCACACTCTGCGAGGAATTATAGATGTGGCACTAGAGGCAGAGCAGCAGGTGGAAGAGGAGGCCTTCCCTAGCTCTCAAGGCCCCAGTCTTTCCGCAGACAGCATTCCTGCGGGTCCTCAGATCAGACAGGAGGAGGATGAGGAGGAATATTTAAGTAGTGGGGGCATTGAAGGTGGGGATTCCTCAAGGGAGGGCTTTGTGTGCCCAGAAACCCAAAGAGTAGTACGTGGCTGGGAGGAGGAAGTGCACGATTGGGTCATCCTCATTGACCAGGAAGACTCGGAGGCTAATGCCACCTCCAACCTACGCTGCATGGGCTCCCTTATCCTGAAAGCCTGGTAAAGGACTCCAGGATTCGTGCTATCAAGGAGAGGGATCATTACTGGTTGACAAGCCTTCTTGATCCACGACACAAAGGTAAAGTTGCAGAGCTCATCCTGCCCACACAGAGGGAGGCCAGGATGAAAAAACTTGAAGACGCTATAAAGCGACACTTGTATAACACCTTTCCAGGCACTGGTAGGTTACCAAGTGATGACACAGGTGCTTCTGAGGCTGCGGTTGATCAGAGGAAGAGCGGTGAAAGGGGCCGCTTGACTGATGCCTTTTCCAATTTTTTTAGTCCACGATGCCCAGGGACGCCAAATGTAGGCACCCATTGCCAGCATCTTCACCGTATGGTGCAGGACTACCTAGGGGCAAGGGCAGACCTGGATACCTTTCCAGCAGATGATGCACTGGCTCACTGGGTGTTGAGATTGGATCACAGGCCAGAACTTAGCCAATATGCTATGCAGCTACTAGGTTGCCCTTCATCCAGCGTGCTTTCTGAAAGGACGTTCAGTGCCGCTGAAGGTTTTGTCATAGACAAAAGAGTGCGTCTGTCCACCGACTCTGTAGACCGGCTGACATTTATAAAAATTAATCAGTCCTGGATCAGCAGCTATCGATCCCCTGATGCTGACGTAACGGAATAGATCGGGGATCTCTTCTGCATTCACAAAACCTCCACCACTGCACTCTTCCACAATACCACAAAGGGGTTACGGTGTGAAGGCACTTGCTGCCACAAAGGCACAATATTTGGGTGCACTGCCACTGATGCCTATATTACCAGATTCATATAATTTTAATATTGTACCGCAGGGTCCAACCCTGCACTCTTCCACAATACGACAGAGGGGATACTTATGGTGTGAAGGCACTTGCTGCCACCAAAGGCACAATATTTGGGTGCACTGCCACTGATGCCTATATTACCAGATTCATATCATTTTAATATTGTACCGCAGGGTCCAACCCTGCACTCTTCCACAATACCACAAAAGGGTTACGGTGTGAAGGCACTTGCTAACACCAAAGGGTGGGTGCACTGCCACTGACGCCTATATTACCAGATTTATATAATTTTAATATTGGACCGCAGGGTCCAACCCTGCACTCTTCCACAATACCACAGAGAAGTTACGGTGTGATGGCACTGTTGCCGATACTAAAAGCCCAATTTTAAAGTACAAATTGTTACTTTCATCCAAAGCCTACATAAGTTTCACCATAATTTTGCCAAAAAATCACTAAACTTGTTCTGCGTGTCCTAAAATGTCTCCTCTTTTCATACAGACTGCCGCCCCAAGCAGTTGTTTATGAATAGATTAAAGGAAAACCGTTTACTGTCATTTGAAATGTCATTTTTTTTGTTTTAAAATGTTTCTATACATCCTACAAATCCGCCACTTCACGGGCAGGTTATGGGGACCTCCTAGGCACGATATTTGAAGGAATTTTTCGTTTTTATTTTTATCCCTTATTTCATGGAAAACTCACTTTTCCTTTAAAAAAGTTTTTTTAAAACTTTTTGTCCTTGTTTCCTGTCTCCTAGGGCACTACCCGGACCCCCATACACCTTTTATGGCAAATATCTTGCATATATGCCCTCTTGGAGGGCACTCTAAAATTCGAACTTTCGAATCCCATTGACTTGCATTGAGTTCGGTTCGTGTTCGCGTTCGAACTTGAACTTTTGAAATTGTTCGAGTTCGAATGCGAACCGAACACGGGGGTGTTCGGCTCATCCCTACTCAGATATAGCAGATGGTTCATTTATCCATACATTCTTGAAGGTCCACTGACGTTCACTTACCAGTCGATGTGACGAATTGTTCTTAAATTATCCACATTCCAGGACATTAATTATACTTAATATCTGCATGTAAGGGGTGTTTGTTCATCTTTAGTGTTTTTGGGTGTTATACACATCCCCCCGGGCTGCAACAACCATTTACCACAAGACCATCATTAACCGAAGGTATAGGAGGAGCGGGGTCGCGCCTATTCCCCGATGGGGCGGCTGCAACCACCAAATTGTATCCAGCCCAGCAACATGTATAAAACATGACAAGAAGAAAAATGTAATCTGTGCTTATTCCTATTACGCCGTGTGAAACAAAACACAATTAATGGCCATTGAAAGAAACCAAAGCCTCTAAGAGTATAAGCTCACCTGCCAACATCAAGGCACCTCTAGTGAAGGTGAGTCCTACCGAAAAATGAAACGTCAGGCTGCTATGTAGCAAACCATCACTGCTCACGCTGCTTTTCTACCTCATGACTGAAAAGCAGCGTGAGCAGTGATGGTTTGCTACATAGCAGCCTGAGGTTTCATTTTTTGGATAGGACTCACCTTCACTAGAGGTGCCTTGATGTTGGCAGGTGAGCTTACACTCTTAATGGCCATTAAAAAAGAAACCAAAGCCTCTAATTTTGTTTTGTTTCACACGGTGTCATAGGAATAAGCGCAGATGACATTTTTCTTCTTGTTATGTTTTAAGAAGGTATACCAACTGCTATCCATCTCGAGCGCCCACAGATCCATCACACTCACCTCCCTAGTAAGTAAATATTGAAACTTATTGAAAGCCACTCACTAAATTGTGAGTGACTGTGATCTACTCAGACACGAATGTTCTGGGGAGGATCAGACCCCTGGTATACATATGATCCACAAATGGTATGAAGGAGAAGATCACCGCGTTCGCTCCCAGTGGGCTGTCATCTAGCTCAAGTCAAAGTGTGGTGAAAAAAATCCTGCTTTGCAGTCAGATGTTAATCATCTTGCCCCCCCCCCTGAAAAAATTATGAAATCAACATTTATTTGTTGTCCCTTAGATATCAATCATCTGTTTTTTAGCTGAGGATTCGATAGGGGATAGAACCTACATTGCTGGATAAACCCAGTGTACATCTTTGGAGAGGGAGTTGATTTGGCAAAGGAAGAGAGCAACTCCTCCATCCCCCTTCCCTGTTTTATCAATGATGTGGTTTGTTCTGTTGCGAATCAAATGGAAATTATAATTAAACGCACAAAGCAAAAATTTCAAATATGCTTGGGTCCTTAAATAGCAAACAAGCAAAATGAGGCTGTGTCGTTAAGGGGTTATATAGTAATATACAAATTGTTGTCATTATCTAATTATATGGCCTTTATTCTATAGCGAAGAAATCATTTAAACTTTAACAAAACTAATTTATTAGAACCAATAAATAAGAAGAAATTAAGTATATATATTAGAAGAATGACAAAGTGAAATAAAGTTACCATTATTTCAATTAGGACAGCAGTTTGTATAAGGCAGCTGTTGAGCTGTAGGTCTAGGCTCTAGACCAGGGGTCTCAAACTCTGGCTTCACATGTTTCTGAACTACAACTCCCATGATTCTCTGGTTGCATTCAGATAATTCTGGGAATTGTAGGCAATAAACATCTATGAGGTCAATGTTTGAGATCCCTGCTCTAGACATACCAGAATATTGGTAAATGCGTTGCACAAAGTATAATACATAACTTGCAATTATATACAGGGTTATTCAAAGAGATCCGAATGGCTGCCGAAAGGGAACTGAACGCTGAAAATCAGCATTCGGTTACCTTTCTTGGCCATTCGGCTATCCAGAGAGCAGGCAATTCGCCAAATCCTGGCGAATTGCCTGCACATATGATGCCTGTTTGGTGCCTGTTCGAGGGCAGTGAATCCCCATAGAGAAGCAATGCTTCGGCTATTCAGAAAGCAAAAGCCAGCAGTGAAAAGTTGCCGAATTGCCCTGCCATTTGGTGGTTTCATGCGGCAGATTTATTCAGGCGAATCCCATAGACTTCAATGTTAAAAATATTCCCATTTTACTTCAATATCTAATAAACCGTTGATTATAATATTCTGCAATAAAGAGTCTCTTTATTTATAGATTTTTTTAGGATATTTTAAGCATTCTTCAGGATTTTTTTTTTTTTAAAAATTCAGATTATTTTTTATTTATTTTTTTAACTTTACTTATTTTTTCTGTAACAGCCCTTTTTATTAGCATTCATTGGATCTCATATGTAAATTTCAGACATTTTCGCTCAGTAGTTTCTTTGCAAACAGCGTTTCACTTTTCAAACATTCAAGCGAACTGTTTTTTTAATTTATTCACTCCATTCGTCTGCGGTGTTGGGTTTTTCCGGTGGCTGCGCTGCGTGTGATCGGCTCCTGCTCGGGCTTTCCTGGTGTTTTCATCCAGATGGTTTTGCGGGTTTCGGTGTGCGTTCGCCCTCGTTTTGCAGTGAGTTTTCGGCAGGTTTGCGGCGACTTTTCCCTGCATTTCGGCGGCCCTGTGGTGCTTGCTGAATACACCGCAGGGACGCCGAAATGGGATCGCCAAATCGAACCGAATTGAAGAGAACGAAAAGTCACCGAACGTGCGGTAACTTTTCGATTCTCTTTGAATAACCCTGATAGTTTAGTTTAATAATAATTTCACAAAAATCTGGCTAGATTGATGCTTCTGAGGAATGCTTTCAAGAACTTTTGCAGGGCGATGCCTATAATATGTAGAGCATTAACAAATCCCTTATTTGAAAGCAGCTGCTGACCTCATGTGTAAAGACAGTTAGAAAACAGCAGTACGGATTGTCTTTGCGCTAATAAAGAATCAAGACATATTTTATTTAATAGTTTTTGTTAACAAGGTTCATCCAATCAGAGAAAGTAGCAACTCAGACTAAGTTCACATATAAAATCAATTCAATTAGAGGATTTCATTAAAAGATTTAATTAGTACGTGTACTCTTTTACAAAGGCTGCCGTTTCCATTGCAAAGCCACAGCTAGCCAGGCCCCCTGAATGAGCAGACATGCTGGGCATAACATGAAACATCAGATATCTTTCATTATTTCCTGCCACTGTTTATTTTAACTCCTTTTGTTGGAAATTGTCACATGAAGACCAGGAAAATTACTGATGAATTTTAAAAGGGGAAATATATATCTTTGAGGAAACCCTTGAGCAATAAAAGATTATATACAGATATAATCAAGAGTAGATTAAAGTTGCACTGGAATGTCTTGTCTATATGTTCACGCTGTATGTATGTATAGACACATACATCGTAACATACATGACCAACAAATGAACAAAATTATTACATTAAATAATAACAGTTAAGTTATATATACACATGTATAGATATATACACACACACACATCAACAAGAGAGAGGTAAATAAAAGGACGTAATCAGAGGTCAAGAGGAGTTTATCTTACAAGGGAAGATGATAGGACAGTGTAAAAATATGATTAAAAAGAGAGGTGAAAGGAGAAATAGCATAGACAGGTGAGAGGTGAAAAAGAATGAGGGGACTGGGTGCCTTTCCATTTTCATGGACCCATGTTCTAGTCTGAGACACTATAAACTCTCCAGGATATTTATGACAATGTATGGGGTTTTGGCCTTCTCAACTCCTTCTGGACTTGGAATGCTGGATAAGCCATTGTAGAGTAATGTCTGTAAGAGAGAAAATTGAAATATTTGTGAACATTTTTTTACTATAATTCTGCATTATTTACTTTTATCATCATGTACTACTCCATTGATGTAAATTGCACAGAAATAGGTTTATATAAATATATAAAACAACTTTATGCATTTGATAGATATAACCAATTTCTTCCATTTTCAAGAAAAAACTGTTGTGTGCTCGACATCATGTTTATATTCCCATCACCCACCAATGTTGTCCTTTTCTTTGCAGGAAATCGAGTAGCAGCAAATCTCCCTGTCTTGAATAGCAGATAGGTTCCTACAGATGAAAGAAAGTTGTATGACCATGAATATTTTCAAATGGTGTTATTGCGTATGCGCAGAGTTTTGTAAGTATTCATGTACCAGATTTACATACATCCCCTTCGAAATCCTTGATTTTTTAAAATAGTTTCAATGCACAAATGATGTATAAGGTCATAAATAAAAGTGAATACCCATTCTTGAAAGAACACGATTGTTAATGGTAAATGTCACAGGTAAGTTAAAAATAATAAAAGGTAACTAGAACAAGCAAGGAAATAAACAATAACCAACGTTCATGATGGTTAGCACTTAGACCATCACACCACTCTTAAACATTTGATGTTAGTTCAGGCTTCATCCAATAACCCCACTAGTCTCTTCACACAGGTTATTCACTTATCACTAATGTTTATCTTTGTAACCATGTTAATCTGCAGCAATCAAGAGAGGGTCATTTTTCTTTGCAACAATGGTAAGCAACGGCAATTATTGAATAACCTCTGCTGTCTATTTTTCTATGGAATGGCTGTCTATTGATGCAACCAATATGAGCATGCTAGCAATTTAATCAATTTAAATTAATAGTAAAGTCTTATATTAACTCCTTCAATGTACCATTTAACTCCGGTGTGCGGAGCTCATTTTGCCCATAATTTGCCTCACTATGTTCAATCACTATTTCAAGTAATCTTTTGCAGTACCTACACCGGAGTGGACAATATCAAAAAACACAAATTGGAAAAGGCGCAACAGATTATCATCCGATGGAGGAAGAAACCAAAAGCACGATCGCCTATACACCCATATATGCCTTCCCTAACTGACAAAGAAAATTGAAAAACCAAAAGGAGAAAAGGGGTGTGGCGCTTCCCAGTGCAAGACAAATTAAACGATACTCAGCATATTTGATGTGGATTGAAGCTGACGTAGCTCATATGTTTGAATTTGAAGAGCAGTACCTCAATAAAACAGAATTAAAACAACATGGTGTAATATTGTTTAACAAGAATAGAGTAAACCTGAAGTGGACAATCACTCACACTTTGATGAGCCTAACCCGGCTCTAGTGATGTTCGCCTATGGGTGGAATTCATATAGGCCCCCCCACTGGCCGTATTCGTCCACTTCAGACTCAAATATTTGATCAGGAAAAAAACAGAAAAAATAACATAGTGTAAATCAGCTTAAGGATATCAATGGCTTATACAGAAATAACTCAGACCACTCACGTGTTCCAGAGCCCCATTGATTCCTTGTGATGAAGAGGAATAAATATGGACCAAGTGATAACAACTAAGGTTTTATTAAACAAAGATAAACATAATTTTAAAACAAATAAAATAAATAAACTGTCCGAATGCGTTTCGCCTGGGTGTGTGGACCCTCTGGTTTCCTCAGCGGCAATCCGCAATTGCCGCTGAGGAAGCCAGAGGGTCTACACACCCAGGCGAAATGCGTTCAGCCAGTTTATTTATTTTATTTGTTTTAAAATTATGTTTTTATCTTAGTTTAATTAAACCTTCGTTTTTATCATTCGGTCCATATTTATTCCTCTTCACCGCAAAGAATCAATGGGGCTTTTTTAGGAGTTGTGCCAACTTGAAACAACCCCCGGGCCTAACCATTAGAGCCATAGCGCCTCTGGAACATGTGAGTGGTCTGAGTTATTTCTGTATAAGCCATTGATATCCTTAAGCTGATTTACACTAGGTTTTTTTTTTCCTGATCAAATATTGGAGTCTGAAGTAAACGAATACGGCCAGTGGGGGGGCCTATATGAATTGCACCCATAGGCGAACATCACTAGAGCCGGGTTAGGCTCTTCAAAGTGTGAGTGATTGTCCACTTCAGGTTTACTCTTCTTGTTAAACAATATTACACCATGTTGTTTTAATTCTGTTTTATTGAGGTACTTCTCTTCAAATTCGAACATATAAATTACGTCAGCTTCAATCCACATCAAATATGCTGAGTATCGTTTAATTTGTCTTGCACTGGGAAGCGCCACACCCCTTTTCTCCTTTAGGAGTGGACAATAGTTACAGTAACAAGTATTTATAAAGCGCCAACAAGTTCCGCAGCGTTGTACAATGGGAGAGACAGAATAACAAATCTACATACACATTACATACACACACACACACACACGCGCCAGTAAGAGATAGGACCCTGCTAGAGGGCTTACAATCTAAGAGGAGTGGGGTGAGGCACTAGGTGAACGTAAATAGCAGAGTATGTGAGGTAGCGGGGTGCATGTGGGCTGAAAGGGAATATGGAGCAAGAAATGTACAGTGGGGGGGATTATGGAGTGAACCGATAGGCTTCTCTAAACTAATGTGTTTTCAGAGACTTCTTGAAGGACTGGAGAGATGGGGAGAGTCTGATGTTGTGGGGGAGGGAGTTCCATAGAAAGGGAGCAGCTTGGGAGAAATGCTGAAAGCGAGAGTTGGGGGTGTGGGTACGAGGAACTGATAGCATCATATCATTTGCCGAGTGAAGTGGTCGGGATGAGATATACCTGCTAATAAGAGAGGAGATGTAGGCAGGGGTGCAGTTATGCAGAGCTTTGTAAGTGAGCACCAGTATTTTGAAATGGATTCTAAAAGGAAACAGGGAGCCAGTGTAGAGATTGACAGAGGGGTGAGGTGTGAGAGGTGCAGGATGTGAGGTGAACAAGTCTGGCACAGGCGAATCTGGGATTTTTTAAGGCCAGCGAGAAGGAGGTTACAGTAGTCAAAGCGGGAGATATACAAGCTTGGATGAGCATTTTATTAGAGTCCTGATTAAGAAAGGGATGGATGCGTGCAATGTTTTTTAGGTGGATGTAGCAAGATTTGGTTAGTGACTGAATGTGAGGAGTAAAGGATAGATCAGAGTCCAAGAGGACCCCGAGGAAGAAGTAATGGTGGCACAATTCACCCGAAGGGAAATGGGCGCAAGAAGTTCAGTTTTAGAGAGATTGAGCTTTAGTAAACGAAAAGTCATCCAGTCGAAGACAGCTGACAGGCAGGCTGTAACACAGTAGGAGAGAGATCGGGAGAGGAAAGGTAGATTTGGGTGTCGTCAGCATAAAGAGGATATTGAAGTCCATAGGAAGAGATGTGGTTGCCCAGAGAGGCGGTATAGATTGAGAAGAGTACGGGACACAGAACAGAGCCTTGAGGCACCCAACCGAGAGAGGAACCAATGTTGAAGAGGCACCAGCAAATGAGACAATGAAGGAACGAAGAGAGAGGTAGGAAGAGAACCAGGAGAGAGCAGTGTCACCGAGGCCAAGTTGACGCAGTGTGAGGAGCAGGAGAGGGTGGTCACCTTGGTCAGAGCCGTCTCAGTAGAGTGCTGGAAGCAAAAAACAGACTGGTGCTCATCAAGCAGAGAGTTAGCAGCAAGAAAAATCGGTGAGCTGGTTATAGACCAGGTGTTCTAAGGTTTTGGATGCAAAGGGGAGTAAAGAGATGGGACGGTAGTCAGAATGGGAGGTAGGATCAAGAGATAGCTTCTTTAGGATGGGGTTGATCAGAGCACGTTTGAATGCAGAGGGGAAGACTCCAGAGGAGAGGGAGAGGTTAAAAATATGAGTCAAACAGACAATGACTGTTAGAGCAGACTGAATAAGATGCAAGGGGATGGGGGTCAAGCGGGCAGGTGGTCGGGCAGGACCACTACTCTGTGCGTTGCTTGAAATCAACCTGACTCCATAATGCTTCACCCCCATATCCCTCCATGTACCAGACACTCAAAGGAGAGAGCGTCCCATTGTAAATTTGCTGACCCCACAGAGCTCTCGAATTTGCCTGCACCTTCCTCCCCATGACATCAGTATACTCTGAATATAGTGGCCTTTTTGGGAGATGTCAGGTTTGTGTATATGTCAGTGGGAGGAGAGGCAGGGTTCATGTACTTTTAGAAGGGATCAGGGTCTGTGTATCTGTCATAGGAGCCTGTCAAGAACATAGTGGACTTTAATAAATGTGAATACAGCCCCAGGGCCAGATGGAATTCACCCGCGAGTATTGAGGGAGCTATGTGTTGAAATATGTAAACCTCTGTTCTTAATCTTTCAAGATTCTTTTCTTTCAGGAATCGTACCAGAGGATTGGAAAAAAGCTGACGTGGTCCCTATATTTAAGAAAGGTTTAAAATTTGTGCCTGGGAATTATAGACCTGTGAGCTTAACATCTGTGGCTGGGAAACAGGGCTGGACTGGGACAAAAAATTGGCCCTGGACTTCATTCATGACAGTGGCCCACTCCGCTTATGCGAACACGCAGGGTCGCATTAAGATCTCTGTGGGCAGAGCTAAAGATTATTTTGTATTTTTTGACATTTAATGAAATGAAAATATATATTTTTATTATTTTATATTGCGTGCAATTTCGGTGCTTTGCGTTTCCCTGCATTTCAGCACTATTCGGAGATTCCATTTCGCCAAAAATACAGCAAATTCACTATTTAGTGAAAATTCCGTTTGTTTTCTCGAAAATGGAGTCGCCAAAACAGTATGCCCCAATTCATATTAATAACCCTCTCAATCACCCCAATACATAATTGCCCCTCTATCACCCCAATTCATATTAATGACCCCCTCTAATGGCTCAATTCATATTAATAGCCGCCATATCTCCCCAATTCATACTAATAGCTCCCCAATTCATATTAGTAGCCCCCCATATCGCCCCAATTCATATTAATAGTCCCCCAATTCATATTAGTAGCCCCCCATATCGCCCCAATTCATATTAATAGTCCCCCAATTCATATTAGTAGCCCACCACATTGCTCCAATTTATATTAATAGCCCCCTATCGCCCCAATTCATATTAATAGTCCACTATCGCCCCAATTCATATTAATAGGCCCCCATTGCCCCAATTCATATTAATAGCCCCATCACCCCAATTCATATTAATAGTCCCCTATCGCCCCAATTCATATTAATAGCTCCTATATCACCCCAATTCATATTAATGCCCCCCCTTGGCCAAATTCATATTAAGAGCCCCTTCGATTGGAAGCAGATCACAGAATGTACATGATGCCAGGCAGACCTCAATGTGCTGGCTGGTTTACAGATTGGGCAAAGAAAGTATGACGCATAAGTCATTGCATGGACAGGCACAGGCAGGAGGTTTGATTTAAGTGCCTGTCTCTCCACATACATTTTCCAAGAACGACCAGAGAGCCCGGCTCTGACCTGTATCTCCCCTTTGACCATCCTCCCCCTCCTCTTACTTGCCGAGCGGTTCAGAGCCTTAGCTGCCTGTCACAGCTGCAGAAAGGGAGGCCGGGGCGAGCATCTCACGCAGCTGCCTGACTTCCCTGCCCTCTAGATCCATCATGCGCCTAGATCTAAACATCAAATTGTCCAGGCTCCATATGTTAGGGCAATTCAAGTGTGTGTGTGCAGTCAGCAAGGAGTAGGGGTGGTGTGGAGCGCTGCCAGTGAGTGAGAGGAGCGGGGGGGACTGTTTGGCGCTGCCAGAGAGTGAGAGGAGCAGGGGGGTGCTTGGTGCTGCCAGAGAGTCAGAGGAGCAGGGGGGCTGTTTGGCGCTGCCAGAGAATGTGAGTTGGGACAAACTGCCTCACCTGATAACCCCCAAGCTGCCTGCCAGCCACTACAGATCTGATGTGAACCATGGTTGGGTCGGGCTGGCCATCCATGCAGTGCATGCACTACCACTCTCCTGCTCCTTCCCATGACACTTGGCGCTGGCGCGCTGGACACGTGACCCATCAGCGTCAAATTAGGAGTCAGCGCAGGAACAAAAGAGCAGCAGCTCTTGTGGGCCGGCTTGCCTATGTCAGCCGGCTGCCCTAGATGAGCCCCAGGCGGCTGGCCGATCTAGGCAAGCCCCATGCTGTGGGCCCAGTCAGGCGGCCGGCCCACTGAGCCATCAGCCCACCGGGATAATATTCAGGAATTTATTGGGAGGCATAATGTAATTGGCAAAAAATCAGCATGGTTTTATGAAACACAGATCATGTCAGACTAACCTAATTACGTTCTATGAGGAAGTAAATAGAAGTATAGATCAGGGGGTCGCAGTGGATATGATTTACTTGCATTTTGCCAAAGCTTTCGACACAGTTCCACACAAGAGGTAAATATTTAAATTAAGAAAAATTGGTCTAGATGAAAATACTTGTTCTTGGGTAGAAAACTGGCTAAAAGATAGGGTACAGAGAGTGGTCATAAATGGTACATTTTCAAGATGGACATCAGTGGTAAGTGGTGTCCCTCAGGGGTCTGTTATATGACTAATTCTATTCAATTTATTTATAACTGACCTTGAGATAGGCATTGAAAGTCATGTATCAGTGTTTGCAGATGAAACAAAACTAGGAAAAGTAATACAATGTGAACAGGATGTTACTTTGCTGCAGAGGGATTTATATAGATTGGGGGACTGGGCACTTAAATAGCAGATGAAATTTAATTTAGATAAATGCAAAGTTATGCACTTTGGAGTGAAGAACACACAAGCAACTTATACCGTAAATGGTACGGAGTTAGGGAAATCCAGGCAGGAGAAGGATTTGGGAATAATCATAGACTTCAAACTAAGTAACAATGTGCAATGTCAAACAGCAGCCGCCAAGGCCAGCAAGGTATTGGACAATAGCACGGAAGATTTAAATGTCCTATTCGATCAGTTAGTTGTGCAAAGAAAAGGTTATTCAGATAACTCACGATTTTTTCAGAAAGACAAAATGTCTTTAGGATGGAAGAAGGAAGTCCACTCGGAGTCAGTATAAATCTGTGATCTCTTCATATCCCATAGATAATGGTTTTATCTGAATCTTGTGCCAGGAGAAAAACCGCCACACAAAGTATAAAAGTAAAAAATTTATTTTGCTAGTGAAATCCTTTAAAAGATATATAAGCGTTTCATCCGGAAGCACCAGACTTCCTCAGGGGCAATGTACAGATCAAATGAAAAACAAATTACATTATTGAAGGAGAGTTTGAACCACCTCCTGGAAGATTGTCCTAATGCTCTAAAGTTAAGTATTTGTATACACCCTCTTTTCTTTGTTATATTCAGCAAGGTATTGACATGCATTAAAAGGGGAGTTCACTCTCGGGATGAAAACATAATTTTGCCTCTGTATAAATCAATAGTAAGACTGCATCTTGAATATGCCGTGCAATTTTGGGCACCTGTCTTACAAAAGGATATTATAGTGCTAGAAAAAGTGCAGAGACGAGCGACTAAATTAATAAGGCGAATGGAAGGTTGCCTTAAGAGGTTATGAGGAAAGACTAACAAGCTTAAACCTGTTTAGTTTAGAGAAACGGCGCCTTAGAGGGGATCTGATAACCTTTTATAAATATACTAGTTGGAAAGCCTGCCCAGAGGGCAGTCTATTATTAATACTGCCCCAGCTTCTGGATACTGCCCCAGCACGTGGATATTGCCACAGCTCATGGATATTGCCACAGCTCGTGGATATACTGCCCCAGCTCGTGGATATTGCCCCAGCTCGTGGATATATTGCCCCAGCTCGTGGATATTGCCCCAGCTCGTGATATTGCCCCAGCTCGTGGATATATTGCCCCAGCACATGGATATACTGCCCCAGCTCGTGGATATTGCCCCAGCTCGTGGATACTGCCCCAGCTCGTGGATATACTGCCCCAGCACATGGATATTTGCCCCCAAGCTCTCATGGATATTTGCCCCCAAGCCTCATGGATATTGCCCCCACGTGCTCATGGATATTGCCCCCAAGCTCAGACCCCAGACCAGACATGGTGCGGCTGTTCGAATGCTCTATCGGCATTCGGACAGCCGCCCCTGGAGCTCTCAGCCGCATACTTACCTCCCGAGTGGCGAAGGGAAAGTTTCCCCGCTTCCGCTCGTTGAAGGACCAAGCCGCGGTCACGTGGGACTCCCACGTGACCGCGGCTTGGGTCCTTCAAAGAGCGGAAGCGAGGGAACTTTCCTTCGCCGCTCAGGGGTTGGATGCGCGCGGCAGCCGGTAGAGACTGCGAGCGCAGCCTCTACCCGGCTGCTGTGTGCATCTTGTAACTGCCGCGGCGAGAGCACAGCCGGCTCGTGCCGCGACGGTTGCATGCACGCGCAGCCAACCGCCGCTGGTTGCGCGCGCATGCGCAGAGTAGGCTTGACGACGGACACGCCAAGCCTTACTCTTTTATAGTATAGGATACTCTGCCTGTTGAGGTGGTTGGGTCAGAGACTGTACAGACTTTTAAAAACGCCTGGATGACTTCCTGCAGACACAGAATATTAAGGGTTATAATATGTAATATGTGGTAAGCTTCTTGATCCAAGGAGAAATCTGACTGCCATTCTGGGGTCAAGAAGGAATTTTTTCCCAGTGTGTTGCATATTGGCGAACGCTTCAGACTGGGTTTTTTGCCTTCTTTTGTATCAACAGCAGTAGGTGATGTGTGAGGCTGAACCCGATGGGTGCATGTCTTTTTTCAGCCTATGTAGTAACTATGAGAAATGAGATGATAAATAAAACGAGGCCATATTAAATTAAATTTAGTCATAATCAATTAAATGGCAAGTATAATAAATGAAAGTTATTTTTTTTATTTTTTATGCCCCTAACGGGTGTGCCTTCACAGTTTTAGACCTTTATCATTGCGCCTGACCTAGAGTGTCTCTTTAATCATTCAAATCTTTTCAGTTATATATTCTGCTAGGTACTGGTTTTAATTTAATTAGATATGGAGAATATGAGACTGCCTTTTTGTATGAAAAGAGTATAAGATGGAAGCAATCTGAGATTTAGTCTCCTCACAAGGCACATCATTGTTTTTCTTTCTTCACAGAAAGTATTTTTTTTACGTTTTTATGTTTGTTGTTGATTTTTCACTTTTTATTTTTACCCATCCTAGAGATTTGCCTTGTTGTGGCAGGTGGCCTTACGTTTGAAATGTCCATTTTTAGGCCTGTGTCAGACGAACGCAGTGATCACGTCTGTGTTGCCACACAATTTAACGTCCGTCGTAGCATACAATTATGATCAATAGAGACCCACACACGAAGTATGTCCGCACAGAAGTGAGGACGCACAACGCACGTGGCACCGGAAGCAATTTAGGCAAGAACGTCAAACCGCCAGGACGGACGCACAGAGTGCGCCACGTCCGCGTAGCTTTGTGTGTGAGTGATGGAACGTAGTCAAACGGATTGCATTTTTGACGTCCAGCATTTTTGAAGTTTTTTCATATTATGTATCAATTTTTTTCATTTTACATATTAATTTTATATCCCATCTACATCAGTCAAAAAAAACGTCAGTCAAAAAAACAGACCGTGTGGTGTCTACAGTATCATCAGTCAGAAAGTACGTCAGTTGTGCACGGACGCACAGTGTGCTCAAGATGTGTTCGTCTGACATTAGCCTAAGGCTGGGGTCAGACGAACGCAGTGCTAACGTGCGTTCAGCCGCACTTTATTATGGCCGTAGTAGCAGCAAATGACGTCCAATGACGGCCAATATACGAAGTACGGCCGCACGAAAGTCCGACCGCGCAATGCAAGCGGCAAACGAATGCATTTTTTCGAGAACATAGAACTGCTAGTACTGACGCAGGGAGTGCGCTGCGTCGGCATAGCGGCGCGTGTGCGTGATTAGGAGACGTCAGATGCTGCACATGTCCGGCCAACACCACGTCCATTTGTTTTTAATAGCTCCGTCAAAAATCACAGCCGAAATTGCGCATTGTATGACCGCTATCGCGTCTTCCGTGAAAAAATGCGTTCGGACGCATCAACGCACTATTTTCGAAAAACAGTGTTTTTTTGTAAATTAATTAGTTATACAGTAAGAAATATTTAGGCATATTCCCACTGTATTTCTTACTGTAAATAACCTATTTGGCCAGTAGATGGTGGGATTAAATGCAATTTGAAGTCATTTTATTGTAGGACCCAGACAAATTATATATCTTTTTTTTATTTATAATCCTTTATTTTTGAGTTTAGCACAGATCCAAATAAACGATAGCCACATAAGGAGGCAAAAAGACAGCAAAAGGCACATCCATTAATACAGCAATGGAGGGACCGCAAGTGAATGACATCGAAGGAAAATGAAAAAGGAGGGGGGCACGCAAACAAACATGGGACAGCTGTACCAGGGAGGTGGCTGAGTCAGCAGATAATCCGTGGGCGGTCGTCGGTACAAGCAAAGAATATAAAATAAGGGGATGGGGGAAAATTGTGGAAGGGACTGCCCGAACATGAGTGGCATTCCTGACTAACTCCAGCTATATATGATTTTTTTTACATTTTATCATCCAAGCCTTTGCAGTTATATATTCTATGGGGTACGCTTGTTAAAAGACATCCAAGATGTCAGCCACCTTCAGGAGAAGTCTGCGATCCGGCACCGGATTGCAGACTGGCCATCTAAGGGGTTAAAGAGAGGCATCGCTGGAAAGGTCAGACTGTGACCTTTCCAGCTATGCCTCTCTTTTTTCTCTATCTTCTCCCGATCAGACAATGACATCAGTGTGGTGGGAGGGGTATAACGGGACCGTTTGAGCTGGGAGGGGAATAAAGGGACCGCCTGACTTCAAGGGACTCAGTCCCGGAAGCATGTCGTCTCCCCTTTCGCTGCGGAGACCCCATGACGTGTGGGAGAGGTTCTCCTCACACAGGGTGCGGACCCGAGGACGTCCCCCAAACATCATCCATAGCAAAAGGGTTAAAAGACTTATAATATATATTATTTGGATACATTTTATTGATTTATACTCCTATTAGGAGAATAGGCGCCTTCCTTTTTTTTGCAGTTCGGTGGAATTTGCCCATGCTATTTCACCACAATTTTGGTAAAATATTGTGACCATTTGCTAAATAGTGAATTCACCGTATTTTCCACCAAAATACGGTGAAATGGGCTGAAGAGTTAAGCACCGAAATTGCACACAATCCCATTACAATAATTCTGCTCACACTGCACAAATTCAGTGGATACAATGACTTGGACAGCACATGGTGGATGGCAGTCGTGAATCAAAATTCTAATATTTTGATGTCATATACGCCAAGCCCATTAAAAAAGACAGTACAAGTACATGGACAAATAAGGCGTGTTAGCACATTTGAGCAGGGTTCTGTATTCCCTTTGTTTCAGTTTTCTTCATTTTATTTATTTATTCATTTTAATAGTTTTACAGCTTCTATTTTAAACCATCATTGCAGAAAAAATTGCTGAAACCAAATGTATGATTAACAATGAACAGTGAAATTTGTCCAGCATTCAGCAGTAAGGATTGAACATCTCATAACTGTATATAACTTTGTACAGCACTGCCCTCTTGTGACTCCAAAATTTAATGCACGTTTTTAAACGCCTGATAAAGCACCCACACCCATTTTGCAGTGTTGCAGATAGACAAATACGGTGGGAAATGAGGGCCCTATTCCTGTGGGAATTTACAATTTAGATGGGTGGAGGGATGAGCAACAGGAGGAGAAAACTGCAAAGTGAAAATTATGTTAATACCATTAGAGATGATGACAATAATTGGGTAAGTGGAATCTATACAGTGGCAAGAAAAAGTATGTGAACCCTTTGGGATTACGTGGAGCTTTGCATGAATTTGTCATAAAATGTGCTCTGATCTTCATCTAAGTCACAACAATTTGAAAAACACAGTCTGCTTAAAATAATACGACACAAACATTATATGTTTTCAAGTTTTTATTGAACAGAACATGTAAATATTCACAGTGCAGGGTGGAAAAAATATGTGAACCTTTGGACTTAATAACTGGTTGACCCTCCTTTGGCAGCAATAACCTCAACCAAACATTTCCTGTAGTTGCAGATCAGACCTGCACAACGATCTGGAGTAATTTTGGACCACTCCTCTTCACAAAACTGTTTCAGTGTAGCAATATTCTTGGGATGTCTGGTGTGAATGCTCTCTTAAGGTCATGCCACAGCATTTCAATCGGGTTGAGGTCAGGACTCTGACTGGGCCACTCCAGAAGGCATATTTTGTTTTGTTGAAGCCATTCGTTTGTTGAATTACTTGTATGCTTTGGGTCATTGTCCTGTTGCATCACCCATTCTCTGCGGATGCTTCAGTTGGCGGACAGATGGTCTTACGTTTTCATGCAAAATGTCTTGATAAACTCTGGAATTCATTTTTCCATCAATGACAACAATCCATCCAGGCCCTGAGGCAGCAAAGCAGCCCCAAACCATGATGCTCCCTCCGCCATGTTTTACAGTGGGGATGAGGTTTTGATGTTGGTGTGCTGTGCCTTTTTTTCTCCACACACAGTGTTGTGTGTTTTTGCCAAACAACTCAATTTTGGTTTCATCTGTCCACAGAATATTTTGCCAGTAGTGCTGTGGAACATCCAGGTGCTCTTTTGCAAACTTCAAACATGCTGCAATATTCTTTTTGGATAGCAATGGCTTCCTCCGTGGTGTCCTCCCATGTACTCCATTCTTGTTTAATGTTTTCCTTATTGTAGATGTGTCAACAAAAATGTTAGCATGTGCCAGAGATTTCTGTAAGTCTTTAGCTGACACTCTTCTTTACCTCATTAAGCATTCTGCGCTGTGCTCTTGCAGTCATCTTTACAGGACGACCACGCCTAGGAAGAGTAGCAACAGTGCTGAACTTTCTCCATTTGTAGACAGTCTGTCTTACCGTGGACACATGAACATCAAGGCTTTTGGAGATACTTTTGTAACCCTTTCCAGCTTCATGTCAACAATTCTTGATCGTAGGTCTTCTGAGAGCTCTTTTCTGCGAGGCATGGTTCACATCAGGCAGTGCTTCTTGAAACCAGTAAACCCAAAACAGGTGTGTGTTTTTAAAGGGCAGGACAGCTTTCAGCAACACATCCAATAATATCACACTGATTGGACTCAAGGTTGGCTCACTCCTGGCTCCAATTAGCTCTTGGAGAAGTCATTAGGCTAGGGGTTCACATACTTTTTCCACTCTGCACTGTGAATGTTTACATGTTATGTTCAATAAACACATGAAAACATATAATGTTTGTGTTGTATTATTTTAAGCAGACTGTGTTTTTCAAATTGTTGTGACTTAGATGAAGATCAGAGCACATTTTATGACCAATTCATGCAAAACTCCACCTAATTCCAAAGGGTTCACATACTTTTTCTTGCCACTGTAAGTTAGTGAGTTGGGTGGTAGGCTTCCTTGAACAAAAATGTCTTTAGGGTGCATTTGAAAGAAGGCAGATTGTGTGTAAGTCAGGCAGCGTGTGACTAAAGTAAAGTAAACTTTTTACTGGAGTTTACTACCATATAGTACTTTACTGTGTGCAAAATTAAAAATTTTATTAGTTCCCCCTAAATTTTAGCCAAAAATTGAAAAATACCATATTTGAGGGTTCCTGTAAAAAGAAAAAAAAGAGACAAGTATCAAGGCTTAATTGTTTTTTTACATAAAAGTACCCTACCATAGGAACTTGCAGAAAAATAAATTGAAGCTGAATATTTTAACCCTTCCAAAAAAAATAGCCCTTCGAAAAGTTGAATTTTTTTATAGCCACGAGCTGCCTCGAGCATCCCCTCCATGGAGTCCATAGGACTCCATTGAGGCTTTGACTGTGGTCACATGACCCGCAGGTAGGCGGAGTGATTGCGGAGGGAAACTGGGGACTTTCTTCCCAGTCCCTCTCTGCTCCCAGTGGCCAGAAGCAGCGGATCGAGTCACCGTTCTCGCCGCGGGATGAGCGGTAAGTATCAGATTTTTGGGGTGATTATAAACTGCTGCCTGTCGATTCCGCAGAAGCAGAATCAGCTAACCACAGCTAGGAGTTGGTGCTAACTAATGAGTTAAGCACAGCGGGACATAATTAGCGTTAGGATTTTGTAATCCTAACACTAATTAACTCTTTGATTCTCGCCGTGTTAAGCATAGGGAGCGCAAAGTACAGTAAACTCGCGCTGAAAACTGCAAGCTCCGAATCTCTAACAGTTTTTTTCTAAGGCTAGGGTCAGACTGAGGCAGTGCGAACGCGCGTGCAGGCGCACTTAATCACGGCCGTGCTAGCAGCAAATGACGGGCAATGACGGCCAATATACGAAGTACGGTCGCACAAAAGTCCGGCTGCGCAACGCAAATGGCAAACGAACGCATTTTGTCGAGAACGTAAAACCGCTAGTACGGTTGTACAGAGTGCGCTGCGTCCGCTAGCGGCGTGTGTGTGATTGGGAGACGTCAGACGCTGCTAATGTCCGGCCAACATAACGTCCAGATGCAAAAAGTGTTTTATTGATGATCCGTACAAAATCACGGACGCAAATGCGCATAGTATGACCGCTATCGCGTACTCCGTGAAAAAATGCGTCCATTCGTTCGAACGCACTTTTTCACAGACAACGTGAAAATGCGTTCGTCTGACCCTAGCCTAACCAGTTAGCGTTCGGAATGTATTAAGGGCGGCCTGAAATAGGGCCGCTTAAGCGAATGTTAACGCTCACACAGCTGAGCGCTAACGGTAGGGTTAACTATGTAATAGGGCCCCATGTCTTGTATTTACAGCATTATGGTTTTAGTTTTGCAATCAATAAAAGCTATCTATTGTGATGTTGGATCCTTTGGAGCTTATGCTCTCCTGCAAGTTTCCAGAGGCTGTCCTTTGTTATAGTTAGTCTTTTCTGGGGGATTTTAAGTAGAAATCTGTAAAGGGTTAATTAATTTCTCAAGTGTCTTCTCAGTTTATTATGCACAGGTGGTTGCAGCAATATGAATTGAGTGGATATGAGGGGGGGGGTGGACATGCTGGAGTCTAAAGTAAGCCTGAGAAAGCAAACTAGGGGTGACTCCACCTACAGCAATAGAAAGGTTTGAGTTTGGAGAACAGTTAGAGGGTGGGAATAGGAGGAGCTCAGTCTTGGATATATTAATGTTTAGGTGGTGTGAGGCCATCCAGGAAGAAATGCCAGATAAGTAGTCACTGACTTGAGAAAGAACAGAAGGGACAAAATCAGGGGTGGAGAAGTAAATCTGAGTGTCATCATCATAAACATAATATTTGAATTTCCAAAAATACAGATCATTTTACCTGGTAAAAAGATATAAATGGACAAGAGTAGAGGACTCACGACAAAGCCTTGGGGCACTCCAATAGACAGGCATTTAAGAGTTGCCAGCAGTGAACACAGAAAAGGACCTGTCAGAAAGATAAGGTTGGCCGTCCACTGGGTCCATATTTGTGCGATCATCAAATATTGTCTGAAGTCGTCCAGCCAATCCCACAACATGCAGGAGAATCAGCCCTCTTCCACTGCATGCATCCAACCACCATAGGACGACTTCAAATGAGTTGTTGCGACTACAACAGATTAGGGATCCTTCCAATTTTCAGGGGATTTTTTCAGATGAAAAGGGGGGGTTTGTGAGGGTCCTGAGAACGAGCAACAGCACTAGTGGCCTGCTCTACGGTGGGGGCCCGCTAAGGTCTCACAAGGTTTTAGCTTGTTTGTGTCATTACAGGGATGAATATTTTCTCCATATTTTTTCAGATGAAATCGGACGATCTGGTACAATTTACATTAAAAAAAGATGAATTGTATAGTTAAACCTTCGTGCCGTGGCAGGGAAGTTGCCTTGTAGAGAAGTGAATCAGTTAGACAGCCCGTAGGATTCAATGTAAAACATATTTTCGTTTTCATTCAACCGTTTATTTTCATCTGCAGCAAAAAGCCTTTTTGGTTATTGATTTTTTTTTAGGCAAAATTTTGGGTTCGTATTTTTATATAAATAATAATAAAAAAAAGACGAGGCTGTTTTTCTCTCCCCAAACGCGTCTTTTTTTTTTCTTCCTTCAGGCCGGCTGAATTTAGTGCTGCTGTCCATGGTGCTGAAAACTATTTCAGCACCAGGGACAGAGGAGTTAAATCCCCCCTGCAGCCTTCGGGTTCCAGTGGACAGCCAGAGTAAGAGTTGATGGAAGAAGAAAGCAGTCTCCCAGAGACCAAGAGAGCTAAGTGTCTGTAGGAGAAAGAGCTGGTCAACAGTAATGAAGGCAGCCGAAGGTCAAGTATGATAAGGATAGAGTAAAATCTGTTACTTTTAGCAGAAAGAAGGTCATTGGTAACCTTGGTGAGAGCAGTTTCAGTCAAGTGTTGGGGATGGAAGCCAGATTGCAAGGGATAAAGCAAAAAGTTAGAAGACAGAAAGTGTCATAGACTAGCTTCTCCAAAAGTGTAGATATTCGTGGAAGCAGTGATAGGAGATGATAGTTAGTAGGAAAACTTGGGTCAAGGGAGGATTTGATGAGAATGGGGGCATCTTGTGCATGTTTGAGAGCCAGGGGAGAGGAAGAAGTTGAAAATGCAAGTAAAAGTGGAAGTGAGGGTGGAATACGGGTGGGGTCAGACTAACGCATTTTTAATGTGTGTTTAGGCGCACTTAATCATGGCCATAGTAGCAGCAAATGATGGGCAATGACGGCCAATATATGAAGTACGGCCGCACGAAAGTTCAGCCCCGCAACGCAACCGGCAAACGAACGCATTTTTTAGAGAACGTCGAACCGCTAGTACTGACGTACAGAGTGCGCAGCGTCCGCATAGCGGCGTGTGTGCGTGATTAGGAGACGTCAGACGCTGCTCATGTCCGGCCAACATAACGTCCAGACACCCAAAGTTTCCTGGTTTGGATCTGTAAAAAAATCGTGCATTCCGTGAAAAAATCCGTCAATGCGATCGGACACACTTTTTGACGGTCGCTGCGAATAATGCGTTCATTTGACTCTAGCCTTAAGGTATTAAGTGAGAGGGGACAGGGTAGGTAGTGAGGCGTGAAGAGAGAAAACATCCTCAGTGGCAGTGGGGTTGGTTGGGTTTGGAGATGGAGCTTGCAATGGGATGTTTTCTCAAATATTCTGAGACTTATTTAAGAAATTGTCACAAGGGCTTAAACACTGAAGGCGGTAGAGGTTGTTGGTGAAGGAGGGTAAAGGAGAGATCTGAACATGGAGAAATAATTGTTTGGGGTTGGAGGAGAGAGTGTATATGAGGAATGAAAAGTTTGTTTGCAGAACGATCCTGTAAAATATTATGTTAAACACAGCTTTCCTCCTTAACGACCATTGTAATAGGTTGGTTAAGGAGGACAGCTGTGTTTGGGATAATGTGTTAATGTGGTCCGAGCAGAGGCACAACCTCCTGTTTATGGACTATTAGATTTGATAGGAGCTCGCTTGCCCTATTGTTCCCCATTTAGAATGCATCCAAAACACTAGTAATAATAGGGGATTGTGAAAATATTGTGCATATGCGCAGTTCACATAGCAAGAGAACATGTAAAACGTCTGTATTCCTGAAAATTGCACAGACAAGAATTGGACCCGGTGTTGCCAGGTCAGCCATGTTTTCCTGGACACAAAAAATTATTCATGCTGATGGGTAGTGCATGAAAAATGTCACCCTGCAGCGTGTAGAATCCATACACTGCAAGTAAGGAATCAAAAGGGAATCCCAGGTGACCGGTCTTGATTTTCTTTTCCCTGTGCTCTCCCTCTGCATGAAATAGTAATGTGTCCAGGAAAACATGGCCACCCTGGTAACCCTAATTGGACCTATGAGAAGACCTTTCGTAAACACATGCGTAAGTATCCCGCAGTCGAAGAACACTTCCACACGGTCGCTCGGGAAGTAATGTGATGACACTAGCCAATACCATGGATGTCGCCAGCCACACACAACATTTGCATGGACAGGTAAGATTAAACTCTTACAAGCTGTCAGAGGACCATTGGAGAGGAAAATGCGTTTCAGAATTCTTTGCTATTTATTCAAAGTTTTTATTTTTATATATTTTATTGTTTAAAACCCTGTGGATACTTTTTTATCTGGATTTAGTAGCTTCTATATCTGGACATATCACAGAGGTTTCAGGTCACTATCTACTTTGCCACCTGGGATCTTGCAGCAGTCGCCATCTATACTCTCGTCACACTGGAACTGTAAGGTCTAAGAAGTTATTTACACTCTTGGCTCCAACTCAGTAAGGTCCTAACACTCCAAAATATTTCTTGCTATATGTGTTATCCTATGAGGATTCTCTTTGTTTTTGAAGGAAATTCACCACTTGGTATTTGTACAGAGGCTGTGTCACCCCACAAAGGGCCATCCAACTCTACACTAAGAACCAGATTTATTAGGCTACAATACATGAGTGATGCAATCTCGAATTATGTACAATACCGATTTATTTCACCATAAGTAATTGCACCAGTTTGTGTATATATTCTTTTGTCTCCCATCTTTAAAATTCTTTTAGATTCCAAGGATGCTTCAGTTATTATATAGCAATGAATCTGCATGACTCTCTCTGATCACAATAACAAGCTATAAAATTGCATGTCCCTTTGAGTGTAAAATACTTGCTGTTATTATAGTTACAACTACAATACTGTACCATACCATACTTATATCTGCTATATTTATAGATTTTCTCATCCCCGCCTTTTTCTGCACACTGATTTTGCTTGATGAAGAAACCACAATAAATACTTTAACAAAATATTGTAAAGCTACTTGTGTTTTCAATTTGCGTTGTGTGGCTTTGCAGTTTTTTGTTTGTATTTATACACTCAGAAGATCACTTGTAGACAATAAAGTTAAAGCATTGCTGTTGAATAAACTGATGGTTTGAATATTTTCCTCATTAAACAATAGCAGCTTTTACAGGGCATTAAAAATAATAGGGACAGTTCTCGTCTCACATTTAAATTAATATTGTTGTTTTTTTAAGGGGTTTAAAGTGAAATGGGTCTGCATAAAGCGTGTAATGTTAGATGAGTGAAAGTGATTACTCACATTCTCTCAATTAATTCTTTTTCATCCAAAGCTCCTGCAATGTCTCTTTTGTTACCAAGCACCAGAACCTGAAAGAAAGTAAAAATTAGCTCTGGGAAAAAGACATAAAATGTAACAACCCCCTCCAACTATTGCCAAAAATGTTTCGCCCCAAAACTGAGAAAAAACAAGTCTCCCCTAGTGTCCTTATTAAAACATGACTTTTAATTCAATTTATTAAAATAACTCAATCGAGACATTCAAAAAAACAAAGCACATGAAAAAACATACAACATATATTATTATGGGTAGTTGATTGCAAATGATACCCCCGGTATGATATTTCACCAAGTATTGAAAAAGGTGCCTTATATCTTAACCTCCCTGGCGCTCTAATTTTTTCAAAATTTTGTGTCTAAAAGTGTCTAAATTTTTTTTTTAAAGGAAACGTGTTTTTGTACATAGTTAGCCTGTAATAATTAGGAATCACGCACTGAAATCCGTGAAATCAAGAGTCCTTACTTGGAAAATCCTTTATAAATAAATAAATTAATTTAATAAAAAAAAATAGTAAATACACGGAGTCCGATAAAGTTTGAAACACGACATAATAATTTATTATCCCAAAAATGATAATCCAAAATAATGCAAATAAATGATATTCAATAAAATACAACAAAAAACACTGAAATCTATCTGAGAACAAGGGTGAGACAATATATGGTCTATTTCTTATCCTGTACTGCCACCTAGTGGCCCTTCATAAACATTGCATTTTGTATTCAGTGTTTATTATGAATGAAATTTGCTGCGGTCCAGCCCCCCTGCATCATGTGACTCGCAGGGAGCCTTCCAGGAAGCAGCTCACCGCGATCACACTGCGGGGGACAGCGAGGGAGCCAGGGGGAGTTGAGTATGTATCCAGCCCGAGTGTGGCTCGGGGTTACCGTTCGTGGTAGTGAAATTTAACCCCGAGTCACACTCGGGAATACCGCCAGGAAGGTTAATAAGCAGCACATATATTGTGCCTAAGCAGCACAATATTGTTATGAGCACCTTAAATGCTTAGAAACAATTGTTTCAATAACCATGTTTTAACACAAGTGCTCATAGATACACTGAATACAATTAGCAATTCTGTACAACTCTGCATTAATTTAAATTCATATGCCTTAAATCTTGACAAACAGCATGATATTGTCATGATCACCTTAACCCTTTCGCTGCTGAGCCATTTCACGCCTGTGTGTTGAGCTAATTTTTACCGGTTTCGCTCATCATGTTTAAACGCATTTTGAAGCCATATTTTATTATATGACCCAGACATATAATATATCGTTCCTTCCGGGAGACTAGGCAGATTCATAGTATATCATTATTATATGTATACGTCATGTCCTGCCTGTATATTATAACAAAAAATGCAATAAAATTAGAATTTTCAATAATTTTCAACGTGTTAAGTGTTTTTTTTTCACATTTTAACATGCGACCATTTGCGGTTATATTTTCTATGAGTTGCGCTTGTTAAAAAAATTTGAAATGGGGACTTGTTAAATTGTTTTAACAAACACACCCCCATACAAAAATCGTTAGTGCAGCATCATTGTTCACATTATAATTGAAATGGGAACAATATTGCTGCATTAACAAAGAAAAAAAAATGGTTTATTTTTTTATTTATTTATTTTTTAATATTTTTTTATTTTTATTTTCATTTTCTTTTTCTCTTAACATTTAACAGGGTCATGTTTGGTATCGTTGGAAAGGCCATGCTCAAACATTAACCCCCAGCTGCCACGGATTGGGAGATAGGGGTTTCATTGGAACCTCCTAACTCCACCATTGGTGGCAGCTAGGGGTTAACTCCAGAACTGACGTCATCGCGCTATGCACAATGATGCCAGTCATCAGGGAGAGATCCCGGAAGCTTGGCCGACATCTTGGATGTCGGCCAGCTCCGGGAGAGGATCGCGATCTGGCGCTTTATGGTGCCGATTTGCGATCCGGCCCCCAAGGGGTTAAAGCCAGCCACTGTGCCCTTCCAAATGGTGCCTGACTTTCACCACTGCCCCTTACGGAAGGGGAAGGAGGTCCAAAGGGGGGGCGCCTGTAAAAAATTTCATTGCGCTAGCGTGATGACATCTATTGACCCCACCGGGGTCCAGGAGTGCCGGGCTGACATCCAAGATGTCAGCCCGCACCGGGGGGCGCAGCAATCGGCCGGAATCCCAGCCGATTGCTGCCTCCTGTGCTATGGAAGCGCTCAGTGCGTCCATAGCACAGGAGAACCACTTGGCTGGACACGCTGAGCGCGTCCTTAGCAGCCAAGTGGTTAAATTCTTAGAAACAATTGTTTCAATGACCATGTCTTACTACAAGCGCTCCTAGATGCACTGAATACAATTTGCAATTCTGTACAACTCTGCATTAATTCAAATTCACTTAATGAGAGGAAACTATACCCTCATGTGCATTAGAATACATAATTCAGTTCAGTGTATGCTGCATAACTTGGCACTACAAAAACGCAATAAATTGCACTAATTGTAACCAGATATTATTGCACATTTATGTGTTTGACGCTCCTGGTACTGATTCTTGGTATTCCTTATACACAAACTGCTCTTCTAAATTATTGCAAATATAAATAAAAAATCATTCATTGAAGTATCCCTTCAGGCAGGGGCAACTAATGGGGCCCCCGGGCAATTGGAGATCATGGGGCCCCTGTGTGCCGCACCCATACAAACCCCAACCATACAACACAACATCCACATGAACTTTATAGTACTAAAGAACTTATTTCTTAACTCATTAAAATAATCTTTTTGAAAATTTTGTAAAAAAGGAAAAAAAAAATCCATTTGGACCCAGACGCGAATTGGCGAATCCACTGTGTCCCCTCCAGACTTACAGATGGCCAGCGCTCTGCCACAGTAGCCATCACCCATTCATTGCAGCTAAGCCTGCACCACGGCACAGAAAGTCCCTGTGGCAAACAAGGGAAACTGACGATAACTTTAAAAGATACTGTACATTACTGACACACTGCACCACAGCAATAAACCGCACAATAATGTGCAGTGTGTATGAGCGTAACACAGAGCTCCACAGCAATAAATCTCACAGCAATGTGCACTGTGTATGAGCGTATCAGAGCTCCACAGCAATAAAACTCACAGTAATAATGTGTAGTGTGTATGAGCGTATCACAGAGCTCCACAGCATTTTTGATACCCCCGGCCAATCCCATTCTTCATTATGCCCCCCATGGCCCCTCCATTATTTTTATGCAGGTCCCCCATTTTTATTTCTAGGCAGGTCCCCTTTTTTTTTATCTAGGCAGGTCCTTTTTTTTTTCCAGGCAGGTCCTCCTTTTTTTTTCTAGGCAGGTGCTCCCTTTTTTTCTTGGCAGGTCTCCTTTTCTTCTAGGCAGGTCCTGTTTTTTGTTGCTTGGCAAGTCCCTTTTTTTTCTTGGCAGGTCTCCTTTTCTTCTAGGCAGGTCCTGTTTTTTGTTGCTTGGCAAGTCCCTTTTTTTTCTTGGCAGGTCCCATTTTTTTTGTTGCTTGGCAGGTCCCTTTCTTTTCTAGGCGGGTCCTGTTTTTTTTCTAGGCAGGTCCCCTTTTTTGTTGCTTGGCAGGTCCCTTTTTTTCTAGGCAGTTCCTGTTTTTGTTTCTAGGCAGGTCCCCTTTTTTATCTAGGCAGGTATTGTTTTTGGTTGCTAGGCAGGTCCCCTTTTTCTAGGCAGGTCACCCCTTTTTTATCAAGGCAGGTCCTGTTTTTTGTTGCTAGGAAAGTCCTGTTTTTCGTTTCTAGGCAGGTCCCCCTTTTTATCTAGGCAGGTATTGTTTTTGGTTGCTAGGCAGGTCCCCTTTTTCTAGGCAGGTCACCCCTTTTATTTCTAGGCAGGTCCCCCCTTTTTTATCAAGGCAGGTCCTGTTTTTTGTTGCTAGGCAAGTCCTGTTTTTTGTTTCTAGGCAGGTCCCCCTTTTTATCTAGGCAAGTCCTGTTTTGTGTTGCTAGGCATGTCCTGTTCTTTGTGTCTAGGCAGGTCCCCCTATTGTTTTTAGGCAGGTGTAACCTTTTTTCTAGGCATGTCCGATGTTTTCTTTCTAAGGCAGATCCACTTTTTTTTATCTAGGCAGGTGTCCCCTTTTTCTTTCAATGCAGGTGTCCCCTTTTTCTTTCTAGGCAGGTGTCCCCTTTTTGTATTTAGGCAGGTGTCCCCTTTTTGTTTTTAAGCAGGTGTCCCCTTTTTCTCTCTAGGAAGGTGTCCCCTTTTTCTCTCTAGACAGGTGTCCCATTTCTGTTTTTATGCAGGCAGGTGTCCCCTTTTTGTTTTTAGGCAGGCAGGTGTCCCCTTTTTTTGTTTTTAGGCAGGTGTCCCCTTTTTGTTTTTAGGCAGGCAGGTGTCCCCTTTTTGTTTTTAGGCAGGCAGGTGTCCCTTTTTTGTTTTTAGGCAGGCAGGTGTCCCCTTTTTTTTCTAGGCAGGCAGGTGTCCCTTTTTTGTTTTTAGGCAGGCAGGTGTCCCCTTTTTTTTCTAGGCAGGCAGGTGTCCCTTTTTTGTTTTTAGGCAGGCAGGTGTCCCCTTTTTTTCTAGGCAGGCAGGTGTCCCCTTTTTGTTTTTAGACAGGCAGGTGTCCCCTTTTTGTTTCTAGGCAGGCAGGTGCCCCCTTTTTGTTTCTAGGCAGGCAGGTGCCCCCTTTTTGTTTCTAGGCAGGTGTCCCCTTTTTGTTTCTTGGCAGGTGTCCCCTTTTTGTTTCTAGGCAGGTGCCCTCTTTTTGTTTCTAGGCAGGTGTCCCCTTTTTGGTTTTAGGCAGGCAGGTGTCCCCTTTTCGTTTTTAGGCAAGTGTCCCCTTTTTGTTTTTAGGCAGGCAGGTGTCCCCTTTTTGTTTTTAGACAGGCAGTGACACATCACCCTCTGCTCTCTCACAAACAAACACACACTCATCACCCTCTGTGCGCACACACACACACCACCCTCTGCTCTCGCACACACATCACTTCCCTGTTATTAACTTACAGGTTAGGTTAGAATCCTTTGTCGCCTGGCAGGTCTTCGTCCTCTCGCCCTCCCTGCACGTGCTGGACACTTCCAGCACAGCAGGGGAGGCTCTGCATCGCATGGCTGTCTCTGTGGAGGAGGAAGGGGCGGAGCCATCATGTCCCCATGTGAGCTGGTGGGCTCGCAGCCTCTTCCTTCTCCTTCTCTTCCACAGTAGGGCCTTCATTTTCGGCGCAGTTTGATCCCACACGCTGCCGAGTAGATGGGAGACCCAGACCTGGACCCCTGCCTGGACTGCAGGGCCAATCCGGGCCCCCCCATCCAGGCCTTCGGGCGGCGCCCGAGAGCCCGATCGGTCAGTACGCCCCTGCCTTCAGGTCTCCTTGTTTGGGACCCATGTATTAACCTTTCCAGTGTCAGTGCTGGCTGGGTGGAGTAGAGGTAATGTAACCGGAATCTGCTAGGTTCACTCGGGACGAGGCCGGACCGGACACGAGCAAGGATTGTCTGAACACGAGTCTCTTCAGGAAAGGCAAACTTTATTGTGATATCACAACAGATGCTCAAACAGGATTCAATCGCAAAGAATGAGCCCCGAGTCCCTCGTGACATCCAATCTTATACCCCAAATACATAATTAGGTACATCCCAATTAGCCCACCTCCTGATGACACTCTCCCACCCCACGTGGGTTAATACCTCCCTTAACTTAATACAAGGACATTCCATTAACTGGCCGTAAATTGGCAAACTTTATGTTAGTTTCAGTGAATCATAATTAGTTGTTTTTCCTATTCCGGGCTGCGCCCTCCTCCCTAGCGCCTACAATCACTTGTTACAACTAACACCTGGTCTGATCTCTATACTCCTTTGTCTCTCAGCGGGCCTCAACGACCTTGGCGTGTCTACTCCTCTTTCTATCCTTCCGTGCCAGGGACAGCCTAGACCTTTCTCAAATTCTAATGACTTTTTCTGCTAATCTAACACATTCCTAAGTTTCTATTTATATGTCATTCTAGTTTCAGCTCAAAACTTGCCTAGTTATTTTCAAGTGAACCAATATTCTGAACAAGATGGTCACCTGGCTTATAATGGCGGCCATCCTCCAGCCTATTTCCACTTCATTCCCCCCCTGGCTCAAGCCTCAGGCTCTTCTCCTGAGACTTGTAGCCATTACACCTCACTATTTTTATTCTCGAGTTCCTCATACTTTGGGGGGCCTATTTTCGTCGGGAACATACCTTGTGGGATAATCAGTGGTATCTTTTGTGTCTGTGTGGGTGTCAGTGCTCTCTTGCATAATAGCAACATTCATAATACATCGTCAACTCACACAATCCATTCAGGGCCGCACTGATCTGTTCCAGTGCCATGTTATATATCATTTGTACCCTTCGTATATCCCGTACTTCCAGATTCAGCAACTGAATATCCCAACTAGTCTTATTCAAAATCTCATCCATCAAACTGGCATAACTGTTCATTCTTGCAATCAACTCTCTTCCCCATCCAGTCCATGCTGGAAGCCATGCCCATATTCGATCCGCTTTCTTGAATAGCTCTCTCTTCTGTCTTTCAAACACCAGTGGGTACCTAGGGTGAAGTGTCGTGTCTGAATTAGTGTCTTCCCCCTTACCCTCTGGATTGGGATCAATTTAGCCAAATAACATTCCCGTTACTGTAGGTGGTACCCATGTGTAACACACTCCTTCACAGCACACCTGGTACCCTCCTTTCACTATAAATGGTGATAAATATAATGTTCCCTTTGTTATCGCTATCGTAAGCTGTCTCAGTCGTTTCATCATATTCAGTACACTCTGCCTCCCATTTGTCACATTCGCAATCACCTCCTCCTGTTCGCTTGTGAGCTTTCTACATCGTATGTATAGAAAATTTGACTGCTCCTTCAGTCCTGTTCTGAATATGTAAATGTAGGATGTCCAGTTGAACTGACTTGAGTTACATAACCCACCCCCGTTATTTATCTCCTTATCTGGGCCTAATTGAAAACACCATTCTGGTGGGTACACTGGTCCTGTTATGGGATGCCCGGGACTGAATAGTTCTGGTTTCTCCCTTGACATATCAACTGCCTGTACTGTAACATTTTCTGATGCAAACATACTCAAATTCATTGGGACAAATGCGAATGGTATATAAATTATCTCTGGGTGCAGTCTACTACACACCCAACATGTCGTTTGCCCAGACTTTTTAGCATAGTCATATTTAAATTGCACAAGTAAATGTCCTTTTAGCTGGGTTCCAGATAGCGCCTCTCGTTTTTGTCTCCACATGGTACGGTTCTCCATCACCGGGTGTGTACCATTCCAGGTTTTGGTGGTGCTTGTGCACTTGGGGCATGCTCCACGTGACAGTCCATAAATCAAATGTGCGAGATATAAAATCAGTACCACAAACGCCCCAAATATCAAAATACCTTGGGCAATTCTTTTCACAGTCACATAAACCCAATCTCTCCCCACCGGAATTTCAAAAACAAAAAACATTTCCGGCAATTTCTGCATTGATTTACCTAACAGTACAACCTGATCATTTAGTTTAGTTTTCCCCAATGCCCGAAGGTCCCCCCTTAGTCCATTAATGTAAGGGGTAGGCCGTCCAAACATGAGTTCGTACAGACTTAGCTTCAATTGGGGGGTTGGCCTGCACCTAATGTGCAATAGGACTATCGGCAGCACATCCAACCAGCCTAATAGCATCTCTTGGCATAACTTGGACATCAAAATCTTTAGGGTGCGGTTCATTCTCTCGAATTTTCTGCTCGTTCAACTTCGGTTTCTTTTGTATCTTCTATCTTCTCCATACTCCCCCATTAATTTTACGCCGAAGAATTTCAGCATAATTTTGTATACTCTGCGGAGTCTTTGCTGAACTTCTGAGGTGTTAATCATAAAACGTGTCTCTTGAGGGTTCAGAGGAGTGGAGTAGAAATTTCGGCCTTGGGACCAGATTGGGAAAAGCCATTGGATATATTCATAATTGAGTTCTAATAGTTCATAGTCATTGTGCCATTTGTGCAAAACAATTTCAATAAATTCGCCTCCAGATTCAAATTTTCTCCAATTCATATAAAATTCGTAGTTTGGCATGGCAGGTTGGTCCTCTTGCTTGCAGAGCAGGACTTTGGCTTGATCAGTTGTTAGCAATGGTGTTGCAGCCGCTTTTGCGGCCTGGTCAGCGCACCTGTTGCCTTTCGGGATTTCATCATGACCTTTCTGGTGGCCATGACAGTGCATGACACTGACAGCACTTGATTTCCATACAGCTTCTAGAAGGGCTGTGATTTCAGCTGCATACTTGATTTGTTGTCCTGAGGAAATAAATAGGCCTCTTTCTTTGTAGAGTGCACCATGTGCATGGACCGTCATGAAAGCGTACTTGTCAGTCAGTGTAGATATTCACTCTTTTGCCTTCGGAGATTTGCAGAGCCCTTGTTAGAGCTGTTATCTCAGCAAGTTGTGCAGATGTATGGCCTGGTAGAGAATTTGCTTCAATAATCTCTTCTGCTGAGACAACTGCATAGCCGGAGACTTTCTTCCCATCATCCATGTAGCTGCTACCATCAGTGAACAACTGTAGATCGTATTTGTCTAGGGGTATGTTTTTCAAATCTGGACTGCTACTGAACACTTCTTCCATGACTTGGAGGCATTCATGATCTGGATCCTCTTCGCAGTCAGGCAGTAAAATAGCAGGGTTCAAGGTAGCGATGAGGTCCAAATGAACCCGTGGATTCTCACACATCATAGCTAGGTACTTCGACCTCCGGCTGTTGCTGAACCAGTAGCTTCCTTTTACATCAAACAGGGCTTTGACAGCATGGGGCACCTTGACGTGAAGAACTTGTCCAAGGGTCAGCTTGTCTTTGGTTGGGGTATTCGGCATACTGCTTCTTTTCTTTCTGCCCCCAGTGCACACTTGGTACCTGTTAATTGAAAACCTAGATATTTCACAGTCTGTATACATATGTGTGCTTTCTTTTTGGACACTCTGTAACTTGCATGGCACAGCAGATGTAGCAGGGCTTTTGTGGCAGAGAAACAGTCTTTTTCTGTGGGAGAAGCCAGTAATTAATCATCAACATACTGTAATAGAATAACTTTGTGTGGCTGAGCGTTGAAGGACAAGAGGTCCTGGCTGAGCGCGCATCCATTGTAGATTCCTCCCACTGAAAAATAAAAAGGGGCTGGCTTGCCGGAACCAGACGGCTGCAAAAAAAAACGTCTTTTAAATCAAGCACCGTGTAATAGTTTGTGTCTCCGGGAATTAATGCCAATAAATTGTATGGTGTCTGTATATTTTGTTTGGCTTTCTGTGGAATGTGATATTGGCTTAAAGCCACAGGCGTTGCACCAGATTTCAGATTACAACTAATCCGGGCGGGTTTTCCTCCGTCCAGACTCCAGGAATTTCAAGGAGTAGTGTGTGCGGGTCCAGGTCGACTGGCGGGGTTGGTGCCGAGCGCCATTCTTCTTCTCTTGGCATAATTACTGCAATTTTTTTTTACAGGTTGGGTGTGCTGGCTGGCAGTACTGTACTGCCGTGGAAAGCTGCCACTCTCAGACAGATCTAATCGAGCATAACCCCTGGGAAAAAATATAATTTGGGCTTGCAATTTGCAAAGGATATCCCGCCCCAGAAACTGGATGGGACATTCGGGCATATACATATACACATTGTATAAACAATATTTACAGAAATCTCTCTCCCGTAGCCAAAACGGACTCTTAATACGACATCAGAAAAAAAAAAAAAAAAAATCAGTAATCATTTTAAAATACTCTTATAACAATAGAATAACTATCTCATCAGAAATTAAATTGAAATATATTTTTAATTGAATTATTAATTATAATTTTGCTATATTTTAACTATATAGAACATAAAAACAGTATAAAACTACTTTAATTATTTCTCAAATTGCTCTTTTAATATTAATTTTCGAACCGTTTCATATATTTTCATTTAATTTGTTAATAAATTGTATTATATTTTGGTAGACAATATTGTATTTTTTTGTATATTGTTTTGTATTTTTGTAACAATTCAATGTTCTTGAACCCAGGACATACTTGAAAACGAGAGAAATCTCAATGTATCCTTCCTGGTAAAATCCTTTATAAATAAATAAATAAAAATAAATTGTTATAATCTGTAACAATATAAAAACCAGGACTCCTTTTTTTAATTTAATTCTAGCTCTGTGAACAAAACTAGAGTTTTTGGAATAATATCAACACAAAATATAAACATATATCTTGCACTTGACAAACTTCATACATTCTATTGTAGCACACATTAAAAATTAGCTAAACATAGTAATTTTTTCTTCTTCATTTCTCTTTAATTTAAATTCGCTGCACAGACACACAAAGGGTTACTTTCTCTGTCTATCAGAGAGCAAAAATCCGACTCCCCCCCTTCCCCCTCTCCGTGCAAACAGTGTGTCAGAAAGGAGGGGGGGAGTCAAGTACGGAGAATCTCACTACCTCTCAGCCATTACACACTCTAAATTAATTACTTATCACACTTTACTCTTATTTGAACAGTTTGATAGATCAATTATAAACACAATCAGACAAAAACATCCTACCATATATCATTCGATCATACAGCGCATACTATTTATTAATAACATTCTCTGACTTCATACTCACGCAGAACAGTACAGATATCACATCCGAATAATCAGTCCGAATTACATACACAAATTATACAGCACTGTAATTATTTTTTTTTTTAAACCTTCTAGATTACCATCTGATCTATTGATCATCTCATTTTCTTCTGGCCCAGGGGGAAGTGGGGGCTCAGAGACTCCTGAAGATCATTACATAATCCACACACAGAGCTTGTAAATTATCTTTGTTTAATTTACTGGTATATTAAAACACTAAATATATATATATAGACTTATTTTCACACTCATCATTATCATCACTGTCCTCTTGGTCTACCAATTTATATATGCTCCCATCGGGCATTTCGATCTTTCCTGGTGGGACCTCTCTGTCTCTTCCACCCACTGCCCCCTCATCTTCCTCCAATTCCGCTCGCCGGAGCGGAGGAAGCCGGCGGAGCAGTAGCAGCCGCCCACCCCCCCTCCGCCTGCGCAACCGCGACACACAAAACTTCTCTAGCTGCCCCATAATATGATGGATAGGGCGGGGGCAGGGAATCAATCTCCTCTGGTTGTTCTACCAACACCGGTTTTTTCTTTTTATTATTTTCTTTATTGGGGGGGTACCTGCTTCTTGTTAAGTCCCGCCATCATTATAAAATGACTTTTATCTTTTACACAATACTTCCATATATCTATATATGGGTACTGCTCAGAATATCCGCATTTCCCGGTTACTTGGGAATGCACTTTCTGTATTAGCGCCGGGTCCATTGACCCCTGCTCTGGCCAGTCTGGAACTAGCAGTGGCCACACAATTGTACACATTCCTGTTAATTTCCCTTTAGTTAACTCTACACCATAATCATGTGTTGTATATAGTGCTTCAAAATTCCGCACCATATACCCTAAGGGCGTCTCACCCTCCTTCCTTGTTGGGCTTGGATGACCCGTTACCCATTGTTACTCTTAAGAGCAGTAACCTTTTTATGATACAGATATGACTTTTTAGCAAGAACACTTAGAATTTACTGTCTGGTACTTCAGTCAACAATTCATATGTGTCTGACCCGCTTCCTCCGTCAGTAGCCGGACTGCAGTCGCCTGAGCCGGAAACGTACCTTGGGAGTCCACTTTCAAGTTTGCTTTCTCGCAAGGCGAGTAGGCGCTCGATCACTCACAGCAGTCTCAGCAATCATTCACAACCCATACTGTACCAGATACTTTCAGCACAAAACAATACATAGACAATTCAACTCTTTCTACTAGCCGAGGGCACACCGTCCCTCCTTTTGGCTCCCTATACCCAATTGGTTGAACTCTAACTCTTGACTGCTTGTGACTATGTGCACCCTGTTCTATAACTACACTGCCGTCTGCAATTCCAATTTGCCTATGAGTAATCTACCCACCCGGCACCACTATCTCTGCAGCTACCGCTGGCTCCAATGAGCCCTCTTCACTACACGACGTACACACTAGCACTGACTCAGGGCTCTCAGCCCAGTCACAGAAATCTCTCCGCCTTTCCTTTGTCCACGTGGTGAAGCTCTATTTACAAACACTGACTACGACTATGCAACTCCACGCGGCTCCCCTCTCCCTCAAATTCAGAACCCAATACAATCAATCAATCAATACAATCAATAGTTAGCATCCGATCCCCCGGGTCCAGACACGCGCTAGCCACTTTCTGGCTCCCGTGCTTTTGGCGGCAGGTTCGGTATGCCAACGAAACCGTGGCCACGGGTCTCCTTATCCAACTTCGGTCGGACGTTTCCCTTTATACCGGTATTTCCATTAGACATACAAACATAGAAGACACTTTACCTATCGCCGCGCTGTTCGCTGTTTCCTCGGACTCAGGGGTGTCCCAGTATGCCCGGACTGGGGGTCCGTTTGAGACGAGATGAGGTCCAATGAACAGGAAATCCTGCTTGGCGCCTGCAGATGTCAGCTCACCTTCAACGGACGCCCAACCAGCGGGATCACTTGCACCTGCAGTCAACTGCTACAGTGTTCAGCAGTCGTTGCCATGCCGGCAAGGGCCCGTATCCCGGCAATCGAGCCCCCAAGAAATGTAACCGGAATCTGCTAGGTTCACTCGGGACGAGGCCGGACCGGACACGAGCAAGGATTGTCTGAACACGAGTCTCTTCAGGAAAGGCAAACTTTATTGTGATATCACAACAGATGCTCAAACAGGATTCAATCGCAAAGAATGAGCCCCGAGTCCCTCGTGACATCCAATCTTATACCCCAAATACATAATTAGGTACATCCCAATTAGCCCACCTCCTGATGACACTCTCCCACCCCACGTGGGTTAATACCTCCCTTAACTTAATACAAAGACATTCCATTAACTGGCCGTAAATTGGCAAACTTTATGTTAGTTTCAGTGAATCATAATTAGTTGTTTTTCCTATTCCGGGCTGCGCCCTCCTCCCTAGCGCCTACAATCACTTGTTACAACTAACACCTGGTCTGATCTCTATACTCCTTTGTCTCTCAGCGGGCCTCAACGACCTTGGCGTGTCTACTCCTCTTTCTATCCTTCCGTGCCAGGGACAGCCTAGACCTTTCTCAAATTCTAATTACTTTTTCTGCTAATCTAACACATTCCTAAATTTCTACGTATATGTCATTCTAGTTTCAGCTCAAAACTTGCCTAGTTATTTTCAAGTGAACCAATATTCTGAACAAGATGGTCGCCTGGCTTATAATGGCGGCCATCCTCCAGCCTATTTCCACTTCAGTAACACCACTCCTCTATAACCGTGGAGAGATTGTTTCTAAGCATTTAAGGTGCTCATAACAATATTGTGCTGCTTATTAAGATATAAGGCACCTTTTTCAATACTGGGTGAAATATCATACCAGGGGGTATTATTTGCAATCAACTACCCATAATAATATATGTTGTATGTTTTTTCATGTGTTTTGGTTTTTTTGAATGCCTCAATTGAGTTATTTTAATAAATTGAATTAAAAATAGTTTTAATAAGGACACTTGTTTTTTCTCAGTTTTGGAAAAAAAAAACTGCCTATAATTAATATTGGTGTTCAATCACCTTCTCCCTATTTTTGTCACGCCCTACTTACGATTGGGTTTACCATGAATCCCAATCACACATTTTTTCCCCTCCAACTATTGCCTTAGAATGTTATCAATTTTTTCAACATGCACCTTTAACCTCCCTGGCAGTGCTCCCGAGTGTGGCTAAATTTCACCACTGAAAGCGGTAACCCCGAGCCACACTCGGGCTGGATAGAGACACATTACCTGTCCCTGCGCTCCCTCGCTGTTCCCCGCAGTCTCTTCCGGCGATCGCTGCATTTTGCTTCCTGGAAGCAGGAAATATGAGGTCGCGATCGCCGGACGAGACTGCAGGGACAGCGAGGGAGCGCAGGGACAGGTAATGTATCTCTATCCAGCCCGAGTGTGGCTCGAGGTTACCGCTTCCACCATAGGTATTTAACCCCAAGCCACACTCGCTATACCGCTATGGGGATTAAAAAAAAATAATTAAGAAATCATAACGATTCTGACATCTAAAACATAATGCCAGGGAGGTTAATTTGTTAATAGTAACGTCAGAGAGGTTAATTTGGAATTTAGAAATATCTAAAGAATCAATAACCCATTACCAATTTTGTAAGTCATCTATTGACCCCCTTAAAAGTTGAATTCCTCTCCACTGACCAGCCTTTCTTAAAATTTACTTACCGGAATCCCCTGTAGTTGAGCTTTATCCAATAAATTATGAAGTTCATTTTTTGATGCTTCAATTTTGTCCTGATCTGCAGCATCCACCATATAACTGAAAAATAAATTTAATATCATTACATGGTAGAGTATTACTTACAATACTAGATGTGTACAATATTGGCATAAAATAGGCAGTAATTTCAGCACGCAAAGCAAATGCAAATTTTATTATACTCACCAAGTCGATGCCAAAGGAGATCCAAAATTAGAAAAGTAAATATACAGGGTTATTCAGAGAGTGGTGAAAAGCAGGAGAATGACTGGAGAATGGAAAATTCTAGGTCAAAATAGCCAAACCAGAAAAATTCTTCCATTCATCTCACTTTCCAAATTGGCTATTTTGACTTAGAATTTTCCATTCTCCAGTCATTCTCCTGATTTTCACCTCTCTCTGAATAACCCTGATAGTTTCAATAGGACTGCCCCAAGGCAACTACAAATTCTGCTGGCCCCCATACCCAATGAAGTAATTTACCCATCATGATCAGGCAGCTATAAAATTTTATGGCTTGAATAAAATGCTTATTAAGAACTAGGCCTTCATTTAGACTTTGCTCAACATCAGTTTTCTAAGACAAAGACTGGCAGTTTTGAAACATGAGACGCTCATTTCCTACACAAGATCAGCGGTCAAGCTTAAATTTCTATAGCTCACCCAAGACCAGGGAAAGTCGTTGGAAAAGAGGAAGTAAACATCGAGTAGGAATCATATGCTATTAATGCCAACAGAAAAGATGTTAATTGTATTTGAAATACTTTTGTAACTGTAAAATGTTTTATCATTTACTAGCTTTTGCTTCGCTCGCGAGGATTTTGGGATTTGTTGCAATTATTTTTAAAAGAAACAGTTTTTTGTCCAAACTTTGCAAAATATAATTTACAGGTTGATTTCTTAAAGTAATAACAAGTAATGTTTATTGCAGACGTTTGTCAGGGCATATTGGCTACAAAACAAAGCTGTTTCATTCATATGCGTCCATGAATTTTCTTTTTGTGTTGTAAATAGTAGAGTAGTGGTAGAGTAGTAGTAGTAGAGTAGAGTAATAGAGAGTAGTCGTTTGGTGAGATGTCTTCCTGGGGCTAATGCTCGTATATTGTCAAACAAGCAAAGCAGGAAGGGGAAGTGGACGTTCTAGTCCATCTAGGGACAAATGACTTGGCTAAAAATGAGGTTTCTGACATTAAGGAAGATTTTTGTGGTCTTGGAGGTGAAATACAGCAGATTGCGTCCACTGTGTCATTCTCTGAAGTTCTGCCTGTGCATAACATTCATGATAGGCAGATGCGCACTAGGGAATTTAATTTGTGGCTTCGGGAATGGTGCCGGGAGCAAGGATTTGGCTTTGTGTCCCATGATAGCTCTAATTGGAGCAGAAAGGAACTGTATAAAAAAGATGGTTTGCATTTTACTCATAGGGTAACATATGTTCTCAGTGAGAAGTTCAAAGGTTTCACAAAGGAATATTTAAACTAGGAGGGGGGACAAAAGGGTAAAAAACAATCTGCCCGATTGTTCCCGAAAACTAAATCTGAGGGTGCAAGCAACATGCGGGGTAGAAAATGACAAGCTCAGAGTCGTGTCTATAAATGCTTTCAGTTTAGTCATTAAAATCAATGAACTGGAGGCAATGATGGCAGCTAAAAAAGTAGATTTAGTGGCGGTTACTGAGACATGGTTCAGTGAGAAAAATAACTGGGACATAACAATACCGGGGTACTCTTTATATAGAAAAGACAGAGAAAGTAGGAGAGGAGGAGGAGTGGCCCTGTATGTGAAAAACAACATAAAAACGAACCAAATTTAAGTGAGCGAGGTGAACATAGAGTCAGTTTGGGTTACGCTAACATTTGGTAATCATACAGTAGCTCGTGTAGGTGTGATCTATAGACCCCCTGGACAAGTAGAAGAGCTAGATAATCTGCTAATTGAGGAAATAGCCAAAATGACAATGAAGGGGGAAGCTATTATCATGGGGGACTTTAATCTTCCTGATGTGAACTGGAAAACCAAAATAGCTGGGTGCACCAGGAGTACAAATATTCTAAACTACTGGGATACTGGGATTATCTCTAACACAACTAGTTGAGGAGCTGACTCTTAAAGAGGCCATATTGGATTTAATACTCACAAATGGAGGTTTGGTATCAGACATTGTTGTAGGTGAAAATTTGGGATCTAGTGATCACCAGTCAGTGTGGTTTAATATAAGAACAGGGATGGAGCCGCACTACACAAAAACAAAAGTTTTAGACTTTAAAAAAACTGATTTTTCTAAAATGAGATTTTGTGTGAATGAGTCATTATCAGACTGGAGGAGTTTAAAGGGAATCCAGGAGAAATGGGATTATTTAAAGGAGGCATTACTGAAGGCCACAGGCAATTGCATTCTGCTTGTTAGCAAAAACAAAAAAGGGAAGAAACCAATGTGGTACTCTACAGAAGTGGCCAAAATAGTGAAGAACAAAAAGATAGCATTCAATAATTATAAAAAAAACTCAGAGTGAAGAAGATAGGCAAACCTATAAGATTAGGCAGAAAGAGCTCAATTTATAAGAGCTTCCAAAGCACACGCAAAAGAGAAAATAGCTCAGTCAGTAAAAAAGGGGGACAAAACATTTTTTAGATACATAAATGAGAGGAAAAAGTAAAACAAGGATTAGTTAGATTAAGAACAAAGGAAGGAAGGTATGTAGAAGAGGATAAAAGTCTCGCTGACTGCCTCAATGAATATTTTTGTTCAGTCTTTGCAGAAGAAAAGGAAGGAAAGGGACATCAGTTAGGAGGAAACACTAAAGAGACATTTACATATGAGTTTACAGAGGAGGAGGTTCTACAATAGCTGTCTAAAGTAAAGACAAATAAGTCAATGGGGCCTGATGGGATCCACCCTAAATTATTAAAAGAGCTCAGTGGTGTAATAGCAAATCCGTTAACAGATTTATTTAACCAATCCTTGTTAACGGGAGTCGTCCCAGAAGACTGGAAATTAGCAAATGTTGTGCCCATTTACAAGAAGGGTAGTAGGGAGGAATCGGGGAACTATAGGCCAGTTAGTCTTACGTCAGTAGTGGGGAAATTAATGGAAACCATGTTAAAGGAAAGGATTGTTGCACATCTAAAAACACATAGATTACAGGATCAGAAACAACATGGGTTTACCTCAGGGAGATCATGCCAAACTAATCGTATTGACTGTTTTGATTGGGTAACAAAAATAATAGACAAAGGTGGTGCAGTAAACATTGCTTATTTAGATTTCAGTAAGGCTTTTGATACTGTTCCGCATAGAAGGCTTATCAATAAAATTCCAATCTTTGAGCTTGGATTCCAATATTGTTGAATGGATTAGGCAGTGGCTGAGTGACAGGCAACAGAGGGTTGTGGTAAATGGAGTTTATTTGGCGTAAGGTCTTGTTACCAGTGGGGTACCTCAGGGGTCAGTACTTGGACCCATTCTCTTTAATATTTTTATTAGTGATATTGCAGAAGGTATTAATGGAAAAGTATGTCTTTTTGCTGATGACACAAAGATTTGCAACAGGGTTGACGTTCCTGGAGGGATCAGCCAAATGACAAATGATTCAGGTAAACTAAACAAATGGTCGGAGCTGTGGCAATTGAGTTTTAATGTGGAAAAGTGCAAGATAATGCACCTGGGGCGTAAAAACCCAAGGGCTGAATATAGAATATTTGATATAGTCCTAACCTCAACATCTGAGGAAAGGGATTTAGGGGTTATTATTGCAGAGGATCTAAGGGTAAGTAGTCAATGTAATAGAGCAGCAGGAAATGCTAGCAGAATGCTTGGTTGTGTAGGGAGAGGTATTAGCAGTAGGAAAAGGGAAGTGCTCATGCCACTGTACAGAGCACTGGTGAGACCTCACTTGGAGTACTATGTGCAGTACTGGAGACCATATCTCCAGAAGGATATAGACATCTTAGAGAGAGTTCAGAGAAGGGCTACTAAAATGGTGTACGGCTTGAAGGAGAAAATTTACCAGGAAAGGCTTAATGATCTTAAGATGTATAGCTTGGAAAAAAGACGAGACAGAGGAGATATGATAGAAACATTTAAATACGTAAAGGGAATCCACAAGGTAGAGGAAGGGGAGTATATTTAAAAGGAAACAAAGTAGCAAAACAAGACTGTCTTAGATTAGAGGGGCAAAGGTTTAAAAGTAACATCAGGAAGCATTATTTTACTGAGAGGGTGGTGGATACATGTAACAGCCTTCTAGTAGAAGTGGTAGAGGCCAAAAAAGTAATTGAATTTAAGCAGGCATGGGATAGGCATAAGGCATAAACAAAAGATAAATCCAGGTAAAGTATCCATGTAATTGAGCAGACTAGATGGGCCAAAAGGTTCTTATCTGCCGGCATTTTCTATATTTCTATGTTTCTAAATACAAACAATGAGACAGACAAAAAATAATAATTTTGGTTTTTAGCATCTGGAACATAGAAAAAAAAAACGATTTGATTACTTCTTTGAAAACTATATTCGGCTAGGGATATTGCAGCTTCTCTTTTATTTTCATTTTCAATGCTGCCCTTTCAGGATGACTACATGCTGCTCTAGATGCCCATTTTCTAAGTGTTTTGTTTGTATTTTCTATGATTTCTGCTGAGTGAAAGCTGACTTATTTTTTCAGAAATGTATCTGTTGAATTTTATTATCCCCCCCCCCGCTTTTCGACATTTTGAAGACTTCTTATGAGCCCCCACTTTATGTTTTACATGTTTCTCATGTGGTATAGTCTCTGGCCTTGCGAGGCCAACTTCGCTGGTCGGTCTGTGACTCTTTTTCATTTTGCAAAATAAAAAAATCTTGAACATAAAAAAAAGCTACATTAGTGGTTCTTCTTTCAGGTGCTTGGATCACCAGAGAGTTATGTGAGCTTATTCTGGAACAGGCAACGTAACATTGCCCATGTGAGAAGCAGACTTCTCTTCAGGCAATCCTCGCTGCCTTCAAAGACTGCCCCTGAGACTTGTTGATGGTCATTGCAAAACAAACTTTTTGGGTGAACTGAAGTCTTTTGAATTGAAACGGATATTCTGAAGGTATAAGAGGTATTCATGTTATGAACACCGACTCCCCCGGCTAGAACAGGTTAGCACCGTAGCCTCAATCACATTTCTGTGGAGAGCTTTTACTCGCAATCTGGTGCCATTACAGAGCTTAGGTGGCTTGAGGTTCTGCAATAATATCTTAGGTTCTCCCACGCTGGAGCAATGAGGGTGTGTGTGAGACCTGGCTGTGAGAAGGAAGCAGACCTGTTGGAACAGTGAGGGAGTGTGCGAGCCCTGGCTGTGAGAGAAACTGCATAGAGACTCCATTTTTTTATTTTTCAAGAAGAATCTAAATACCAATAACATTGCCTGTAACGTCTTCGGTTTTTGAGATATAGGTATCCTGTTTAAAAGTATTCACACCCCTTTTGAGATTTTTGGAAAATGATAAAAACTGTTTTTCTATTTTTCAAGAAGATTGTAATTATCAATATTCATGCCTGTAACATCTTAGGCATTTAAAATATAAGATAAGAGTATTTAACCCCCTTTTTTCACTCCCCTTACTTGGATTTTTAGAATAAGGTTGAACACTTTTTTTTTTTCAAGAGAATTGTAGATAACAATTTTCACACCTGTAACATCTTTGGTTCTTGAAATATAGGTATACAGATAGAAGTATAGAAGTATTCACCCCCCTTTTTCAACCCCCCCACTGGATTTTTGGAAAATGGTAAAAGTGTTTTTTTAGTTTTCTAGATTAATCTAAATAGTGAGGAAAGGGGGGGTTGTGAGGGTCCTGAGAACGAGCAACAGCATTAGTGGCCTGCTCTACGGCTCTACCGGGGGGGGGGGCGCTCAGGTCTCACAAGGTTTTAGCTTGTGTGTGACATTACAGGGATGAATGCTCCATATGCTTATCAGCCTGCTCTCACCCAAAGAGGGTGGCCAGTGCTGACTGCCAAGGACGTCATCCCTGCACGAGAGGTGCAGCAACCCCCGACGATCATTTCGGCCTTATTAGGCCTCGTCAGGAGGGTATAGCTGACACCCCTCTAGGCCCACCAAGCAAGGGGTCCACGTCTGGATGACCCTGAAGACTAATAGTGAGGAAAGGGGGGGTTTGTGAGGGTCTGGAGAATGAGCAGCAACAGCACTAGTGACCTGCTCTACGGTGGGGGCGCTCTCAGGTCTCACAAGGTTTTAGCTTGTGTGTGCCATTACAGGGATGAATGCTCCATATGCATATCAGCATGCTCTCACCCAAAGAGGGTGGCCAGCGCTGATTGCCAAGGACGTCATCCCTGCACGAGAGGCACAGCAACCCCCGACGATCGTTTCGGCCTTGGTAGGCCTTGTCAGAGGGTATAGCTGACACCCATCTAGGCACCCCAAGCAAGAGGTCCACGTCTGAATGACCCTGAAGACTAATAGTGAGGAAAGGGGGGGTTTGTGAGGGACCTGAGAACTAGCAACAGCACTAGTGGCCTGCTCTACAGAGGGGGCCCGCTCAGGACTCACAAGGTTTACCAATTTTCAAAGCTGTAACATCTTCGGTTATTGAGATATAGGTATCCTGTTTAAAATATTCAAACACGTTTTTTTTCGACTCCTCCCACTTGGATTTTTGGAAAACTGTAAAACACGTGGGGTTTTTTTCTTCAAGAAGATTGTAAATACCAATTTTCAAGCCTGTAACATCTGCGATTTTTGAGCTATAGCTATCCTGTTTAAAATATTCAACCCCCTTAGGGACGGAATTTCCAAAAATCCTTCCTTATTGGGTGCCTACGTAATAAAAACAATGTACCTTCAAAATTTCAAATTCCTAGGTTAAACGATTTGAGTTGGGCGTAGAGTCAGTCAGGACATATATATATATATATATATATTCAGTGCTTTTTTTCTGGAAAAATAGGTGGGGGTACTCTCACGTCTGGGGAAAAACTGATTATTATGACTATTTTCATGTCCTCATAAACAATAGTTGTAGTTCACTTAAAGGAAGACACTATAAAAGGGAACCATATTTTTTAATACTGTGTTCCTTTAAATGAACTACAACTATTTTTGTAACCCTATGGGGGTTATCCACTAAGTGCCTCTGTTGCAAGAAAAATCTGTATTGCAGGACAGTTAGCTGGGTTGTTTTTTTGCAACGCTGGCACTGAGTGGATAATCCCCTAGCATTTGTGAGCACCACAGCAATGAAACTCACAGTTTTGCTGAGTATGTATGAGCTCCACAGCATTGAAACTCACAGTAATGCGCAGTGTGTATGAGCTCCACAGCAATGACACTCACAGTAATGCGCAGTGTGTATGAACTCCACAGCACTGAAACTCACAGTAATGCACAGTGTGTATGAACTCCACAGCAATGAAACTAACAGTTATGCGCAGTGTGTATGAGCTACACAGCAATGAAACTCAGTTTTGCTGAGTATGTATAAACTCAACATCAATAAAACTCACAGTAATGTGCAGTTTGTATGAGCTCCACAGCAATGAAACTTACAGTAATGCGCAGTGTGTATGAGCTCCACAGCAATGACACTCACAGTAATGCACAGTGTGTATGAACTCCACAGCAATGAAACTAACAGTTATGCACAGTGTGTATGAGCTCCACAGCAATAAAACTCACTACCGCCTAACAGTGGCAGCTCCTCTGATCACACCGCTTGCCTGAAAATCCGCAGCTCTGGCAGATGTGTGTAAACATGCTGCACCCCCCTGCCCATGCTGTTCAAAGTTTCAGTGGCTGCAGAGAGAGGGGAGCAGCTCTTCCTTGTCACTTACTGGGTTAGGGGGTTATCAGTCCCTACATACACTACTGACAAACGGAAGCGTTCAGGAGCAACATGAGCTGCTGAGCACTTCCGATTCTCTGCCTGCCACTGCAGGAGGAGGGAGGAGCATCATGCTCTCTCCTGTTAGTTCTGGCTGGTGGTGAGGAGCCGGTACTGCGTACCCCCGAGTACCCCCTGAAAAAAAGCCCTGTATATATATATATATATATATATATATATATATATATGATTTATATGTATTTTAAATTTTAATATGCTAATGTATGTAGGCGTATGCTTCTCTGTGATAGGACAGCTATATTTCCTGTTAAAACGTCATGTAATGCATATATGCTATTGTAACCAAAAAGGAGAGAAAGAAGCGAAGGAAACTTGTTGTCATTTGTGGTTATTATCCAGCTACTTCCTTCTCTCTGGTGGACCATGATTTTCCTTTATCACGGAGAGATGATTATAACTAGTTATCAGTTGAGAGAATAGAAGAGTATGGACACAGATCAAGCAGAGGCTGAATTTTCCTGCTACCATTCAAGATCTAATAAATATGAACATAAACATGAAAGAAAGATAAATAAACAGTCGTCATAGGTTGTGCGTATGTAAATAAAAATTTATAAGAAAAGCAATTTCAGACACTCATTGGAGTTTTATGGGTTTTAAACAGTTATATACCTGCATAACTAAAGTATATTGTCCGTCTAAAAAAAAAAAGAGCATCAGAAAATTCTGCTGCCCCCTCCTTGAAATATGCTGCTTGGCCTAGTTGCCTTTGAAACATGGAATCATATTATATGGAACAGAATAAAAATCAGCCAATTCCATGGAGTAGCTTTCATGACCAAGTTCTACCTAACCCAATCGCGAAGTGCGATGGGAAAGCGTACAAGGGGTTACAGCTCCAAGCCTCTGGACTCACTAACTCTACCCGCTCTCAGGGCCCCAAGTTATGCCAACCTAACCCCCTTAAACTGTACACACCCATACGAGTATATGCTGCCACCACGAAAGTAATTAGGGCACTTTTGAAACCCCACTATCTGTATACCACCCCCCAATCCAGGAGCCCAACCATACACAGCTAATATATCTACCAAATGTTAAATACAACAGTGACGATAAACCAAATGATTCTATTCGTGAAGCATGAATTATCTAGATCAAGACAATACTGGGTTTTAAAGTTTTAATGGAAAAAGATAAAAGTACAAACTTTACACAGTGCCAGTATCACATAAAAACAAGACATACAAAATATACGAAAACGTGCAAATACATGTTACATCCTCAGCCCCTGCTGTGCTCCCTGGGGGGCCTGGGCATGGTGGGGGTCCATGTGCCTTGTCTGGTTCGCCTGTTTCATGAGGCCCATCCTTCGGTGCCTGGGGGTCGTTCTGAGTCCGAGCGTAGACGGGGGGGTTCTGTTACATCCTCAGCCCCTGCTGTACTCCCTGGGGGGTCTGGGCATGGTGGGGTACCGCTGAGGTACCTTTTTTGTCGATCTATGGTGGGGTACTGCTGGTTGGTAGGGTGCCATCACTTCCTGCTGGCAGATCGGCGTCTGAGGAGGTGGGGCCAGGTGTGGTCACAAGAAGCCACCGGTTTTAAAACAGGGGGCGTGAGGAGTTTCCTCGTTGCCCTGACATGGAGTTAATTTCCCGCACTGCTATTCTGAGACTGATTGATCTTCACTGTTTACGACACATTTCTGTATGCGATTCCTGCTCCTGTTATTCGACCCGGCTTGTACTTTGACTATTCTCTCTGCTTGTTTGTATATCGCTGTATATGAGCGTTGGCAATTTAACCCCATGCTTGCCGCTGGGTTTATTGCTCGTTATCTGGGTTCTGTCCATCTCATTTAGGGATATCGCTTGTGACCTTTCGAGGTACCTTTACCCAACGTACAGCTCATGTTAATGTTCATGTGAAAACCGCGATTAAGAAAGATTGTTTATTTTTACCTAATGTTATTTCTGAAAGCATCTCTGAATATACTCGTGAGAACATCCCTGTATACCTTTGGGTATTCGCCCGGTATCTGCAATCCACAAGTACATAACAGTACAACCTGTTTCTGCTTTTCTGTTGACTGCCCTGCACCTTGAATACTATAAAGACTGTCGAACTACGTCTTGTGTTTCTGAGCGTGTCTTAGGTTACCTGTCGGTCACGAAACCTTCAGAGCCTAAAGGCAATTCAGTCGGTCCTTGGGACTCCTTGGCTTTTGAGTTACAGTCTGTATTTTATGAAACTCCTGTATTAATCCAGCAGATACTTTTGTCCTTAAGGATCTCAACTCCGCTACTCGTGGGGAAGCGATACAGCTAAAGTTACATTACGTCAGGGCCAATGGATCCGGCAGATTTATCTGAACTCATGTCTAAACTGGGCAGTATAATCAGTAAGCAAGAAGAGCAAGATCATCGCATGGATCAATTTGCTCAGGCTTTAGGCCTAGTCATAACCCAATTAGGCAAAGCCTCGCCGCCTTCTTCTCCTGCGAATGGCAGGTCCACTCAAGCAGTCTCTGTTTCCTCTATGACTGCTACTGAGGTATCGCATGTTCAGTTAAAGACTCCCACAAGTTTTAATGGGAGTACTGGGTCCTGTAGAGGGTTTGTAACCCAAATAAATATTATGTTCAAGTTAAACCCTGGCATGTGTCCCACAGATAGAGCCAAGGTGGGTTATGTAATCAAACACCTGACTGATAAAACTCTACTGTGGGCAACCCCTTTATGGGATCTGAACAAACCAGTGATTTACAATTATGCTGAGTTTATGAATAGCTTGAAATGTACTTTTGATCCAGCTAGAAGGGCAACAGGGGCAGCCAGAGCTTTATGGTGTATTTCTCAAGGCAACCGCCGAGTTGCAGAATATGCTATCGAATTTAAAACATTGTCAGCAGAACTCCAATGGCCGAATGACGTGCTTGTGACGGCGTTCCTTGAAGGAATTTCAGAGAATATAATGCATGACCTAGCACCTCTATCATTGCCTGAGGATCTAGAAGACCTCATAGAATATTGTATAGCGCTTGAAGATCAGATGCGTGATAGGAGGTCTGGCCATAACAAGTCACATAAGCCTTCCCAGGCTGCCTGTTCTACTCCTAGGTCGGCTCATGCTTTCTCCCCTCCCAGACCTGTAGCCTCTGAACCAGAGCCGATGCAATTAGATCGTTCTGGCATATCTGGAGAGGAGAGACAATTTTGCCTCAGGGAAGGCCTCTGTTTTTACTGCGCAGACAGAGGGCATTTTCGTTTACAATGCCCAAAGCGACCTACTAAACCTAATGTGTCAGGAAATGAGCAAGCCTAGAGTCCCCTGAGAGACGGGTTCTAGGTACTACGATTGTGTCTCTCATGTCTGATAAGAAAAGAAAAAAGAAATCTCGTGTGGTAGTGCCTGTAACCATTGGTTGGGAAAAGGTCAAATTTGACATATAGGCATTACTGGATTCTGGGTCTGCAGGTAATTTCCTGGACTCTGGGTTTGCAGCCATCCACCAAGTACCTCTGGTTGAAAGAGAAGTGCCACTTCTCATAGAGAGTATTGATGGTAGGAGGTTGACAAGACCCCATGTCACGCATCAAACAATTCCTGTTTCTTTCAGCACGGGTGTTGTGCATAAAGAATAAATCCAGTTACAAATCATAGAATCACCTACTGTACCGATCATTTTGGGTTATCCATGGTTGGCCAAACATAACCCTGTTGTGAACTGGGGAAAAGGGGAGTTGGAATCTTGGATCTAAATGTTGGTCCAGATGTCTAGGTATGACTGCTACTGTAGGTAGCCTGAACGTTGCCACTGCTCCTCCGCTCTCTACTGAGGTACCCGAGTGGTACAAAGACTTAAAGGAGGTGTTCGATAAAGGTAGATCCGAGATCTTGCCACCTCACAGGCCATATGATTGTGCCATAGACATACTGCCAGGTACCATGCCTCCAAGGGGTCATGTGTATCCACTTTCTCAGAAAGAAAATGATATTATGGAAGAATATATACGTGAAAACCTAGCCAAAGGGTTCATACGTCGTTCTTCCTCTCCTGCGGGAGCCGGGTTCTTCTTTGTGTCTAAAAAGGAGGGGGATTTAAGACCTTGCATTGACTATAGAGGGTTAAACAGAATCACTATACGGAATGCCTACCCCATCCCTTTAATATCCGAGTTGTTCGACCGCTTAAGAGATGCCAAAATTTACACAAAATTGGATGTTCGTGGTGCGTACAATTTGGTGAGAATCAAGGAGGACCACGAGTGGAAGACTGCCTTTATTACTCGCAGTGGTCATTATGAGTATTTAGTAATGCCTTTCGGCTTATGCAATGCACCTGCAGTCTTCCAAGACTTTATAAATGATGTCCTGAGGGACCTTTTGCAAGTCTTTGTAATCGTCTACTTAGATGATATTCTAATTTATTCTCCTGATGTTAAGACACACCGTGTCCATGTGAGGACAGTGTTGCAAAGGTTGCTGGAGAACAAACTATACTGTAAGTTAGAAAAGTATCTGTTTGACATAACTTCAGTGCATTTCCTGGGTTACATCATCACACCAGATGGGTTTGAGATGGATCCAAAAAAGTTATCTACCTTCAAGGAATGGCCACTACCTCAAGGTTTAAAAGCCATACAAAGATTTCTTGGTTTCACGAATTATTATAGGAGGTTTATCAAAGGGTTCTCTTCTGTTGAGTCTCCCATCACGGCCATTACTAAGAAGGGTGCCCAAAACCACGTTTGGAGTGACTAAGCCATGCAGGCATTCCAGTCACTCAAAAAGGCATTCGTCACGGCACCTATCTTAGGGCATCCAGTACCAGGCCTGCCCTTTCAGCTCGAGGTTGATGCATCTGAAATAGGGATTGGTGCAGTTCTAAAAAACAAAACAAAAACACATAGGGTGATACCCCCCAAGCCAAAATAAGCACGCAGTGCAAACTTAGCCACTCACAAGATGCCAATACTGAGCAGACGCATCACAGGTTCTTGAAATCTCTAGACCAATAGCGATAGCCTTAAAGAGAAAGTGACACAATAGTGTAGATGTCACGGTTCCCGGATCCCACCACGCAGTACTTAACCCCCAACACTCCACAAAACCCAGAAGCTACCAACAGTGTAGCTGTGAATGATCCCTATCTGTCTGGTCCTTAGAATTGGCCAGGTAAACTAGCTAGACAGAAAAGGGTTAACAATACGGAGAGGAGTCAGCCGAGCCAGAATCAGGAATACAGAGTTCAGAATGGTCAAATGGAATAGCCGGGTCGGTATCAGAGCAGTAGCGTAGTACAAGAAAATAGTCTAGGGCAACAGAAGGCAGAATGGTCAGAACACAAGCAGAGGTCAATAACAGGTTAAATCAATATAGCAGTCAGGTACAAGGAGCTCAGGTATGGATAACCACGATCTGGCAACTTCTGAAACTATACTGAGGGTTTTTAAAGACCTTCACCAGACCACGCCCCCACTCAAAGCCACACCTCGTGCAATCACCTCCCTGCCTGTCTCCATTTAAACCGGGCAGTGGTCAGCGAGCAGCATCAGACTTGCTGTCCTCAAGCACACAGGTAGGGCTGGAAGCCCCCAACGTTACAGTACCCCCTCTCCACGGGAGGCCACGGACGACCAACAGGACGAGCGGCAATACGACCACACCAGGGCGATCGGGGTGCGAGGCATGGAACGCCCTGACCAACCTAGAGGCAGACATGTCGGAAGCTGGAATCCAGGACCGGTCTTCCGGGCCATAGCCCACCCAATCGACCAAGTACTGCAGAACACCCCTGCACAGCCTAGAATCCAAAACCCTCCTAACCTCATACTCTGATTCACCATCAACCTGAACAGGTGGAGGAGGAGGAACAACAAAGGTTTCAGTAGGGAGGTGTGAAAGACGTTGTGCAAGCGAAGATGTTTAGGAAGGGCAAGAGCATAAGCCACAGGGTTAACGAGGCGAATGATCTTATATGGACCAATAAACTTAGGTGCCATTTTCATAGAAGGCACCCGTAACTTCACGTTCCTAGTAGACAACCAAACTCTATCCCCCACGTTATAGGAGGGAGCTTGTAACCTATGCCTGTCAGCCTTGCGTTTCTGGACAGCAACATTGCGCTCCATATTTACGCGAATCTGTCTCCAAATCTCTTGTAGTTGAGTGAGATGGTCATCGAGAGCCGGGATGGCCTGTTCATTAAACTGAAGCGGTAGAGCCGGAGGGAAAAAACCATAGATAGCAGAAAAAGGAGAGTGGCCAGTGGTCTCATTAACGGCGTTATTACGTGCATACTCAGCCCAGGGCAACAACTCCGACCAATTGTCTTGTTGTTGTGTGGTAAAGCAACGTATGTACTGCTCGAGACCCTGATTTGCCCTCTCTGCTGCCCCATTGGTTTGTGGATGGTATGCTGTAGAGAAGGCAATCGCACCCCCATCTCCGCACAGAAAACCCTCCAGAAACGAGAGACGAACTGAGCTCCTCTGTCAGAGACTATTTCAGACGGAACCCCATGTATTCGTACAATCTCTCTAGCAAAGACAACCGCCAGTTCTTTGGCTGTAGGAAGCTTAGGTAAAGGGACAAAATGAGCCATTTTGGAGAAGCGGTCTACAACTGTCAGAACCACAGTATGACCTTTGGACTTCGGCAAGTCCACAATAAAATCCATAGATAGATGAGACCAAGGCCTCTTAGGCGTGGGTAAAGGCTGCAATAGACCGACAGGCAAGGTTTTACTGGTTTTGCTTCTGGCACAGACTTGACAAGCCAAAACAAACAGGCGTACGTCCTGCCGCATGGTGGGCCACCAGAACTGTCTGGAAATACTGGTAAGAGTCTTAGTAATACCAGGATGACCTGCTGGTTTAGAATCATGAAACATTATGAGTAATTCTTGTCTTTCCTTTTCAGGTACAAACAACATATCTGGAGGCTTGTCAGGTGGAGCCCCCTTGAGCTGCCTGGAGGCGTTCCAGGAAAGGCGAGGAGACAGACAAGACTGTGGAAGCCACAATACGTTCAGGAGGAACTATAGGATTGTGGTCTTGTGTATTAGATTCATATGGGTCATATTGACGAGATAAGGCATCAGCCTTTACATTGCGGTCACCTGGTCTGTAAGTCAATACAAAATTAAACCGAGACAGTAGCAATGACCACCTGGCCTGTCTCGAGTTCAAACGTTTAGCATCCCCGATGTACGTAAGGTTCTTATGATCAGTGATTATCAACAAAGGATCAAGAGTACCTTCCAACAAATGTCTCCACTCTGACAGGGCAGACACAATAGCAAGCAATTCTCTGTTGCCAATATCATAATTGCGTTCTGCTGGTGATAATTTTCTTGAAAAGAACCCACAAGGATGTAGTGGTTTCCCTGGAGATTCTCTTTGAGACAGGACAGCCCCAATGCCTATCTCAGAAGCATCAACCTCAAGAATAAACGGAATCCTGGGATCAGGATGCCGTAACACGGGAGCGGAAGTGAAAGCCTGTTTGAGGGCTTCGAATGCCTGTTTAGATTGAGAAGACCAGATCTGGTACTTCAGACCTTTACGTGTCATATTAATGATAGGAGAGGCTATAGCGGAATAATTCTTGATAAATCTCCTATAATAGTTAGAAAACCCCAGAAACCTCTGTATGGCCTTGAGACCTTGAGGGAGAGGCCATTCTGAGATGGCCGTGAGTTTAGAAGGATCCATCTCAAAACCCTCTGGAGTGATAATATACCCAAGGAATTTCACAGTAGTAATGTCGAATAAACACTTCTCTAGTTTGCAATAAAGACCATTGTCCAGTAATTTAGCTAATACCTGTCTGACATGTGCATGGTGGGTTTTCAGATCGGGAGAGTAAATCAATATATCGTCTAGGTATACTATAACAAAGGTTTGCAAGAAATCTCTGAGCACATCATTAATAAAATCCTGGAATACCGCTGGAGCATTACAAAGACCGAAAGGCATGACCAAGTATTCATAATGCCCACTCCTGGTGTTAAATGCTGTTTTCCACTCATGCCCCTCTTTTATGCGTATCAAATTGTAGGCTCCTCTTAAATCAAGTTTAGTGTATACTGCTGAACCTCTTAACCTGTCGAACAGTTCCGATATGAGAGGGATAGGGTACACGTTCTTAATGGTGATCTTGTTAAGCCCCCTATAATCAATACACGGGCGTAAATCTCCCTCTTTTTTCGACACAAAAAAGAATCCAGCCCCTGCTGGAGAAGAGGAACGTCGGATAAAACCTCTCTCCAAATTCTCCTTTATGTACTCCTCCATGATTTGGTTCTCTTTTATGGATAAAGGATATACTTTGCCTCGAGGAGGCATGGTACCCGGATGAATATCAATAGCACAATCATATGGTCTATGTGGAGGTAGTTTGTCTGCCTCTCTTTTATCAAATACAGCCCTGAGGTCTGCATATTGTTCAGGAACTTCAGTAGACAATGGAGGGGCTGTGGGTGTGTTCAGGGCACCGACATGCTGAATGGGTATTAAACAAGTCCCAAAACATGCAGAACTCCAAGACAGTATCTCTCCTTTAACCCAATCAATAACGGGATTGTGTTCCACCAACCAGGGGAAACCAAGTACAACAGGATTGGAAGGTGAGTGGATAACTTGGAATATGATCTTTTCTTTATGCAAGAGACCAGTAGTAAGAACTACTGTAATCGTATCGTGAGTAATCCTAGGGCAGGATAACGGCCTGCCATCTATGGCTTCAACGGCTAAGGGTGTCTCTCTTACAACCAGAGGTAGAGAAATGGAAGAAGCGTAGTTAACATCAATAAAGTTACCAGCAGCCCCAGAATCCACAAAAGCGGTGTTATGTGTGGTCTTGGTCTCCCAAGCCAAGGATACTGGTAACATAAGTTTAGTGTCTTTGATAGGAGACATGCATGTCACACCCAAGGCCTGTCTCCTCAGCTGCCTTAGGTGCGGTAGTTTTTCCGGCTTATCATGCAGCTTAGGGCGAGTAGGACATTGAAATCGTACATGTCCCTCCAAACCACAATACAGGCACAATCCCTCACGAAAACGCCTTGTTCTCTCCTCCTCTGTAAGCCTAGTACGGCCTAGTTGCATAGGCTCTGAGGGAGGAGATAACTCTCTGGGTGGTGCTTGAAAGACAGGGGCCAACCTAGGTAACGGTCTCTTGGGTCTCTCTCTTGGAGTCCTTCTATCCCTTATCTGATTATCCAGATCTATACAGTAATCAATGAGTTCACACAATACCTCAGGTAGTTTACGTGGAGCTAATTCATGCATCAACGACTCTGATAACCCCTCCATAAAAGCCAGAACCAGTGTCTCATTTGTCCAGTTCACATCAGAAATTAAGGTTTTAAATTCTATGGCATAATCAGACACAGTCCTGTTCCTTTGACGTATGCGGAACAAGGATTTGCCGGCTATCGTGGCCTTTCTGGTAGGATTAAATGTACGTTGTAACTCGGCTATGAATTCTTTATAATCCCGTACAATAGGTCTTTCTGCCTCCCATAAAGGAGTCGCCCATGTCAACGCTCTGCCAGACAGATGGTTAATAATAAACCCCACTTTGGCAATGTCAGAGAAAAACATTTGTGGATTTAATTTAAAATGAATATCCACATAGACCAAAAATCCCCGGCACTCAGAGGGAGTACCGTCAAACCTCATAGGAGCGGTCATGTGTACCTGGGATGTCTGAACGACAGGGGGCACAGGTATAGCAGGCGGGGGTGCAACCCCAACTGGTTCCAGGTGTGCAGTACGATTCAGGATAGTTTGTAAGGCAATGGCAAACTGATCCATCCTATGATCCTGCTCATCCTGTCTGGATACAAAGGTAGCCAAGTGCTGTGTTAAATCTGCGGGATCCATATTGGCCAGATCGTAATGTCACGGTTCCCGGATCCCACCACGCAGTACTTAACCCCCAACACTCCACAAAACCCAGAAGCTACCAACAGTGTAGCTGTGAATGATCCCTATCTGTCTGGTCCTTAGAATTGGCCAGGTAAACTAGCTAGACAGAAAAGGGTTAACAATACGGAGAGGAGTCAGCCGAGCCAGAATCAGGAATACAGAGTTCAGAATGGTCAAATGGAATAGCCGGGTCGGTATCAGAGCAGTAGCGTAGTACAAGAAAATAGTCTAGGGCAACAGAAGGCAGAATGGTCAGAACACAAGCAGAGGTCAATAACAGGTTAAATCAATATAGCAGTCAGGTACAAGGAGCTCAGGTATGGATAACCACGATCTGGCAACTTCTGAAACTATACTGAGGGTTTTTAAAGACCTTCACCAGACCACGCCCCCCACTCAAGCCACACCTCGTGCAATCACCTCCCTGCCTGTCTCCATTTAAACCGGGCAGTGGTCAGCGAGCAGCATCAGACTTGCTGTCCTCAAGCACACAGGTAGGGCTGGAAGCCCCCAACGTTACAGTAGACAGCCAAAGAAATTTTTAAAAACAGCGTTTTATTGCGCTTACAAAGTTTCAGACAAATGGAGCATATAACATCACCAACTCCCCGCTGAACCAGATCGTCTGCAGGTACCACTCGACGCGTTTCGTCATATAGACTTCATCGGACTCCTGATGAAAGAATCCAGGCTGGTCAGGGTGTTGCTCCTCTTGAAAAACCTCCTGGTAAGGTTTTTGTACCTGAGGAGGAGAGAACACAGATGATAATGATGATTTATCATGATTGCAAGCCTTATGGGCATATGGGAATAAATAAGACAGCCACGATTGAGAAACAGTTCTGGTGGGTCGGTATGCGAAAGGATATCAAAGACTACATAGCCACTTGCGAGGTGTGCTGTAGAAGTAAAAATCCCCGGTCCTTACCCGTTGGACTCCTGCAGCCTTTACCTTGTGCCAGAGAGGCCTTGGTCCCACCTCTCGATGGACTTTATCACAGATCTACCACCTTCCCAAGGGCATACTGTAATCCTTACGATGGTAGACAGAGTCTCAAAGATGGTACACTTCATACCTCTGGTAAAACTTCCTTCAGCTATTGAGCTGGTACCAGTATTTATACAACATATTGATAGACTTCATGGGGTCCCTCTGGGAATAGTATCCGACAGAGGAACTCAGTTCGTGTCTCGTTTCTGGCGTTGAGTTGAGCTTCTCCTCGGCACATCACCCACAAACTAATGGGGCTGCAGAGAGAGCCAACCAAAGTGTTGAGCAGTACTTGCGTTGCTTCATGTCTGAAAGACAAAATGAGTGGGCAGACTTGTTACCCTGGGCTGAAGTTGCTTTAAACAACTGAGTAAGTGAAACCACAGGCCACTCACCTTTCCATGCAGTCTATGGTTATGACTCTCCCATGCTCCCTTCTGAAATCCAAGCGACTGCCTTGCCAGCCTTGGACAAACATCTGAATGACCTGAAAGGGACATGGGAGAGAGTAAAAGAGATTATGAAGGCCAATATTGAGAAACAAAAAATAAAAGCAGACAGACGCAGATGTCCAGCACCGGTGTATACGGTTGGGGACAAGCTATGGCTGTCTACCAGAAACATCAGATTGTTGGTGCCATCCATGAAGATGGCTCCAAGGTTTATTGGACCTTATAAAGTGTTAAAACTCATTAATCCCGTCTCTTATGCGCTGGGTTTACCCCATATCTACGTATCCATAATGTATTTCATGTGAGCCTCCTGAAGCCTCTTACCTGCAATAGGTACACCAGAGTTACTGTTCCACCTCCGCCTATCACGTCTCTGGGTGAGGAGGAGTATGAGGTCCGTGCCATCTTGAAGTCCTGTCTGGTCAGGGGTGTCCTGCAATACCTGGTGGACTGGGAGGGTTATGGTCCTAAGGATCGTTCTTGGCAGTCTGCCTGTGATAGCCATGCGCCTCGTCTGGTCCGCCTGTTTCATGAGTCCCATCCTTCAGCGCCTGGGGGGTCGTTCGGAGTCTGACCGTAGACGGGGGGGTTCTGTTACATCCTCAGCCCCTGCTGTGCTCCCTGGGGGGTCTGGACATGGTGGGGTACCGCTGGTTTGTAGGGTGCTAGCACTTCCTGCTGGCAGATCGCGTCTGAGGGGGCAGGGCCAGGTGTGGTCACAAGGAGCCGCTGGTTTTAAAACAGGGCGCGAGGAGTTTCCTCGTTGCCCTGACGTGGAGTTAATTTCCCGCACCGCTATTCTGAAACTGATTGATCTTCACTGTTTACGACACATTTCTGTATGCGATTCCTGCTCCTGTTATTCGACCCGGCTTGTACTTTGACTATTCTCTCTGCTCGTTTGTATATTGCTGTATATGAGCATTGGCAATTTAACCCCATGCTTGACGCTGGGTTTATTACTCGTATCTGGGTTCTGTCCCATCTCGTTTAGGGATATCGCTTGTGACCTTTCGAGGTACCTTTACCCAACGTACAGCTCATGTTAATGTTCATGTGAAAACCGCGATTAAGAAAGATTGTTTATTTTTGCCTAATGTTATTTCTGAAAGCATCTCTGAATATACTCGTGAGAACAACCCTGTATGCAAGTTAATACCTTTGGGTATTCGCCCGGTATCTGCAATCCACAAGTACATAACATTACAACCTCTGTCTGCTTTTCTGTTGACTGCCCTGCACCTTGAATACTATAAAGACTGTCGAACTACGTCTTGTGTTTCTGAGCGTGTCTTAGGTTACCTGTCGGTCACGAAACCTTCAGAGCCTAGAGGCAATTCAGTCAGTCCTTGGGACTTCTTGGCTTTTGAGTTACAGTCTGTATTTTATGAAACTCCTGTATTAATCCAGCAGATACTTTTGCCCTTAAGGATCTCAACTCCGCTACTCGTGGGGAAGCGATACAGCTACCGTTACAATACAGTTCTTGAAATAAAATGGGACTTACATAGAAAACCTAACTTGATTAGGCAACTTCCATGGGTATTCCAGATTTCAATTGTCCCAGAAGATTCTTTGGATGTTACCCACTCCAAATCTTTGCCGAAATACCCCGAGTTTTGGATGACCATTCTATACAAAGCAGCTTTCCCCTCACCCTCCTCCCCATTTGGTTCCCTGATCAAGTTTCCATTCAGCCCCAGAGAGCAGATCAGCTAAGAAGGTTGTACAGTTGTGTTCAAAATTATTCAACCCCCAATGCTGTAAAGGGTTTTAGGGAATTTAGTGTACATTTGTAATTGTATTCAGAATGAAATCCTACAAGGACATTTTAAAGAACCATATGCAACTAAAATGACATCAATTGGTTTTGTAATACAGTAGTAAATGTTTCTTTTGTGAATTCTTCATTGACACAATTATTCTACCCCTTAAAGACTACCACTCTGAAGAACAGAGGTTCATTCAAGTGTTTTCAATCAGGTATTGAAAACACCTGTGGATGTCACGGAGCAGCAATAAAGCATAATAAGCACCAATTAGGCAGCTTTAAAATGACTGTGATACTCAGCTCCTTCTAGACATTTACTGGTGTGGTTACAAACATGGTGAAGTCAAGAGAATGGTCCAGGAAGACAAGAGAAGAGGTGATTACTCTTCACAGGAAGGGCAATGGCTATAAGAAGATTGCAAAGATATTAAACATACCAAGAGAGACCATAGGAAGGATCATTCACAAATTCAAGGCAAAGGGCACTGTTGAAACGCTACCTGGTCGTGGCAGAAAGAAGATGCTGACTTCGACTGCTGTGCGCTACCTGAAGCGTAGAGTGGAGAAAAGTCCCCGTGTGACTGCTGAGGAACTGAGAAAAGATTTGTCAGATATGGGTACTGAAGTTTCAGCTCAGACAATACGGCGCACACTGCGTAATGAAGGCCTCCATGCCAGAACTCCCAGGCGCACCCCCTTGCTGTCTCCAAAGAATAAGAAGAGTCGACTGCAGTATGCCAAACGTCATGTGGACAAACCACAGAAGTTTTGGGATAGTGTTCTGTGGACTGATGAAACAAAATTAGAACTGTTTGGGCCCATGGATCAACGCTATGTTTGGAGGAGGAAGAACAAGGCCTATGAAGAAAAGAACACCTTGCCTACTGTGAAGCATGGCGGGGGGTCAATCATGCTTTGGGGCTGTTTTGCTTCTGCAGGTAAGTACAGGGAAGCTTCAGCGTGTGCAAGGTACCATGAATTCTCTTCAGTACCAGGAGATATTGGATGACAATGTGATGCAGTCCGTCACAAACCTGAGGCTTGGGAGACGTTAGACCTTTCAACAGAACAATGATCCCAAGCATACCTCCAAGTCCACTAGAGCATGGTTGCAGATTAAAGGCTGGAACATTTTGGAGTGGCCATCGCAGTCACCTGACTTAAATCCGATTGAGAACCTCTGGTGGGACTTAAAGAAAGCAGTTGCAGTGCGCAAGCCTAAGAATGTGACTGAACTGGAGGCTTTTGCCCATGACGAATGGGCGAAGATACCCGTAGATCGCTACAAGACACTTGTGTCAAGCTATGCTTCACGTTTAAAAGCTGTTATAACTGTAAAAGGATGTTGTACTAAGTACTAAGATTGAATGTCACTTGGGGGTTGAATAAAACTGATAATGATGTGAGCACAGAAAATACATTTGTGGTTATTTCATTATAAATGTTATGTTATATTTGTCTGACCTACACGTGCCTCTTTGATTTAATTGTAAGCAACGTGACTGAATGATCAAAATCAATGTCAAACTGGCCAAAACACTCAATTTCAGTGGGGGTTGAATCATTTTGAACACAACTGTAAATACAGAGATCTTGCCTTGGAAACTCCTTTGCCAAGACAGGAGAAAAACCCCCACAAATTCTGCATTTAAAATCTGACACACTGCGCCGAAAATGATGCCCGTTTGTGACAGCAGCTGTTTGGTCATGCTCCCTGTAATCATCGGTTTGAGAATGGTAGAACATCCACACCCAGCCCCTTGTAAAGGAACCATATGAGGTTACAGTAGTTTTGGACTGCTTTCATAAGCGATAAGATAGAGCCCTTACTGCCATCTTTTTCAAGTAATTCTGATGATGTGAGATGTGCATAAAATGAAAACAAATTTCCAAATCTTAGGGGGGTTATTCAGAGAGCACCGAAATTTCACCGAACGCAGCCAATGATCCACTGAACACCACCTAACGCAGCCGGTGATCACCGCCGAAAAGATCGCTAAATGCACCCGCAGCCTGCCGAACACAGCCGACAACCCACAGAACGCCTCCGATCATTCGCATAAAAAAAAAACCCCACAAAAAACGATCATCCGCCGAACAGGGGTAAAATAAATTAAAAAAACCTTAATATGGGCCAGCGCTCAAATTGCATAGAGATATAAAACAATACCAGTGTCGCTAGTCCTTTAGGGTGATTGTTCGTAACCAGAAAAAAGAGCTCCCAAATGCAGTGCCTCCAGCAGCTTATTCTGGGTTCCTCTTGTGTGGATGCATTCCTACATACATAGCATAGTGCACACTGATTGTGTTAAAATAAATTATAAAAGCAAATGGTTGCTCTCACGCATTTTAGAACCTACTCCAGAAGTTGTCCGGTACAACCTCAGAAAAACCTCTCAGGTGGATGAATAAATCAGCAATTCAAGGATGATAAAGATTATTTATTCATAAATAGTTAAAACAAATAAAGAATAAATCCCAAAACACGTTTCACTGCTGGGTGTAATGACCCTTTGGCTCCCTCAGTTGGCTTCAGAGGGATTTTTACATCCAGAGGTGAAACGCATTTTGGCATTATACTTTGTTTTAACAATTTAACTCACCAACAAGCATCATAAAGCATCTGGCAGTGAGCAGCCAGTCCGTCGTTCTGCAGCTGTTCCTCTTTCCATGTTTTTGTTTTTAATCCCAAATGGGAAGTGTTTGGTGCGTGTATAAATAAAACCCACCATCTTTGCCTCTCCTTGGCTGAAAAGCAGCAGGAGGGGCTTGGAGCTGCTCAGTAGAGCAGCCTATTGGTTACAATTGTTAGGTACTCACTCTGTAAAGAGGTGCCGTGAAGTGGCGAGTGAGTTTACGTTGCAATGGCCATTGAAACAAACAAAAACCTCAGTTTTGTTGTACATGGAACACATAGAAACGAGCGCAGATGACACCTTTTTTCCTTGTTATATTTTATACATTAACTGGGCTGTTACTCCTGGCAGTTGCTGCCGCTCCGGTGAGTATGGGCGCGACGCCATTTTTTCTGTATTTATGTATATCATGCTTGTAACACCAGTCCGTCGTTCTGCAGCTGTTCCTCTTTCCATGTTTTTGTTTTTAATCCCAAATGGGAAGTGTTTGGTGCGTGTATAAATAAAACCCACCATCTTTGCCTCTCCTTGGCTGAAAAGCAGCAGAAGGGGCTTGGAGCTGCTCAGTAGAGCGGCCTATTGGTTACAATTGTTAGGTACTCACTCTGTAAAGAGGTGCCGTGAAGTGGCGAGTGAGCTTACGTTGCAATGGCCATTGAAACAAACAAAAACCTCAGTTTTGTTGTACATGGAACACATAGAAACGAGCGCAGATGACACCTTTTTTCCTTGTTATGTTTTATAGATTAACTGGGCTGTTACTCCTGGCAGTTGCTGCCGCTCCGGTGAGTATGGGCGCGACGCCATTTTTTCTGTATTAGTGAGCAGCCAATGAAAAGATTATTATTATTATTTATTAAGCGCCAACACATTCCGCAGCGCTGTACAAAGTGTAATGGGTAAAGACAGGACAATTCTACAATACATACCGGGGACAGATCAGTATTCCTGCCAGCAGATACATGAGGATATGAGGACCCTATTCCTGTGGGAATTTACACTCTAGATGGTGAGGGGATTAGAAACAGGAGGGGGGGACTGCAGTGATGAGCTAATGCAGGGAGAGGTGAGGACTGTTTTTGTTTAAATGAAGCCAGATTTGGGGACAGTCTGATATTGCGAGGAAGCACGTTCCATAGGGTCGGCGCCGCACGAGAAAAATCCTACAATCTGGCATGTGAAGAGGTAATGATGGAGGATGCCAGGTGGAGGTCATTGTTGGATCGTAGGGGACGGGCTGGGGTGTATTTGGTGATTAGTGAGGACAGGTAGTGAGGGGCGGTGTTAGTGAGGGTTTTGTAGGTCAAGGTGAGTAGTTTGAATTTGATTCTGCTGTGGATTGGGAGCCAGTGCAGGGATTCACAGAGTGGAGCAGCAGAGACAGAGCCACGGGTGAGATGGATAAGCCGGACTGATGTGTTTAGGATGGACTGCAGGGGGGAGAGGCGGGAGATAGGAAGGCCAGTCAGGAGGTTGTTGCAGTAGTCCAGGCGGGAGATAACAAGCGAGTGGATAAATTGTTAGCAGTCAGAAATGGACGAATTTTGGCAATGTTACGGAGATGATTGCGGCAAGATGATGAGAGTGATTGGATGTAGGGGCTGAAGGAAAGACTGGAGTCAAGAGTCACTCCGAGGCAACGGACTTGGGCAGAAGGAAGGATAGTGATACCGTCAACAATAATGGAGAAGTCAGAAATTTCTATTTATTTAATGCTCGATCAAGTTCGTACATTCGAAGATTGTCAGATCTTTATCATATCAATTGAATATCAAGCATATATCACTCACAGTCAAATATGTGCAAAAGAAAAACATTTTTATTGGACAAAAAAAATAGTTCAACGCTCCTATACATATACATCTAAGCATATAGTTCACAGTTCATTATCTGCATTTCACGGTTGTCAAGAGTTTCACCGGAATAATAATATTTTTTCTCAAATATTCAAGTAAGGGAGCAGTTGGGAAACAGTGACCATAATATGGGCAACTGTGCTTTGGTTCATTCCTTTTTATGGGCTGATGTATTTGGGTTTCGCCAGGTTGTTCAGATTTGCTATTAACACCAGGTCTAAGGAGTTGTTCAAATTATGCGTGCAAACAATTTTCTCAGGTAAGGTTTTTGCGCCTGTGAAAGTCAATCTGAGTATACATGCTGCAGCAATTTTAAAAAATACACACAAATTCTCAATTTTATTGTTTGGGTATGTGTAGAATGTGCTGTATTTTTTTTTTTTGGGCTGGTGTATTTGGGTTTCACCAGGTTGTTCAGATTTGCCATTAACACCAGCTTTTAAAAGACGTTAAAATTATGCGCGCAAACGTTGTCCGCTAAAATTTGCGCATATATTGTAATACCATCCGTGTACCAGCGCACAAACGCATTTGCGCTCACAATGTTAAGTATAGGACGCGCAACGTACATTACGCTCGCGAAGCAGGGTTCGCGCAGGTTCACCAGTGGTAGACATTAACATGCATTTTTTGTGCGGACATTGTAATACGACGTTCTGCGCAAAGGGTTTTTCCCCTCGCGTTAATGCGTTTTTGCGCACGTGTTAACGTTTGGGCGAAGAATTTAATAGAGCCCTAGGTATCTTAATGCAGGTGTCCATAGTGCTTTCCAGCACTACCACATTCACCTGGGTATGTTTATTTTCTTTCTGATTATTTTTTAGGGTTACCCCCTTTCCTCCTAGCTCAGGCACTCCTGTCTTTCTATTTACATACTCCTGAGCACCTATTTCTTTAATAGGAAGGTAACCAAGGAAATTAAAAATAAAAAGAAGGCATTTAAAGCTTTTAAATCTGAAAAATCTGAGGCATCCTATAAAGCATGTAAAAAAGCGATAAAAAAGGCTAAACTAGAAAATGATAAAGAAATAGCCAAAGAGAGCAAAACCAACCCTAAAAGATTCTTTAGGTACATAAATTGTAAAAAACCCAAGAGTGAAAAAGTAGGTTCACTAAAATCTGAGTCAGGGGTATTGTTAACTGAAGATCAAGATAAGGCAGAAATTTTGAATGATTATTTTTCTTCAGTATTTATCAAAGGGAAACATATAACCGGAGACATGCAATTAATTGATAAAAACTTAATAAAAAGTGACTGGTTAACTCAGGACAAGGTTTTGCAGCAATTAACCACTTGGCTGCTATGGACGCGCTCAGCGCGTCCAGCCAAGTGGTTGCTCTGTGCTATGGACGCGCTCAGCGCGTCCATGCACAGAAGGCAGAAATCTGCCGGATTCCGGCGGATTGCTGCACCCCCCCCCCCCCCGGTGCAGGCTGACATCTTCGATGTCAGTCCAGCACTCTGGGACCCCGGCGGAGCAATTAGATGTCATCGCGGCGGCGCGATGACATCTAATTCAGGCACCCCCCCGCGTGTGCGGAGGAGGCGCCCGAAAGGGAGGGGGGAGCCTGCCCTTCCAAACGGTGGCTGTAATTAACCCCTGGGGAGCCGGATCACGATTCGGCGCTGAAAAGCGCCAAATCGTGATCCTCTCCTGGAGCTGGCTGACATCTTGGATGTCGGCCAAGCCTCCAGGAACTCCCCCTGAGGACTGGCGTCATCGTGCATAGCACGATGACGCCAGTCCTGGAGTTAACCCCTAGCTGCCAGCAATGGTGGAGATAGGGGGTTCCAATGAACCCCCTATCTCCCGATCCGTGATAGCTAGGGGTTAATGTTTGATACCGTTGGATCATGTAAAAAGTTTTAAAAAAAATTAAAAGTAAAAATAAAAAGATATTTAAAAAAAAATTATAAAAAAAAAAGAACAATTTTTTTTTGGTTTTGTTAATGCAGTAATATTGTTCCCATTTCAATTATAATGTGAACAATGATGCTGCATTAACGATTTTTGTATGCGGTGCGTTTGTTAAAAATATTTTCCCCAAAATAAATGTAACGAGACCCCATTTCTAATTTTTTTAACAAGCGCACCCCATAGAAAATATAACCGCAAATGATCGCATGTTAAAATATGAAAAAAAAACACATTACACATTGTAAATTATTGAAAATTCATATTTTATTGCATTTTTTGTTATAATATACAGACAGGACATAACATATACATATAATAATGACATATTATGAATCTGTCGAGTCTGCCGGAAAGAACGATATATAATATGTCTGGGTCATATATTAAAATAAGGCTTCAAAACGCAGTTAAACATGATGAGTGAAACCGGTAAAAATTACCTCAGCACAGAGGTGTGAAATGGCTCAGCAGCGAAAGGGTTAAACAATGTGAATGTGAACAAAGCCCCAGGGCCAGATGGAATTCACCCGCGAGTACTGAGGGAGCTATGTGTTGAAATATGTAAACCTCTGTTCTTAATCTTTCAAGATTCTTTGCTTTCAGGAATCGTACCAGATGGAGAAAAGCTGATGTGGTCCCAATATTTAAGAAAGGTTTAAAATGTGTGCCTGGGAATTATAGATCCTGTGAGCTTAACATCTGTAGTTGGGAAAGTTTTTGAGGGGTTACTAAGGGATAATATTCAGGAATTTATTGGGAGGTATAATGTAATTAGCAAAAGTCAGCATGGTTTTATGAAACACAGAGCATGTCAGACTATCCTAATTGCGTTCTATGAGGAAGTAAGTAGAAGTATAGATCAGGGGGTCGCAGTGGATGTGATTTTTTCAAAACTTTAGACACATTTCCACACAAGAGGTTACTATTTAAATTAGGAAAAATTGGTCTAGATGAAAATACATGTTCTTGGATAGAAAACTAACAGGGTTATTCAGTTCAGAGAGCGGTGAAAAGCAGGAGAATGACTGGAGAATGGAAAATTCTAGCAGGGTAATTCAAAGAGAATCGAAAAGTCACTGCACGGTCGGTGACTTTTCGTTCTCTTCAATTTGGTTCGTTTTGCCGATCCCATTTCAGCGACCCTGCGGTGTATTCAGCAAGCACCACAGGGTACCCGAATTGCAGGGAAAGGCTGCCGCAAACCCGACGAAAACTAACCGCAAAACCCGGCGAATGCACGCCGAAAACGCGCAAAAACATCTGGATTAACCCACCGAAAACCACGGAAAAACCCGAGCAGGAGCCGATCACACTCGGCGAAGCCTCCGGAAAAAGCTGACACCGCAGCAGTGAATAAATTAGCAAAACAGTTTGCTTGAATGTTGGAAAAGTGAAACGCTGTTTGCAAAAGAAACTACTGAGCGACAATGTCTGAAATTTACATATGAGGTCCAAGGAATGATAATAAAAAGGGCTGTTACAGAAAAAATAAGTAAACTTAAAAAAATAAAAATCAGACTTTTTTGAAAAAAAATAACAAATCCAGAAAAATGCTTAAAATATCCTAAAAAATCTATAAATAAAGAGACTCTTTACTGCAGAATTTTATAATGAACGGTTTATTAGATATTGAATTAAAACGGGAATATTTTTAACATTGAAGCCTATGGGATTCGCCTGAATAAACCTGCCGAATTAAACCACCGAATGGCAGGGCATTTCGGGAACCTTTCACTGCTGGTTTGTGTTCTCTGAATAGCCGAAGCAGTGCTTTTTTATGGGGATTTCACTGCCCTCGAACAGGCACTGAACAGGCACCGTATGTGCAGGCAATTCGCCAGGATTAGGCGAATTGCCTGCTCTCTGGATAGCCGAATGGCCAAGAAAGGTAACCGAACGGTGAAAAATCAGCGTTCGGTTACCTTTCTCCAGCAATTTGGATCTCTTTGAATTACCCTGTAGGTCAAAATAGCCAAACCAGAAAAATTCTCTTATTCATCTCACTTTCCAAATCGACTATTTTGACCTAGAATTTTCCATTCTCCAGTCATTCTCCTGCTTTTTACCCTTCTGAATAACCCTGTAAATTAATAAAGGGAATGGAAGGTTTAAGTTATGAGGAAAGGCTAACAAGTTTAAACCGGTTTAGTTTAGAGAAACGGCGCCTTAGAGGGGATCTGATAACTTTATAAATATATACTGGGCCATTATAAACCATTGTCTGGAAACCTATTCATTAACAGGACTATACACAGGACACAAGGTCACCCATTTAGGCTGGACAAAAGGAAATTCAGCCTAAAGCATAGGAAGGGTTATTTACACGGTGAGAACAGTAAAGCTGTAGAATTCTCTGCCTGTTGAGGTGGTTGGGTCAGAGACTGTATAGACTTTTAAAAAATGACTGGATGACTTCCTGCAGACACAGAATATTAAAGATCATAATATTTAATATGTGGGTAAAAGCTTCTTGATCCAAGGAGAAATCTGACTGCCATTCTGGGGTCAAGAAGGAATTTTTTCCCAGGGTGTTGCATATTGCAAACGCTTCAAACTGAGTTTTTTGTCTTCTTTTGGATCAACAGCATTAGGTGATGTGTGAGAGGCTGAACCCGATGGACGCATTTATTTTTTCAGCCTTTGTAACTATGTAATATGTTGCTATAACGCATGAACCTGATACCAATCTCCGCTTGGGATACACCTTCTAGAGACGTCAACCTACAGAAGTATCTAAATATCAGCTTATTACAGCATTTCATATTATCTCTTTGCAACCAATCTTCTACACACCAATTTTTGATAAATCTACATAAATATATCTCTGGATTCATCTATCCATGGAGAACACAATATATGTGTCATGGCATATGTGTCAAGGCATGACTCATAGAATTGGCTCCCACAACTAACAAACAATTGATCACAATCCAATGCGTCTTGTCTGCAAAGATAGATTAGAGGTATAGAACATGCTGTAAATGACAACTCATTTTAATATATAGTTACATAGGCTGAAGAAAGACATGTGTCCATCAGGTTCAGCCTTTAAATCACTATCACTATCCCCCTTTGCATACTCCCCAACAGATTGGACATAGTAGGGGCCTTGGATTCAGCAATCTATATCCTCTGATGAACTATCAGTTGCCTTTGTGTCAAGAGGTGAGACGTGCAAGGGAGAGTGGCGCAGGACAGTGTCTGACTGCGGAGCCTCTTGAGTGTGCTTCCCATTTCTGCTTGTGTCTCTGTGTATTGCTTTGCTTCAGCATGACATTTTTGTCAGGAAATTAGCATAGGGTAGTGATCTCCCCCTTCCGAGGAACCGGATCCCGAGGAAAAGACCTATGAATTCCCAGATCGCGAGAAAAGACCCTTAGAAAAAGATGATCCCTCCTGCCTTCCAGGTTCGTCTATAAAAACCCTTGGTTAGCCAATTCCACACCCATCAAATTTAAAGCCTGAACCATCAGGACTTTTAATATTCGTCCGATAGGTCTAAGTCAAGAGGTGGCGCTTTTGCTCTATTAATGAAAATCAGCATTAATTATTAGTTTAGCACAATGGAGCTTGTTCTGCAAAAAGTCACCTCCTACTTATCACAAACATGTCCTTCCAATAAAACAAACTCATTATATTATTTCTTCTGGAAACCAGGGACCTGTGTAGCTACAAAGTTGCAGAAGTTTCCTTTCACAGGCCTACTGGAAATGCAATTCTGCAAGCTGCAAGTGTGAACTATCACAATATCTTTAAACTAACACTAGGAAAGTACACGTCCCAGTATATTCCACAGGGTAATAAATATAAAAGAAATAGACTGAAACCAATTTGGCTCAGTAGAAAGATAACCAAGGAAATGAAAAATAAAAAGACATTCATAGCTTATAAATCTGATAAATCTGAGACATCCTATAAAACATATAAGGCAGCCAATAGCTCGTGTAAAAAGTGATTAGATGGGCTAAACTAAAAAATTAAATAGCTAAAGAAAGCAAGACCAACCCTAAAAGATTCTTTAGGCACATAAATTCTAAAAATAAGCAAGAGTGAAAGTGTAGGTTCACTAAAATCAGGGGTATTATTAGCTGAAGATTGAGATAAGGCAGGAATTTTTAATGATTATTTTTCTTCTGTATTTATCAAAGAGAAACATATAACAGGAGACATGTAATTCAACGATAAAAAATCTAATAAAATGTGATTGGTTGACTCAAGAAAAGGTTTTGCAGCAACTAAACAAAGTGAATGTGAACAAAGTCCCAGGGCCGGATGGAATTCACCCAAAAGTACTGAGGGAGTTATTTGTTGAAATATGTAAACCTCTGTTCTTAATCTTTCAAGATTCTTTGCTTTCAGGAATCGTACCAGAGGTTTGGAGAAAAGCTGATGTGGACCCTATAGTCAAGAAAGGTTCAAAATGTATGCCTGGCTCTCAGGGTGGCAGTTATTTACCGCCCACCGGGACCAACCACCCAATTCCTTGACCATGTCGCTACCTGGCTTTCCCACTTTCTGTCTACTAACCTCCCATGCCTAATTCTTGGGGACTTCAACATTCCCATTGATGATCCGTCCGCCCCTGCTGCCTCAAAACTTCTTTTGCTCACATCTTCCCTTGGACTTACACAATCCTTCCCCCTCCCTACCCACCGTGAAGGTCACTCCATTGACCTTGTTTTTTCCAACCTCTGCTCCGTTTCTGATTTCACCTGTCACCCTTTCCCCATCTCTGACCACCACCTTCTCTCCGTCAACCTATCTGGATTACCCAAACTCTCTGCTCCCCCAACACACACACACACACACACACACAAGCTGTGGATCCCTATAAAATCTCCAATCTACTTCAACATCTCCCGAACACCTCAACATTTAACTGCCATGACGCTGCCACTGACCACTATAACACTACTCTTATCTCTGCTCTAGACACACTTATTTATTTATTTATTCTTTACTTATTTATAAAGGATTTTACCGGGAAGGATACATTGAGATTTCTCTCATTTTCAAGTATGTCCTGGGTTCAAGAACATTGAATTGTTACAGTTGTTACAGAAATACAAAGTAATAAAATGCAAGATATTAAAAAAAAACACAGCACTAATATACATATTAACAGAAAATAATATATTTACTAGGTTACATGTTTACAGGTGCATTCTGTATCGAGGTTAATAGGGAGCTCTTAAGTGACTTTAGACTGGGGGAAGATTTGATTGTGTCTGGGAGGTTATTCCATAATTGCGGGGCTCTGTAGGAAAATGAGGATCGAGCCACTTTCATTTTGTATTTTGGTACTGCAAGTAAGTGGACCTGGATCGGAGGTTATAGGATGAGGGAACTGCTGGGGGAAGCAGTCTATTCAGGAAGGGTGGTAGCTTCCCTGTAAGGCCCCACACAGCCAGCTTCAGCCCTGGCACACACCCCAGACACGCTATACCTGCAAAGATGCTCCCGCACTGCAGAGCATGCCTGGAGGAAATCCTGCTATGAAGCAGATTTCAGTAATTTCAAATTCATTCTGAGGTTTTACAACTCTGCCCGTTACTTAGCCAAACAAGCCTGCTGATCTCTCATATCTTCTCTGTCCTCAAAACCTAAATGACTCTGATCCACTTTTAACTCCCTCCGCTACCCACCCGTACCTCCCCCCTCATCTGCCTTTAGCGCTCAGGACATGGCAGATTACTTCCTAAATAAAAAGCTGACATCCCCACACAAATAATTAATCCACCCCCTCCCCTCCCAGTGACACCCTCTTCTACCCTCGGCCGCTTCCTCCCAGCCACGGAGGAGGAAGTCAACTCCTTACTGTGTCACGTACACGCCTCCACTCCTGATGGATGCGTGACACGGCGAAGTAGACGCAGGGTTAAAAATCACTACCCGTCTGCACTAGACCCAGAATAATGACTACGTTGTACATGTAGCGCTGTTTTAAAACCCTGTTGCTGTAATGTTCCATTTTGGCCACCAGAGGGAGACAAGCGCATGTAAACTATACTGGACATTGGGACTACGTTTTCCAGCATGCTCTGGGGCAGAGACAGGAAGTGGGTGGGAAAGGAGGAGAGGACATCTGCAGCCTCGTGGAAGGAGAGAAAGTGTGAGCCGAGGAGTGAACAAGTGAGACGCATGTGAGACTGTGAGCGATTGTAACCAGGCCAGAGAGCAGGCGCTGCCTTGCCGACGCTGGGGATCGATATAGTGACTTGCCAGAGACCCAGTAATCCACCGCTGCGAGTTAGGAGACCGCGATGATCCACTAGGAGTGCAGGCGGTAAGCTGTAAATCGTGTTGTAAAGACAGACAAGCGAGAGAAGCAGATCCGGTGACACAGAGTCCCAGCACAATTCAGCAGAGAGACGTCCTGGTCAGGCAGCGGAACAGATTGTCTGGCGGATGGGTGAGAGGCCTCCTAGGCCACAGTTAAAGTTTAAAGATGCACGCTGCAGCACTGCTACAATCTACAGGGCCCCAACGTGACTAGTCGAAGATTTTATTAAATACATTCACTGGCCAGTTGAAATATAGTACCCGGGTACCTGAGCTCACGCACACACACTTTTTGGGACATAACCTACACGGGACTTACACTCCAGAAACAAAGGGGTTAAACTTTTCTTTTACCGTTGCGCGTTTCCCGCAATACGAAATCCTGTTTCCATATAATGTGCTTATTTTATATATATGCCGCTTTATTGAGACCAGTAAAGTATATATGATTTATAAAATCCACAACAGTGCTGGTGTATATTTATTCCCTAGTGCGGAGAGACTAACCCGAGGTTAAATTCAGCGGCTCCTTCGGGAGTGAGCGCTACATGTGGGGGGCTCGTTTCCGGGATTTAGTCTCTAGATTTAACCGCATATAAAGGGTTAAATATGGATCCAGACACTGCTGTCAAATGGTGTGAGGAGCAAAGTAGTCAGATAGAGTTATGCATAGTCATGGATATTCCTACAGACACTTGGGCCGAAGATCAGATTCGCCGGGCCGTGGCAGCGCTGACAACAGATCATCGGGGGTTAATCCTGGACATTAAAGCGAACCCAGATACCTCTCACATGTATGTTCTTTTTGAGTGGAGAAAGGGTGTTCCAGTGTGCTTTCAGGGCGCGAGCGTGAAGCTGACCGATGAGGTGGAAGTTCAACTGATTCAGCCAAGTGCACCACGTGACGACCCCGTGAGTGTTCCCGCGCCCAGTCCGCTGGCCATGATCGGGCCTGAATTTATAGTGGCTATTGGAGATTTGCTGGCTAAATGTCAAAGAACAAGCCTTCCACACACTAAGTTTGGTTATCGACGGTTGAGAAATTTTACAGGAAACGTACCAACTCCGGCGGGAGAAGAAACCTTCGAAGAATGGGTAGAACAGGCGATGCAGGCTCTGGATGAGTGGGACGTCCCTGAAGTGCAGAAGAAGCAAAGGATTACCGAGAGCTTAAAGGGACCTGCGTCAGAGGCTGTCAGAAACCTAAAATTGAGTAAACAAGACTGCACTGCTTTAGATTACCTAAACGTATTACAGGAAGTCTTTGGGCGAACAGAAAAGGCCGCTGAGCTTATGTACCAGTATGAACACACCTACCAACGAAAAGGTGAGAAAATGACTGAATACATGAGTCGCCTAGATAAGATTCTGCACCAGATACTTCTTAAGAAAGGGGCCGAACCAGCCACGATAGATAAAATCCGAATGCAGCAGATACTGAGGGGCGCTCAACCTCTAGATCCGGTGATGCTACAGCTGAGAACCAGAGAAGGTAACCGAGAGTTGAAATACCTAGAACTGATTCGAGCTGTTAGAGAGGAAGAGGTTCTGCTAGAGGAAAAGTCCTTAAGGAGAGGAGAAAGAGCTTACGCACAGCCAGTAAGGCATAACGAATATTTGCAAAGTGAAGATGATTCGTCAGACACCTATGGATATGAAGTTGACGGACAAGAGCATCTGCTAGTTCCTATATCCACAGAGAGAAATGCCAAAGAACCAACCTTTCCTGCATATAGTGAGTTACACAAAACCGTTAAGAAGGTACAAGAAGCTAAAGATGAGCTGAAACAAGCACACACGGATTGGTGTTGAGTACTTCTGAAGAAGAGACACAGACTGATATGCAGAAGTTTCTTACTGATATGCGAACAACTGGAGTTGCTGTGGCATCTGGCCAGGGTCCTTCAACCGAATCACCACCAGCAAGTGCGCCTCCATTGTCAAAGAAGAGATGTTTTAGTTGTGGGGAAATGGGTCATTTCCGAGCACAATGCAAAAACCAAAAGTCTGAAGGAAATAGGGTAGAAGAGTTCCTAAAAACCTTGGAAGGGCTGCTATCTACCTCACCGGCGGGAAACGCCAGAGGGCTCAAGTGAAGGAGCAAACTAGGTGCCCAATGGTCGAAAACCGCTCCAAAAATCAAGCCAGAACTAAAAGGCCAAGAGGGCCCAGACCCTTGCTGACTGCTGAGCCTGCCAGGACTGAAAGAGTCACTCCCTTAGCATCCGGTCCTACGTCATGGGGAAACAATGCACATCCAAAACCTAAATGGGCCAAGAAAAAGGCATGGGTACAGCAAACGGGGTCTAAGTTTCCTGCTGCTACAGCAAAGTTTCCTGACCAGCTGATAGGTCCTTCTCCCATCGTTCCAATCCAAGTAGAGGGAGTCTACACCAAAGCTCTATTGGACTCAGGGGCTCAAGTGACCTTGATCTATCGAGACTTCTATGAGAAGCACTTGAAGCACATACTTCTACAGAAATTAAAGGACCTTGAGATCTGGGGTATCGGAACTGAGAAACTTCCCTACGACGGATGTCTACAGGTGAAGTTAGAGATCGGATCCGAAGTCATCGGACAGTCTGGGGGTTGTGATGCATTGGCCATTGTGTGTCCTCGGCCTTCAGGGGCCAACAGAAGTTCGATGATAGTGGGGACGAATACTGATCTGGTGCGACGTCTCCTGACTCCTATAGTTATGGAAGAAGGTTCCACCAGGGGAGTACACCCGATGTTACGTCCAGTCTATCAGCGAATGGTCGAAGAACAGAAGGCACCTGCCGAAGTGGGGCGCCTGTGGAGATTGCAGAACCTTCTCTGTTCCTCCCAATCAGGAAACGTGGCGAGTTTCCGGGCTTCAGTCAAGTTGAACGGATCACAACCGGGTCCCTATGTGGTACTGGAAACTGATTTCAATCATGGGAGGGAAGCCGGAGTAGAAGTAATCCCTGAAATAATCTCCACAAGAGCTTTGAAACGAACACGAGGAAGAGTCTCAGTTAGTGTATGTAATGTGTCTGATTCTCCAGTGACCCTGAAAGCACGAATGCCTATCGGGCAAGTAGCGTCCGCTACGCCTCTCTCTCCTACCGATTTAGGAGGGGGAGTGAACAAAGAGATTCCAGATGAACGGTTCTATCCTAAGGACGCTCCCATCTCACCTGAATGGAAGAAACGTCTTCAGTCCCAGATCCTAAAGTGGAGGGACTTGTTCTCAAAAGACGAGTTCGACGTAGGCCTAGCTAAAAGTACTGAGCATCGCATCCGACTACAGGAAGACAAGCCGTTTCGAGAAAGGTCAAGACGAGTTCCGCTGGGAGACTTGGATGATCTACGAGAACAGCTGAATGAACTACAAAGGACTAAGGTGATTCAAGAGTCCAGGAGCCCGTATGCATCTCCAATAGTGATGGTTTGGAAGAAGAATGGCTCCATTCGTCTATGTATAGACTATCGCACACTAAATCAGAGAACCATTCCGGATCAATATGCCACTCCTCGGATAGAAGACGCTTTACAGTGTTTGTCTGGAGCAAAATGGTTTAGTGTACTAGACCTGCGAAGTGGGTATCATCAGATACCAATGCATCCTGAAGACAAAGAAAAGACTGCGTTCATCTGCCCACTAGGGTTCTTTGAGTTCAACAGAATGCCTCAAGGCCTTACGGGGGCTCCAGCCCCGTTCCAACGGTTAATGGAGAAGACAGTCGGGGACATGAACCTGATCAAAGTGTTAGTGTATCTGGATGACATTATCGTGTTCGGGAAGACTCTGGAAGAACACGAGCAACGGTTGGAGAAGGTCTTGAAGTGGCTCCATGAAGAGGGGTTGAAACTGTCTCTAGAGAAGTGTCAATTCTGTTTACCTTCTGTTACGTATCTGGGACATGTTATTTCAGCAGAAGGCGTTTCGACGGACCCTCGGAAGTTGGAAGCTGTAGCTTCCTGGCCTAGACCCGGGAATATTACCGAACTTAGATCTTTCTTGGGGTTCTGCTTCTATTATTGAAGATTCGTGGGAGGATTTGCCAAGATAGCTCAACCACTGAACAAGCTCCTGCAGAAAAAAGATGCAGAAGAAGGCCACAAGGCCTCTGATCGAAATTTATCGGCTCCAGGGCCAAGGAAGGCTCGAGAATCCATCCAAGAAGAATGGACTACTCAATGTGAAGGTGCTTTCCTGAAGCTGAAAGAGAGTCTAACTCGAGCTCCTGTCTTGGCTTACGCGGATCCCCATAAACCGTACAAATTGAATGTGGATGCTAGCAGAGAAGGTCTAGGGGGAGTTCTGTACCAGGAATATGGTGGATTGCTGAGGCCTGTAGCATATGTGAGCCGAAGTCTTACGCCGATTGCTGAGGCCTGTAGCATATGTGAGCCGAAGTCTTACGCCTTCAGAGAAGAACTACCCTACCCACAAGTTGGAGTTCTTAGCCTTGAAATGGGCGGTAGTGGACAAGCTGAAAGATTATCTGTACGGAGCCGAATTTGTAATAAAGACTGATAACAATCCTCTTACCTACATTCTTACTACGGCGAAGCTGGATGCAACAGGACATTGGTGGTTGGCCGCTCTGTCAGGGTTTCGGTTCAGTCTGAAGTATCGCCCTGGAGTGAATAATCGAGATGCCGATGCTTTGTCAAGAAGACCCTACACTACGGAATGGACTCAGTTAACTCCAGATGGGGTGCAAGCTTTATGTCAAGGAGCAGAGCGCCGGGTCAAGGGAGGGATTGAAGCAGAAGCCATAGGAGTTATGGCTGCAGCTGTTCCAGAGTTCTATTGTAATCCTATGCAGCTGAGGGATGAAAGCTTGCCTACTTTTTCGAAACAGGACCTGAGAGCCGATCAGGCTAGAGACCCTTTGATTGCACTAACCGAGAAGGCCCTAACCGCGAACCAATGGGAAATTCTACTGACAAATTCCCCAGAAGGAGCCCGATTAGTCTACAAAGAGTGGGAATGGTTGAAGATGTTGGATGGGGTGGTCTACCAAAGGGGCCCCTCAAACAATGCTGAAGAGACCCAACAATTGTTCCTTCCCACCAAACACAGAGAGGGAGTGCTTTGGTCGTTACACGATGACCATGGACATTTGGGTGCCGGGAGAACTTTTAAGCTAGTGAGAGACAGATTTAATTGGCCCTGTATGAGATCGGAAGTTGAAAGTTACTGTCACTCGTGCTTGAGGTGTATCCATAGGAAAACCCTACCAACCCGAACCGCTCCAATGAGCCACCTGCAAAGTCAAGGACCCATGGACTTGGTGTGCATTGATTTCCTGTGCTTAGAGCTGGATGCTAGTGGGCAGGGAAATATTCTACTAGTGACTGATCATTTCACGCGTTATGCCCAAGCTTTTTCTACGAAAGACCAACGTGCTCCTACAGTGGCGAAGGTTCTAATGGAAAAGTTTTTTGCTCACTATGGCCTGCCAAGGAGAATACATTCGGATCAGGGTAGAGACTTTGAGAGCAGGCTTGTTGGGCAATTGATGGAACTACTAGGTATTCAGAAGACCCGAACTACACCATATCACCCTCAAGGGGATGCTCAACCAGAGAGGTTCAATCGCACGCTGCTCAATATGTTAGGGACATTGTCGAACAAAGAGAAGCAGAGCTGAAGTTGTCACATAGCTACGCTGGTGCATGCGTACAACAGTACAGAGAGTGACGCTACTGGATACTCACCGTACCATCTTATGTTCGGAAAAGAAGCTCGATTGCCGGTTGATTTGGCATTTGGGTTATCTCTAGACCAGACGTCTGTAGCCTCTCATAGAAATTATGTGGATAGACTTCGTAAGAATTTGGCCTCTGCGTTTGAACAGGCCCGTTTGATCTCCGGAAGTCGGGAACAGAGAAATAAGTGAAACTACGACTTGAGAGTTCGGGTACAGGATCTACAACCCGGTGATAGGGTTTTATTGAAGAACTTGGGTGTTTCTGTAAGGCCTAAGTTGGCAGATAGATGGAGTTCTCAAGTCTACATTGTCTGCAAGCAACTGCCGGGTTTGCCAGTTCACCAAATCTGACCGGATGGAAAGGCTGGGCCTCTTAAGAACTGGCATCGAAATCATCTGTTACCTTTGAGGGAGGCTGTAAGGATACCAGATGGAGATGAACTTTCTCTGCCGAACCCGCCTGCTCCACGTTTGACTCCAGTTACTTGGTCTCAACAGACACGAGTTGTCGAGGAGAGTGAAGGGGATAGTGAAGAAGGAAGTTTTGTCTGGACTGGGTGCGCTCACCGGAGCCTGAAGAGGTCCTTCCAGTTCCCGAGGGGTGGGGAAGTAACCTGAGGCCTGATGCTCCTGAGTTTCAATTGGAAGTTCCCGAAACTTTAGAAATACCTTTAGTTCCTGAAGACGTGTCCTATGATTACAGTTCTATGCCGTCACTGGAAGGATCATACTCTGAAGAGATGTCTGTTCCCGTTGTGGAAGAAAGAATCGAACCCATACCTGTAGTACTTCCACCTGAAGAGGAGCGGATTCAGCCCGAATCAAAGCGTTCTATCCGACCCCCCCAGAGACTTACCTACGACTCCCCAGGACATAGCACTGAAGAGGCTGTCACCACAGTGCGAAGGTTGCCCGAAGTGTCTGCTATGTTAGCTGAGGTAGTCAGGAGCATGAGTCAACTTGAGGACGTGTATCTGACCCATTGTCTATTTGCTGATGAACCTGTATACATTGCCTAATGTTATGTCATTGTTGTACCTCCTTGGAGAGACCCAAGAGTTCTAGGAGGGGGAGAGTGTAGCGCTGTTTTAAAACCCTGTTGCTGTAATGTTGCGTTTTGGCCACCAGAGGGAGACAAGCGCATGTAAACTATATTGGACATTGGGACTACGTTTTCCAGCATAGGGGCAGAGACAGGAAGTGGGTGGGAAAGGAGGAGATGTCATCCGCAGCCTCGTGGAAGGAGAGCCAGTGTGAGCCGAGGAGTGAACCAAGTGAGACGCATGTGAGACTGTGAGCGATTGTAACCAGGCCGGAGAGCAGGCGCTGCCTTGCCGACGCTGGGGATCGATATAGTGACTTGCCAGAGACCCAGTAATCCACCGCTGAGAGGTTTTGCACAGACAAAGAGTCGCAGATTGGACCCCGAGTTAGGAGACCGCGATGATCCACTGGGAGTGCAGGCGGTAAGCTGTAAATCGTGTTGTAAAGACAGACAAGCGAGAGAAGCGGATCCGGTGACACAGAGTCCCAGCACAATTCAGCGGAGAGACGTCCTGATCGGGCAGCGGAACAGATTGTCTGGCGGATGGGTGAGAGGCCTCCTAGGCCACAGTTAAAGTTTAAAGACGCACGCTGCAGCACTGCTACAGTCTACAGGGCCCCAACATGACTAGTCGAAGATTTTATTAAATACATTCACTGGCCAGTTGAAATATAGTACCCGGGTACCTGAGCTCATGCACACACACTTTTTGGGACATAACCTACATGGGATTTACACTCCAGAAACAAAGGGGTTAAACTTTTCTTTTACCGTTGCGCGTTTCCCGCAATACGAAATCCTTTTTCCATATACCGTGCTTATTTTATATATATGCCGCTTATTGAGACCAGTAAAGTATATATGAGTTATAAAATCCACAACAGTGCTGGTGTTTATTTATTCCCTAGTGCGGAGAGACTAACCCGAGGTTAAATTCAGCGGCTCCTCCGGGAGTGAGCGCTACACACACAATTCCTCGCACTCACTTGCCTAGTTGTCACGCAACGACTTCACTCCAGAAGGGCGCGTGATGTGGTGAAGTAGACGCAGGGTTAGAAATCACTACCCGTCTGCACTAGACCGAGAATAATGACTAAATTGCACACAATCCCTGCCCCCCACTTCCCTTGTAATCTATAAACACTGCCACCACAGATCCCCATTATAGGTGTACTCCGGATGCCTAACCTCTAAACCAGAATGGACCTGAGACTCTGGTTATGCACCCCAAGGCAGAAAACAGTGCAAACGACTGACTTCACCCCAACTCATGTTTGGTAGATCAATCCGAGCTAAAATAATCCCTGGGATAATCCCATCTCTCCAGGTAGCGAGTTCTCATATCAGACTGAGGCAAATCTTAATAATTTTTATATTTATTATGACAAAAAATGTCACAGGCATATGCAACAAGATATTACAATTAATAGTTAAACACACACAAGCACAGAAATAAAAAGAAGATAAAAACAGCAGATTCTAGTTACTTACAATACAAGCTAGACGGAGGCTGCCAGGGGGGGCTCTAGTAGGAGATGGCAATATTTCTCAATTTTTCAATTGACCCCCAAAGAATAAGCAATGAGCCTGGCTTGGGTCTCAGAATTTATACACTCATACTTTAGACAGACCTCATGGCAGAGGTTGGGTGGTCCGCCCACTTCTAGTAATTCGTGGGCATGGGTCACTTCTTATTTAATTTAATTCAAAGGTATCATAACAATTATCAAAAGATCGTCTCTAGCTATCAAAGGGCATATTCGCTCCTTTTGAAATGCACTTTTGGCCATGGCGGTGCTGTTCCGACTGGCTTTTCCCCTCGATATGAGCTAGCTTGCCCCCTTCCCTGTTGAGCAGACCAAATGGGCAATTTCCCACATCCTGCAGCCCACATTTACCACTCACACCTTCCAGGGCTTCAAAGGAGAGTTTAATGAACAAGCCAGCAGGCTTGCCTAGGCAGAATCATTGTATCTCAATTTTATATACAAGAGATATGAATGATTGTTAACGTCACATGAAGCATGACCAGCTATCCCAGTCACACACTGTCCTCCTCACATCTCACTGCCTGACCGCTCGACTGCATTCCCTCACATCTGATATCTCCACTCTCCTCCTCCCACACCCCTGCAAGTACACACATCTTCAACCTATCTCCTCACCCCTGCTCGCACACACATCTTCAACCTATCTCTCTCTACCGGTTCCTTCCCATCTGGCAGATCTACCTCTCCACCCCTGATCTCTCTCCTTCTGTCCTTTCCAAAGTCAGTGATTGTTTATCTGGCATCTCCTCCTGGATGGCCTCTCACCAACTAAAGATTAACATGTCTAAGACTGAGCTTCTACTGATTCCTCCCTCCTCTAATGCCTCCCCACCTCTTGACTTCTCTATCATGATTGATGGTATCACTATCACCCCACCAAGCCAGGTTCGCTGTCTTGGAGCTACACTTAACTCTGCTCTCTTCTTCATCTCCCACATCCAGTCTCTTTCCTCCGCCTGCCACTACCAGTTGCGTAATATCTCCAGAATTCGGCCATTTCTTACCACTGACACCACAAAGCAACTCATCCACGCTCTTGTAATCTCCCGACTTGACTATTGCAATAATCTTCTAGTTGGCCTCCCTCTCTCCCGCCTCTCCCCCCTACAATCCATTCTGAATGCCTCTGCCAGGCTCATCCACCTCACTCGACGCTCTGCCTCTGTGGCTCCTCTCTGCAAGTCCCTTCACTGCTCCCCATCCACTGCAGAATTAAATTCAAAGTCGTTACCCTGACCTACAAAGCTCTCACTAACACAGCTCCCCACTACCTGTCCTCACTAATCACCAAATACACCCCAGCCCGCTCTCTAAGGTCAGTGACCTGCACCTAGCTTCTCCCTGCATCACCCTTTCCCATGACAGACTGCAAGATTTCTCACGCGCAGCAACCATCCTCTGGAACTCTCTCCTACTGTAAGACTTTCCCCTAGTTTCCCTTATTTCAAACGCTCTCTTAAGAGACATTCCTATTTAGGGAAGCCTACCACCCAATCCATCATTCTCATCTTGCAGTCCTTTCCTCCTGGTTCCATCCCCAACCCTTCTAGATTGTAAATTCCCACGTTAATAGGGCCCTCGTTTCCCCCTGTACTGGTTTATCAAAATGTTGGTCAGTCTCAGTGTATTGTAACCCTGTCTATATTGTGCCCATTGTTCAGCACCGTGGAATATGCTGGCACTATATACATAAAGTATAAGAATATAAGAATAATAAATATAGACCTGTGAGCATAACATCTGTGGCTGGGAAAGTATTTGAGAGGTTACTAAGGGATAATATGCACTTTGGAGTGAAGAACACACAAGCAACTTATACCCTAAATGGTACTAAGTTAGGGAAATCAAAGCAGGAGAAGGATTTGGGAATAATCATAGACTTCAAACTAAGTAACAATGCCTAATGTAAAACAGTAGCTGCCAAGGCCAGCAAGGTATTGGCATGCATTAAAAAGGGAATTCATTATTGGGATGAAAACATAATTTTGCCTCTATAAATATATGGTAAGACCGCACCTTGAATATGCCGTGCAATTTTGGGCACCTGTCTTAAGAAAGGATATTATGGCACTAGAAAAAGTGCAGAGACAAGCAACTAAATTAATATGGGGATTGGAAAATATAAGTAATGAGGAGAGGCTAACAAGCTTCAAAACCTAACCTTGCACAGTATCAACCCTTTGGGATTACGTGGAGTTCTGCATGAATTGGTCATAAAATGTGCTCTGATCTTCATCTAAGTCACAACAATTTGAAAAACACAGTCTGCTTAAAATAATACAACACAAACATTATGGGCCATATTACGTAGTTGGTACTAACTTAACCAGAGCTGTTGTAAACTTACCAGAGCCATTATAGCCTATGGAGATTTTCAGTTTACAACAGCTCTGGTTAAGTTAGCACCAACACTGTAATACTGCCCTATATGTTTTCATGTGTTTATTGAACATAACATGTAAACATTCACAGTGCAGGGTGGAAAACGTATGTGAACCCCTAGCCTAATGACTTCTCCAAGAGCTAATTGGAGCCAGGAGTGAGCCAACCTTGAGTCCAATCAGTGTGATATTATTGGATGTGTTGCTGAAAGCTGTCCTGCCCTTTAAAAACACACACCAGTTTTGGGTTTACTGGTTTCAAGAAGCACTGCCTGATGTGAACCATGCCTCACAGAAAAGAGCTCTCAGAAGACCTACAATCAAGAATTGTTGACTTGCATGAAGCTGGAAAGGGTTACACAAGTATCTCCAAAAGCCTTGATGTTCATGTGTCCACGGCAAGACAGACTGTCTACAAATGGAGAAAGTTCAGCACTGTTGCTACTCTTCCTAGGCGTGGTCGTCCTGTAAAGATGACTGCAAGAGCACAGCACAGAATGCTTAATGAGGCAAAGAAGAATCCTAGAGTGTCAGCTTAAGAATTACAGAAATCTCTGGCACATGCTAACATTTATGTTGCCACATCTACAATAAGAAAAACATTAAACAAGAATGGAGTACATGGGAGGACATCACGGAGGAAGCCATTGCTGTCCAAAAAGAATATCGCAGCACGTTTGAAGTTTGCAAAAGAGCACCTGGATGTTCCACAGCACTACTGGCAAAATATTCTGTCGGACAGATGAAACCAAAATTGAGTTGTTTGGAAAAAACACACAACACTATGTGTGGAGAAAAAAAAGGCACAGCACACCAACATCAAAACTTCATCCCCACTGTAAAACATGGCAGAGGGAGCATCATGGTTGGGGGCTGCTTTGCTGCCTCAGGGCCTGGACGGATTGTTGTCATTGATGGAAAAATGAATTCCAGAGTTTATCAAGACATTTTGCAGGAAAACGTAAGACCATCTGTCCGCCAACTGAAGCAACGCAGAGGATGGGTGATGCAACAGGACAATGACCCAAAGCATACAAGTAATTCAACAAAAGAATGGCTTCAACAAAACAAAATACGCCTTCTGGAGTGGCCCAGTCAGAGTCCTGACCTCAACCCGATTGAAATGCTGTGGCATGACCTTAAGAGAGCGATTCACACCAGACATCCCAAGAATATTGCTACACTGAAACAGTTTTGTGAAGAGGAGTGGTCCAAAATTACTCCAGATCGTTGTGCAGGTCTGATCTGCAACTACAGGAAATGTTTGGTTGAGGTTATTGCTGCCAAAGAAGGGTCAACCAGTTATTAAGTCCAAAGGTTCACATACTTTTTCCACCCTGCACTGTGAATGTTTACATGTTCTGTTCAATAAAAACATGAAAACATATAATGTTTGTGTTGTATTATTTTAAGCAGACTGTGTTTTTCAAATTGTTGTGATTTAGATGAAGATCAGAGCACATTTTATGATCAATTCATGAAAAACTCCACGTAATCCCAAAGGGTTCACATACTTTTTCTTGCTACTGTATGCTTTGAAATTTGGCAGTTTTGCAATTAGTATCTCAGGTCATTTGGACACATATATGCATATTCCTAGATACAATTGGCAAGAACAAATTACCATTATAACTTACAACACAATGTCTGTACATTAAGAACATATTTACCATTAGAACAATATTATACTTACACAATGGCACTGACTCCTCGACAATATCTCTCCCACATGCTTCGAAAGCGTGGCTGCCCTCCTATGTCCCAAAGCTAGGAAATAAGTGTAAGCAAAAAAGTTACAAAACATCGCTCACACAGATACTGTGTCTAGACGTTTAGAGGTTTTGTTCACAAAGTCTAACTTCATTTTGGTTTGGAGTCGCAAACAAAGAAGAAAATCTAATAATGTAGAAAGAAACCTTTCAGTAATAATTTTTTTTTTATTGCAGGAATTCAAAAGTTGAGTTGGAAGTGGAAATTATAAAATTTTATTTCCTGTCTAGTGCCAGGATAAGTGTGTTTAACCATGCATGCCATCCATATTACATTCCTGACACTAAGCCCCGTTAGTAATCTGCACATCAGTTTTTTGCGCGAGCTTACAGTACTTTGCGAGAGCGAGATTGTGCATGGCTCCCGGCGCGGAAGCACAACCCTCCATGGAGTAATATGGACTCCAGAAGATGATACTCACGGTGTTGCGTAAGCGTTACCGCGAGTATCACTGCAGTTAGCGCTGCGTTCCAGGGCGAAGTGCTGAGCCAGTGCCTGCCCCACGTTAACATGGGGTTGCTAAAGGAAAATTTGCTGGTGCAAATTTTCCCCATTTGACCACGGTTATTGGCCCAGCGTCTAGTTCCTTCAGGAAGCAGTATGACTGGTTACCAAAACAGTCACGTGGAGATCACCACACGGGAAATGGAATTTTAAACACCCTACAAAAAACATGGCAAGAGGCAGTAGGGATAAGTGGTTAAAACCCAGAGTACAGCAGCTCTTTAGGTGTTATAGAATTTTAAGAGAGAAACAAGGGGTTTTTGTAACAACTTACTGTTATGAGATAATATATATATCAGTACACAAAGGGGAGAGTACTCCATTCCTAAAACTACATCAAAGCTTCACAAATACACGGTTTTGGCACAAATACTGATACTAGTATGTATCAGTGCATCCGTATCATAAATGATGGGAGTTTGGTTCACACAATATGATCAAATCTTGATTAAGCTTGTTATAGCGTCAATCTATCCCATCTCGACAGGTCCTACGCTAAAACACCTAGGGTCATATTACGATCATTAAAACGCGGGCGCAAGGGAGGAAAAACTGCACCCGCAGTTTTCCCCCATGCGCCCGCGGTTTAACGGTAGATTACAATGCAGGCGCAAAAAATGCTGCCTGCATTGTTAGCGGGCGCTACCATTGTTAGCAGCGCTGAGCACAGCCGTGAGCATCCACTCGATGGAGTCCATAGGACTCCATTGAATTTCTCCCTGCAGGTCACATGACCAGCCGGATCTCGCCTCACAAGATCCGGCTGGTCGGCGTAGTGATACGCAGGGAGAGACTTTTCCCCCCAGTCTTTCCCTGCTCCCGCCGGACGGAGGAGGCGGTCGGAGCCACGATCCTCGCCGCGGGACCGGAGGTGAGTATAGGATTGTTTTTTTATTTTATTATAGGCTGGTGTTAATGGATTCTGCAGAAGCAGAATCTGTTAACACCAAGTCCCGGCTCTGGATAACTTTCCGCTAACCAGAGCCGGACGGTAATCAGCGTTAGGACTTTGTAATCCTAATGCTGATTAACACTTTGCGCTCCCCATATTAAGTATAGGGAGCGCGAAGTACAGTAACCTCGCGCTGAAAAGTGCAAGGTACCAAACGTTTGGATTGTAATACTCACGCAGGTGAGCGCTACCGTTAGCAACAAGAATTTAATGTGGCCCCTAATGACCACATTTATTGGATTAACTCACTGAGGAGGACAGAATCCTTTCTGGGCCTCTCAGCGATTCAAGGTTAAATATAACCTACAAATGGAACATCTGAGGCAGGGAGGGGTGCTTGCTGGAGAGCTGTCAGCCACATTTGTCACAAGAAGCACCCACCCGTTACTTAGCAAAGGTTAGGTGCTGCACCCCTGGTGTATTATATGTGACACACACACACACACACACAGACACACACACACCCGCACGTCCATTAGGCCAACTTGGCCATTGCCTAGGGTGCCACTAGGAAGGGGAGGCGTTGTTGCATGTTAATACAACCGCAGGCAATATGGCAGAGGTTATGTCAGTTTTGTGCCGATGCGGAGCGTGCAGCAGCCCTCGCCAGCCATAAGCCAAGGGCAGTTTATAGATGTGAAAGCTCTCTAACTGCAAGCTCAGTTTAGTCTCCTAATCTACACCCCACAAGACTTTGAGACCTATTAAGTAGGGATGCACCGATACTTGTACTCGTGCAGAGGCCCCCAATGTCTAAAACGATACCGGAAGCTGGTCGGTTTCCTTAGGGCAGTGTTCGGCGCCCTGCCAGGCTCCTCCGGTGGTGGTCTTACTTCGAGTGGCTGCCGGAAAAGGGTTGTAGCCTGACGGCTTGCCTGGGATCCACCAGCCGTGATCTCGTGAGATCGCGGAGTTCATGAGATCTCGTGAACTCCGGGATCTCGCGAGAACGCGGCTGTGTGTGTGGTTCCCAACGAGCGGCCGGGCTACAACCCTTTGTTGGTGGCCGCTCGCAATAAGACGACCACCGGAGGAGCCTGGCAGAGCTGGAGGGTGAGCTGGGGGCAATATATGTGTAAGCTGGGGACAATATTTGAGCTGGGGTGAATATGGGGGCAATATTTGAGCGGGGACAATATTTGAGCTGGGGACAATATGGGGGCAATATTTGAGCTGGGGCAATATTTGAGCTTCGGGACAATATGGGGCATTATTTGAGCTGGGTCAATGTTTGAGCTGGGGAGAATATGGGGCATTATTTGAGCTGGGGACAATATGTGTGAGCTGGGGGCAATATATATCTGTAATATATATATATATATATATATAACATCTGTTCTTATTGGAAAGCGGTCACATGACTTTAAGGTATTGGTGGGTACTTTTAAAAAGTATCGGTACTACTTTATTTTTTAAAAAAAATAGTATCGGTACTTGCACTCGGTCTTAAAAAAATGGTATCGGTGCATCCCTACTATTAAGACAATATAGCAGAGACAATATTTGGTGGGAAACACCAGGGAGTGGAGTCCTGTGTGTGTCTATATATAAAAGTGTAAATTTGATAAGCCGTGTTATTCCATGCCAAAATCACGAGAAAATAGCAGTACGTAGTGATACCTTTTTATTGGACTAACATTATATGTATAAGACAAGCTTTCGAGAGTGTATAACTCTCTTCATCAGGTCTTGCAGAAATATATATATATCCCCATTTTATGTAAAGCTTAATAAACTTTTGTTTTAACATAAGACCCAGAGTGCTCCCATCTTCGTTATTTTTGTACTATGCCACAGCAGATAGCATTTGCAACCCAGCGACTGAGTGCTTTTTTCCACCCACGGACTACTACTATTACTACTATATATATATATATATATATATATATATATATATATATACATATACACACACACACACACACGGAAAATAAAGATGTTATTTCCAATTTTGCACAACTACTGCAGTTTACAAGTTTTACATTAAAAATTGAGAATATAAACGTATTCTCATTTTATGAATACCCAGTAGATCTGAAATGCAAAGCAAATTCTAGCAAATATAAACCACATATTAATAAATACAAGTGGGGAATCATTGATTTAATGTTAAAAATTATATATTTTAACTGCATATTTAACCCTTTCACTACACATTTCTGAGAAGCATAATATATTATATACAGTTGTGTTCAAAATTATTTAACCCCCAATGCTGTAAAGGGTTTTAGGGAATTTAGTGTACATTTGTAATTGTATTCAGAATGAAATCCTACAAGGACTTTTTAAAGAACCATATGCAACTAAAATGACATCAATTGGTTTTGTAATACAGTAGTAAATGTTTCTTTTGTGAATTCTTCATTGACACAATTATTCAACCCCTTAAAGACTACCACTCTGAAGAACAGAGGTTCATTCAAGTGTTTTCAATCAGGTATTGAGAACACCTGTGGATGTCACGGAGCAGCAATAAAGCATAATAAGCACCAATTAGGCAGCTTTAAAATGACTGTGATACTCAGCTCCTTCTAGACATTTACTGGTGTGGCTACAAACATGGTGAAGTCAAGAGAATGGTCCAGGAAGACAAGAGTAGAGGTGATTACTCTTCACAGGAAGGGCAATGGCTATAAGAAGATTGCAAAGATGTTAAACATACCAAGAGAGACCATAGGAAGCATCATTCGCAAATTCAAGGCAAAGGGCACTGTTGAAACGCTACCTGGTCGTGGCAGAAAGAAGATGCTGACTTTGACTGCTGTGCGCTACCTGAAGCGTAGAGTGGAGAAAAGTCCCCGTGTGACTGCTGAGGAACTGAGAAAAGATTTGTCAGATGTGGGTACTGAAGTTTCAGCTCAGACAATACGGCGCACACTGCATAATTGTCACGATTCCCCCTGAATACCAGAATAGTGGTCCCTATACGTAGACCGATTTCTAACCTTCCGATCCTTGAATGGTCGGCACAACTAGACAGATAATTAACCAGACAATATACAAATGTCACGATTCCCCTGAATACCAGAATAGTGGTCCCTATACGTAGACCGATTTCTAACCTTCCGATCCTTGAATGGTCGGCACAACTAGACAGATAATTAACCAGACAATATACAAAAAGGGTAAACACCAGACAGATGTACAGAATAGAGTATTCGTTCTCCCTAGGACCTTAGTAATATAAGGGTAATCTGATGTGTGCTTAGGGTGCCACACAGACTGACCTCGGTACCAAAGTTAAGAGCAGAACCGTGAGAAGAGTTAATGCCAATACCAGGGGTTATGCACAGGGTGGTTCGTTCGCCAATGCCAGGGGTCATACACAGAATGGTTCGTTCGCCAATGCCAGGGGTCATACACAGAATGGTTCGTTCGCCAATGCCAGGGGTCATACACAGAATGGTTCGTTCGCCAATGCCAGGGGTCATACACAGAATGATTAAAGTCAGAAGCAAGGTCAGACACAGATAATAGCCAAAATACACAAGAGCTCTGCGGGAAGTGAATACCACGTCAGGGCACCGGCGACTCTGTGAGGCTGGGCTTTAAACCCGGCGGGTCTGCGTCAGCGCGCCAGGCCCCGCCCCCCGGCGTCCCACGTGTGTGGAAACTGGCTGCGATATCACTCGCGCCTGGTCAGCGAGCAGCGAGGAAGCTGCTGCCAGGCGCCGCCGGAACGGGGGCATATCGTGACAATAATGAAGGCCTCCATGCCAGAACTCCCAGGCGCACCCCCTTGCTGTCTCCAAAGAGTAAGAAGAGTCGACTGCAGTATGCCAAAAGTCATGTGGACAAACCACAGAAGTTTTGGGATAGTGTTCTGTGGACTGATGAAACAAAATTAGAACTGTTTGGGCCCATGGATCAACGCTATGTTTGGAGGAGGAAGAACAAGTCCTATGAAGAAAAGAACACCTTGCCTACTGTGAAGCATGGCGGGGGGTCAATCATGCTTTGGCGCTGTTTTGCTTCTGCAGGTACAGGGAAGCTTCAGCGTGTGCAAGGTACCATGAATTCTCTTCAGTACCAGGAGATATTGGATGACAATGTGATGCAGTCCGTCACAAACCTGAGGCTTGGGAGACGTTGGACCTTTCAACAGGACAATGATCCCAAGCATACCTCCAAGTCCACTAGAGCATGGTTGCAGATTAAAGGCTGGAACATTTTGGAGTGGCCATCGCAGTCACCTGACTTAAATCCGATTGAGAAGCTCTGGTGGGACTTAAAGAAAGCAGTTGCAGTGCGCAAGGCTAAGAATGTGACTGAACTGGAGGCTTCTGCCCATGACGAATGGGCGAAGATACCGTAGATCGCTGCAAGACACTTGTGTCAAGCTATGCTTCACGTTTAAAAGCTGTTATAACTGTAAAGGATGTTGTACTAAGTACTAAGATTGAATGTCACTTGGGGGTGAATAAAACTGATAATGATGTGAGCACAGAAAAGACATTTGTGGTTATTTCATTATAAATGTTATGTTATATTTGTCTGACCTACACGTGCCTCTTTGATTTAATTGTAAGCAAGATGACTGAATGATCAAAATCAATGTCAAACTGGCCAAAACACTCAATTTCAGTGGGGGTTGAATAATTTTGAACACAACTGTATATGAAAGGGAGAGTGTTTAGATAGCTTTAACAATGTAAATATGTACATTTTTATTTTTTCCGTTTAAGTGTTTATCCTTTACAAAATACATTACGGGCCTTATTCCATGGATCGCACATAAAAGATCTACGTGAGCAAATTTTACTTACGGTCTCACTTACATCACATCTATTCCAGGGTAGATGTTTTATTATTGCTTGGTCCCGGAAGGAAGTGGAGGCGTAGAATAGATTCATAAGACCCTGGAGCCCAGCGCATCCCAGTTCGCACTCACGGGATTGCGCAGGAGCCGTGCACGAATTGCAGAGAGAAACTAGGTACTATCTCTTCCCAGTCTCACTCTGCTCGCAGCGAAAGGAGCTGGTGGATTGAGCCATCCTCCCCACAGTGGGATGTGAGGTGAACATCGATTTTTATTTTTTTTTGGGGGGGGGGGTATTCATCACTTAACACCAGGTTCTAAAAGCCAGTATTTCTTTGCGAAATACCTGCTCCAGCATAGAAGATTAATTAATTCCAGGATTAACTCGTTCTTACACTCCAAGGTGCAAATTAACGCCTCCTGTACATGGTATAACAGACATTAATATACAGTAGGGACATGCTTTGCCCGAGGCGCAAGCAAAGAGTAGAATAGCAATTCCAGACAGTAAGATAACTTTTGGGGATGCTATGTTTATTAACTTATGCCACGGACTGGGTCCTTACATGTTGTTCTGAGTAAAAGTTCTAGACACTGGATGGTATCTCTTAACACAATTTCACAAAGAGTGTGCACTATCAGTATATAGGCAGAAATGGCCTATTTGTCAAATACAGTATATTTGATAAAGAAATAAAATATATAATAAAAATGATCACATATCCTTATTGATATAGCTATATAAACATCCTTCTGTTTAGGGAAGCCTACCACCTGACTCTGTAACAAGACATCTGACCGACCCAAAAATGGTCCTCACCTCTCCCTGCATCACTGCAGTCCCACCTCCTGTTTCTAATCCCCTCACCCATCGAGATAGTAAGTTCCCACGGTCCTTCTGTATCTGCTGTCAGGAATACTGACCTGCCTCCTGTATGTATTTTAGAATTGTCCTGTCTTTACCCTTTTTCATCTTTTGTACAGCGCTGCAGAATGTGTTGGCACTTAATAAATAATAATTGGTACCTACCATAATCAGATTGTTAAGAAGTCAGCAATAAAATAACAAAACAACATAGAAATATGTGTGTGGTGGGAATGCCTGCATATGGAATTAATGCAAGACCTTGTAACTGTACGGTGTGGGGATTTTTAGCAAATGTAAATCACCTGTATTTAATCTATGTGCAGTGGTGAGGATACAAAATGCATCTTCAAGAATGAAACCATATCCTGTACTTGACCATCAGGGTTATTCAAAGAGAGATGACCTGGCCCCGAAGTGTAACCGGACACTGAAATTCAGGGTACGGCTACATTTCCTGGCCATTCGTTTTTATTCGACAGGTTTATTCAGGAGAATCCCATAGGCTTCAATGTTAAAAATGTTCCAGTTTTAATTCAACATCAAATAAACCAGGGCTCAAAATTTCCACTCGCCTACTCGCATTTGGCGAGTAGAAATTAAGTGAGGGCAAGTGGAAATGCACTCGCAGGCAGCACAATAAATTATTTTGTGTTGCGTATTCTGGCAGTGCCACCGTGCAGCCCCCCCTTCCCCAGGCTGTGCGGTAGCAGGAAACTACTGCCTAACCTGACCCAGCTCATCTTTGTCACTGGCAGGGGGGTTGAGAGGAGCTTCCCTGCCTCCTCGCTCTGCTCACACTAGAGTCTGATGACTGGGTATACATGTATCTGAGTTCTGATGTCTGGGTATACATGTATCTGGGGTCTGATGTCTGGTTATTAATGTTATTTTTGTAACTTTATTCTGTAACTTTAACAGCGTAATTTCAGAATATAATTTAAGGGGGTGTGTTTAGGGGCTGGGTAGGAGTTAGGTGGAGCAACTGGTGGCGAGTAACTCTTATGGCCTGATTAGTAGCTTGGGACTTGAAATTTTGAGCCCTGTAATAAACCGTTTATTATTATATTCTGCAGTAAAAAGTCTCTTTATTTATAGATTTTTTAGGATCTTTTAGGCATTTTTGGGGATTTTTTTGGCAACCTTTTTCGCCATTTTTTTTTTTTTAATCGTTTTCTCTTTTTTCTGTAACAGACCTTTTTATTATCATTCATTGGATCTTATCTGTAAATTTCAGACATTTTCGTTAAGTAGATTTTGTTGCAAACGGCGTTAAAATTTTTAAACTTTCAAGCGAACTGTTGTTTTTTTTTTTACCCCGTTCGTCTGCGTGTCGGCTTTTTCTGGCAGCTGCACTGCGCTGTGATCAACGGCTATTCGGGTTTCTCTGGCGGTTTCTGCAGGTTTCAGTGAGTGTTCTGCGGGTTTGCGGCGAGTAATCCCTGCACTACGGGGGCCCTGCGGTGCTTGCTGAATACACCGCAGGGTCGGCGAACTAGGATCGCCGAGTCGCCCTGCAGTGCAGGGAACGAAAAGTCACCGAACGTGCGGTGACTTTTCTAATCTCTTTGAATAAACCTGCAAAAGACTTCTCTCAAAGTCATATGTAATGTGCCTTTGAAAATATTAAAAATAATCTGAGCAATGACTGATGTCCAGGTGATATTTTCTATTATTTTAATTGCTTGTCATGATTAGGGATGAGCGTTCGGTTCGGAGTTCGATTCGAACATCGCCCGTTTGGCTGTTCGTCGAACTCTGAACATTTCCGCGTGTTCGCCCACAATGCACCACAATGCACTTTTCCACTGGCCTGAAGCTTGTAATTGGCTACAGCCTTGCACCTGACCACAGGTCAGGTGCAAGACAGGTGCAAGACTATGCCAATCACGGCTCAGAGTCCTGATTGGGCAAATTTTGCCCAATCATGGGCACACAGAGCTAAGTCCCGCAGCACACTATATAAGGCTTCCCTGCCTGCAGCCCCAGCGTGTGTGTTTGCAGGAGTGAATCAGAGAGGAGAGGAGATTGTTCTGTCAGGGTGTATCAGTGACGTTGTAGGAGATTTCTGGGAATTAGAATCTGTGTTGGCACTGCCAGGCTATCAGGGACAGTGTGTTTCAGTGAGTTGTAGGAGACTTCTGGGAATTTGAATCTGTCTTGGCACTGCCAGGCTATCAGGGACAGTGTGTATCAGTGAGTTGTAGGAGATTTCTGGGAATTTGAATCTGTGCTGGCACTGCCAGGCTATCAGGGACAGTGTGTTTCAGTGAGTTGTAGGAGATTTCTGGGAATTTGAATCTGTGCTGGCACTGCCAGGCTATCAGGGACAGTGTGTATCAGAGAGTTATACCACAGTTCAGCAAATTTGAATCTGTCTTGGCACAGCCAAGGTAAAATATTTGGGTGCAATGCCACTGATGCCTGTACCAGATTCATATAATTTTAATATTTGACCTCAGGGTCCAACCCTGCACTCTTCCACAATACCACAGAGGGGTTACTTACGGTGTGAAGGCACTTGCTGCCACCAAAGTCACAATATTTGGGTGCACTGCCACTGACACCTATACCAGATTCATATCATTTTAATATTGGACCGCAGGGTCCAACCCTGCACTCTTCTACAATACCACAGAGTGCTTACGGTGTGACGGCACTGTTGCCGACACTAAAGGCCCAATTTTAAAGCACCTATTGTTACTTTCATCCAAAGCCTGCATAAGTTTAACCATAATTTAGCCCAAAAAAATCACTAAACTTGTTCTGCATATCCTAAAGCGTCTCCTCTTTTCATACAGGCTGCCGCCCCAAGAAGTTGTTTATGAATAGATTAAAGGAAAATCATTCAACGTCATTTGAAATGTCATTTTTTTGTTTTTAAATGTCTCTATACATCCTACAAATCCGCCACTTCACGGGCAGGTTATGGGGACCTCCTAGGCACGATATTTGAAGGAATTTTTTGTTTTTATTCTTAACCTTTATTTCATGGAAAACTCACTGTTCCTTTAAAAAGGTTTTTTTAAAACTTTTTGTCCTTGTTTCCTGTCCCCCAGGGCACTACCCATACACCTTTTATGGCAAATATCTAGCATATATGCCCTCTTGGAGGGCACTCTAAAAATCGAACGTTCGGGTCCCATTGCCTTACATTGAGTTCGGATCGTGTTCGAGTTCGAACTCGAACTTTTGAAATTGTTTGAGTTCGAAGTCGAACCGAACACGGGGGTGTTCGGCTCATCCCTAGTCATGATGGGTTTCATTTGTAGAAGGGGACTGCCATTACTCTCCCTGGCTATAGAACTGCAGCAACAAAGGTGAATAGTCTGCATTCAAGTTTCTCTGCAGTAATACAGGTTGAGAGCAGGGAGAATAAAATGAGAATTTACTTTCTCCACATGGGAAATATTAATCCTGCTTAAAAACTCATGTAAGTGAGGTTTCCCGCTATAAAAGTCATGACTGCTTAGACCTGGATCCCCATTCACCCATACCCTCCCCCCCAATAAACACACTGACACAATGTAATGGGAAAATAGGGTATAGGCCACAGCTTTATTTACATTAAATCATAAATGTAACCCTGTACCAGCAAACCATAATAAATCTGGCCCTACTGCAATAACCAGCAGTAGGCAGTTGTACATTAAAACCAGAGCTCGTTACTCGTTCCTTTTCCTTCAGGACCCAAGCACGTCTCTCCCAACGCCCACCAGTTTGGCGGCTTAACCACAATTCCTCCTTTGCTGGCCAGGGATACCGCCGAGCTGTGACACGACAAAGGACCAATACACAGGGCGGGAGACTGGGAACAAGCCTCCTTCTTGCAGCCACGTGCACCACTGAGCCAGGTAAGCACCTGCTGTACCTATATAGCCCCCAGCTAATTAACCTGGCTTCAAACAGCACCAATCACCTTCCACTCACCTGGGCTGATTGCCCCAGGCCAGCAGTCACGCCCCCCTTCCTGAATGTTCCAGGGGGCTGCTTGACTGCTTAGACCTTGATCCCCAATCACCCATACCCTCAATAAACACACTGACACAATGTAATGGGAAAATAGGGTATAGGCCACAGCTTTATTTACATTAAATCATAAATGTAACCCTGTACCAGCAAACCATAATAAATCTGGCCCTACTGCAATAACCAGCAGTAGGCAGTTGTACATTAAAACCAGAGCTCGTTACTCGTCCCTTTTCCTTCAGGACCCGAGCACATCTCTCCCAACGCCCACCAGTTTGGCGGCTTAACCACAATTCCTCCTTTGCTGGCCAGGGATACCACCAACGCAAAGGGGCAACACTATCACTGGTTGCCCCTGCGCCCCTCAGCAGCCAGCGCCGACTCAACCCCATCACGCAAACCCTCCAAAAATATGTCCAATCCGATATCGGAAAGATGAACACCATCAGGACGCATCAACAGACGGTTGTCCACCTCCAACTCCCTATGCCGAACCGAAATCCCCCCTAAATTATGGAGAAAATGCGACACCTCCCTGTTTATGTGCCTCCGAGCCCGCTCCAAGGCCTTAGGAGCAGCAAACGTACCCCAGACTGGCCTCGAAACGATCTCGGACCAAACAACCGAAACATCCCGAAAAAGTGCAAAACATCGGGCCAAATCCTGCTTAATCAAATGAGTCAAGTCCAAAGACCGGACTTGACCCATATCGTTACCACCCGCATGAATTACCAAAATAACAGATTCTGAAACCTTACGTGATAACAAACAACACTCCCTATATACGTTGGCCCACCGCAAACCTTTTATCCCCAACCATCGAACCCGAGCTATGTCCAGTGGAAGTCCCAGATTCCTGCCGATAAAGCGACGTTCAGCACGCTGGGCGGCCCAGAAGATGTATGAATGGCCTATAATGCACACGGATGTCGGCGAACCTGAAAGAGAAATTACAATAAATGTGGATGAACATACAACTGATACCGACCCGAAGACCATCGACCCAATCTTTGCAACATGATTCTCGAAGCTCCGGCCTCCGCCACTTCCGTAGCTGCCCCAATCCGAAACGAATGCAGCGTATAGTCTGCCGGATCTAAACCTAAATGAGAAACACAACGACGCAAAACTGTAGCAAACTGGAAACGGGTCAGAGGACTGCAGTCAGCGTGAACCACAAAGGGGGGGCACAGCCCACAGGGCACCGTTTTAAATATGCCTCCGCCAACGCGAATGGACAACACGAACTCCCAATGCTCCGTAAATGAATAAATTGACCTCTACCCGCCTGATCAGTTTTGGAACGCGGAATACACAAATGAACACTGCCCTTAACCACCACCACATGACCAGCCAGGAGCCCAGAAGGAGAGCCAACACTCCTGGACACAAACTCACCAATCCGTAATGCACCAAAAAAACCAAAAAGAAAACGCCACCCGGAATAAAGGGACCTCAAAATCGTCAAAACAAATAACAGGTAAAGTGCACAATAAATCACGCAAAAGAGACATAGAAACTGGCCTACGATGGTCAGGAACCGACACCCTCCACCATCCTGCCACCACCCGACGTAACAAAATATCCCTTGAAAAATCGTCCCACCTTAAGAACTGACATAAAAGCGAAAGTGCCAACAATGACTTGGACGCAAATGCTGCAGACCGACCCTCCCTCGCCAATACCTCCAAGAAATGCCAAGTAGCCTGACGATGGTCAACAGCCTACTGCCATCCAGCACCCGATCAGGCCACCACCTCCCATGCACTCCACACCTGAAAATAAGCGTTCCATGTGGTCTCCGCTAAAGAATGCAGCAAATGACAAATTATTCCATGGAAGCCAGGGTCCATAACCATTGAGGAAACGGAGTCCCTGTCCGATCCGCCTCCAGTGCGACCTGCCAGAAATGGTGCCACTGAAAGCGTGAAAGAGAATCCGCAATTACATTAGAGACGTCCGGCACATGACGCACTTTAAGCAAAATATTATAATCAAGGCAGCGCAAAACCAAATGCCGTAACAACGACAGGACCGGCAGGGAGCTACAGGAACAACGGTTCACCACATGAACGACACTGAGATTATCAGACCAAAAGACCACCCGCCTATGTGCCAAACGAGCCCCCCATAATTCCAGTGCCGTAACAATAGGAAACAATTCCAGGAATGTTAAATTGGTCAATAAATCCAAACCCTGCCACGATAGAGGCCAAGCCTCAGCACACCAGCACCCCTGGAAGTAAGCTCCAAAACCAAAAGCCCCAGCAGCATCTGTAAACAAATCCAAGGATGAGTTATCAACCTCCACCTCCTGCCAACAAGTACACCCATTATAGCGTCGCAAAATGTCTGCCAAACTCTAAGATCATCCTTCAAAGATTGCCGCAGACGGATAAAATGATGAGAGGCCCTAACCCCCACAGACACCAACGCCAGACGTCGACAAAAAGCTCGACCCATGGGCATAATACGACATGCGAAAGCTAGATGACCAAGGAGAGCCTGAAGCTCCTGAAGGCGAAGTTTGGGAGGAGACAGGGCCCGTGCCAAAAGTAATCCCAAGGCATCAATCTTCGCCTGGGGCAGCCGAAACACCCGTTCATTAGTATCGATCTCGATGCCAAGGAAAGAAAGACAGCAACAAGGCTCCTCCGTTTTGTCCCTAGCCAACGGAACCCCAAAGTCCAAAGCTACCTCCGAAAAAATACCCAACAAATCAGCGCAAACCCGCGAATCAGCCAGACCCACAAAAAGAAAATCATCCAAATAGTGCACAACAGACAACCCATCCGCCTTAGTACACACCACCCACTCTAAAAACGTCGCAAAAACCTCAAAATAAAAACAGGAAATCGAACACCCCATTGGTAAACACTTATCAAAATAATAGAGTTTCCGAAAAGAACGTCCTAACAGGAGATAGCACTCAGGGTGTATGGGCAAAAGGCGAAACGCCGATTCCACGTCGGCCTTAGCCAACAAACAACCCGTCCCCGCCTCCCGTACCAATGCCAGGGCCTCGTCAAATGAAGAATAATGCACCCTGCTGTCGACCGGACTAATGCCATCATTTACAGAAGAGCCTGCAGGATACGGCAGATGGTGTATCATTTGAAATTTGCCTGGATCGTTTTTAGGCACAAGACCCAACGGGAACATGCACAAATTCGAAAAGGGGAGTGCGACAAAAGGACCTGCCATATGCCCCAACTGCACCTCTTGATCCAATTTTGCTGCAAGAACATCCTCATGTTGCCGAGCAGAAACCAAATTAGCAGAAAAAACAGGAATTTCAGAAGGAACAAAAGGAATACGGAAACCAACAGAAAACCCGTCCTGCAAGAGACATGCCGCCTTTCCATTGTGGTAACGCTCTAGCCACGGGAGCATTTTTGTAACGTTCACTGGGGTGAAAACCGAGATTGGAGTCTCCCCGAACCTCACCCCGTCCCAATTGCCCCCTACTCCGGCGCAGGCATCTGAATGCTGGGTGCACCCCCCCCCACATTGGGAGCATTCGTGTCGAAACCTACAAGAGCTGGCCCATCGGCAATGGGACTCATTATACAACCAACATAATCCCCTCCTGGAAACCGCTGATGTACCGGGGGATGGCACGCTAACGGACCCAGGAAAGGGGGCGACACGACCAGACGAGCAGGTGTCATGAATAACAACCACAAATTGGCATCTTTTTCGTCAAAACGTATAGCAGGACATACTGCTATTTTTTGACGGAATTGTTGATTATAGCGATACCAACATTGCCCCCATAAATTTTGTAAGCACCCCAAATAAGATCCAGGTAAGCAAACAAAGCAACGCTGCGGTCGGGAAATTGTTCACAAAGGATGGCTCCAAACACCAAAAATCCTTGCAGCCAATTCCCAAATGTGGAAGGCAAAACCTTCAACTTATCTTTGTCTTTTTCTACATCCACTACCACCTCCACTCGCTTAGGGCGATCCACAGTCTCCTTATCGATCGATACCGAAGTAAGCACATCCACATATGTACCTTTCCAAATCTTTTCCTTGATGACAACGGAAAGATGCATACCCAAAGGCGACAAGTCGCAGGCCGCCACCGGCCGCGAATCAGCAACTCGAGAGGACACACCAGAACTGGGAGTGCCCACCAGACTATGCCCAACCGGCGCATCCGCAGCCACTGTAACCCCAACAGCCACTCTTGGAGAGGCAGCCGACCCTGCTGACTGCGCTCGAGACTCCAGTCCCGACGCGTCCTTCCACTGGCAAAGTGCTGAAGCCAAGAGTGAAATAACCTCTGCACACCCTCCACGTGCACCAGACCCCTCCTGCGCAATCCCGCTGCTATGCGTAGTAGTGAGGAGATCAGACTCACGTGCAGCCAGAAAAAGAGATGAATCCACAGGGACCTGCAGCAGCTGATCATTTTCCAAGTGACCGGAAACCGGAGCAGGACAGACGGTCCCGATGAGCGATCCCTGGCAAAGTGTCAACATCCCCAGATCCAGGAACAGCCGGAGGAGGCGATTCCTGATGAAAAGGCGGAGTGTGGACGCTGGAGCAAGATGGAGCCATCCCGGAAACCACCTGAAAAGGAACCTGCACACCAATAACCCGCTCCTCAGCAGGGGGTAATACCCTTGAAGCCACTAAATCCCTAGGCAAACCTACAGGAGATGAACCGGCAACAGAGAAGCCACGACCGCCATCTTGGATACTGGCAACCCGGCACCCACGTGACCCACCGCTCCAACGCGAGCGCCGGAGCCAGCATCACGAGCAACAGCTGCAGGCTGAGATACAGTCGCACGCTGAACAGACAGACGCGGACTGCAAGATCTCCCGGCCCCGCGGCCGCCCCGACCACGAAGATTCGCAGGAGCAGGGGCAGTAGCCTAACGTGGCGCCCGCCGAGCGGCAGGTGGACGTCTGCTCGGCGGCGTACCAGGCACAACGGAGCCAGCAGAAACAGGGGAACACTGGCCAAAGGAGCCCCCGCCATCCATAGACACAGGACGGGGCCGTGGAGAGCCAGGGCTGAGACACACTGGGGGTCTGACAGGGCGCTCCCTCCACCAGACACGGGGCCCAGAATCCTCACCCTCCGAGGAACTGCTTCTCACCAAGTCTGGTGCTGAAGTAGAATACAGCAAGGAATCCAGGGAAACGCCAGAGTCCTCATCATAAGCCTGTAGACGCGCCAGCAGCTCAGCCACATCTCCCGAACCAGGAACAGCCATAACTCCGGTTTTCTTCTTCTCGTCTCCCACAGATACAGAAAGTAAAGTGAACGGGACAGCTCTCCAACAAGCCTCCTTCTTGCAGCCACGTGCACCACTGAGCCAGGTAAGCACCTGCTGTAATTATATAGCCCCCAGCTAATTAACCTGGCTTCAAACCGCACCAATCACCTTCCACTCACCTGGGCTGATTGCCCCAGGCCAGCAGTCAAGCCCCCATTCCTGAATGTTCCATTTAGATTGCAAATACATTTTTGTACTGAATGATGCAACAGATAACCGTTTGCCTTTTTAATGGAACTTTTGGACTCGGCTCTAGAGACAGTCCCGTGCACAATTTTATCTCCCCTTGTCCCTGTAAAGAAACCTTTGTATGCCCCCTGAACAAGAGGGCATGCTGACCTCTGCTGCCCTCTACAAAGAGAGCATGAGACCCCTTTTTTGAAAATGTGTTTCCTGCTCTTTCAAACGAGTGCTCCCGTGTCTGTGCAGCTGCACAGTGGTTGTTGCATTAACAACGGCAAACAACTTAGAGTAAATTAGATACATTATGCTATTCTATGAATTTTAAAGTGGACATCAATATCAGACCTTCCTTATAGAAATATCTCACACGATACAACAATACTTGAACAAAAATTAGCTGCATGGTCAAGTTACCAGAAAGAAGCCTTTACTGAGCCAATGCCACAAATAATCGGTTACAATATGCCGCACAACACCTTGACTCGCCTCACAGTTTCTGGCACACTAATTTGGAGTGACGAGACCATAATAGAGCTTTATGGTCACAACCATAAGCGCTATGTTTGGAGAAGGGTCAAGAAGGCCTATAGCAACAAGAATACCACCCCCTCTGTGTAGCAGGGTGGTGGCTCACTGATGTTTGGGGGGGGGTTAGCTCTAAAGGCACGTGTCAGCTGCGTAGGAGGGGCTCACCGCAGCAGCTGGCAAGTGGAGCATACCAGTAGGCCCTGCTGCCGGACACAACCTACCGGGCGGTAAGGGGTTAAAGTAGTCAGCTGCCCTTTTTTTTTTTACCAGGTGAAACATATTAATCACTGCAATAATTATCTCTTGCTTAGTTAAATCCAGGTGGTGACTTTTTCTTTTTGCCATAAGGTGTATTTTCATAGTAATAAAAAATACCATTATTCAAAGAGATCCGAATTGTGGCCGAAAGGTAACCGAACAGTGAAATTCAGCGTACGGTTACCTTCCCTGTCCATTAGGCTATCCAGAGAGCAGGCAGTTCGCCAAATGCTGGCAAATTGCCTGCAAATACGGTGCCTGTTCGAGGGCAGTGAAGTCCCCATAGAGAAGCAATGCTACATCTATTCAGAGAACAAAAACCAGCAGTGAAAGGTTGCCGAATTTCCCTGCTGTTCGGTGGTTTCATTCAACAGATTTATTCAGGAGAATCCCATAGGCTTCAATGTTAAAAATATTCCCGTTTTAATCCAATATCTAATAAACCGTTGATTATAATATTCTGCAGTAAAAAGTCTCTTAATTTTTAGATTTTTTAGGATCTTTTACGCATTTTTCGGGATTTTTTTGCGAAAATTGTTGTTCTGGGTTTTTTTAATCTTTTTTTCTTTTTTCTGTAGCAGCCCTTTTTATTAGCATTCATTGGACCTTATATGTAAATTTCAGACATTTTCGTTCTGTAGTTTCTTTGCAAACGGAGTTTCACTTTTCAAACATTCAAGCGTACTGTTTTTTTCACTCCATTCGTCTGCAGTGTCGGTTTTTCCGGCGGCTGCTCTGCGATTGGCGGCTGCTCGGATTTCCCCAGCGTGTTCGGCGGGGTTAATCAAGATGTTTTTGCGGATTTCGTGTGAGTTCGCCAGGTTTTGCGGTGAGTATTTGGCAGGTTTGTGGCGGCTTTTCCGTGCACTATGACGGCCCTGTGGTACTTGCTGAATACACCGCAGGGTCACCGAAATGGGATCGCCAAATTGCACCGAATTGAAGAGAACGAAAAGTCACCGAGCGTGCGGTGGCTTTTTGATCCTCTTTGAATAACCCTGTATGTTTGTGCCACTCGCACACCACTTACACAAGGTACAAGGAAAAGTCATCAGGTGGTTATTGGGAACCTGTCAAAATCAAGTCTGAGACAGGGACGGCGGGGGCATGGCTGTGATACAATGTGCATCACCAAAAATGTCCAGGCTCCCATAATCGGGTGTGGCATCCCCTCATGCATACACATCAAAATGACAGACTGCTTGGTGGAGCAGACAAGCAGGGCAGATCATGCCCGAGCGCCTCCTTTAGCACTCATGCAGTGTCTTAAAAGCCCTTATTTTAACAATGTACAGACTGCAAGTGCCATTAAACATGCACTCACGTTACATTTTCCCTTAGTCCTCACCATGGTGTTCGGGAGGACTAACAAAAAACACAAGATTAAACTTTGTGACTTGGCAGGTCTGTGATTGTGTAGTGGTGGCCTTTGGTTCTCCCTGCCCTAATGTGACAGGAATGGCTTAGAAATTGGCCGCCATCTTGTATACCAGCAGCCATCTTTAGCAGAGCCATGGCAAGAGCAATTGCACATAGAGAATACTAACTGACTTTAGATGAGTTTACATAGATTCTAACATTCCAGAGGTCTCTGGTGTAGCAATTAGAAGAAGAATCCAGCCAGAATAAACAGAGGTGCCAAGAAACTGATTTAGTTGAGCCAATGCCATAAAAGTCTCAGACCTGGGTAGAGCGAGAACAAAGGATTCCCTTAGTACAGCTGGGGCCTTATCAGTTTTGGGAGGGACAGGTCCTCTGTGGGAAGACATTGGCAGGATCTAACAAGCTTCTAAATCAACTAAATGTCCTAATTGTATAAGAAAAGGCATAATGTGGAATGTTCTTTGTGTCCAAGTTAGAGGGAGGGCTGTACCTGGGATGTACCTTTTTACTGATCAATGTATAAGAATTGTATCTCTGTCACAAAGTCTTCACTTGAGCTTTGCGATACAATCCAGCTCGAGTCTGACGTCATAATAAAGAATAGACATGTGCAAAGCACAAAATTTTGTTTTGAACTAATGGATTAGTCCTAAAATGCAATTTATTTTGTTGCTAAAGAAATTCGTTTTCAGTTCTTTAGTATGAAAACTAATTTCATTCATCCGAAAACCAGTGAACACAATTACTATTGTAGTGGCTCCTCAGAGGGCTGAGATCATTGCTTGTTACAGTATCACTCACTCTCAGCACAATGTGCCAGGCAAAGCTGTTATAGTAACTGACTGCTGCTCATCACAGTGCTCAGAGTTTCAGTAAAACTAGTAAATAATATTTTTACATATAAGAGGTTAGAACAATATTATTTCCTTATTTTACTGAAACTCTGAGTGCAGTAACAGTCAGTTACTGTAACAGCTGAGTCTGATACATTGTACTGAGAGATAATATAACAAGCAGCCTATCTCAGCGCTCACAGCCACTGGATTTAAAGGGCTAAAAAAAAGGTTCCTCTTTGTATAATGTATAGAACATCCTCCTGCATTAATTAATACCCCTCTCTGTATAGTGTAGATAACATCCTCCTGCATTAATTAATACCCCTCTCTGTATAATGTATACAACATCCACCTACATTAATTAATGCCCCTCTCTGTATAGAATATCCTACTGCATTGGCATGTGGAGGGTGCAGAACTTCGGATTGCAATGCTTATCCAGCACCGGAGAGGGAACTTTTACTTAAACTTTGTATCTCTGTGGGGGAGAGGGAAAATATTAACGTAAATCGGTCTGAAAGCTCAGAGAAGAGATGACTGGTGCAAATTGATTTACATAATAAATTGCGCTTCATTACTGGTCTCCTTCACTCATCAATGTAATATTACAAAAAGGACTGAAACTAAAATGTAGTGCATTTTATTTTAGTTTCTTTCGTTTTTTGTACTAAGCAGTTTTGTATCTCTTGAGTCATACTAAAACTAAATTATCCCAAAATTCAGACTAAATCATTTTAGTACTAAAACGAATGCACATGTCTAATAAAGAATGCTTTTTCCTGCCATTGACTCGTGCCGGCCTGTCATTGTCCGCTCTGTGCCGACCTTCTCTCGAACAAACCAGTTGATTGCTGGTAACACTACATCTGACTACTGCCCCACCAGCCCGGGGGCATGCATGTCACAAAGGTTCATGATAAAAGTGTACGCTGAGTATAGGAGGCTGTTGAGGAGCCAGGCACAGTCCTGTTATGATAAGCAGTGTTTTGTTTTTTGCCAGCTCAAATTCAACAGCTTGGCATTTACATCTAGTGGTGACGATTTGCACTTACCATCTTGACCACATGAGTGAACAGCTATAGCATGTTACTTTGTGTTACTTTGTTACCACCCACTGAGCAACCAATTCCTCTACAGAGCTCTACAGAGCGGCTGAGCAGATTCACGAAGTGCTGTGTGGCCCTGTTTGTCCTGCTCCTCCCTTCCGGACCAACTCACCGTGGCCTGGCGTGAAATGAGTGGCAACGGCTGACCATGCAAGGACCACTCACGGACACCAGTGTCTGTGTGCGGACACCATGCCAATCACTGATTATAATAACTATTTAGTATCATATTATGTGAATAATAATTAAATTTAACCTCACAATGCAAATTGTCTTTTTGTTGATTTTAGAATTTGTATGTGGGAGTGTCTTTTTTGAACAATTAAAGGTTTTTGCCATTTCTTGCCACTCCTCGATAAGCAGTCGTCAATCCTACAGGTTTGTCGACTGGTCCATCTTTATATTTTTTTTCTATCATATTATCTGATATCATATTCTAAAGGATTACAAAATTCAATAGAATATCTGCCCTGCATACACAAACCCATATACATTTAGGGCACTATTACAATCCCCGCGCTAAAACGGGGGCGGTAGGGAGAAAAAAACTGCGCCCGCAGTTTTCCCCCTACCGCCCCCGTTTTAATGCTGCCTGCATTGTATGCGCCTGCTATGTCCCGGACTCCATAGGACTCCATTGAAGCAGACGCCGGCGGTCACATAACGGCGTAGGGATACGGCGTAGGGATACACAGGGAGAGACTGGGGGGACTTTTTCCCCCAGTCTTTCCCTGCTCCCGCCGGCCGGAGGAGGCAGAATCCGTTAACACCAGGTTCTGGCTCTGGTTAACTTTTCGCTAACCAGAGCCAGACGTTAATCAGCACTGGGACTTTGTAATACCAGCGCTGATTAACACTTTGCGCTCCCCATATAGGGAGCGCAAAGTGCAGTGACCTCGCGCTGCAAAGCGCAAGGTACCAAACGCAAACGGGTTTTTTAACCCGTTTTCGTTTGGATTGTAATATGCGGTAGATACTGCAGCTAACGGTAGTGCTCACACAGGTGAGCGCTACCGTTAGGAATGTAATAGAGCCCTTAGACTTTCATCTCTATGCCAGATAACATGAGTGTTTTGTTTAGCGCTGGACAAAAACTATAATATATTGTTTCACTGGGGAAAATCTTTATTAGTCCCTTCAGTGCCGCCCAGGTGGCATTCCTGAAACCCTAAAAGCAGGGAAATTCTAAATCCCGGATGCTGATCACCAGATTGTCATCGGTGATGTCAGTACACTTCCTGTGTGCTGACATCACCTTCTCTCAGACAGCGGACGATAGAGTTTTCTGAGAGATGCAGTCGACGGATCTGTTTTTATGCATGTGCTCACAGCTCCGATCCATCATTCTGCACAGGCACTACGGGACTTGCAAACAGAAAGTATCTCAATGTCATGAACCACACCGCTGCAGGTAAGCCAAAACCAGTGCTGCTCCATGATATTCTTGGCAGCATCCTTCTTGAAATGCCGCCCTGTTTTCCCTCAGGCCTGTTCTGGCTCTGTGTGCATATGTAATCTCTCTGTTTCCCTCTCCTACTCCATAGCTCCCTCTCTCTGTGTGTATATATATATATATATATATATATATTCCCCTTTGTTCTGTATCTGCATCGTTACTATACAGTTGTGTTCAAAATTATTCAACCCCCACTGAAATTGAGTGTTTTGGCCAGTTTGATATTGATTTTGATCATTCAGTCATCTTGCTTATAATTAAATCAAAGAGGCACGTGTAGGTCAGACAAATATAACATAACATTTATAATGAAATAACCACAAATGTCTTTTCTGTGCTCACATCATTATCAGTTTTATTCAACCCCCAAGTGACATTCAATCTTAGTACTTATTACAACATCCTTTTACAGTTATAACAGCTTTTAAATGTGAAGCATAGCTTGACACAAGTGTCTTGCAGCGATCTACGGGTATCTTCGCCCATTCGTCATGGGCAAAAGCCTCCAGTTCAGTCACATTCTTAGGCTTGCGCACTGCAACTGCTTTCTTTAAGTCCCACCAGAGGTTCTCAATCGGATTTAAGTCAGGTGACTGCGATGGCCACTCCAAAATGTTCCAGCCTTTAATCTGCAACCATGCTCTAGTGGACTTGGAGGTATGCTTGGGATCATTGTCCTGTTGAAAGGTCCAACGTCTACCAAGCCTCAGGTTTGTGACGGACTGCATCACATTGTCATCCAATATCTCCTGGTACTGAAGAGAATTCATGGTACCTTGCACACGCTGAAGCTTCCCTGTACCTGCAGAAGCAAAACAGCCCCAAAGCATGATTGACCCCCCCGCCATGCTTCACAGTAGGCAAGGTGTTCTTTTCTTCATAGGCCTTGTTCTTCCTCCTCCAAACATAGCGTTGATCCATGGGCCCAAACAGTTCTAATTTTGTTTCATCAGTCCACAGAACACTATCCCAAAACTTCTGTGGTTTGTCCACAGGACTTTTGGCATACTGCAGTCGACTCTTCTTATTCTTTGGAGACAGCAAGGGGGTGCGCCTGGGAGTTCTGGCATGGAGGCCTTCATTACGCAGTGTGCGCCGTATTGTCTGAGCTGAAACTTCAGTACCCACATCTGACAAATCTTTTCTCAGTTCCTCAGCAGTCACACGGGGACTTTTCTCCACTCTACGCTTCAGGTAGCGCACAGCAGTCGAAGTCAGCATCTTCTTTCTGCCATGACCAGGTAGCGTTTCAACAGTGCCCTTTGCCTTGAATTTGCGAATGATGCTTCCTATGGTCTCTCTTGGTATGTTTAACATCTTTGCAATCTTCTTATAGCCATTGCCCTGCCTGTGAAGAGTAATCACCTCTTCTCTTGTCTTCCTGGACCATTCTCTTGACTTCACCATGTTTGTAACCACACCAGTAAATGTCTAGAAGGAGCTGAGTATCACAGTCATTTTAAAGCTGCCTAATTGGTGCTTATTATGCTTTATTGCTGCTGCGTGACATCCACAGGTGTTTTCAATACCTGATTGAAAACACTTGAATGAACCTCTGTTCTTCAGAGTGGTAGTCTTTAAGGGGTTGAATAATTGTGTCAATGAAGAATTCACAAAAGAAACATTTACTACTGTATTACAAAACCAATTGATGTCATGTCATTTTAGTTGCATATGGTTCTTTAAAAAGTCCTTGTAGAATTTCATTCTGAATACAATTACAAATGTACACTAAATTCCCTAAAACCCTTTACAGCATTGGGGGTTGAATAATTTTGAACACAACTGTATTACCCTTCTATCTTTTATTCTAGTTTAGTATCCCTGCCTACTCTGTATACCTTCAGTTTGTCTATTGTTATTATTTATTCATCTTTCTCCTTCTTTCGCATAACCCCCTTTATATTCCGTTATTACCTCAGGTTATTTCTTTTGTGTCCTATAATAAACCCTTTATACAGATATATCTGCTTTGCAAGCCTTCTTATTCATCGCTTATTGGCTCGAACCTGCCGCCCCGGGACACTCAACTTCATTGAGAAAAGGGAATCTCATTGACTGTCAAAAACTCTTTCATGAGGAAAACACTGAGGATAAGTGGAATATGTTCAAACACTAGAAAGGTACACTTCACAATATGTACACCACTGGGTAATAAACATAAAAGAAAAATACTGAAACCAATGTGGCTCAGTAGAAAGGTAACACAGGAAATGAAAAATAAAAAGGCATTTAAACCTGTTAAATTGGATAAATCTGAGAGATCCTATAAACCATATAAGGTAGCCAATAATAGGGTACAGCGATATCACTTTTCCAGTACCGATATCGATTATCAGTCACCTTACAAGCCGATAACCGATACCAGGTGCCGATATTCTGTACACTGAAATTTTTGAAAAATCACAATTTCTACACAAGTCTGGCATCAAAATTGTAGACATGACAACTGAGAAAAATGAAGGTCTTACAAAATAAATAACTTTCCAGAACACAGAAAAATGGAAAAAAACTAGGGATGCACCGATACCGGCATTTGCACGATTACTTAGTACTCATGCAGATGCCCACAATACCGGAAGCCAGCATTGTGCTGGCTTACTGGCATCCGAGGGGCTGGGTGACTGTCCGAATGCTCTAACGGCATTCAGACAGACACCTGCGGCTGACCGTGTTCCAACAAGCGCCGCCGGCAAAGTCTTAGAGCAGCCGCTCGTTGGGAAGCCCCCACCGCGATCTCTCGAGATCTCCAACTGCGCACAAGATCGCGGCTGGGGGCTTCTCTCAATGAGCGGATGCTCTAAGACTTTGCCGGCGGCGCTCGTTGGAAGGAACCGCAGGGGCCTGTCTGAATGCAGTTAGAGCATTGACAGCCACCCCATGTCTGGGCTAAGGTCTGAAAAGTGTGCGCGTATATACACACACACACACACACACACACACCAAGGGCTGGTCTGAGGTCTGAAATGTCCCAGTGTATATATATATATATATCTATACTATAATTGAGTAAGGCTTGGCGTGTCCGTCGCCAAGCCTTACTCTGCGCAACCAGCGGCGGTTGGTTGCGCGCGCATGCAACCGCCGTGGCACGAGCCGGCTGCCGGCTCGCCGCGGCGGGTACAAGATGCACACAGCAGCCGGGTAGAGGCTGCGCTCGCAGCCTCTACCCGGCTGCCGCGCGCATCCAACCCCCGAGCGGCGAAGGGAAAGGTCCAACCTCCGAGCGGCGCCGGGGAAGTGAAAGTTTCCCCACTTCCGCACTTTGAAGGACCCAAGCCCCGGTCACGTGACTGCGGCTTGGGTCCTTCAACGAGCGGAAGCGGGAAACATTCACTTCCCCGGCGCCGCTCGGAAAGGTAAGTATGGGGCGGCTGTCCGAATGCCAATAGAGCATTCGAACAGCCGCCCCATGTCTGAGCTGGGGGCCAATATCCATGAGCGCTGGGGGGCATATCCACGAGCTGGGGGCCAATATCCATGAGCTGGGGGGCATATCCACGAGCTGGGGGCCAATATCCATGAGCTGGGGGCAGTATCCATGAGCTGGGGGCAGTATCCATGGGCTGGGGGGGCAATATCCATGAGCTAGGGGCCAATATCCATGAGCTGGGGGCAGTATCCATGAGCTGGGGACAGTATCCATGAGCTGGGGCAGTATCCATGAGCTGGGGAGTATCCCATGAGCTGGGGGGCATATCCATGAGCTGGGGGACAGTATCCATGAGCTGGGGGGGCAATATCCACGAGCTGGGGGCAGTATCCATGAGCTCTGGGGGCAGTATCCATGAGCTGGGGGGGCAATATCCACGAGCTGGGGGGGCAATATCCATGAGCTGGGGGCAGTATCCATGAGCTGGGGGGGCAATATCCATGAGCTGGGGGCAGTATCCATGAGCTGGGGGGCAATATCCATGAGCTGGGGGGGCAATATCCATGAGCTGGGGCAGTATCCATGAGCTGGGGGCAGTATCCATGAGCTGGGGGGGCAATATCCACGCTGGGGGCAGTATCCATGAGCTGGGGGGCAATATCCATGAGCTGGGGGCAGTATCCATGAGCTGGGGGCAGTATCCATGAGCTGGGGGGGCAATATCCACGAGCTGGGGCAGTATCCATGAGCTGGGGGCAGTATCCATGAGCTGGGGGGGCAATATCCACGAGCTGGGGGACAGTATCCATGAGCTGGGGGCAGTATCCATGAGGTGGGGGGCAATATCCATGAGCTGGGGGCAGTATCCATGAGCTGGGGGGCAATATCCACGAGCTGGGGGCAGTATCCATGAGCTGGGGCAGTATCCATGAGCTGGGGGCAGTATCCAAGAGCTGGGGGGCAATATCCACGAGCTGGGGGACAGTATCCATGAGCTGGGGGCAGTATCCATGAGCTGGGGGGGCAATATCCACGAGCTGGGGGCAGTATCCACGAGCGGGGGGCAGTATCCATGAGCTGGGGGCAGTATCCATGAGCTGGGGGGCAGTATCCAGGAGCTGGGGGGCAATATCCAGGAGCTGGGGCCAGTATCCACGAGCTGGGGGGCAGTATCCACGAGCTGGGGGCAGTATCCACGAGCTGGGGGGGCAGTATCATGAGCTGGGGGCAGTATCCACGAGCTGGGGGCAGTATCCAGGATCTGGGGGGCAGTATCCAGGAGCTGGGGGGGGCAGTATCCACGAGCTGGGGGGGGCAGTATCCACGAGCTGGGGGGCAGTATCCACGAGCTGGGGGGCAGTATCCATGAGCTGGGGGGCAATATCCAGGAGCTGGGGGGCAGTATCCAGGAGCTGGGGGGCAGTATCCAGGAGCTGGGGCAGTATATCCATGAGCTGGGGCAGTATATCCACGAGCTGGGGCAGTATCCACGAGCTGGGCCATATATCCATGAGCTGGGGCAGTATATCCACAATAGACTGCCCTCTGGGCAGGCTTTCCACCTTGTATATATATATATATATACACACAGTCATGGCCAAAATTGTTGACACCCCAGAAATTTTTCCAGAAAATCAAGTATTTCTCACAGAAAAGTATTACAGTAACACATGTTTTGCTATACACATGTTTATTCCCTTTGTGTGTATTAGAACAAAACAAAAAAAGGGAGGAGAAAAGCAAATTGGACATAATGTCACACAAAACTCTATTAATGGGCTGGACAAAATTCTTGGCACCCTTTCAAAATTGTGGATAAATAAGATTGTTTCAATCATGTGATGCTGCTGTAAACTCACCTGGGGCAAGTAACAGGTGTGGGCAATATAAAAATCACACCTGAAAGCAGATAAAAAGGAGAGAGGTTCACTTAGTCTTTGCATTGTGTGTCTGTGTGTGCCACACTAAGCATGGACAACAGAAAGACAAGAGAACTGTCTGAGGACTTGAGAACCAAAATTGTGGAAAAATATCAACAATCTCAAGGTTACAAGTCCATCTCCAGAGATCTAGATTTGCCTTTGTCCACAATGCGCAACACTATCAAGAAGTTTGCAACCCATGGTACTGTAGCTAATCTCTCTGGGCGTGGATGGAAGAGAAAAATTGCTGAAAGGTTGCAAGAATAAGCTGCCCCAAACAAGTTCCAAAGAAATTCAAGCTGTCCTGCAGGCTCAGGGAGCATCAGTGTCAGCGCGAACTATCCGTCGACATTTAAATGAAATGAAACGCTGTGGCAGGAGACCCAGGAGGACCCCACTGCTGACGCATAGACATAAAAAAGCAAGACTACAGTTTGCCAAAATGTACTTGAGTAAGCCAAAATCCTTCTGGGAAAACGTCTTGTGGAAAGATGAGACCAAGATAGAGCTTTTTGGTAAAGCACATCATTCTACTGTTTACCGAAAAGGGAATGAGGCCTACAAAGAAAAGAACACAGTACCTACAGTGAAATATGGTGGAGGTTCAATGTTTTGGGGTTGTTTTGCTGCCTCTGGCACTGGGTGCCTTGAATGTGTGCAAGCCATCATGAAATCTGAGGATTACCAAAGGATTTTGGGTCGCACTGTAGAGCCCAGTGTCAGAAAGCTGGGTTTGCGTCCGAGATCTTGGGTCTTCCAGCAGGACAATGACCCCAAACATACGTCAAAAGGCACCCAGAAATGGATGGCAAGAAAGCGCTGGAGAGTTCTGAAGTGGCCAGCAATGAGTCCAGATCTAAATCCCATTGAACACCTGTGGAGAGATCTTAAAATTGCTGTTGGGATCCAATAAGTAGCCCTTTTAATAAGAGAGACCTGGAGCAGTTTGCAAAGGAAGAGTGGTCCAAAATTCCGGGTGAGAGGTGTAAGAAGCTTATTGATGTTTATATTAAGAGACTGATTTCAGTTATTTTTTCCAAAGGATGTGCAACCAAATATTAAGTTAAGGGTGCCAAGAATTTTGTCCAGCCCATTTTTGGAGTTTTGTGTGACATTATGTCCAATTTGCTTTTTTCCTCCCTTTTTTTGTTTTGTTCCAATACACACAAAGGGAATAAACATGTGTATAGCAAAACATGTGTTACTGCAATACTTTTCTGTGAGAAATACTTGATTTTCTGGAAAAATTGCTGGGGTGCCAACAATTTCGGCCATGACTGTACATATATAGATATATATATATATATATATATATATATACACACACGCACTGAGGGCTGGTCTGAAATGTGTGTATATATATATTGTAACAGGGTGCCAGTAGAGCCTGCCAGGTTGACAGGAAAAGTGATAGATGGTAGATACATTCCGCCACGAATCCTTAGCATCATCTAAGGTGATGCCAGCAAAAATTTGGAGGTAAAGAAAATCAGCTCTTTACCTTGTATTGGTAAAACGAATCCTGGGACTGGTGTTACTAGGAGTCTGATTAGCTCTGGGTGGGACAGGACTTCATTAGTGTGCAGCTGCACCTAGCAGTGGTGTGTGTCTCAGTGCAAGGAGAGACTGTGTGCTGAATGCAGCAAGTTCTGTGTTTGGAGCCAAGCCTGTCAACAGGACAGGGTTCTGTGGATGGACTGTAACTGTTCCCTTGGAGGAAACGGACCCAACTCTGAGGACAATCACTAACAGGGTTATATAAAGAGAGGTTAAAAGCAGAAGAATGACTGGAGAATGGAAAAATACTAGGTCAAAATATCCAAACCAGAAAAATTCTCCCATTCATCTCACTTTTCAAATCGGCTATTTTGACCTAGCATTTTCCATTCTCCAGTCATTCTCCTGCTTTTCACCGCTCTCTGAATAACCCTGTAAGTACCCAGTAAGGCTCAGTGGAGCAGACTTTTATTTGTTTATATCAATTCGATTTTTTTGGCTGGATGCCTGCAACATTTTCTTTTTTTGTCACTTGATTGCTTCACACCTGGGTTCACACCTGGGTTGACACACAGGGATTGATTCACACCTGGGCGTTTTACAGCGCGTTTTACAGCGCGTTCCTACGAGCTGTAAAACGCTCAAACACTGAAATCCTATTATTTCCTATGGACATGGTTCCCACCTGGGCGTATTACAGCGCGTAGGAACTGTAAAACGCCCTACGCCCAAAGAAGTACAGGAGCTTCTTTGGGGCATATTACAGTGTGTTTGCGGCCATAGAGTTCAACGTGAATCCGTTGAAAACGGGCGTTTGCATGTTTTCGTAATCAAAAACGCACGTATGAACACACGTTCTGCACATGGTAACAGGCACAAAAGTCTTTTTCATCGGATGCCTCTGAAGTATTTTTTATTGGATGCCTCCGTAGTCAATCAAAAAAACGCGCGTACGATGCGCGTTTCTAATTGCCAAGAATGCGCAAAAATGGCAGGTAATACGCTTAGGTGTGAACCCAGTAATAAAGACACTGCGAGTTTGCCTCTATATTGAGACTGGTTCCCTACAATATATACACACGTGCTGAGGGTGGGTGTGGGTGTGAGAGTTCTCTCCCTCTCTATATACATACCCACACGGTGGTGTGTTGGGTATACATGTATCTGATGCCTGTGAGGTATATTATATATAAATAATATCCACCACAGGCATCCGATACATGTATACCCAACAGACCACTGTGTGTATATATGGTGTGCAGGGGGGTAAATGGGGTGTCTGGCCATACATTGCAATATTAACCCCTTAGTGACCGGGCGGTTTTACACAAATCCGTCCTTTAGTGACCGCTGCTGTTTTTACGTTTCTGCGCTGTTAGTGTTTACGTCAAATTTTCCTCTTACTCGTTTATGTAACCCACACATATTTTACACTGTTTTTCTCGTCATTAAATGGACTTTATAAAGATACCATTTTTTTCATCATTTCATATAATTTACTATAAAAAATATTGTGAAATATGACAAAAAAATTGAAAAAACACCACTTTTTCGAACTTTGACCCGCAAAATTTCTTATGTATCAACAACCGTCAAAAAAAATTAATTCCTTAGTAGTTTCTAAATTTAGTACTGAGTTTAGCAATACCCAATGTTTACATATTCCTCGCTTTTTTCCTTATTTTATGCAACAATAAGTGCAAGTAGCACTTTGCCATTTCCAAAGAGTTTATTTTCAAAACTAGTGATAGTGACATTGTAACACTGATATCTGTCACTAATTCCTGAATAACCCTCCACATATACATATTTTTTTAAAGTACACAAATCAAGGTATTAAACTTGGGGTATTTTGACTCTTTCCATGCAAACCATTTTACCACAAATCTATGCCAAAGTTTGAGAAAAAAAATTTTTTTGGTGATTTTTTTTTTGAACGCAATTTAAGAATACATGTACTGTGAACTTTAAGGTTTACTGCCAAAGAGCACCCCAAAATATGTTCAGCAACATCTTCTGAGTAAATTGATACCACCCATGTATAGGTATGTCGGGTCATTTGGGGGCTAATAGGCCTTATTTGGGGGGTGCGCATTTCAGTTTTCCAACTTGGAATTTTCACATTTCGTCATCATGCACCCATGTCCTATTTGGACATTTTTGAAGCCGGCCAAAGTAATTTACCCCCATCAAATCATATATTTTTAGAAAGGGCACACCCTAGGGTGCTTCAAAGAGTTGTATTTTAACACTTTCCATGCACTAGCTCTATGTCAAACTTTCAGGTAGTCACTTTTTGTGTTATTTTTTCACACACATTGTACTTTAGGCATGAATTGTCAAATCCAGTTATGGGTTACTGCCAAAAAACACCCCAAAATATGTTCAGCAGCATCTTCTGAGTAAATTGATACCACCCATGTATAGGTATGTCGGGTCATTTGGGGGCTAATAGGCCTTATTTGGGGGGTGCGCATTTCAGTTTTCCAACTTGGAATTTTCACATTTCGTCATCATGCACCCATGTCCTATTTGGGACATTTTTGAAGCCGGCCAAAGTAATTTACCCCCATCAAACCATATATTTTTAGAAAGGGCACACCCTAGGGTGCTTCAAAGAGTTGTATTTTAACACTTTCCATGCACTAGCTCTATGTCAAACTTTCAGGTAGTCACTTTTTGGGTTATTTTTTCACACACATTGTACTTTAGGCATGAATTGTCAAATCCAGTTATGGGTTACTGCCAAAAAACACCCCAAAATATGTTCAGAAACATCTTCTGAGTAAATTGATACCACCCATGTATAGGTATGTCGGGTCATTTGGGGGCTAATAGGCCTTATTTGGGGGGTGCGCATTTCAGTTTTCCAACTTGGAATTTTCACATTTCGTCATCATGCACCCATGTCCTATTTGGGACATTTTTGAAGCCGGCCAAAGTAATTTACCCCATCAAACAATATATTTTTAGAAAGGGCACACCTAGGGTGCTTCAAAGAGTTGTATTTTAACACTTTCCATGCACTAGCTCTATGTCAAACTTTCAGGTAGTCACTTTTTGGGTTATTTTTTCACACACATTGTACTTTAGGCATGAATTGTCAAATCCAGTTATGGGTTACTGCCAAAAAACACCCCAAAATATGTTCAGCAACATCTTCTGAGTAAAGTGATACCACCCATATATAGATTTGTTCTGTTGTTTTTGGGGTGCTACGCCAATCTTTGACATGTGCTTGTCAATTTTCTAATTTGACATACAGTATCTTCTTTGCTTATCTTCTTTTTAGGGGCCTTTTTACATACCCCAGTTTTATGAACGTGCATATATTTGGTAAGCTAACACCCCAAAGTATTGTAAATGGAGTGTTTTTATGCTATGGATGCAACCGTTTGCTCCAAACAAATTGGATACTGTTTGGTGGTCATTTTTCATTTTCACACCCACATCAGTTTTGGACTGTGATTTAGGAGACACGGTTGTTTGTTACTGCATGAAAACTCTCCAGGTTGTTTTCTGCAAGGTCTCCTGAGTACACCCATGCCCCCCATGCATAGGTTTGCCAGGATTTTGGGAAGGTTCAAATACAATTTTTATGACTTTGTCATTGGAGTTGAAATTGAGATTATTTCTTCAGCTAGGCCTAGCTTTGGTTTTGGGTCTACCGCATACCCCAGTTTGAATTATTGCCAGAAAATTGTTTATATTTGTTATGTTGACACCCCAAGGTATTGCATATGGAGTGCTTTGATGCCATGGATGCAACGGTTTTAGCCCAAAACATTTGAGAAGGTGTGTGGTGTAATTTTTCAATTTTCAGATTTTTTTGAGGGCTTCTTTATGATGCCCATCAGCATAGTAAGTGCACAGAATTTCAGAAATTCTGGCACATCTAGCGGGGTCCATTGCTGCCTTGCCAAGTAGGAGTCTGGCTTCGCAGCACAATGCTGATGGGCATACAGATTTGATTGGGCCACGATGTGGCCCAACAAATCATCCCCCATAAACACCTGCAAAAACTGTGTGGCGGTAAATCCTGCAACATCAATATTGATGCCAGGATTTGCCGTGAAAGGAGGGATATCTGGCCTCTGGCGATGAGGCACTACCCACTCCTCAGCTGGAGCTGTGCGTCTCCTGCTGGCAGGTGGTGACCCAGGATCTGCATCAGAAACATCACTAGATACATCAGCCAGCGTAGATGATGTATCTAGCGATGTCTCTGAGCAGTTGGCGGGGTCGAAATCAGGGTCGGAGTCTGACGCAGATGCCTCAGATTCTGACGCCAGGATGGCATATGCCTCCTCGGCGCTGTACACCCTCTCAGACATTATATATAATAGATTATAAAATTTTATAATTATTATATATAATAAGCGGATTGTTGGTTCTTAGAAGAACCGTTGGGTTTCACAAGAAAATACAAATAAACACCTAAATCTCTCTAAATCACTCTAAACCTGCCTCAATTCTTCTAAATCTCCCTAAAATCTCTCTAAATCTGCCTAAATTTTTCTAATCTCACTAAAATCTCTCTAAATCTGTCTCAATTTTTCTAATCTCACTAAAATCTCTAACCTGTCAAATCTGATCTCTCTCTCTCGCTCACCAAAACACAAGTGAGGAGAGGGAGGGAGAATCACAGAGGTCAGAGCCAATATTTACAAAATATTGACCTGACCTGACAAATTAGAAATTTTATTTTGATTTTTTTTTACTTCTGATTGGATGTTGCTAGCCTGCCTCTCTGATGAGGCAGGCTAGGAACATCCCACTCAGCCCCAAGATGACCCTGCCCTTAGAAGGGCAGCGCCATCTTGGCTGTCAGTTTATTTTATTTTATACCTTTTTATTGATTTTTATTTTTCTTTTTTTTACTTTTTTTACACTTTTTTTTACTCTGCTGGGTGCCTTGATCCCTCGAGGCACCCAGCAGAGCACATGATCACTCATGTGATCGTTTTGTACTGAGTGCCACGATACCTCGTGGCACTCAGTACTTCCTGCCGCTACCGGAAGTGATCGCTCGGGGGGAGCGATCACTTAGCGGACCGGCGGCAGGTAAGCATATTGCAAGGATGCCTCGATGTCGAGGCATCCCTGCAATATACACAGAGCAGCTGGAAGCGATACCGATCGCTTCCAGCGCTCTCTAGAAGTGCCGGGCACCTCTCCGGTGAAACCGGATGTTGATCGCTCCCGGGGAGCGATCACAAGGTGCCCCGGCACTTCTCACCGCCATTGCACGGATGCCTGGACTCCCAGGCATCCTGCAATGGCGTTTGAGCTGCTGGAAGCGATCCGATCGCTTCCAGCGCTCTCTAGAAGTGCCGGGCACCTCTCCGGTAAAACCGGATGTTGATCGCTCCGGGGAGCGATCACAAGGTGCCCCGGCACTTCTCACCGCCATTGCACGGATGCCTGGACTCCCAGGCATCCTGCAATGGCGTTTGAGCTGCTGGAAGCGATCCGATCGCTTCCAGCGCTCAAAAAACCGCAGGACGTACCATGTACGTCAGCGGGTCTAAAAGAGACCCGCTGCAATGATGTACATGGTACGTCCTGGGTCCTTAAGGGGTTAACAAACAGGATAGGCTTTCAGCAAAATCTTAAATAAATTTATTGGAAAGCGGTCACATTACATTAAAGTATTGGTACTCGGTATCGGTGAGTACTTAAAAAAAGTATCGGTATTTGTACCTTGTACTCGGCCTTAAAAAAAACTGGTATCGGTGCATCCCTAAAATAAAAACCCTATAAATAAAAACACACTACGGTAAACGTCTGTACTAGAAAGCTAAACAATATTTTGGATTAAAGAAACTCTAAGTGTGACAGGCAACTCACAGTAATGTGCGTTGTATATGAATGTATCCCAGAGCTCCACAGCAATTTAAAAAAAAAAAAACACCCTCCTACACATTGTTTTGAGTTTTATTGCCGTGGAGTTCTGTGATACATTCATACACACTGCACATTACTGTATCACAGAACTCCACGGCAATAAAACTCACAATGTGTAGGAGGGTGTTTTTTTTCTTTTTTATTGCTGTGGAGCTCTGGGATACATTCATATACACCGCACATTACTGTATCAAAAAGCTGCACAGCAATAAAACAGACAGTAATGTGCTATGTGCATGAGCAAATCACAGAGCTCAACAGCAATAAAAACACAATCAGGGTTATTCAGAGAGCGTGAAAAGCAGGAGACTGACTGAAGAATGACTGGAGAATGAAAAATTCTAGGTCAAAATAGCCAAACCAGAAAAATTCTCCCTTTCATCTCACTTTCCAAATCTGCTATTTTGACCTAGAATTTTTCATTCTCCAGTCATTCTCCTGCTTTTCACGCTCTCTGAATAACCCTGAATATCGTGCGTTGTGTATGAGCGTATCACATAGCTCCACAGCAATAAAACTCCAGATCATATACACCGCACGTTACTGTATCAGAGCTGCACAGCAATAAACTCACAGTAATTAGCGGTGTGTATGATTGTATCACAGAACTCCACAGTGCAGCATTATTGTTCACTTTATAATTGAAAAGTGATGAGCATTAGAAGAATTTTTTTTATAAAAATGTATTTTATTTTACATAAACCCTGGTCATGCTATCACTGGAAATACCATGCTCTGGCCTTTCCAAAGATACCTCATATGACCCTCTAGCCTCTATGGTTCCGGAGATATGGGTGTCCAAAGGACCCCTTTATCTCCCCCGTCGCGAATTCCTGGCCGGAGGTGGAAGTCCGTTTCTGACATCATTATACCCATGTGTGATGAAGTCAGTGGGTAGTCCTATGTCCCGCAGGAAGCTGAAATCATCCTAGATGTTGGCCCCCTGCGGGAGAAGTATGTGCTGGTATTGAGTACCGGAGCATACTGGCAGCAAAAAAGCCCTGGTTATCGGTATATCCACAATGGAACATACCGAGTCCGATAACCTGAAAAATTCTCAATTTTGGGCCCCGATTAGCCGTACTACCAATAATCGGTCGACCCCCCTAGCCAATAACGCATGTAAAAAAGCGATAACATGGGCTAGATTAGAAAATTAAAAAGTGATAGCCAAAGAGAGCAAGACCAACCCCAAAAGATCCTTTAGATCCTTTAAGTACATAAATTCTAAAAACCCAAGAGTGAAAGTGTAGGTTCAATAAAATCAGAGAAAGTAACGGAAAGTAAGAAAGTAACGGAAGATCAAGAAATGGCAGGAATGTTAAATGCTTATTTTGCTTCACTGTATATCAAAGAGGAACCTATGACAAGAGATATGTAACTCATTGATAAACTTCCCAATAAAATGTGACTCGCGGAATCACGAAAAGGTGCTGCATCGACTAAACAACATGAAAGTGAACAAAGTCCCAGGGCCGGATGGAATTCACCCGCGAGTACTGAGGGAGCTATATGTGGAAATAGGGATGCACCAATACCATTTTTTTAAGACCGAGTACAAGTACCAATACTTTTTAAAAGTACTCACCGATATCGAGTACTGAGTTTGAAAAAGAAAGAAAAGTCTTTGATTCATAAATTGGACACACTGTGGCCAAGAGGCCTTAATAGAGAATTTAACACTCTGCTGTGCTGGGTATGTGATGTTAAACACTCTGCTGTGCTGGGTATGTGATGTTAAACACTCTGCTGTGCTGGGTATGTGATGTGAAACACTCTGCTGTGCTGGGTATGTGATGTGAAACACTCTGCTGTGCTGGGTATGTGATGTGAAACACTCTGCTGTGCTGGGTATGTGATGTGAAACACTCTGCTGTGCTGGGTATGTGATGTTAAACACTCTGCTGAGCTGGGTATGTGATGTTAAACACTCTGCTGTGCTGGGTATGTGATGTTAAACACTCTGCTGTGCTGGGTATGTGATGTTAAACACTCTGCTGTGCTGGCTATGTGATGTGAAACACTCTGCTGTGCTGGGTATGTGATGTGAAACACTCTGCTGTGCTGGGTATGTGATGTGAAATACTCTGCTGTGCTGGGTATGTGATGTTAAACACTCTGCTGAGCTGGGTATGTGATGTTAAACACTCTGCTGTGCTGGGTATGTGAAACACTCTGCTGTGCTGGGTATGTGATGTGAAACACTCTATTGTGCAGGGTATGTGATGTGAAACACTCTGCTGTGCTGGGTATGTGATGTTAAACATGCTGCTGTGCTGGGTATGTGATGTTAAACACTCTGCTGTGCTGGGTATGTGATGTGAAACACTCTGCTGTGCGGGGTATGTGATGTGAAACACTCTGCTGTGCTGGGTATGTGATGTGACACACTCTGCTGTGCTGGGTATGTGATGTGAAACATGCGGCTGTGCGGGGTATGTGATGTTAACACTCTGCTGTGCTGGGTATGTGATGTTAAACACTCTGCTGTGCTGGGTATGTGATGTGAAACACTCTGCTGTGCTGGGTATGTGATGTGAAACACTCTGCTGTGCTGGGTATGTGATGTTAAACACTCTGCTGAGCTGGGTATGTGATGTTAAACACTCTGCTGTGTGGGATATGTGATGTGAAACACTCTGCTGTGCTGGGTATGTGAAACACTCTGCTGTGCTGGTATGTGATGTGAAACACTCTGCTGTGCGGGGTATGTGATGTGAAACATTCTGCTGTGCTGGGTATGTGATGTGAAACACTCTGCTGTGCTGGGTATGTGATGTGAAACACTCTGCTGTGCGGGGTATGTGATGTGAAACACTGCTGTGCTGGGTATGTGATGTGAAACACTCTGCTGTGCGGGGTATGTGATGTGAAACATTCTGCTGTGCTGGGTATGTGATGTGAAACACTCTGCTGTGCTGGGTATGTGATGTGAAACACTCTGCTGTGCGGGGTATGTGATGTGAAACACTGCTGTGCTGGGTATGTGATGTGAAACACTCTGCTGTGCTGGGTATGTGATGTGAAACACTCTGCTGTGCTGGGTATGTGATGTGAAACACTCTGCTGTGCAGGGTATGTGATGTGAAACACTCTGCTGTGCTGGGTATGTGATGTGAAACACTGCTGTGCGGGGTATGTGATGTGAAACACTCTGCTGTGCTGGGTATGTGATGTGAAACATGCTGCTGTGCTGGGTATGTGATGTGAAACACTCTGCTGTGCTGGGTATGTGATGTTAAACACTCTGCTGTGCTGGGTATGTGATGTGAAACACTCTGCTGTGCTGGGTATGTGATGTGAAACACTCTGCTGTGCTGGGTATGTGATGTGAAACACTCTGCTGTGCTGGGTATGTGATGTTAAACACTCTGCTGTGCTGGGTATGTGATGTTAAACACCCTGCTGTGCTGGGTATGTGATGTGAAACACTCTGCTGTGCTGGGTATGTGATGTGAAACACTCTGCTGTGCTGGGTATGTGATGTGAAACACTCTGCTGTGCTGGGTATGTGATGTGAAACACTCTGCTGTGCTGGGTATGTGATGTGAAACACTCTGCTGTGCTGGGTATGTGATGTGAAACACTGCTGTGCTGGGTTTGTGATGTGAAACACTGCTGTGCTGGGTATGTGATGTGAAACACTCTGCTGTGCTGGGTATGTGATGTGAAACACTCTGCTGTGCTGGGTATGTGATGTGAAACACTCTGCTGTGCTGGGTATGTGATGTTAAACACTCTGCTGAGCTGGGTATGTGATGTTAAACACTCTGCTGTGTGGGATATGTGATGTGAAACACTCTGCTGTGCTGGGTATGTGATGTGAAACACTCTGCTGTGCTGGGTATGTGATGTGAAACACTGCTGTGCTGGTTATGTGATGTGAAACACTGCTGTGCTGGGTATGTGATGTGAAACACTCTGCTGTGCGGGGTATGTGATGTGAAACACTCTGCTGTGCGGGGTATGTGATGTGAAACACTCTGCTGTGCTGGGTATGTGATGTGAAACACTCTGCTGTGCTGGGTATGTGATGTGAAACATGCTGCTGTGCTGGGTATGTGATGTGAACCACTCTGCTGTGCTGGGTATGTGATGTTAAACACTCTGCTGTGCTGGGTATGTGATGTGAAACACTCTGCTGTGCTGGGTATGTGATGTGAAACACTCTGCTGTGCTGGGTATGTGATGTTAAACACTCTGCTGTGCTGGGTATGTGATGTGAAACACTCTGCTGTGCGGGGTATGTGATGTGAAACACTCTGCTGTGCTGGGTATGTGATGTGAAACACTCTGCTGTGCTGGGTATGTGATGTGAAACATGCGGCTGTGCTGGGTATGTGATGTTAAACACTCTGCTGTGCTGGGTATGTGATGTTAAACACTCTGCTGTGCTGGGTATGTGATGTGAAACACTCTGCTGTGCTGGGTATGTGATGTGAAACACTCTGCTGTGCTGGGTATGTGATGTTAAACACTCTGCTGAGCTGGGTATGTGATGTTAAACACTCTGCTGTGTGGGATATGTGATGTGAAACACTCTGCTGTGCTGGGTATGTGAAACACTCTGCTGTGCTGGGTATGTGATGTGAAACACTCTGCTGTGCGGGGTATGTGATGTGAAACATTCTGCTGTGCTGGGTATGTGATGTGAAACACTCTGCTGTGCTGGGTATGTGATGTGAAACACTGCTGTGCGGGGTATGTGATGTGAAACACTCTGCTGTGCTGGGTATGTGATGTGAAACACTCTGTTGTGCTGGGTATGTGATGTGAAACACTCTGCTGTGCAGGGTATGTGATGTGAAACACTCTGCTGTGCTGGGTATGTGATGTGAAACACTCTGCTGTGCTGGGTATGTGATGTGAAACACTGCTGTGCGGGGTATGTGATGTGAAACACTCTGCTGTGCTGGGTATGTGATGTGAAACATGCTGCTGTGCTGGGTATGTGATGTGAAACACTCTGCTGTGCTGGGTATGTGATGTTAAACACTCTGCTGTGCTGGGTATGTGATGTGAAACACTCTGCTGTGCTGGGTATGTGATGTGAAACACTCGCTGTGCTGGGTATGTGATGTGAAACACTCTGCTGTGCTGGGTATGTGATGTTAAACACTCTGCTGTGCTGGGTATGTGATGTTAAACACCCTGCTGTGCTGGGTATGTGATGTGAAACACTCTGCTGTGCTGGTATGTGATGTGAAACACTCTGCTGCTGTGCTGGGTATGTGATGTGAAACACTCTGCTGTGCTGGGTATGTGATGTTAACACTCTGCTGTGCTGGTATGTGATGTGAAACACTCTGCTGTGCTGGGTATGTGATGTGAAACACTACTGTGCTGGGTTTGTGATGTGAAACACTGCTGTGCTGGGTATGTGATGTGAAACACTCTGCTGTGCTGGGTATGTGATGTGAAACACTCTGCTGTGCTGGGTATGTGATGTGAAACACTCTGCTGTGCTGGGTATGTGATGTTAAACACTCTGCTGAGCTGGGTATGTGATGTTAAACACTCTGCTGTGTGGATATGTGATGTGAAACCCTCTGCTGTGCTGGGTATGTGATGTGAAACACTCTGCTGTGCTGGTTATGTGATGTGAAACACTGCTGTGCTGGTTATGTGATGTGAAACACTCTCTGTGCTGGGTATGTGATGTGAAACACTCTGCTGCTGTGCGGGGTATGTGATGTGAAACACTCTGCTGCTGTGCTGGGTATGTGATGTGAAACACTCTGCTGCTGCTGGGTATGTGATGTGAAACACGCTGCTGTGCTGGGTATGTGATGTGAACCACTCTGCTGTGCTGGGTATGTGATGTTAAACACTCTGCTGTGCTGGGTATGTGATGTGAAACACTCTGCTGTGCTGGGTATGTGATGTGAAACACTCTGCTGTGCTGGGTATGTGATGTTAAACACTCTGCTGTGTGGGATATGTGATGTGAAACACTCTGCTGTGCTGGGTATGTGAAACACTCTGCTGTGCTGGGTATGTGATGTGAAACACTGCTGTGCTGGGTATTTGATGTGAAACACTCTGCTGTGCTGGGTATGTGATGTGAAACACTCTGCTGTGCTGGGTATGTGATGTTAAACACGCTGCTGTGCTGGGTATGTGATGTTAAACACTCTGCTGTGCTGGGTATGTGATGTGAAACACTGCTGTGCTGGGTTTGTGATGTGAAACACTGCTGTGCTGGGTATGTGATGTTAAACACTCTGCTGTGCTGGGTATGTGATGTGAAACACTGCTGTGCTGGGTTTGTGATGTGAAACACTGCTGTGCTGGGTATGTGATGTGAAACACTCTGCTGTGCTGGGTATGTGATGTGAAACACTCTGCTGTAGTGAGTATGTGATGTGAAACACTGCTGTGCTGGGTTTGTGATGTGAAACACTGCTGTGCTGGGTATGTGATGTGAAACACTCTGCTGTGCTGGGTATGTGATGTGAAACACTCTGCTGTGCGGGGTATGTGATGTGAAACACTCTGCTGTGCTGGGTATGTGATGTGAAACACTCTGCTGTGCGGGGTATGTGATGTGAAACACTCTGCTGTGCGGGGTATGTGATGTGAAACACTGCTGTGCTGGGTTTGTGATGTGAAACACTGCTGTGCTGGGTATGTGATGTGAAACACTCTGCTGTGCTGGGTATGTGATGTGAAACACTCTGCTGTGCGGGGTATGTGATGTGAAACACTCTGCTGTGCTGGGTATGTGATGTTAAACACGCTGCTGTGCTGGGTATGTGATGTTAAACACTCTGCTGTGCTGGGTATGTGATGTGAAACACTCTGCTGTGCGGGGTATGTGATGTGAAACACTCTGCTGTGCTGGGTATGTGATGTGAAACACTCTGCTGTGCTGGGTATGTGACGTGAACCACTCTGCTGTGCTGGGTATGTGATGTGAACCACTCTGCTGTGCTGGGTATGTGACGTTAAACACTCTGCTGTGCTGGGTATGTGATGTGAAACACTCTGCTGTGCTGGGTATGTGATGTGAAACACTCTGCTGTGCTGGGTATGTGATGTGAAACACTCTGCTGTGTTGGGTATGTGATGTGAAACACTCTGCTGTGCTGGGTATGTGATGTGAAACACTCTGCTGTGCTGGGTATGTGATGTGAAACACTCTGCTGTGCTGGGTATGTGATGTGAAACATGCTGCTGTGCTGGGTATGTGATGTGAACCACTCTGCTGTGCTGGGTATGTGATGTTAAAACACTCTGCTGTGCTGGGTATGTGATGTGAAACACTCTGCTGTGCTGGGTATGTGATGTGAAACACTCTGCTGTGCTGGGTATGTGATGTTAAACACTCTGCTGAGCTGGGTATGTGATGTTAAACACTCTGTTGTGTGGGATATGTGATGTGAAACACTCTGCTGTGCTGGGTATGTGAAACACTCTGCTGTGCTGGGTATGTGATGTGAAACACTCTGCTGTGCTGGGTATGTGATGTGAAACACTGCTGTGCTGGGTATTTGATGTGAAACACTCTGCTGTGCTGGGTATGTGATGTGAAACACTCTGCTGTGCTGGGTATGTGATGTGAAACACTCTTCTGTGCGGGGTATGTGATGTGAAACACTGCTGTGCTGGGTATGTGATGTGAAACACTCTGCTGTGCTGGGTATGTGATGTGAAACACTCTGCTGTGCTGGGTATGTGATGTTAAACACGCTGCTGTGCTGGGTATGTGATGTGAAACACTGCTGTGCTGGGTATGTGATGTGAAACACTGCTGTGCTGGGTTTGTGATGTGAAACACTGCTGTGTTGGGTATGTGATGTGAAACACTCTGCTGTGCTGGGTATGTGATGTGAAACACTCTGCTGTAGTGAGTATGTGATGTGAAACACTCTGCTGTAGTGGGTATGTGATGTGAAACACTCTGCTGTAGTGAGTATGTGATGTGAAACACTCTGCTGTAGTGGGTATGTGATGTGAAACACTCTGCTATGCTGGGTATGTGATGTGAAAAACAGTTTGGCTCTCTCTGAATAACCCTGTATATGTGGGAGTTTGGCGTAACTCAGGGACTGGTCAGTAATGAGAGCTGTGATTATTATTTTATCATTATGGAATGTCTCCTCCATGTTCTGTACCAGGATATTATTTTGGTTTCCTCTTTTTTCCCCCTGTCTGTTCTTTCAGCATAAGAGCTTGTGGGCACTTTTCCTTTCCCTGTGCTAAAACGGGGACATTAAGGTGGATAATGTGCGCCTGCAGGTTTCCCCATTAGTATCCCTGTTTTAGCTCCATATTACAGGTCAGGTGTTACTTCAGAAGCCTGCCCCGTAATGCAGCGCTAAGCGCCGCTGTGAGTACCACCTCCTGCAGTCCATAGGACTCCATGGAAGCTTGTGCTGCCCGCCGCGTGACCTGCAGGATCTCGCCTCTCGTGAGATCTAGCAGGTCCGCAAATTGATTCGCAGAGGGAGACTGGGGACTTTTTGTTCCCAGACTCACACTGCTCCTGGCGGCCAAAAGTGGCAGATCGGCACACCGCTCTCGCCGCGGGTTGAGAGGTGAGTATCTTATTTTTTTGGCGGGGTTTGGGGGGTGATAAATGATTCTGCAGAAGTGATATCAGTTAGAACCAGCTTCTAGCCTGTGGTTAAGTTCTTCGTTCTCACATCAGTGCGGTTATTAGCATTAGGACTACAAAGTATAGGGAGCGCAAAGTACAGTAAGCTCGTGCAACCTAACGCAATCACTGATGCTGTAATGGGTTTAGCGTTAGTGATGTAATATGGGGGGCATGCACCAAAGTCACTTATCCTGATGTTAACGTTTACTCACCTGAACACCACAGCTGATGTTCTCTATGGAATAGGGAAGCCCGTGCTCTACTCTCTCATCATATCTCCATGTCACCTGTGCAGGAGCCATGTATGTAAGATACAAGTTCTCACTAGCAATACACAGGGCCATGCAACCTGCATGACTAATTATTAATTATCTAAACCTTGATGGCCCCCACGATGTTAAAACAACTGTTAATTAATGTTTGCACACACCGCACAGTGCTGTGAGTTTTATTTCCGCGGAGCTCTGTGATACGCTCATATACACTGCACAGTACTGTGAGTTTTATTGCTGTGGAGTGCTGATACACTCACACACTGCACGGTACTGTGAGTTTTATTGCTGTGGAGCGCTGATACACTCACACACTGCACGGTACTGTGAGTTTTATTTCTGCGGAGCTCTGCGAAGCACTCATACACACTGCACATTACTGTGGGTTTTATTGCTGTGAAGCTCTGAAATAATATTACATTTATACACTGCACATTACTGTGGAGCTCTGTGATACAGCAATATGTATGAGTGTATCACAGAGCTCCTCAGTAATGTGCAGTGTATATATGTAATACTATCTCATATCAATCTAAGGACTTGTTTGTTTGCCAGTTCTTCATGTTTACATTATATATTTTTTTCTTTTGGGATGTTGGGGGCGGAGAGCAAAATGATGCAGTGGGCGGGCTTTCGGGGGCCTAAGAAAATGTTTGCGCTTCCTTCAAAGGGTTTTTTCTTTTTTTCTGTGTACCTTTAAAATAAACAGAAACGCTGCCATAGCGTAATAAGTTTCTAAACAAATGTAGATAAGAAAAAAGAGGATGCACTCACATTTTTTTGTGTCTCAATCAGACACTAGATGCTCCAATCAATCGGCAAAATTAGATGGGAATGCCGAATTTCCCCTGGATACGTAGTCTTGTAATCCCAAAAAGTGCTGCACGCCAATTATAGATTTAAAAAGAAAAATTTATTTAAAATAAATAAAACAAGCACATGGGTAAAGCACCTATACGCGTTTCGCGAGCGGCCTTGCTTCCTCAGCAGGTGTCTGAGGAAGCGAGGCCACTCGCGAAACGCGTATAGGTGCTTTACCCATGTGCTTGTTTTATTTATTTTAAATAAATTTTGCCTTTTAAATCTATAATTGGCATCTAGCCCATGTTATCGCTTTTTTACATGCGTTATTGGCTAGGGGGGGTCGACTGATTATTGGTAGTACCGCTAATCGGGGCCCAACATTGAGAATTTTTCAGGTTATCGGACTCGGTATGTTCCATTGTGGATATACCGATAACCAGGGCTTTTTTGCTGCCAGTATGCTCCGGTACTCAATACCAGCACATACTTCTCCCGCAGGGGGCCAACATCTAGGATGATTTCAGCTTCCTGCGGGACATAGGACCACCCACTGACTTCATCACACATGGGTATAATGATGTCAGAAACGGACTTCCACCTCCGGCCAGGAATTCGCGACGGGGGAGATAAAGGGGTCCTTTGGACACCCATATCTCCGGAACCATAGAGGCTAGAGGGTCATATGAGGTATCTTTGGAAAGGCCAGAGCATGGTATTTCCAGTGATAGCATGACCAAGGTTTATGTAAAATAAAATACATTTTTATAAAAAAAAAATTCTTCTAATGCAGCAATTATAAAGTGAACAATAATGCTGCACTGTGGAGTTCTGTGATACAATCATACACACCGCTAATTACTGTGAGTTTATTGCTGTGCAGCTCTGATACAGTAATGTGCGGTGTATATGATCTGGAGTTTTATTGCTGTGGAGCTATGTGATACGCTCATACACAACGCACGATATTCAGGGTTATTCAGAGAGCGTGAAAAGCAGGAGAATGACTGGAGAATGAAAAATTCTAGGTCAAAATAGCAGATTTGGAAAGTGAGATGAAAGGGAGAATTTTTCTGGTTTGGCTATTTTGACCTAGAATTTTTCATTCTCCAGTCATTCTTCAGTCATTCTCCTGCTTTTCACGCTCTCTGAATAACCCTGATTGTGTTTTTATTGCTGATGAGCTCTGTGATTTGCTCATGCACATAGCACATTACTGTCTGTTTTATTGCTGTGCAGCTTTTTGATACAGTAATGTGCGGTGTATATGAATGTATCCCAGAGCTCCACAGCAATTAAAAAAAAAAAACACCCTCCTACACATTGTGAGTTTTATTGCCGTGGAGTTCTGTGATACAGTAATGTGCGGTGTGTATGAATGTATCACAGAACTCCACGGCAATAAAACTCAAAACAATGTGTAGGAGGGTGTTTTTTTTTTTTTTTAAATTACTGTGGAGCTCTGGGATACATTCATATACAACGCACATTACTGTGAGTTGCCTGTCACACTGAGAGTTTCTTTAATCCAAAATATTGTTTAGCTTTCTAGTACAGACGTTTACCGTAGTGTGTTTTTATTTATAGGGTTTTTTTTTTAGGGATGCACCGATACCATTTTTTTTTAAGACCGAGTACAAGGTACAAATACCGATACTTTTTTTTAAGTACTCACCGATACCGAGTACCAATACTTTAATGTAATGTGACCGCTTTCCAATAAATTTATTTAGGATTTTGCTGAAAGCCTATCCTGTTTGTTAATATTGCAATGTATGGCCAGACACCCCATTTACCCCCCTGCACACCATATATACACAGTGGTCTGTTGGGTATACATGTATCGGATGCCTGTGGTGGATATTATTTATATATAATATACCTCACGGGCATCAGATACATGTATACCCAACACAGACACCTGCTGAGGAAGCGAGGCCGCTCGCGAAACGCGTATAGGTGCTTTACCCATGTGCCTGTTTTATTTATTTTAAATAAATTTTGCCTTTTAACCCCTTAACGCCGCAGGACGTACATTTACGCCCTGCATTAGGCGGGCTTTGCCGCCGCAGGACGTAAATGTACGTCCTCGGCGTTTAGAGCCCCCCCGGGAGATACTCACCTTCTCCGGTCGCTTCCCACGCTGTTCTGACTCCCCCGGAGTCAGATCAGTGTGATCCCTCCTCCGGCGTTGTGACGTCATCGCGCCGGTGGCGCGATGACGTCAGTTTCAGGCGTCCCCCCCCGCCGGAGCAGGGGAAGCGCCTGGAGGGGAGGGGAGGGATCCTTTGGATCCCTCTATCTCCCGATCGCTTGGTCCCCGGCGGCTGTGGCCAGCATCGCTGGAAGGGTCACAGCCTGGAAGGGTCACTAATTTGTGCCCGATCGCGGCCTATTTCCAAGATGGCGGCCCCCACCTCTGGGTCACCCCCCGGTCAACTGACTCATCGCGCCATGCGCGATGATGTCAGTTAACCGGGAACCCCTAGCTGCAAAGGATTTCCTATGGAAATCCCTTGCAGGAGATAGGGGGGTCTTTGAACCCCTTTATCTCCTGATCGGTGGCAGCTAGGGGGTCATGGTTGATATTGCTGGAAAGGCCAGAGCATGGCCTTTCCAATGATATCAAACATGACCATGTTATATGTAAAATAAAAGTGTAAAAAAAGTAAAAAAAAAATAATAAAAAAATAATAAATTAATAATAAAAAAATAATAAATAATAATAAAAAAATTTTGTTTTTTTAATGCAGCACTATTGTTCACATTTCAATTATAATGTGAACAATGATGCTTCACTAATGATTTTTTTTTTTGGGGGGTTTAGCTAAAATCACGCAATTTCTCCCCAAAAAAAAAATGGGTTCCCCGTCCTAATTTTTTTAACAAATCTACCCAATAGAATATGACCGCAGAGCCTCGGATAATAAAATTAAAAAAAAAAAACACTTTACACACTGTGGAAGATTGAAATTTTATTGAAAATTCACATTTTTTTACATTTTTTGTTATAGCATTTTGGCAGGGCATGACATATACATTTAATAATGATATATTATTAATCTGCCGAGTCTGACGGAAAGAACGATATATAATTTGTCTGGGTGGTATAAGAATACGTGACTTAAAAATGGTCAAAATGCGCTCAGCAAACTTCTACTTCCGAAACAGCGCCGAAGTTGTAAAATTACTCCCGTCCTTAAGGGGTTAAATCTATAATTGGCATTCAGCACTTTTTGGGATTACAAGACTACGTATCCAGGGGAAATTCGGCATTCCCATCTAATTTTGCCGATTGATTGGAGCATCTAGTGTCTGATTGAGACACAAAAAAATGTGAGTGCATCCTCTTTTTTCTTATCTACATTTGTTTAGAAATTTATTACGCTATGGCAGCGTTTCTGTTTATTTTAAAGGTACACAGAAAAAAAGAAAAAACCCTTTGAAGGAAGCGCTGACTCGATCATCCCTCCTTTTTGCTATAATTATTATCCTTTGGTGGGTTTGGATATACCACCTATTGAAAGAGACAGCTGCTGATTCATATCAAGAACTGATTCTATTCTCATATCAATTTACATACGAATAGTGTTTTGTGGAACAGTTTACATCCATCTCCTCTAGGTGGCGCCATTGATACAGCCTTTTTTTTCCACTAAGAAAATGTTTGCCCAGGGTCCAATCAATATTAAAGTCGGGCCTGAATATAGTGTTTATTATTTCATTAAAGGCTAAGCAAGTTGTTGCTGGGAATTCATTCTCGGGAGGAGAAGATAATTTTGCCTCTTTATAAATCAAAGATTAGACCGCATTTAGAATACGCTATGCAATAATGGGCACCTGTGTTACAACAAGATATTACAGCGCTACAAAAAGTGCAGAGGTGGGCAACTAAATTTAATAAGGGGAATAGAAGATTTGAGTTATGAAGAATGGCTGAAAAGCTTAAACCTATTTAGGATTCTATTGCACTCCTCGCGCATCGGTTTACCGCGCAGGTAAATGCGCATTTGCGCGAGGACAAAACCATTTGCGCAGAACGTCGTGTTTCGATGTTTGCGCAAACGATGCGCGTAATCGTCTACCGCGATTGACCCTGCGCGAACGCAGCGCGAGCGCAAGTCCGTTCACGCATCGTATACTTAACATTGACAGCGCAAATGCGCTCATGCGCTGGTACGCTGGTACGCGGATGGTATTACAATCTTTGCGCAACGAAAGTTTTCGCGCATTTTCGTAATGTATTTGAAAAGCAGGTGGTAACTGTAAATTTGATCGTCCTGGCCGAAACGAAAAACACAAAAAAAAATACAGCACAGTGCAGTTACACATTCTACACATACCCAAACAATAAAATTTATAAATTGTCCAAATTTTTTTTTGCTGCAGCACATATACGCAGACTTTGACAGGCGCAACAACCTAATGTTAGAAAATGGTGGTTCTTAATTATGATTGGCTGAATCCCGTGAAAAAACAGTCTGCCCACCGATTCCTGCACGCAATGTTCATTTGCGAACGGCTTTGCGCGTCGGATTTGCGCACGAAAAATATTGAATGAAGAAAAAATGCGCTCTGATCGTACTACCGCGTTAATTTGTGCACGCTAACGTTTTTTGCGTGCGCAAAAAAAATTGCACTGCGCGAGCGCATTTGCACGAAGAGTGTAATAGGGGCCTTAGTTTGCAGAAACGGCATCTAAGAGGGGATTTGATATTGATAATTTTATATAAAATTATATGGGGCTATTACAAACCATTGTCTGGAAACCTATTCATTAATAGGACTATACACAGGATACGAGGTCACTCATTTAGGCTAGCGTCAGACGAACGCAGTCATCACGTCCGTGTCGCCGCACAGTTTAACGTCCGTCGTAGCATTAATTTGTCATCAATAGAGACCAAACACACGAAGTACGTGCGCACCGAAGTGCGCACGCACCACGCATGTGGCATCGGACACCATTTACAGTTGTGTTCAAAATTATTCAACCCCCAATGCTGTAAAGGGTTTTAGGGAATTTAGTTTACATTTGTAATTGTATTCAGAATGAAATCCTACAAGGACTTTTTAAAGAACCATATGCAACTAAAATTACATCAATTGGTTTTGTAATACAGTAGTAAATGTTTCTTTTGTGAATTCTTTATTGACACAATTATTCACCCCCCTATAGACTACCACTCTGAAGAACAGAGGTTCATTCAAGTGTTTTCAATCAGGTATTGAAAACACCTGTGGATGTCACGGAGCAACAATAAAGCATAATAAGCACCAATTAGGCAGCTTTAAAATGACTGTGATACTCAGCTCCTTCTAGACATTTACTGGTGTGATTACAAACATGGTGAAGTCAAGAGAATGGTCCAGGAAGACAAGAGAAGAGGTGATTACTCTTCACAGGAAGGGCAATGGCTATAAGAAGATTGCAAAGATGTTAAACATACCAAGAGAGACCATAGGAAGCATCATTCGCAAATTCAAGGCAAAGGGCACTGTTGAAACGCTACCTGGTCGTGGCAGAAAGAAGATGCTGACTTCGACTGCTGTGCGCTACCTGAAGCGTAGAGTGGAGAAAAGTCCCCGTGTGACTGCTGAGGTACTGAGAAAAGATTTGTCAGATGTGGGTACTGAAGTTTCGGCGCACACTGCGTAATGAAGGCCTCCATGCCAGAACTCCCAGGCGCACCCCCTTGCTGTCTCCAAAGAATAAGAAGAGTCGACTGCAGTATGCCAAAAGTCATATGGACAAACCACAGAAGTTTTGGGATAGTGTTCTGTGGACTGATGAAACAAAATTAGAACTGTTTGGGCCATGGATCAACGCTATGTTTGGAGGAGGAAGAACAAGGCCTATGAAGAAAAGAACACCTTGCCTACTGTGAAGCATGGCAGGGGTCAATCATGCTTTGGGGCTGTTTTGCTTCTGCAGGTACAGGGAAGCTTCAGCGTGTGCAAGGTACCATGAATTCTCTTCAGTACCAGGAGATATTGGATGACAATGTGATGCAGTCCGTCACAAACCTGAGGCTTGGGAGACGTTGGACCTTTCAACAGGACAATGATCCCAAGCATACCTCCAAGTCCACTAGAGCATGGTTGCAGATTAAAGGCTGGAACATTTTGGAGTGGCCATCGCAGTCACCAGACTTAAATCCGATTGAGAAATTAGGTTCTCAATCGGATTTAAGTCTGGTGACTGCGATGGCCACTCCAAAATGTTCCAGCCTTTAATCTGCAACCATGCTCTAGTGGACTTGGAGGTATGCTTGGGACTTAAAGAAAGCAGTTGCAGTGCGCAAGCCTAAGAATGTGACTGAACTGGAGGCTTTTGCCCATGACGAATGGGCGAAGATACCCGTAGATCGCTGCAAGACACTTGTGTCAAGCTATGCTTCACGTTTAAAAGCTGTTATAACTGTAAAAGGATGTTGTACTAAGTACTAAGATTGAATGTCACTTGGGGGTTGAATAAAACTGATAATGATGTGAGCACAGAAAAGACATTTGTGGTTATTTCATTATAAATGTTATGTTATATTTGTCTGACCTACACGTGCCTCTTTGATTTAGGCTGGGGTCAGACGAGCGCATCTTTAATGTGCGTTCTGGCGCACTTAATCACGGCCGCACTAGCAGCAAATGACGGGCAATGACAGCCAATATACGAAGTACGGTCGCACGAAAGTCCGGCCGCGCAACGCAAGTGGAAAATGAACGCATTTTTTCGAGAACGAAGAACCCCTAGTACGGACGTACAGAGTGCGCTGCGCTCGCTAGCGGTGTGTGTGTGTGATTTGGAGACGTCAGACCCTGCTCGTGTCCGGTCAACATAACGTCCAGACGCAAAAAGTTTCCTGGTTTGGATTCGTAAAACATACGCACGAAAATGCGCATCGTATGACCGTTTTCGTATATTCCGTGAAAAAATACATCAATGCGTTCGGACGCACTTTTTTACGTTCGCGTGTAAAAATGCTTTCGTTTGACCCTAGCCTTAATTGTAAGCAAGATGACTGAATGATCAAAATCAATGTCAAACTGGCCAAAACACTCAATTTCAGTGGGGGTTTAATAACTTTGAACACAACTGTATGCCTCGACGTAAAAGCGCTACGACGGATGCCCAGATTGCGCCGCGTCCGCGTAGCGGCCTGTGTGTGTGATGAGGCGACGTCAGGCGCAGCGCATTTGCGACGTCCATCACGTTGACGCTCAGAAGTTTTTTTGGTCTGGCTGACTGGACCTGTCATTTAATTTTAATTAATTTTGATTCCCATATTTCACCTTTTTTTTTTACAGCCGTTAAAAAAAAAGACTGTGTGGTGTCTACAGTATCTTCCGTCAGTACATCCGTCCGTTATACATGCAGAGTGCGCTCAGACTGCGTTCATCTAACATTAGCCTTAGAGTGGATGAAAAGAAATTCAGCCTAAAGCATAGAAAGGGTTACTTTACAGTGCGAACAATAAAGCTGTGGAATTCACTGCCTGTTGAGGTGGTTACATAGTTACATAAGCTGAAAAAAGACATGCGTCCATCGGGTTCAGCCTCTCCCACATCACCTACTGCTGGTTGGGTCAGAGACTGTACAGACTTTTAAACAATGACTGGATGACTTCCTGCAAAAACAAAATACTAAGGGTTATAAAATTTAATATGTGGGTAAAATATGCTTGATCCAAGGAGAAATCTGATGCCATTTGGGGGTCAAAAGGGAATTTTTTCATAGTATGTAGCATATTTGACAAACGCTTCAGACTGGGTTTTTTCCATTTTGGATCAACAGCAGTAGATGGTGTCTGAAAGGCTGAACTCTATCAGGGTTATTCAAAGAGAATCAAAAAGCCACCGCACGTTCGGTGACTTTTCGTTCTCTTCAATTTGGTTTGATTAGGCGATCCTATTTCGGCCACCCTGCGGTGTATTCAGCAAGCACCACAGGGCCGCCGAAATGCAGGGAAAAGTCGTCGCAAACCTGCCGAAAACTCACCGCAAAACGAGGGCGAACGCACACCGAAACCCGCAAAAACAGAAAAACCCGAGCAGGAGCCAATCACACACAGCGCAGCCGCCGGAAAACCCCGACACCGCAGACGAATGGAGTGAATAAATTAAAAAAACAGTTCACTTGAATGTTTGAAAAGTGAAACGCTGTTTGCAAAGAAACTACTGAGCAAAAATGTCTGAAATTTACATATGAGGTCCAATGAATGATAATAAAAAGGGCTGTTACAGAAAAAATAAGTAAAGTTAAAAAACAAAATAATAATGAAAAAAAATCTAAATTTTTTTTTAGAAAAAAAAATACCGAAAAATGCTTAAAATATCCTAAAAAAATCTATAAATAAAGAGACTCTTTACGGCAGAATATTATAATCAACGGTTTATTAGATATTGTATTAAAACGGGAAAATTTTTAACATTGAAGCCTATGGGATTCGCCTGAATAAATCTGCCGCATGAAACCACCGAATGGCAGGGCAATTCGGCAACTTTTCACTGCTGGCTTTTGCTCTCTGAATAGCCTAAGCATTGCTTCTCTATGGGGATTCACTGCCCTCGAACAGGCACCGTATGTGCAGGCAATTCGCCAGGATTTGGCGAATTGCCTGCTCTCTGGATAGTTGAATGGCCAGTTAAAGTAACCGAACACTGATTTTCAGCGTTCGGTTCCCTTTCGGCAGCCATTCGGATCTCTTTGAATAACCCTGTATGTACCACATCTTTTTCGGCCTGTGTAACTATGTACAGTACACATGTTCCAAACAATGCACTATTTGTGTGCCCTGCTCAACGCAGTTTGTTTAGGTCATTGTTTCCCAAATCTGTCCTCAGGACCCTCAACCAGGCCAGAATTTGCAGATCACCTTGGGGAAATGTAGAGACTGAATATTGCAATCACTGGGCAGCACATTATATCACCTGTGCTTTGCTTCAGATATCTGTCAAACCTGGCATGTCAGCGGGTCCTGAGGACAGGTTTGGGAAACACTGGTTTAGGTACACAAATTGTGTATATATATATATATATATATATATATATATATATATACACAAAAAAAATGCAGGGACTTCTGGATTTTGGAAGCCCAGAGTTGACAAGAACAAGCAACGTATGCCAGGATAAAAAATGGCAAGTATCTATCCAGGGCCGGATTAACGTAGGGGCGGATGGAGCGGCTGCTCCAGGCCCCTACCTGAAAATAGGGCCACAGCCAAGAGGGTGAGCCGCTGGCCAGTGTTATAACAAAATTGGCAATTTGTCAAAAATCACCAGCTGCACTGAGAGGCGGCACCGCCTCCTACAACGTGCTGCTGCTGCGTGTGAAGGCAGGAGAGAGAGAACACAGGTGGATGGAGGCCGATCAGTGGTGAGTGAGACAGCTGTCACATTCCTCTCCCTGCAGAAAAGGGAAGATTTAACCCCTTTCCAATCCTTCCAGCACTATAGGTTAGGGGGTTAAAAATCTCAGGAGGATTGGGGGGAGGATTTATCCCCCTCCCCAATCCCCTTCCTTACAGAAGTAGTATTTAAAACACTCCTATCCCTGCAGAAAAGGGGGGAATTTAACCGCATCCCTGTAGAGCTGGAAGGATTGTGGAGGTTGTTAAATCTGGGAGGATTGAAGGGGAGGATTTAACCACTTCATCAATCCTCCACTCCCTGTAGAGCTGGGGGGATTTAACCCCGTGCAGTCGGGGGTGGGAGTCGGGGATGGCAGGTGAGACAGGGCCTCACCTGCCATAATTCCATTAAGTGGGGACTGTAAAGCTTTTAAATAAAACCTGATGCTATTTAAAAAAAGTTCACATACTCACTTGCTCCACGCTCCCCCGCCATTTGTCTCTGTTCCTTTGCTTTTTTTTTTTTTTAGTTCGCCAGCTGCTGTGTGATGTGAATCATCACACAGCAGCGGCAGCCTGCTCTGAGCCTACGCAATTTGCATAGCTCAAGCTGGCTAATAGATTCATTGAAGTATGCAGCGCTCGTTTGGCACTGCCTACTTCCTGAATCTACGCTCTTCAGTGCCTCAGAGAGGCACTGAGAGCAATGGAATTGCTTGGACCAATGGGAAAGCACCATTGATATCAAGCAATTCAAAAATGCCTCCATGGGAGGCAGGCCTCCAATGCTTTGATTGACACAGGACAGTCATGTAACTGTCCTCGTCAGTCATGGGGGCGTCCCGTGGGGCTGTGTGCCTGGAGGCACATCCTGGAGAGCAGCAAAAGATCCTGGGAGGCACATCCTAGAGAGCAGCAAAATATCCTGGGAGGCACATCCTGGAGAGCAGCAAAAGATCCTGGGAAGCCCTGAGAGCAGCAACAGATCATGGTAGGCACTGAGAGCAGTCAGTTCCTGGGGAGCACTGACAGCAGCCAGATCATGGAGAGCTAGGGTTGCCACCTTTTCTTCAAACCAAACCTGAACACCTATTGTTGGGCTTGAGTGGCAATTTTTTTTTGTAGCGTATACATTATGGGCAGTATTACAAAGCTGGTGCTAACATAACCAGAGCTGTTGTAAACTTACCAGAACCATTATAGCCTATGGAGCTGTTAAGTTTACAACAGCTCTGGTTAAGTTAGCACCAACTTTGTAATACTGCCCTATATATCATGGCACAAGGCATACATGGCAGACTCATGATGGCACACACTGGTATGCATGGCATGTCAGACTGGTATTATGGCACACTGGAATGTACAAGGCACACTGGTGGAATTCTGGCACACTGGAATGTAAATGGCACACTGGTATTATGGCACACTGCTGGTGAGAGGGGGATTTACTTTTCGGTGAGAACAGGTTAATTTATTAACTTGTCACTTTTATTATTCTTGAAGCCTGCCTGAGGAATGAATCCAGATTCTCTAGATGATCCAATCCAGCAGCCTGCAAGCACAGCTCAGCACAGCACAGAGCAGACCAGATGCTACTCTCCCACAGCTTGTCTGCCAGCCTCTCCAATGAGTGAAAGTGCATGATGACGTGGTGAGGTCCCCGTGAGCAGGAGCATGCAGCTGATTGGAGGAGGAGGAGGAAGTGGCAGAGAAGTCACACACCACTCCCGACCACCTCACCTGTCAGCGGAAGCCGGGAGGAGCGTTCATCTCTTACTTGCACGCAGCCAGCGTGCGAGTGAAAACATTCAGGAGAGGCAGCACAGGCATATGAGGGATGTGGGCAGCACGCGGTCGGTCCGAGCCGAGTCATGTGTCAAGGTGGCAGGTGATCTGAAACCCGTACACATGACTCGAAAACCAGACAGGTGGGAACCCTATGGCGAGCACTGACCGCAGCCTGGTCCTGGGGAGCACTGACAGCAGCCTGGTCCTGGGGAGCACTGACAGCAGCCAGTCTGGTCCTGGGGAGCACTGACAGCAGCCTGGTATTGGGGGGGCACTGAACCTCCGTAACCCGTGTATATCTGGCTCTGATACTAGTCAGTGCCTCACCAGCCACTGACTTTACCACACGTCACTGATTTAACCCCCTCCCCAATCCCCCCTCCCTGTAGAGCTGGGGGGGGGGAATTAACATCCTCCCCTCCCTGTAGAGCTGGGGGGATTTAACATCCTCCGTGCAGAGCTGGAGGATTAAACCCCCTCCCTGTAGACCTGGGAAAATGTAACCCCTCCCCAATCTTCCCCTCCCTGCAGAGATTGAATGGAAGAATTTAATCCCTGCCTGCAGAGCTGGGAGGATTTAACTCCCTCTCCAATCTACCCCTCAGAGCTGGTAGCTGTTCCCACTGGGTCCCTTAGGATATAACCCCCTCCCCTCCATGCAGAACTGACAGCTCTGATCCCACTTGGTCCCCTGCAAATCCAAGAGGGGGCAACGGATATATTTTAGATATAAATGTTTTTTTTATAGATTTTAATAATGCTGGTTTTGAATATATAATTATTTCAGTAATATTTAACTTAATATAGAATGATTTTTATTTGTAGCTAATTTTACTAAAATATTATAGTTATATATTAGAATCAACTGTAATATAAACGCATGTCAATCATAGCACACCGGCGGAGAGTCGTATAGCTGAGGCTGGGGTCAGACGAACGCAGTGTTAACGTCCGCGTAGCTGCACTTTAGTAAGTCTGTGATAGCAGATAATCATGACCAATGAAGGCCCACACACGAAGTACGTCCGCACGGAAGTGCGGACACACTACGGACGCGGCAAACGGACGCAGGTTAGCAAGAACGTTGAACCGCTAGGATGGACGAGGGGAGGGCGCCACATCCGCAACGTCCGTATAGCTTTGTGTGTGAGTGATGGAACGTGGTCAGACGGACTGCATTTATACGTCCAGCGTTTTTGACGGACAAAATGTTTTTTCATTTTAATTTATTTTCCCTCCTACAGCCGTCAAAAATAACGTCAGTCACAAAATGGACTGTGTGGCCACTACTGCGTCTTCTGTCAAAAAGTGTGTCCGTACTGTACGGGCGCACAGTCCGTAGAAAACGCGCTCGTCTGACCCTAGCCTAATAAGAGTGCAGAAATATCTATAATCCATAGCCATACTGTCAACGGTTCAGATTCTGGTTTTTGAAAAAAGTCCTGAGGGACTGAACTGTCGACAGTATGGCTATGGATTAAAGATATTTTTTGCACTCTTATCGAGTCTTCATGGTGCTCTATATCCAACATGTGTTTATGTTAACTCACAGCATTAATCAGAGTGTAGCAGTAGTAGTGATACCTTTTTATTGGACTAACGTTACATTTAAAAGACAAGCTTTCAAGAGTATTTCTCTCTTCCTCAGGTCTTGAAGCTATACTGAGCCAGAAATAATAGAATTGAAAAATAAACAGCAAAGCAGTAGCAACATAGAAGTATTTTTTTTTTTTTTACTTTTTATGTGTGGAATTCCTGGATTATATGTCATTTTAATGATATAATTTATTTTAGTATATAATTATTTGTGAGTTGTATTGCTATGCAGCTCTGTGATACGCTCATATTACCCATGTTACTGTGAGTTAGTTTTATTGCTGTGGAGTTCTGTGATACGCTCATACACACCACACATTACTGAGTTTTAGTTGTTTAGTTTAAGCTTTTTTTCTTGCTTTCTTAACACTGCGGACGTACTATGTCGTCCCCGTGGTGGGTCTAAACGCTGCGGGATGGCATAGCACACCCCACCAGTGGTTATAAACCGCATCTGGCCCACCCACTAGTTGGCGCGTCATTTGTTGCCGTGGTTCAGCTTGAACTCAAGGTGTCCCCTGCAGTCAATGAAGCACACTGCACGTCAGTTGTGTAGGCATGCTGGGGAGGGGCATGGCGCACTGTAAATTATGCTGTGCGTCATAGCACATCACATCAGAGTCACCTGTCAGGTTTCCCAGTCACTCTGACGTTGACATAGTGTGACACAGTGCGCCGCCTGACTCTCTAAAAGAGAAAGAGGCGCGAACCAATTGTTGCCTCATTATCTTAAAAAGGCCCACCCCAACCCTCAGCACCAGGCCCATGATACTCTTAATCCGGCCCTGTACCTATTAGCTAAAATAAAGAAAGAAAAATAATTGGGCAATTGCTGTCAGCAATATTTGCCCAATTATTTAAGGCAAAAAAGGGGGTTCTTAGAATTTTTTTTCCCCTCGTTTAATGGAATACTCTAACAGGTTACCCGAAGCAGTGATTTTGAAAAAATATATAAATTAAGTATATATCAATCACCTTTCCAGATATTCGACTTGTGCACTTGTTGTCTCCCAGTTAAACAGCCACAGTGGTCTACTCCTGCCATAATTCCATACAAACAAAATATGGCAGAGCACTCAATGGGGCTTTTTTTTCTGAAATTGAGTCTTATGTGTTACATATGTCGCAGCATGTTTAGATAGGATAGAAGATATGGGTCTTGCTCTTCCTACCAGAAATTAGCAGAAAATACTCTCTCACCAGTCAGCAGTGCGGCCGCACTTCAAAAGATGTTTCCATGAGCCGAAAGTGAAAAGCAAACTCCAAAGTAAAGAATCTAACAGTTTGGGGTTTATTCCTCCAGAAATCTATTTATTGGAGTTGACTTTACATTTCTGGCTCATAGTGAACTGGAAAAAGGCTGGATTTAGTTATTTCTGATGAGAGAGTTTTCAGAGGCAGTGGTTGGTTGGGAATGTACTGAGCTGTACATTCCTGACCAAAACCCTGGAATGCTAATCAGCATAAGCTTTCTGTATAGGGGAATATTTCTGTTCTGAAGATTGAATCCTTAAGACGATTTACTGTCAAATATTACTAGATACAGAGAGAAGAGGAATCCGTCTATACCCAAACATATCAAGTTGTTCATATTCCAAACCTCAAACATTATTAGCAGGTTGAAGTGTATATTTTTTTTACCTTGATGGTGACATTTCCTTTGGTGATTTTCCTCATGTTAAACCCAACAGTTGGTATCATGTCCTCATTGAACTGTCCAGACTGGATAAAAACAGGGAAATAAAATATTCCAAGTTTGGTAAGTTATGCCTTACTGTCAATAGACTCAATTACAGAGATCAAAGGTACTATATGAGAAAAGTGAGCTATAAATATATATATATATATCAGGCCTCAAAATTTCCACTCGCCTGCTCGCATTTGGCGAGTGGAAATTACATGAGGGCGAGTGGGAATGCAGAGGCAGGGCAGGATTAGGGGTTAGGTGGGGCAATTTGTGGCGAGTAACTCTTAAGGCCTGGCTAGTAGCTTGGGACTTGAAATTTTGAGCCATGATATATATAATCATAAGAACCTTGAAACGGAAGTAAAACTATAGGTTGTAGAAAACCAATTAGCACTAATTACGTATTGTTTTTTAAGTACAACATTAGAGAAACACACAATCACATTGGAGCTGGTGAGAAATGACTACAGAAAGGCAAAATGTTATCAAGCCATTTCTTCAGCTAACAATTATAACTCCCTGGTCTGTTCATGGTTTGTGAATAGCTCACAGTGCAAAAGAGAGGGAAATGGGCCTGTGCTCCAGCGATCAGCACTTTACAATACATTAGCTATTTACACACACACACATCCCCCCCCCCCATTGGAACAATGATCCAAATAAGATAATTCCTGCTACCACTTGGAAATGGATCGCTTATGAAGACCATATATTACATTTATATATCGAATCCTAGTGCGTTTGAAACCTGCAATACATTTTTACTATAAAAGATCTCTGTATTTGTAATTGAGAAATCACACATCGGAAGAAGCCCAAAGCAGCAAAAGCACCGTAAAATGGATGAGTCTTATAATTACATATAAATTGTATACAATTCAATGCTCTTGAACCCGGGACATACTTGAAAACGAGAGAAATCTCAATGTATCCTTCCTGGTAAAATACTTTATAAATAAATGTAAGAGGTCTTCTATAAATTGATTTCTGCTACAAAGAATGAATAAGTTAAAGAATAAAAAAAGAGGAAGGGATGAATATGAATTACTCAGGAGGTATGGAAACAATGGAAAGCTATATAAAAAGAGAGATCTATACATGCAGGCCTGCAATAGAGAGGATGCTGAGTCCCTAAGGATGATACAATGTGTCACCTCCCTGTCCATGGTAATTGGGGCCTGTGGTTTCAATCGCTAGATTTCAGTCACTAGTGTAGTGATTTGGGGACAGAAAAGGCTATTTCTATCCATGCATACGGGTATGTTTGCACCTGTCATCCACCATCTATGTATTTGGCAGATACAGCTTAGGTTGCCTGGACTCCATCCTAAGAGCTCCATTATGTCTGAGCACAGCAGTAACACTATGTGCCATAATGTCACCTGCACAAGCATCAGACGCCTGTCTTATAATGCATGGATCACATAAAACGACAGCAAGGGAGGGAGATAACGAATATTTTCGGTTTCACCGTCCAAGAATGTGACAGATGAGCATAACCCCCCTCCCTTTTTTAGAACAGGCCTTTTCTCTCACCGCGATCACGTTGACAAAGGTGGTCTTCCCCGAGTACTGCAAGCCCACCAGAGTCAGCTCCATCTCCTCCTTCCAGAAGAGAGCCTTGAACCAGTCCAGAAGCTTATTGAAAAGGGCCAACATCTCCAGAGCAGCGCTGTGAGGGGACCACCCGAAAGAAAGCCTTGTGCAGTGCCCCCCCTGATACCGCTCTGGGACTCGCTCCGCCAATTCTGCTGCACTGGTAAAAGATGGAAAATAATAAATAACTAGGGAGGATGCTGGACGTGCTCTTGTTTATTAATGAAAGCTTCAAGGCTGTGCGTCTTCCTTAAAAGCAGGGTGTAAATGAGAGCACCTAGGGAGCGACAAAAAGGGATGTCATTTAGTGGGCACCCAGCCTGCTCTTACTGTTCCCTTCTCGCCCTGATCCTGGTTACATATGGGTGGGGCCAAGATCGGTACCCATCAGCAGCTCCCCTTCTCTCTCCTCCTCTTGCACAGCCTGAGACAAAAGGGGGTTGAGTTATGGAGCTCAGTGCTGACTATGTCTGGCTTGAGATCCCTGCTGCCCTCTGCCTTGGAGGATTCATGTCTGCACCCAGATCCCTGCAGGAATAAAAGCAGAAAATCCCATTCATTCACTGAAAACTAAAGTTTGATAAATGTTTATACACAGGCTTATCCATAAATGTATATACTTATACACTTTACCCATTATATTCACATAGAGTCCCAAGTGTACAAATTATTCACCCAAATCCCTCTATCACTTTTTCCTAATGGTAAACCTTGTAACACTACTACATCTTTCAGGTGTGAAGGTGTATAACAGAAGTGCAAAGTGGTAAATCTCTAAGCTTTTACTGGTATCTTTATTTTTATTCTTTGCTATTCTATATTGAAAAAATATCTCAAACATACATAAACATACCAGAAAAAGAAAAACATTTCCCCCCCCCAAATATATGACAAACAGGGAAACACATCAGAAAAAATAAAGGAAATTCAATTTCTAATCAAATGCCTTTTAGGTGCTAAAGTAAGAACAAAACAAGCATTGCTAAAGAATGGAACTTGGTGGTACAGAAAGTGGAAGTGTCCAGGGACACGGAGTTGATGCCAATCTAAGCCTGCGGCTAGATATAACCTTACACTTCCATATTGCCCTCAGGTTTTGTCCTCGGTCTGACCCAATAATGCAACTCTCGCTATGTCTTTCTGGTTATTGACTTTGCTTGCCCCTGATTTTCCTGACGTGCGTCACTTGAAACTTGGGGTACACGACCAGTGGCGTAGCGTGGGTTGTCAGCGCCCAGGGCAAGGCAAGAATTGTGCCCCCCCCAACCTGTGGATACGGTAACACACCCGAATTCCCTTCCACCAGTAGAGTATTGACCCTCTTACCCCACAAGCACATGTATTGTATATTAACAAAATACTGATATAATAAAAAATTAAGCACACATGCCCCCCACGCTACGCCACTACCAGTCACCCTGTCCCAGTATAGTTTCACTCTCAGGTTATACCCAGTCACTCTCTCCCAGTACCCCCAGTCACCCTCTCCCAGTACCCCCAGTCACTCTCTCCCAGTACCCCCAGTCACTCTCTCCCAGTGTTCTCAGTCACTCTCTCTCATAGTATCCACAGTTTTTCCCAGTACCCCCAGTCACTCTCTCCCAGTACCTCCAGTCACTCTCTCCCAGTACCCCAGCCACTCTTTCTCTCCCAGTACCCCCAGTCACTCTCTCCCAGTACCTAGTCACTCTTTCTCTATCAGTACCCCAGTCACTCTTTCTCTCTCCAAGTACCCCCACTTTCTCCCAGTACCCCAGTCATTCTCTCCCCAAATCTCCAGTCACTCTCTCCCAGTACCCCCAGTCACTCTCTCACAGTATCCCCAGTCATTCTCTCCCCGAACCTCCAGTCACCCTCTCCCCGTACCCCCTCACTGTGTGTTGGTCATGCTGCTCTAGTGTCACACAGTGTTGCCTAACTGCGTGGAGTTGGTGATGGCCCAAGGGGGAGCTGTCCAGGGGGCTTAGTGGGGACCGGATTTTAAATGTGCTGCAGGGCAGGCGCCTCCCTCCCGCCTTCCTGCTCTGTGGCTGCAGGGCAGCCAGTGGTCTGGGCCTGGCACAGGGCTTCCAAGGGGGCTGACAAACGTGGTACAGTGTGTTCTGTCAAATAATGCTGAGCTGCTTCACGTGACTCATGTCAGCGTTAAGGAGGAGTCAGGACAGGACCAGAATTTTCTTTCCTGGTCCTCCCTTCCAGACGCTGAGTGCTAAGTCACCACCGGTGCCGCAAAAGTGGTGGCTACCCGTGCAAGGGCCTCTCACAGACACCAGTGTCCGTGAGCGGACACCTCGCTGATCCCTGCTGGAAAATATTAGTGGTTCAAACTTCTTTTGAAATTTTGCGCCCCTAAGAAAATTGTGCCCAGGGCGACTGCCCTGAGGACCTCCCCATGCTACGCCCAGTGGTGTATTTAGGTTTTGTGCTGTCCTAGGCCTGACTAAACTCGTGCACCCCCTAATTTGAATTTGACACACCCCTTCCCATCAATGCCACACCTGTTCCTGTTTAAACCCCACCCTCTTTAGGCTCCACCTTTCCCTATTAGAGCTCTGCCTCTTCCTCTCTGTATATGAAAAGTGGATACCAAGTGCCTAGTTGTATGATGAGTTGTTTTGTATATCATTTCAAAGATGTATCTCTTATTTTAAAAGATAATCAAATAAAATTATGAAATGTTTAAATTCAATCATTTTAACAAAGATCAGCCATGCATGTCAAGTATACTGGATCACAGCCACTCTAATTGGTTGAATTAGGTTGGTCTAATTGGTTGAACAATAAAACCCACAGAAATGTGCAGAGCTCAACAGCAATAAAACTCATAGTAATGTGCAGTGTGTATGAGTGTATCACAGAGCTACACAGCAATAAAACTCACAAAAATGTGCAGTGTGTATGAATGTATCACAGAGCACCACAGCAATAAAACCCACAGAAATGCGCACTGTGTATGAGTGCATCACAGAGCTTCACAGCAATAAAACCCACAGAAATGGGCACTGTGGGGGGCGTGTCGGCATTCGACCAAGATGGCCGCTTGACGTGGAGTCCGGAGCTTAACTTCAACTATGTGCTGCTTTAGCTTTTAGATCAGTGATGGTGGATACAAAGTATATTAAAACTTAACTTTTAATGAATTAGAAGGACCAGACGGACATTTACACTTTGGACCACTAGGGGGCACCAAAGGAAAAGAAACAGTGAAAATCAAGCTCTGGATGGGCTTGCAGAGAATTAAAAAACAAACATGTGTGTCAGAGCTGCCTGGAACTGTGGGGGAACTTACAGACTTGTATTTGTTAGTACATCTAACTTGGAAAGACCCAATAACATTGGTAGGGTCTTTCATATAATTATGTCATTGATTATGTCATTGATTCCCACGTTAGCAGAGGATATGGAATGAGTATAGCAGGGATTACTATGTTGAGAGAGGCAGACTAGATAGAGCCCGTTTTGATCCTGCAATAGATTGCTGCATAAGCAGAGACAGGTGAGAACAGTGAGCCTTCAAGGGTTCACTGGGTATAGAAAAGTCTGGAAATAGATTACCTGCTTACTAAGAACAGAATATCTATTAGACTAGTAGAGACCCTTAGAAGGTGAGCAGATTGTAACAGCTACTGGAAGAATTCCACAGAGGGAGGTAGCTAGCCTAGTGGTCCAAAGTGTAAATGTCTGTCTGGTCCATCTAATTCATTAAAAGTTAAGTTTTAATATACTTTGTATCCACCATCACTGATCTATATCAATTTGGGTTACCCCTTTGCACCATCTGGATACCTAGTTACATATAGCTGAAGTTGATTTGGCTGTTATCCATCTATTTTGACAATTCTATCAGAAAGTGTCACACATGTACCTGCTTTAGCTTTTAGCAGCGTCCATCCTGCAAAAATTTGTTTATCTACATCTCCTGCATGTTTCGCTAAATTCCTGTTGATCCTGTGGATACGCAAGGTTTTTAAGAGATTCCGTGCCTGAAAATGCCGGCTAAACCAAGAAAGACGTAACAGCAAGGCTGCCTTACCTCCTTTTTTGTGGGCCCAGCATCGGCTTCAACCACAGAGGATTTTCCGCCTCTTAAGACAACGAATGCTGCGCCTGCCGAGATTGTCGAGGCTGATGTGATGGTTGCGGGGGCTATTGGCGGCGCAGCTTCAGAAGCACTGGAAGGGGGTTTGGCGACTAAAGCAAATATAGAGGGGCTGCTTTTTACATTCCGAGCAGGTATTAAGGACGATATTAGAGAAGGGCTAGCAGAGGTCCGGGCGGAGGGGGCCTCACTGGGGAACTGCATAGATACTCTGGAACATGGATATGACACCGCTGGCCAGGCTCATAATATCACAGTCCAACATTTGGACGTTTTGTCGGCAGAGGTACACCAACTGCGGAGAGCCCAGGAAGACCAGGACATCCGTTCCAGACGGAAAAATGTCAGGATTAGTGGGGTTCCAGAAGAGCTCACTGATGTCCAGGACTTTATGCGGAGGTATGTGTTGAGCTTATTGCCTGATACCCCTGAAGATCACTGCCTCCTAGATAGAGTACACAGAGCCCTCCACCCTTGCCCCTCACCAGGAGAACGCCCCAGAGACATTATAGCTCGTTTCCACTATTATGGGGTCAAGGAAGCTATAGTTGCAGCAGCAAGAACGAACTCCCCGTCTATCAATAATGTTACACCAAAACAGTTTTTTGACCTTTCCCCAGCTACTTTGCAAAATCGTCGCTTATTCAAGCCAATTACTGATCAATTGATCGCTTATGATATTCGTTATCGCTGGGGGTTTCCCTTTAAACTTATTGTTTCTCATCCTAGATTGTGAGTTCCTACGGGAATAGGGCCCTCATCTCCTCCTGTACTGTTTGTCAAATGTTGTTCAATGTATTGTAACCCTGTCTGTACTGTGCTTATTGTACAGCGCTGCGGAATATGCTGGCGCTTTATAAAATAATAATAATAATAATAATAATAATAATCAAGGAGTGATACATACAATTGACGATCTTCATCATTCTGAAACCTTCTTTCAAGCCTTGGGTCTTGCTATTTTAAAGACTACAATATTGTCTCAGTCTGATGCGATTCCATCGATACAGTGATTGGCGCAAGAATGGTCTCAAATTCCCCCTAGGGAACAACGGAAATAAATTGCGTCCCCCCTCTTTTAAGACTTTGAGGGGGGGCTCTTATGACGATCCACCATGATTCTTGCTCTTATATTGAACTATATATTGTTGCAAGATACTATTAAAGGATTGAGAAGCTTCACTTTAAAACAGATTAAGACAGATTACTGTAATTAAATTGTAACTATTGTGACAGGGTCACTAGGGGCAGACTGGTTGAGGGCAGGTACATAAGCAGGGAGATGGAAGAAGCTGTCTTTCCCTTACGGGGTTAACCAGTCCCACCAATTGAGATTGTAAGTGGCCCCAGCTGCTGCTCATTAAGTGGTATCCAGCCCTATATAAACCTGCTAGGTTTAGCTCACAAGAGAGCTGACCTGAGACAGAAGAGGTTTGGAGCTGGCTGGTGAGAAAAAACAGAACTTATAGTATGCTTAAAAGATATGATGTTTGTTTGTGCTGGAAACCAGTTTAGCTGGCCAGTATTTGGTAGATAGAAATTGTGTTGTTTAGTTAGTCTCCCATCCAGGGGAGTATTTTTTTTTGTTGTTTCTTTTATTTTATGATTGGTGTTGGTGAATTTAACCTGCAAAGAAATCCTATGCTGCAGAAATAAAGCAATGGAAACCTGACTGGCTGTATCCGCAGTGCCTTTGTCTCACAAATGGTGGCAGAGATGGGATACTTATATAGCGCTGCTTTAAAGACTGTGACTGTGTTCTGCTGCATTTAATTATTATGGCCACCAGAGGGAGACAGAGACCTATGGATTATGCTAGACAAACAAGGAAAGAACTGAACTATGCCTACCAGGATCCTTTGCGTGAGGACAGGAAGTGGGTGGGAGGAAGAGGAAAGAGATCAGCAGCCTCGTGCAGAGGAGAGGCAGAGTGAGCCGAGCGGCGGAAGGTGGAAGATGCACGTGAGACTGCCAGAGATTGTGACCAGGCCGGAGAGCAGGCGCTGCCTCGTGGGTGCTGGGGATCGGGACAGTGACTTGCCAGAGACCTACCTACGCACCGCTGAGAGGTTTTGCAGAGGCACAAAGTTCCGGTTGGACCCCGAGTAAGGAGACCGCGATGATCCATTGGGAGTGCAGGCGGTAGGCCGTAGTTTCTCATTGCGGAGATCGGACAAGCAGGGGAAGCAGATCCGGTGGCACAGAGTCCCAGTGCAATCCAAGCAGAGAGACATCCTTGATCGGGCAGTGGAACAGATTGTCTAACGGATGGGTGAGAGGCCTTCCAGGCTACAGTTCCAAGTATAACAAAGCACTCTGCATTGTTGTCTAAATCTACAGGGCCCCAACTTGACTAGTCGAAGATTTGCTCATTCCATTCACTGGCCAGTTGAATACAGTACCCGGGTACCTGAGATCATACACACACACACCTTTGAGACATTACTTTCACGGGACTTACACTCCAGAATCGAAGGGGTTAAACTTTCCTTTTGCCGCCGCACGGTTTTCCCGCATTACGAAGTCCTGTCGTTCATATACCGTGTTTACATTATATATGCCGCTTTATTGGGATCAGTAAAGTATATAAACTATAAAATCCACAACAGTGCTGGTGTATATTTATTCCCTAGTGCGGTGAGACTAACCCGAGGTTAATTCAGCGGCTCCTCCGGGAGTGAGCGCTACACTCTTGCAAAAGCCCTAAAAGGTACAGGATCCACTGAAATAATGGAAGAGGCTCTAAAGGCACTGGTACATGCCACTGCTACGCAGCATGAAAGCAATCGGCTACTGCAAGCCCAGATGGAGGCCGTGACTCAAGCCCAGAAAGCTGATTGTGAGGTGCTTCATGAGACCCTGCAGCATCTGTCAAGGCAAGCGTCGCCTGACCAACAAATCAGAGTCCAAGCAAGCTGCTTCTTGAAGAAAATGCTGCCGGAGGACGATGTGGAAGCCTACCTCCGCGCATTTGAACGCACTGCTACTCGGGAGTCCTGGCCTGCAGACACATGGGCCGGAATAATTGCTCCCTTCTTGATTGGCGAGGCCCAAAAGGCATACTATGACCTGGATGATGTGCATGCTGCAGACTATAAACTGCTAAAAGCAGAAATCCTGGCCAGGTTTGGAGTAACAGAAGCTGTAAGAGCCCAGCGCTTCTACAACTGGGGGTTTGAAGAGAAGATCCCTCCCAGGACTCAGATGTTTGACCTAATCCATTTGTCACGAAAGTGGCTCCAACCCGAGCTCAATAATCCAGAGCGGATTGTGGAGATCATGGTGCTTGATAAATTTCTACGAGGACTTCCTCGCAGTCTCCGTGAATGGGTGGGGCAAGGAAACCCTACCAACTATGATGACATGGTAGCCCAAGTTGAGCGCTATATGGCTGCAAAACACTGAGGACGCACCGAGGAAGGCTCCCAGAGTATTTGCAGGGAGTCTGCCTTCTTATAAAAAGGACACTGCCCAAAATCCCCATGGGTTCCCAACTCCGTTGCAGGGACATACAAGCAAGTCAGCATCTATCTAAGGAACGCTTGTGCCGCTCAGACCACAGAGACACCTATCATTCAAGACTGAGTGTGCCTCAAAAAGTCTCCATACGGTGCTTTGAGTGTGGTGAACTAGGGTACATTACAGCCAAGTGTCCTCATGCTCCTGAGCCATTGCAATGTGGTCTTGGAAAAGACCAACAGAACTCTTGTGGGCTGATATGTATGACTAGTCTGGTAGAGGGAACACAGACCTTCCGTGTATCTGTTCACTTGAATGGGATAAAGACAGTGGCACTATTGGACTCTGGAAGTGCCGTTACCCTGGTCTCAGGGAACCTGCTAAACCGTATTGATTTGCAAAAAAATAAGACTGTGGGTGTTATGTGTGTGCATGGGAGTACTGTGCACTATCCCACGGCGATAATCACTGTCTCTGTAGGGGAGAAGCTACTATCAATTCCAGCTGTGGTTGTTCCAAAGTTGCCCTATTCCCTTGTTATAGGAAGAGATTTCCCTGACTTCCAGTCTGTGCTCCAAGGTCTGTTCTCAGGGACCAAAGAAGTGGGAAATGGGGAACAGGAAATTGAAACTGTTAGGGAAATATTTCCTTTCTCTAACAATGCTATGTTTGTAAGGCAACCTAAACCTCGGACAACCCGTGGTGGCGGCGGGCGTAGTCGTCGTGAAGCAATGCCCTCTGGCTGCTCGAAACAGGGCCTTTTCAAAGCAGAGTACACGGGCTGTTTTGGCCAAAACAACGCGGGGGTTGTTTTTAACTACACACAGAAACGCGGCGCGCGGAAGGACGTCACTCCCGATGTGCGCTTCTCTGAGAGCAATGACACGGGCACCGTGCTGCGTCAGAAGGGGGAGATAAGAGGAGCGCGGGGGAGGGAGCATAAAGGGAGCTGCCGTGACGTACGTACATGGAACCCGCTCAGTTTGGGGCCCGCGGTGTCGAGTTTCTCCAGTGGTGACGCATAGGCTGGGCCTGAGGAATGGAGCCAGCAGGGAGGCAGGAAGAGTGCTACCTGTGGGGGCCAGAGGAGGGCCGGACACCTTTCACTGGTCAGCAGTGGAGATCAGAGTCAGCTCTCTGCCTCCCCGGTGATCCCTGTGATGACACAACCTATACTGGGCGCCAGGAGAGGTCACAACCCGAGGGCAACAGTAAGGCAGTTCACACAAGGTGACAGGGTGATGTTGGTTCCAACAGCAGAAAGCAAGTTTCTGGCTCGTTGGCAGGGACCGTATGAGGTTTTGGAACAGATCAGCCCTGTCGACTATAGGGTTAGTCAGCCTGACAGTCGCAAGAAAGAGCAGATTTTCCCTGTCAACCTCTTGCACAGGGCCATCTTGTTCCATGGTAATGCTGATGTGTTGTCTCCGGTTCATGGGCTCTCCGCCATGGTCACTTCACGCCCTGGTGTTACGCTGGGGAGGGGGATATGTGACAGGGTCACTAGGGGCAGACTGGTTGAGGGCAGGTACATAAGCAGGGAGATGGAAGAAGCTGTCTTTCCCTTACGGGGTTAACCAGTCCCGCCAAATGAGATTGTAAGTGGCCCCAGCTGCTGCTCGTTAAGTGGTATCCAGCCCTATATAAACCTGCTAGGTTTAGCTCACAAGAGAGCTGACCTGAGACAGAAGAGGTTTGGAGCTGGCTGGTGAGAAAAAACAGAACTTTGTATGCTTAAAAGGTATGGTGTTGGGGGCGTGGCCTGACGACTGCCTAAGATGGACGCACGCTAGGTGAGCTCCGAGTGAACCCTAAGAGTTATAGCCCTATATGCATCGTTGACCCGATATGGTGAAACGCACAGCAACCTGCACAACCCCTGGAGTTCCGACCACACCGGCTCCCGCACGCCTGGAGCGGTATTTTGCCCCTGTCTCCGAGACTCCTACCAGCACGCGGTCACCTGTCATGGCGGCCTCTCCCGCCGGCGCTGAATTTTCCCTGCCTGAGCTGGGGGCGGCCTCGCAGCGCATAGAACACTCCCTCGCGGAAATGCCCACGAAATCGGACATCAGGGAGATGGTGGCAGAGGTGAGGGAGTCCTTGCAGCATGATATCCTGGAGCTTCGGAAGGAGGTAGGGCACGTGGAGGCCAGAGTCCGCGATCTCGAGCACGCAGCAGAGCAAGCTGTGGAGGTGGGGGTGCACGCCCCTGCTGGGGACGCAGCAATGTCGGCGATTTGGAGACGCCTGGATGACCTGGACAATCGCTCCAGACGTCAAAATTTGAGGCTTCGGGGGGTCCCGGAGAGTGAGACAGCTCTGCGCAGATATTTACCGGGACTTTTCAATTACATCCTGGGAGTCAGGGTCGTTAACCCAGAGGACCTGGCGCGGGCCCATCGCGCACTGCGACCCCCTCCTACCTCGCCCACTGCACCACCGAGAGACATTATATGCAATCTCACAAACTACATGCTCAAAGACCGCATCTCGCTCCGGACGAGAACACAACCTACGTGGGACTTTGGAGGGGCTAAAATACAGATCTTCAATGACCTCTCTCCCACTACGCTACAGGCCCGACGCATCCTACGCCCACTTACTCGCACACTGCAGGAGGCCGGGATTCCCTACCGCTGGGGCTTCCCCCTGTCATTATCGGTCCGCTGTGATAACAATTGGATCACCGTTCGCACACCGGAGGATATTCCGGAATTTCTACGCTCTCTAAACCTCCCAGAGATGGAAATACCCTCTTGGGAATTATTCGAGTTTCAACCGCTAACGTCCACGGGAGGATTGCCACAGCGCCGTCAAAGGGAACCTGCACAAGTTCACGACGACAGTGTGACAGGAGCCGAATGATGGATGAGGTGAGCTACACCCACACCTCTGAGAAATACACAGAGTCTGCCAGAGCGGACCCCACTTCGAATGCTGAGGCCTTGGTCTGGAGGCCATGAAGGCCTCACTGAACGATCTTCGCGTTCCAACATTGCTTTGATATTGTCCTGGATTCTGTGAATAATAGATTTCTTATGTTCTTCATTACCATCGTCCGCCACAAACGGGAGGGAAGGGGAGGGGGAAGGGGAAAGAAAGGGGGGAAAGGGGGAAAAGGGGAAAAAAAAAAAGGGAAAAAAAAAATTGTTACGGGGAGGGGGGGTAAGGAGCCGTCTACTCTTTAGCACACAATGGCAACAGGATTACGAGACGGCGGCCAATTTCGCTTTTCACTGAGACTTGCTAGCCGCTTTGTCCTACTGAACGATCTGGAGGACTGGACATTGAGCCCTGTAAGTCACGCTTTTTGAACTTTGCCGCATGTTAGTTTATCTTATGGCTAACCGATCAGTTGCGTTAAAATTTGTGACACCCTCCCAATTTTTTGATAACAGAGAAGAGGGGAGAATGTACATACACGGATAGAGGGGAGAGAACTGATGAAACGAAAATAGGGAGGGGGGGGAATTGGGGGAAATAAATAAGAATTGAAGTGAAAAAGTGAAAAAGAAGGATTCAGATGCTGAATAACATATGCTGCAATTCCTATAGGGGCGCGGAACGGGAGAGGGGCACGTAAGTGAAACACCAGCAAAGGAATTTGGGAAAACTAATCACATAGGATGTCAGAGGAGGGGGGGAGGGGGGAGAGGGGGGAGGGGGGGAGAGGGGGGGGGGGGGTGAGGGGGGGGGGGAAAAATTAAAAAAAATTTACTTACTTCAGAAAAAATAGCGGACGATGGGGGGGGGGGGGTTTGCAACGGGTACTATGCATTTCACTCATTGGTCCAGACCGATTCAGGTTACTGTCGGGAAGGCGAGGTCGTTTAATTATCCAGAATATTGTTGCATACAACTTCCTACGACTGGTGTCACTACCTCCCTCGTGTATTTTTGAGTATAACATGTCGCGTATGACTGCACCAAGCGGCAGTGGGGGGGGGGTGATGTTGTTTAACTCTCCAGACTGTTGTTGAATATAACTTAATGTGGGAGGAATTTTTTCCATATGGCTTAAGATATACTATGTTGGTTAAGTCCGCACTAGGCGGAGATAACATGGATGCTATTATTTAACTCTTCAGTATGTAGTATACCTTACTGCGAGAGGAAGCTTTCCCCCCTATGTTTTCTAGAGTAATAAGTTGGTTCAGTTTACGCCTACTGACACTAAAAAAGGTGATAGTGTTTAACTCACCAGACTGCTGCTACTTATACTTTATTACGGGAGGACTATCTTCCTCATCCTCAGGATATTGTTACGTATGCCTCTGCAATGAGGGAACACTCTCACCTCATATACTCCCAAGTGTATTATGTTGATTAAGACAGCGCAATGTTTTTTAAGCTCTTAGCTCACTTTTGCTCTATACTTCCCCTTTTCGGGCGCTTTTCGTTACAATGAACTCAAACGGGTTCACTCGTGGTTTGAATTTATCACTTTTCATTCACAACTGTTGACTTTACTGCTTCACTGTTTATGCTTATTCAATTTTACTTTCACTGAACTGTGAATCAGGTTACTCACCTCCGAGAGGCTTGGTGTACTACCCCCTGGGGACTATGCAGGGGCGGCCCTACTCCTACCCCTGACTTTGATCCTCCAGTCACACCTTTTGCCTCATTGGCCAATCTTCTCTCTCTTATTGGCGCACTTATCTGTCTCTCTACTCTATTTCTCTTTCTCTCTTCCCTGTTCGTATCCTGCTATTCACCTTCCCCCACCTTTTTTTTTTTTTTTTGCTTTGTTGTTTTGTTTGTTTTTGTTGTAGGGTGTTTGTTGTGTATCTTCTCAGATGGCGACCTTGTTCACCCCGGGGACGCTCCGAATGCTAACTTACAATGTCCGTGGGCTAAATGCCCCGGAAAAGAGATCTAAAATATTGCGAGAGCTCTGGGCGCAGAAGGCGTCAGTAGCTTTCTTACAAGAGACACACCTTCGGGGTGAGGCGGCACCGACACTCCGCGACAGGAATTTCCCTACTGGATATTTGAGCAATTACGGGCTAAGTAAATCGCGTGGGGTGGCTATTTTGTTTGCGAGAGGACTCCCGTTTGAGGAGGTGGGGGTCCGGAGAGACCCAGAAGGTAGATTCCTTTTTGTGAAGGGCCGTATAGCGGGCACGCTTTTCACACTGGCGTCGGTATACTTGGCTAATAAGGCCCAACACCGCTGCCTGGCCTCTATCTTACTTTCCCTTCAAGACTTCCAAGAGGGCACATTAGTTATGGCCGGGGACTTCAATATCACTATGGATCCCCGGATGGATACATCAACGGGGGTGTCCTCGACCCCACGAAACATCCTACGCTGTATGCGACAACTCCTAGACAGACATCAATTGGTGGATGTGTGGAGGGCACTGCACGGGAGCGAGAAAGACTACTCCTATTACTCCTCAGTTCATGCAGTATACTCGAGAATAGACTATTTTTTTATACAGCAGCATACATTTGACTTAATTCGAACCTCAGACATACATACGAAAACGTGGTCGGACCATTCCCCGATCTCGACCTGTCTAACCTCCCCGATTTTTGTCCCTCGGGAGCGTACGTGGCGGCTGAACCTCTCCCTCCTGGAGGACCCGGTGGTGTTGGCGGAGACCCGCCAACTACTCTCTGACTATTTTGTGGAGAACCTCACTCCAGAAGTCCCGATTACCACAGTCTGGGAAGCCCATAAGGCAGTCCTACGGGGCTTTCTCATAAGCAAGGGTACAGCAGCTAAAAAGCTACGTATAGCACAAAAGGCTGACCTCTTTGCTGAGGTGTCCCGTTTAGAGACTCTACATGCCGCTTCAGGAGACGCCTCGACCTACCAACTGCTCACACAAGCCAGAACTTCTCTTACGTCACGTCTCACGGCTGACCTTAAATTCCTGGCCACAAAAACAAACTCCTTTTTTGCTCTTCACGAAAACAAGCCAGGCCGGCTGCTGGCCCAGATACTTAAATCGAAGAATGCGAAGGCTTACATCCCTCGCATTCGTCTCCCCTCCATGGAAATTACAACACACCCAGATATGGTGGCCGAAGAATTTTATACATACTTCCGATCCTTATATTCATTACAGACCTCTCAATTCCCGGACCTTACTGTCGCGGACATTAACGGCTATCTTGCAAACAAGAGCCTTAAACAATTGTCGCCTGAGGAGGCCACAGACTTAGGATCACCGATTACTGTCGAAGAACTGGTGTCGGCTCTCAAACATGTCAAACCCCACAAATGCCCCGGACCTGATGGCCTCCCGGTGGAATACTTGAAGCTCCTCCAGCCGGAACTACTCCCACACTTATTGGCCACTTTCAATTCACTCCTATCAGAGGGGCAACTGCACACATCGGCACTTGCAGCGACCATCACTCTGATTCCGAAACCGGGTAAGGATCCGCTCCTGCCGTCCAGCTATCGCCCCATTTCTCTCCTCAACACAGACGTCAAACTCTTGGCGCGCATTTTAGCATCTAGGCTACAACAATGCCTACCCCGCCTGGTAAACTCGGACCAAGTAGGGTTTATACCAGGTAGGGAAGCGAGGGATGCAACATCTAGGGTTATTAACGCTATCTTGCTCGCCAAACACGAAAAAGTTCCATTCCTGTTGCTCTCTACCGATGCTGAGAAAGCGTTTGATAGGGTGCTATGGCCTTATCTGATGCAAGTACTTCAAAAGTTTGGACTGGGGGAGGGGTTCTTGAGATGGATTTCAGCTTTGTATACTTCTCCTTCGGCCAGAGTCCGAGTCAATGGAGCGCTGACGGCCAGTTTCCCCATTTTGAACGGGACGCGACAAGGTTGCCCGCTGTCTCCGCTACTTTTTCCCCTGTCTTTAGAGCCCTTACTGGCATCCATTAGGGCGAACCCAGCCATTCCCGGACTCCAGGGGAGGAGACACAAACATAAAATCGCAGCATATGCGGATGACCTCATGTTTATACTGACGGACCCACTCACCTCCTTGCCGGAGGTGGTGCGGGAACTGCAACATTATGGTACAGTGGCGGGATTGGCCATCAATGTGGAAAAGTCAGGGATCTTAGGAATCTCTGTTCAGAGAGAGGTAGTCCAGCAGCTTCAAACGCACTTTCGGTTTAAATGGTGTACAGACAGACTAAAATATCTGGGAGTATGGCTGTCGGCAAATGTAGCGAGTATCTCTAATTTAAATTTTGAGTCCCTCCTGACTAACATTAGACAGGACATTTCGGCATGGTCCAACAAACATATTTCTTGGTTGGGTAGAATAGGGGTGTTGAAAATGAATATCTTACCCCGCATACTTTACCTTATGCAAACAATTCCACTCCCCATCTCAAATGAAGTTTTTCAAGCACTTCGCCAATGTTTCCTTTCCTTCGTATGGGCGGGCGCGCGGCCCCGTCTCAAATTCTCTACGTTGTGCAGACCTACGGCACAGGGTGGACTTGCCTTACCAGATATTCGGTTATATTATCATGCCACCCACCTTACCAGAATACTTGACTGGATGGTCGTATCCCCAACTAAAAAATGGCTGGATCTGGAAGCCAGTCTTGCATCAAAACCATTGTGGGTCTTGCCATGGTTGTTCCCGAATCATATTCCACCCTCTTACCGACAGATTCCAACTTTGATCTGTACCATTAATATTTGGCACAAGCTCAGGGTTCGCCACTCCCTGTCTACCTTCCCAGCTCCACTTCTCCCGTTGTCCCACAATCCGGCTTTTCGAGGGGGCATCAGGCCAACTTTACAAAATCGTTTTACCACCCATCCAGGCCTCATGGCCATGCACGTTCTACAAGATGGCCAATTTCGACAGATCCCAACGTTGGACACGGACCCTCCACTTACCTATCTAGACAGGTTTAATTTCCAGCAGATCAAGCATTATCTGTTATCACTACCTAACGCTACGAATCTGACAAGACCACTCACGACATTCGAAAACCTGTGTGCTACGGGCGCCGTCCCGTCACACAGCCTTTCCTCTCAATATCACGCTCTTCAATCCTCTGACTCGGATCCCCCCTCTTACATGGGAAGATGGGATACCATGCTGGGCACAGTGATTCCCGAGATGCACTGGACGAAAACTTTCACGCTCCTTCACCACGGCACTTCTATATCCAGACTGAAGGAAACGTCGTTCAAAATTGCATCCCTATGGTATACTACTCCTATTTGGATAGCCCGTTTTAGTCCAACCCACTCTACAGAGTGTTGGAGATGCCTTCAAGACCAGGGAACTTTTTTACATCTGTGGTGGGAGTGCCCCCTTCTGGAGCCCTTTTGGCGCTCTGCAAGTGCTTTAATTAAACACACCACGGAGATCGAATTAGACTTCACACCTGAGATATTTTTACTAGGGCAGCTGGCACTATCTGTAAAAACCCTGAAGAAATCGGTGTTGACTCGGATTTTACTAGCAGCTCGAGCACTCATCCCGACTCACTGGAACTCCTCTGTAGTGCCTTCACCTCAAGACCTGATATCGAAAGTCGAAAACATTAGATCTCTAGAAACAGCGACCTTGCCCCCGGGTGGGTGGACAGAAGTGCATAACACCACCTGGTTCCATTGGAACTCATTTATATCCTCAGCCGACTGTAGACGATGGCTGACACCTGAGTGAAGGGTGACGGAACGCCAGAGCCACTGCTCCCGGAGACTTCTCCCCCCACATCAGGTCTTGCCATCTGGGATACACTCCTCATACCCACTTCATTTACATATAATAACTCCAGATCACACCCTCCTTTTTATTATTGCATTTACCTTCCCCCCCCTTTTTTTTTTTTTTCTTCTCTCTCTCTTCCTCCCGCCATATCCCCCTTCTCTCTCTCCTCACATCTATTGATCTCACTGTCAAACCTTCCCTCTTATTCCTTTCTCATATCTGTCTCTCTATCTTCGGAACCTCTTTTTCCTCCCTTGATAGCCACCGGTATTCACGCACAACTACATTCAAACTATCGCCAGTAAAACTGACCTGACTCACCTGGACGAATTAAGTCAGACCAACGATAGTAACCGGTTGGTACTGTTATTATCACTCGTCTTTGTTGTATCATTATTCTATATTGATGTCTTAATCCTGTATTTTCTGTACTGTTCTACTGTAATAATAAAAAACTATTTGATCGTAAAAAAAAAAAGGTATGATGTTTGTTTGCGCTGGGAACCAGTTTAGCTGGCCAGTATTTGGTAGATAGAAATTGTGTTGTTTAGTTAGTCTCCCATCCAGGGGAGTAGTTTTTTTTTTTGTTGTTTCTTTTATTTTATGATTGGTGTTGGTGAATTTAACCTGCAAAGAAATCCTATGCTGCAGAAATAAAGCAATGGAAACCTGACTGGCTGTATCCGCAGTGCCTTTGTCTCACACTATATAGGATGTGGTTTCTTTTGGAGCACGGGTTATGGAGGGCTCGTACTCTAGTGACAATCGGTCTGGATCTTGGTGCTTATCACCGATTCTCCCCCACAAGGCGAGATTCGCCTAATCTTGCTCTCCCTCTCAGAGTGAAGATCTCCGGGATGTTTTTGGGAACCGAGAAGTTTAGCCCGCTTGTCGGGACACTGATTTATTTTTTTGGAGTGTGGTTGGAGTGGTGTTTTTCTATTATTTTTTTTATCATGTTTTATTCTGTTTTACGTTTTTTCAAGGCCCTCTATATACAGTTTTATGAGTTCTTATGTGATAATGATTATATTGACTATCAGGGTTATTCAAAGAGATTCGAAAAGTCACCGCACATTCGGTAACTTTTCGTTCTCTTCAATTCGGTTCCTTTTGCCGATCCCATTTCGGTGACCCTGTGGTGTATTCAGCAAGCACCACAGGGTCCCCAAATTGCAGGGAAAAGCTGCCGCAAACCCGACGAAAACTAACCGCAAAACCCAGCGAATGCACGCCGAAAACCCTCAAAAACATCTGGATTAACCTGTCGAAAACCACGGACAAACCCGAGCAGGAGCCGATCACACGCAGCGAAGCCGCCGGAAAAAGCCGAGACCGCAGACAGAGCGAAGTGAATAAATTAGGAAAACCGTTTGCATGAATGATTGAAAAGTGAAACGCTGTTTGCAAAGAAACTACTGAGCGAAAATGTCTGAAATTTACATATGAGGTCCAGGGAATGATAATAAAGAGGGCTGTTGCAGAAAAATTAAGCAAACTTAAAAAACAAATCGGACTTTTAAAAAATAAAATCAGAAAAATGCTTAAAATATCCTAAAAAAATCTATAAATAAAGAGACTCTTTACTGCAGAATTTTATAATGAACAGTTTATCAGATATTGAATTAAAACCGGAATATTTTTAACATTGAAGCCTATGGGATTCTCTTGAATAAATTTGCCGAATTAAACCACCGAATGGCAGAGCATTTCGGGAACCTTTCACTGCTGGTTTGTGTTCTCTGAATAGACAAAGCAGTGCTTTATCATGGGGTTTTCACTGCCCTCGAACAGGCACCGTATGTGCAGGCAATTCGCCATTTGGCGAATTGCCTGCTCTCTGGACAGCCGAATGGCCAAGAAAGGTAACCGAACGCTGATTTACAGCGTTCGGTTACCTTTCTCAAGCAATTCGGATCTCTTTGAATAACCCTGTATATTGAAACTAGTTGTAATCTGGGGGTTCTTAATTATTTTTTCTCTTAAAAGTCTGTTGCTCAAACAAAAAGGGGGGAGGGGAGGGGAGAGAGGTATGTGTTTTTTTTTTTGGCTCTTATTGGGGTTTAAATTTTCCTTTCCAATGCCACTTCATATAATATCCCATAATGTCAAGGGATTTAACAGTCCCATAAAACGCTGTAAAGCCCTTAGGTCTTATATATCGCTTAAGGCAAATATTTAATTATTGCAAGAAACTCATTTTGCTAAAAGGTACAGTCCCTAGATTTTTTTACTTAATCAAAATTTTACTGACAGAAATAGACATACAGTATAGAAACATAAATCACAGCAGCATGTATAGTATGGTAACACAGTTCTTTCGACACATAGGAATCACGACAGGGTAAATTTAGCACTTTACACAGTTGCAGTTGGCAAAAAGCAAAAACCTGTCCCGACCAATATCAGAGTGCTATGTGACACAACTGCAGACGTATGCTGTACCAAAGCTGACCAGCCGCTGGAAGGAATTTCCAAGGCCTTTAAGTACTTCTTCCCTGCCGTGAGAATGCAGGCAAACTAGCACGAACATAACATAACAACAGACAGACCAACAAACATAGCAGACAAGACAACAATAAAGACAAGAAGAAAGAAGAAAATACAGAAAGAGACAAAATTCAGTGAATTGAAATAGTCCAGAGGGAGAAAAAGTTGAAAGAAAAGAGGGGGAAAATAAAAGGGAGAGAAGAGAGAGAGGGAAAAAAAAAGAGGGGGCAGAAGGGGAGGAGGAAAGAAAAAATAGGGAGGGGAAAGAAGAAAAGGGATGGGGAGGGGAGGAGACAGGGGGTGGTGCATTCCTTGGAAGGAGAGGTCACAACATACCAACTGGCGGTCAACTCACCGGGACAAGCGCAGCTCCTGGTCCCTCTAACCTCCACCGGGGTCTCTAATATACCTGTATTGTGACACACCTATCACCGCGAGTCAAACTCCATCAGTCAGCCCTCCCACACATGGGTCAGTCCGCGCCACTTCCAGGCGTCTCTCAGGTGCCGAGCTCACATAGTTATCCCAATGGAACCAAGTCATCATAACAAATTGTTCAACTTGTTCTAATTCCTTTACTACCAGGTTGTCCATCCTGCATAGGAATTCAACCTTATCCACCCAATCTCGCCAAGAGGGTAACGTTGGTTTGCCCCAATGCAGTGGTATCAACAATTTAGCCGCAGTCACCAATCTCAATACTACTGACCGCTTCATGGCTTTTATGGGAGCAGGGAACAGGATATAGTTAGAAGGAATGAACTCAAAATCCGAATCTGAAATGGCACGAACTGCAGTGTGAACCATCTTCCAGAACACCTGAATCCTGGGACAGTCCCACCATATATGCAGGAAATCACCGAAAGCCGCCTTACACCGCCAGCATTGCGGATCATGAAGGGGAAACATTTTCTGTAGGCGATCCGGGGTCTGATACCAAAATGTAAGAATTTTATATGCATTTTCTGCACAATGCAAAGATCCGGTCCCCTTGTGAATGAGCGCAAAAGTCTTGTTCCACTCCTCTTTTTCCCTATCACGCCACTCCATCTTTCCCTAAAGGCCGGAGTCTCTGCATATTGCCCAAGAAGCATGCGATATAAGATAGAAACACTTCTGGCCAACTGAATACCAAGCTGAAAATACTGCTCAAAGGGAATAAGAGGACGAGTAAGGCTGAATCCAGCGTTCAAAGAGCGCAGATACGATTGGATCTGATGGTAGTTGAACAGTTGCTGAAGGCGGATCGGAGGCCTTCCATCCGAGTGCTGTAACGAGGGAGGACCTCCATCTTTTAAATAAGCAGCCACCGTGATCCTATCCAGTAGGTCAAACAGTGCTATAAGAGCTTCACATACCCCCGGTACGAAATCGGGATTGTCCCGCAGTGGCAAAAGTGGTGAAATCGCGGATGTCAGCCCAAATTGCATACGCAATCGTCTCCAGATGCCCAGCGTTTCCGTTGTAACGCACCAAACCATTTGTTGTTCCCACGGACCCCGACAACGGATCCACGGCAGCGTCCACAGAAGCGCTCCCACTAGCGTTTCCTCCAGGTCCAGCCACAATTTCTCTGACTTTTGAAGGGACCATTCCAAGAGACGCGCAAGATGGACCGCGTTGTAATAAAGTTTAGCGTCTGGTAACGCTAAACCCCCTTCCGACTTAGGGCGACAAAGCATTGCATAACTGACAAGCGGGCCTCCATGAGGCAAAATGAAACGCAGGGCCGCTGTTCAGAACAGCTTGAAGAAGTTGGCAGGCAGAGAAATCGGGACCGTTTGAAGAACATACAAAGGTCTGGGTACTACCTTCATCTTCAAAGTATTAATCCGGCCTGACCAATAAATAAACTTTTTCGACCAACCAGATAACTCCGATACAAAAACATCTAACAGTGGTTGAAAACTAAGAGCGTAAAGCTATGCAGGGGACGGGGAGATCCATATTCCTAGGTATTTCAAATCGATCTGTCCCTAGATTTTTTGATAAACATTTTCCCTTACATTATCACTCGAGCGCATCTACTAAACATAGGGGTGTCACTATCCTTCTACATTCCTGTCTTAATTTTGTATTGCATAAGAAAAGTGAAGATGGGATGGTCATTTTTTATTTCTTCAAGGCACCATGGATAATCGCCCCATAGTACGTTTAAATGTATATGCCCCTAGCGTTCGTGACCCTTCTTTCTATGATCGCCTCTCATCCTTGTTAGAAGAACCATTCCCTGCAGGAGAAGTAGTTATAGGGGGAGATTTTAATTCTATTAATTATGACGTACTGGATAGGTCCTCTCCCCCTAGACCCCCGAAATCACATCCTAACCGTTCACATCCGACGACATAAGACTATACTTTTTATTCTCATCCCAATAAGATCTATACCCGAATAGATTTTCTATTTGTCCCTCAATATGCGGTACGAGATATTCTAGTAGCACGCTATTTACGAAATTTCTTGGTCAGATCATGCTCCTCTCAGTATAATACTGGAGGATAGGAAACCACGAATGATTCGTCCTTTTTGGCGCCTCCCGGATGCAATTCTGCTCTGCCCTGAGGCCGTAGTAGAAATTGATAAGACATTAGAGAATTTTGTTTTAGATAACAACCCTTCATTATACCGCCCAGATTTACTATGGACCACTCATAAAGCAGTTCTACGAGGTAGATTGATAGGACTTCAAGCAGCTTACACCAAACGGCTACGGACTCAGATGAATGACCTGACCTCGACCATCTCCTATCTGGAACGGACCCATAAGGACCAACCTGACCCATTGATATGGAACAGTTTGGTGGCTGCCAGAGGAGAACTGAATTTGCTGCAAACGGAAAGAGCATTGGGGGATCTAAGACAGGTCGGGCAACTGTTTTTCGAAAAAGGGAACAAACCAGATGCTCTATTGGCACATAAATTACGGGGTCTCCGTAAACAGAGCTTCGTGACACGAATCCATTGTCCTGATGGTTCTACCGTACTCGATCCTGCATCCATTGCAGAAGCTTTTGCCCAATACTATACTAAACTCTATGATGGTACTACAGCACTATCTAGTACGGATAAGCTCGATAAGATTCAAACTTTTTTAGACCACCTGTCCCTTCGTTCTTTAAACTATATGCAAGCATGTTCCCTTGCAGCCCTGATCACTGTGGAAGAAATTTTGCCGCTTTTGAAAACTCTCAAGACGGCCAAGACCCCAGGCCCTGATGGTTTCAGCCCCCTGTATAAGAAATTTTGTAATCACCTGGCTCCCCTACTTGCAAATCTCTATAATGGCTTCTTAGAAGGCCGAGAACCACCTAAAGAAATGCTGGAAGCTTTAATTGTGGTTATTCCAAAGGAAGGGAAAGATCCAATGGCCTGCGCTAGCTATCGCCCTATGTCTTTAATTAACACTGATGTGAAAATTTATGCTAAAGTTTTAGTGTCTCGTTTGAACCCTTATCTCCCAACCCTGGTATACCCAGACCAGGTTGGTTTTGTTCCCAAGCGTGGTGTTCCAGATAACATCCGTCGAACCGTAAATTTAACTTCGGTTGCACACGCCTCGGGTCAAGCGGCTTTACTTCTCTCCCTTGATGCTGAGAAAGCTTTTGATAGGGTGGACTGGATATATATATGGGAGGTTTTACGACGGTTGGATTTAGGCGACCCGTTGATTCAAGGTATATGTGCCTTATATTCATTCCCGACGGCTTTGGTTATTGTGATGGGTAGTAAATCTAAAGCATTCAATATCTTGAATGGTACACGTCAAGGGTGTCCCTTATCCCCACTTTTGTTTGTTCTTTGTTTAGAGCCTCTCGCTGTACATATCCGCCAACATCCAGACATATCAGGTATCAAGGTGGGTGACATAGATTATAAACTTGGTTTATTTGTGGATGATGTACTTTTAACACTAACTCAACCCAGGATCTCATTCCCGAATCTCTATCACAGTTTATCCATTTTTGGTGCCTTCTCTGGGTATAAAATTAACATTTCCAAGTCAGAAGCTCCGAACGTATCTCTATCCCTGCCCAAAGTTGAACATTTGCAGAATACTTTTTCTTTTCGCTGGTGTACTGAATGTCTTCAGTATTTAGGCTTTTATCTTACATCAAAATCTGATCAATTATATAGGGCTAATTACCCGGATATAGTTAAATCTATTAAATCTTTACTTTATGGCTGGTCTCGCTATACCATATCCTGGCTAGGACATATTTATGCTCTTAAAATGACCGCTCTCCCAAAACTAATGTATCTTTTTCGAACCTTACCCATTCCCCTCCTCCCAACCAGTGGCGACTCTAGGAACAATATTTAGGGGGGGCACAGAAGATACCGCAGTCAAAACTGGGGGGGCACTAATAATTTTCACCGCTAAATCATACCACTGAATAAAACTAAGAGCCCTATCACTTGGTGTGAACTAAAACACCATCACTAAAGGATAAATTTAGCGCAGACTAACAGATCACCTTGTCCGCGGCAGTCCATAAACAAGGTCGTTTGGCGCACGCTAGGAAAACTCTAAGACCCGAGCTGAGACCCAGCGCTAATGCAGTTGTGTACAGGATAGAAACACTAATAATTACAGAGCTAAGGTGTTTGGTCTAATTTGCATCTTTTGCTGCACATCAACCATTAAGTGAATATTTTGTACCGCGCCACTTCTTATGAGTGTGATATACTGAGTTGCATTGATTCCATCCTTCAGCATTGCTATAGCCACACAGTGCCCTTCTGATACACGTCATTCATTCAATTTAATGTTTTTTATTGGTGTCTTCTTGCAAAGTTTGTATTAATAAAGTTGTTTAGTGTGTACAGGATAGAACTGTTTTTTCTTTCCAGTGCAGAGTGCCGGGCCATACCTATCCCCCGCCCTCACAAGCTTGAATATGAACACATACAGTGAATAACCTCACACCCTGCATTATTAAAAGCCTCCAAGGTGGCCGTATCCTCTATGTTTTGATGCACACATATATTAAGGCTGATGGACATTGCATGATAAATGCCACCCAGCAGCATGTAGAATTATTACACTGCATTTAATAGATCCAAAAGGAAGGCCAGGTGAGCCACATTAACTTCCCTGCTGCAGCATAGCAATAATACAGGTTTCAGGGCAAGACTTATCCATGTGTCACTTTAAACATGGTCCGCACGGTCACCCTAATAATCAACCACTTCCATACTATGAATAACCCCCAGCATAAAATGTTTAAAATTAGGCAATATATTAGGATATATGTGGATAAAGGACACATTTATAATAGAGCCTACTGCAACAGCAACGACAATGCGGACCAGATCCATTGCTATGGTGTATGGGGCCAAGAGAACAACTGTGCTGCATTCCTTTCAATTGCCTGTTTATTTTGGACGAGGACCTGTTTTTTCGGGTTTTTTGGAGATAGTGCAAGGGTTGAGCAGTAGGTAAAATGTTGCAAATAGCGCCCCTAAAAAATTAGCGCTGGCACCAAGTGATCTGTTAGCTGCAAAAGCACTAGAGATCTCTAGAGCTCTCCGTGTTAAGTAAAGGACGCGGAAAGTGCAGTAAGCTCGCGGTACAAATCGCTAATAGCAACACACTAAGTGATTTTTCCCATTTGTAGCAGGAGGCAAATAATCTGTTGGTTCGGCGCTAGACTCAATTAACCTGGCACTAACGCAAAACTATGCGCACGCAAGGGTTAACCCACACCAGGTAATAGTGCCCTAAATAAGTATATATAAATAAGATTCCAAAACCCCAGAGTAATGTGATGCAATGATGCCTTTTTATTGTACTAACCTGATACTTTATTTGCCGCAATTCGGCAGTTTTCGCTGAATGTCTGATTGCTGCTTCAGCGACTCCACTTTTAGCAAATTACAGTGACCATTCGCTAAATAGGAATTCACTATATTTTCGGCGAAATGAATTCCCCGAAATGTGACGAAAAGCAAAGGATCTAAAGATCATTAGACCCTTTAGATTCTAACTTCCATAATAACCCCTAAAATGCCATAAACCCAGGGAAATACAATAAAAATAATAAACAATGTGGCATTTAGCCTATCCCTTAACCCCTAATATGCCATTAATCATGGGAAAACATGAAATGAATACACTGTGCGGCATGCAGCTACCTATTAACCCCTACAATGCAATTAATCAAGGAAAAAATAAAATGTATACTGTGAGGGATGAAGCCTACCCATTAACCCTTAATATACAACTAAACCAAGGCAAAAACTAACGTAATACACAATGTAATGTATAGTCTGAACATTAACCACTTCACTGCTGAGACATTTCAACCCTGTGAAAATGCTTAAGATTAAGTGCCCGTTATTTAATGTTTTATGACTTTTATTTCAAACTGAATATGGTCATGTTGGGTATCATTGGAAAGGCCAGAATCTGCCCTTTCCAATGACACATAGATTGTCCATATAAGATGCACAGGTACGGAGATTTATTTATTTATTTATTTATTTATAAAGGATTTTACCAGGAAGGATACATTGAGATTTCTCTCGTTTTCAAGCATGTCCTGGGTTCAAGAACATTGAAGTGTTACAGTTACAGAGATACAAAGTAATACAATGCAAGATATTAAAAAAAAACAACACAAATATACAGATTAACAGAAAAAATATGTAGGAAATATAGTTACTAGGTTACATGTTTACAGGTGCATTCTGTATTGAGGTATGTTAGTAAGGAGCTTTTGAGTGACTTAAGACTGGGGGAAGATTTGATGATGTCTGGGAGGTTATTCCATAATTGTGGTGCTCTGTAGGAAAATGAGGACCGAGCCACTGTCTTTTTGTATTGTGGTATAGCAAGTAAAGTGCTGGTCCTGGATCGGAGGTTATAGGATGAGGGAGCTGCTGGGGGAAGCAGTCTATTCAGGTAGGGTGGCAGCTTCCCAGAGATGCTCTTAAACACCAGGCTGGAAAGGTGAAGGGTGCGTCTGGATTCCAGCGACGGCCAGTTTAGCTCTTTTAACATGTCACAATGGTGGGTCATGTAGTTACATTGTAGCGCAAAGCGGCAGAATGAGTTATACAATGTAGTAAGTTTATGAAGGTGTGTTTGCGGGGCGGCTGCATACATTACATCTCCGTAATCAATAGCTGGCATAAGCATTTGCTGTACAATCTGCTTTCTTACCGCGGGACTCAGGCAGGATTTGTTTCTGTACAGGGCACCTAGTTTGGGGTAAAGTTTAGTTGAGAGTTTTTCGATGTGGGGGCCAAAGGATAGATTAGGGTCCAACCACATACCTAGATATTTGAGAGATGTGACTGTGGTCAGCGTGCCATTTGATTTTGTCCCAACACATAGATGGTGATTTTGCAATTTGTGTAGTTTAGGTGCTGTTCCAAAGAGCATCGTTACAGTTTTGTCAGTATTTAAAAAAGTTTGTTGTTTTTGATCCACTTTTCTACCTCTGTGAATTGTTCTTGCAGCACGGCCTCCAGCTGCGGGAGATTTGGTTTGCTGGTATAGATCACAGTGTCGTCTGCGTACATATGTACAGTTGAGGCTTTGCAGACGTTGGGCAGATCATTTATGAATATTGTGAATAGCAGGGGGCCTAGTATTGAGCCTTGGGGTACACCGCAAGTGACTGGGAGTGGGAGGGAGGAGCTGCCAGAAATTGACACATATTGTGATTGGTCGGATACATATGATTGAAACCAGGTTAGCGTGCGATCACCAATGCCAGAGTTTTTAAGTTTTTCTAACAAGATGCCATGGTCTACCGTGTCAAAGGCCTTGGCAAAATCAAGGAAGATGGCTCCAGTTAGGTTTCCTTGTTCCATCCCAGCCTGGATATCATTGCAGACTTTTAGAAGGGCGGTTGTAGTTGAGTGATTTGGACGAAAGCCTGATTGATCCGGGGTTAAGTAGTTCCAATATTGATAATAATCACGTAATTGTGTGTAGACACATTTTTCCAAGACTTTTGACATTACAGGGAGCAACGATATCGGACGGTAGTTGGATACCAAAGTAATGTCACCACTTTTATGGATAGGTACCACTCTCGCAGTCTTCCAGAGCTTGGGTATGTATCCAGTTGCCAGTGACTCATTTATTAGGGTTGCAACAGGATTTGCAATTGCAGGTGCACTGATTTTCAGCAGCATTGCTGGTATTTGATCAGGTCCAGACTGGTATTTCATTTTTTGCTTACGGAGAAGTTTAGTAATGACACTGACAGGCACTGGTCTAAAACTGAATTCCTGTCTGATACAGGGACTTTGCACAGTTGGGGGGGCCTGACCTGCATGAGGCCTCTCTGATTGCATGTCATTTCCTAGCTTGGCAATCAAAGTGGTGGCACATCCAACAAAATAATCATTAAATGCATTTGCTACATCTAGGGGGTGTTGCAGGGTTTGGTTGTTTACTTTGACAGCAGCTGGCTGGGAGTGGACTGGGGGTGCTTGTATGTTACTTATGGTTCTCCAAAAGTTTCTAGGGTTTGATATGTTATTGTTTAGATTTTCATTGAAGTAATGGGCTTTGGCCATTTTTGTTTGTTTTGTGCATTCATTCCGGCATTTTCGGTATTCGTAGTGATCGTTCATGGAACCAGTACTCTTGAAATTTGACCACCGTGAATCTCTAAGCTGGTACATTAGTGTAAGATCAGCTGTAACCCAGGGGAGATGAGTCCCTTTTACTCGCACTTTACGCAGCGGGGCATGGGAATTCCAGACTTGCAGGAGCTCAGACTGAAAGTATTCAACTGCACAGTCTAGGTCTGGGATTAGGTTTAGCCTGTACCAGGGGAGCTGTTTGAGATCACTTAGGAAGGATTCAAGAATAAATTTCTTGAAAGACCTGGTGGTTATTACCTTTGGGGGAGATTTCAAGGCCTTAATTTTGCGCACGCAGTACACTAGACAATGGTCACTAAAGCTATTAGCAAGAACACCTGCCTCCTGTATTCTATCAGGAGATGAGGAGAGAATCCAGTCCAACAAGGTATGGTTAGGGCTTTTCATATTAATGCGAGTGGGGGAGGAGATTAATTGAGTTAGCTGCAAAGTTTTAAACAGCGAGCAGTGTTTATTGTTTTTAGGATTTAGCCAATCTGTATTAAAATCGCCGAGTACCAGCAGTTCACTTTTTTGGTTTTGGGCAAGTAGGTTATTAAGGATTTGAGATATGTCAGAGAGGGAGTGCACTGGAGAGCTCGGTGGACGATAGAACCCAGCAACAATGATTGATTTACTGAATGGGATCTCAATTATACCAGAGAGGAAATCAAAGGTGACAGGAGAGCTAGAAGTCTGTACGGGGGTGAACTTTATGGACTCCTCAACATAAATAACAATTCCCCCTCCTCTCTTTGCTCTGTCTTTTCTATAACATGAATATCCCTGTATTGATACAGCGGTCCGAAAAAGTGTGGGAAGCTGGATGCTGATTTTTGGTGGGGGGGCACATGGGGGGGCAAGGAATAACCTAGGGGGGCAATTGCCCCCCCTTGCCCCCCTGTAGAGTCGCCTATGCTCCCAACTATGCTTCCAAATTTACAATCTGCTTTTTTTTTTATTTGGCAGGGTAAGAAACTAAGAGTATCCCAAGCGGTGTTATATTGACCAACGTTAAGAGGAGGCTTAGCAGCTACAAATCTAGCATTTTATTATACTGCCGCCCAGCTGTCACAGCTACTCCAATGGTCTGCAGATAAAGGGAAGATTTGCTGGGTAGATATAGAATCTCAAAGGGTGACACCATTCCATCTCGCTGATTTTCCCTGGCGGCAGGTCCCCTCATCAGAAAGGTTACTCTTGCTACCTACATCTAACCAGACATTAACGCTTTGGACTTCTATTAAATATAGGGCGTCCCTCACAATTCCTGGCTCTGTATTTACACCTTTAGCAGACAACCCACTCTTTCCACCTTGGTCTGGGGGGGAAGGCCGAGCATTTCAATGGTGGAAAGGGGCAGGTTTTAGGAAGCTGGGGGCACTGCTTCATCAGTGCAAGATCTCATCTTGGGCTTACTTAAGAGAATATTATGATATCCCTTTGAGAGAATTTTATAGATATACTCAACTATGCCAATTTGCTTATTCTCAATACCTGTTCATACCCCCTCCCTCCCCCACACCATTTGAATGTTTAGTGTTGAGGAATGCCACTACCACTGGAACTATCTCTCAGATTTATACCCTTCTCCTCTCTCCATCTTCTTCACTTCCCTGCCCATATCAGAAACTTTGGGAATGGGACGTGGGTTGCCCTATCCTTCAGGAAGAATGGGATGCAATGATAGAAACCTCGCTGAATATCACGACCTGCGTTTTAGTGAAAGAAAACTGTTATAAGCTTCTCTCACGTTGGTATATGGACCCGGTTAGATTACAGAATATCTACCCTACCTTATCTGGACTCTGCCCTAGAAAATGTGGTATTCGAGGAACATTCTACCATATGTGGTGGGAATGCGGGAAAGTGTCAGAATTATGGTCTTCTGTTTTCGATCTCTTATCACGTATGTTGAAAATCCAGCAGGCACCTGATCCTTTGATAGACCGTAACATCTAGAAGGACTATTTAATAAGGCTATCTCGTTTATTGCTTAAACTCGTTCACCGAGTTTGTACAGCTACTCGCATCTGCATCGCAAAACACTGGAAGACCTCTCTTCCCACCTTCCCAGAAATCTCGGCTAAGGTCTGGTATGTCTGTCGTATGGAATATTTGACTGCCCAATTACACGACTCTGTCCCCCATTGTCATAAGATTTGGGATCCTTGGATTACTTCTCAAGCAACATTCTAATTATAGATTTTCTTTTCTGTTGTTGTTGTGTTTTTTGTTGTTTTTGTTCTTAAAGATATTGGAAGCAAAACATATCTGTATTTTTAGGTCTAACTGTTATTTGTGTGTGTGTTATATATCCTTCAATTTAATTCACTATGGCTGTGCATATGTCAAGAAAATAATAAAAAAATTATTGAAAAAAAAAGGAAATGGGCACTGTGAGCGTATCAGAGCAATAAAACTCAGAGTAATGTGCAGTGTGTATGAGTGTATTAGAGCTCCACAGCAATAAAACCCACAGAAATGCGCACTGTGTATGAGCGTATCACAGAGCTGCACAGCAATAAAACTCTCAGTAAAGTGCACTGTAATGAGCGTTTCAGAGCACCACAGCAATAGAACTCTCACAGTAAAGGCAATGAGTCTGAGCATACACAGGATCCACTGAAATAGATCGCTAACGGTAAAGGCAGTGTCTCTCCTATTTCATGTCCATCTCCCCACCTCCAATTTAAGTCCATTTCACCCCTATTCATTTCCCACTCTCTCCATGTTAACTTTACCCCCCTCTTTTCATTTCATTCTCTCTCCCTCTTTTCATTTCATTCATTCCCCCTCTTCATTTCATTCCCCCCTTTTCATTTCATTCTCTCCCTCCTCCATTTAATTTCATTTCTTCCCCCTCTTCATTTAATTCCCCCTCTTTTCATTTCATTCCCCCCTTTTCATTTCATTCTCTCTCCCTCTTCATTAAATCCCCTCTCTTCTCATTTCATTCTCTCCCCCTCCTTTTAATGTCATTCATCCCCCTCTTCATTTAATTCCTCCCTCTTTTCATTTCATTCTCTCCCCCTCCTTTTAATTTCATTCATTCCCCCTCTTCATTTAATTCCCCCCTCTTTTCATTTCATTCATTCCCCTCTTCATTTCATTCCCCCCTTTTCATTTCATTCTCTCCCCCTCCTTTTAATTTCATTCATTCCCCCTCTCCATTTATTCCCCCCTCTTTTCATTTCATTCTCTCTCCCTCTTTTCATTTCATTCTCTCCCTCCTCCATTTAATTTCATTTATTCCCCCTCTTCATTTAATTCCTCCCTCTTCTCATTTCATTCTCTCCCTCCTCCATTTAATTTCATTTATTCCCCCCTCTTCATTTAATTCCTTCCTCTTCTCATTTCATTCTCTCCCCATCCTTTTAATTTCATTCATTCCCCTTCTTCCTTTCATTCCCGCTGCTTTTCATTTCATTCCCCCCTCCTTTGAATGCATTCAATTCCCCCCCGTGAACCTGTGGGCCGGCCAGCTGAGTCCTGAGAGCTGCAGCTGCACGTGATCTCTGATCACAGTGGAGCGCTGGGAGGAAGTGAGGTTAAAGATCACTTCCTCCCAGCGCTGCAGGGTTCACGACTGCACATTAGGGATGAGCTGTTCGGTTCGATTGGTTCGGAGTTCGATTCGAACATCGCCTGTTTGCATGTTCGCGAACTACGAACATTTCCGCGTGTTCGCCGCATGTTCGCCCACAATGGACCACAATGCACTTTTCCACTGGCCTGAAGCTTGTACTGTAATTGGCTACAGCCTTGCACCTGACCACAGGTCAGGTGCAAAACAGGTTCAGGACTATGCGAATCACGGCTCAGAGTCCTGATTGGGCAAATTTTGCCTAATCATGGGCTCACAGAGCTAAGTCCCACAGCAGACTATATAAGGCTTCACACAGCGCTTCAGCACGTGGTTTTTGAGAGGAGATTGTTGTGTTAGTGTGTGTTCTCACTGCCAGTCTGCCACCAGCTATTGGGGGGGGGGTCTCATTTCTACAAAATATCTGGGAATTGTTCTAATCTGTGTGTTCTCACTGCCACCAAGTATTTTGGGATCTAATTTCTACAAAATATCTGGGAATTGTTCTAATCTTTGTGTTCTCACTGCCACCATCTATTTTGGGGGTCAGTCATTTATACAAAATATCTGGGAATTGTTGTAATCTTTGTGTTCTCACTGCCACCATCAATTTTGGGGGTCATTCATTTATACAAAATATCTGGGAATTGTTGTAATCTTTGTGTTGTCACTGCCACCAACTATTGTGGGGGTCTCATTTCTACAAAATATCTGGCAATTGTTCTAATCTGTGTGTTCTCACTGCCACCCATCAGGGGGTCTCACTGATTTATAGGAGGTTTCTGGGAATTGTAATCTGTGTCTTGTCACTGTTGCCAGCTATCAGGGTGTCCTATCAGGGGGTCTCACTGATTTGTAGGTGGTTTCTGGGAATTGTAATTTGTGTCTTGTCACTGCCACCCATCAGGGGTCTCACTGATTTATAGGAGGTTTCTGGGAATTGTAATCTGTGTCTTGACACTGGCTGCCAGCTATCAGGGTATCTCACTGAGTTATACCAGAGTTCTGGAAATCTTTAATCTTTATACCAGAGTTGAATCAGAGTTCTGTATATCTTTAATCTATATATCACTCACCATGTCAGAAAGACCAAAAAGGACAGGCAGACGCTCCCAGGCACAGATAAGAGGGCAAGCAGCCTCTGTGTCGGGAAGCTGTGCCTCTGGTCATCATGGACGTGGTGCATCCTCTGCAAGGGCACGCTTGTCCTTTCTAACTGGTGATGGCAGTCTTAAGCAGCAGCAGCAACATACAGAGGATTTGGTGGATTGACTAACCAGGCCATCCTCATCCTCCGAGTCCTCTGCCAGCCAGGCTTGTAGTGGTTTACAGTCCACCTCAGCTGCCAAAGCATCTAATGCAGCCTCCATGTCCACAGCTACTCCTGCCGTAGCCTCACTATCTCACACGGAGGAGTCAGCTGAATTGTTTGATTTCAATGACAGTGACATGCTGCTTGAGGATGCGCAGCAACTACAGTGCTCTGATTCAATCTCTGAGGTTGAGGAAGGGAGTATAATCAACCTAGAGGAAGGGGGTGCCAGTGACACACAAATAACTGGCATTCATGTTGCCCCAGCAGCTGCAACATACTGCCAAGTTGGCTCCAGTGACGAGGAGATAGGGGGTGATGACAATGATGATGAGGTCACTGACTCCACCTGGGTGCCTGATCGAACATAGGAGTCAAGTGAGGAGGAGGAGGAGGCACAACAAACACGAGGCACAACATGCTCTATGACCAACCATAGCACTAGCCAGTCCAAGGCATCAGATGTCAGAGCTGCTCAGGTGCAGAGCGCTGTTGTCTCAAAGCACACATCCAGGAACTCTGCTGTCTGGGAGTTCTTTAAGAAATGTGCAGCAGACCGCACCGTTGCTATTTGTAATCTATGTCAGATGAGGCTCATGCGTGGGAAAGACACCGGACGCTTGGGTACCACATGCTTGAGGTGACATATGACCACCTGCCACGCATCCCGTTGGCGCAAAACTTTGCGTAGGTCCTCCTCACCTGTCTCTACCCCCACTATATGTTCTGCCATGTCATTGACTCCAACCTCCACTGACCGGAATGATACTACAGTAATGGATGTACCAGGTCCTTCCTCACAATGTGACAGCATCCCATCAGCTGAAGATTTACGCAGTCAGATTACGTTGCCCCAGCTGCTGCAGCGTAAGAAAAAATATAGTCCCAACCATCCACAAGCACAGCGCCTAAATGCCAGCTTAGCAAAATTACTCGCATTACAGCTGCTGCCTTTCCAGCTGGTGGACTCTGCTATGAATTTGCTGAATGTGCTGTACCACAGTGGCAGGTTCCAAAACACCATTACTTTTCACGGAAGGCCATTCCAGCACTGTACCAGCACGTGGAAGACAATGTTATCGAGTCATTAAGAAAGGCAGTCAGCAGCAAGGTGCATGTGACTTTAGACACGTGGTCCAGCAAGCATGGACAGGGCCGTTACATTTCCTTCATGGCACACTGGGTAACTCTAATTGCAGCTGGGAGGGATCCAAGACGGGGCTCTGTGCTGGAGCTTGTTCATCCATCACGCCTCCAGAAAGCTGCTTGTATGAGGTCTGTCTGCTCCACCACCACCTCTCCCTCTACCTCCTCCTCCTTCTCTGTCTCTGGCGAAGTGGCAGTTAAACTGACGCGTGACAGGGGCTACGCAATGGCTCAAGCAAAAAGATGCCATACTGTGCTGAGCTGTTTTTCTAGGGGACAGGAGCAACACCGGGCCAGAAATTCTGTCAGCTCTGCAGGGGCAGGCGCAGAGATGGTTAACACCACGCCAGCTTGAGCTGGGAATGGTCGTCTGTGATAATGGCAGCAACCTTCTTTCCGCCCTATGCCTGGGTAAGTTGACGCATGTACCATGCCTAACACACGTCCTAAATCTGGTGGTGCAGCGTTTCCTAACCAGGTACCCAGGGCTGGCAGAGCTTCTCGGCCAGGCTAGAAAAGTCTGCAGCCACTTCAGACGGTCATTCCCAGCAAGTGTTTGCCTGGCAGAAATTCAAACAGAATTCCACCTTCCCACAAACCGTCTGATCTGTGACATGCCCACCAGGTGGAACTCGACATTAGCAATGCTGCAGCATCTGCGCAAGCAGCAGAGGGCCGTCAACGAGTACTTGTGTGAGTATGGCACAAGGACAGGTTCAGGTCAATTTGGTTCCCCCCCGCAGTGGCTGATGATCAAGGTTGCATGCACTGTATTGTCACCATTTGAGGCAGCAACGAGGATGGTGAGCAGGGACAGTGCATGCATCAGTGACACAATGCCTTTAGTTTTCCTGCTGGAGCGCACTCTGCGGGGAATTATAGTTGTGGCTCTATAGGCAGAGCAGCGGGAGGAAGTGGAGGCCTTCCCTAGCTCTCAAGGCCAAAGTCTTTCCGCAGACAGCATTCCAGCGGGTCCTCCTCAGATCAGACAGGAGGAGGAGGAGGAGGAATATTTAAGTAGTGGGGGCATTGAAGGTGGGGATTCCTCAAGGGAGGGTTTTGTGTGCCCAGAAACACATGGACTAGTATGTGGCTGGAGGAGGAAGTGCACGATGGGTCATCCTCCTCATTGACCAGGAAGACTCGGAAGCTAATGCCACCTTCAACCTATACTGCATGGGCTCCCTTATCCTGCAAAGCCTGGTAAAGGACCCCAGGTTTTTTTTAAAACTTTTTGTCCTTGTTTCCTGTCCCCCAGGGCACTACCCTGACCCCCATACACCTTTTATGGCAAATATCTTGCATATATGCCCTCTTGAAGGGCACTCTAAAAACCAAACTTTTGAGTCCCATTGACTTACATTGAGTTCGGTTCGTGTTCGCGTTCGAACTCAAACTTTTGAAATCAGTTCGCACTCGAATAAACACGGGGTATTCGGCTCATCCCTAATCCTCAGCGACCAGGAACACTCTGAAGCTAATGCCACCTCCAACCTATGCTGCATGGGCTCCCTTATCCTGCAAAGCCTGCTGAAGGACCCCAGGATTCTGTTACATTTTCCCTGGTTTTGGCTGCGCCCCCTGGTGGTGAAGGGCCTTCATGTCTGTTTTTCCCCTGTGGTGTGTTTGGCCGTGCTGTTTGGGGCTGTTCTGGGGTTCTGATGTGATCTCCTGGTCTGGGGTCACATGGCCCAATCACACAGACCCACTCCCTATAAATATCCCAGCAGCACAGAGCCTCATTGACGGTTTGTGGAGTTTGATGGTGGTTGTGTCCTGTTAGTTCCCTGTGTTGCTGCAAAGCATTCTTGTTCTAGTGCATTCTAGTTTTGACCTTGGCTGTGTTTCCTGACGATCCTTTTCTGCTGACTCCTGGTACTCTGTATGCTCATCTGTTGCCAACCTTGCCTGAACGACCATTCATATATGTTTCATGTATTTTGTTTGTCCTAGTTTAGTATAGTCTCCGAGGCCATTAAAAGGACCTCCTCAGTGCAGGTTGTTTTGTCCGTCTTGTTTATCCCTTGCCCTTCTTATTTATATTTATCTGTTAATTCTTTGTGAGGGTTTTTCTTAGAAGTATTCCCAGCATAGGGATTAGTTTAGTTTTCTCCTGGCCCTCCTGTTCCATGTGTCACTGTCTGGTTCCGGTATCATCCTGAAGTGGTGTTCAGTTCAGGTCCTGTTTCGCCAAGTCTGTCAGTTTGTTGACTGCCCCGCAGCCTGCATAAATCCTCTACTGTGTTTCTGAGCGTGTCCTGGGTTATCTGTCGGTCTTGAAACCTTCGGAGCTTAGTGGCAATTCAGTCCTGCTTTTGTGCTACTTGGTTTTGGAGATATTAGTCTGTCCATGTGTCCAGTCAGTAACTCACCTGCCTTAAGGGCTTCACCCCATGTTCCAAGCCACCACGATGGCCCAAGCAGGGGCTAACCGTTCCATTACAAACTGTCCATTCAACCCTGTAGCTGAATTTACTGTGATTAATTCTGTGCTCCAAATGGTTTTTTATTTGCTGACGGAACTGAAGAGGTTAATGTCTTCTCTCTGTGTGCTTAATTATGCGCTTCCTCCCAGCAGAGTCTCTGGGGAACCTCCCATGTCTGAAAAAGAGAGACGTAGGTTGTTTAACCTGTGCTATTACTGCAGTTCACCCCAGCATAAAATATTTTGCTGTCCAGTAAAGCCCAGATCCAGCATGTCCTGTTCTCAAGGTGAGACCCTGGTATCCATGTCATGCAGCCGTAGTGCTGATCCTAATGCTGGGACCTCTGTTTCTGTGCACTGCAAGGGTGTTGCAAATTCTATGGGTGGCAATAAAGCCAAAGTTGTTCCACCTCAAGGCATACACCCTGCTTCCATGTTCTACAGTGGATCACTGTTTCCCAGCCCATGTAATGGGTTAAATGTAGGGATGTGCGTTTCGGGTTTCGGAATTTCGCCGAAATTTCCCGATTCGTGTTTTCGGATGCGGCCGATTTTCCGAAAATTTTTAGATCCGAAAATGGCAGATCCAAAAAGTTTTCCGAGCCGAAACGAAATATTTTCGGAATTTTCGAATGTACTTGAAATGTGTCAAATCGAAATTTATTGCTCTGAAACGAGGAAAACAGACGTTCCGAAAAAACGAAAATTTCCCTAAAATACGAAAAGTCGATACAAAAAAACGAGCTAAGTGACATGAAAATACGAAAAATGGTCGATATTCCGAAATCATTTACAATTCCGAAAAACGAAAATTTCCGAAAATACGAAAAGTCGATACAAAAAAACGAGCTAAGTGACATGAAAATACGAAAAATGGTCGATATTCCGAAATCATTTACAATTCCGAAAAACGAAAATTTCCGAAAATACGAAAAGTCGATACAAAAAAACGAGCTAAGTGACATGAAAATACGAAAAATGGTCGAAATTCCGAAAAAAATGTACACGAAAAACGAGTCGAGCCGAACCGAATCGAAAAGTTTAAAAATCCGAAAAATCGAATCGGACCGAAAAAAAAATCGGTGCACAAGCCTAGTTAAATGTCCAGGGTGGTGCAGTTGCCACAAGTGGCCATGGTGGCGCTGTTGCTACAGGTACACAGTTTAAATGTGAAACTGTATGTTCTGTACAATGTAGCGTGCCCATTGCGCCCACGTCCCACAGTGGAGCCACTGACTTGCAACCCCAAGTATCTACTGCTCTGTCTGTGCCAAACAGCGAAGCAACTGTACCTATGACCCACAGTGGAGCTTCTAGTTTTGGTAACCAGCCAGGTCTGTCTGCTACTGGCAATGAGAAGCCAGGTCTGTCTGCTACTGGCAATGAGAAGCCAGGTCTGTCTGCTACCGGCAATGAGAAGCCAGGTCTGTCTGCTACTGGCAATGAGAAGCCAGGAATGTCTGCTACTGGCAATGAGAAGCCAGGAATGTCTGCTACTGGCAATGAGAAGCCAGGCCTGTCTGCTACTGGCAAAGAGAAGCCAGGCCTGTCTGCTACTGGCAAAGAGAAGCCAGGCCTGTCTGCTACTGGCAAAGAGAAGCCAGGCCTGTCTGCTACTGGCAAAGAGAAGCCAGGCCTGTCTGCTACTGGCAAAGAGAAGCCAGGCCTGTCTGCTACTGGCAAAGAGAAGCCAGGCCTGTCAGAATTTGGCTGTGTGCCTTCCACGACCCATGTTGGCTGTGTGCCATCCACAATGTCCGTTCCTGTCGGGATGACAGTTTTTTTTTCAGTCTGCTGATGTGTCTGAGTCTCCTGTATCTGACTGTCTTGTGCACCCAGAGACTGGCTATAAACCAGAGCACCCTACGACTGGCTATAAGCCGGGGTGTTCAGAGTCTGGCGAGGTGCCAGGGTCCCTTGAATGTGGCTATAAGCCAAGGGATCCCCTGTCGGTCAGTTTTCAACCCAGCAGTGAGACCTTAAGAGCCCTTCATGCCTCTTGTGGGCCAAGAGCCCCTCATGCCTCTTGTGGGCCAAGAGCCCTTCATGCCTCTTGTGGGCCAAGAGCCCTTCATGCCAAGCTACGAGCCAGCTGCGCCCATGTTATGCGAGACCGCTGTGGCCACGTTTTGTTATAAGGCCAAAGTGCCTGTATCTACACATGAGACCTGTCATGGAGCTGATGTAGCGCTCCATGCTTCAAACCCCAGGAGACTTTATGTTCATTTATATCGTGTGAATTTGAATATGTTTTACATCGTTTGGTTTTGGTTGAAATTAGTTTAGTGTAAAATGGCATAGCTTTGGTTTTAAATATACTTATATTCCTGTAGGTAAATGTGTTTCTGTATAGCCAGTAAACAAGCTTTACTGTTGTGTAATTTATGCAACAGGGCTTTCCCCTTTATCAGTGTTTGTCTTTAATCTGATGTGTTAGAACAATGGATTATACAAATGTTGTGTGAGCTGAAGGCTAAAGAATGTAAAGAATGTTTATTTATAACTGACATAATGTAATTAGTATATTGGTAGGACGAGGTGTGTCATTTATGCAAATTATGACTGTTGGACTTCAGCATAAAAGGTGGCGTTTTGTTTATTAAAACTCAGAGAACTCTCAGAGCTCAGAGAGAGAGAATCCTGTTTTAAAGCATACAGCCGCGCCTGGTGTCTTTATTACAAACTACGCTACACTATATACTCATCATCAGAAGGCACCGAGAGGCCTTCTGGAAATTCCTAACGGCTCCAGGGCAGAGGAACAGAAGCAGGTGGGTCAAGCTGCTCGAGGTACTGAGGACAGCGATCCTAGTAGCCGGGCTGACCGCAATGAAGGGGTGTTTGGAGAGTCAGGACAGACGGAAGAGAATGGTTCCGTCACAAGACCTTCATGTCTGGTTCTACTAGCGAGCTGCTAGTCATGCCAATTCCCGAGCCACGAGACAGTAACGCCTGTGTTGTGTGAGCCAGCTATGCCAATGTCTTGCTGCGAGACAACAGTGCCTATGTCCTGCTGCGAGATCGCTGAGGCCTCGTTAGGTCGTGAGACAGATGTGCCCACATTAACACATGAGACCACTGTGCCCTTGTCCCACAGTGGGTCCAGTGTTGTTCGTATCATTGTCATGCCAAGTGTGGGAGATGAGCCCTTAATGCCAAGTGTGGGCGATGAGCCCTTCATGTATAATTTGGGCAATGTGCCCCTACAGCCTATTTCTGGTGATATGCCAAGTTGGTTCCAGGTGGGCGATAAGCCCTTCATGTCTGGTTTGGGCCAAAAGCCACTCATGTCAGCCTCTGATGGCACGCTGCCATGTGTGTCTGTTTCTGGTTTTGTGACAGTCCTGCCGGTTAATGGAGCTACATCCAAACTGACCGGTGTTACAATCTCAAATTCTAGCCCTGTACCCGAGGGTTATATATTTTTTTTTTTTATAATGAAAAGTTTTTATTCATTTTTTTAAAGACAGTTTTAACAGGCATTTGGCATGTGTCAATAAACAGGTCAGTCACAGAAAACATAGTTTGCGTAGTTATATATGATCTCGATGTGCGATGTTGTTCTGTGAGGCACACTGGGCCATGTTCAAGAAAGACCCTAATGCTTTGAGGTGGTTTGAGGAGGATTCCAATGACTTGGAAGGTCCACAGTGTATTCCTCAAGGTGAGATGTGTAGAACTAGCAAGGTGCCAATAGTTCCATGTTCTGCTGATGTACAAATCATGCCTGGTGTGGGTGCTAAGCCCTTTATGTCTGGTACAGGTGATGCTGGCAAGCTGCCGGTCTTGCCAGAAGCCAATGGGTTGTCAGTAAATCCCATGGCAAGCCTTAAGTCAGCGATACATAAGTCATGTCAGAAGACCACTGTGCCCAAGTCTCACAGTGGGTCCATTAATGCTAAACCCAGCAGTGGAGCAGTGGGTGTAATGAATCAAAATCTTGTGTGCTCGAACACAATGTCTGTCCCTACTGTAGCTATGTCATGTGGGGTTGTCACCAGTTCTAGATCTCGTTCCAGGAGAAGATGTAAAAAGGTGACCAACCCTAGTCCATCTGATTCTATGTCCAGTCAGACCGATGCTGAGATCCCGTTATCCCGTCATGTCCCTGAGGGCTATGTGCAGTCGCCCTATGGACTGGTGTTCAGGAAGGAACACTGGGCTGCCATTCAAAAGAACTCTCATAGATGGAGGCGTCTCGGGGAGGAGGGTGACGACTCTGAGGAGTGAGACCCCAATGGATTTTGGTGACTGGTATTCGTGATCTGTTTTCTTGATTTCGTCTGTTGTGTATTCTGTTTTGGGTGCCCAGGGGGTCACCCGTAAGGGAGGGGGTTATGTTACATTTTCCCTGGATTTGGCTGCGCCCCTTGGTGGTGAAGGGCCTTCATGTCTGTTTTTCCCCTGTGGTGTGTTTGGCCGTGCTGTTTGGGGCTGTTCTGGGGTTCTGATGTGATCTCCTGGTCTGGGGTTACATGACCAAATCACACAGACCCACTCCCTATAAATATCCCAGCAGCACAGAGCCTCATTGACGGTTTGTGGAGTTTGATGGTGGTTGTGTCCTGTTAGTTCCCTGTGTTGCTGCAAAGCATTCTTGTTCTAGTGCATTCTGGTTTTGACCTCTGCTGTGTTTCCTGATGATCCTTTTCTGCTGACTCCTGGTACTCTGTATGCTGATCTGTTGCCAACCTTGCCTGAACGACCATTCATACATGTTTCATGTTTCATGTATTGTGTTTGTCCTAGTTTAGTATAGTCTCCAATAGACATGTGCACAGCACAAAATTTCGTTTTGAACTAATGGATTAGTCCTAAAATGCAATTTATTTAGTTGCTAAAGAAATTCGTTTTCAGTTCTTTAGTATGAAAACTAATTTCGTTCATCCGAAAACCAGCAGATACAATTACTATTGTAGTGGCTCCTCAGAGGGCTGAGATCGCTGCTTGTTACAGTATCTCTCACTCTCAGCACAATGTGGGCCATATTACATAGTTGGTGCTAACTTAACCAGAGCTGTTGTAACCTTCCCAGAGCCATTATAGCCTATGGAGGTTTTCAGTTTACAACAGCTCTGGTTAAGTTAGCACCAACATTGTAATACACAGCCCCATGTCAGGCAAAGCTGTTACAGTAACTGTCTGCTGCTCATCACAGCGCTCAGAGTTTCTGTAAAACTAGTAAATAATATTTTTATATATAAGAGGTTAGAACAATATTATTTCCTTGTTTTACTGAAACTCTGAGCGCTGTTACAGTCAGTTACTGTAACAACTGAGCCTGATACATTGTACTGAGAGATAATATAACAAGCAGCCGATCTCAGGGCTCACAGCCACTGGATTTAAAGGGCTAAAAAAAAAAGGCTCCACTCTGTATAATGTTTAGAACACCGTCCTGCATTAATTAATACCCCTCTTTGTATAATGTAGATAACATCCTCCTGCATTAATGTCCCTCTCTGTATAGAACATTCTCCTCAATTTATACCTTTCTCTGTATAATGTATATAACATCCTCCTGCATTAATACCCCTCTCTGTATAATGTATAGAACATACTCCTGCATTAATTAATGCCATTCTGTATAGAACATCCTACTGCATTGGCATGTGGAGGGTGCAGAACTTCGGATGTTGCGATCTTCATTGCTGGTCTCCTTCACTCATCAATGTAATATCACAAAAAGGACTGAAACTAAAATGTAGTGCATTTTATTTTAGTTTCTTTCGTTTTTTGTACTGAGCAGTTTCGTTTCTCTTGAGTCATACTAAAACTAAATTATCCCAAAATTCGGACTAAATCGTTTTAGTACTAAAACGAATGCACATGTCTAGTCTCCAAAGCCATTAAAAGGACCTCCTCCGTGCAGGATGTTTTGTCTGTTTTATTAATCCCTTGCCCTTCTTATTTATATTTATCTGTTAATTCTTTGTGAGGGTTTTTCTTAGAAGTATTCCCAGCATAGGGATTCCTTTAGTTTTCTCCTGGCCCTCCTGTTCCATGTGTCACTGTCTGGTTCCTGTATCATCCTGTATTCAGGTCCTGTTTCGCCAAGTCTGTCAGTTTGTTGACTGCCCTGCAGCCTGCATAATTAATCTACTGTCATTCATTGTTTGTGTTTCTGAGCGTGTCCTGGGTTATCTGTCGGTCTTGAAACCTTCGGAACTTAGTGGCAATTCAGTCCTGCTTTTGTGCTACTTGGTTTTGGAGATATTAGTCTGTCCTTGTGTCCAGTCAGTAACTCACCTGCCTTATGGGCTTCACCCCATGTTCCAAGCCACCACGATGGCCCAAGCAGGGGCTAACCATTACCGATTCGTGCTATCAAGGAGAGGGATCATTACTGGTTGGCAACCCTTCTTGATCCACGATACAAGGGTAAGGTTGCAGAGCTCATCCTGTCCTCACAGAGGGAGCAAAGGATGAAACAACGTGAGGACGCTCTAAAGCGACACTTGTGTAACACCTTTCCAGACACTGGTAGGTTTACCAACTGATGACACAGGTGCTTCTGAGGCTGCTGTTTAGAGGAAGAGTGGTGAAGAGGGCCGCTTGACTGATGCCTTTTCCAATTTTCTTAGTCCACGACGCCCAGGGACGTCAAATGTAGGCACCCATTGCCAGCGTCTTCACCATATGGTGCAGGACTATCTAGGGGCAAGGGCAGACCTGGATACCTTTACAGCAGATGATCCACTGGCTTACTGGGTGTTGAGATTGGATCACTGGCCAGAACTTAGCCAATATGCTATGCAGCTACTAGGTTGCCCTTCATCCAGCGTGCTTTCTGAAAGGACGTTCAGTGCCGCTGGAGGTTTTGTCACAGACAAAAGAGTGCGTCTGTCCACCGACTCTGTAGACCGGCTGACATTTATAAAAATTAATCAGTCCTGGATCAGCAGCTATCACTCCCCTGATGCTGATGTAACTGAATAAATCGGGGATCTCTTCTGCATTCCCAAAACCTCCACCACTGCACTCTTCCACAATACCTCAGAGGGGTTATGGTGTGAAGGCACTAGCTGGCACCAAAGGTCCAATTTTAATGCACCTGTAGTTACTTTCATCCAAAGCCTGCATAAATTTCACCATAATTTAGCTAAATCACTAAACTTGTTTTGCGTGTCCTAAAACGTCTCCTCTTTTCATACAGGCTGCCGCCCCAAGCAGTTGTTTATGCATAGATTAAAGGGAAAACATTTACCGTCATTTGAAATGTCATTTTTTTGTTTTTAAATACATCCTACAAATCCGCCACTTCACGGGCAGGTTATGGGGACCTCCTAGGCACGATATTTGAAGGAATTTTTCATTTTTATTCTTAACCTTTATTTCATGGAAAAATCACTGTTCCTTTAAAAACTTTTTTTTTACTTTTTGTCCTTGTTTCCTGTCCCCCAGGGCACTACCCGGACCCCCATACACCTTTTATGGCAAATATCTTGCATATATGCCCTCTTGCAGGGCACTCTAAAAATCTAACGTTCGAGTCCCATTGACTTGCAGTGAGTTCGGATCGTGTTCGCATCCGAACTCGAACTTTTGAAATTGTTCAAATACGAACCGAACACGGGGGTGATCGGCTCATCCCTATATGTAATACCCTATGAAATTCTATTACTATTCCAGCCAGATGGAAATTTTTATGAATATATATATATATTTTTTTTATTTGCCATTTACCAGCTAATTTGTGTCCATATTTGCCCATCGGCAATATGATGATTAGACACCCTTGTTTATTCCATCGATTGATGGTTATTTTTGCACAATTTAGGTTTTTGAGTATAGAAACATTCCCCTCATCATTTTATTTTAATATGGTGATCTTCCTGAATTTTAGCTAACACCCGCATAGATGGGAAATCCATATGAGCCATTTTAAATGAAAGTTTTTTATTTCTTTTATGTTTGGCCATGGGCGATACGATGAGGACCCCTTTTTGCTAATTTTCAATCCTGCTCTTACGAAATAAAAGGTCTTTAACGCAGTAGATTATACTCTGTCCTTCGAACACGATCGAATGCTGATCATAGCCCCATCGTGATTGGACCAGGAGGCGGATGTCTGTGCGGTTCAAGGTGGAGATCGGAAATTAACTTTTACATTCCTATTTGTTGACGGGACACTGGACTTGTTTGTGTTACTTGCCTACCTACTCAATCCACACGCTGGCTTGATTAACATGTGGACAATGACGTTTATACATTTTTATTTGCACTGGGTGTATAAATATCACCTTCAATGGGGGGATTCTCCCTATATTTTGTTACCTTTTCCAACTGATGAAGCCCTTTTTAGGGTGAAACCCTAGGTTTTGCTATTTTAACATGAACCTTTTTTATTGATTTTTTTTCTTGTATTTTATGCTCCCTGTGGCTTTGTGGCCATTAAATTTCCTTTACACATTAAGGTCTTTTTGGTCACTCCTTCCTATCGTTAGGAGCCTATTTGAGACTAAGCCCTATGAGGTTTTATCCACGCTGACAGGTGTTGTGACCTCAAAACCGTGGACACCAAGAATCACTGGATCAATCTGGGCATTGGGTGCACCATCTAAGATACCCTCAGGCGATGTCATTGAGCCCTGATAGGCTCTGGAGAGTGTGAGTTTAACCACCCACTTTTAAATATTCATTTACTGTCTAATGAACTTCACTATTGTATCTATTTGTGTATTTTTTCTAGAAATATTTAAGGACGTTTTAGTATCAAGTCACATCACCGACATTAAGTGAATCCAACATAAAGTGGATCCTTACTGTATGTAATGAAAATTCTTTATATTTATGACATATGAGTGCTGGGCACACCACTATCTCTATTGTAAATATTATTCTAACCCTGAATTTGCTGCACCGTAAACAAATATCTCTATAGTTTAGTTCAGATGTACGCGGTACCTAAACCACTGGCCAGTGGGAGTCTCTTCGGCTAGCCAAACGTTGGGGCCCAAATATAAATGAAAAACAACCGGTTCATTGACTCATAGGCCTGAGGCCTCTCACCCATACGCCAAAGGAAGGAGCTTGTCTGTAGCCAGTGGTGCGTCATTAAAGGTCCCTTTCGAAGAACACTGTCAGTCACCAGACCGGAGCCTGATATCGCCAGGGGTTTGGATCCCCAAATCCTGCTTCCGTCCGTCTGCGTCGATCAACGCCAGCGATCCACGCTCCACTGGCAGTCACCTCGCTTGCTGCCTTGCCAGTTCACCATCCAGACCGGAACAAACCCAGCGATTCACTCGGTGCAACAGCTGACACTCCCAGATTGCCTCCGTGACCAATGCAGCACAGCCTCCCCGCACTCCAGCATGCACGAGCAGGAGACCAACATTACCGCTGCCTTCTCTCTCCCTTCATGCTGGATTCTCTCTCACTCCAGCTGCACAGCTCAAGGAACACTTCTGACAGGCTGCATTCTCTGTCCCCTCATGTTGGATTCTCTCTCACTCCAGCTGCACAGCTCAAGGAACACTTCTGACAGGCTGCATTCTCTGTCCCCTCATGCTGGATTCTGCCCACGCTGCTTCCTGGCGCCAGACCTACCCTTTCTCTTTCTCCTGTAGCATTCTGGGAGATGTAGTTTATTGGTCCATGCATCTTCCTTATGCTGCACACACATGTCCCACAAACTGTGCTCTCTGGTTCCCTCTGTGGTTGTAACAGCTGTAGTCTTTAAAGGAGCAGGAATAACAACAGGGCTACACTCTCTCCCTCCTAAAAATCCTTTGGTCCCTCCAAAGGGTAATCTTGATTTACAATAACATATATATATAACCTTTACACTAAGCCACCTGAGCACCTTCATTGTTACCATTTAGAGACCAGTTTTGACAACGTGTAACAACAATTGGGTCAAATAGAGAGAACCCCCACCAAGGTGTGCTGTTGGCCTGGATTGAACTCAAGTCCTTAGACATCGCTGCGATCAGGGTGGATACCTCCGGTGATCTTCACACTGTAGTGATAGCTTCCTCTGAGCTATTCCCTGGTGAGGCATAAGTGAGTCTCTGAGGGGGTCGTACTGGTCATTTAGACCTTGATTCTGTGATCCACAATGAGCCTTCATCTGTGTAGGGTTACAGTATAGTTCAGGAACACCCGCATCCATGACTTCTTCAGCCTCTGCTCCAATCACTCCTTTGGTTCTTTTCAGTTCAGCCAGCTGTTCTCTTAGATCATCTAGGTCGCCCAATGGAACTCGTCATGACCTTTCTCAAAAAGGCATGTCATCCTGAAGACGAATGCAGTGTTTAGTGCTCTTGGCGCAACCCACGTCAAACTCATCCTTGGAGAACAAATCGTGCTACTTGAGGATTTGAGACTGAAGTCGCTTCTTCCACTCAAATGAGATAGGGGCATCTTTAGGATAGAACTGTTCAGCTGGAATCTCTTTATTCACTCCCCCTCCTAATTCAGTTGAAGAGAGGGGCGTAACGGAGGCCACTTGTCCAATTGGCATCCGTGCTTTCAAAATCACTGGGGAGTCAGACACATTACATATGCTGACAGAGACTCTTCCATGTGTCCGTTGCAGAGCTCGTGTGGAGATTATTTCAGGGATCAATTCCACTCCGGATTCATTCCCATTACTGGAATCAGTTTCCAGGACCACATAGGGGCCCGGTTGTGACCCGTTCAACTTGACTGAAGCCCGGAAACTAGTCACTTCTCCTGACTGGAGGACCTTCTCTGTACCTCCCAATCTCCACAGCCATCCCACTTCTGCAGGGGCTCTCTGTCCTTCGACCATCCATTGATAGACTGGCCATAACATCGGGTGCACCTCCTCAGGAGCAGAATTCTCTTCCATCACCAGTGGGGTTAGAAGATGTCTCACCATGTCAGTTTTCATCCCCACAATCATAGAACTCCGATTAGCTCCCGAGGGATCGGATCAGTTCTAGGTACTTTAACTCTCTATTGCCTTCTCGAGTCTTTAGTTGTAACATCACAGGGTCTAGGGGTTGAGCACCCCTCAATATCTGCTGAATTCTGACTTGGTTTACTGTGGTGGGGTATTCAGCAGTATTTGGTGCAGTATTTTATTCAGGCTCCTCATGTCTGTCATCTTTTCCCCCTTTTGCTGATAGGTCTGTTCGTATTGATACATGAGTTCAGCAGCCTTCTCAGTTCTTCAAAAGACTTCCTGTAGCATGTTTAGGTAATCAAGGGCAGTGCAGTCTTGCTGGCTGAGTTTCAAATTTCTGATGGCTTCTGAGGCAGGCCCCTTTAACCTCTCGTGATTCTCTGCTTCTTCTGTGCTCCATGTCCCATTCATCCAGAGCCTGCATAGCTTGTTCAACCCATTCTTCAAAGGTTTCCTCATTGGCTGGTGTAGGTAAATTTCACAAAAAGATTCTCAATCTTCCTTACCCAAAACCGGTGTGAGGAGGGTTATTCTTATGGCATGTTGACACAAGGTCTGCAATTGCGGTGATAAACTCCAGCCCTATTGTGGCCAGTGGGCTCGGCATGGAAACGCTCTCGGGGTTGTCACGTGGTCTATTTGGCTGGATCAAACGAACTTCTAAGTCGTTGGTCAGTTGCACACTTGCACCCTGGAAACATACTGTAATACCTCTTTTCCACTCAAAAAGAACATAGGCTTCAGAGATTTCTGAGTTTACCTTAATGTCTACTATTAACCCTCGATGGTCAGGTGCCAGCGCTGTTACGGCCCGACGGATCTGTTCCTCTGCCCATGTGTCTGCAGGAATGTCCATTACTACACTTAGCCCTAACTGGCCATTTTGTTCTTTACACCACTCTGCCGCTGTGTCTGGATCCATGTTGACTCATTAGTTGCGGTTATAATTTGAGACAAAAATCCCAGACGAGCCCTCACCCCTGAAGGAGACGCTGTATATCCCCAGCATTTCTGTCTCACCGCTGTAATAGGCCGCAACTGAAAATCCACAGCACACCAGCTTACCTTGATAGATTTTTAAAGTGATCTTTTATTGAGTGCAAACAATATAGAAAATCACACATGTAAATGGAACTTTCAACTCTACACAGTGCGATATCAGAAAGGCGGGAAACACAAGCATAACAATGATTAATGGTGATAAAAGATTATTCTAACCCAGAATTTGCTGCACCGTAAACAAATATCTCAATAGTTTATTTCAGATGTACCCGGGTACCTAAATCACTGGCCAGTGGGAGTCTCTTCGGCTAGCCAAATGTTGGTGCCCAAATATAAACGAAAAACAACCGGTGCGCAGTTATGAATAAACATAGGCCTGAGGCCTCTCACTCATACGCCAAAGGAAGGAGCTTGTCTGTAGCTGATGGTGCATCGATAAAGGTCCCTTTTGAAGAACACTGTCCGTCACCTGACTGGAGCCCGATATCGCCAGGTGTTTGGATCCCCAAATCGTGCTTCCGTCCGTCTGCGTCGATCAACGCCAGCGATCCCTGCTCCACCGGCAGTCATCTCGCTTGCAGCCTTGCCAGCTCACCGTCCAGACCGGAACAAACCCAGCAATTCACTCGGCGCGACAGCTGACACTCCCGGAAAGCCTCAGTGACCAATGCAGCACAGTCTCCCCACACTCCAGCATGCACGAGCATGCACGAGCAGGAGACCAACAACACCGCTGCCTTCACTCTCCCTTCACGCTGGATTCTCTCTCACTCCAGCTGCATACCTCAGGGAACACTTTTGACAGGCTGCATTCTCTGTCCCCTCATGCTGGATTCTGCCCACGCTGCTTCCTGGCGCCAGACCTACCCTTCCTCTTCCTCCTGTAGCATTCTGGGAGATGTAGTTTATTGGTCCATGCATCTTCCTTCTGCTGCACACACATGTCCCACAAACTGTGCTCTCTGGCTCCCTCTGTGGTTGTAACAGCGCCAGTCTTTAAAGGAGCAGGAATAACAACAGGCTACACTAATATATTGTTTGTTTCAATGGCCATTGCAACGTAAGCCCACTCGCCACTTCAAGGCACCTCTTTAGAGTGGGTACCTAACAATTGTAACCAAAAGGCCGCTCTACTGAGCAGCTCCAAGCCCCTCCAGCTGCTTTTCAGCAAGGAGAGACAAAGATGGTGGGTTTTATTTATACACGCACCAAGCACTTCCCATTTGGGATCAAAAACAAAAACATGGAAAGAGGAACAGCTGCAAAACGACGGACTGGTGTTACAAGCATGATATACATAAATACAGAAAAAATGGCGTCGCGCCCATACTCACTTATTTTTGGAGCGGCGGCAACTGGCAGGAGTAACAGCCCAGTAAATGTATAAAACATAACAAGGAAAGAGAGTGTCATCTGCGCTCATTCCTATGTGTTCCATGTACAACAAAAATGAGGTTTTGTTTGTTTCAATGGCCATTGCAACGTAAGCCCACTCGCCACTTCAAGGCACCTCTTTAGAGTGGGTACCTAACAATTGTAACCAAAAGGCCGCTCTACTGAGCAGCTCCAAGCCCCTCCAGCTGCTTTTCAGCAAGGAGAGACAAAGATGGTGGGTTTTATTTATACACGCACCAAGCACTTCCCATTTGGGATCAAAAACAAAAACATGGAAAGAGGAACAGCTGCAAAACGACGGACTGGTGTTACAAGCATGATATACATAAATACAGAAAAAATGGCGTCACGCCCATACTCACTTATTTTTGGAGCGGCGGCAACTGCCAGGAGTAACAGCCCAGTAAATGTATAAAACATAACAAGGAAAGAGAGTGTCATCTGCGCTCATTCCTATGTGTTCCATGTACAACAAAAATGAGGTTTTGTTTGTTTCAATGGCCATTGCAACGTAAGCCCACTCGCCACTTCAAGGCACCTCTTTAGAGTGGGTACCTAACAATTGTAACCAAAAGGCCGCTCTACTGAGCAGCTCCAAGCCCCTCCAGCTGCTTTTCAGCAAGGAGAGACAAAGATGGTGGGTTTTATTTATACACGCACCAAGCACTTCCCATTTGGGATCAAAAACAAAAACATGGAAAGAGGAACAGCTGCAAAACGACGGACTGGTGTTACAAGCATGATATACATAAATACAGAAAAAATGGCGTCGCGCCCATACTCACTTATTTTTGGAGCGGCGGCAACTGCCAGGAGTAACAGCCCAGTAAATGTATAAAACATAACAAGGAAAGAGAGTGTCATCTGCGCTCATTCCTATGTGTTCCATGTACAACAAAAATGAGGTTTTGTTTGTTTCAATGGCCATTGCAACGTAAGCCCACTCGCCACTTCAAGGCACCTCTTTAGAGTGGGTACCTAACAATTGTAACCAAAAGGCCGCTCTACTGAGCAGCTCCAAGCCCCTCCAGCTGCTTTTCAGCAAGGAGAGACAAAGATGGTGGGTTTTATTTATACACGCACCAAGCACTTCCCATTTGGGATCAAAAACAAAAACATGGAAAGAGGAACAGCTGCAAAACGACGGACTGGTGTTACAAGCATGATATACATAAATACAGAAAAAATGGCGTCGCGCCCATACTCACTTATTTTTGGAGCGGCGGCAACTGCCAGGAGTAACAGCCCAGTAAATGTATAAAACATAACAAGGAAAGAGAGTGTCATCTGCGCTCATTCCTATGTGTTCCATGTACAACAAAAATGAGGTTTTGTTTGTTTCAATGGCCATTGCAACGTAAGCCCACTCGCCACTTCAAGGCACCTCTTTAGAGTGGGTACCTAACAATTGTAACCAAAAGGCCGCTCTACTGAGCAGCTCCAAGCCCCTCCAGCTGCTTTTCAGCAAGGAGAGACAAAGATGGTGGGTTTTATTTATACACACACCAAGCACTTCCCATTTGGGATCAAAAACAAAAACATGGAAAGAGGAACAGCTGCAAAACGACGGACTGGTGTTACAAGCATGATATACATAAATACAGAAAAAATGGCGTCGCGCCCATACTCACTTATTTTTGGAGCGGCGGCAACTGCCAGGAGTAACAGCCCAGTAAATGTATAAAACATAACAAGGAAAGAGAGTGTCATCTGCGCTCATTCCTATGTGTTCCATGTACAACAAAAATGAGGTTTTGTTTGTTTCAATGGCCATTGCAACGTAAGCCCACTCGCCACTTCAAGGCACCTCTTTAGAGTGGGTACCTAACAATTGTAACCAAAAGGCCGCTCTACTGAGCAGCTCCAAGCCCCTCCAGCTGCTTTTCAGCAAGGAGAGACAAAGATGGTGGGTTTTATTTATACACGCACCAAGCACTTCCCATTTGGGATCAAAAACAAAAACATGGAAAGAGGAACAGCTGCAAAACGACGGACTGGTGTTACAAGCATGATATACATAATACAGAAAAAATGGCGTCGCGCCCATACTCACTTATTTTTGGAGCGGCGGCAACTGCCAGGAGTAACAGCCCAGTAAATGTATAAAACATAACAAGGAAAGAGAGTGTCATCTGCGCTCATTCCTATGTGTTCCATGTACAACAAAAATGAGGTTTTGTTTGTTTCAATGGCCATTGCAACGTAAGCCCACTCGCCACTTCAAGGCACCTCTTTAGAGTGGGTACCTAACAATTGTAACCAAAAGGCCGCTCTACTGAGCAGCTCCAAGCCCCTCCAGCTGCTTTTCAGCAAGGAGAGACAAAGATGGTGGGTTTTATTTATACACGCACCAAGCACTTCCCATTTGGGATCAAAAACAAAAACATGGAAAGAGGAACAGCTGCAAAACGACGGACTGGTGTTACAAGCATGATATACATAAATACAGAAAAAATGGCGTCGCGCCCATACTCACTTATTTTTGGAGCGGCGGCAACTGCCAGGAGTAACAGCCCAGTAAATGTATAAAACATAACAAGGAAAGAGAGTGTCATCTGCGCTCATTCCTATGTGTTCCATGTACAACAAAAATGAGGTTTTGTTTGTTTCAATGGCCATTGCAACGTAAGCCCACTCGCCACTTCAAGGCACCTCTTTAGAGTGGGTACCTAACAATTGTAACCAAAAGGCCGCTCTACTGAGCAGCTCCAAGCCCCTCCAGCTGCTTTTCAGCAAGGAGAGACAAAGATGGTGGGTTTTATTTATACACGCACCAAGCACTTCCCATTTGGGATCAAAAACAAAAACATGGAAAGAGGAACAGCTGCAAAACGACGGACTTGGTGCGTGTATAAATAAAACCCACCATCTTTGTCTCTCCTTGCTGAAAAGCAGCTGGAGGGGCTTGGAGCTGCTCAGTAGAGCGGCCTTTTGGTTACAATTGTTAGGTACCCACTCTAAAGAGGTGCCTGAAGTGGCGAGTGGGCTTACGTTGCAATGGCCATTGAAACAAACAAAACCTCATTTTTGTTGTACATGGAACACATAGGAATGAGCGCAGATGACACTCTCTTTCCTTGTTATGTTTTATACATTTACTGGGCTGTTACTCCTGGCAGTTGCCGCCGCTCCAAAAATAAGTGAGTATGGGCGCGACGCCATTTTTTCTGTATTTATGTATATCATGCTTGTAACACCAGTCCGTCGTTTTGCAGCTGTTCCTCTTTCCATGTTTTTGTTTTTGATCCCAAATGGGAAGTGCTTGGTGCGTGTATAAATAAAACCCACCATCTTTGTCTCTCCTTGCTGAAAAGCAGCTGGAGGGGCTTGGAGCTGCTCAGTAGAGCGGCCTTTTGGTTACAATTGTTAGGTACCCACTCTAAAGAGGTGCCTTGAAGTGGCGAGTTGGCTTACGTTGCAATGGCCATTGAAACAACAAAACCTCATTTTTGTTGTACATGGAACACATAGGAATGAGCGCAGATGACACTCTCTTTCCTTGTTATGTTTTATACATTTACTGGGCTGTTACTCCTGGCAGTTGCCGCCGCTCCAAAAATAAGTGAGTATGGGCGCGACGCCATTTTTTCTGTATTTATGTATATCATGCTTGTAACACCAGTCCGTCGTTTTGCAGCTGTTCCTCTTTCCATGTTTTTGTTTTTGATCCCAAATGGGAAGTGCTTGGTGCGTGTATAAATAAAACCCACCATCTTTGTCTCTCCTTGCTGAAAAGCAGCTGGAGGGGCTTGGAGCTGCTCTCAGATAGGCGGCCTTTTGGTTACAATTGTTAGGTACCCACTCTAAAGAGGTGCCTTGAAGTGGCGAGTGGGCTTACGTTGCAATGGCCATTGAAACAAACAAAACCTCATTTTTGTTGTACATGGAACACATAGGAATGAGCGCAGATGACACTCTTTTCCTTGTTATGTTTTATACATTTACTGGGCTGTTACTCCTGGCAGTTGCCGCCGCTCCAAAAATAAGTGAGTATGGGCGCGACGCCATTTTTTCTGTATTTATGTATATCATGCTTGTAACACCAGTCCGTCGTTTTGCAGCTGTTCCTCTTTCCGTGTTTTTGTTTTTGATCCCAAATGGGAAGTGCTTGGTGCGTGTATAAATAAAACCCACCATCTTTGTCTCTCCTTGCTGAAAAGCAGCTGGAGGGGCTTGGAGCTGCTCAGTAGAGCGGCCTTTTGGTTACAATTGTTAGGTACCCACTCTAAAGAGGTGCCTTGAAGTGGCGAGTGGGCTTACGTTGCAATGGCCATTGAAACAAACAAAACCTCATTTTTGTTGTACATGGAACACATAGGAATGAGCGCAGATGACACTCCTTCCTTGTTATGTTTTATACATTTACTGGGCTGTTACTCCTGGCAGTTGCCGCCGCTCCAAAAATAAGTGAGTATGGGCGCGACGCCATTTTTTCTGTATTTATGTATATCATGCTTGTAACACCAGTCCGTCGTTTTGCAGCTGTTCCTCTTTCCGTGTTTTTGTTTTTGATCCCAAATGGGAAGTGCTTGGTGCGTGTATAAATAAAACCCACCATCTTTGTCTCTCCTTGCTGAAAAGCAGCTGGAGGGGCTTGGAGCTGCTCAGTAGAGCGGCCTTTTGGTTACAATTGTTAGGTACCCACTCTAAAGAGGTGCCTTGAAGTGGCGAGTGGGCTTACGTTGCAATGGCCATTGAAACAAACAAAACCTCATTTTTGTTGTACATGGAACACATAGGAATGAGCGCAGATGACACTCTCTTTCCTTGTTATGTTTTATACATTTACTGGGCTGTTACTCCTGGCAGTTGCCGCGCTCCAAAAATAAGTGAGTATGGGCGCGACGCCATTTTTTCTGTATTTATGTATATCATGCTTAACACCAGTCCGTCGTTTTGCAGCTGTTCCTCTTTCCATGTTTTTGTTTTTGATCCCAAATGGGAAGTGCTTGGTGCGTGTATAAATAACCCACCATCTTTGTCTCTCCTTGCTGAAAAGCAGCTGGAGGGGCTTGGAGCTGCTCAGTAGAGCGGCCTTTTGGTTACAATTGTTAGGTACCCACTCTAAAGAGGTGCCTTGAAGTGGCGAGTGGGCTTACGTTGCAATGGCCATTGAAACAAACAAAACCTCATTTTTGTTGTACATGGAACACATAGGAATGAGCGCAGATGACACTCTCTTTCCTTGTTATGTTTTATACATTTACTGGGCTGTTACTCCTGGCAGTTGCCGCCGCTCCAAAAATAAGTGAGTATGGGCGCGACGCCATTTTTTCTGTATTTATGTATATCATGCTTGTAACACCAGTCCGTCGTTTTGCAGCTGTTCCTCTTTCCATGTTTTTGTTTTTGATCCCAAATGGGAAGTGCTTGGTGCGTGTATAAATAAAACCCACCATCTTTGTCTCTCCTTGCTGAAAAGCAGCTGGAGGGGCTTGGAGCTGCTCAGTAGAGCGGCCTTTTGGTTACAATTGTTAGGTACCCACTCTAAAGAGGTGCCTTGAAGTGGCGAGTGGGCTTACGTTGCAATGGCCATTGAAACAAACAAAACCTCATTTTTGTTGTACATGGAACACATAGGAATGAGCGCAGATGACACTCTCTTTCCTTGTTATGTTTTATACATTTACTGGGCTGTTACTCCTGGCAGTTGCCGCCGCTCCAAAAATAAGTGAGTATGGGCGCGACGCCATTTTTTCTGTATTTATGTATATCATGCTTGTAACACCAGTCCGTCGTTTTGCAGCTGTTCCTCTTTCCATGTTTTTGTTTTTGATCCCAAATGGGAAGTGCTTGGTGCGTGTATAAATAAAACCCACCATCTTTGTCTCTCCTTGCTGAAAAGCAGCTGGAGGGGCTTGGAGCTGCTCAGTAGAGCGGCCTTTTGGTTACAATTGTTAGGTACCCACTCTAAAGAGGTGCCTTGAAGTGGCGAGTGGGCTTACGTTGCAATGGCCATTGAAACAAACAAAACCTCATTTTTGTTGTACAATGGAACACATAGGAATGAGCGCAGATGACACTCTCTTTCCTTGTTATGTTTTATACATTTACTGGGCTGTTACTCCTGGCAGTTGCCGCCGCTCCAAAAATAAGTGAGTATGGGCGCGACGCCATTTTTTCTGTATTTATGTATATCATGCTTGTAACACCAGTCCGTCGTTTTGCAGCTGTTCCTCTTTCCATGTTTTTGTTTTTGATCCCAAATGGGAAGTGCTTGGTGCGTGTATAAATAAAACCCACCATCTTTGTCTCTCCTTGCTGAAAAGCAGCTGGAGGGGCTTGGAGCTGCTCAGTAGAGCGGCCTTTTGGTTACAATTGTTAGGTACCCACTCTAAAGAGGTGCCTTGAAGTGGCGAGTGGGCTTACGTTGCAATGGCCATTGAAACAAACAAAACCTCATTTTTGTTGTACATGGAACACATAGGAATGAGCGCAGATGACCCTCTTTTCTTGTTATGTTTTATACATTTACTGGGCTGTTACTCCTGGCAGTTGCCGCCGCTCCAAAAATAAGTGAGTATGGGCGCGACGCCATTTTTTCTGTATTTATGTATATCATGCTTGTAACACCAGTCCGTCGTTTTGCAGCTGTTCCTCTTTCCATGTTTTTGTTTTTGATCCCAAATGGGAAGTGCTTGGTGCGTGTATAAATAAAACCCACCATCTTTGTCTCTCCTTGCTGAAAAGCAGCTGGAGGGGCTTGGAGCTGCTCAGTAGAGCGGCCTTTTGGTTACAATTGTTAGGTACCCACTCTAAAGAGGTGCCTTGAAGTGGCGAGTGGGCTTACGTTGCAATGGCCATTGAAACAAACAAAACCTCATTTTTGTTGTACATGGAACACATAGGAATGAGCGCAGATGACACTCTCTTTCCTTGTTATGTTTTATACATTTACTGGGCTGTTACTCCTGGCAGTTGCCGCCGCTCCAAAATAAGTGAGTATGGGCGCGACGCCATTTTTTCTGTATTTATGTATATCATGCTTGTAACACCAGTCCGTCGTTTTGCAGCTGTTCCTCTTTCCATGTTTTTGTTTTTGATCCCAAATGGGAAGTGCTTGGTGCGTGTATAAATAAAACCCACCATCTTTGTCTCTCCTTGCTGAAAAGCAGCTGGAGGGGCTTGGAGCTGCTCAGTAGAGCGGCCTTTTGGTTACAATTGTTAGGTACCCACTCTAAAGAGGTGCCTTGAAGTGGCGAGTGGGCTTACGTTGCAATGGCCATTGAAACAAACAAAACCTCATTTTTGTTGTACATGGAACACATAGGAATGAGCGCAGATGACACTCTCTTTCCTTGTTATGTTTTATACATTTACTGGGCTGTTACTCCTGGCAGTTGCCGCCGCTCCAAAAATAAGTGAGTATGGGCGCGACGCCATTTTTTCTGTATTTATGTATATCATGCTTGTAACACCAGTCCGTCGTTTTGCAGCTGTTCCTCTTTCCATGTTTTTGTTTTTGATCCCAAATGGGAAGTGCTTGGTGCGTGTATAAATAAAACCCACCATCTTTGTCTCTCCTTGCTGAAAAGCAGCTGGAGGGGCTTGGAGCTGCTCAGTAGAGCGGCCTTTTGGTTACAATTGTTAGGTACCCACTCTAAAGAGGTGCCTTGAAGTGGCGAGTGGGCTTACGTTGCAATGGCCATTGAAACAAACAAAACCTCATTTTTGTTGTACATGGAACACATAGGAATGAGCGCAGATGACACTCTCTTTCCTTGTTATGTTTTATACATTTACTGGGCTGTTACTCCTGGCAGTTGCCGCCGCTCCAAAAATAAGTGAGTATGGGCGCGACGCCATTTTTTCTGTATTTATGTACACTAATATATTGCCTAATTTTAAACATTTTATGCTGGGGCTTATTCGAAGTATTGTTACCGGAGTTCCACTTAGTTCTGTCAGGAGAAAGGTCGGCACAGTGCGGACAATGACAAACCGGACACGATTCAATGGCAGGAAAGGCATTCTTTATTGACGTCAAGTCTCAATCTGGATTGAATCGCAAAGACTGAGTGACAAACCCAGGATGGGTTTCAATTGTTATACATGAAACGAATACATTAAAAGGTGCATCCCAACAACCATTCCCTCATCTCGGACACAAAGACCTTCCACAACCTGCAGTTTTCGCATACAATTAGGACAATTAGATAATTTAAAGTTTGGCTAGTTCCTGGCGCTCTCACTCCTCAGAGGCCCTGTTTACTTCTCAACCAGATAAGAGCCCAGATGTCCTAAGGAGTGTCTTTGTCTTCGGCCTAGGCTCTATGACCTTGGTGCTTCTAAATCACTGTTTATTCACCCTGGATTTTCTATTTAATTGCTATGCTAGCAAGTCTCTGGAATGTCTGAAATCTATGCAAACCTTTCTATGTCAGCTAATATTCGCTATTTACAAGTGCGTGAATCTCAGCTCAACCTAAGATGGCTGCTAGGGAACAAGATGGTGGCTAATTTCTGGCCTGCTTCTGTTACATTCCCCTCTTGGCTAGGGTGTCAAGTTCTTCTCTCTTGGCACCCTTAGCTACTAACCTAGATATTCTAAATTAGCAAAACCTTGTAGCCAGGGGGTGGCTCCTTCATCAGAAACAAATCAGTGTAAGGATATAGAGTCACCCAGCACGCAGACAAAACCCAGAAAGGCAAGGAAAAACCCTAATCTGAGAAGCTGGTCCTTAGAATGGCCAGGTACTAATCTAAAATACATAGAAGTACAGATCAGGGACAGGAGAGATATCGTAGTAATAACAAGCCAGAGGTCGGTACACGAGATAAACATATGCCAAGGGATGAACACAGAAATCACAATCAAATAAACAAACCAGAAGTCAAACCAGAAAATCAAATGCAGGAGCTAGAAGTCACGCACTGAGGGCTAGAATAAACCACATCAGGGCTCAGAGCACAGCACAGTCAGTGACTGATATTTAAAGGCCTAGATCCCTGATCAGGTGCAGCATTCAAAGTGGCCTGATTCAGAGACTGTCGCCCTCTCCATTGGGAAGGCCGCACTGCAGGAGCACCAGCAGGCATGACAGTACCCCCCCTCCACGAGCGTCCTCCGGGTGCCGAGATCCCGGGGCAGTGGGATGAGAGCGGTGAAAGGCATGTACCAGATGGGGGGCATGGAGATCAGAAACCGGAACCCATGAGTGTTCCTCCGTGCCATACCCTCTCCAGTGCACCAAATATTGAAGACCACCACGGGAATGACGGGAATCAACAATAGACTGGACTTCAAATTCTTCTTGTCCCTGGACCAGTACAGGACGAGGTCGAGGAATGACAGTGGTGAACCGATTGCACAGAAGGAGCTTCAACAAGGAGGTGTGAAAGGTATTAGGAATACGGAGGGTACGAGGTAGGTCCAGCGCATAACTAACTTCATTGATACGTCTTAAGACCTTGACTGGACCAATATACCGTGTAGCAAATTTCATCGATGGCACACGTAACTTAATGTTACGGGTAGACAACCAGACTCTCTGGCCTGGAACATAGGCATAGGCAGATGGGTCCTTCCTATCTGCATAGTTCTTTTGTTGGACTGCAGCGTGACAGAGGTTGGAATGTACCAGATTCCACACTTTATGAAGAGACTGAACATAGGAGTCCAAGTCAGGAAGACCAGTGTCAGAACTAGGGGATGGCAAAAATGTAGGCTGGAAACCATGGGCAACATAAAACGGGGAGTGACCAGACGAGGCATTCACATTACTGTTCAGAGCAAATTCAGCCCAAGAGAGTAAAGATACCCAATCATCCTGCCCTTAAGAAGAGAAGCTGTGAATGTAGTTCTCACTAGACTGATTAGCACGTTCGGTAGCTCCATTAGACTGTGGGTGATAAGCAGAAGAAAATGATACTTTACTGCCCAACTGTGAAGAGAAATTTCGCCAAAATCTAGAGATGAACTGGGGACCTCGATCAGAGACAATTTCATGAGGCAAACCATGCAATCTGAATACCTCTTTGGCAAATATGTTGGCTAGACCTTTCGGTGTTGGCAATTTCTTGAGAGGAACCAGATGAAGGTTGATGATGACCAAGGTTTATCAGGGATGGCTAGTGGTTGCAATAGCCCTGCAGGACATTGAGTAGAGGCTTTGGATTGTGCACATACCACACATGCCTGTATATATTCCCTCACATCTTTGGCAATGTCTGGCAACCAGTACATCGGTGTAAGGGCTGACAATGTCCTTTTTATACCAGGATGACCGGCTGGCCTGGAGGCATGATAACAACACCTTTCTTTCTGCATCAGGAACAAACAACTTGTCAGAAGGAGTCTCAGGGGGAGCTGTACTTTGCATAGCTTGGATACGAGTAAGGAGTGTAGAAGTAAGGGTGAGATGAGTAGCTGCCACTACTCTCTCCAGAGGAACAATCGACTCAACTGGTCTATCTTGCTGTTCTGTGACCTCAAACTGCCTGGAAAGCGTGTCTGCCTTAGCATTTCTGTTACCGGGCCTATAGGTGATTATGTAATTGAAGTGAGTCAAAAACATAGACCACTGGGCTTGACGGGATGACAGTCTTTTGGCATCGGCAATAAAGGTCAGGTTTTTATGATCAGTCAGAATAATAGTGGGATTAGGAGCTCCTCCAAGTAGGTGTCTCCACTCCTTCAAAGTAGAAATAATAGCCAGGAGTTCTCGGTTACCGATATCATAGTTCCTTTCAGCACTAGATAATTTCTTGGAAAAGAAGCCACAAGGCTTGAGTGGTTGGTCAGGGGATTCTCTTTGGGAGACAACAGCTCCTACTCCTGTCTCAGAGGCATCAACCTCTAAGATGAAATGCTTCCTTGGATCAGGGTGGACAAGTATAGGGGCCGTAGAAAAAGCCTCTTTAAGAGTCTCAAAGGCTTTAACGGCTTCAGGGGACCAAATACGGGTATTAGCTCCCTTCTTGGCCATAATGGTAATGGGTGCCAGTATTGTGGAGAAATTGAGTATGAACCTGCGGTAATAGTTGGCGAAATCTCTGAATATCTTTTAGCACTATAGGATATTGCCAGTCAGTGACAGCAGTAAGTTTAGCCGGGTCCATGGAAAATCCTTCTTTGGAAATGACATAACCTAGAAAAGCTAACATAGGTTGGTCAAAGAGACACTTCTCCAATTTACAGTAAAGGCCATTGTTCAACAACGTCTGAAGAACCTTTTTAACCTACAAGTGGTGAGTAGCGAGATCAGGTGAGTAAATGAGTATATCATCCAAATACACGATGACACAGTCGTATATAAAATCACGCAAAACCAACCAACACAATCGCACTGTCACTTTTGTTACAAATAAGCTGATTTTTAAAGCCTCTTTTTTTTTCTCTGTGAAGTCAAGGTATTCGCTATCTATCGTGGTGTTAATTAAACATGATTGACTGTCACTTGTTGCGTATAAGCACTTCTACTCTATATTAGTAGACTTTATATTATTGACTATATATTGGTTGGTTGCACTTTAATAATTTATAATATATTCATTCCTTTTACTTGAGTAGATGTTTCAACATCAAAGCGTATTTTTTTTTAAATTTTAAGTCCACCGTTCATCAGGTGACAATACTATATGTGTGCTTTATATGCTTCTGCAATATAATTGTTATTTGCACATTTTCTTGCTCACCAGTATATGCATCACTTAGCTGCACATTGTTATCAATTGAATGTCAAGCATTAGATTGCACTGCCACTTTTTTGGTATGTAGAAACTGACTGTTATTCACTTTTGCACTTTAACTTATTAGTCCTTGTACCACTTTAGCCACACCTAGCTACTCATTTCGATTTTAGCAAATACATTGTCAAGTGTTGCAATTAGTTCTTTCCCTAATTATTGGCCTGCCGTCTCTATATAGGCTTTACGTTGATTAACTATTTAAGATACCCATTATTCAATCTAAGCTAATCACTCAAATAAACCACTAGGTGGCGACGAAATACACATCTCTTCTTTCTCTACGTTTTTTTTTTATTGGTCTTATGAAGTATTCTAATTTTTTGAGATAGTGAATTGGTGGGTTTGCGCGATCCGCGCGTCAAACGTTTGGATGTGAACCCAGCCTATGGGTTTGGACAAATATGAACACGATAACATTATGCCTGTAGGTTGCGTGATGCTCTAGCTAATGATTTTACAAGCGAAGCAGGTCAGGTGCCCTGGCAGCTGGGGTGCATTTGACATGTGACGACAATCATTTTTTTTGACATATACATTAATCTTACATTCAATATGCATTTGATTTATGAATAAAATAATCGTAAACTCACTATGCAAGTCCTGATCCTCTTTGGACCATGCGTCATACTCCGGGTACACCACCTTTGTCACAGTAGTCCACGCGCTCGCCTTCTGCGCTTTATCCTTGTAAAGGACACTGGCCGTTTCCCACAGTGCTGGGTGGTCTCGAACTGCGCCATTCAGCTTCTCGATGTCCATCGCAGCAGCTCCACGTGCAGTCCAGGCACACTAGGAAAATTCTGGATTCTTGGTGTGATGTAGGCCGGAAATCTACAGCGTGTCTTCCCCTCGCATCACACACACACACACACACACACACAGGCCACTATGGAGATGCAAAGCACTTTTGTGTGCATCGACGTTCTCCGTTGTGAATCCGCAGTTTGGTACGTTCAGGTTGTTACAATTTGCCGTTACCACCAGCTTTTCAAAGACGTTAAAGTTATCCACGCAAACGTTGTCCGTTAAATTTTGTGCTAAGATTGTAATACCATACGCGCACCAGCGCACAAACGCTCACAATGTTAAGTATAGAATGCACACACGAACTTGCGCTAGCGCAGGGTTCGCGCAGGGTCATTCGCGTTAGACGTTAACGCGCATTTTGTGCGCGAACGTCGTAGTACGACGTTCAGCGCAAAGGGTTATGCCCCTTGCGTTAATGCGTTTTTGCACACGCGCAAAATTGTGCGCGAAGAGTGTAATAGTACCCAATAGGTGGTAGAGGCAAAGTTGACTTTATAGCTTGAATATTATATTTCCCTTCAATCCTTGTAAGACCAGGCCCCCGAACGTTCAATATTATATTCCACCTCCACTATGCGATATTGCATGTAACGTGTACACATTGTGGGATCTATTACATTCTATGTGCAAAAACGCTTGCGCTATTTTTTTTTGCACGCAGCGTTAAACGTTAACGCGCGTAAATTAACGCCGGTATTACAATCCGAGCGCATTTTTTCATCCGTCAAAAAATACCGCGCATAAAAAAGACGCGCAAAAACGCGCGCGCAGAAATCGGTGGGCAATCTGAATTAAGAACCACAATTGTCTCACGTTAAGTTTTTGCGCCTGTCAAAATCAATCTGAGTATATATGCTGCAGCAATAATAAAAACACGCACAACTAATCAATTTTAATGTTTGGGTATGCGTAGAATGTGTAACTATACATTGCTGTATTATTATTTTTGGGCTCGTGTATTTGGTTTCGGTCAGGACGTTAAGATTTGCCGTTACCACCAGCTTTTCAAAGAGGTTAAAATTATGCGTGCAAACATTTGCGCTCACAATGTTAAGTATAGGACACGCAAAGTACATTACGCTCGCAAAGGGTTCGCGCAGGTCCACCCGCGTTAGACGTTAACGCGCATATTTTGCATGGACATTGTAATACGACGTTCTGAGCGAAGGGTTTTGTCCCTCCCATTAATGCGTTTTTGCGCAAGTGTTAACGTTTGCGCAAAGAATGTAATAGAGCCCTATGTAAGTCATAACCAAGACATTACATAAATCATCACATAAAACCATTTGCATCTTTTCATAGTGGCTGACCTGATTACTTTATAACAAAAGTGACCAAAAAGCAACCTAAAAGTTACATCAGACATTTACAAATAATAGATTGCAAATGAACCAGAGAGTATTTTCTCAAGTAGGTTCCCGGTGAGAAGATGTTGGAACCACAGACCATTCTGTGGATAGACGTGGCAATGGTGCTAAAGGTGGGGGTACTTAACAATTCTGTGTAAGACTTGCCTCCAAAAGTTTATTCCCTTCCAATCTGGTTTTCATTTTTCTCATCAATTGTTTTTATTACGGCTCCAATAATCATAGAATACACATGCTTCCATATGCGAAGATTCATGAATCTGAATTTTTGCAGACTACCTCTGCCACTTCGGGATCCCTTTTGCCCATGCAGTTTCAAATCCCACTTTTTACCGGTCTGCAAACAACCAGCATGGCTCACAGTACACTGCATTAAGATTTGGAGAGTAACAAAGCTTTCGTAATAACTATTAGAAAAGCACTTTTTCTAATTTGGCTCCCAAAAAAGAAAAGACCTTACATTAAAGCCATGTCCCGTTCAACTAAACTTTCCCTAAAAGCACGGGACACTTTACTCACAGTGATACACCCAGATAAGACATTCTCCCGACTGATGCCCCTGTCAATTCTAAAGAAATACGATACAAATAGACCCAAATACTGTATATGGCATTCCAAATAATTATTAAAAATAGATGTGTTTTTTTCAGGGAACTCACTGATGTCATTTAACATAATGTAGGAGAAATATCTTTTGTGTGAGGATCTAGAAGACCAATACACTAAGATCGTAGCTATTTTGAAGCAATGGTTTTGCATCCCGGAGTTAGACCGCAAAATGACAACTTTGCAATTGTTGGGCCTAGAAAACATTTGCTTACATAATCCACAGCAGCGTAATATGATTTCCTTTTGTTATTGCTCCTTAACCCGTTAGGGACTGCTGACGTACCATGTAAGTCCTGCCCACGGGTCTCCCTTAGACCCGCGGACGTACATAGTACGTCAGCGGCTCCTAACCTCCCTCCCGCCCGATACTTACCTCCCTCGCTGGATCCCTCGCAGATCTGGCAGGGAGGAAGCCTGCCCCCGTGATTTAGATGGGCCGGCTAGGGGGTTTAGTTAAATAGGACCTAGGCTGTCATCTAAAAATAATGAGCATAAAAAAGTCAGAATGAGCTCAGCGCACATAGAAACATAGAAACATAGAAAATGTCGGCAGATAAGAACCTTGCGTCCCATCTAGTCTGCCCAATTACATGGATACTTTACCTGGATTTATCTTTTGTTTAGGATAGCCTTATGCCTATCCCATGCCTGCTTAAATTCAATCACTGTTTTGGCCTCTACCACTTCTACTGGAAGGCTGTTCCATGTATCCACCACCTTCTCAGTAAAATAATGCTTCCTGATGTTACTTTTAAACCTTTGCCCCTCTAATCTAAGACTATATCCTCTTCTGTTGTTAAATTCTGAAACTATTTAGCAGGGGTCTTTTTTGGTGGTTGTAGATTTTGGGGATTAAATTCCGGAAAAGTGTGTTTTTACAATTTTTTCATCATATTTCATATTTTTTTATAGTAAATTATAGGATATGATGGAAATACTGGTATTTTTAGAAAGTCCATTTAATGGCGGGAAAAACACTGTATAATATGTGTGGGTTGCATAAATGAGTAAGAGGAAAATTTGACCTAAACACGAACAATGCAGAAAAGTAAAAACAGCAGCGGTCACTGTGACGGAACGGCCGTCACGGTGTATAAAAAGATTATGTGTGTGTAGTTATTCCTTCATTTAAAAGGTTAAATTTGTTTCCATAATTTAGTATCTGTTTTGATGTATTTCGTTTGCCCTGTATTTATCCAAACGAATTCCCCTGTTAGATGTGCTGTAAAGTGTCCCCAAGGTCATATTTAATTGTGTTTTTCCTGCAAGGTTCCCCACTGATTCTGTGGGTAGAAATCGGCAACATTGTTGCAGACAGCCGCTGGCAAATTGCCAAAACCCGACCTGAGTTCACCTGCTTGCCCTGGAGGCCCCTTTACCCCGAGCAAGGTGCTTTTTGGACCATAGGTCCCCAGGGATGTAGCCTGGTGTGGGGCAAGTTTGGAGAGGATTCGCCAAGGAGAACCCCTCCATCCAACTAGAAATCCCCCTCCTGCCCGGAGCCTGTCAACCCCTGCACCGCAGTCTCGGAAAGAGAGCTGACAAATGGTATCTGGTGGCGTTCTGACCCCTCTGGACGGATCGGGCAGATTCTTTCAGGAAGCAGCCCGGGGACCCGAGCTACCCAAGGTGTAAAAGGGGTGCCGGAGCGCCCTGGGGATCACCCGAGAACCCCATTTCCCAGACCACCGGGCTGGGAGCTGCGCGCGCGCCATCGGGGGCATCGGACAGCAGACAGGCAGGCGCCAGAGACTGGGCTATGGCAGAAGACAGTGGCAGAATTCACCCCAGGGGCGGGCATGGGAGAGAACAATGGGACTGTACCATATAAATGGACCGTGTACATGCTGTATTTCATTAAAAAACCAACTTGCTCTAACCTATACTGAGTCACGACTAGTATTTGGGGAGGGCATAATCACTGAATAAGCCGGCTTTTACTGAATCCTTCGCTTCCAGACCATCCAGGGACCGCTGCCAATCTCTCTTCCACCTTGCTAGCTCGCTACCCAGCTAAGCTCTCCAGCAAGACTCGGCGCTGCAGACGGAGCTACCAATGCAGGATAGCTGATCCGTTACATTGGTGGCACAGCGGTGGGATTTCCGAGACCAGACAAGCAGGGGAAATATAGCCGCTGGCTTGACCCCGGTCTCGGGCACCACAACCAGGCCAGCCATCAGAAATTTTGGGGCCCCTTACTGACCCTCAGAATGGGCCCCCCCCCCCACAATCCCCTCTTCCCATAGGAAATCAATATTTACTGTGAATATGGTCTCATTACAGAGTGCTAGTCCCAATATCTTAAAATCACACATATTGCTCGCACAGCAGCACATTAAACATAAAAAAGATATCTAACTGGTTCAAATAATTTAAGACTGATTTGCACAATCCGACGCTCGTGGCAGTTTTTCGCATACGTTACAGATTCTAGCCGGTAGCGGCACCGGCGCATGTGCAGAGCATTACTTGCATTATTCGACGGAACACTGATACAGTGGCCCCACAGGTTCTCGGGCTTAACAGCAGAGCAGGTCTTGGACAAACACAGCCCCTGATGTTTAAATCCGGCATCCCATTTATTTAAAAAACAAACTTAGACCTACGTTTACACTTAAATATGCAGGGATATTCATGCACACACACACATTTTCCCACAAAAACAGTTAGATGTATTTATAAAGTGCCAACATGTTCTGTAGCGTTGTTGTCAGACCACAGACCAACAGCTCCCTACATAACAACATACACACAGTACAGTAAATACACATATGCATAGATAAAAAAAAATAAGTGGGTCACACGGGGAAAGTGCTTGTCAGCCGGTTTCATAGCAATGCAAAAACTTTAAAACTATAAAAATAAACTCCTGTAACTTGACATAGAGAAATCTGTGTGTAGATCTACAATATGCTGTGAATTTAAAAGAAAAAAAAATCCCATACAGACACACAATTTATAAATATCATATAAAGGCATGAGCAGCATCTGAATAAAATACAAATAATAATCTGTTATCAATCCAATGTATAGGGGGTGTTACAGTTTATTAAAACAAACCTACTGCACAGGGTGTGTGTGTGTGTGTGTGTGTGTGTGTGTGTGTGTGTAAAGGGGTCTTTGGTGTTCTGGGCACACAGTCTCCTGTTAAGGGAATTGCTTCTGGATTTGTTTTGGGCCACATACAGGTATCTGCACATGCCACTCTGTGTGCTTAGTGCTGTGTGTCTGCCCAGGCTATCCCTGATTGTACAGACTGAGGATAAAGGCTGGGGATTCCACCTTAATTTAAGAAGATTAGAAAGCAGTAATTGGGGACTGCCTGAGAGATCATGGGGGGAATAGTGTGAGTACATTTTTTTGGTTTGGAGGAAATTTGAATTTCCTACCCTACCCCCCCCCCTCCCCACAGCCTCCACTCTCCTACTTCCCACAGCCTCCACTCTACCCCCCCCCCCACAGCCTCCTCTCTCCTACCTCCCACAGCCTCCTCTCTCCTACCTCCCACAGCCTCCTCTCTCCTACCTCCCACAGCCTCCTCTCTCCTACCTCCCACAGCCTCCTCTCTCCTACCTCCCACAGCCTCCTCTCTCCTACCTCCCACAGCCTCCACTCTACCCCCCCCCCCCACAGCCTCCTCTCTACCTCCCACAGCTTCCTCTCTCCTACCTCCACTGCCTCCACTCTACCCCCCACAGCCTCCACTCTACCCCCACAGCCTCCACTCTACCCCCCACAGCCTCCTCTCTACCCCCCACAGCCTCCTCTCTCCTACCTCCCACAGCCTCCACTCTACCCCCACTGCCTCCACTCTACCCCCACTGCCTCCACTCGACCCCCCACAGCCTCCACTCTACCCCCACAGCCTCCACTCTACCCCCACAGCCTCCACTCTACCCCCACAGCCTCCTCTCTACCCCCCACAGCCTCCTCTCTCCTACCTCCCACAGCCTCCACTCTACCCCCCCACAGCCTCCTCTCTACCTCCCACAGCTTCCTCTCTCCTACCTCCACTGCCTCCACTCGACCCCCCACAGCCTCCACTCGACCCCCCACAGCCTCCACTCTACCCCCACAGCCTCCACTCTACCCCCCACAGCCTCCTCTCTACCCCCCACAGCCTCCTCTCTACCCCCCACAGCCTCCTCTCTCCTACCTCCCACAGCCTCCACTCTACCCCCCCCCCCCACAGCCCCCTCCTCTCTACCTCCCACAGCCTCCACTCTACCCCCACTGCCTCCACTCGACCCCCCACAGCCTCCACTCTACCCCCACAGCCTCCACTCTACCCCCCACAGCCTCCTCTCTACCCCCCACAGCCTCCTCTCTCCTACCCTCACACCCTCCTCTCTCCTACCCCCACAGCCTCCTCTCTCCTACCCCCTACTCTCCTACCTCCCACAGCCTCCTCTATACCCCCCACAGGCCACAGCCCCCCTCTCTCCTACCCCCCCCTCTCCTACCCCCCCCCCCCAGGCCACAGCCCCCCTCTCTACCTGCTCGGAGATCCTGGCAGCATCAGGCAGGGTGGAGGTTGCTCACAGCTTCTTGCCATGTGGAGGGGCGGAGTCATTTGTCAGACGCTGCCTGCTCCAGCTCTTCCACGAGCAGCAGCATGGCGTTGAGTCATGGGGGTGTGTAACATTGATTGCGACCCCTGCCTCCAGTCCTGTCCACCGGATGCTTGATTTGTAGCCCTGCCAGTCTCCTTTCAAAGCATTAAGGACAGAGTCAGACTTAAAGCTGACCCTGTCACTTTTCTTTAAGATCTCCCTGCTTGCGATCAGAGAGGCGGGGCTAATGACCGCAGGGCGGATCGAATGGGAAAAAGGCCAAGTCTGTGCACCTTCCTAAAGCTGGCAATGCTGATGGGGCACCAAACGGCCCCTCCCCCATCCAGACATCATCAGAGGGGGCCCGCCGGCCGCCATCTTGGAGTCCCTGCTCGCCAGGCCCAGGTAGGCCGCAGTACCTCCTCCGAGGCCTGCGGCCTAGAGTAAACATAGTTGCCGACGGCGGGCCCCCCCAGTCCCCGGGCCCCTTACTGCAACATGGGCTGTAATGCCCTGATGGCGGCCCTGACCACAACCGCCGAGCGCCTGGAGCAGCACATCACCCGGGGAGATTCTGAGACCAGCCCAGCAGGGGGAGATACAGCCGCTGGCTTGACCCCGGTCTTAGCAGCCCTGAAGCCCAAGGAGGTTTGCAAGACTTCCACCTCAATGGAGCAGCTCTAACTGTATGGCCCAGTGCTACAAAAGGCTCAAGCGGACAACTCTAAAAGACTTGCTAGAGGCTCGTGGAAAGGTAGCCAGCAGGAAACCCAAGGTAACGCTCATTACTGAACTGATGGAGGACGACCGGGTGAGCATGGCACCTTCTGAGAATTCAGAGGCCTCTGAATGGCGGCAAGAGGTACAGTGGTGGCTGGCCCTGTATGGAGCCAACCCTGTGGCAGAAGTGATTACCAGCATATTGGCAGATACTGACCAGCTCCGAAAAGCCGAGCTTCAACACCGGTCTGGAGGGTCCACCACATCCCAGCACGCCACAACAGATCCCAGGCACAAAATCCCCTATGCAGCATTCAAAATGTTCCCGGAAGGATGCAAAGATATTGATGGTTTTCTGCAGGACTTTGAACGGCAGTGTGTGCTACAGGCGGTCAATACCACAGATTGTGTTCCCATCCTGGCAAGCAAACTCACCGGGAGAGCAGCTGAGGCATTTCGGGCCATGGCAGACGAGGACTGCACTGTCTATGAGCGGGTAAGAGAACATCTCCTTGCCCGCTATGCCCTCACTCCAAAAGCCTATCGGCTTAAGTTCCGAAACCTCCGGAAAGGCCCCATAGACAGTTACATGGAGTGGGGCCACAGGATGCAGCAGGCCGTTAAGAACTGGGTCCAGGGGTGTCAGGCGACCACTCTGGACCAATTCACTCACCTCATCCTACTCGAGCAGTTTTACAACTGTACCCCTCTGGAGGTGCGGGACTGGGTCAGGGACCGAAGACCCCTCACGCTACCTGAAGCCATCCGCCTTGCAGATGAATACCATGATGCTTGGAGGAATGCTTTGACCCAGTCGCGACCCACACCCCAGCCTGGGTCGATTCTCACGCAACCCCGGACTGCCCGGACTGCCCTCATGGAACACCCCAGGCACCAACCTCCCTCTCAACAACAGCGAACTGGGCCCAGGTGCTAAGGGTGCAACCAAGTCGGACATATCCGAGATCGCGGGCCCGACCACTGGCAGCTCGTCCAGAGTACCCCCCGGCCAGGGTCGCGGCATACTGCAGTCAACGTGATCCGGATCTGATGCTGACTACCTCCCCTGAGGAGGACTGCGGAATCCTGCATGAGGCCAACCCGATACAAGCTGCTGCCGCAGACAACCATCGATACCATCGACAAGTTGTCCGGATCAATGGCCAGCCAGTGCAAGGACTTCGGGACACCGGGCCACTCTTACTTTGGCCAAGCCACACCTTGTTCCCCCTGCAGCCACCACGGGCTACTCAGTGGCTATCCGAGTGGCAGGCGGCAATGTGTACCGAATCCCCACAGCTCGTGTCCACCTGGACTGGGGCACCGGAGCTCGTGATGTCGAGGTGGGGCTGATGCAGAACCTACCCACAGACATACTGTTGGGGAATGATCTGGGATTGTTAACCTCCGCCTTCGAACCCACCGACCATGGAGAGGCATACCCTGTTACTACCTGGCTGCAGACTCAGCAGGCTCCTCACCCAAGCTCCGGAGGGACCACGGTAAGACTCACCAGACCCGACCCTGCCCCAGATAGGGGCCCCTTCATGACCTGGGATTCCCCGGGCGACTTTGCCAAAGAAACCCTAGAGGACATCACTCTGGCCCCCTATAGACAACAGGCGGGCCAGGATCCGGTAGGGCTAGGGGAGGTAAGATTTGAGTGGGACCAGGGGAAGTTGTATAGGATCTCCGGGGGAGCAGGGAGGGGGGCAGCCCAGATACCCATTAGACAGCTGGTAGTGGCAAAGAAATATCGGCGTGATCTCTTAAAGATCGGCACGATATTCCTCTAGCAGGCCATCTGGGACACCGGCGGACCTTGCATCGCCTGACCCAGAGCTTCTTCTGGCCTGGTCTATCTGGCGATGTGAGGGATTACTGCTGTCAGGTATATTGGAAGGGAAAAAGGTAAAATGGATGCCTGTAGCCATTTTGTTTTTAAAAAAGTCTTTTTTTTAATTTTCTCTAGTTTAGGAATGAACTGAGATTTTTTTTAAAGGTTCATGGCTAGGTGAAATTTTTTTAGAAATACCAGACATGAAGGAACCTTAATAATGTCTTTGTGTGATATAATGCCCGAGCTAAGTATTAGACGTGCCATAATTAAATTTATTGGTCTGTCTTAAGTCTTTAAACTAAAAAGATATTTTGTTTTTTGGGTATAAAGAAATAAGAATTTAAATTCTGTAATGTATATATATTCACGAAATATATTTCTATAATCAAGGTATATTCTATTATATTTACAGTAGAAAATATATGCTCCAATAAATATTATATAAGTATATAATTGGTAAATAATATAGTTACTGGAGAATATATTCTGTGAGTTAGCTAGAGAAAAGAATTGAACTGATGAAGACTCAGTAACTAGAAAGGAGTGAGGATATAAATCTAATTTTGATATGTGGAGACTAAGAGTCTAGCGACTGAGAGAAGAAGTCTTTGTCCAAAATGACCTCGTCACACGAGATTAGAGAAATAATATTTAAATGGTGGAATTAATTGAGAAGTGCAATACTGCCCTCTAGAGGATAGCAAATATTATATTTGATATAATGAAGGATATTGCTAGTGACGTCAAATTGACTATAATTGAAGCGGCAATGTTGGTTGCAGTCACTCCGAGACCGAGATTCTGAGATGCTGAGATTCCGAGACATACACCACAATGCATTCAGACGTCCAGTACACGTAGCAGTCAGAGACACACCACAATGTATGTAGATGCCAGGACATGAGACATTCCGAGACTAACACACATCGCTAGCAGACCATTCCGGGACAATGCACTCTGACTCTCACCAAATCTCTAACTCACATGCATTGATTATCTGATATTGATAATCTTCACATATTCCAATATTACATAAGGAATTCCAAGGCAGACTCATCAAAATCCAGATTGGAGAGGTAATGTACGAGAGCTATTTAAATTAAGGAAGTAATGTAAATATATATATATCTGTAGATTTTTTGCAACAGATAGACTGAGATTTCTCAGATTCTTGTAGCTCCAAAATCTAAATATTTCTATTCTGCAGATAGAGATATGAAGAAGTGGAAATAAGGATTTATCCTAAAAGAAACTGTTGTAGGATTGATACAAATATATATATTGAATTTGGAAATTACTGTGATTGATATTAATAAGCAAGGAATTATATAACTAGAAATAAAAAGCAAAAGATTAGAAGTTTAATTCTTGAGATTAGGGGAGGATTCACTAAATAAGTTTTATTACTTATTATTTTAAATTAACTCATCTTTTGTTGATCCATGTAGTATAGAGATATCTATACTATAAAAGAGTAAGGCTTGGCGGTTGGTTGCGCGCGCATGCAACCGCCGCGGCACGAGCCGGCTGCCGGCTCGCCGCGGCGGTTACAAGATGCACACAGCGGCTCGCAACCTCTACCCGGCTGCCGCGCGCATCCAACCCCCGAGCGGCAAAGGTCCCTCCGCCGCTCGGGGCTTGGATGCGCGCGGCAGCCGGGTAGAGGCTGCGCTCGCAGCCTCCACCCGGCTGCCGAGCGCATCCGAGCGGCGCCGGGGAAGTGAAAGTTTCCCCACTTCCGCTCTTTGAAGGACCCAAGCCCCGGTCACGTGACCGCGGCTTGGGTCCTTCAAAGACCGGAAGTGGGGACACTTTCACTTCCCCGGCGCCGCTCGGAAAGGTAAGTATGGCGCCGAGCTCATGGGGCGGCTGTCCGAATGCCGATAGAGCATTCGAACAGCCGCCCCATGTCTGGTCTGGGGTCTGAGCTGGGGCATATCCATGAGCGCTGGGGGGGCCAATATCCATGAGCTGGGGGGCAATATCCATGAGCGCTAGGGGGCCAATATCCATGAGCTGGGGGGCAATATCCATGAGAGCTTGGGGGGGCAATATCCATGAGAGCTTGGGGGGGCAATATCCATGAGAGCTTGGGGGGGCAATATCCATGAGCTGGGGGGCAATATCCATGAGTGCTGGGGGGCAATATCCAGGAGCTGGGGGGCAATATCCATGAGCTGGGGGGCAATATCCATGAGCTGTGGGGCAATATCCAGGAGCTGGGGGGCAATATCCATGAGCTGGGGGGCAATATCCACGAGCTGGGGGGCAATATCCACGAGCTGGGGGGCAGTATCCACGAGCTGGGGGACAGTATCCACGTGCTGGGGCATAGTATCCACGTGCTGGGGCATATATCCACGTGCTGGGGCAATATCCACGAGCTGGGGCAATATCCACGAGCTGGGGCAATATCCACGAGCTGGGGCAATATCCACGAGCTGGGGCAGTATCCACGTGCTGGGGCATATATCCACGTGCTGGGGCATATATCCACGTGCTGGGGCATATATCCACGTGCTGGAGCAGTATCCAGGAGCTGGGGGGGCAATATCCAGGAGCTGGGACAGTATCCACGTGCTGGGGCATATATCCATGAATATCTTAAGCCAGCGATTGATAACTCCCATTAAAATTGTTTTTTGACAGGAAGCTATTCTTTATCAAGCAGCCAAGCTATTGCTGATATTTGTTTTCTTAGATAAATGAAGAGTAAACATCCCGGAGGGCAGAGTGTCCACCTCATAAACAAGTCGCCGATCATACATATACAATGGACAAAACGGAATGATTATGGACAACAACTGATGGAGCACATTAAGGCAGAGCATATAAGTGGCAACAAAAGGAGGACTCTTTTTGGACTTTTTGCACTTCTTGCACAGACTGATCATTCAGAAAGGATAACAACTGATGAAGCCTATTGGTGAAAGCGCGTTTTTGTTGATCCTACTTAATTAGCATTTTAACAATTGATTTTATAGTTGAAGGTCTACCTTTTTATTGATTAATAAATGCATTTTAATTGAATTATCTGCCGCTCTGCTGCCTTTTTTTACATCAAGTGGAGAAATACCCTCCTCCCTCCTTTTTTCTTGGGATACCGAACAGCTACATCGCAGGACCCCATGCAGAGAGAAGGAAAAAAAAGAGACACCACTGAAATATAAGTATTCCTTAAGTTATACACATTTATCATAATATAACCACTGTTTTGTTTAAATATTAATTCATTAGATGTTTGCACATTGGCCATTTTTGGTTTTAAAAAAGTGGAAATTTTAGTAAGGTGCGCCTGGAAGTGTTTTTTCTTTTCTTTTATATTCGTGTTTTTGAGGTTGTAAACACATATCTTCTAGCTTGCAGCACCGACCTATATTGAGCACGCCTTAATAATCTTACAACCACTAAGAAAAGCGCCAGATTCACACTGTCTTTTACTTCTATGATATGAGATTTGAAACTTTTTTGTAAACGTAATAAATATATATATGTTTTTATCCGATTATTGATTATTGTATTCTTCAAAGCAAAACACAGACAATTAAAAGAATTTAGGAGAATTTCTAGGAAATATAAACGATTGATATTTGTGTCTCGTATAAGTTTCTTATGAAATAATAATCCCTGCCATATTGGAGGCTTGGCTGAGAAGTCCAATATATATAACGTGTTGTATTCACGTGCAGAGATTATATCTGACACTGCTGGACCTGCGAGATATGCCAGAGAGTAGGGAAGCGAGGGGACTGAGCTAAGGCCACCCTGAGACCCCTACCCATAGTGGGAGAGCCATTGAGGGTGGCGGTAGATCTGATAGGGCCCTTAGCGGTGCCTAGCACTACGGGGAAGAAATACATCCTAACCGTAGTTGACTACGCAACCCGGTACCCCGAGGCCATAGTCCTGCGGAATATCCAGGCAGAGACCGTAGCTGGTGCTCTGCTCCAGATATTCTCAAGGGTTTGATTTCCACAGGAAATCCTGTCCGACCAGGGCACGCAGTTCACAGCCGAGGTTACCCAACAGCTCTGGAAGCTGTGCGGGATTAAACCCCTGTACAGCTCCCCATATCATCCGCAGACCAATGGGCTCTGCAAGCGTTTTAATGGCACCTTGAAAAAGCTCCTCTGCACTTTCACCCTGTCCCATAAGGACTGGGAATGCCACCTACCCCACCTCCTCTTTGCATACCGGGAGGTCCCCCAGGAAACCACCGGCTTCTCTCCCTTTGAGCTGCTGTACGGCCGGAGGGTCCGAGGCCCATTGGACCTGCTCCGGGAGCATTGGGAGGGTACTCTGTCTGAAGAAGGGACATCGGTCATAGACTATGTACTCGAGTTCAGGGATCGGCTGCAAAGATTGACCGCCCTGGTTCGGGACAATCTCAAAGGTGCACAGACCAGGCAGAAGTGGTGGTATGACTGGTCGGCCAGGGACCGCACCTTCCATTTAGGACAGAAAGTGTTAGCTCTCCGACCGGTCAAACAGAATAAGCTCTAGACAGCCTGGCAGGGACTGTACAAAATTATAGAAAAACTCTGCAATACCACCTTCATAGCAGTCAGCTGTTCCAATGAAAAGATCCAACGAACTTTTCATGTGAACAAGCTGAAGCCATATCATGAGAGGGAAGAGGCAGTAGCCGCGATCTGTGCTCCGGATGTGGGGGACCTGGAGGGTCTCCCCCTACCGGTGCTGCCAGGGGATCCTAGAGCCAAAGGAGGGGTAGCTGATGTCCGGCTTGGTGAGGGACTTAGTTCACGCCACAGAGAACAGGCTCATCAGTTGCTCCAGGAGCACCAAGACTTGTTCTTGTCCCGCCCCGGCTACACGACTGTAGCGCTGCATCGGGTTGATACCCAAGGTCAAGCCCCCTTGAGGCAGATGGCGTACCGCATTCCGGATGCAGTAAAGGACGGGATGAAGCAGGAGATCCGAGAGATTCTGTATCTCAGAGTAATAGAACCATCGGATAGCCCGTGGGCATCTCCGGTGGTCCTAGTTCCCAAAAAGGATGGCACTACCAGGTTCTGTGTTGACTACAGGAGGTTGAATGAGCATACGGTCACCGACGCCTACCCCATGCCCCGGGTAGACGAGCTCCTCGACCGCATTGCCATGGGGAACTTCCTCACCACCATTGACTTGTGTAAGGGCTACTGGAAGTTTCCCCTTGCCGCGGAAGACTTGCCAAAATCGGCATTCATTACTCCCTTTGGTCTGTTCCAATTTCGGGTCATGCCATTTGGGATGAAGAATGCCCCGGCCACCTTTCAACGCATGGTGGATCAGCTGCTGGACGGAATGCAGGACTTTACGAGTGCATACCTAGGCGATATTGCCATCTTTAGCAATACCTGGGAGGAACAACTAGTCCACTTGAGAACCATACTGGACCGCATAAGTGAGGCAGGGCTGACCATCAAACCCGACAAGTGCCACATAGGGATGTCAGAGGTTCAGTACCTAGGGCACAGGGTGGGTTGCGGGAAGCATCTTCTGGAACCAGCCAAAATCGAAGCCGTTGCCCATTGGCCTACGCCCGCACCAAAACCCAGGTATTAGCCTTTCTAGGGACAGCAGGGTACTAACGACGCTTTGTACCCAATCACAGCGCCATTGCGAAACCCCTGACCGACCTCACCCGCAAAAACCTTCCCCGGCAAGTCCTGTGGTCCCCGGAGTGTGAGGGAGCCTTCCAACAGTTAAAACGGACATTGGTGGGGGCGTGGCCGGCTGCATGGGGAAGCAGACGTGCTTTTTAGGAGCTCTGCTGAAACCCACTGATATCGGGGGTTTCTACCCGGATTTCCCGTGAATTATTTGAAGATAACACCCCTGCTGAGCTGGCCATCGAGTGGCAGACTTCGGAGCTCGTTTTGGCCCCCTCTCTGGAGTCTGGAGGAGCTTGGAGGCATTTAAGGCCTCTGAGTGAGCCCTGCAGTCGGCCATCTTGAGGCCTATACCCCAGCATTTCATCGGCCTGCTCCAGGAGTGGTCCCCTTACCCAGGTGTACAGCTGCGGCGGTTGGAGAGGATGGAGAACCCTCGTCTGACTGCTGCGGAGGTCCCCATAGCAGAGAAGGAGGGAGAGGGAGAGTTCCAGGGGCAGCTGGTACTCCCACCCCCCGTCAGAACCCTGGGAGCCATGTTGGAGCGCCTCGAGGCGCTTGTGGAGCTGATGCCTGGGGACGGTGAGACTCCGCTCACGCGCGGTGCGTGGCGGCAAATGATGGACGTGCTGTGGGGCGATCAGAGGTCGGAGGCCTTTGCTGGAGGAGAGGCGGTGGAGGGCTTGCTTATGGTCCGCGTGGAGGTCCCTACAGGGGTTAATGCCGTGAGATCGAGAGGGTGCCTGATCCGTTGCGCAGACCCCCGTTCACAGCGAAGACACTGGAGGAGCGTGAGGTCGCTGAGATGCCTGCGTGTCGGGGCCTAGCTGAGATGGTGATTATGGTACCGGAGGCTGCGGCTCCCTCTGTGGGGCCTGTGCTGGGGGTGATGCTTGGGGCCCTGAGCTTGGGCGCTGTTGAGGGCCAGTGCTTACCTTGGCCCTGGGCTGTTCCCGGTGCGGCGGACTGGGGGGACCTGGTCGCTGGATATTTCGGGCGCTGCAGGCGAAGAAAGAAGGCATGGCGATGCTTTATACCCCACGTTCCTGCTGGACACAGACTGAAGGGAACTTCCTGCCGATCCGCTGTTGCATACTGTTTTCCGACCTTGGCACCCCTACATGGCCTGCTGCGATTTTCTCTCCCTTCGCTTATTTCCCGATGACTTTTTGTTTCTTTTTATGTTCACCCTGATTTTTGCTGAATAAAAACAGATTTTTCTATTTACTGCACGGTATCCGCGGACTTTTGCTGCCCCCCCATTCCCCCCCTCACTGAGACATACACAGCTGAATTTTTATTTTTGCTGGAATATATTTGCAGACTTTTGTGATCCCCTTCCCTAAATTTTATTTTTCCCTTATCCCCTCCCCCTGCTGAGACGTACTATGTGTTTCCTGTGACATCCCCCCCCCCTCATTTCGTATGTTGCTAGCTGAGTTTGCCTTCTGGCCCTGCGAGGCCATATCTGGTGGTCAATTTGTGACCTTTTGCTTTAAATAAAAACTTTAAATTGAAAAAAAAAAAACGGACATTGGTGGAGGCACCCGTACTAGCCGCTCCCGATCCAACTAAACGTTTTGTCGTTCACACAGATGCCTCCATGTTCGGACTGGGAGCAGTACTGAGTCAAGTGGGAGAAGATGGACATGACCACCCTGTTGCCTATATCACCTGGAAGCTATTACCCAGGGAGGTCGCCTACGCGGCCATCGAGAAGGAATATTTAGCCCTTGTATGGGCACTTAAGAAACTTCAGCCCTACTTATATGGGCGCTCCTTCACCATCCTCATGGATCATAACCCCCTGGCTGAACCGGGTGGCCGGAGACAATGGCCGACTTCTGCAGTGGAGCCTCACGCTACAGCCTTTTAATTTTTCCATTCAGTATCGGCCTGGAAAACACAATGCCAATGCAGACGGTCTATCTCGCCAGACCGACCATGAAATGTGAGCACTAACTTTCATGGACATCCCCAAGCGGACCTGACTAAGGGTCTCACCGGGTCTGCCATCTTTGGACTCGGGGGAGCTATGTAACGGAACGGCCATCACGGTGTATAAAAAGACTTTGTGTGTGTAGTTATTCCTTCATTTAAAAGGTTAAATTTGTTTCCATAATTTAGTATCTGTTTTGATGTATTTCGTTTGCCCTGTATTTATACAAACGAATTCCCCTGTTAGATGTGCTGTAAAGTGTCCCCAAGGTCATATTTAATTGTGTTTTTCCTGCAAGGTTCCCCACTGATTCTGCGGGTAGAAAACGGCAACATTGTTGCAGACAGCCGCTGGCAAATTGCCAAAACCCGACCTGAGTTCACCTGCTTGCCCTGGAGGCCCTTTTACCCCGAGCAAGGTGCTTTTTGGACCATAGGTCCCCAGGGATGGTAGCCTGGTGTGGGGCAAGTTTGGAGAGGATTTGCCAAGGAGAACCCCTCCATCCAACTAGAAATTCCCCTCCTGCCCAGAGCCTGTCAACCCCTGCACCACAGTCTCGGAAAGAGAGCTGACAAACGGTATCTGGTGGCGTTCTGACCCCTCTGGACGGATCGGGCAGATTCTTTCAGGGAAGCAGCCTGGGGACCCGAGCTACCCAAGCGCCCTGGGGATCACCCCGAAAACCCCATTTCCCAGACCATCGGGCTAGGAGCCGCGCCCGCGCCATGGGGGGCATCGGACAGCAGACAGGCAGGCGCCAGAGGCTGGGCTATGGCAGAAGACAGTGGCAGAATTCACCCCAGGGGTCCAGGGGCGGGCATGGGAGAGAACAATGGGACTGTACCATATAAATGGACCGTGTACATGCTGTATTTCATTAAAAAACCAACTTGCTTTAACCTATACTGAGTCTCGACCAGTATTTGGGGAGGGCATAATCACTGAATAAGCCGGCTTTTACTGAATTCTTCACTTCCAGACCATCCAGGGACCGCTGCCAATCTCTCTTCCACCTTGCTAGCTCGCTACCCAGCTAAGCTCTCCAGCAAGACTCGGCGCTGCAGACGGAGCTACCCCTGCAGGGTAGCTGATCCGTTACAGTCACTAAAGGACGGATTTGTGTAAAGGGGTTAAAAAATAATAAAATCAGCAAAGTTAATTTCATGTTGGCGTGGGAGAGAGAGAGTTAAACTTGCAGTTCAGCCTGGAAGAATGGTTTTCCATTACAAGGCCTCTAAAGGGTATCACACAATGTTCGAATAATATAGAAACGCACCTTAAAATAATTTACAGGTGGTACTTCACCCCCACTAAACTCCATTTATTAGACTCCTCAGTTTCAAACAAGTGTTGGAGGGAATATGGAGGTGAAGGCACCATGGTACATGTGTGACACTTACTGATAGAATTGTCCAAATAGATGGATAACAGCCAAATCAACTTCAGCTATATGTAACTAAGTATCCAGATGGTGCACCATGGCACACATTTGATGGCATTGTTCAAAACTTTGTGGATACTGGAAAGAGGTATATAAACTCGTCCTTAGTGTCACATCTCATATTGGTCCTTTTTCACCCCAACTTTTACTTTTCAAACAATTTCCAGATAACACTCTTAGGGCTCTATTAACTTCTGCAAAAAATGCATTAACGCGAGGGGAAAAACCCTTTGCGCAGAACGTCGTATTACAATGTCCGCGCAAAAAATGTGCGTTAACGTCTACTGCTGGTGAACCTGCGCAAACCCTTTGCGAGCGTAATGTACGTTGCGCATCCTATACTTAACATTGTGAGCGCAAATGCGTTTGAGCGCTGGTACGAGGATGGTATTACAATCTATGTGCAAATTTTAACGGACGTTTGCGCGCATAATTTTAACGTCTTTTAAAAGCTGGTGTTAAAGGCAAATCTGAACGTCCTGGCCGAACCCATATACACCAGCCCAGAAAAAAAAAATACAGCAAAGTATAGTTACACATTCTACGCATACCCAAACAATAAAATTGAGAAGTTGTGCGTGTTTTTACTATTGCTGCAGCATATATACTCAAATTGATTTTGACAGGTGCAAAAACTTAACGGGAGACAATTGTGGTTCTTAATTTTGATTGGCTGAATCAAAACAGTCCGTGAAAAAACAGTCCGCCCACTGATTTCTGCGCGCAGTGTTAGGGCGCGCACTTTTTTGCGCGTCTTTCTTACGCGCAGTATTTTTTGACAGATGAGAAAATGCGCTCGGATTGTAATACCAGCGTTAATTTACGCGCATTAACGACTAACGCTGCGCGCAAAAAAAATAGCGCTGCACGTGCACTTTTGCGCAAAGAAGTTAATAGAGCCCTTAGGGCTATATAACATTCAACATGCAAAAAGCCTTGCGCAATGCGAAAATCTTTGCGCCAAGCGTAAACTTTCGCGCGCACAAATCACCGTTGGAATTACAATCCTCGTGGCTTTTTTCATCTGCCGATCAATTGCGCATGCAAACAGGACACGCCCAAATACACGCGCAGTACCGTGTAGCGCAAAAATCTTTGCGCGAGCAGTCTTTTTTTGAGATTCAGCCAATCAGAATTAAGAACCACACCTGTCACACGTTAACAAATTGCATCTGCCACTGTCAATCCGAGCATATATGCTGCAGCAATTATACAAGCACACACAACTTCATCCATTGTATTGGTTTGTTTATGATTTGAATGGGCCACTGTGCTTTGGTGCATTCCTTTTTATGGGCTTGGATATTTGGGGTTAGCCAGGTTGTTCAAATTTGCCATTAGCACCAGCTTTTAGGAGTTGCTAAAATATGCGCACAAAGGTCATGCGGTAATTACCGCAAAATAGATTGTAATACCATACTCGTACCAGCGGACATTCGCATTTGCGCTCACAATGTTAAGTATAGGACGCGCGAAGTACAGTAAGCTCGCTCCCGGTTTGCGCAGTTTCACCAGCGGTAGACGATTGCGCGCGGTTGTTGCGCTGACTATGTAATACGGGATTCGGCGCAAATGGTTTTACCCACGCGTTAATGATTATTTGCGCTGGCGCAAGCGTTTGCATGAAGATTGTAATTTAGCCATTAGGCTAAGGTCAGACGAAAGCATTTTTAACGTGCGTTTAACCGCACTAAATCACGGCCGTGCTAGCAGCAAATGACGTCCAATGCCGGGTAACATACGAAGAACGGCCGCACGGAAGTTCGTCCGCGCAACGCAAGTGGCAAACGAACGCATTTTTTCTAGAACATCAAACCGCTACTACTGACGTACAGAGTGCACTGCATCCGCATAGCGGCGTGTTTGCGTGATTGGGAGACGTCAGACGCTGCACACGTCCGGCCAACATAACGTCCAGACGCAAAAAGGGTTTTATTGATGATCCGTACAAAATCACGGACGAAAATGCGCATCGTATGACCGCTATCGCGTATTCCGTGAAAAAATACGTCCATTCGTTCGAACGCACTTTTTCACGGACAACGTGAAAAATGCGTTAGTCTGACCCTAGCCTTAAAGTGGACAAAATAATAATAGGACATCTACTGATTGGAAACTACCACAACCCCTACATGTGATGAAGTCATCCAAATGATACTTGAAAATAAGGATTATGAGATGGCACTTGGCATTAAGACAACCATCTCCGTTTACCACGAAATTGAAATATTTTTGGAACATTTGGGAAGATAATTCTGTAGGTAATGTTAATGGCCACGCTTTACAGGTTCGATTTGACCTTTTTGGTTTATGTGTGTACTTATGGAAAAAACTGCAATGTTTAATGTCACTGGATACTTACAGTCAGGTCCAGAAATATTGGGACATCGACACAATTCTAACATCTTTGGCTCTATACACCACCACAATGGAGTTGTTAACAACCATCCGTTGTTAAGGACCAAAGGTAATGGGACAATTGGCTTCTCAGCTGTTCCATGGCCAGGTTCGTGATATTCCCTCATTACCCCAATTACAATGTGCAGATAAAAGGCCCAGAGTTAATTTCAAGTGTGCTATTTGCATTTGGAATCTGTTGCTGTCAACTCTCAAGATGAGATCCAAAGAGCTGTCACTATCAGTGAAGCAAGCCATCATTAGGCTGAAGAAACAAAACAAATCCACCAGAGAGATAGCAAGAACATATGGTGTGGCAAAAACAACTGTTTGGAACATTCTCAAAAAGAAGGAACGCACCGGTGAGCTCAGCAACACCAAAAGACCCGGGAGACCACGGAAAACAACTGTGGCGGATGACCGAAGAATTCTTTCCCTGGTGAAGAAAACACCGTTCAGAACAGTTGGCCAGATCAAGAACACTATCCAGGAGGTAGGTGTATGTGTGTCAAAGTCAACAATCAAGAGAAGACTTCACCAGAGTGAATACAGAGGGTTCACCACAAGATGTAAACCATTGGTGAGCCTCAAAAACAGGAAGGCCAGATTAGAGTTTGCCAAACAATACCTTACAAAGCCTTTACAGTTCTGGAACAAGATCCTATGGGCAGATGAGACCAAGATCAACTTGTACCAGAGTGATGGGAAGAGAAGAGTATGGAGAAGGAAAGGAACTGCTCATGATCCTAAGCATACCACCTCATCAGTGAAGCATGGTGGTAGTAGTGTCATGGCGTTGGCATGTATGGCTGCCAATGGAACTGGTTCTCTTGTATTTATTGATGATGTGACTGCTGACAAAAGCAGCAGGATGAATTCTGAAGTGTTTCAGGCAATATTATCTGCTCACATTCAGCCAAATGCTGCAGAACTCATTGGACGGCGCTTCACAGTGCAGATGGACAATGACCCAAAGCATACTGCAAAAGCAACCAAAGAGTTTTTGAAGGGACAGAAGTGGAATGTTATGCAATGGCCAAGTCAATCACCTAACCTGAATCCCATTGAGCATGCATTTCACTTGCTGAAGTCAAAACTGAAGGGAAAATGCCCCAAGAACAAGCAGGAACTGAAGACAGTTGCAGTAGAGGCCTGGCAGAGCATCACCAGAGATGAAACCCAGCGTCTGGTGATGTGTATGCATTCCAGACTTCAGGCTGTGATTGACTGCAAAGGATTTGCAACCCAGTATTAAGAAGGGAAAGTTTGATTTATGATTATAATTCTGTCCCATTACCTTTGGTCCCTTAACAAGTGGGAGAGCACATCTGCAAACTGTTGTAAGTCCTACACCGTTCACCTGAGTTGGATGTACATACCTTCAAATTAAAGCTGACAGTCTGCAGTTAAAGCACATTGTGGGGGGCGGAGCTAACTGCTGAGGAGAGAGGACGCATCTTGCCGAGCTCCACTGCTATGGCTAACGATTTAAAGACTTCTTGGGTATATTTACCTGGTGTTAACCCTCTGAGTGCCATAGGAAATGCCTCTGACTGGGGGGAGCGACTCCTGAGAGATTGCGGAGTTTCTGGCACGAGTCCCTGAGCAGGTCTATCCAGAGATCGTGAGTGCGGCCTAGTGCGGTGGCCATTTTGGGTTTGGCAGTCTCTTCCTAATCGCCGCGAGGATGCTGCCACAGACAAGAGATTAGAGATGGGTAGGAGATCTGTTAAAAGAGCTGACCGGGCAGAGGGGTCCCGCCAACAGGACATTCGCGATTCCATGGGCGGGGGTGGTGCTCCCCGTGCAGTGGCCCCCTCCCCCGTTATTCCGGTGGGGTACAACTCTTCAGAGGATGGAGATTTTTACTGGCCTCAGGGCAATGAGGAAGACCGGTGACTGCTTACTTCGCTAACCCCGGGGAAAGGAAAGAAGGCAGCTGGTACAGCAGCTAAAAAGAGGGCTCAGGCTAAACGCCGCTCTCTGGCAGGAGCATTACAGGAGGCTTACCCAAACCCAGTGATGTCCTCTGCTGCACCGCGGGGGAGTTCAGAGGAGGACCACCGGTCCACAGATTCGGACTCTTTGCTGTCCTCTGCTGGTGGTCCGGGGACTAAGGAGACACAACCGGAATCAGTCCCACCTAACCGTGATGGGTGCGGACCTCTGTCAGCGGCCGGTCCACCGTCTTCAGGGCTACTTACCTCCGACAGTCGGCTTGAGGACAATGATGATTCGCTCCCCTCCACGAAGGGTGATCTTCGGAACTTTATGGCAGAGATGAGGTTGTGGCGAGCTGAATTTTCAGGGATCCGGGCTGAGGTTGACGTAGTGCAAGCTGAGGTGTTGGCGGTGCGGATTCATGTGGATGAGGAAGTTTCGGCGCTTTCGACCCAGGTGGTGGAACTTTGTTCGCAGGTCGCGCTTCTGTCCTGCTCTGTGGAAACACTTGAGGCAAGGCATCGCCGACGCTATGTCAGTGTCTGGGGAATCCCGGAATCTGTACCTGCAGTGGGTCTTCTGAAGTATGTGGATCGCCTGGGGCATCGAGTTATGGGCCTCTCTTCTGATTCTCCTGCAGTGTTTGTCTCGGTATTCAGGGTCCGGAAGGCTGCGACGGCTCCGTCTGCTGCTCCACGGGACGTTATTGCTACGGCGGTGGATGTCGCTACGCAGGTGAACCTTATGTCGTCCCCAGGGGCACGGTCGGATGTGTCTTTTGAGAATTCGATACTCCACATATACCGATACTTACCCTTTGTGACTCTATTGGCCCGGAGGAAATTTCGAGAGGTGACAACTTTCCTACGTGCACGGGGTGTCAGATATCATTGGGGACTGGCGGGTTCCCTGGAGGTGAACCACAGGAATGTGCCTTATAATATTTCTGACCCCTCTGAAGCATGGTCTGTCTTGTCTGGAGCGGGTCTTTCTAGGGATGTGGTGGAGGACTGCCCCGGCTGAGCGCCAGATCTTCGTTGTTTCACCTCACCTTTACCGTAGGCATGCTGGACTTTTGATCTTTTATTGGTTTTGTTTCTAGGGTTTGAGCTGGGTTCTAAGGCTCACTAATTTTGGGTTCTCAGTACTTCCGTAGCTGGCTGCTGTGTCCTTAGGAAAAAATAATTTGATCCCTTAGATGTGTTCACCCCCCCCCCATGAGCTGAGATGTTTGGCGTGAGTCCCCCTATAATGAGACATTTTTGTTCCCTTTTCTTTAAAGGTTTTTATTTTTTATTCTGAAGAGATCCCCCCCATTCGGGGACGATTTACCCTGGCTTTTTCTAAGACCTATATGATGGGGTTACCCCCCTTTTTGAGACACTTTAGAGACTTATTTTGACGCCTTTCTATTTGTCTTTTTGCTTGCTATTTCCCGCTGAGACCCCCTATATGGGGATGTGTATTATTTTTCATATGCGGCACCTATGCTGTCAGTTTTGGGTCTCACACTGATGTCACCTTGCTCCTTTATGGGCCTCTGCCATGCCAGCGATGGTGTTTCTTTCTTTCCCCCCACCCTCACTTCTTTCTTTTTTTTTTGGCACATGTCGGGATGTCCAGAGGCGCGCCACTATGGCACCTACCATGGCTCTGGTTGCCATACTTGGCCCTCGGGCTCCTGGGCCTCATGACAATACCCTTCCATGGCCTCCCCCGGGAGTGAGCCGGGAAAGTCACAATACAGGCAGTTGCCGTTCCCCCTCCATCAAATTTATTTTGTTTTTCACTACCCCCCCTTTTTTCTTTTCTTTCACTCCCTCTCTCTCTCTCCTTACACCATTGCTGTCATGCCCATGGCTGCAACCATCCTGACACCCACCCTGGTGGTGCATTCCCTGCGTTGTTCCTGCCCTGTAACCTGCATCCTACATCCAGCAACCAGGAATTAAACAGTTAAAACCAAAGCACGTCACACCACACACACACACACACACACGAAATAAAGTACTCCGCCCCACACTGACCAATTGCTGGTTCATTACAGCTCTTGTGTTCAATGAGAGAAGTTCTGTTACCTGCTGCTCTGCAAAAACCCTATTTGTTCATCTTGTTTTCCTGGTTCCTGCATTTGTTTCCACCACGCTTCCCACCATCCTGCAGAATTCATCCGGTCAGTTTCCATCTGTCATCCCCTTCCTAACCTTACCCATCTGGTCATCTCTGCAGGAAACTGCATACTGGGTTCATATTCCCTACATCCCGGTGCCACCCTGGTATCCGGGCATGACAATTGCTGGCATGCGGTTGGCGTAGCTCGCGTTCCCCTCCCTTTATTCTTTTTATTTCTTTCCTAAGTCGTTGTGCTGCTGACCCCATTTTGACTATTGTTTTTGTCTTACCTCTGACATGCCCCTGCAGATGTCTAGTTATGGCCTTGCATGGCCACTTTCTGTATATTCTACAGCTGACCTTGTTACAAAATAAACCTTTAAATAAAAAATAAAAAAAACACATTGTGTTTGTTTCATTCCAACTCCATTGTGGTGGTGTATAGAGCCAAAGATGTTAGAATTGTGTAGATGTCCCAATATTTCTGGACCTGACTGTATTTGTGCTTATTGTTGTACTGCTTGAAAATTATATTGTAAACATTTTATGAGATGGATGGAATTCTTCTGGCTCCCTCCCTCCACTTTCCCTTTTTTTCTTTCTTTTTCTTTCTGTATCCCTAATTAGTTGACTGCTTTTGTTGTGAATATTTATTTTTGTGAACAGAAACAGAAAAAGATTTTTTTTAAAACCTTTTAATAAATATTAATTTGAAAAGAAAAGCACTTTTTCTGTGCATCATAATCCCTTGGGAAAGGTCCTTGGAGGTCTACATGGGCCATGAGCTAAAATAAACGTTTTTACATTTGGATCTGTGATTGTGACTGGGTAATGCCCACTATCAGCCACATATTTCTCACCCACTATACTACCAGTACTTCCCATAGCACATGAAGATTCTTTAATGTTCACCAGATCTGAATCATCAATTTTGGTTGTGTCTAAAGGTTGCTTTTGCATTGAGCTGCTGCCTTCATGTGGATCTATGTTCTCGTCTTCCAGTGTAGACTTGGTGGAATGAGTGCTCCCAATGACTGCTATCACATGGATTTGTGTAATAATTACACTTTCCTATTCAAAAATTTTCAGTTTCCTCACTGCTAATGAGAAGAACTGATATATTTTAAGGAGTTTTTGAACTTTTATCTGTTCTTCCTTTTGCCTTTATACATTTTTGAGCACAACTCTTGGACTGAGTGGATGATATTATATAAATAAAGCATATGACAGATAATATAATGGTATGCAAGCTTTTTAGGCAAGGAATTCCATACACAGGTTATAAGTTTACATTTTGATGAGTGAATAAACCCTCCACGTGCTCTGCTGTGGGCCTCTGATGTGGCCTGCCCACACAGCTGATGCGTGTCATTGACTACTACAGAGGGACAGCCTGAGTTCAGGCCGTCTCACAGCAGCCAGTGGCATCCTCTGCGGGGAGGTGCCGAGGTGGGCAATTGAAGTGGTGGATTTATCTTCAAGGCCCACGCTCCTCTCGGACCCCAGATACATGAATACCCAGACATCAGACACAGGCTCCAGATACATGTATACCCAGACATCAGACCCCGGATATCAGATCCTCAGGTACATGTATATCCAGATATCAGACCCAAGATACATGTATCTGGGCCGGAAATCTGGATATACATGTATACCCAGATACATGTATATCCAGATATCCGGCCCAGATACATGTATACCCAGAAATCAGACCCAGGGCTCCGATACATGTATACACAGGCATCAGACTTCCAGACACATGTATACCCAGGAAATATGCAGGCAGGGTGTGTCCGGATAACGAGGCAGGCAAGGATGACAGACATCCAGCACACCCTCTCTGACATCATCATAGAGGGCCATCTGGCATACTGTATAACACAGCCTGAGTGGACCCCAATAAAGCAGCTATTCCTATACAGAGCACCAGGGCCGCCATCAGGGCATTACGCCCCATGCTGCGGTAAGGAGCCCAGTGGGCCCAGCCCACCAGGCCCTTCGGCTTTCTGGGGCTGATGGCGGCGGCGCTACAAATTTGTCCAGCCTGTTGTCGAATGGGTGGGGTGGGCCAATGGGTGTTGGGTGGGCCAAGCAGCGGACACTTGACGCATCATCACTTGCTAAAGAGAAGCTGCAATGCGAGTGGTTGGCAGCAGGAGAGAAGACGTCGAGAGGAGAAGAAGCTGGAGAGAGGAGGAGAAGAAGCTGGAGAGAGGAGGAGAAGAAGAAGAAGAGAGTCAGAGGACCGGGACAGAAGACAGCGGTGAGTATGGTAGCCAGCCTATGCCAGACCAACCTCAGGGGCCCAGCCAGACCCCAGGCCCAGCCAGAACCCCAGGGCCCAGCCAGACCCCAGCCATACCACAGGGCCACAGGCCCAGCCAGACCCTGAGGCTCAGCCAGATCCCCCGGCACAGCCAGACCACAGGGACCAGCCAGACCACAGGGCTCAGCTGGACCCCAGGCCCAGCCAGTGCCCAGCCATACCCCAGAGCCTAGCCAGACCCCAGGGCCCAGCCAGACCCCAGGCCCCAGGGCCCAGCCAGACCCCCAGGGCCCAGCAAGGCCCAGCCAAATGCCAGGGCCCAGCCAGACCCCAAGGCCCAGCCAGGGACCAACCAGACCCCAGGGCCCAGCCAGAACCCAAGGCCCAGCCATACCCCAGGGCCCAGCCAGAACCCAAGGCCCAGCCAGACCCCAGGGCCCAGACAGACCCCAGGGCCCAGCCAGGGCCCAGCCATACCCCAAGGCCCAGACAGACCCCAGGGCCCAGCCAGGGCCCAGCTAGACCCCAGGACCCAGCCAGACCCCAGGGCCCAGCCAGGGCCCAGCCAAACCCCAAGGCCCAGCCAGGGCCCAGCCAAACCCCAAGGTCCAGCCAGACCCCGGTGAGACCCCAGGGCCCAGCCAGAACCCAAGGCCCAGCCAGACCCCAGGGCCCAGCCAGAACCCAAGGCCCAGCCAGACCCCAGGGCCCAGCCAGAACCCAAGGCCCAGCCAGACCCCAGGGCCCAGACAGACCCCAAGGCCCAGCCAGGGCCCAGCCATACCCCAAGGCCCAGCCAGACCCCAGGGCCCAGCCAGGGCCCAGCCAGACCCCAGGACCCAGCCAGACCCCAGGGCCCAGCCAGGGCCCAGCCAAACCCCAAGGCCCAGCCAAACCCCAAGGTCCAGCCAGACCCCAGGGCCTGGCCAGAACCCAAGGCCCGGCCAGAACCCAAGGCCCGGCCAGAACCCAAGGCCCGGCCAGAACCCAAGGCCCGGCCAGAACCCAAGGCCCGGCCAGAACCCAAGGCCCAGCCAGAACCCAAGGCCCAGCCAGAACCCAAGGCCCAGCCAGGGCCCAGCCAGACCAAAAAGGCCCAGCCAGACCCCAGGGCCCAAACAAGCCCCAGAGCCCAGACCAACCCCAGGGCCAAGCCAAGCCCAAAGGCCATCATACAGACAGCACATTTCTGAGAGATTTATTGCTGTAGAGCTCTGTGATATGCTAAAACACACTGCACATTACTGTGAGTTTTATTGCTGTGGAACTGTGTTATGTCCTTTTTTTTGTTTTGGAAAGGGGCGAAAAGCTGTTAAAGGTTGAGGAAGTTTACGGGGGGCCCCATCGTGAGGTTCAGTAAGGGGCCCCATCATTTCTGATGGCTGCCCTGCAGAGCACTCACTCTCTATATAACACATGGCATTCCTTTGCTGCAGGGCAGTGTTCTCCATGTAACACCCCGAACATCCGTGCTCTCTATAGTATGGCATTACTCTTCATAACTAGTGATGAGCCGAACACCCCTGTGTTCGGTTCGCATTCGATCTCGAACAATTTCAAAAGTTTTAGTTCGAACTCGAACACGAACCGAACTCAATGCAAGTCAATGGAACTCAAAAGTTAGATTTTTAGAGTGCCCTCCAAGAGGACATATATGCAAGATATTTGCAATAAAAGGTGTATGGGGGTCCGGGTAGTGCCCTGGGGGACAGGAAACAAGGACAAAATGTTTTAAAAAAAACCGTTTTTAAAGGAACAGTGAGTTTTCTATGAAATAAAGGTTAAAAATAAAAACGAAAAATTCCTTCAAATATCGTGCCTAGGAGGTCCCCCTACCCGTGAAGTGGCGGATTTGTAGGATGTATAGAATCATTTTTTTTAAAAACAAAATGACGTTTCAAATGATGGTAAAAGCTTTTCCTTTAATCTATTCATAAACAACTGCTTGGGGCAGCAGCCTGTATGAAAAGACATTTTAGGACACACAAAACAAGTTTAGTGATTTTTTGGCTAAATTATGGTGAAACTTATGCAGGCTTTGGATGAAAGTAACAATAGGTGCTTTAAAATTGGGCCTTTAGTGTCTTCAACAGTGCCTTCACACCATAACCCTTTTGTGGTATTGTGAAAGAGTGCAGGGTTGGACCATGCGGTCCTATATTAAAAAGATATGAATCTGGTAAAGGCATCAGTGCACCCAAATATTGTGCCTTTGGTGGCAGCAAGTGCCTTCACACCGTAAGTAACCCCTCTGTGGTATTGTGGAAGAGTGCAGGGTTGGACCCTGCGGTCCAATATTAAAATTATATGAATCTGGTACAGGCGTCAGTGGCAGTGCACCCAAATATTTTGCCTTTGGTGGCAGCAAGTGCCTTCACACCGTCAGTGGCGTCACTAGGGTTGGTGTCACCCGGTGCGATAACTCATGGTGTCACCCCCCTGAGTTTTAAGTTTATTTTTTTAACTACTCTTACTCATAAAGCAGTACTCCCATATACTACTGAATGCTCATAATACACGGCGCACATTACTGTGAGGTTTAAAAAATCTAGAAATAAAGAGACTCTTTACTACAGAATATAATAATAAACGGTTTATTAGATATTGTATTAAAACAGGAATATTTTTAACATTGAAGTCAATGGGGCAAAACATTTCCCACACCGAATACACGAAAATGTCCAAAATCACGAAACAAAGTCGATACGAAAAACGAGCCGAAACGAAACGAACTGAAACGGAAATCGGCCGAAATGATCTGAAATGAAAATTGTCGAATTATGAACAAAACGAGCCGAAACCAAAATTTTATATCAACACACAGACCTATGTATACGTATATATCAACACGCAGATATATATATATATACACCCACCCACAGACCTCAGACCATATATACACATACGCACATGGGGAGGTGGCATGTGGACAATCTCAACTAAATGCGCCCCCCCATTTGGCTGATCCCTCCAGAAGAAATGTTGAACCCGACAGAGCAGAGAATATATATATTATTCTCTGCTCTATCGGGTTCAACATTTCTTCTGGAGGGATCAGCCAAATGTGGGGGGCAATTAGTTGCCAAAATGTGTGTGTAATACAAGTCTGGATATATATATTTATAAGAATATAGATATATATATCTTATATATATATATATATATATATCATACCTGCCGTTACCTTCCCCTATAAATTTGCTAAAAATATACACACAAAGAGACCTGCCTGAGACCCTGCGCAGCCCACATGCCACCCCCCTCTACCTGGCTGTATTTAATTATATATATTAGATACATTCATTCAGCCAGGTAGAGAAAGAAAAAAAAAGTTTTATTTTATGTTCCCGGGGACATTTAAAAATGTCCTCGGATTTTATTTTTTTTAGAAATGTGTCGCCTTACCTTAGCCTGGTGGTCAGTGGGGGCTCCCTGGATCCTGATTGTGGGGGTCTGCTGTGGCCGCAGGTGCAGTGGCTCCCTCCCTGCGCTGCCTGTCTCTGCCACATGCACCCGGGCGGCTAGCCCGCACAGTCGCAGCTCTGTCATCTGGCGGCCGCATGCTCCTTGCTCCTCAATGCTCCTCAAGGGGATCCGTGGGAGGCCCCTACAGGCTGCCCTCTACAGTGCCTGATTAGAGGGCCGTGTCTGCCTGATGTTTTAGTAACAAGAATGTTTTATCCCATAGGCTTCAATGTTAAAAATATTCCCATTTTAATTCAATATCTAATAAACCGTTGCTTATAATATTCTGCAGCAAAGAGTCTCTTTATTTCTAGATTTTTTAGTATTTTTTAAGCATTTTTTATACTTTTTTAAAAAAAAAATCCAACTTTTGACGAACATCCCAAAAAGTTCGAAGTTCGCGAACTTTCGAACTGCCAATGTTCGAATAGAACTCAGAACTGATCGAACCAAACAGTTCATCCCTATTCATAACATGCAGTGAGGTGCAACCCACTCCCCCCTGCACACACAGCACTGGAGCCGGACTCAGTGCTCCTTCCCGAACTAGAGCGGGACTCAGGGCCGGCAGGAGATGAGGGGAGGAGGAAATTGCACGCAATTTCGGTGCTTTGAGCTTTGCCGCATTTCGGGGAATTACTGAACATACTGTGAATTCACTATTTAGCTAATGGTCACTGTATTTTTCCAGAAATGGGCTCACCGAAACACTTATTGGACGTCAGCGATAACCACCGAACTCGCAGTGAACTGCACGAAAAAAAAATGGAAGCCTCCTGTTCTCCTAATAGGTGTTTAAACTAATAAAAATGTATTAAAATGTGTCTAAATAATAAAAAAGGTCCGATAACTGCAGAGCCATTTCACTTCTGTGTGCTGAGCTCATTTATACTGTTTCGTGCTCATCATGTTTAAACTTGATTTGAAGTCAAGTTTTTGATAAATTAGAATGTTAAGCAAACAAAAACAAATTCCCTATTATAATTACCATTTATGAAATTTCAATAAACCTTTTCCAAGTTTCTTCTCATATATCAAAATTTAAAACAGATGCTGTGCTACGCCATTGCGAGAGACACCAAAATCAGCCACAAAGCAATGTAGCGTCAGTCATGTCTAAATATAATTTCCTAGACAGACTATTTTATTGGATTTCAAAGAACTTATAGCCAATCAGCATACAGATACATGTCTACGTCAGAGTTTAACCAACAGTGAGACAAAAGATTACTACATATGATTCAGAGATGGCTTTTCTCTAGCTTACACTGTTCACACACCCTTTCCTGCACAGACAGGAAATCGGCTAAATTCCACAGGCTAACATCCTGTGCAAGAAAAAGACTTGCAGGGTTTGACACTTGAAATGGGAGGGGGGGTTTCACACTAATGCAAGAATTAAAAACTACCTATCATATTAAAATACCTTTCAATCGTCTCATTGATCACATATACAATCGTGATCACTAAAATGGATAAAACAAACTAGACAATTAAACTAATTATACCTGGGGCCATAGTATCCTCACCTAATACCTTTACGATATATGAAAGGGATTCCCCAAGGAGGCCCTTTATGAGCATAAAATACACTAATCTATCTAGATTCATTCTTGCAGCGAACCACACTTGGAGCGTAGGCAAAAATACCTAATCTAGACATTAAATAACTATTTATTCCCATTTCCCAAAATATAATTCACCGAACAAGAAAAATATAACTTGAATGTGAGGTTCATTTATCTAATAAATCAACATGAGTCAGATCTATATCTGTGTGTTTTCCTATGTTCAGCTTCACTCCACAAAACGCATACACACCTGCATTCACACACACACTCAAGAAATACATTCTCATTTTCACAAATCCAATCCTTTCTCACACTTATCTAGGGGATTAAATAAAAAAAATAATATTCCATAATCTAATACCGTAGTCCAAAGTGCGAGATCAAGGTGTGGTCTTTTTCAACATCCCAGCTTGAGACGCATAATCATTGAATGTCATCAGAGATCCCACCATAGGGACTCCTGAACAAGCTGTGTCTTTGCGCTGGTTGCTTATTACCTGTAACCTTTGACCTTGACACAAAATGTCCATGATTCGTTCCATATGCAGTCATTGTGACTGTCAGGTTTCTTGATGATGTGATACCATTTTAGCAACAATAAAGAAAATAAAAAAAGAAAAGAAAATATGGTATACCCTGCTAATGATATACATCCATTCATTCATTGTCACTCTCAAGTGCACGAAAACAATAAAAATGTTAATGTACACAAGAAGAGACACAGATAATAAAATTTAAAATTTCCCCGCAAATCCTATGGGCCTCACGTAATAAAAAAAAGAAAGATCATTCTACATCTGACTCAATGCATTTAGAGAAAAATATATATACACAACTTTGGCTCAAAAAGGAAATAGCCGAAGTGCATATTCCACCCATTTAAATATCAAAAAATATTTAATTACTATCCTATTCAGTCTTGTTCGGTGTTTTGAAACAAACCTGGTGTTTATAAAACACACCAATCCTCAAATATAATCCAAAAAATAAAAACTATTTTAATTTTACCGAATTAAAACTTTCCGTTTACCACTATATATGTCATGAAACGTATTTATGCAAATGCATTAAATTATATGTTCCTAAATACATTAATTAACTCTAATTTTAATTGGATGTGATCTTCAATAATCCTAAATGTGTCAGGGAATTTGAACAATATTGATTGTAACCGAACAACAAAAATAATAAAATATAAAATAATAAAAGACACAAAATAATTATCACTTAGACAACACAAAGTAAAATCCATCAGCATATAAAAAATACATTATCTTCTTCTTTCTTTGTCTTCTGTCTTATTGGTTGAAAATAACTGTTTTGTAAAATTGACATATCTTAAGTTTTATTTCCAAATCACTGATCTTCTTTAATCGCATGATTTATTGATGAGTTGTTGATAAATTAGAATGTTTATTGCCTGGTGTCTGATAATTCCTTATTATCCGGTTGATGTAACATTGTAATGTGAAATGATAATGTGTTTGAGTAAATTTCCTTCAATTCCAACAGCTTTATCAATATAGATATTCAATGATCTTCCATCGAGCTTGAGCAAAGTTGGCATGCATGGGTAATTTTCACCTAAAGTAAAAAACTTGGGGAAAAAATGTATTATTAACCTGTCAAAAATTTTAAAATTTATATCGTTAAAATACTTTTAAAATGGAGAACAAAATGCAACACATTTTTGGACACAAAGAAAAAGGAGTGGTCATGAGAGAGACAATATGGAGGGGGCTAGGAGAAAAATGTGAAAACTGTTTTTTTTTTACTTTTGCAATGGTCACCAATTTTCTCAAAATGCTCTTCAATTCAAATAAAAAAAACACCTAACAAAAATATCATAAACTGGGAAAGAAAGTATAGAAGGGCATGTTTAAAACTTGACATGTTAACTAGCACAAAGTTCTCAGAGGAAACTCAGAGAAAAAGATTCTTAAAAACATCTAAAACAACAATCTTTATTAAGGATATTGTCTAAAAACAAACATTCAAAAGTGAGGTGTTTGTGCAGCTATTTTACAACCTGTTTTATTCCCAAGAAAATTCAATGGGGGCACAGTCACACGTTGTTGCACTTCACACCAAAAGACAAAAACATCAGACAGCAAAAAATAACGCTACCAATGCAGAACCATATGGCTACCAATGCAGAAAAAGAAAACAAACAAACAATACTCAAGAGTCAAGATACCAAACTACAACCTTCCATCTCCCTTAGTCAACTAAAAAAAACACCTTCTCTCACCTGAAATCTGCCTAATTTCCTTTGTACAGCGCTACAAAACCTGTAGGTGCTTTCCATTAAACTTTCACTCAAATCCTTCAATATTTCTTTATCCTCTTAAACAGGACCTCTTTGCTTACTGTATTATGATGAACATATATATATTCCATTATACAAGTTACAAAACCTGTAAATGACCTCAGTCAGCCATTTTGGCAAAACATGTAACCTATATTAAGGTGTGGTCAATCCCTTTGTGCTGGACTCAAACAAAGACCAGAAGAAAATAACCGACCACGCCTCTTTTGGGAAAATTTATAACTTATATTAAGGCAGATTGACGACGCCCACCACCTTGATACACAAATTTTTTATACATATCATACATCAATCTATATCATCCATTTACAGTAAATCCAGCTCCCATAATTACGTTTTTATTCCACATCTGTCTCCATAAAATCTTGGAATCATCCCAGCCATCCAATACGCTACATACCAAATAAAATACACATTTGAATCACACGAAAATACCCAGCACACACAGCTACAATCACAACTCTCCCATTATAGCACGAAAATTATACACATTCCAGAACTCCCAGCCAAATATTATTTTATGACCCAGACAAATTATATAACCTTTTTTTTCGGCAGATTCATAATGTATCATTATTAAATGTATAGGACTACTACAGCGCTATGGAACGGAATAAAAAAGGGGTGCTGCTACAATCCTAAAAAGCTAGCCAGTCCACCTAGCAGAAGAAAAGATACAAATAAAAATGCAAGTGTGTCTAGTATCCCTTCTTTAGTATGTATCCCTTTATTAGCAGGTAGTGGTGCCTTTTTAGGACTCGCAGCGTCTCATTAATACACATATTTCATTCTAGCCATCTGAACATCTGACAGCACCCCCTCTTTTTTATAAGATTTAACTCCAAAGTGGGTAGGAGTTCTATCATCCTGTGCAGGCTCACCGATAGCGATGATTAGCTTAAGCCGTCTGTTTTCTAAACAAAAAGTCTCTTCTGGTTTTTGTTTTGAAGTTTGTAAGTAGATTTGTAGATATGCATATGGATTTATCTACTTTTAAAAATAACTAATATTGTACAATTATGCATGCTCGAACCCGGAAGTGAGTGGGCTGCCCATTCTGGCAAGCCCACGGTATGTTCATTCATTAACAATATGTGTATATAAAGGGTTGCTTTAGGCATACACCCGTTTGCTATTTTTTACCACTGATGAAGTGCTGTATAGCACGAAACACGTCTGGTCCTGTATCTTTGTTTAAGTACATATTTGTTTCCGCTATTTGGTGTGTATACAAATAAATTTTCAAATATTTCTCTTTCACCTGCCTGAAGTGTTTTGCCTGATATGGTTTTCTAAGGATTGTACCATCTATATACAATCCTGGAGCGATTATTCCTCGAGCCAGGGTCGGCTCATGCAAGGGTAAGCATACTACTGTGATATGTCCATATGTGTGTCCTTTGAATGCTGGCTGCGCAATTGTGTCCTCTTTTTCCCCTGAGGGTGAGACGGAGATCCATACCTTTCAAAGAAAGAGGACACCTTGACATTCGACATCTGCGCAACTTGCGGAAGAGTTTCTCGCCATTCTTTCAACGGAAAATCCTCCCTTTCGATGAACATCCTTTGAGGTACTCTTATTGATATCAACTAATCCCAACCAGATTTGTCCATTTCTGCCTTTATATAGTCTGCTGCTTGGACTTTTAATACACTGCCTTTATACATTTTTTTGGGGAGCGCTTTCCTTGCATTTTTATTTATATATTGAGAATGAACAAAGTGACATAATTGAGTGTATCTATAAAATTTTCTCAAATGGATATCGTGATGTTCTCTTAAGTGAGCCCAAGACAGAATCCTACCCTGATGGAGCAGTGCCCCCATCCTTCTAAAACCAGCCCCTTCCCACCAACGGAATACTCGACCTTCCCCCTCGGACCAAGGTGGAAAACGTGGGTTGTCCGCTAAAGGAGTTAATGCAGAACCAGGAATCGTAAGAGACACCCTATATTTAAATGGCGTCCAAAGCATTAATGTATGATTAGATGTAGGTAATAAAAGTAGCCTTTCTGATGAGGAGACCTGTCTCCAGGGGAAGTCAACAAGATGGAGTGGTGCCACCCTTTGAGATTCTATATCTACCCAACATATCTTACCCTTATCTGCGGACCATTGTAATAGCTGCGACAACTGGGCAGCGGTATAGTAAAGCGCTAAATTTGGTACTGCTAAACCTCCTCTTAGCTTCGGGCGATATAAAACCACTCGAGATATTCTTGGTTTCTTGCCCTGCCAAATAAAATGATAGAAAGCGGATTGTAAATCTGGAAGCATAGTTGGAAGAAGTGGGATGGGCAAGGTTCGAAAAAGATACATAGGTTTTGGAAGTGCCATCATTTTAAGGGTATAGATGCGTCTTAACCAGGATATGGTATAACCAGACCAGCGATGAAGTAAGGATTTAACAGATTTAACCATATCCGGGTAGTTAGCCTTACAGTTGTGTTCAAAATTATTCAACCCCCACTGAAATTGAGTGTTTTGGCCAGATTGACATTGATTTTGATCATTCAGTCATCTTGCTTACAATTAAATCAAAGAGGCACGTGTAGGTCAGACAAATATAACATAACATTTATAATGAAATAACCACAAATGTCTTTTCTGTGCTCACATCATTATCAGTTTTATTCAACCCCCAAGTGACATTCAATCTTAGTACTTAGTACAACATCCTTTTACAGTTATAACAGCTTTTAAACGTGAAGCATAGCTTGACTCAAGTGTCTTGCAGTGATCTACGGGTATCTTCGTCATGGGCAAAAGCCTCCAGTTCAGTCACATTCTTAGGCTTCCGCACTGCAACTGCTTTCTTTAAGTCCCACCAGAGGTTCTCAATCGGATTTAAGTCAGGTGACTGCGATGGCCACTCCAAAATGTTCCAGCCTTTAATCTGCAACCATGCTCTAGTGGACTTGGAGGTATGCTTGGGATCATTGTCCTGTTGAAAGGTCCAACGTCTCCCAAGCCTCAGGTTTGTGACGGACTGCATCACATTGTCAACCAATATCTCCTGGTACTGAAGAGAATTCATGGTACCTTGCACACGCTGAAGCTTCCCTGTACCTGCAGAAGCAAAACAGCCCCAAAGCATGATTGACCCCCGCCATGCTTCACAGTAGGCAAGGTGTTCTTTTCTTCATAGGCCTTGTTCTTCCTCCTCCAAACATAGCGTTGATCCATGGGCCCAAACAGTTCTAATTTTGTTTCATCAGTCCACAGAACACTATCCCAAAACTTCTGTGGTTTGTCCACATGACTTTTGGCATACTGCAGTCGACTCTTCTTATTCTTTGGAGACAGCAAGGGGGTGCGCCTGGGAGTTCCGGCATGGAGGCCTTCATTACGCAGTGTGCGCCGTATTGTCTGAGCTGAAACTTCAGTACCCACATCTGACAAATCTTTTCTCAGTTCCTCAGCAGTCACACGGGGACTTTTCTCCACTCTACGCTTCAGGTAGCGCACAGCAGTCGAAGTCAGCATCTTCTTTCTGCCACGACCAGGTAGCGTTTCAACAGTGCCCTTTGCCTTGAATTTGCGAATGATGCTTCCTATGGTCTCTCTTGGTATGTTTAACATCTTTGCAATCTTCTTATAGCCATTGCCCTTCCTGTGAAGAGTAATCACCTCTTCTCTTGTCTTCCTGGACCATTCTCTTGACTTCACCATGTTTGTAACCACACCAGTAAATGTCTAGAAGGAGCTGAGTATCACAGTCATTTTAAAGCTGCCTAATTGGTGCTTATTATGCTTTATTGCTGCTCCGTGACATCCACGAGTGTTTTCAATACCTGATTGAAAACACTCGAATGAACCTCTGTTCTTCAGAGTGGTAGTCTTTAAGGGGTTGAATAATTGTGTCAATGAAGAATTCACAAAAGAAACATTTACTACTGTATTACAAAACCAATTGATGTCATTTTAGTTGCATATGGTTCTTTAAAAAGTCCTTGTAGGATTTCATTCTAAATACAATTACAAATGTACACTAAATCCCCTAAAACCCTTTACAGCATTGGGGGTTGAATAATTTTGAACACAACTGTATATATTTGATTAGATTGATGTAAGATAAATGCCTAAGTACTGAAGACGTTCGGCGCACCAGCAGAAGGAAAAAGCGTTCTGCAAATGTTCAACTTCAGGCAAGGATAGAGAGACATTCAGAGCTTCTGACTTGGAAATGTTAATTTTATACCCAGAAAAGGCCCCAAAAATAGATAAGCTATGATAGAGGTTCGGGAGTGAGATCCTGGGTAGGGATGGGTGTTCGGTTCGATTTGAACAGGAGTTAGACTGCTAGAGGTTAGGTTTAGTGGTCCCGAGTCCCGACCATCCTAAGGATCGGAGGGTTAGAGGTCTGTTACCAGGGATCCTACCAGGTCTGTCCTGGGGAATCATTACAAATATGTGGTGAACGCCGCAGCAAATGTTAATGCTCATGCAATTTTAATGCACTTGTTGTTACTTTCATCCAAAGCCTGCATAAGTTTCACCATAATTTAGCCAAAAAATCACTAAACTTGTTCTGTGTGTCCTAAAATGTCTGTTCTTTTTATACAGGCTGCCGCCCCAAGCAGTTGTTTATGAATAGATTAAAGGAAAAACATTTACTGTCATTTGAAATGTCATTTTTTTCTTTTTAAATGTTTCTATACATCCTACAAATCCGCCACTTCACGGGCATGTTATGGGGACATCCTAGGCACGATATTTGAAGGAATTTTTCATTTTTATTCTTAACCTTTATGTCATGGAAAAATCACTGTTCCTTTAAAAACTTTTATTTTTAAGTTTTTGTTCTTGTTTCCTGTCCACTACCCAGGGCACTACCCAGATCCCCATACACCTTTTATGGCAAATTTCTTGCATATATGCCCTCTTGGAGGGCACTCTAAAAATCGAATGTTCGAGCCCCATTGACTTGCATGGAGTTTGAATCGTGTTCGAATTCAAATTTTTTCAAATGTTCGTGTTCGAATGCGAACCGAACACGGTGTTAGGCCCATCACTAATCCTGGGTTGGGTAATGTGAGAAGCACATCGTCCGCAAATAAACCAAGTTTATAATCTATGTCACCCACCCTGATACCTGATATATCAGGATGTTGGCGAATAAGTGTGGCAGGGGGCTCAAGAGAACAAACAGAAGTGGGGATAAAGGGCACCCCTGACGTGTACCATTTAAAATATCAAACAATTTAGATTTTCCGCCCATCACAGTAACTGAGGCTGTCGGGCACGAATATAAAGCATGTATACCTTGAATCAGCGAGTCCCCCAGACCTAACTGTTGTAGAACCTCCCATATATACATCCAGTCCACCCTATCAAAAGCTTTCTCAGCGTCAAGGGAGAGGAGTAAGGCCGCTTGACCTGTAGCGTGTGTGACCAAAATTTAATTTACGGTTCAACGGATGTTATCTGGAGCACCGCGAGTGGGAACAAAACCGACCTGGTCCGGGTGAACCAGGGTTGGAAGGCAGTTACTCAAACGAGACACTAAAATCTTTGCGTAAATTTTCACATTGATGTTAATTAGTGAAATAGGATGATAGCTCGCACAAGCCGTTGTGGTTATACCTAAGGAGGGGAAAGACCCAATTAACGCTTCTAACATCTCTTTAGGCGGTTCTCGGCCTTCTAAAAAGCCGTTATTGAGGTTTGCAAGTAAAGGAGCCAAGTGGTTACAAAATCTCTACGTACTAGTCCTTGGGTTTCTGGGCACACAAAACCCTCCCTTGAGGAATCCCCACCTTCAATGCCCCACTACTTAAATATTCCTCCTCCTCCTTATCCTCCTCCTGTCTGATCTGAGGACCCGCAGGAATGGTGTCTGCGGAAAGACTGGGGCCTTGAGAGCTAGGGAAGGCCTCCTCTTCCTCCTGCTGCTCTGCCTCTAGTGCCACATCTATAATTCCCCACAGAGTGCGCTCCAGCAGGAACACTAAAGGAATTGTGTCACTGATGCATGCTGTCAGGACCCCTGTCTGGAGCCCTCCAGCACCCCACGTAAAGCCCACCACAAACGCAAGAAAGGCAAACCTGGTGTTGCGTTGTCCTGAGTGCAGGGCAGCACTTTCTTGTACCAACTCTGTTCACAGCACTGCAGGCCTAACAGGTGCCTCTAATCACCAGACTGTTTTCCTACTTAAGGGTGGAGCACCCAGAAGGCAATGCTTCTGCATTAGTTTCACTAAGCCAGCAAGCCCAGTGGATTGTGATCCTGATACCTCTGCTATCCTGTGACTATCCGGTGAAACCCCTGCCTCCAGTATCATGTTCCCCGTGTTCATCCTCTGCCCTCCAGAGACTGCTTCCAAGACCCCAGCATCCTGGTTTCCCGTTCCTTTTGATTATCTGCATCCTGAGTTCATCTGCAAATCAAGATCCCCTTCAGCCCTTTTCCTGTCCTGTCTCGTATCCCCCAGTAAGTCTCCTACGTGTATCTGCCCTCTGTGTCTCCCTGTATCGTGTTTCCTACATCCCTATTGTGTCCCGAGTATTGCATATCCCTTTGGTTCCTCGTTTAAATTCTGCCCTTCACCCTGCATAATCTGGACTTATTATTTTATCTGAATCTGGCAATAAACCCCCGTTTTCCCTCACCTGGTTTCCGTTGTGTCACTGCATCCTGGGTTCGGAACCTTGCCTGCCATGCTGGTACCTTACACATGCACTGTCCCTGCTCACCATCCTCGTTGCCTCCTCAAATGGTGACAGTACAGTGCATGCATCCTTGATCATCAGCCACTGCGGGGGGGAAACAAGTTGTCCTGAACCTGTCCTTGTGCCATACTCACACAGGTACTCGTTGATGGCCCTCTGTTGCTTGTGCAGACGCTGCAGCATTGCTAATGTCGAGTTCCACCTGGTGGGCATGTCACAGATCAGATGGTTTGTGGGAAGGTGGAATTTTCTTTGAATTTCTGCCAGGCGAACACTTGCTGGGAATGACCGTCTGAAGTGGCTGCAGACTTTTCTGGCCTGGCTGAGAAGCTCTGCCAGCCCTGGGTACCTGGTTAGGAAATGCTGTACCACCAGATTTAGGACGTGTGCTAGGCATGGTACATGCGTCAACTTACCCTGGCGTAGGGCGGAGAGAAGGCTGCTGCCATTATCACAGATGACCATTCCCAGCTGAAGCTGGCGAGGTATTAGCCATCTCTGTACCTGCCCCTGCAGAGCTGACAGAATTTCTGGCCCGGTGTGGCTCCTGTCCCCTAAACAAACCAGCTCAAGCACAGAATGGCATCTTTTTGCTTGAGCCATTGTGTAGCCCCTGTCATGCGTCGGTTTAACTGCCACTTCGCCAGAGACAGAGAAGGAGGAGGAGGAGGAAGAGGCAGAGGTGGTGGTGGAGCAGACAGACTTCATACAAGCAGCTTTCTGGAGGCGTGGTGGATGAAGAAACTCCAGCACAGAGCCCCGTCTTGGATCCCTCCTAGCTGCAATCAGAGTTACCCAGTGTGCCGTGAAGGAAATGTAACGGCCCTGTCCATGCTTGCTGGACCACCAGCTGGAAAGGCAGCAGCTGTAATGCGAGTAATTTTGCTAAGCTGGCATTTAGACGCTGTGCTTGGGGATGGTTGGGACTATATTTTTTCATTCGCTGCAGCAGCTGGGGCAACGTAGTCTGACTGCGTAAATCTTCAGCTGATGGGATGATGTCACATTGTGAGGAAGGACCTGGTACATCCATTACTGTAGCATCATCCCTGTCAGTGGAGGTTGGAGTCAATGACATGGCAGGAAATATAGTGGGGGTAGAGACAGGTGAGGAGGACCTACGCAAAGTGTTGCGCCAACGGGATGCGTGGCAGGTGGTCATATATACCCTTACGGGCACCCAAGACAAAAACATGACCAGGGAAGGCAAGGAACTTGACATAAACACCCGTCATAACAGATCCCTGTCATAATCGTACATACTTTTACCATCAGACTCCACTAGATATGTACGCAATATGTGAGGGTATTTCTGGAGCACTACACAGTGCGTCTCACGTAACAACGAGCCAGAAGGTGTTCGTATATACCCCTGGGGAACTCGCCTTGTCTCTGGGAACCACATACCAGTCAAGTCACCTTCTCGCTGGATTTCCTCGAGACATGTGCGGAGTAAGGCATCCTCTGAACTAGATCAGAGCGTGGCCTCCTCTGAACCAGAAAGGAGCTTGGGCTCCTCGGACCCAGAGCGAATCATGGCATCCTCGGAGCCGGAATGATTAGAGTTAGTACCCTTTTTTCTTCTCCTCCTTGAGCGAGACTTGGACTTGGTGACCACCGCACATGACAGGGAAATGTTGGGAGCAGACCTGTTTTTCGCGAACTCACAACTGGGTTTGGCCTTACTGGGACCACTGTGAGACATGGGCACAGTGGTTTCCTGACTTGACATAAACGGAGTTTCCTTGAGTCCCAACTTGGACACAGCTTCCTTGAAACTAAACGTGGGTATGGCTGCCTCGCAGCTCAACATGGGCGCAGCTAACTCGTGGCTCGGCATCAGCATGACTGGCAGCTCGCCAGTATAAACAGACATGAAGGGCTTATTGCCCATAAGTGGAAGTACTGGCAGCTCCCCAGCATCGGGCACGGTTGGCATCTCGCTAACAGAAACAACCATGGAGAGCTCTTGGCCCAAAACAGACATGGAGGGCTCTTGGCCCAAAACAGACATGAGGGCTCAGCGCCCACACTTGGCAGGAAGGGCTCAGTGCCCACACCTGGCAGGAAGGGCTCAGCGCCCACACTTGGCAGGAAGGGCTCAGCACCCACAGTTGGCGTGACGACGGTAGGAACAACACTGGACCCACTGTGGGGCAAGGACACAGTGGTCTCACATACCATAGGCGCAGCTGTCTCGCATACCATAGGCGCAGCTGTCTCGCATACCATAGGTGCAGCTGTCTCACACAACATGGGCATGACTGGCACTGCTGACATACAGCTTGACTTGGACACTGTGCCAGGAGTGGGCATCGCTGGCATTGCTGACACACAGCTTATCCCAGACACACAGCTTGTCCCAGACACCACTGACATTGTGTCCGCTTCAGGCATCACGGGTGACATATAGCCAGTAACCGACAGGCCTGGCTTCTCATTTCCAGTAGAAATAGACACAGCTGACAATGTACCATTAGAAACAGGCATGACTGGCAGCGTGCCAGTATAAATATACATGACTGGTTGCTTGCCAGTAGAGACAGACATGAAGGGCTCTTTGCCCAAATTTGACCTGAAGATCTCACTGCTGTGTTGAAAACTGACCGACGGGGATCCCTTGGCTTATAGCCACATTCAAGGGTCCCTGGCACCTCGCTAGACTCTGAAAACCCTGACTTATAGCCAGCCGTAGGGTGCTCTGGTTTATAGCCAGTCTCTGGGTGCATAAGACAGGTCTGAGTCTCCTGTATCTGACTATCAGCAGACTGAAACAAAACTGGCTTCTTATTGCCAGTGGAAACAGGCTTGGCTGGCAATGTGTCGCGGAAACCGACATGGCTGGCAGAGTTCCAGTGGAAACAGACATGAAGGGCTTTTTGCCCAAATTTGACCTGAAGGGCTCTTTGCCCAAGTTTGACCTGAAGGTCTCACTGCTGTGTTGAGAACTGACCGATGTGGGATCCCTTGGCTTATAGCCCCATTCAAGGGTCCCTGGCACATTGCCAGACTCTGTACACCCTGGCTTATAGCCAGTCTCTGGGTGCTCTGGCTTATAAAGGATAAAATAGAGTCCTTGCGCTTGCACGGATGGTCAATAGGTGAGTGGTACTTCAAGTGATCTAGAAAACATAATAGGAGACACACATTGCGCAGTACATCCTTATGACACCTGGATTCTAGAACTTTAGGTAATGAACTCACTTTTTTCTGAGCCCCATAAAGTCGGCTCTAAACTGTACAAGCATAAAGTTGTAGATGGAAAACTCTCACCAACTCGTCCTACCGGCAGCAATCTGGTCCATAGATTGGAATGCTGGATCCCCAGAATACACCACAGACAAGGCGTCAGCAGGATTTAAAAAGTGAATTTATTCAAACACTTCAAGCACTAACGCGTTTCGACCCCAATATAACCAAAGGGACAACCAACAGGATGGCTGGATCCAACAATCAAATCCATATGATTGGCGAAGGGTAAACTATAGGAATAGAAATTGAAATAGGAAGTCTCCAACTAACAACCAGTACCATAGCAATAGAACTTATGATCAAATCCCTAAGTCCAACAGATATGAGGCGTTAGAAATGCAGGAGCAGGTAGAATCCCCTTTTTCCAGGGTGAGTTTTTTAGACCGACAACCGCTCCAAAATCAGAAAAGAAAAAAGTATATCCACAGTCCTAAAAAGAACAAGGGAAGATGTGGAAGAGGAGTCAGAGGAGGACAGACCAGAACCAAAAGAAAGAAGGGAGAAGAGGGAAAATAGATAACGATCTTTAACCTTTCAAAAAAATCACTGACTCCGACCCAAGAAAATATCTTAAAGAAAGGACTCAAATTTGCACCAAGTGTGGGCCTAAATAAGTTTGAAACATATCTTGATATTAATAGATATATCAGGAAGCTTTGTTTGAAAAAAGACTTTTTAGGTAAAGACCGTATTAATATTTTGAATAACGAATCTGAATTTGTTCATACTTCTCTAAAGAAAAAATCAAGTTTTTATCCCTCTTTTCTGAAGAGTGATAGTATGAAAACCTTTGAGAGGGCATGCATAGAAGACATTAGAAAGATTAAACCTCTGAATAGATATCAACATAATCTTACCCATACTGAAATTAAAGCATTGAATGATCTAAAAAAGGATAATGAAGTGGTCAAAAACCTGCCGATAAAGGGTGTGGTGTTGTGATTCTTGATAAACAGCAGTATCTGGATGAGATCCAGAGACAGCTGCAGGATGAAAACACCTATGAAAGACTGCCCTCAGACCCCTCCTTACAAATAACGAACAACTATAAAGGTTGACCAAAGGTGTAGATTCAGATATTCTGTCTAACAAAGAGTATGATTTTCTCCTTCCCATACATCCTATTATTCCAGTAATCTATGTTTTGCCCAAGCTGCATAAGGACCCTCTCTGCCCGCCGGGTAGACCAATAGTCTCAGGGATAGGGTCTATCCTATCCGAATATATCGATCATACCCTCCAGCCAATAGTGGTTAAACAACCGGCTTATCTAAAGGATTGAATCAGCCTACTCCAAATTTTGGATGGGATGACCTGGACAGACGGATCATATATGGTCACTTGTGACGTCGGGAGTTTATATACCATTATTGAGCACTCAAAAGGATGCGAGGCTGTTCGCTATTATATGGAATCGACTGAACTTTTTCCATCTGCTCAAGTTGACTATGTGATAGACGGGATTAATTTAATTCTTAACAATAACTTTTTTTGGTTCGAGGGCGACTTTTATTTACAGCGTAGGGGCACGGCGATGGGGACCAGGTTCGCTCCCAGTTATGCCAACCTATTCATGTCCTATTGGGAGAAACAATCTGTTTTCTCCGGGCATGAATGGGGTGCGAGCCTGGTCCTCTATCGCCGTTATATAGACGATATTTTTTTAATTTGGAAGGGAGACCTTGTGTCTCTGAACGCTTTTTTGAATCATTTGAATTCCAACACATGGGGAATAATACTCACTACCGATGTTAAAGTCCACTTTTTGGACTTAGAGATCCTAAGGGAAGGAGACACTTTTATTACTAAAACCTATTTTAAACAGGTCGATATTAATAGTTTCATCCACATTGAGAGTTGCCATCATGCCCCCTGGTTGACTAACATTCCCAAAGGCCAAATATTGCGAGTTAGACGTAACTGTTCGAAATTGGGAGATTTCGAAGAACAAGCGGGCTTCCTAAAAAAACAATTTATGATGAAATTGAGCTAGATAAAGATTATAAGAGGGTGAGAGAGATGGATAGGGACCAACTGCTTATATATAAGAAGAAAAATGGTAATGAGAATAAATTTGGCCTACAAGTATCTTTTATTACTAATTACTCTACGAATCATAATATCATGGAAAAAATCTTAAAGAAAAATTGGGGTTTACTACATCAAAATAAAGCTATTGCCGAGTATATCGGAGATAAACCTAGAGTTATCTATAGAGGGACAAAAAATTTAAAGATGTTATTGACGAAGAGTGTTCTGGATAAGGAGAAAGTTCCAGAAACTTTTCTCTCTAAATTTAAGAAAAAAGGTTTCCATAGATGTGGGGTATGTAAGTGCTGTAGGACAGTTGCAGATAGTAACAGATACACTATAGATTTTAAATCTCACTCCAACAACCAATTGTTCTCTATCCAGACGTTCTTAACATGCAATTTTACTAATATGATTTATCTGTTGTGGTGCCCGTGTGGACTACAATATATCGGACGAACAACTAGAATGTTAAAAACCAGAGTAACTGAACATATTTATAATATCAGAAGGAAATATGACAAACATAGTGTATCAGCTCATTTTTCCAAATATCATGACGGAAACCCTAAACTTCTTAGTTTTGCCGGTATTCAGCATGTTAAGAAACATTGGAGAGGGGGTGATATTGTAAAGATTCTAAATTGGTTGGAATCTAAATGGATATTTGATGTGGGATGTTTAACACCTGAGGGTTTGAACATCGATTTAGAGATCAATGCTTTACTGTAAATATATATTCCCTAGAATAATTTTGGGAATGTATTTAATCATATTTTTATCCGATTTATTATATATTTTATTATCTTTTTTAAAGTTTATCATGTACAATATATTTAGATGTTGTTTAGGCTGGTACAGGGGATTTTGAGGGTTGGATAGTGCCATTTGAGTAAGCTGTGAAGAGTGGCACTGCTAACCAACATCTAACCGATGTATTTCTGTATTTTTATCAATTTGCTCGAGATTTGTAATGTTATATGTTTTGGGTATTTTCCGTTTCCCAAAATGGCGCCCGGAGATTCGAGCTGACGTAGGTCGGTATATATGGACGTAACTGATGTGCGCACATTTGTACGTTGGGGACCCGCCGGCTTGAAGATCCAGAGCGACCGGTAGTAGGATACACCAATGTTATTTGCGACAATAAAGTTTGCAACGGTGTGACACACCAAAAATCTTTTTCTTTTTCCCTTTTCCAAAATGGCGCTCGGTGGTTCAAGCTGGCGGAAGTCTGGACACATGGATGCAACCACTGCATGTTCATGTGGCTGCCGGATATCCGCCGGCGCTGGGACCCCGAACGACTGGAAGTAGGGTGTGCCAACGCCAATTGGGATAATGAGACTGTGGCATGACACCGCCCATTACTTTTGTTCCTTTCGGGTATAAATAAATGCTGCACATTGTATTGTATTATGTATGTTATGCACTTTGACAAAGACCAACAGGTCGAAACGCGTTAGTGCTTGAAGTGTTTGAATAAATTCACTTTTTAAATCCTGCTGACGCCTTGTCTGTGGTGTATTCCGGGGATCCAGCAATCTATGGACCAGGTATCACTGCAGATTGCTGCCGGTAGGACGAGTTGGTGAGAGTTTTCCATCTACAACTTTATGCTTGTACAGTTTAGAGCCGACTTTATGGGGCTCAGAAAAAAGTGAGTTCATTACCTAAAGTTCTAGAATCCAGGTGTCATAAGGATGTACTGCGCAATGTGTGTCTCCTATTATGTTTTCTAGATCACTTGAAGTACCACTCACCTATTGACCATCCGTGCAAGCGCGAGGACTCTATTTTATCCTTCATATCTATTGACTATTCACACTTGGGAGTGTGTGTTTGTGTCCTTGCTGCTACACAAGACTATCTGTTTATATATTATCCGCGCCACTCACCACCTTGTCCATTTTTTACATGCTCTGGCTTATAGCCAGATACAGGAGACACAAAGACATCAACAGAAGAAAATATCACTGGCTTGGCACCAGGTTCGGGCATCACTGGCACCGCGCCAGGAATGAATATCGAGGGTGGCACACAGCCAACTTGGGTCACGGGTGGCACACAGCCAACTAAAGACACTGAAGCTTCACTGTGGGACGTCGGCACAGTGAACTCATGACTCGACAGACTTGAGGTGGCTACTCTGCCAGTCTGGACGCCTATGGAGGACATACCAGCAACTTCAGAGCGATACATGGATACAGGATTCACTGGAGATCGCCTGAGAGGTTTTAATACGCAATTTTTAATAGTGTGGCTTGGATCGGCACAATAGAAGCAGAGTCTATATAATCTGCGTCTCTTCTGTTCAGTCATAGGCGTAGTAACACAGGTTCTACTGGGAGGGAGCTCATCAACCTCCCCAGGTGTAGAGTCCAGAGACTCCATTAACATCTTAACCACCCAACCGATGGTAGTTTGTAACATAACACACATACCTACAGGCATCTTAGGGGTCTGGATACTGTCACGGGGGTCCCGGGCAGATGCCAGGGAAGGCCCTTCATTGAGCATATATTTGAACCCTTGAGGCAGGTTTGTGGTTTGTCTCATAATGCTTAATCAAGCACACACTAACATTAACAGAAACAGTGCTAGAGGTGATAGTGCAGGTGACGGGCACAAGAGGAAGCCCTGCACTGGTATAATTTCTCACTCTAAATACAGATTCAGGGCAAGGGTAGACAGAATGCAGAAACCAATCGTTTTGGTACATACAAGGACTAACTGTATTGTCTCTAAGCTCTGAAGGTTTCGAGACCAACAGATTACCTAGGACACAATCAGAAACACCATACGTGGAATGACAGTCCGTGAAGTATTCAAGGTGCAGGGCAGTTAGAGATGCGATAAGAAATAACATAAAACAGAAATGAACAATCGTTTGTTATCGTGGTCTTTGCAAAAACATAAACATGAGTCGTAGCATGGGTAAAGGGACCCCGGAGGGTTTACAAACAATACCCCTAAACGTGAAGGGACAGAACCCAAACAGCGAGTGATCAACCCAGCAACCAGCAGGGGGTTAAATCACTGAAACAGCGTAATATACACACACAGTAATGCTCAACAGGACAGACTGAGGTTTGAATGGATTCAACCGAGTGCAGGGCAGAACTCGTTGATACCTGAAAATTACTGTGAACAGAACTGCTGAACCTGGCACTCCCTCCATCGAGATCAGAACAACAAGAGAACACTAGATACTGCTCAGTAGCGATTGATTTCATGACCAAAAGATCTACTGAGCAAATACACATTAACTAAACACATACAAGAGAGTGGTCCAAAAACATAAGCCAGGTCATACACGAGAAATCCAGACAGAATATCTTTAGGGGACAGACGTAAGAGTAATCCAATAGCCAGAACCAGAAGTCATACACGAGAATACAGGAATACAATATATTATCAAGAACAGTGAGTAATATATATCAAGAACAATGAGCAGGAACTTAATAGGTGTAACCTATCCAGACCCAGGGAGCAAGAGACTTACTGGGCCTATATACAGGGCTGAGAAGGTCATGTGACCGCAGACCAACCAGCCAAACAGATAGTCTGTAGAGCCTGAAAACCAAAAAACATGAATCCCTGCTACAACCAGCAGGGGGCAGGGCCGAGATGTGACACCCCCTGATGGGTGGCAGTGACAATACACTATTTACAATTCCCAGGAACCTCCTATAAATCAGTGAGCCCCCCAATGGGTGGCAGTGTGACAAGACACAGATTACAATTCGCAGAAATCTGCTAGAAGTATGTGGCACCCCCTGATAGCTGGCAGTGAGAAGACACAGATTACAATTCCCAGAAACCTCCTATAAATCTGTGAGACCCCCTGATGGGTGGCAGTGACAAGACACAAATTACAATTCCCAGGAACCTCCTATAAATCAGTGAGCCCCCCTGATGGGAGGCAGTGTGACAAGACACAGATTACAATTCACAGAAATCTGCTAGAAGTACAGTCAGGTCCAGAGATATTGGGACATTGACACAATTCTAACATCTTTGGCTCTATACACCACCACAATTGAGTTGGAATGAAACAAACACAATGTGCTTTAACTGCAGACTGTCAGCTTTAATTTGAGGGTATGTACATCCAACTCAGGTGAACGGTGTAGGATTTACAGCAGTTTGCAGATGTGCCTCCCACTTGTTAAGGGACCAAAAGTAATGGGACAGAATAATAATCATAAATCAAACTTTCCCTTCTTAATACTTGATTGCAAATCCTTTGCAATCAATCACAGCCTGAAGTCTGGAACGCATAGACATCACCAGACGCTGGGTTTCATCCCTGGTGATGCTCTGCCAGGCCTCTACTGCAACTGTCTTCAGTTCCTGCTTGTTCTTGGGGCATTTTCCCTTCAGTTTTGTCTTCAGCAAGTGAAAATGCATGCTCAATGGGATTCAGGTCAGGTGATTGACTTGGCCATTGCATAACATTCTATTTCTGTCCCTTCAAAAACTCTTTGGTTGCTTTTGCAGTATGCTTTGGGTCATTGTCCATCTGCACTGTGAAGCGCCGTCCAATGAGTTCTGCAGCATTTGGCAGAATGTGATCAGATAATATTGCCCGAAACACTTCAGAATTCATCCTGCTGCTTTTGTCAGCAGTCACATCATCAATAAATTCAAGAGAACGAGTTCCATTGGCAGCCATACATGCCCACACCATGACACTACCACCACCATGCTTCACTGATGAAGTGGTATGCTCAGGATCATGAGCAGTTCCTTTCCTTCTCCATACTCTACTCTTCCCATCACTCTGGTACAAGTTGATCTTGGTCTCATCTGTCCATAGGATCTTGTTCCAGAACTGTGAAGGCTTTGTTAGGTGTTGTTTGGCAAACTCTAATCTGGCCTTCCTGTTTTTGAGGCTCACCAATGGTTTACATCTTGTGGTGAACCCTCTGTATTAACTCTGGTGAAGTCTTCTCTTGATTGTTGACTTTGACACACATACACTACCTCCTGGAGAGTGTTCTTGATCTGGCCAACTGTTGTGAAGGGTGTTTTCTTCACCAGGGAAAGAATTCTTCGGTCATCCACCACAGTTGTTTTCCGTGGTCTCCCGGGTCTTTTGGTGTTGCTGAGCTCACCGGTGCGTTCCTTGTTTTTGAGAATGTTCCAAACAGTTGTTTTGGCCACGCCTAATGTTCTTGCTATCTCTCTGATGGGTTTGTTTTGTTTCTTCAGCCTAATGATGGCTTGCTTCACTGATAGTGACAGCTCTTTGGATCTCATACAGAGAGTTGACAGCAACAGATTCCAAATGCAAATAGCACACTTGAAATTAACTCTGGGCCTTTTATCTGCACATTGTAATTGGGGTAATGAGGGAATATCACACACCTGGCCATGGAACAGCTGAGAAGCCAATTGTCCCATTACTTTTGGTCCCTTAACAAGTGGGAGGCACATCTGCAAACTGCTGTAAGTCCTACTCCGTTCACCTGAGTTGGATGTACATACCCTCAAATTAAAGCTGACAGTCTGCAGTTAAAGCACATTGTGTTTGTTTCATTCCAACTCCATTGTGGTGGTGTATATAGCTAAAGATGTTAGAATTGTGTCGATGTCCCAATATTTCTGGACCTGACTGTATGTGACACCCCCTGATAGCTGACTGTCAGTGACTGAGAAGACACGGATTACAATTCACAGAAATTTTATGGAAGTATGTGACACCCCCTGATAGCTGACTGTCAGTGACTGAGAAGACACACTTTCCACCACCAATTCCCAGATATCTGCAACAAGTGAGCCCCCCAATTTGCTGCTGTCACTGAATGAGAAGACACACTTTCCACCACCAATTCCCAGATATCTGCAACAAGTGAGCCCCCCCCCAAATTGCTGCTGTCACTGACTGAGAAGACACACTTTCCACCACCAATTCCCAGATATCTGCAACAAGTGACACCCCCAAATTGCTGCTGTCACTGACTGAGAAGACACACTTTCCACCAATTCCCAGATATCTGCAACAAGTGAGCCCCCCAAATTGCTGCTGTCACTGACTGAGAAGACACACTTTGCACCAATTCCCAGATATTTGCAACAAGTGAGCCCCCCAAATTGCTGCTGTCACTGACTGAGAAGACACACTTTCCACCACCAATTCCCAGATATCTGCAACAAATGAGCCCCCCAAATTGCTGCTGTCACTGGCAGTGAGAAGACACACTGACAGAACAATCTCCTCTCACTCCTGCAGAAAAACACGTGCTGGCTGGGCTGGGTTCAAGCCTTATATAGTGTGCTGCGGGACTTAGCTCAGTGAGCCCATGAGTGGGCAAAATTTGCCCAATCAGGACTCTGAGCCGTGATTGGCATAGTCTTGCACCTGTCTTGCACCTACACTGTGGTCAGGTGCAGGCTGTAGCCAATTACAAGCTTCAGGCCAGTGGAAAAAGCGCATTGTGGTCCATTGTGGTGCATTGTGGGCGAACATGCGGCGAACACGCGGAAATGTTCGTAGTTCGCGAACATCCAAACTGGCGATGTTCGAATCGAACTCCAAACACATCGAACCGAACAGCTCACCCCTAATTCTCATATCAGCGAGCAAGCTGTCTGGGCTTTGGGTAACATTGTAGGTGATGGCTCTGCCTAACGAGATCTGGTGATCAAGCATGGTGCTATCAAACCCCTCCTGAACTTCCTTGCTGTTCCTGACCTCTTTACTCTCCTGACTGGCTACTTGCGCAACATCACACGGACAGTGTCTAACTTGTGCCGCAACAAGAACCCAGCTCCCCTGATGGAATCTGTGGCAGATTAGATCTGTATTTCTATCTATATAAGGGTCTGCCTGTATATATGTGTCTATCTGCCGGTTTATACATATCTCCTCTCCTCCATATAGAGTTATATTCATATTTGTGTCTGACGATTTGGTATCCCTGTGTTCACAGCTGAAATGTAATTAACCTGGTTAGCTTTCTCCCCTGGGGGGAGGATATAACACGTAGCTGTAAAAAGGGAATTTCTGTGGTACACTAACATAGAAAATCACACCTTGGCAGCCAGCTCGGCACCAAGAGATGGGGACACAATCTTCAAAGACAGGAAGCACATCCTTGATCTCTAAGAGGGGTCTGGAGGGAAGAGGGACGCCTTTAGGCAATTAAAGATTAATTGACAAGCTTACTGAGCACGAGCGAGAATGGCACTCTGGGAAATGGAGTCCAGGACACTGGGCCATTTGTGGGTGGGGGCTGGAAAGATCAGGAAGTGTATAAATTCGGAACACTGGCCATGTGCTTTGCTGATCACTTGGGGTACGTTCTAAAGAGGACTGATCTGTCCATGCTACATCTCCAGACTCCAGGAGGCCATGGCTGCTAGCGTAAGGAATAGATCTTCGTAAGTAACGCTCTATGGTTAAACCTTTTTATTTTGCTGTGTAGTGTGTAAGTAATTTATTTATTCTAGTTATAATTTTTTATGTAACCAAGCACTGTGATTCTTTCTATATCATAAATAAACAAAAAGTATTTACGTTTTGACTCTGGCTGATGAAATCCACGCTAACTAAGAGATTGGGAGAATTGCTATTTGCTTTAAGCTCGGTTATATATAAGAAATTGCGTGTTGCGGTCGTCAGGAAACGGCAGCGAATTGTGGGATCCGTAGTCACTGTCCGAGTCTAGGATAGTGCGGCTGCTAAGGCCTGCGTCTCCTGTTGCGACGCGCGTAGTGTCCGTGAGGACTGGTGGCAGCGTTACTAATAGAGTAAGAAAGTGAGCTCCGGGATTGTGAGAGACATAGTTAGTAGGCGCTTCAGGAGAAGACTTGTACTGCATTGCAATCCTGGGATCAGTATATCGCGCTCTACGTGCCTGCTGTGAGAGGAAAGTGTGGCCAGGACGGGTAGAGAAGTGCGCGTAATTATCTGGTTCTAGGATAGATAGATAGTGAGCGGCTTAACCCGGCGTCTTTGCGCAGCAGCGCGCGTAGTAGGTCCGTGACAACTGGTGGCAAGCGGTGGGATATCAGGTTAGTATTTGGATCTGTGAAGCAACATAGATCCAGATACTAAAGAAATTGGTTTTCCAATTTCCAGAGCAGAACTCAGTGCATTTATTAGAATTTACACAATACACAGCAGTTCCCTTCCCCTTCTTTTGTTTTTCTTTTCTATCTTTTATTTGGCTGGAGTGAGAATGTCGCAACAATCATCAAAAAAGACCTTGGAACAATTATGTCGAGACAAAAATATTTCGACGAAGGATAAAAAGAAAGATGAACTTTTGCAAGCCCTCGAGGATTATGAGGCGAGGCAAGCAGTCCAGGATGCAGCAGAGCAGGGTACCACGCTTGACCCAGCCGAAGGAAGCGCAAGTCCAGTGGAAAGGACAGTGTCAAGTGCTTCGCCCAAGGGTGATACTGCCCTGGATGTTTACTTGCAGACTGTTTTAAAACATGTGGACTCTGCGGACTCGCAGACGCGGCTTCAGCTCATCCTGCAGTACCAAGAGCGAGAGGAGCGCAGAGCTGAACGCGAAACTGCGGAGCGCAGAGCTGAGCAAGAGGCGGCAGCGCGCCAAGCGGACCGAGAAGCTGCGGAGCGCAGGGCTGTGGGTGAGCAAGAAGCGGCGGAGCGCCAAGCCGAACGGGCACATCAGCTCGCTCCAGCACAGGCAGGCAGAACGCCATTATCTCCTGCCCCTGTGCCATTATCTCTACGCCCAGACCTCCTGCCGAGAACTTTCCCACTCTTGACAAAGATGGGGACCTGGATGTGTTCCTGCGAAGTTTTGAAAAGACTTGTCGACAGTACCAGCTGCCCAAGGAGCAATGGGCCAGGTACCTCACTCCTGGACTAAAAGGTCCAGCGCTTGAAGCCTTTGCAGAATTACCAGCTGAGAGCAACCAGGACTATGAGGTGATTAAAGCCACGCTGCAGAGACGTTATAACCTCACGCCAGAGGTATATCGCAAAAAGTTCAGGTCCTTGCAGAAGCGGGCCGCGGAGAGCTACTCTGCAGTTGTGAGCCACCTGACCACCCTATTTCGACAATGGGTCAGGGGGCTGAAGATTGATAGCTTGGAAGCCCTGGAAGACCTGTTAATCAAAGAGCAGTTCATGCAGCTGTGCCCACCTGAGATCCAGGAATGGCTACTGGATCGCAAACCCGAGACGGCCCTGGAAGCTGGTGAGCTGGCCGATTTCCATGCGGCCAACAGAGCGTCTGTGGACCAGAGCAGAGGTTCCCCCTAAGGATCATCAGGATGGAAGCCCAACTCAGCACGACCCCCCGACATCACCGTGGCAGCGCCCCCCTCTGTGCCAGTCTCTGCTGGGGAGGGGGGAACGACCCCTTCTTCGCCTGGAAGAAGTGTGCGCTCTCGCTGTTTTATTTGTGACAGTGCCAACCATCTCCTGGCAGCGTGCCCGCAGAGGAAGAAGCCTGCATCCACAGCTGGGGGAGGATACCCCTCAGCATCACCCTCTATCCTGTTTGTGACCAGATCAGAGGGCAGTGCCAACGTGAACCAGCAAGCAGTCATTGTCGGGACTCAGGTATCTGTGGGTTTACGAGATACGGCGGCTGAAGTAACTTTGGTGCGTCCAGGGTTAGTCAGCCCTGCAGACTTTATTCCTGGCAGGACTCTAGCGGTAAAGGGTTTTGGTGGGGTACGTCCTGCGGTGCCAATAGCCCGGGTTTATCTGGACTGGGGAGCGGGGAGAGGTCTCTACAAGACTTGTACTGCATTGCAATCCTGGGATCAGTATATTGCGCTCTACGTGCCTGCTGTGAGAGGAGAGTGTGGCCGGGACGGGTAGAGAAGTGCGCGTAATTATCTGGGTCTAGGATAGATAGTGAGCAGCTTAACCCAGCGTCTTTGCGCAGCAGCGCGCATAGTAGGTCCGTGACAGAAGCCATTGTAGAAATTCTGTCTACATTAGTGAGGCTGCTGCACAGTGATGAGCGAGGGGTCCCAGCTGACACCTGCTAGGAAATATCATACCTCACTGATGGCACCAATGACCGTATTGATGTGAAGGTACACATAGGGCTGGTCCCTCGAATTGTCCACCTACTCGGATGTGGAGAGCTGACTATCATGATACCATGTCTTCACACCATTGGAAACATTGTGAGTGGCACAGATGAGCAAACTCAGGCAGTCATTGAGGCAGGAGCTTTGGCTGCCTTTCCTGTACTCCTTGTCCACTCGAAGAACAATATCCAGAAAGAAGCTGCCTGGACCCTGTCCAACATAACTGCTGGACGCCAAGACCAGATCCAGACAGTGATCAGCCATGGCCTGCTGCCTTAACTTGTTGAGGTCCTGAGAAAGGGTGACTACAAGACCCAGAAAGAAGCAGTCTGGGCTGTTACCAACTTCACAATCGAACGGATAATCCACCTGATCCAGGCTGGCATAGTAGAGCCCTTGTCTAACCTCCTGTGTGCAAAGGATAGCAAGACCGTGCTTGTTGTACTGGATGCCTTCTCAAATATATTTTCTGCTGCTGAGACGCTGGATGAGACTGAGAAGCTCTGTCTGACGGTGGAGGAATGTGGTGGGCTTTACCGTATCGAGACATTCCAGTCTCACGAAAATGAGCAGGTCTACAAGGCTTCAACTAGCCTGATCAAGAAATACTTCTCTACAGAGGATGATGAAGATGCTGCCATCGCCCCTGATGCCTCAAGTGATGCTTACACCTTCCCGGTCCATGAAGGGACCCACACGACTTTCAACTTCTAAGCACCGATCTCTCACGTTTTTATGTCTCTGTTTTTTTTTTCTATGTTTAGCACTTTCTTAGTATTGCACATATGCTGAAAGTATGGTCAATAATTCCAATGTGCGAAGGGAGCGGGCTGGGTGAAACCAGAAGTGCTTTTATTTAAACGTTTTCTGCACCACACATAAAGCATGACTTCAGTTCTGGTATGATGTACTTTGATACTTCCTTATACATTAATACACATTTAGACATATACAGTAACATTCACCTATGCAGGAATAATGTCCTTATAGAAAATAATAAACAATTAAACATGTACAGATATGATTACTCAATCTACCTTATAGTATGCTAATGGTGCAATATAATCAATACAGTATAACATTAGATCCTATAGTCATCACATTCCCTGTATGCTGGTGCTCTATAACACCTCAGCACAACCCACTGACATCTGTATACTGCCTTATCTAATTCCCAGCAGTAGCAACAGCCTTTTCTAACTACAGGAATGTGAATTGAATCACTTTTGCCCTGTTTATAACCATGGATAGGCACCCTCTTACCTGCAACACATATAAAGCATGACTTCAGTTCTGGTAGGATTTGTACTTCGATACTTCCTTCCAGAAACGGAAACCCTGCTCTATGGTTCCAACTTCCTACCTCTGCTAAGGGGAAGCATTTTGCATGAACACGTGCTCATCATTCAGGCTTTTCACTCTGCTGCCATCTACTGGTGGTTTAATAGAAATGCCATTAGTTTACTTTATCAGAGGTTTATTTTAATGGGGTACCTGATTTTGACATACCTTACATTAGCCTTGACACGTCTTACCTGTACATACTGTGAATCTTTACACTCTCTGTAAATAAGTCCTTTTTAGCTCACGATGGGCTCAGATCACTTCTTGCAACGGCTTTCGGAGGGGTGGGTGTTAAACGGTCACCGGTTGTTGCACACTGACATGAAGGCTCACCTGCAAAAGTTATGTCTCAAGCCCTCGCTGTTGTGCCCAGCTGTGCGTTGGCTGCAGCTTTGAAACTCAGAAGGGGGGTTTAACTTCAATTTTTTTGGACTCTAGGCTGAAGCGTTGTCAACCTTGGCCCAGGCCACACTTTATTTACTTGAATAGTGACTCCTCTGAGCCATAAACTTTGTACTGTTCTGTTACATCATGTTCAGCTGTCTTCTCCTACCCCAGGTAAAGGGGCCATGACTGCCAGCATCCTCTAGACTAGAGCCCCTTTGTCAATGTGGAGGAGAAACGGGTGGTCTAAAAATCCAATAAAAAAATAAAATAAAACGGTCTGTTGTTGCAGAATAACAAAAACAGATTTTAAAAAAATTGGGAAACAAAAATTTTGTCAAAATAAAAATAAATTTAATTTATTTAATAAATGGTTTCATACAGATATTTGACAAGTCCAGCAAGAATACATTTTCATTCTTGTTTTACAGGCTAAACCTCATTAGAGAAAAAACGTGATGGAAAAAAAAATGCTTTCCTCTATAGAGTGTAAAGTGTTAAGTCCAGACAAGCGTAGTTTGCAAATTCTGTAAAAATGGAAACTGCAGTCCGCGTTCAGAGAGAGTAGAACAGATTTCCCCTTTTAGGTAAAAGTCCTTGGGAGACAACTCTTCCCATGTCAATGAGCCAGAAAGCCTAATATGGTAAGGTATGCCCCTGACAGAGATGATGTCCTTGAATAGAGGCCCTATGCGTAAAGTGCAAAATGTCAGAGGGCTTAGAATGTGCTTGTACCTGGAAGCAGTATATCCCTCATCCACAATGCAAGGAGTTGTATTACAGACGATTTTATACATACAATACAACAATATATTTAGAAACTATATCAGAATACAGAGTGTATGATTTTGGGCATTTGTGAATGTCAAAGCATTTTCTATGTTAATAATATGGTTAAATATATTTAAACATGACTGCCTAACTTCTTTAATCTTGTGACTTTTTTCTGTAGACGGCAAGTAGGCCAGTATCATACAGATATTAATTAAGCAGCAGCAGCAGTGGCGACTCTAGGAAAAACATATAGGGGGGCACATAAGAAACCACAGTCAAAACTGGGGGGGGGCACTATTAATTTTCACCACTAAATCATACCACTGAAACAAACTAAATAAGTATATATAAATAAGATTCCATAATCCCAGAGTATTGTGATGCAATGAGTAATGTGATGCAATGATACCACTTTGTTCTACTAACTTGATACATCAATTCGATATTTTATTTGTTGCAATTGGGCGGTTTTTACCGATGTCCGATAACTGCTTCAGCGACTCCAATTTTCACAAATTACGGTGACCATTCGTTAAATAGGGAATTCAACATATTTTCTGAAATTGATTCCCTGAAATGTGACAAAACGCAAAGGATCTAAGTATGAATAGACCCTTTAGTTTCTAACTTCCATAATAACCCCTAAAATGCCATGTAGCCTACCCATTAACCCCTAAATGCCATTAATAAAGGGAAAACATGAAATGACTAGACTGAGGCATGTAGCCTGCCCAATAACCCCTAAAATTCCATTAATCAAGGGAAAACATTAAATGAATAGACTGTGGGGCATGTAGCCTATCCATTAACTCCTAAAATACCAGTTATCAAGTGAAAATGTGAAATATATACACTGCGATGCATGTAGTCTTCCCATTAACCCCTAAAATGCCAGTAATCAAGTGAAAACAATAAGGGCCACATTATAATCTATGTGCTAGCGTTATCGCTCACCTGCGTGAGCATTAATGCTAGCCGTGGTGTCTACCGCATATTACAATCCAAACGCAAACGGGTTAAGTAACCCAGAGAAAAATGTCATCTGTGCTTATTCCCATTATACCGTGTGAAACAAAACGCAATTAGAGGCTTTGGTTTCTGTTAATGGCCATTAAAAGAGTAAGCTCACCCGCCAAACGTCAAGGCACCTCTAATGAGGTGTTTTTTTGATCCCAAAGTGGATTTTTTTCTGGGAGGGCATAAATATGACCCACCAGTTTGCCTCATGACTGAAAAGCAGCGTGGGCAGTGATGGTTCGCTACACAGCACCCTGTGGCTTCATTTTGGATAGGACTCACCCTCACTAGAGGTGCCTTGACGTTTGGCGGGTGAGCTTACTCTTTTAGTGGCCATTAACAGAAACCAAAGCCTCTAATTGTGTTTTGTTTCACACGGTATAATGGGAATAAGCGCAGATGACATTTTTCTCCTTGTTATGGTTTATACATGTTGCTGGGCTGGATACATTTGGCGGTTGCAGCCACCCCATCGGGGAATGTATTATGTGGGTTAAGTAACCCGTTTGCGTTTGGTACCTTGCGCTTTTCAGCGCGAGGTTACTGTACTTTGTGCTTCCTATACTTAACATGGGGAGTGCCAAGTGTTAATCAGCATTAGGATTAAAAAGTCCTAACGCTGATTAACGTCCGGCTCTGGTTAGCGGAAAGTTAACCAGAGCTAGGACTTGGAGTTAACGGATTCCGCTTCTGCAGAATCCGTTAACACCAGCCGAAATAATAAAATCGTATACTCACCTTCTGTCCGGCAGCGGGGACCGCGACTCCACCGCCTCCTCCGTCCGGTGGGAGCAGGGAGAGACTGGGGGAAAAAGTTCCTCAGTCTCCCCCTGTGTATCACTACGCCGACCGGCCGGATCTCGCGAGGCGAGATCCGGCAGGTCATGTTTCTTGCGCCTGCATTGCAATCCCCAGTTAAAACGGGGGCGGTAGGGGGAAAACTGTAGGTGCAGTTTTTTCTCCCTACCGCCCCTGTTTTAACGCGGGGATTGTAATGTAGCCCCAAATGTATACACTGGGAGACATGTAGCCTACACATTAACTCCTAAAATGCCATTAATAAATGAAAAAATAAAATGTATACAGTGAGGAATGAAGCCTGCCCATTAACCCTTAATATTTAACTACACTCAGGCAAAAACAAAAGTAATACACAATGTAATATATAGTCTGACCATTAACCCTGTCACTGCTGAGCCATTTCCACCGTGCAAAAAAAAATTGTTTTATTTATATTTTATTATTTATGATTTTGTCTTTACACTAAATATGGTCATGTTGGGCATCATTGGAAAGGCCAGACTCTGCTCTTTTCAATGAGACATTGTTCGACCACGTGCGCAGGGCAGGATTTGCACCTCAGTAGCCTGTAGGCACAGAAATGTGGACCGACCCTACCCCCCAAACAAAAAAAAGAAACATGCCAAAATGACTATTTAAATTTTTGTTTTGAGGTAAAAAACAAACAAAAAAAAAATACATTTTAAAAAACTGAAAAACAGTTTTTCTCTGCGATCATATCAAAAGACGAGGCAGAATGTGTTGCCTTAGTTGAATTAATTACAGTTACAAGAATTTAAAAGTGCATTTAAGGGGGGGGCGTGTCTGGCCGCCATGAGGAGCAGTCGCATGTGAGAGGAGCTCCAGGGACGCGCCGGTATAACCCACCTACAGCGGCATTTTGAAAGCGGCAGATCCCCGCGATTTCGGGCACACAAGGCGCCGGAAGACTGGGGGAGCGAAATATGGCCCCACCGAAAGGGTCCAGAGGTCAGGACGGCCCGGGATCGGTCTGAAAAGTGAAGGCCCTAAACACCCAAGATGGCGGCTCCCGGGATGCGCACTCGCAGAGTTACATGGACGGCTCTGACGAAGGTGTGCAACTGCTTTCCTCTGGTTCCACACCAGCGTCGGAAACCCAGATCAGAGCAATGTTGGGAGAATTGAGGGACACACTACAAAATGACTTTAAAAACATAGTGGCAGATCTCCATAAAGATATCAGGGACCTGGGCGACCGTACAGATCAACTAGAGACCAAAACCGATGACCTGTGTTTAGCGCACAATGAACTGGTTGACGCATTTAAAGATCTCAAAGCATCCCACGAGAAGCAAGGGGCTAAGCTGACGGACCTAGAGGATCGCTCTCGGCGAAATAATATAAGGATAAGAGGGGTCCCCGAAACGGTGAAACCTGACGGCATTCGGGAATATCTCCACCGACTCTTCCAAACACTGCTCCCAGAGACCTCGGAGACAGACATACAGATGGATAGAGCACACAGGGTGCCCAAACCTAAAAACCTAGCCCCCTCGGTGGCTCGAGACATCCTAGTGAGAGTGCACTTCTTTCAAGTGAAGGAAAAATTGCTAGCGGAAGCCCGGAGACAGGGGTCTCTTCCTGCACCGTTTTCGGACATTCTGTTCTTTCCAGACCTGTCCGCAGCCACAATGGCTAAGCGGCGTGAATTTACTCCGATCACCAAAATTCTCAGGAATCATGAGATTCAATACCGGTGGGGATACCCGACAAAAATTCTGGTATGGAGACAGGGGAAAATACACGTGATTATGGATCCCTTGACAGGCCTTCAAACACTGAAGGAGTGGGCTCTCTTGGATGAATTTACACCGCCGAGACAGGCCCCATCGTCGCCATCGAAAGTCTCCCCAGAGTGGCATAGAGTCAACACCATGAAATGATAAGAGATCGAAGGAATTGAGATTCGTCCTGGACGAGGCCGTTTCATACGACAAAGATGTAGCCTTGGGCTCGGAGTTGCGAAGGATGCATAAACTGAGGTGGGGACGGCGTCTTCCTGGAGGCTCTGACACCTGCCCTAGGCCAGGATCCGACCTTCCACCCTCCCCCCAAGGCCTTGGGGCGAGCTGTTAGGAGAACTCAGCTCAAGGAGGCTGTTCACGCTGTACATGGAGGGAGTAATGAGCGCTCTCCATTTCTTCCCTTTTTTTTTTTTTTTTTCTATTTTCTTTTTTTCTGTTTGTTTTGTTTGATCTTTTCCTTTTTTTCATTTTTTGTCTGGGGAAAAGTCTTTGTTTTCTTCTTCATTCCAGACATCGCCCGGTTGGCGAGCATCAAGAAAATGCAGTTTAAAGCTCGAAAGGCAAACACATGGCGGGTCATTCCACACTGTAAGTGTTCTCCATGAATACTAAGGGACTGAACATTCCGCATAAGAGACATTCGTTATATGCAGATCTCAAATCGGCCTCACCTGATGTAGTCTGCTTGCAAGAGACACATTTTAAGAGACAGGCAAATCCGCGACTGTACCTACCACAATATTCCACTCATCTTCATGCTATGTCGCCAACGAAATCCAGAGGAGTGTCGATCCTGATCCACAAGAGAGTGGCGTTTCAACTCCATCGTAGGGTGGTGGACCCGAATGGCAGATTCCTCTTACTGGTCTGTTCCCTTAACCACAACGTATACACTATCGCAAACATTTATTGCCCTAATGAATCACAACGCCCGTTCATGGGAAAGGTACTGACTCGACTGGCAGGTATCTCATAGGGCACACAAATTGTCTGTGGAGACCTAAATTTAACCATGGACATCCCTACGCAAGCATCTAAGAGACAGAGAAAAGAGGGACTGCAAAATAAAGCCGTACTAGCAGGACACCACCTTTTTGACGTCTGGAGACTGCTCCACCCGGGAGAGGTGGACCACACCTTCTTTTCCATGGCGCACAAAGTTTATTCCAGGATAGACTACATATTGGTAAAAGTTGAAACATTGCACCGAATCCGGGACTGCTCGATAGGTACCGTATCATGGTCGGACCACGCCCCAGTCACTATTGAGATATCTGATTGTTACGATGCTTGCGGAAAGGCTCCGTGGCGGCTAAACGAATCGCTTCTGGCTCGGGTGGAGGTGCGGGAGGAAATAGGCCAGGCCTTAGTTAATTATTTTATTGAGAACGGGTCCGCAGAGGTACCAGTGGGAACGGTATGGCAAGCGCATAAGGCTGTGATACGGGGGATTTTGATTAAATGGGGGTCTAGACTGAAGAGACAACACACTGAACAGAGGCTGACAATACTGAAGGACATTGACAAGGCAGATGTTTCTCATAAACAACTGCAGACTGGAGACTCTTTGACCAAAGTGACGGATTTACGCAACCAGCTAATTGACATGGACAAAAGGGATTACGCCTGGGCCACTAGACGGCTAAAGGCTAAATGCTATATTTATAGTAATAAGGCAAGCAAAATGTTAGCTAATAAACTAAGGGCGAGGGCCAGCCAATCCAGAATCCCACAGATGATGGATGCGAACGGTAATTTACACTATCAACCGCGGCATATAGCAGGATGTTTTGCAGACTACTACGAGGCACTATATAATCTAGGGGGAGACGTGAGTACACATTCCCCAACCCTACCTGACATTGTGCCGTACTTGCAGAATCTTCATCTCCCCTCACTAACAGCTGAACTGGGCGACAGATTAACTACCCCTATAACACCAACGGAGTTATTATCGGCACTACGGTCTCTTCCAGAGGGGAAGGCCCCAGGACCCGACGGTTTCACCGCTAAATATTATAAAAGCTTCGCGGACACATTGAACCCACACCTGCTCTCACTTTACCAGGACATATTTACAAACGGCCATCCGGCGGGTGACTGGCTTAACGCACACATAATAACGTTACCCAAGACTACATCTCCATCTCAGCTGTGCTCTCAATACAGACCGATATCATTATTAAACGTGGACACTAAACTCTATGCCAATATACTTGCAAACAGACTGTCAGAGATCGTGCCACTCCTGGTCGCAGATGACCAGGTGGGCTTCATAAAAGGTAGACAGGGGCCAGACAATACCATGAAGACACTAACATTAATGGAACAGGTCACTAGACAGAAACAACCAATGCTTTTATTGTCCTTAGATGCCGAGAAGGCTTTTGACCGGGTCAATTGGCTCTTCCTCAGACACGTACTCCTGAAATTTAATTTCCCCGTCCCGTTCATAACTGCAATATTTTCATTATACACTCATCCCCGGGCCAAAATAATACAAGCCGGCTTTGGCTCCAGGGACATCGCCATATCCAATGGTACGAGACAGGGGTGTCCTCTATCACCCCTACTGTATGCACTTGTGCTAGAGCCGTTGACTCAGGCCATCCGCCAGTCCCCAGAGATTAGTGGAGTGGACGTAGGCCCCACACAATGTAAACTTAGCCTGTTCGCAGACAACATCCTGTTAATGCTGACAGACCCGGCTACTTCTCTTCCCGCCTTACATACAGTCCTAGAGGAATATAGCAGAGTATCTTTTCATAGGATAAATGTTAAAAAATCACAAGCACTGCCATACCTGATACCAAGGGAGGTCATCACGCCCCTGCGCAAGCTATTCCCCTACGAGTGGAGAACCTCTCATCTTAAATATTTAGGGATACAGATATCCTTCTCGCACACGAAGTTATTCCAGTATAACTACAAACCACTAACCATGGAAATAAGCCGCCTATGCCATAAATGGTCGGGTATGGAGGTGTCCTGGGTGGGACGCATGGCAACAGTAAAAATGTCTTTGCTTCCAAAAATTCTTTACCTTTTCAGAGCTGTGCCAGTGCAGCTCCCTAGGGGCTACCTCCAGGCCCTTCAGAGGGTGCTCACGAGATTCATATGGAGAGGGAAAAGGCCGAGGGTGAGTTTAGCATAGTTGCATCAACCACGGAACCGAGGAGGAATGGGGGTACCAGATCTGAACATTTATTATACGGCATCACTGCTGTCGCACACTCACCAAATTTTCCAGGGCAAAATAGGACCACAATGGGCCAGGCTAATATCAAACTCTTTTCTCCCGTTCGATCCGGGAGCCATACTCTGGCTCAACAAGAGTTTACGCCCGAAACTGCCGCTCATTTTCCCCCTCGCCAATCTGCTAATTAAAATATGGGACACCAACATGTCTAAACTGACCATATTTCATCCCCTTCCGATGGCTACACCGATCTCGGCATTTAAACTATTATTGACAGACTTTAACTCAACCCCCTGGGTAGCGTGTAATGTGACCCGGGTTTATCAACTGTTCTCACAAGAGGGGCTGCTCAGCTTCCCCCAATTAACTTCTAAGTTCTCACTCCCATCTACCCTTTGGTTTCCATATAAAAGACTGAAATCCTACCTTACGACATGGGGCCTGGGGGGCAAGATCACATCGCCCACGACACTTTTATCCCCATTTGAGGACAAATGCACACGGACAACGGACAGACACGGACTGATTTCGTTATGCTACGACAATCTAATCCAGACCCCCCAGCTTAAACGGTGGAGGTTCCAGATAGCGTGGGAAGGGGACGTGGGACGAGGTTTTCAGGCAGAGGTGTGGGCGAAAAGTTTTGAGGACGATACGGGGAAGTTTCGTTGTGCTACACTGGGGGATGCCAGAAAGAAACTGCTGTATAGGTGGTATTTAACACCAGATAGAGAAAGCCATATAACAAAGGGAGTACCGCCAACGTGCTGGAGATGTGGAAAAGAGAGAGGCTCATACTTCCACATATGGTGGACGTGCCCCAAGATAGAGGCATGGTGGAGGGAAGTGGCGCTTCTGAGCTCAAGGATAGTAGGCAGTACTGTAGATCCCCTCCCAGAGATCTTGCTCATACAAATGTGTCCCACAACATTATTTAGACATCAGAAACAGATGTTGGCACACATACTGTCGATAGCCTCCCTTCTGGTAGCGGCGAAATGGAAATCAGAAGAGATTCCTCCTATATCAGCTATTACATCACGCCTCGATGATTTTCACTTACTAGACAGTATATCCAGGAGGGTGGCAGGGTCGAACCCAAATAAGAGAAACTTTTGGTCCATATGGGATGCATATAAATTATCTTGCACTAGCTAGATTATAGGCACACGTTCTGTAAACATTTATGGAAGACCTGGATGTTTCAAAACAAAAACGATGCTAATTATTTCTCTTAAAAGTTTGCAGTATTTTCCATCTATTCGTTTCCCCCCCCTTTTTTTTTTTTTTCCTTTTCTTTCTTTTCCTTTTGTTTTATTCTTTTTGCTTTGCTCATTGTTCTATTTTTTAATTTTTAATTTAGTTAATATCTTATTACTTTTATTGATTGAGTAAGTAAGTAAATTTTGTTGTTCATAACATATGCTGATATGCCAAAAGGTGACATTCATTTCCTGCAATGTTATGTAAGTTGTACTGAAAAAATAAAAAACTTTTAAATTGAAAAGTGCATTTAAAAGGGCAAACAGTTTCCGTAGAGGCGGTAGAGCTGTACAATGGGAGAAACAGAATAATAAATATACATACACATTACACAAACAGAACAGAAGGAGAGAGGACCCTGCTCAAGAGCTTGCAATCTAAGAGGAGAAGGGTCACACATTAGGTGTGTGGGAGGATGGAGCAAGAAATGAACAATGGGGGAATCATGGAGTGAGCCGATAGGCTTCTCTAAAGTAATGTGTTTTCAGAGACTTCTTGAAGTACTTGAGAGATGGGAAGAGTAGGATGTTGTGGGGCGGGAGTTCCATAGAAAGGGTGCATCGGGAGAAGTCTTGAAGGCGAGAGTTGGGGTTGCGGGTACGAGAGCATCAGATCATTGGCTGAGCGAAGTGGTCAGGACGGGATGTACCTGTGAATAAGGGAGTAGATGTAGGTAGGGACGCGGTTATGGAGAGATTTGTACGTGAGCACCAATATAATGAATTGGATTCTACAGGAAACAGGAAGCCATTGTAGAGATTGACAAAGAGTTGGGGTGTGAGAGGTGCGGGAGGTGAGGTGCATGAGCCGGGCACAGGTTTCATTACAGGCTGCAGAGGCAGAATCTGGGACCTCTTAAGGCCAGAGAGGAGGAGGTTACAGTAGTCAAGGCGGGAGATAATAAGAGCTTAGATGAGCATTTTAGCAGAAAGGACAAACGTGCGCAATGTTTTTTAGGTGGAAGTAGCGAGATTTGGTTAGCGACTAAATGTGAAGAGTAAAGGATAGATCAGAGTCCAAGAGTACCCCTAGGCAACGAGTCTGAGAGGTAGAAGTAATGGTGGCACCTGAAGGGAAATAGGCACAGGAATGGAGGTTTAAGAGGGAGGGAAGAAGAGAAGTTCCGTTTTGGAGAGGTCGAGCTGTAGGGAACAGGAAGTCATCCAGTCAGAGGCAGCTGATAGGAGGAGAGAGATTGAGTAAAGAAAGGTAGATTTGGGTGTCATCAGCATAGAGGTGATATTGGAGTCCATAGGACGAGATGAGGTGGCCAAAAGAGGTGGTATAGATCGAGAAGAGTAAGGGACCCAGAATAGAGCCTTGAAGTACCACAACTGAAAGAGGAACTGGTGGTGAAGAGGCACCAGCAAAGGATACAATGAAGGAGTGAAGAGAGATATAGGAAGAGAACCAGGAGAGAGCGGAGTCACTGAGGCCAAGTTGACGCAGCGTGAGGAGCAGGAGAGGGTGGTCATCATTGTCAAATACAGCGGAAAGGTGAAGAATAAGGAGGGAGAAGTGACCTTTGGTTTTAGTGGCAGCTAAATCATTAGTCACCTTGGTCAGAGCAGTCTCAGTAGATTGTTGAGCGAAAGCCGGACTGCTGCTGATCGAGTAGAGAGTTAGCAGCGAGAAAACCGGTGAGCTGGTTATAGTTGAGGTGGTCTAGGATTTTGGAGGCAAAGGGGAACAGAGAGATGGGACGGTAGTTTGAGAGGGAGGTGGAGTCAAGAGATGGCTTCTTTAGAATGAGGGTGATCAGAGCATGATCAGAGAATGAGGGGAAGACTCCAGAGAAGAGAGAGAGGTTAAAAATATGAGATAATGCAGGGTCAATTACTGGTAGGACAGACCGAATAAGGTGTGAGGGGATGGGGTCAAGTGAACAGGTGGTTGGGCAGGATGACATGAGAACTGCAGAGACATCCTCCTCTGAGACCGGAGAAAAGTAAGACATAGGGCACTATTACACTCTTCGTGCGCAATTTTGCCCGTGCGCAAAAACGCATTAACGCGAGGGGAAAAACCCTTTGCGCTGAACGTCGTATTACGACGTTTGCACACAAAATGCGCTTTAACGTCTAACGCGAGTGACCCTGCACAAGCGAAAGTTCGTGCGCGCATCCCATACTTAACATTGTGAGCGCAAATGCGTTTGTGCGCTGGTACGCGGATGGTATTACAATCGATGCGCAAATTTTAACGAACAACGTTTGCGCGCATAATTTTAACGTCTTTTAAAAACTGGTGGTAACGGCAAATCTGAAAGTCCTGGACGAACCCAAATATACCAGCCCAAAAAAAAAATACAGCAAAGTATAGTTACACATTCTACACATACCCAAACACATACCCAAACAATAAAATTGAGAGGTTGTGCGTGTTTTTATTATTGATGCAGCATATATACTCAGATTGATTTTGACAGGTGCAAAAACTGAATGGGAGACAATTGTGGTTCTTAATTCTGATTGCCCACCAATTTCTGCGTGCAACGTTAATGCGCGCGCGTTTTCTTTTGCGCAATATTTTCAGACAGATGAAAAAATGCGCTCGGATTTTAATACCAGCGTTAATTTACGCGTGTTAAAAAAAGTTGCGCTTTGCGAGCTTTTTTGCACAAGGAGTGTAATAGAGCCCATAGTAGAGGAGGGGGCAGGGAGTGAGGGAGTCAGTGGGGTAGAATGGTTAAAGGAGGAGGGCAGTGAATGCCGCTGCATTGTTTGTTTTATATGTAAAAGCATATATTGCCTCTGCTGTAGAACAGAAAAAAAAAATTACGCATCACATGGTCATGTTTGTATCATTGTAAAGACCAGACTCTGACCTTTCCAAAGACACTTCACTTAACCTTGTGCGGTGTACAATTCAGAGATGCAGGGTTGCAAAGTCCCCCTGTGTCTGCGCACTGCAGTGCCACGGTCTAGGTTGTGAATGAAACAATGCATTGCATCACCAGATACACACTTGCTGGTAGTGTGGAAAATGAGAAGATGAGTTAGCGCAGCATCATTGTGCACTTTATAATTGTAAACTAAATAATAGGGAAAAAAAGGAAAAAAATTATTTTAATTAGCTATTTAAATTTTATATAACTCTAACCTGGTTATATTTGGTATCACTGGAAAGGCGAAAAGCAAACCTCATTTGTCCTTCTAGCTCTTAGGGCTCCAGAGATACAGTGGTCTAAGGCTAGGGTCAGACGAACGCATTTTTCACGTTGTCCGTGAAAAAGTGCGTTCGAACGAATGGACGTATTTTTTCACGGAATACGCGATAGCGGTCATACGATGCGCATTTTCGTCCGTGATTTTGTACGCATCATCAATAAAACCCTTTTGCGTCTGGACGTTATGTTGGCCGGACGTGTGCAGCGTCTGACGTCTCCCAATCACGCAAACACGCCGCTATGCGGCCGCAGCGCACTCTGTACGTCAGTAGTAGCGGTTTGACGTTCTCGAAAAAATGCGTTCGTTTGCCACTTGCGTTGCACGGACGAACTTTCGTGCGGCCGTTCGTCGTATGTTCCCCGGCATTGGACGTCATTTGCTGCTAGCACGGCCGTGATTTCGTGCGGCTAAACGCACGTTAAAACTGCTTTCGTCTGACCTTAGCCTAAATTATTGCAAATTTGTAAAAATAAAAAAAAGGGGGGCAAGAACTAACCTTGGGGGTGCAATTGCCCCCCTATAGACGCCTATGATCAGCAGTGTCTCCTTATAAAAAATGTTGTTGCTTAGCATAGAAGCTGGGTTCACATTTATCAATAACGTTCTAAATCATGTAGCTACATAGGCATACACCTGCCAATAACCCACAGAGTCGCGGAGAGACATCCTTGATCGGGCGCTGAACAGATTGTCTAACGGATGGGTGAGAGGCCTCCCAGGCCGCAGTTCCAAGTATAAGAAACGCACGCTGCATTATTGTTTAAATCTACAGGGCCCCAACGTGACTAGTCGAAGATTTGTTTGTTTCATTCACTGGCCAGTTGAATACAGTACCCGGGTACCCGAGACAATACACATACACCTTTTTGAGACATTACATTCACGGGACTTACACACCAGAACTGAAGGGGTTAATCTTTTTCTTTTGCCGCCGCGTGTTTTCCCGCATTACGAAATCCTGTCGTTCAAATACCGTATCTACATTATATATGCTTCTTTATTGGGATCAGTAAAGAATATAATCTATAAAAATCCACAACAGTGCTGGTGTATATTTATTCCCTAGCGCGATGAGACTAACCCGAGGTTAATTCAGCGGCTCCTCCGGGAGTGAGCACTACACGTGGTGGCTCGTCCGGGATTCCAGTCCCTGTAAGAACCCGAAATTAAAGGGTTAATTATGGATCCAGACACTGCTGCCAAATAGTGTGAGGAGCAAAATAGCCAGATAGAGTTAAGCATAGTCATGGACATTCCTGCAGACACTTGGGCCGAAGATCAGATTCGCCGGGCTGTGGCCAGATCATCGGGGGTTAATTCTGGACATTAAAGCGAACCCAGATACTTCTCACACATATGGTTTTTTTGAGTGGAGAAAGGGTGTTCCAGTGTGTTTTCAGGGCGCGAGCGTGAAGCTGACCGACGAGGTGGAAGTTCAACTGATTCAGCCAAGTGCGCCACGGGGCGATCCCGCGAATGTTCCCGCGCCCAGTCCACTGGCCATGATCGGGCCTGAATTTATAGTGGCTATCGGAGATTTGCTGGCTAAATGTCAAAGAACAAGCCCTCCACACACTAACTATGGTTATCGACGGGTGAGGAATTTTACAGGAAACGTACCAACTCCGGCGGGAGAAGAAACCTTCGAAGAATGAGTAGAACAGGCGATGCAGGCTCTGGATGAGTGGGACGTCCCTGAAGCGCAGAAGAAGCAAAGAATTACTGAGAGCTTGAAGGGACCTGCGTCAGAGGCTGTCAGAAACCTGAAGTTGAGTAAGCAAGACTGCACTGCTTTAGATTACCTAAACATATTACAGGAAGTCTTTGGGCAAACAGAAAAGGCTGCTGAGCTCATGTACCAGTATGAACATACCTACCAGCGGAAAGGTGAGAAAATGACTGAATATATGAGGCGCCTAGATAAGATTCTGCACCAGATACTTCTTAAGAAAGGGGCCGAACCGGCCACAATAGACAAAATCCGAATGCAGCAGATATTGAGGGGTGCTCAACCTCTAGATCCTGTGATGTTACAGCTGAAAACCAGAGAAGGTAACCGAGAATTGAAATACCTGGAACTGATTCGAGCTGTTAGAGAGGAAGAGGCTCTGCTAGAAGAAAAGTCTTTAAGGAGAGGAGAAAGAGTTTATGCACAACCCGTGAGGCATAACGAATATCTGCAAACTGAAGATGATTCGTTGGACACCTATGGATCCGAAGTTGACAGACAAGAGCATCTGTTTGTTCCTATATCCACAGAGAGTGCCGCAAAAGAGTCAACCATTTCTGCATATAGTGAGATACACAAGACCGTTAAGAAGGTGCAAGAAGCTCAAGCTTTACTGAAACAAGCGCACACGGACCTGTGCCGAGCACTTTTGAAGGTGGCAGAGACACAGACCAATATGCAGAAGTTCTTCACTGACATGCGGACAACGGGAGTTGCTGTGGCGTCTGGCCAGGGTCCTTCCATCGAATCACCATGAGCAAGTGCGCCTTCGTCTTCAAAGAAGAGATATTTCAGTTGTGGGGAAATGGGTAATTTCCGAGCACAGTGCAAAAACCAAAGGCCTGAAGGAACTAAAATGGAAGAGTTCCTAAAGGCCTTGGAAGGGCTGCTATCTACCTCACAGGCGGGAAACGCCAGAGGGCCCAAGTGAAGGAGTGAACTAGGTGCCCAATGGTTGAAAACCGCTCCAAACTTCAAGCCAGAACTGAAAGGCCGAAAGGGCCCGAATTCTTGCCAACTGCTGAAGAGTTACTGAAAGAGTTACTCCCTTAGTATCCGGTCCTATGTCATGGGGAAACAATGCACACCCAAAACCTCCACGAGTCAAAAAGCAGGCCAGGGTGCAGCGAACTGGGTCTATACCTCCTGCGGCTATGACCAAGTTTCCTGACCAGCTGATAGGTCCTTCTCCCATCGTTCCAATCCAAGTGGAGGGAGTCTACACTAAAGCTCTGTTAGACTCAGGTGCTCAAGTGACGTTGATCTATCGAGACTTCTACGAGAAGCACTTAAAACATATACCTCTACAGAAATTAAAGGACCTTGAGATCTGGGGTATCGGAACTATGTATAGACTATCGCACGCTAAATCAGAGAACCATTCCAGATCAATATGCCACTCCTCGGATAGAAGATGCCCTACAGTGTTTGTCTGGAGCAAAATGGTTTAGTGTACTAGACCTGCGAAGTGGGTATCATCAGATACCAATGCATCCTGAAGACAAAGAGAAGACTGCGTTCATCTGCCCACTGGGGTTCTTTGAGTTCAACAGAATGCCTCAAGGCCTTACGGGGGCTCCCGCCACGTTCCAACGGTTAATGGAGAACACAGTCGGTGACATGAACCTGATTGAAGTGTTGGTGTATCTAGATGATATTATTGTGTTCGGGAAGACTCTGGAAGAACATGAGCAGCGGTTGGAAAAGGTCTTGTAGCGGCTCCACGAAGAGGGGTTGAAACTGTCCCTAGAGAAGTGTCAATTTTGTCTACGTTCCGTTACGTACCTGGGACATGTTGTTTCGGCAGAAGGTGTTTCGACGGATCCTCGAAAGTTGGAAGCCGTAGCTTGCTGGCCTAGACCCCGAAATGTTACTGAACTTAGATCTTTTCCTGGGGTTCTGCTCATATTACCGAAGATTCGTAGGAGGATTTGTCAAGATAGCTCAACCCTTGAATAAGCTCCTACAGAAGGAAGATGTGGAAGAAGGCTCCAAGGCCTCTGATCGAAGTTCGTCGGCTCAAGGGCCAAGGAAGGCTCGAGAATCCATCCAAGAAGAATGGACTAATCAATGTGAAAGTGCCTAGATAAGGGATGTGTATGATATGTACACACAGAGATATTGTGTTTTTACAGTATGCGTAGGATGTGTAATTGTAAAAAAATTATAAAATAAAATGATTTAATTGATTTAATTTTAGGAGACAAGTCGATGTGTGCGGCTTTTTTTTTTTGTTGGATGTTGGAGTGGAGAGCAAAATTCCAGGGGGTGGCCCAATAAAATATTTACCCAGGGCCCAGTCAATATTAAAGACGGCCCTGCTGTGAGGCTTATTGCTGTGGAGCTCTCATATGCTCACACAAAATTTTGGCGAACTGCCAGCAAGTACAGTGCCTTTTCGAAGGCAGTGAAAGTCCTCATAGAGAAATAATGGTTAAGCTGTTCAGACACCGAACAGCAGAGAAATGTCCTGTTCGGTAGTTTCATTCGGCAGGTTTATTCAGGCGAACACTATAGGTATCAATGTTAAAAATATTCCAGTTTTTATTCAATATCTAATCAACCGTTTATTCCTTTAATCTGTAGTAAAAGTCTCTTTATTTATTGATATTTTTTTTTGTATGCTTTAGGCATTTTTTTAAAAAAATTCTATTTTTTTCCCTAATAGTGGTTTGTTTTTTTCTGTATCAGACCTTTTTATTATCATTCATAGGACCTTATATGTTAATTCCAGACATTTTCGTTCAGAATTTTTTTTGAAAACAGCGGGCGACGGGTTTGCGGCGGCATTCGGTGGCTGATTCCCTGCACTTCAGGGACCCTGCAGTGAATTCACCAGGGAAATTTGATTCTCCAAAGTGCGGGGAACAACAGAACACTGAAATGTCTGCGTCATTTCGTTGCTCTGTGAATATCCCCTTTAGTGGTGGTTTTATTGCCACCCCCTGGAAAGTGCCAGCCTAGGCCTTGCCTACCAAGGACATACTTGAAGATGAGAGAAATCAGAAATCTCAATGTATCCTTCCTGTTAAAATATTTTCGGGGAAGGACCACACCCCTGCCCCCCCTTGTGATGCCACTGGTCTATGGGAATGTTAAAGTCTCCATGGATGATATAGAATGCCAGAAGTGAGGAAAGTGGGCAAGCCAGGCTGACAAATGTTCCAGAAAGGGTCTAGGAGAATCAGGGGGGTGGAAGATTACTGCATTACATAGGGATGTGGGGTGAAAAAGGTGGATGGCATGCATTTTGGAGGAGGAGAATAGGAGGGGGTATGGGAGGAAAATGCTGGAAAGTGCAGGTAGGAGAGAGTAAAAATCACACGCCTCCACCCTTGTGTCCCTCAGATCTTGATGTGTGGGACGGTTGGAGACCATCGTAGGGAGACTGGGGTAGCACTGTCAGAAGGGGAGAGCCAGGTCTCTGAGGTCTAGGAGATAGAGGGAAGAAGAGTTAAAAAAATGGGTAGTGAGGATAGAGCCAGGTTTATGAGAGACATCACGGGCCAGCAGAAGTAGTAGGAGAATAAGAGAGAGAGGTTGATATTGTGGGTACAGTGAGTGTGCTGATGACTGGGGCCTGAGTGTGTGAGAACAAGGATTTAGTAGAAATGAAGCCAGGACTTGAGTTGAGAGAAGGGGTGAAGGAAGGAATGAGTTGAAAAAAAAAAGAGGTCAAGAGGGGGGTATAGGTACATAGAAGGTAAGGGCAAGTTTAGGGAAAATGCAAGAGAGAAAAGAGTAGTAAGATGGGGAAGAACATTATAGAGGAAGAAGGTGGAAGGAGAACAAGTATGGGAGAAAAGATGAGACAAGAAGGATTCAGGGAGCAAATGAGAGAAATTAAATGAGTGGGGCAGTATAAGATGGAGTGATGTGATTAGATAAGCAGTGGTCATGTGATGGATTTGGAGGGTATAAAGTAAATGATAACTGTGGGTAGGGGAGGGTGGGAAAAAAGTTAAGGTGACATCTAGGAGTGGTGATTGCTAGTGGATGCTTTAGGCTCATGGTGAAAATGTAACCAAAATTGCTGAAAGAGAAAGTACGATCACACAGGATCAGAAGGGGTTGGGGGTGTCATAAAATCCCAAAGTCAATTGCACACGTCTTTTCTATTACTACCATGTTGCCAGTGAGGAGCTACTGGGGCTGTGTACCAACGTCATTAGAGTGGGGTAGTGCTAACATATGCTTCTTCAAGAAAGGTTGACTATTGTTTCCTAAAATTTAACCTTTTCCATAGAATCTGTTAATCTATAGGACATCTCTACAGACATTTAACTTGCTTTTATTTTATTGCTTACCTCCTCCAAGTTTGGAGGATGATCCATTAACCTTTTCTGGACAATACATGATTTTGCTGCTGTCAAGATGTGCATTAACATGTTAGTCTTTCTGGTTAGCGACATCAGAGACATGTCAATAAATATACCTCCGGAGCAAAGGGACCATATTTTGTGTACCCAGGTACACTAACATGTTAGAGCTATGGAGCGAATCAGGCAGAGGGGCTTTGAATTGCCCCACCTGCGGGAGGGAGTGGGATGTTCGCAGTGGGTTTGAACAGTTACAGTTAGTTACACGTAAAGCGCTAACAAGTTCCGTAGCACTATACAGTGGGAATGGACATGTATGGGCAGAGGTTAATGGATATACTGGCACCAGTGCATTAGAATGGCACCATTTTGATTGAAGAGGATGAGCGTGTTGCAGATGAATGGAGACTGGAAGTCTAACAGCGGCAAGAGCAAAGGTCAGCTATCATCAGAGGGAACAGCTAGAACGGCTGATGGAGAGTGTGCGGGCAGCAGCTCTAATGAACAGCCTAGACAAGGTAAAGACGTGGTGGATTCGGCAGCTGGGAAAGATAAGAATTTCAAAATCTTTCAGGAACTGGCTGCATGCTTTTTTCATTTATGCCTTAGTTCTTGGGACGATTACCAGAGAAGTATTCCTCGTCACTCTGTTATGTAGATAGGATTTGAAAGGCTTATAGAACATACTAGGGTAGGGCGTGGTGGCACTATGGTAAGCACTTTCTGCAGCAACTCGCGGCCGGAACCCTGGCATGGTCTGCGTCAAAATGGACATCACCCATGGGTTGTGGCCCATAATGATGCAGTGGCAGTCACCTTTTCCATGGGGAGTCAGCAGAATACGTGCCTCGGTTCCTTTGGCTTCAGTTAGAAAGGGGGCGTGCTACTTCTTTAACAAGGGTCAATGCCATTTTAGGTGCTGGGGTTCACATGCCTTCTCAAAGTGCCTCAGACGGCAATCAGGCAAGCTACCTGTGTGACAGGTTAGGGATAGGTTGCACCCCGGCGAACCTTGGCACGATGCTCCCATGGCTAAAAGTGGATGGTAGGCAAGGGGATGCTGACTTGATGATCAAAGGGTTTACGGAGGGGCTTCTGATTCTGTTTAAAGAGAGGTTGGGCTGAAAGATAATTGACAGATATTTTTTAAATTTCCTGTATGAATATATATATGTATTGTGATTTAAATACGTACCGTAGTTAATATGCATTAGTTTGAAAAGCATGTTCTAATACAGATGGGCTATGGTTCCCCCCTTCCCCCTCCCTTTTAATGGCACGTGATCCTGTTAGGAATGTTAGGAAAGTGCGCGAAAGTTGTAAGCCAGAAAAAACGTCTCTGAACCATTTATGGTAATAATAAGTGCCTTTGTGCTAACTGTGCTGGTCCAACTCTGACGTGGAAATATATATGTACACTGATTGGCTATAAATTGTTTGAATTCTAATAAATAGATCTGGCTGAGCAAAGACTAGTCAGACATACTGAAAGCTACACATTATGTGTGACTTGATTTTTGGTTGTCTCCACCATGGTGTAAACACGCGTCTTGCTTCATTTTCTTAGGAAAAGGAACTTGCAGAGGTTTTTGGAATTCCTGTTGTGGTAATTATAATAATGATTTGATTAGCTTAATTTATTTTTTAACATGGGCCAAGGGTATATTTGGAACATGAACTGCGCTTCTGACTTCCCAGAGGTGGTGAGGGATAAGTTGGTGACAGAGGTTGTAGCAGGTCGTATGGCTGGTCCATTCACTCACCCCCCTTTTCCAACTTGCAGGTATCCCTACTTGGTAGGGGTCCAAACAGAAATCGGCAGATCCACCACCTGTCTTTTCCAGGCTGCTTTGTCATATATAATATCGATCCAGGGTTTTGTTTTTCCGATTTATATACCCCTTTCTATAAGGCAGTGTGCCTGGTTAGGGATGCGGGCCGCGTTGCTCTCATGGTAAATTGGACATTGAGGCGTGGTCCTGTTTGGTGCCAATTAGCTGGGACAGCGAGCACCTGTTTAGTTGTTTGGTTTTAGGGTATTATTCCATGGATTTGTGCCTTCCCACAGGGTGCTCACTGTCCTGTGTTTACTTTGAAAAGTTTAGTGCCTTTTTAGGAAGGGTAATCCCACAGGAGGCTGGATCGGTTACTGTCATGCATTACTTCGTTGAATTTGCGCAGCGGAAGCGGTTGGCGCTATATAAATGATGCCAATAATAATAATAATAATATTTCCTTTGAGTGGATCTTGTGGTGTAATCCGCCGAGCGCATAAGCACAGAAAAAGACGCAGAAAGACCTGCAGCAACACTGGTAAAGCTCGCACTTGACCCTGGCAGCACCTTTCCTGTATCTAATCTTGAAAACCAGTCCTATGGATTGTTCCAGGCTTGATAATCACTGAACAACCAGTCACACATGCACAAGTTGGGCTTACCTTAAAAGGAAGAAATGCCCCTCTGCATGTCATGATCCGTGCCTGAAAAGTGCGGCCCTCAGGCTCAGCATTAGCAACCAGAACTTTAACCGTTAAATCACAGAACACACACCATACCCCTGCCCTGAATAAAGGACCTCTCCCCCTTCCATGAATGCTTCAGCATTGTCGCTTATTCCATTTACCTGTAAAGACCTGTACCTGTTTGCTCCTATTTGTGTACCAGACCCTCTGCTTTGTTTACCGGACTCTGCCACCTTTCTACCAGCCGTGACCACAGATCGCCCCCTGACTATGTTTATTGCTTATCCCTTTGGCACCACCCTTGGATTCCCTCTGTGCATATTTATTATGTGAACAATGATGCTGCACTAATGATTTTTATCTCTTGGGTTTTAGCTAAAAAATGACATAATTCTCCCACAAAAAAACAGTTACGAGTCCCATTTCTAATTTTTTTAACAAGCATACTCCACAGAATATATACCCACAAAGGCTCAGATGATAAGATGTGAAAAAAAATCATTTTATACACTGTAGATGATTGAAATTTTAATGGAAATTCTCATTTTTTTTACATTTTTTTGTTATAGCATTCAGGCAGGGCATGACATTTACATACAATAGTGAAATATTATGAATCTGCCGAAAAAAGAATATATAATTTGTCTGGGTCGTATAATAAAACGTGACTTCAAATCGCGTTTAAACATGATGAGTGAAACTGGTAAAAATGAGCTCAGCACTAGGGATGAGCTGTTCGGTTCGGAGTTCGATTCGAACATTGGCCGTTCGAAAGTTCGCAAATTTCGAACTTTTTGGGATGTGGCAGAGAGTTGGCGCAGAGACTCCAGGGAGGGAGCCACGGCAGACCCCCCTTCCCCACAACCAGGATCCAGGGAGCCCCCACTAACCACCAGGCTAAGGTAAGGCGACACATTTTTAAAAAAATTAAATCCGAGGACATTTTTAAATATCCCCAGCAAAATAAAATAAAACCTTTTTTTTTTTTCTAATACTCACCTGATTCCTAGATCCACAAACTGTAGAGGTGCTGCCCGGCAGTGTGCGGAATCATATGCTGCATTAATTATACTGTAAGGCTGGGTTCACACCTGCGTTTTTTTTACGTGCGCAATACGCGCGTTTTTTAACACGTGTATCGCACAAACGTAAAAAACATGCGAACACGCATTGCAGCGTGTTCACGGCCATAGACTGCAGAGTGAATGCGCTGCAATACGCCCCAAAGAAGCTCCTGTACTTCTTTGGGCGTAGGACGTTCCTGCGCGCTGTAAGGCTAGGGTCAGACTAACGCATTTTTCACGTTGTCCGTGAAAATGTGCGTTCGAAGAATGGACGTATTTTTTCACGGAATACGCGATAGCGGTCATACGATGCGCAGTTTCATCCGTGATTTTGTACGGATCATCAATAAAACCCTTTTTGCGTCTGGACGTTATGTTGGCCGGACATTAGCAGCGTCTGACATCTCCTAATCACGCACACACGCCTCTAGCCGACGCAGCGCACTCTGTACGTCAGTACTAGTGGTTTAACGTTCTCGAAAAAATGCGTTCATTTTCCACTTGCGTTGCGCAGCCGGACTTTTGTGCGACCGTACATCGTATATTGGCCGTCATTGCCTGTCATTTGCTGCTAGTGCGGCCGTGATTAAGTGCGCCTGCACGCGCGTTCGCACTGCCTCAGTCTGACCCTAGCCTTAAACGCCGAGGTATGAACGGGTCCCATAGCAAATAATGGGATTTCCCTGTTTATGCGTTTTACAGCGTGCAGGAACGCGCTGTAAAACGCTTAGGTGTGAACCAGGCCTTAAGGTGCTGCCCGACAGTGTGAGGATTCATATGCTGCATTAATTCTTCTTCTTACAAATTTGGTTACTTAACCCGTTTGCGTTTGGATTGTAATATTGTGACATCCAGGGCCCCAGGTGGCGATCGGTGACATCCAGGGCCCCGAACGCATGGTGCCGCCAGCTGGCCGAATGCCAGGAGCTCCGGTGGCACCCGGCGCAGCTGTGAGTGATCAGGGGGCAGGACGCGGTGCGATGACGCAGAGCCGCCGGGACTGGTGTGTGCCAATTCTCACCATATACAGTAGCGCAGTACTAGTGCCTAAACGTTTTTGAGCTGGTTTTGTTATAACAACTACTCTCGCTCTGTGCCCCTGTCTGTTATATTCCGCTTCTTGTTACTGCTGGTGCACTTCCATCCTGCCATACAATATAGCGCAGTAATATTTGGGTGCACTGCCACTGGCGCGTGTACCAGATTCATATCATTGTAATATTTGACGGCAGGGTCCACCCCTGCACTCTTCCACAATACCACAGAGGGGTTACTTACGGTGTGAAGGCACTTGCTGCCACCAAAGGCACAATATTTGTGTGCACTGCCACTGACGCCTATACCAGATTCTTATCATTTTAATATTGGACCGCAGGGTCCAACCCTGCACTCTTCCACAATACCACAGAGGGGTTACGGTGTGACGGCACTGTTGCCGACACTAATGGCCCAATTTTAAAGCACCTATTGTTACATTCATCCAAAGCCTGCATGAGTTTCACCATAATTTAGCCAAAAAATCACTAAACTTGTTCTGCGTGTCCTAAAATGTCTCCTCTTTTCATACAGGCTGCTGCCCCAAGCAGTTGTTTATGAATAGATTAAAGGAAAACCATTTACCGCCATTTGAAATGTCATATTTTTGTTTTTAAATGTTTCTATACATCCCACAAATCCACCACTTCACGGGCAGGTTATGGGGACCTCCTAGGCACGATATTTGAAGGAATTTTTCGTTTTTATTCTTAACCATTATTTCATGGAAAACTCACTGTTCCTTTAAAAACTTTTTTTTTTACTTTTTGTCCTTTTTTCCTGTCCCCCAGGGCACTACCCGGACCCCCATACACCATTTATGGCAAATATCTAGCATATATGCCCTCTTGGAGGGCACTCTAAAAATCGAACATTCAAGTCCCATTGACTTACATTGAGTTCGGATCGTGTTCGAGTTCGAACCGAACACGGGGGGCGTTCGGCTCATCCCTACTCAGCACACAGAGGTGAAATGGCTCAGTAGTGAAGGGGATAATATTATGTTTTTGCAGGAAGTCATTTAGTTGTTTCTTAAAAGTCAGTACAGTCTCAGACCCAACCACCTCTACAGGCAGAGAATTCAACACCTTTATTGTTGTCACTGTAAAATAACCCTTCCTATGCTTTAGGCTGAATTTCCTTTCGTCCAGTCTATATGGGTGACCTTGTGTCATGTGTACAGTCCTATTAATGAATAGGTTTCCAGACAATGGTTTATAATGGCCCCTTATATATTTATATAAAGTTATCAGATCCTCTCTAAGGCACCATTTCTCTAAACTAAACAGGTTTAAGCTTGTTAGCCTTTCCTCATAACCTAAATCTTCCATTCCTCTTATTAATTTAGTTGCCCATCTCTGCACTTTTTGTAGCGTCATAATATCCTTTCGTAAGACAGGTGCCCAAAATTGCATGGCATATTCAAGGTGCGGTCTTACCATTGATTTTTTTTAAAGAGGCAAAATTATGCTTTCTTCCCGACAGTGTATTCCCCTTTTAACCTCCCTGGCGGGGTTCCCGAGTGTGTCTCGGGGCTAAATTTCACCGCTGAGAGCGGTAACCCCGAGACACACTCGGGTTGTATACATTACCTCTTCGTGCGCTCCCTCGCTGATCTCTGCAGCCTCCCCTGGCGATCGCAGCGTTTTACTTCCTGGATTCCAGGAAGTAATGAGGTCGCCAGTCGTCGGAGGAGGCAGCTGGGGACATCGAGGGAGCGCAGGGAGAGGTAATGTATCCAGCGGCATCCCGAGTGTTGCTCGGGGTTACCGCTTCCAACATAGGAATTTAACCCCGAGCCACACTCGGGATGCCGCTAGGGGGACAAAAAAAAATTAGACCGTTTTCAGCACAGAATTTGCTGAAGAAACAGACCGCCAGGGAGGTTATGCTAATACCTTGCTGGCCTTGGCAGCTGCTGTTTGACATTGGGCATTGTTACTTAGTTTGAAGTCTATGATTTTTCCCAAATCCTTCTACTGCTTTTTTTCCCCTAACCCCGTACCATTTAGGGTATAAGTTTGTATGTTCTTCAATCCAAAGTGCATATCCTTGCATTTATCTACATTAAATTTCATCTGCCATTTAAGTGTCCAGTCCCCCAACATATCTTGCATCAAGACTTAAACCACGCATTGACCTCCCTGATATCCCGCTGCCTTTCCACTGTAGTGCATGGCACAGGTAGTATCTCAGAAAATACTACCTTGGAGGACCTCTTCAGTTTACTTCCTAGCTCTCGGAACTCATTCTTAAGGTCCTACCATCATACTCTTACTTTGTCATTGCTACCAATATGGACCATGACAGCTGGATAATCTCCAGCCCCTCCCGATAATCCATTTACTCTGTCAGCCACATGCCTAACATGGCACCCGGCAGACAGCAAACTGTCCGGTTAAGGCGAACAGAACGACAGTGTATCCTCTCTACTCTTTTTTTTAAAATTTAAGGTTTTTTATTTTGAATTAAAGTCAGCAAGACAAACTTAAAGAAAATGGCCTCGCAGGGCCAAGACGAGCCATACGCAATAGGTCAACTGGAAGCGAAAATGGCTGTGCAGGGCCAATACATAACATCAAGTAGACAGCATATGAAAAATAAAAAATAAAAATCGTCTGAAATAAAACTGAAAAGACAAAAAAAAAAGTCATCTGGGAGAAGATAAAAAAAATAATCTCAGCAGAAAATCAAACGTGTCCTCAGAAATCGTCCTCACATTACAAAAGTGTGTGTGGGGGGGATCAAACAGTCTCAGCATGCAACATAAAATAAAGGGGATCATAAAACGATATAAGACATCTCGGGTGAAGCACCTCCGATCAAAGCGGATCGGGAACCAAAAAGGGGCAAAAAGTAGCATAAGGGCAGTCCACCTCAGCCTGTATCCAGCCATGAGTCAGGGGGAGCAACCCCGCCCGCCTCAACTACCACCCAAAGGGCCCGTCGGACGTGTAGCCCCCTCTCAGAGACCGACACCTCCATCTCCTCCACAGGGGGTTCCAGGATGACAGTCTCAGCGACTCAGCAAACCGGCAATCAACTGCACGGAGGGCCTGTCGGGCACATAACCCCCACACAGAAACCTCCATCATAACACTCTTCAAAAGGGGATCCAGCGTAAACGACCCAGCGAACTCCGTGTCAGACCCGCAGCCAGTCGCAGCCAACTCCACTCCAGCATCTGGGCTCAGGGATCTTGCAGCTGCATCCCGCTCAGGGTGACATACGCAGTAGAGCACTCTTCCCTGGCTACAGGAAGCACCAGGTTTTCAGCAGAGTCCCGGTGCGAAGCAGCAGCGTCCCTGAGCTCCCGCTGGGCCCCTACCTCCCAGTACCCCCGGAACGCAGCCATCAGATGGCACCACTCGCCGTTGGTGAGCGGCCTGCTGTTGTCCTCCGGTTTCATCGCCAAGCAGGCGTCCAGGCCCGCTAGCACGACATCCACAGCTTCATGGGGGAGGGGAGGCGCCGCGCAGCTGGAACCCGTGCCCCATGTCCGTTTCTGCTGTGACGACGTCCTGTATGGCCGGGGCCCCGTCCAGGGGTGACAGCTTCCAGGGGAACAGAGAGGCAGTCGAGTAGGAATCCATGCCACGAGGCAGGCTGCAAGATGGCCACCAGGGAAACAGGCCAGCCGGGGATTAGCAGCCGGATACCAAGTCTCTGTTATGGAGGGGGGGGCAAAACAGGCTCCACATAACGTGCAACCGATGGCCAGCCTCAGAGGGACTCCAAAAGAGGGGAATAAGATGGAGAAAATCATCCAAATAACCCCTTATAAGGCACCAGACCGAGGAGCTCCTTCAAGACACATCTACTCCCTTCTGCAGCCAGCCACGCCCCCTCTCTACTCTTTTAATAAAATATGCTGTTGCAATTTGTTGGGGGAAATATCTTAATATAACTGATGGGGTTCCCCATCATAAAAAACTAGAGTGGTTCTGTTTTTGTGTAGTATTTCCTCCTTCATAGAGAAGTAAAGAAAGTGGACTGAGTGATCACACTCCCCACGCAGGGTTCAGTAGTTCAGGGTCGTGGCATGACAATGACCAAGACAATCAGGGAAGCATCCTTAGCTTTCTCATGGAGGCGTCGTATCCTGAGGTTATTCCTCCAGAAGTGATTGATGAAGTTCTCCAGATGGGCTTCTAGGTCCTGTTCTCAGCATTGTAAGGAATTTGAGTACCCCACAACATCGCTATGGGCAGCCGCCATCTTCTCCACACGAACCACTTGGTCATCTGTGCATTGGCCCAGGGACTGCATATCGGCCTGTATGACATTAGTGTTGCACTCCATCTTCTGTGCCAGAAATACTTATGTGGCCGTCAACGGGTACTTTTCTTTGGAGATGTGTTATCCCTTGCATGTTTGGAGGTGTGGGAGCCAGCACCTCATAGTTTCAAGACCTGTTGTACACCAGAGACACCCTTTAGGCAGGTTAACTGCTGGCTGCATTAAGCACAGATCATAAAACATAATAAGACAACAGAAGAGGACAACAGGCAAGGTGAAGGTTAAGGGAAATAATATACTGGCACCAAACACACAGTAATGCGAGCCCTAAACTAGGATACAGTCCTTAGGATGGTCCTCTGTTCTAATGGAAGGGGACCTCAGTACACCGTGACATACAGAACTAACAGACAGGACAACAAGAGACAATACCAAAGACATAGTCATAAACAAAACCGGAGATCAGTAAGCAGAACTGACAGCCATACAGACGCCAGTAACCAGAAAAGGATATCAGACAAGCTGCAGTCAGTACACAGAAGATCAAGGAGCTAAAGGAGTAAACACGAAAGAATAGTCAAAACTAGGAAAACAGATAACAAAAACACACAGAATGAATAAATCTAAATATAACAGGTAATGCACCTGGAGGAGCAGACAGACCAAGGAACAGAGGGAGAGGAAGAGATAGCACAAACATTGGCAAGAGCTGGCTTGGACTGCTCTCACATTTCCAGCAGGGCTGGATACGTGTGGAAAAGTGACAGTGCCCCCCTCAAAGTGCGATCACTGGGTGCCCAAGACCCAATAAGACCGGGAACAAGAACCCAAAAGATCACCACCAGGAATGATCCTTATCAGAGTCCATTTCAGACTGGGTAGACTCTTCATCCAGGGCATGCCTAGCATTCGGGGCCTTTCATAAATACAGCCAAGTGTTCTCAGTGTATCAGTGTCCCGTTAGACATAACCCTAGGGAACAGGACTAGGCTCTGGGACTCTAGAAACATACACATTGGTATATGTTTTCGCACCACCAGGATGGCTAGGGCTAACCACACTCTTATGTTTTCTCCTGGACCAAGGCCTGGAAACTATTGCCTTACCACAGGGTTTGGACACTGCAGCCTTGCCGTGGGACTCTGAGACAGCGGATGCTCCTCGAGACTCTGAGACAGTGGCTTCTCCTCTAAACTGGTTACCCTCTTGAGAATTCTCCTAGATCCGAATGGTTTAGGAGTTCTGATGTCAGAGTGGGGTTTGGCATCAGCATACTTGCCGTGGGGTTTGGCATCAGCGGCTCTACTGTGGGACCCAGGCACAGTGGCCTTGTTAGCGGAATCAGACGGGTTCACTCGGGACGAGGCCGGACCGGACAAGAGCAAGGATTGTCTGAACACGAGTCTCTTCAGGAAAGGCAAACTTTATTGTGATATCACAACAGATGCTCAAACAGGATTCAATCGCAAAGAATGAGCCCCGTCTCCCCCGTGACATCCAATCTTATATCCCAAAAAATTAGGTACCTCCCAATCAGCCCACCTCCCGGTTACGCTATCCCACCCTATGTGGGTTAATACCTCCCTTAGTCTAATACAAAGACATTCCATTACTTTGGCTGTAAATTGGCAAACTTCATGTTAGTAACAGTAAATCATAATTAGTTGCTTTTCCCATCCCGGGCTGCGCCCCCCTCCCTAAAGACTATGTTTATTTTGATACAGATAAAGCATGGTCTGGTTTCTACGCTTTTCTTTATCTTTCTGCGGGCCCCAACGACCTTGACATATCTTTCTCTGTGCCTGGAACAGCAGAGATCTCTCTCTCAGCGCTTTAATTGTTTTTCTACTAATCTCAGCACATTCCGAAGTTTCTACGTGTGCCTCATTATAGTTTCAGCTAAAAACCTGCCTAGTTATATTTAAGTGAACCAATATTCTGAACAAAATGGTCGCCTGGCTTATAATGGCGGCCATCTTCCAGTCTATTTCCACTTCAGCCTTACTGTTAAACTTGGTACCTGTGGCCTCACCACCAGACATGATACCTGCAGCCTCACTGCCAGACTCGGTAGCTGCAGCCTCTCCGCTAGACATGGAAACCGCGTCTCCCCTTTGTAACACTGGAACAGTATACCCACACTGTACATGGCAACTGCGGTCCCACTGTGAAGCATAGGAACAGGGGACTCTCCACCAGACATGGAAACTGTGGCTCCACTGTGGAACACCGTAACAGTGTACTCCCTGCTAGACTGGGAAACTGCAGCCCCACTGTGTTGCATGGGATCAGGGGACTCGCCGTCAGGCACAGAATCTGCAGCTCCACTGTGGAACACTGGACTTACCACTGGACATGGCAACTGTGGCCCCACTGTGTACCATGGGAACAGGGGACTCGCAGTCAGACATGAAAACTGTGGCTCCACTGTATAACACTGGAAGTGAACTCACCACTGGACTGGGAAACTGCAGCCCCACTGTGTATCATAGGAACAGGGGACTTGTCTCCAGACATGGTAACTGTGGCTCCACTGTATAACATAGGAACAGTGGACTCACCGCTAGACTGGGACACTGCGGGCTCACCACTAAGCTGGGAAACTGCAGCTTCACTGTGGACTTTGAAACAGTGACCGTACCACCAGATTCTGGGACTGCGGACACACTGCCAGACTCGGTGACTGCGGACGTTCCACTAGACATGGAAACCATGGCACCACTGTGTGGCTTGGAAACAGGGGACTCATTGTCAGACACGGAAACTGTAGCTCCATTGTGGAACCCTCGAACAGTGGACTCAACGCTGGACATGGCAACTGCGATCTCACTGTGTGACTTGGAAAAAGGGGACTCGCCGTCAGAAATGAAAACTGTGGAACAGTGGACACACTGCTCTACATGGCAACTGCGGTCCCACTGTGAAGCATAGGAAAAGGGGACTCGCCGTCAGACACGGAAACTGGGGCTCCACTGTGGAACATTGGAACAGTGGACTCACTGCTGCACATGGCAATTGTGGCCCCACCGTGTAACATGGGAACAGGGGACTCGCTGCTAAACTGGGAAACTGAGGTTTTGTCAAGCTGAGAAGAAAGATCAGACTGTGTTGGCATGGGGGGGATTTAACAGGACACTGAGAAAAATGGTGTGAGTAACCCACACAATAAAAACAGAGGTTAAACTTTCTGTGCCTCTCCTTCTCAGAAAGAGGATTAAACGGTACAGTCTCTGCTGGGTGGTGCTACATAGTTATCCACAACAGATGAGCACACTAAAGACTCCATTAACCTTGTCAGCTCCTTCAGCATGTTTAGCACCATGTGAAGCATAAAGTCAAGCACAGCAAGCATACCTGCAGGCTTGGTTGGCTCCTGCATACTGTCACAGGCACCTGTCATGAGTCATGGTGGGCCCATTATATTCATTAGATAGCCCTTTAGGCAGGTTAGCTGCTGGCTGCATTAAGCACAGATCAGGAAACACAACCAGACACCAGTACAGGACAACAGGCAAGGCAAGAGTTAAGGGAAAGAATATACTGGCACCCAGCAGCACGCAAAAGGAAACCCTAAACTAGGATACAGTCCTTAGGATTGCCATCTGTTCTAAAGGAAGGGGACCGCCGTGCTGGGTGACATACAGAACCAACAGACAGGACAATAAGGGACAATACCAAAGACGTAGTCATAAACAAAGCCAGAGATCAGTAACCAGAGAGGGATATCAGGCAAGCTGGAGTCGGTACACAGAAGTTCAGGGCCGGTAGGTGAGGAGATGAGCCCACTATGCAGTGATAAAGACACAGACAGGTTTCCACAGGACAAAAGGGGGTTTATTCTGCAGAAACAAGCAATATGTATATGCACGAGGGACTGGACAGAAAATGACTGCACTGGGGCACAGGGGAGGCTGAGGCTGGACTGGGGCACAGGGAAGGCAAACACAGGAAGAAGAAAACCAGAAGAGAGCAGTTTGGAAAGTGAGATAAATGGGAGAAATATTCTGGTTTGGCTATTTTGACCTAGAGTTTTCATTTCTCCAGTCATTCTCCTGAGTTTCACCTTTCTTTGAATAGACCTGATAGTCTCTGGTTATTACAAGGTTGTGGAGTATACAGCAGACAGGACACGGTTGAAGAGTCTTGACACAGGATACATAATACAGGAGGGGTGGGGTCGCGCCTATTCCCTGATGGGGCGGCTGCAACCACCATATGCATCTAGCCCAGCAACATGTATAAAACACAAGGAGAAAAATGTCATCTGCGCTTGGGATCAAAAAAACAAAGACACGGAGCGGAATCATGCTGCAAAAGATGACCTTGCTGGAGGTACAATAAAACATACATAATATAGGAGGGATGGGGTCGCGCCTATTCCCCGATTGGGCGGCTGCAACCACCAAATGCATCCAGCTGTCAGCAACATGCATAAAACAGAACAAGGAGAAAAATGTCATCTGTGCTTATTCCCGTGTGAAACAAAACGCAATTAGAGGCTTTGGTTTCTGTTAATGGCCATTAAAAGAGTAAGCTCACCCGCCAAACGTCAAGGCACCTCTAGTGAGGGTGAGTCCTATCCAAAATGAAGCCACAGGCTGCTGTGTAGCGAGCCATCACTGCCCATGCTGCTTTTCAGTCATGAGGCAAACTGGTGGGTCATATTTATGCCCTCCCAGAAGAAAATTCACCTTGGGATCAAAAAAACAAAGACACAGAGCGGAATCATGCTGCAAAAGATGACCTGGCTGGAGGTACAATAAAACATACATAATACAGGAGGGGTGGGGGCGCGCCTATTCCCTGATGGGGCGGCTGCAACCACCAAATGCATCCAGCCAGCGACATGTATAAAACACAACAAGGAGAAAAATGTCATCTGTGTCATGCCTCAGCCTGAGAAGCCTGCTCATCGCCATGTTATTGCTGTTGCTCCCTGTCTGCGTCCACTCAGGGGTTAAACCCTGTGCCCGCTCCTGAGTGGGTGTGCATATAACCCGGACACACCCTTCCTTCCCTGCTCTGTCATTTTCCTGTTTTCCCTGTGCATGAGTCCTGCGAGCCCCCTGATCCTGTCTGTCAGTATCATCCCTTGTTCGGTTGTATATTGTGGGTCCAGTTGCTGGACTATATACTGCGTAGCCCACTATCCTGTGGACTGGAGATCTGCCTGGGTTCCTGTTATTTACCATACCTGTGTATCTACTGCCATTGGCCTTGGTGCTATTCCTGTGGAGTCTGCAACTTAATGACTATGTGGCCCACTATCCTCGGGGGCCTAGAGACTTTCTGGGCTGCCAGACATCCATCCTGTGTCTGCTGCTTAAGACCTTCAATCAAGGTATTGCTACCCAAGTGGAGTCTCCAGCGTCTGACTGTATAGCCCACCATCTTCTGCTGATATCATTCGTTGCCTCTGTATATTGGATTTCATATATATAAAGACTGTGTTGTGTGCTGTGTATTCAATATACATTTTTATCTGCATTCCAAGTTTCCTGTGTCTGCTTACCTGCTCACCCCCAGCGCTTGGGATATAAACCTAATCTTAAGGCCCTGCCATGGAGTCATCCTGGCCCGAGCCTGACAATCCGCGCTTATTCCCATTATATGTGTGAAACAAAACGCAATTAGAGGCTTTGGTTTCTGTTAATGACCATTAAAAGAGTATGCTCACCCGCCAAACGTCAAGGCACCTCTAGTGAGGGTGAGTCCTATCCAAAATGAAGCCACAGGCTGCTGTGTAGCGAACCATCACTGCCCACGCTGATTTTCAGTCATGAGGCAAACTGGTGGGTCATATTTATGCCCTTTTTTGAATCTTAAATCTTTTCTGAGAATACGGTTTTGCGCGCATGTGCTGAGGCTGTGTATAAAACGGAACACCGTTTTAGTGCAGCGGTTTATGCAAAAACAACATAGTACGTGTTTATCCAGGACGGCTCTATAATAATACCACCTGCACTTATACGGAGCCAGTGATCGAACATTACAGGCTCCTTACCACGTGAGTTGTGCCATGATGCTTAATGTATCTCATGTGACACTATAGGATTATGCTATGGTCCTCTCTCTGCTCTTGTCTTATTCTGTATGTATATGCATTGAAGAACTTGCGGGAGAAAAGGAAGGGGTCATCCTTTAAATGGACCCAACGCCACAAGTATTGAGCCTCTAATTTATAGGCTCTTCACCACGTGAGTCAGCAATCGATCGAACAATTATATTCAGTAATAGTGATTTTACTGTGTTGCACTATATGTTGTTTTTTATATCTTTCATGCCTGCATCTGAAACACCATTGTGAAAAAAACCTGCGCAAGGGAAAAGACGCCTTATAGAGTGATACAAGGGTGATATTATATTGTATCTTCATATATTTTTTCACACAGTAAGGGGATATTTTTCTTTAAGCACTAATTTGGCTTGCTGCGGATTTTCTAAAAAGAATTTGAGTATGGCTGAAGGTGAAGAGTTGGAGTTGTTATTGGATGAGGTTCGTGAGGCGGCTTGGCATCGTGGTGTGGAGTGGGCGAGGAGGAGTTTGGCGGAGGTGTTGGTGACGGAGGAGGAGGTTGGAGCTCGGCCAGTCAGGGCGTCTCGTCCACCGGATCGTTTCAGTCCTGGCAGCGAATCCAGTGGTGGAACGGTGGCTGAGAGGTCGAGGTCGGAGGCAGTGAGAAGCAGAGGACGGTTGGTCAGGCGGATGTTGGCTGGTGGTGACGCAGTTGGACCTGAGGCGGGAGTGAGCGCTTCAAGGAGGTTGGCAGGTAGAAGCTCGAGGCCTGTTTCTGTTACTATGGATTCTTCGGTTTCAGGTCGGAGTGGTGGTTTGGTGAGCGCTACCAGGAGAGAAGGGGTGCGAAAGTCGAGGGGTTCCTCGGTTAGAGGAAGAGAGCGGTTGTCTATTAGTGGTCCCAGAAGTGGATCAAGGTCTGTCTCGTGACGGAGGTATCAGCAACAAGGTACTTGGTTGATGGGTGTGTGGATGGTGGAGAGTCGTGGGGTAATGCTGTACAGGAGGATGTTTCTTGGGAGCTTAGGAGTTGACGGTGAGGGTGCGGTGGAGATGGAAGGTGGTAATGGGGATCCGGGTGTTGGTGCTCATCGGCGGAGTTTGTTTTCATTCACAGTTCCCTTGGTTCTGGATCGGCGTCCTCAGCTGGTTGGAGGTTTCCAGGCTGGAGGAGTCAGTGGAGATGGCACCTCGGCAAGGGAGAGTGTGGCGCAGGAAGTTCAAGAAGGTGCGGCTGGGCCTAGTGTGGCATCAGGTAATGGAAGTGGGAGTGATATGGGTTCCTTTTTGTCTTTTCTGCAGGGTGCATTTGAGGCTTGGCTGGGTTCAAAAGGAGGTGTGAGCCGGGGAGTTGATCTGGCGCAGGCTTGGAGGGTTGCGGAGAGGTCAGATGGGGGAGATGGCAGAGTTCTTGGTGGTGAAGCAGTTGCTTGGGGGGGGCCGAGTGGAGTGTCGGGTCTGCTCGGGGGTCGTCTGGGGTTGCGGATGCATATGTGTCATTTGCTGGTCCTTTGGGGTTACATTTGAAGCAGGAGGCTAAAGAGAGTATTTGGCGGGGCGAGTATGTAGAGCTCTTTTCCTTGCTTCCGTTGGATGAAGTTGCGGGTGTTAAGGATGAGTCGTCTAAGGAAGGGTTGAAAGAAGAGGAGGAACGGAAGAAGAGGTATCGGAGGATTCCTAAGTCGTTTGGGAATTGGCTCCGGGCTTTTTGTGTATTGGCCAGTGTGGTGGGGAGAAGAATCCTCAGCACTGTTCAGCTCTTTTTTGTTATGTGGATGTGATTTGGGAGGCTTATCGGATCTATGGAGGTTGGGCGTGGTGGAAATATGATGAGCAGTTTAGGCAACGTTTGGCGGCTCACCCAGGTATGGGTTGGGACCCGATGGATATAACGTTGTGGTTACGTTTGATGGTGGCTCAGAAGGCTTTGCCCTTTCCAGGGGTCGCTGGTGGGGGAGGGGCAAGTTCACCACCGTCAGGTTCAAAGAAGGGGTCCTGTTGGCAGTTCAACGAGGGACAGTGGAAATTTGGTAATGGGTGCAAGTTTAGACACAAATGTTCAAATTGTGGAGGACTGCATTCGTTGTCCAGATGTTTCAAGAAAGCGAGGCAGGGTGGTTTGCCTTTTGGAGGGTCTGGAGATGGGGGCTTCCCCGGTGAGACTCAACGCGATGTTACCATGGCTAAGGCTGTACGGAAAACATAAGAATATGGAGTTTTTGCGGGATGGTTTCAGAAATGGTTTCCGGATTCCTTTTGTTGTTAGGCCGGGGGGATGCAAGTTGAGGAATTTGAAGTCGGCTAGGGAATATCCAGAGGTGGTTCGTGAGAAGGTTGGGGCCGGTCGGATGGCAGGTCCATTCTCGTCACCGCCGGTGCGTGATTTGCGAATATCTCCTTTGGGAGTGGTGCCCAAGCGGACTGCTGGGGAGTTTTGGTTAATTCATTATTTATCCTATCCACGGGGAGGATCGGTGAACGATGATATTGATGAGGAGTTGGCCTCGTCTCGTATGTTTCGTTTGATTCAGCGGTTGGTTTGATTCGGGCTGCAGGAAGGGGCTCTTTAATGGCCAAGGTGGATATTCAGTCGGCATTTCGGCTTTTACCTATTCATCCTTCATGTCATCACTTTTTGGGGTTTTGGTTTGAGGATGAGTTTTATGTGGACTTATGTTTGCCTATGGGTTGTTCCATTTCCTGTTCTTTCTTTGAGTGTTTTAGCACGTTTCTGGAATGGGTAGGTTGCATGTTGGCGGGGTCGAATAATTTGACGCATTATTTGGATGATATTTAATGGGTTGGCCATATTTCCTTCTAAGGAGGTGCTGGCCAGAGAGTTGGAAATTTTTACGGATGCTTCTGGGGGTGTTGGTTTTGGGGTATACTTTGGGGACGATGGTGTGCATCTCGTTGGCCTGATCGGTGGTTATCGTCTGTGCTGGTTAGGAATTTGGTCTTTTTGGAGTTGTTTCCGCTAGTGGTGGTTTTGGAGTTGTGGGGGGTTGTTCTGGAGGGGAGAAGGATTTGGTTTCGTTCCGACAACATGGCGGTAGTGTCAGCGGTTAATTCTTTGTCGGCTTCATCGTTGCCAGTTCTTAGGTTGCTGAAAAGGTTTGCGCTGCTTTGTTTTAAATTTAATGTTTTATGTAGGGCGCGGCATGTTCCGGGGCGCCTTAACTCAGTAGCGGATGCTTTGTCTCGTTTGCAGTGGGACAGGTTTCGTTCTCTGGCTCCGAAGGTGGAGGAGGTGGGCACCCCGTGTCTGGAGGGCCTTTGGCGGCTAGGCTCGGAATTCTTGGAGGATGGGTGAGAGATTCTTTGTCTGACTATACTTGGAAGGCGTATTCTCGAGTTGGAGGGAATGGGACGCATTGGCTGAGCATTTCAGGTACGTTGCGGTTGGTGGTTGGGATGAGGAGCGCCTGCTCAGGGCATATCTCATTAGGTTGTTTGAATCGGGGGCATCTTCGGGGGCGGTTCGGCAGTCACTGGCCGGCTTGGCGTTTCTTTTTCGGATTTATGGGAAGAAGGATTTCACTAAGGATTTTGTTATCAGGTGCGCAGTTCGGGGTTATGTGAAAGGGAAGTGCAGGGTTGACGCACGGCATCCGGTTTCTGGGCAGTTGTTGGAAGGATTGTGGGTTTTGTGGGGGATTTTTGCTCCTCACTTTATGAGATTATGCTTATGAGGGCAGCTTTTTGTTTGGGATTTTTTGGGGCATTTCGGGTAGAGGAGTTGGTTTGTAATACTAAGAAAGGAGGTGGTGGTTTCGGTGCGGATGCTGTTTGGTTGGGCGAGGAGGAGGTGGTTGTTTGGGTTTCCAAGTCCAAGACGGATCAGTTAGGTAAAGGGTGTAGGGTCGGTTTATCCAAAGTTGATAATTGTCTTGTTTGTCCGGTTAGGAATGTTAAAAATTTTTGGAAGTGCGGGCGGAGTCCAGTGTGGCCTTTTTATGTCATGCAGACGGCTCAGCATTATCAAGGTATCAGTTCGTGACTATTTTTAAAAAGGGTTTGTTGAGTTTAGGGAGGAATCCGGAAGAATTTGGGTCACATTCCTTCCGGATTGGAGCTGCAACCGAAGCTTCACGGCTTGGTTTGTCTGCAGAAGAAATTCAGGAGTTGGGAAGGTGGAGATCTAGGACTTTTCAGGCATACGTTCGTCCAGGATTGGTGGTTTTCAAGCATTTATGCACACTGATTGGAGTGTGTGTGGAGGATTTTACTGTATCATTGTATTGTTGTTATTGTTTATGTTATACATTTTCATTTAAAAAAAAATAAAAAAAATACTACAAAAATGGAATAAGATTTATTTTATTTGTATGGAATATATATATTTATTCTCCCTTTTATACATTGTATATGTGTTCATTGTATTTTATTGGGGGAATGTGGGTTGGTGTATATATATATGCAAATGGAGAGAACATTGGTGGTAGGTTGTTTTTCTTTCAGGTATGGACATCGTTTTTATTTTGGTGGGAGTGTGGTGGGATGGTGTGGAGTTTTTTCTATATATATAAAATATAAGGAAGAAGTGGGAGTTGGTTGGCATGGTGGAGATGGTGTTAATTTTTTTATTCTTTCAGGTTCTTCGAGGGTGGTGTGGATCATTGGAGACTCACTGGTGTTCTGGGCCCAGAGGAGGGCGTTGGTGCGAGCATCTGGAGTGCAGTTGGGTATGCCTGGGTCGGCGACACAAGTACGGTGGTTCAGAATTCGTGGGCTCCTGTGGGAGGAGTTTAAGCCGACGGTTTTGGGTACCCTTCGGCACGGTGAAGTCCCCCATGTGTTGATGGTACACGTGGGGGGGAATTATTTGGTAGTGGTCCCTCACGGAATGCTGCTGGAGCAGATGAAGGCGGATCTGCGGCAGCTGAGGGAGTGGTCACCATGGACGGTGGTGGTGTGGTCGGAGACGTTGCCAAGGGTGGTGTGGAGACAGGCGGAGAATCAGGAGGTGTTGCGGTTTTGCCGGGTGAAGGTTAATCGGTGTATGGGGAGGTTTGTGAGACAGATGGCTGGTGTGGTGGTGCGGCATCTCCCCTTTGAGGAGGAGGATGCTCTTTGTTATTTTATGGAGGATGGCGTTCGTCTTACAGATATGGGCACGGATTTGTTCATCCTAGGTTTAAAGGAAGGGATCGAACAAGCCCTGTTTTTCATTGGTGGGGGAGCTCTCTCATAAGGGGGTTATGTGAGGAGCTCGTGGCGGGGGCTTGTAGGCAGTGCTGGGGTAGGGGTTCCTTTTATTTAGATTATTTGTGGATCTGATGTTTGGGAGATGGGAGGAATTTGTAGTTGGTTGGTTTGGAGGTGTGTGGTGGTTGTGTGGAGTCCCCTGTCAGCACTGTTCATTTATGTTATTGATATTTTATGTCATGGATAAGGGTATATTGTGTGGCGTTTTTAGCTGTGGCCGGTATATATATATAATAAATATATATTATTCCACAGTCAAGTGTTTGTGTCTTTTTGTGTATTTTTTGTCTCCTTGCGTGCGACTCGGTCATCAGTAGGCGACTTATGCTGTTTTTCCAGTGAAGGCAAGAGCAATTCAGAAGATGGAGACGTAGATGAAGACTCAGATTCAAAACCCTCTAGGCAAAGGTAGAAAGGAAATTAGAAGGATTATCAACGATGATAAACTTCGTACAGAAACTCATAATACTCTTAAAGAAGAGGAATGAAGGAAAATAAATCCAGAGAGAGCGTGAACGATTAAACCTGAGAGAGATTGTTATTTATCATTTATTTATTTATAAAGTATTTTACCAGGAAGGATACATTGAGATTTCTCTTTTTTTCAAGTATGTCCTGGGTGGCGAGTATGTACCGTTAGGTGTCTTGCCCAAGGACACTTACTGGAAAGGTACTCTTGCCTGGATCGAGCCTGTGTCCCCACAGTCTCTCTCCACGGTTATAGACCAGTGATGTTACTTCTACTCCACCCAGCCGATACAATGTTGTTGTCGAAGATGCTTCAAAGGTAAGATTTCCAATAGCAACAAAACTAATATTGGATGAAAATGGAGAAAATGCTATATATGGTTCTAGAATTTGCTTTATGAAATTACTGAGTTTATTCGAAAATTCATCATAGATTATTGTAATTGGTGGGAGTGTATCTGTCAAGGGACATTTTTTTTGGAGATGTGTTGTCTCTTGCATGTTTGAAGGTGTGGGAGCCAGAGGCCTGTTCAATACCTCAGCAGCTGCTGAATTGCTGCAGCGCAGCAATTCAGTTTGCTGCAGCAGTGTCGTTGAACCCTTTGGATGCGAATTTTGAATCCAAAATGGCCGACGATTTCTTAATGAAAAATTCAGATTGTTTTTCGGATCACTCGGACAAAATATAATAAAGAGAAGCAGTCAGCACAATTCCGTTTTGTATGCACACACCACAAATGATAGTTTTTAATGAATAAACGTTATGTTTACTTCTGAAACAATATATAAATTGAACTGTAATATATGTCTATGTGCAGGGGGAAATAATAAATAAATGTTTTGTGCTTTGGTGAACAAAAACCTCAAAATTAACATTGCTGTACGGAATTATTACTTGCTTCGAGGCGACGGCCGTCTTGCTGTAGGGCATTGTTACTTGCTTCATGCGGCGGCCATCTTTAAAACGTCACACTCAGCATCTCCTCGGGTCGCTGCAAGTGCTAGGTTAGCACTGCTGAGCGCTGAGCGGTTGAACGGCGTTCAATGCAAGTTGCTAACTTAGCACTTGCAGCGGCTGAGGTATTGAACAGGCCTCAGCACTTCCTGGTTTCAAGAGCTGTATACACCAGAGACAGTCGGCAGGAGTGTCCACTAGCTTCCTGTTTCAAAGCTGCTGCAGCTGCTTGAGGAGAGGCAGCTCAGGGTGTTGCATAACTCCTCATAAGAACCTTACCTGCATGTGGTCTAGAGGCACACACGGTAATTTACTAATGAATTTGTTTTATATTGTGCTGTTTTATATCACTTTACATGAACAAAGGGGGCGTGTAGCCTGTCAGGTGATTTCACTTGTAAGACTACATAGGCTCAATGGCAGCTCACTGAGCTTGCTCACAAGGGCTTGTCAGTGGTCTACTTCCTAAGTGGGCTATTTTCAAGTGGAGTTTAAAAACAGGAATTCTACCTGTACTGGTCTGTGGTTTGTATCTCTAGAGGGAGAGAAACCTCTGGTTTATTTATCAATTTGCTTAACTTCTCTTTGGTTTTTTTTTCTGCTGTTTTTTTTTCTGTTGTGCTTTTTTTTTTTCTTTTCCCCTGAGTGGCTGGTGGCTTGTCAGGTGATTTCACTTGTATGGCTACATAAACTCAATGGCGGCTCACTGAGCTTGCTCACAAGGGCTTGTCAGTGGTCTACTTCCTAAGTGGGCTATTTTCAAGTGGAGTTTAAAAACAGGAATTCAAATAACAGGTATCAATTGTTATTTATATATTTGTTATCTTGTTGTGGGGGTATGAGTGTTAGCAAGCTTGAAGGTTTGACCCAGTGCACATCCTGCTGCATGTATGCATGTCTGGAGGAATCCTTCCAGGGTCCATATGTCCGTAGCAAGTGTGAACGTGTAGCTCTTCTGGAAGCTCATATTGGAGATCTGGAAGGGCAAATCGTAACGCTGAGGCAGATTGACAATCTTGAAAGGAGCCTGCTTCTCACGGAGCAAAGTATAGTTGAGGAATCTAGGGGTGTGGGAGGAGTGGAGTTAACTGGGGAACAGGTTGGTAGCTGGGTGTCAGTGACACGTGGTAGCAGGGGGGGAGGGAAGAGGAAAAGGTTGGCTAGTCCTGATCTTGCGCACACCAACAGATTTGCCCCTTTGAGCGAAGATGTTGGGTGCATCAGCTCAAGTGTAGCAGTACTGGAGAAGGCTGCTCCCTCTAACAGCAGCGGGATCAGCCCACCAAGTAAGGGAGGGATAAAGAGGGCAAGTAAGCCTAGACAGGTTGTGGTGGTAGGGGACTCTATTATTAAGAGAGTAGACAGGGTAATCTGTCGCGCTGATCGCTTTAACCGAACAGTTTGCTGTCTGCCGGGTGCCCGTGTTAGGCATGTGGTTGACAGAGTTGATAGATTATTGGGAGGGGCTGGAGATGACCCAGCTGTCATGGTCCATATTGGTACCAATGACAAAGTAAGAGGAAGAATGATTTCAGGGAATTAGGAAGTAAACTGAAGAAGAGGTCCTCCAAGGTAGTATTTTCTGAGATCCTACCTGTGCCACGTGCTACAGTGGAAAGGCAGCGGGAGATCAGGGAGGTCAATAGATCAGGGAGGTCAATGAGTGGCTTAAATCTTGGTGCAGGAAGGAGGGCTTTGGGTTTTTAGAGCACTGGGCTCATTTTGCACTGGGGTACAATCTGTATAGTCGTGATGGATTGCTCCTGAATGGAAGAGGGTCTGCTGTGCTAGGGGAGAGGATGGTTAAAAGGTTGGAGGAGACTTTAAACTAGTGGAAGGGGGGGAGGGATACAGTATCTTACAAAATGGAGACAGAGCAGATAGCGGAAGGGTTTCAGCTCAGACTAAGGGGGGTGGAGCCGGGGGGATGGGTAATGTCAGAATGTGGAGGCATGTAATGTAAAGTCGCATTCAGCATGTGTGGGTAGAGACCACATTAAATGTATGCTTGCTAATGCAAGGAGCCTCAATAACAAGATGGGGGAACTAGAGGTAATAGCACACACTAAGCAATACGACATAATAGGAATAACAGAAACGTGGTGGGACGAAACGCATGACTGGGCTGTAAACTTAAACGGTTATACATTGTTTAGAAGGGATAGGAAACATAAGAAAGGGGGTGGAGTATGTTTATATGTAAATCAGGATTTAAAGCCTAATATTACACAACTGGAAAGCGATGAGGGAAATGTGGAATCCTTATGCGTAAATATTTTGTTGGGGAATAAACAGGGAAGTCAACTATTGGTTGGCATATGCTATAAACCACCTAATATAGATAATGATGGGGAAGAACAACTGTTAGAGCAAATTAGGAAGTCTGCAGATCATGGTAGCACTTTAATTATTGGAGATTTTAATTACCCGGACATTAATTGGGATAGTGGGACTAGTAATTCAGCAAAGGGAATCCGGTTTCTGAACATTTTAAATGATACTTTTATGTCACAACTGGTAGAAACACCAACTAGAGATGATAACTGTCTGGACCTGGTTATAACAAATAATATGGATCTTTTCTCAAATATTAATGTAAAGGAACAGTTGGGAAACAGTGACCATAATATGGTGACTTTTGAAATAAACTCAAAAAAACACATTCATAAGGGGCATGCTAAAACATATAATTTTAAAAAGGCCAACTTTATTAAAATAAAGGAAGCTCTCAATGTCATTGACTGGCAGAAACTCTTTCACGGGAAAAACACTGAGGATAAGTGGAATATCTTTAAACTAACACTAGAAAAGTACACATCACAATATATTCCACTGGTTAATAAATATAAAAGCAACAGACTGAAACCAATGTGGCTTAGTAGGAAGGTAACTAAGGAAATGAAAAATAAAAAGAAGGTATTTAAAGCTTTTAAATTTGATAAATCTGAGGCAGCCAATAAAGCATGTAAAAATGCGCTTAGATGCGCTAAACTAGAAAATGAAAAAGAAATAGCCAAAGAGAGCAAGACCAACCCTAAAAGATTCTTTAGGTACATAAATTCTAAAAAACCCAAGAGTGAAAATGTAGGTTCACTAAAATCTGAGTCAGGGTTATTGTTAACTGAAGATCAGGATAAGGCAAAAATTTTAAATGATTATTTTTCTTCAGTATTTATCAAAGAGAAACCTATAACAGGAGACATGAAATTCATTAATAAAAATTTACTAATTCAAAGTGACTGGTTGACTCAGGACAAGGTTTTGCAGAAATTAAACAATGTGAATGTGAACAAAGCCCCAGGGCCAGATGGAATTCACCCGCGAGTACTGAGAGAGCTATGTGTTGAAATATGTAAACCTCTGTTCTTAATCTTTCGAGATTCTTTTCTTTTAGGAATCGTACCAGAGGATTGGAGAAAAGCTGACGTGGTCCCTATATTTAAGAAAGGTTTAAAATGTGTGCCTGGGAATTATAGACCTGTGAGCTTAACATCTGTGGCTGGGAAAGTATTTGTGGGGTTACTAAGGGATAATATTCAGGAATTAATTGGGAGGTATAATGTAATTGGCAAAAATCAGCATGGTTTCATGAAACATAGATCATGTCAGACTAACCTAATTACGTTCTATGAGGAAGTAAGTAGAAGTATAGATCAGGGGGTCGCAGTGGATGTGATTTACGTGGATTTTGACAAAGCGTTCGACACAGTTCCACACAAAAGGTTACTATTTAAATTAAGAAAAATTGGTCTAGATGAAAATACTTGTTCTTGGATAGAAAACTGGCTAAGAGATAGGGTACAGAGAGTGGTCATAAATGGTACATTTTCAAGATGGACACCAGTGGTAAGCGGTGTCCCTCAGGGGTCTGTTATAGGACCAATACTATTCAATTTATTTATAAATGACCTTGAGATAGGCATTGAAAGCCATGTATCAGTGTTTGCAGATGACCCAAAACTAGGAAAAGTAATACAATGTGAGCAGGATGTTACTTCGCGGCAGAGGGATTTAGATAGATTGGGGGCCTGGGCACTTAAATGGCAGATGAAATTTAATCTAGATAAATGCAAAGTTATGCACTTTGGAGTGAAGAACACACAAGTAATTTATACCCTAAATGGTATGGAGTTAGGGAAATCCAAGCAGGAGAAGGATTTGGGAATAATCATAGACTTCAAACTAAGTAACAATGTGCAATGTCAAACAGCAGCCGCCAAGGCCAGCAAAGTATTGGCATGCATTAAAAGGGGAGTTAACTCACGGGATGAAAACATAATTTTGCCTCTGTATAAATCAATGGTCAGGCCGCACCTTGAATATGCCGTGCAATTTTGGGCACCTGTCTTAACCCTTTCGCGGCTGAGGCTTTTCCCGCCTCTGTGCTGAGGTCATTTTTACTGGTTTCGCTCATCATGTTTAAACACGTTTTGAAGGCTTATTTTAGTATATGACCCAGACATATTATATATCGTTCTTTCCGCCAGACTCGGCAGATTCATAATATGTCATTATTATATGTATACGTCATGACGTGTCTGTTTATTATAACAAAAAATGCAATAAAATATGAATTTTCAATAATTTACAACGTGTAAAGTGTTTTTTTTTCACATTTTAACATGCGAGCAATTGCGGTTATATTTTGTATGGGGTGCGCTTGTTAAAAAAATTAGAGATGGGGTCTCGTTACATTTTTTTTTGGGGAAAATTACACGATTTTTAACAAACGCACCGCATACAAAAATCGTTAGTGCAGCATCATTGTTCACATTATAATTGAAATGGGAACAATATTGCTGCATTAACAAACCAAAAAAAAGAAAAAAAAAATTTTTTTTTTTTAATTTTTTTTTCTTTTTTACAAAATTTTTCACAGTAGTGTTTGGTATCGTTGGAACGGCCATGCTCTGGCCGATCCAACAATACCAAACTTTAACCCCTAGCTGCCACGGATCGGGAGATAGGGAGTTCATTGGAACCCCCTATCTCCACCGTTGGTGGCAGCTAGGGGTTAACTCTAGGACTGGCGTCATCGTGCTATGCACGATGACGCCAGTCCTCAGGGGGAGTTCCCGGAGGCTTGGCCGACATCCAAGATGTCGGCCAGCTCCGGGAAAGGATCACGAACCAGCGCTTTTCAGCGCCGATTCGTGATCCGGCACCCCAGGGGTTAATAACAGCCACCGTTTGGAAGGGCAGGCTGTGCCCTTCCAAGCGGTGTCTGTTTTAACACCCTGCTCTGCGGCGATCGGGAGGGAGAGAGGTCCGAAGAACCTCCCCCCCTCCCTTTCAGGCGCCTCCTCCGCACATGCGGGGGGGGGGCGCCTGAATTAGGTGTCATCGCGTCGCCGCGATTACACCTAATGTCCCCGCCGGGCTCCTGAGTGCTGGGCTGACATCCAAGATGTCAGCCCGCACCGGGGGGGCGCAGCAATCCACCGGAATCCGGCGGATTGCTGCCTCCTGTGCTCGGATGCGCTGAGCGCATCCGTAGCACAGGAGAACCACTTGGCTGGACGCGCTGAGCGCGTCCTTAGCAGCCAAGTGGTTAAAAAAAGATATTATAGTGCTAGAAAAAGTGCAGAGACGGGCAACTAAATTAATAAGGGGAATGGAAGGGTTAAGTTATGAGGAAAGACTAACAAGCTTAAACCTGTTTAGTTTAGAGAAACGGTGCCTTAGAGGGGATCTGATAACCTTATATAAATATATACGGGGCCATTATAAACCATTGTCTGATAACCTATTCATTAGCAGGTCTATACACAGGACAAGGGGTCATCCATTTAGACTGGAAGAAAGAAAATTTAGCTTAAAGCATAGGAAGGGTTATTTTACGGTGAGAACAATAAAGCTGGGGCATTCTCTGCCTGTTGAGGTGGTTGGGTCAGAGTCTGTACAGACTTTTAAAAAACGACTGGATGACTTCCTGCAGACACAGAATATTATGGGTTATAATATTTAATATGTGGGTAAAAGCTTCTTGATCCAAGGAGAAATCTGACTGCCATTCTGGGGTCAAGAAGGAATTTTTTCCCAGTATGTTGCATATTGGCAAGCATTTCAGACTGGGTTTTTTGCCTTCTTTTGGATCAACAGCAGTAGGTTATGTGGGAGAGCAGGGGTCAAGTCCTGGGAAAAAAAGTGAGGGAACTCACCCACGAATTCCACAACCCCCATTACCTGAAGAAAATATATATATATATCACGAGTATAGCAGTGCGTGCCGGTGATACCATTTTTATTGGGTTAACTTTACATTTAAAAGACAAGCTTTCAAGAGTGTAAACTGGAAACTATACTGATCAGTGAAAGGTATCACTACGTACAGGTATACTCGTGATTGTGGCAACTGGACTAACGCATTTTATATATAATATATATATATCCAGGCACAGACCCCAGAATAATATACACAACACTGTGCCCCCAGAATAATATACACAGCACTGTGCCCCCAGAATAATATACACAGCACTGTGCCCCCAGAATAATATACACAGCGCTGAGCCCCCAGAATAATATACACAGCGCTGAGTCCCCAGAATAATATACACAGTGCTGAACCCCCAGAATAACATACCCAGCACTGAGCCCCCAGAATAATATACACAACACTGGACCCCCAGAATAATATACACAACACTGAACCCCCAGAATAACATACACAGCACTGAGCCCCCAGAATAATATACACAACACTGAACCCCCAGAATAACATACACAGCACTGAGCCCCCAGAATAACATACACAGCACTGAACCCCAAGAATAATATACACAGCACTGGTTATATGGATATATTTTCTCCAGTTCACATGGATATAATTGCCCCAGCTCATATGGGTATATATTACCCCAGCTCTCATGGATAATGCCCCCCCAGCTCTCATGGATAATGCCCCCAGGTCTCATGGATATGCCCCAGCTCTCATGGATATGCCCCAGGTCTCATGGATAATGCCCCCAGCTCTCATGGATATGCCCCAGGTCTCATGGATAATGCCCCCAGGTCTCATGGATATGCCCCCAGGTCTCATGGATACTGCCCCCCAGGTCTCATGGATATTGCCCCCCAGGTCTCATGGATATTGCCCCCCAGGTCTCATGGATATGCCCCCAGGTCTCATGGATATGCCCCAGGTCTCATGGATATTGCCCCCCCAGGTCTCATGGATATGCCCCCCCAGGTCTCATGGATATTGCCCCCCCAGGTCTCATGGATATTGCCCCCCCAGGTCTCATGGATATGCCCCAGGTCTCATGGATATGCCCCCCCAGGTCTCATGGATATGCCCCCCAGGTCTCATGGATATTGCCCCCCAGGTCTCATGGATATGCCCCCCCCAGTCATGGATATTGCCCCCCCAGGTCTCATGGATATGCCCCCCAGGTCTCATGGATACTGCCCCCCAGGTCTCATGGATACTGCCCCCAGCCCAGCTCACCTTTGCTGCTCCTCTGCTGCTCCTGCCGCACATTGCCGCCGGCCGCGTGCTTCCTGCTTCAGCGGCCGCTGACAGGAAGTGCAGCCGCTCGCCTGGGATCTATGAAACAGCCAGGCGAGCAGCTCCACCTCCTGTCACCGGCCGTTGTAACAGGAAGCACGTGGCCGCCGGCAATGTGCGGCGTTCGGGCTCGGGCCACAGCGGGAACGCTGCGTTCCCGCAGCGTTCCCGCTGTGGGAGAAGTGCGGGAACGCCGTTCCTGCGCGTTCCCGCTCGACTCGAGCCCTGTGGGAGAGGCTGAACCCGATGGACGCATGTCTTTTTTTAGCCTATGTAACTATGTAACAATGTGATCTGTTACTATTGTAACTGAATTTCTTATTTTTTTGAAAGACATATTCATTTTGCACGAGAGACTTGTAAATGACTGTATTTATATATATTTTGAACATTATTTGGTTTTATTTCTAGTAGTTTTCAGTGTCAGCTAAAAAGAGAGAGCTAGTACGGGTGCCATCTAAGGAGGGGAAAGGGATCTGCTTTGCCAAGATGAGCTGTGCCATGGAGGTATCCATTGATTTCTGCCACTTAGGTGACTTAGCCAGCCATGTTCCCACAGCAGGGTTGGTCAGTACGGAGAAGAAAATCAATGTGGGTGCGCAGAAGGAAGCGGATTAGAGTATGTAGGAGCTTTTGGCTCATGCAGCCGTTTTACTCCACCGCTATCCGTATAATATTTTTATCATAGTAAATTTCACAATATTGTTTTAGCAATTCCATTAAAGGGGATAATGATTGTCAAGGATTGCATTGAAAGAGGGTGATATCATGTATTCCCTGCAATGGTGTGAGATTTTTTAATGAGTATTAAAAGTTTCAAAGTTAATATGAAAATTAGTGGAGATAGAGAGCAACCGTGAAAAATCCCATTAATTGCTGAAAATGGATGTGCTGAGATCAGGGGTCAAGCAAAAAATAAGTGTGGGAGCTCCCCAATAATCACAATGCTTATAAAATGCCAACAAAGTCCTCAGCACTGTACAACGGGTAAGCTAAAACAAACTTAAAATTAAACCATTGTCTGGAAACCTATTCATGAACAGGACTATACACAGGACAAGAGGTCACCCATTTAGACTGGACGAAAGGAAATTCGGCCTAAAGCATAGGAAGGGTTATTTTACGTTGAGAACAACAAAGCTGTGGAATTCTCTGCCCATTGAGGTGGTTGGGTCAGAGACTGTACAGATTTAAAAAAATCGACTGGGCGACTTCCTGCAAAAACATAATATTACATAGTATTACTTAGTTACATAGGCTGAAAAAAGACATGCGTCCATCGGGTTCAGCCTCTCACACATCACCTACTGCTGTTGATCCAAAAGAAGGCAAAAAAACAAGTCTGAAGCGCTCGCCAATATGCAACACACTGGGAAAAAATTCCTTCTTGACCCCAGAATGGCAGTCAGATTTCTCCTTGGATCAAGAAGCTTACCCACATATTAAATATTATAACCCTTAATATTCTGTGTCTCCAGGAAGTCATCCAGTCATTTTTTAAAAGTCTGTACAGTCTCTGACCCAACCACCTCAACAGGCAGAGAATTCCACAGCTTTATTGTTCTCACCGTAAAATAACCCTTCCTATGCTTTAGGCTAAATTTCCTTTCATCCAGTCTAAATGTGTGACCTCGTGTCCTGTGTATAGTCCTGTTAATGAATAGGTTTCCAGACAATGGTTTATAATGGCCCCTTATATATTTATATAAGGTTATCAGATCCCCTCTAAGGCGCCATTTCTCTAAACTAAACAGCTTTAAGCTTGGTAGTCTTTCCTTCATAACTTAAACCTTCCATTACCCTTATTAATTTAGTCGCCCGTCTCTGCACTTTTTATAGCGCTATAATATCCTTTTTTAAAACAAGTGCCCAAAATTGCACGGCATATTCAAGGTGCGGTCTTACCATTGATTTATACAGAGGCAAAATTATGTTTTCATCCCGAGAGTGAATTCCCCTTTTAATGCATGCCAATACCTTGCTGGCCTTGGCGGCTGCTGTTTGACATTGCACATTGTTACTTAGTTTGAAGTCTATAGGGGTCATAATATTTAATATGTGGGTAACCAGCGTCTTGATCCAAGGAGAAATCTGACTGCCATCCTGGGGTCAAGAAGGAATTTTTTCCCAGTATGTTGCATATTGGCGAGTGCTTCAGACTGGGTTTTTTGCCTTCTTTTGCATCAACAGCAGTGGGTGATGTGTGAAAGGCTGAACCTGATGTACGCATGTCTTTTTTTCAGCCTATGTAACTGTGTAACATGGAGAATGATAAAAGAGGGCCCTGCTCATTAGTTTGAGGATAGATATGGATAAATAACGGAGTATAAGAAGTAACCATTGATAGCCCTCACTTAATCCTACACCCTCACTCAAGTTTGATATTAATGTATTCATGGTATAGATTTGATTGGGATGAGTTTTAGGGAAAATGTATAACAAAAAAATATATTTATTGACGATTAAAAAGGAAAAATAGGATTGAGCACCTAAATAAAAGCTTTAAAGTGTTCGGGACCAAAGGCAACTCCAGAATAATGGTGGATATGTCCCCTTTTTTTCCTTTCACTTAACCCCAGGATTGGTGGGACTATAAAGTATGCATTCAAAAATTAAGAAAACATGGAGAAAAAACCCAAATGGTTTAGCATGCTGATAGGTGTAATTTTATTTTAGTTCAGTAGACGCATCCACTTCTGCTTTTGTACTGGCCGGTGGAATGTTTTGAGCGTTTTGTGCTCAGTCAGGGCCTGTGTTACTCCAGTTATCCAAAGCCTATGGACCGGAGCAACAATAGTTTTGGCTGAGGACGCTACCTGTATATGTTGCAGCATGTGTTAAGCTAGCTGATGCTTTAATGTGTAGGTAGGCGTGTGATTTGTGTGTCTGGGGAAGGGGGGGGGGGTTAAAGCAGGCACACCTGAAACAGGAAGCACTGGTTTAGAGAGATGCTAATATATTAATCATTCTGAGTTTATCCTCAAGCAGGACAATTTATGAGACTGTACACATTGTAATCTGAGACAAGCAGACTTCTTATAGAAGAGTTAACGTATCTACTAGGAAGATGGCAGAGTATCGCTGGCAGAGGAATACTCAGCCATATGAGGGGCTTGGGTTTCAAAGCAGAGTGAAGCCGTTTCGTAATACAGAGGGTCTGAGGAGCAGCTGGGTGCGTACTGCATAAGCACAGTCTTTGGCATTTTGGCCAAGACTGTGACATAAGCAATTTTTCATTTCAGTAACCCTTTAAGAATCAAGGCTTTCCAGCCTTCCCATGCATTAAGTACCAGAGCAATTTGGTCATTGCTGCTATGCACATGTTCGCCGTTAAATTTTTGCTTTCTTATTCAGTGCACCTCTATATATTATATATTGTTCTGTCAACTACAGTTACAACTTTTATTACTGTGCAGGATATATATTTATTTGTTATTCATTTTACATATAATAAAGTTAAATGGAAAAGATTGTAAAAGAAACATTTTGAATATAATATTTTTACATGGTGAAAATGATAAAACGGTAACTCAGAACAGATTCAGAGTTTTGTATCAAATGTAGGAATACCTTATGAATTTTGAATGTCTGTAATGTTTTTACATTTATTCTTCATATCACTAGCATATTACTGCTTTAATTTTGCATACTCATTAGGTTTCTACAGTGATTGCCATCCCAGTAACACCAAACTGAATTTTGCTGATCTGTCTGACTTCTCAAGCAGCGAGCAACTGCAGAAATGTGATTTCTAAGGCTAGGGTCAGACGAACGCATTTTTCGCGTTGTCTGTGAAAAAGTGCGTTCGAACGAATGGACGCATTTTGTCACGGAATACGCGATAGCGGTCATACGATGCGCCTTTTCGTCCGTGATTTTGTACGGATCATCAATAAAACCCTTTTTGTGTCTGGACGTTATGTTGGCCGGACATTAGCAGCGTCTGACGTCTCCCAATCACGCACACACGCCTCTAGCGGACGCAGCGCACTCTGTACGTCCGTACTAGCGGTTTGACGTTCTAGAAAAAATGCGTTCGTTTGCCACTTGCGTTGCGTGGACGAACTTTCGTGCGGCCGTACTTCGTGTGTTCCCCGGCATTGGACGTCATTTGCTGCTAGCACGGCCGTGATTTCGTGCGTCTAAACGCACGTTAAAACTGCTTTCGTCTGACCCTAGCCTAAGCAGTTTGTAGTTCAGAATGGTGATTTCGGTGCATGATAGTCTATGTTGTCAATAGGCATTAAAGCATCGACAAACATCTGATGCTCAAGTGGTTAAGATATTTATTTTCTATTCATGTTGTAAAAGAATATTGGTGGAAGAAAACTAGTTAAATAATCAAGCACCATATTGAAATAAAGTAATTAACATGTACAGGTCTATGGGAAAACATGACTTGTATTATTGCCCAGGACATACTTGAAAACGTGAGAAATCTCAATGTATCCTTCCTGGTAAAATACTTTGCAAATAAATAAATAAATAGCTGTGTTTAATATTTAATGGCAGTGGCCGATATAATAGGTGCCCATATAAACTGGCATTCTGAAACAAGGTGGCGATGTCAAGAATAGAATTTCTGTAGATTCCACGGTAATCGCTGCAGGTTTTTAAAACTGTACCCAGTACTGTCAATGTCATCTATAACCCCAATTTTTTTTATTTTTTAGAAAGTATTTTACCAGGAAGGATACATTGAGATTTCTCTCGTTTTCAAGTATGTCCTGGGTGGCGAGTATTAGCTATTATGAACAAGTAATATAAGGTTTGCAATCACAGGATGAATACACACTGGTTTGTGTCATTACGTAACATACATGTAATGTTCCCTGTTCTTCAGCCAGTTGCACTTGTATAGAGTTACAGAATAATAACCGCTGTTATTTGTGTGCACAATGATAGAATGTGATGTCGAGTTGTACGGTTTGTTGCTGATGAATAGGGAGCTGCTTTGTAATGCTGAGTGTCTGTGGGTTTTGTGCAAACACCCTGATTATAGTTTTGTATCATAATTGTAGGGTGGAAAGCTATGTTAGCTGCTCACAAAACCTGACAGCCCGGATCTCTCTTTCATACCCTCTCCCCATTTCTATTCTCATAGTTTTTATTATTTTCTTGTCAAATCTGTGAAATATCCCTCTCTCTTGGACTATGCTCATGTACTGCAAAAAAATGTCTCGGATTTAAAGCAAAAAATTGAAACTGTAAGTGCACATTTAAAGAACTGATTTTTTGTTTTCGTCAGTTGGGTTCTTTAAATATCTCAAAAGTCACTTTACATTCCAGTTTGTTTGTGTTCACCTTTCCAAATGGAGTATGTTTTCTATTAAAGCAGAGATGATTGTGCGTCAACAAATTAGCCAATAACTATTCAAACTGATATGTGAAGGCCTTCAGAAGACCTGAAATGTAAAAAAAAAACCACTTCTGCAGCCAGGCAAGCACTGGGAGTTGACGTCGTGCTTAACAACCGCATTCAGAGATCACTTAGACCACTCCAGTCACTGAAAAGTGTTTATTTTCCTTTTCTTGTCCATAACTAATAGCCTTTAATATCTTTCCGGTGGCTTAATTCCAACATTCCATGAAACAGGAATTCAGGATCCTTAAGCTAGTCAAACATGAAGAAAAGAATGAGTTGGTTCCAGGCTCCAAGGAAGTACATGTGATTTTTTTCCCAGCGTGTGAGACCTCCCACCTCTTGCCATAACAGGAGCACTCTGCCCTATATGTCTCTGTTATTTTTTTTTTCCATGTATCCGTCTCTTCCCCAGTAACATGCGCAGCATCTTAAAAAAAAAACCCACTGTGATCTTTCAATTTTCAGATTATGGTCCATTCCTTCACTCTGCCTCTTGGATCTTCTCTCTCTAATTCAGAATCGGATTGAATTTAACTGCATTCACTATCTTTCAATGTGCTTTCTCCATTAACTGATGTCACATCATCCAGAACATCTGTTTTAAAGGATTGCAGGTGTACTTTTGCAAGGTGAACAAATCCACATCACAGAGAGAAATCCGTGCTGGGAAAATACAAATCCATATACGATAAACAGGAAGCAACATGTCATCGCTTTTTAATCGCACTAAGGATTTTACACGGACACGGAAATCCCAGTCAGACTCTCCACCTTCTTCTCCTTCACCGACAGCAAAGACGCTGCGCGTACGAAGCTCTATGTTCTTCCCTTTTTTCTTTTACCTGGTTTGCTTAGAGTGTATAAATGAGTGCTGTCTTTCCATTCTTTACCTTCTGCTACTCTTGTCAAGTTACGCTCAGCTTGCACAAACCCTTCCAGTCTTCTGAGTATAGTAACGCTAGTTTTGTATTCTTTGTTTATTGACTTAACATTGTTTTTATGTTTTGGCATTTCGCCTTTCAGTCACACATGCCTCTCACTGCCTGTTTCTTCCTCATCCATCAAGCTTCTGTATTATGACCTAATATGGCCTTGTCACTAGTTCTAGCGAAGAACTTTTCCCAGCACTTCACCAAATCAGATGCACTTCACAGATGAGCCTTTCATTGCCCTGCATCCTTCTCCTCGCATTAACTCTTTGTTACATCCACTTGGGAACATGTCCCTTGTAGTGTGTTGCTTCGTTATCCATCACTTGCACAAGATCTAAATGTTTGCTGAAGTCACAAACAACTTTTGTATGTATTGAGCAATATTGTTTTCCATTAACACATATAGAAGGAATAGGAATTTCTGTTTAGCTATCGGATTGGATAACCAAACTGCCAAACACCACACTCCTTTAGTGACTGTTTAGTTGTTAATGATAAAGAATCAAATCAATGTCTTTTACATGCTGGTATAACGAATGCGTGAACCAGGTTGCCAAGATGGCAGCTTTTTGACTTTACTAACCCACCTTGTAACATATGTCCATACTTTTGTTTTCCCAGGGTATCTTGTTTTATCCAGAGCTCTGGTAAATCAAAATTATAGTCTACAGTGTTAGTAAATTTACTAGAGTTAAGTTTACACCAGGCTTGGAATCTAGCCCTAGACTTGCATTTCAGTGCCATAGATAGAATTTCATTGCACAGCAGTAAGATGAGGAGTTAATATAACCACGTCAAAGTATATTCTACTGCACCAAATAATTTGGTTTTTGGTGACTCAATGGAACAGACTTGCATTCTTTTAGTGGTTCTGGTTTTCAACTCCGTTGAGAACAGAGTTAGTTCTAAATGAGTGTCTATATTTGGTAAGGACATTTTAGCTTCTAAACTAAAATATCCATGTTTGCTGTGTGTGCTTTTTTTTTCCTGCCCTCTTTGGGATTCTGATGTGGATCAGCTGTTGCTGTGTTTAAGTATTTAGCAGCTGTGTGAGGGTGGGACAAATTCCAGAGGGATAACAGAGTTTTAAACATAGGCTAATATAGGCTGCGTAAACTAACCCCTTGTGATCCAGTGGAACTATGTATGCAGTTGTAATTACAACCCTGTAAAACCTAATTTTGCAACAATCCTGGACTTTTAATACTGTATATGATGTGAAACATAAACAACTCTATGTTAAGGATATGGTATAACTGAATAGATATTTTCTATTATTCAAAACAAACGTATCTGAATGTATATGGCCACTGTTTGCTCCTTTAGCTTGACTATATTCAAAAACTGTCAGCTTTTTAGAGACAGTGGGGGTTATTCACAGAGAGGTGAATGAAGAATCTAGACCAAATAGCGGATTTAAAATAAAAGGGAGAATTTTTCTGGTTTGGCTATTTTGACCTAGAATTTACACTTCTCCAGTCAGTCTCCTGGTTTTCACCTCTCTCTGAATAACCCTGCATGGGATCTACTCACTATAACTATTATTATACTTTATATAGCACCAGCATATTATGCAGCTCTGTACAAGGTAGGATAACTAGGGGATGATAGATTAAAAGTCACATAGTTTAACAAGGATGAAGTGGGATGACAAGTTATGACTTTGGGACCCTGGGCCCGAGGGAATTTAGAATCTAAAAAATAGATATCTCTTGTGAGTAGGGTTGCCAGATTGGCCATGTTTTCCTAGACACATACAGGGTTATTCAGAGAGAGGTGAATACCAGGAGAATGACTGGAGAAGTGAAAATTCTAGGTCAAAATAGCCAAACCATAAAAATTCTCCCATTTATCTCACTTTCCAAATCGACTATTTGGTCCAGATTGTTCTCTTCGCCTGCCATTCTCCTTCCTCTGAATAACCCTGATAGAATTTATTCATGGTGATGGGCAGTAAATTAAAATTACTAAACTGCAGGAAGTAGTAAAACTTGGCTGACCTTATAACTAGGGATAGACCGATATCACTTTTTGGGCACTGATACTGATACCGATTGTCAGCAGCCGTTCAGGCCGATAACCGATTTCGGGTGCCGATATTCTGTACATTTAAATTTTGGGGTGGGTGATGGGGAGACACAGGGCTCTGGGCAAAGGGTGGGTGATGGGGTGGCACAGGGAGGTGGGTGAAGGGGAGACACAGGGAGGTGGGTGAAGGGAAGACACAGGGCTGTGGGTGAGGGGTGACGGCTCTGGGCAAGGGGTGGGTGATGGGAAGACACAGGGCTGTGGGTGAGGGGTGACAGGGCTCTGGGCAAGGGGTGGGTGATGGGGAGACAAAGGGCTGTGGGTGATGGGAGTGACGGAACCGTTCTCTTCGGTCTGTCCTGACTCTCCAGACACCCCTTTGTTGCGGTCAGCCCGGCTACTGGGAGCGCTGTCCTCAGCGCCTCGAGCAGCTTGACCTGCCTGCTTCTGTTTCTGTGCCCTGGAGCCGTTAGGAATTTCCAGAAGGCCGCTCTGTGCCTTCTGAGGTTGAGTGTGTAGTGTAGCGTAGCTGAAGGAGACACCAGACGCGGCTGTATGTTCCAACAGGATTCTTTCTCTCTGAGCTCTTTAATGAACAAAAACGCCACAATTTATGCTGAGATCCAACAGCCATAATTTGCATAAATGACCCACATTGAGCTACTAAAATGCTAATTACATTATGTCAGATTTTTACAATTAACATTCCTCTTTCTTCATGTCACACATCATTTACATAATCTATTGTAAAGGAAATCAGTTAGGTTTTGGCTGAGACAATGGTGACTCCCAACCTCTGAGACATGTAAACAGATAGCAGATGAACAAAGAGAAAACCCTTTTTCCTAATCACAAGTTTGTTGTGACTCATTTGAACTCGTTGCAGGTAGTATCTTTAAAAAAAACCTCATTTTTACCTAAAGAAATATAAGTTTATTTAAAACTAAAGCTACGCAATTTACACTAAACTAATTTAACTAAAATCAAACAATGTAAAATATATTTAAAATCACACGATATAAATGAACATAAAGTCTCTTGGGGTTTGAAGCGTGGAGCGCTACATCAGTTCCATGACAATGGGGAGACACAGGGCTCTGGGTGAGGGGTTGACACAGGGCTCTGGGCAAGGGGTGGGTGATGGGGTGGCACAGGGAGGTGGGTGAAGGAGACACAGGGAGGTGGGTGAAGGGGAGTCACAGGGAGGTGGTTGAAGGGGAGACAGGGCTGTGGGTGAGGGGTGGGTGATGGGAAGACAGGGCAGTGGGTGAAGGGGAGACACAAGGCTCTGAGCAAGGGGTGGGTGATGGAGACAGGGCTCTGGGGAAGGGTTGGGTGATGGGGTGGCACAGGGAGGTGGGTAAAGGGGTGGCATAAGGAGGTGGGTGAAGAGGAGACACAGGGGTGAGGGGTGGGTGATGCGGTGACACCGTGAGGTGGGTGTTGGTTAGACAGGTCTGTGGGTGATGGGGAGACACCTGGCTCTGTGCAAGGGGTGGGTGATGGGGAGACACAGGGCTCGGTATGGATGGAAGGAGGGAGTCAGGGATACAGAGTGGTACGGCTCTCGAAGGCTCCTGACACACGAAGAAGCGGGGAGGCCAAAGGCTCTGTATGAGGCTGCCATGCAGGGCTGGTAATGGGGGACCGCCTACAATGTGCATCCCCGCCCTCTCACCAGCCGATATTCTCAACGGGCTCCCCATGCCTCCGCCATGCTGCTCCCGCCACTCTCATGTCCTTCAACCGGCCCTGTGCCATATCCGCTACTGAGGAGCATCCATCATGGCGCGTGTCACAGAGCCCCGAGCTCCGCCCCTAACACACACACCCTATCCACAGTCAAGCGCGAGGACGCCAGCTGCCACTCAGAATCTCTGTTATCGGTATATCGGCAATGAATCATGCCGATACCGATAACAGGGAAAAACCTGAATATCGGCCCCGATTATCGGTAGTACCGATAATCGGTCGACCCCTACTTAAAACCCTACTTGTGAGATAGGTATCTTTTTATCTCTTTTAGATGTCTTGGCCAAGGACACTTGCAGGTGAGGTGTTCTGACCAGGATCTGAGCAAATATATAGATTTAGCAAATGTATAGATTTTGTCTGAATACTTATAACAGAGTTTAGTTTATGACATCTGTAGCATTTTTTGTTGTGGTATTATAGTAATCAGCTTACTGGCAGTAAACCTTCTGAAATGTGTAAAACTGTCAAGCCATTTTGAGAGCAACAAAACAAAGACCCCCTATAATAGTGATGGTGAACCTTGGTACCCCTGAACTGATGTTTCTAAACTACTTGTCCTATGATACTCATCCAGACTTGGACTAAGCATCGTGGGACATGTAGCACAGAACCATCTGGAGTGCCTAGATTCACCTTATCACTAGATCACCTACATCAGTGGTTCTCAACCCTGTCCTCAAATACCCCTAACAGGCCACATTTGCCAGATATCTGAAGCACAGCACAGGTGATATGATTTGCTGCTCAGTGATTACAGGATTCAGTCTGCATATCCACAAGGTGATCTGCAAAATCTGACCTGTTGGGGGTACTTGAGGACAGGGTTGAGAACCCTTGGCCCTACATCACTGCCCTATAATAATCAGACCTGTCATCAGTGCTTCCCAAACCTGTTCTCAGGACCCACAAGCAGGCCAGATTTTAAGGATTACCTTCAGGAAATGCAGACTGAATGCTGCAATCACTGAGCAGCAAATCATATAACCCAGCTCAGCACTGGCTTCCGGTATCGGGGGCATCTGCACGAGTACCAAGTTCTGGCACCGATTCTGATACTAGTACAGGTGTATCCCTAGTGCAAATAATTGTGGAACAATGTTAAATGGAGAATAACTGCTGTTTACTCATTTTACGGACAACGGTAGTGCTGGTGTTCACAATTGTTTTCAGCAACTTTGCCTGCCATTCTTGACATTTCCTTCTCTGGATAGCTGAAACATACTGTGCTTACTACAGTGGTGAACGAAAGGGGCTATAGATTAAACCCTATGGTGCTCAGAGCCTAATACACGTAGCCACAGCATATAAAGATTAACCTTGTAAATTCACTGTGCTATAGTTGCCTTGAGAAAATAATACCTCTGTGGTTCTATGCATTGAACTAGCAAAAAAAGGTAGTATTTAAGCAGCAATTCCAGTTTTCAGAATAAAAGCCATTTGCTGTAACTTAATTGTTCTAGTTTCAATCTGGAATGTAGTTGTCCGTTAGAGTGGTCACAGTGCCTAAAGTATCCCTTTATGTAAATTGAGTAGTCACCTAGTCCTGAGCACCCTCAGCCCTCTCCCCAGTCTGCAGGGGCTCTTGGAGGGCTAATTCAGCTCTCCAAGTGTAGGGACTTGGCTCTTCCCAGGAGCTCAGATAAGTGAGAGCTGGCCTGAGCTTCAGAGATCAGGACCTGGAATCGAGAACTAAATTGACACCCACGTCTCTCAATGCTCTCACATCGAGAGTGGTCACGTGACATGCTGCGGCATGCAGATAGACGACAGCATGTCAAGTGCAGATGATTTGATAACAAGCACTATGCTGGATTTTAGGTAAGTTTAAAAAATGTGACTAAAACATTGTTGGTGGTAGGTGGCGTTCATTTCCCTTTTATCTAATTTACTGCCAAGAATGTACATTCTTAACAAATAAAAAAATGTAATACTAAAAAGTAGTTTTCAGGCCTGGACTGGCTTGTTCCTTGTTGCCCAATGGAGATGCCAAATCTCCCATCAAGCCAGTGGATCCATCCACATCTTACCCCAAACCCTGCTTTCAGACCCACTATTCACATTTAAGAGATACCTCTTTGATTTTTCACCTGTAGCATATGAGTTGTACATACTGCAGGATTGTATTTTATGCACTGCATGAAGAATTTATGTGCCCAGGGAAACCTAGGCAATCTTGCAACCCTAACCCAGACTGGCTTTCTGTTAAAAATGATTGAAGGGTGAATGGCAATGGTTGCGGGCCAAGGTCATCTATAAACTCCCACCCTCTACCTGCCCAATCTCATTCCAGATCATCCCAAACTACACAAATTCCCGGCCCTATGCATACTTTATACATGATGCAATTCTTCTGGCCACACCACACTCCCTCGCTAACTTTTGGCAACAATTCATACCTGACTGAACATCCTGCTGAACTGCTTTGTACCATATGGATAGGATGAAAGAGTCCTCGCGCAAACGTACAGATCCAAAAAATCTTGTTTTCTTCTTGTTTTGTTTTCTCCTCTAGTGTCCTAACATAGACAAAGCAGGACATACATTGCGCAGTACGTCTTGTGTTCAGGAACACATAGGGAAACTATACACACCCAACTCACTTTTTTAAGAGCCAAATGCAAGCCGGCTCTAAGCTGTCATGGCATATAGTATAGTGACGGTGGTTGGTAAGATTCTCACTGATACCATCAAGGTTGCAGGCCTTATAGCTCCTCTCCTGGTCCCACACCAAAGGAATGTCCAGAGGAAATAGGGCTTCGGGAAGGGTGGCACAAAGGGTCACCTCACGTCAAGTCCACAAATAGGTGTTTATTGCATATAAATACAGAAATACGCACTGACGCGTTTCGACCTAAGTCTTTCTCAAAGGACTCTTAAAAAAAAAAAGTGAGTTGGATGTTTATAGTTTCCCTATGTGTTCCTGGACACAAGACGTACTGCGCAATGTATGTCCTGCTTCGTCTATTTTAGGACACTAGAGGAGAAAACAAAACAAGAAAACAAGAATTTTTTTGGATCCGTACGTTTGCGCGAGGACTCTTTCATCCTATATATTGATTTCTGGTGTGCACTTTAGGAGTGAGTACACACGGGACCTTCCTGCACCTACTTACACAGATTTCAATTTATTGTTGATCTGCGCCTATTTACCTTTTTCTTTTATTTTGTAACATATGGAGCTCTCTCCGGAACATCCACATGCCGGGACGTGCGTGAAGTGACATGGGGATTCCTTCTCCAGCGCTAAGGATGCTCCAGCCCGTCCTGTTGTATCCCTGCTCTGTGCCGTTATGGTACTGAGCAGGGGCTGAAGGCGCCCAGGTGTGAACCATGCCCATAGGAAATAATGGGATTTCAGTGTTTGAGCGTTTACAGTGCGTAGGAACATGCTGTAAAACGCCCAGGTGTGAACCAGGCCTCACTGAGTTTTATTGCTGTGGAGCTCTGTGATACGCTTGTGCATAGCGCACATTACTGCAAGTTTAATTGCTTTTGAGCTCTGTAATCCAAAAATGTGGACCGTGTATGAGCATATCACTGAGCTCCACAGCAATAAAACCACAGTAATGTGCACCGTGTATGAGCGTGAGTTTTATGGCTGTGGATCTCTGTGATACGCTCATACAAAGCGCACATTACAGTGAGTTTTATTGTTGTGGTGCTCTGTAAAGTACAGTATCTTAGAAACCTGAAGAGTGATTGGTAGCTTCCCACGTGTGATGCGGTGAGTGGGTGATGACTGCCGCAGCAGAACGGTGCCTATCTGTAAGTCTGGAGGTGGCACAACGGATTCCCCAATTCGCTGGTAGGCCCAAGTGAATTTTCTTAACTAAGTAAAATATTTTAAAAATTATGTGAACAAAATAATTATTTGAACAAAAAATGAAACACACTGCCAGCGCTGCTATTTTCTGGTGCACTAGTGTCACCACATTTACTTAAGCAGAAAAACAAAATACAAATGTTTCAGGGTCATAGCCCCTTCCTCAGTGCACAATGGAGGGCATTGTGCACTGAGGAAGGGGCTGTGACCCCGAAACGCTTGTATTTTGTTCTTCTGCTCAAGTAAATGTGGTGACACTAGTGCACCAGAAAATAGCAGCGCTGGCAGTGTGTTTCCTTTTTTTCTTCATTGAAATTCTACCCTTTATTTTGATGCAATGAGGGGATCACTGTTTAGCTGCAGCTGACATTGTTTGTTCATTTTTTGAGGGTGGCACAGACACACTGACTCCCTACCCATGATTTTTGTAGTCAAAACTAATTCTTTAACACAACAATCTACATGTGGGGGTTGCGTTGTATGGGTTGGGTTTTATATGGGTGTAGCCTTCTGTGGATGTGGTACAAGGGGCCCCCATGATCTCCTATTGCCCGGTGGGCCCCATTAGTGTCCAGTCTGCCCCTGGATAGTGTGATCCCAGCTTTTCATAATGTATGAGAAAATGACAAACCCAAATAAAACTGCAATGAAGCCCTATGATTGATGGGAACACATGTACAATATATAAAAAAAAGTGGTTGCCCTTAGTAGCAAGCAGTAAATGAACACTGTCATAAAAAATCTTTCCCCCTCCCCCCCTTATATAATTGGGCAGAAGCTGCTTAAAGCTTTTTTTTTATGCAATTAGGATAAGTAAATTGTGCGTCACTTGGCACTTTTTGTGCACCGAAGTGTTGTCTGCTCTAGGAGTCCATAGAACTGCGTGGAGATGGTTGAGAGCTGCAGAAGCGCAATCACTTAACACCAGGGTCCGAAAAACATTATTTAAACCTGAATAACGTCAGACACAAATGGGAAATGCTGGTCAGCATAGTGCATTCTTCATCTGCTGGGGCCATATTACTTAATGTACAGCAACCTGGCGCAACATCTGAGATGCAAGCACAGCACTGACGTATTTATGCTGCACGGCTTGAGCAATGTGCTTTGCTGCCAGGCTGTGATCTGGCTCCTGATCTATAGTCAGCTTCCTGATTTCCTCAATTCCAACTCCTTACTTGATCCACATCTGGCTGCCTTTTTCTCCCTGCACTTTACAGAGCCTGCTCTGGCCAAAATGACAAGTTATTTAGTTGCTGCTAACGCCAAAGTTCAATCTTCTTCTGAACTCTCTTCCCCAGTGTTCGTTCACGTCACTGTCTGGATGACTGCTCCCCTCTTAAAGTGCAAGTTGATCTCCTTCCTCCCTTTAAATTTAACCATAGTGTACATGTCGACCTTCAGGTGAATGGTGCCAACATTAATTCTTCCTCAAAAGGCATTGTGCCTTTTATTTTTTTTTACTGTGATCTCCTTATTCTAAATATAGCATCAATAACCAAATCTTGTAACTTTGACCTATAAAACCTTGCACGCGTCCACCCTTTTCTAACTCAGGACTCTATTAAAATGTTCGTCCATTTTCTTATCTCCTGCTTTGCCTACTATAACCTTCATCTCCTTGGTCTTAAATTATACTAGTTTATTGCTTATAGTCTATTGTACACTTCTGCTCAGGGCCGGCGCTAATGTAAGGTAGCACAGGCGGCCGGCCGCCTTACTGTCCTGGCTTGTTGCCAGTTTGAGGGGCGGAAAAAAATCAGATTTTCCAAACATACTGGAAACAGATTGATCATCTGACAGCAGCCCAGGATCCAGCGATGCACTGTCAAACCGCGGCGGCGGCGCTGCAGTGTGCCTGTCTCAGTCCCACATTCTTAACAGGAGCAGGCACACTGTGTAATTTGGCGCCGCCCCCACACGTGATGCGCATAGCCCAAGCAAGCAGGAAGAGGGGCCAGTCTCAGCCAGCCCGCGTGCTTCCACTCTACAGTGAAGGAGGACAGAGGCAGAGAGGAGATATTTTACCAGATTTGAATAAACTGATGGGAGGGGGATTAGATTGATATACTGGGGGGGGGGCTGTAAATTGCTATGCTGGGGCTGTAAATTGATATACTGGGGAGGGGGGGGGGCTGTAAAGTGATATATTGGGGATGTAAATAGATATACTGGGGGCTGTAAAATACTGGGTCTGGGGCTGTAAAGTAATATACTGGGGGGGCTGTAATTAGATATCCTGGGGGGGGCTGTAAAATACTGGGTCTGGGGCTGTAAATTGATATACTGGGGGGGCTGTAAAATACTGGGTCTGGAAAGTGATATACTGGGTCTGGCGCCTGTGAATTGATATACTGGGGGGCTGTAAATTAATCTACTGGGTCTTGGGCCTGTAAATTGATATACTGGGGGGGCTGTAAAATTCTGGGTCTGGGGCTGTAAAGTGATATACTGGGGGGGGCTGTAAAGTGATATACTGGGGGCTGTAAATTGATATACTGGGGCCTGTGAATTGATATACTGGGGGCTGTAAATTGATATACTGGGGGCTGTAAATTGTTATACTGGGGGGGCTGTAAATTAGTATACTGTTTCTTGGGGCTGTAAATTGATAAACTGGGTCTGGGTAAATTGATATACTGGGACCTGTGAATTGATATACTGGGGCCTGTGAATTGATATACTGGGGCCTGTGAATTGATATACTGGGGGCTGTAAATAGATATACTGTGGGCTGTAAATAGATATACTGTGGGCTGTAAATAGATATACTGGGTCTTGGGCCTGTAAACTGATATACTGGGGCCTGTAAATTGATATACTGGGGCCTGTGAATTGATATACTGGGGGCTGTAAATTGATATACTGGGGCCTGTGAATTGATATACTGGGGCCTGTGAATTGATATACTGGGGCCTGTGAATTGATATACTGGGGGCTGTAAATAGATATACTGTGGGCTGTAAATTGTTATACTGTTTCTTGGGGCTGTAAATTTTTATACTGGGGCCTGTGAATTGATATACTGGGTCTGGGACCTCTAAATTAATATACTGGGGGAGGCTGTAAATTGATTTTCTGGGGGAGGGCTGTAAATTGATATCCTGGGGCCTTGGGGGGGCTATAAATTGATATGCTGCAGACTGAGGGGCTGGAAATTGATATACTGGGGTTTGGGGGGGCTGTAAATTGATATACTGGGGTCTTTGGGGCTGTAAAATTATATGCAGGGGGTTTGAATAAACTGTTATTGGTACATTAATGAGTTTTATTGCTGTGGAGCTCTGTGATACGCTCATACACGGTGCACATTACTGTGAGTTTTATTGCTGTGGAGCTCTGTGATATGCTCATACACCACACATTACTGAAAGGTTTATTGAAGTGAGCTCTGTAATTTGCAGTGTGTATAAATACATCAATAAGGTAGATGTATCTTATACACCTGAATTGCTCCTGGTGAGGGTATAAATAAAACCCACCAGTCTCTCTCATGGCTGAGAAGCCACATGAGGACATGTGGCTGCTTAGAAAGCAGCTTTTGGTTTCATTAGGTAGGACTCGCCTGACCCAGAGGTGTCGTGATGTGGCAGGAGAGCTTACACTTTAATGAACATTCAAATAAACCAAAACATCTGTGTTTTGTTTTGCATGGAGCTACAGGGGTCAGCGCAAATGACAACTTATTTTCTTGGTGTGTTTTAGAGATTATTAGGCATCTCAATGCTGATTGACATGGCATGGTACGGATTGGGGGGGGGCACCAAAACGCACCTTCGCCTGAGTAGACAAAAATGCTTGCACTGGCCCTGCTTCTGCTAGACTCTTCTACCTCTCACACCTCATCTCTCATCAAACTCTACGCTAGCTCCTTGTTTCTTTTACAATCCTATTGAAAATAGTGGTCCTTACATACAAAGCTCTCATGACCATGTCCCTATCTACATTTCCTCCCTTATTAGTAGGTTTGTTCCATCCAGGTCACTTCACCCACTTTCACCTTCAAGACTTTTTATCAGCTGCCACATACATATGGAATTCCCTCCCTCACCTTATTTGACTCTCCCTGTGTATCAAAAGTCTCTAGGAGTCCACTACTTTAGAAAAGCCCACCAACTTACACAATAATCACCCTTTGTATCCATCACATCTATTTCCCACACAGCCTCCATACATCCAAATACCATCAATTCTCTGCTATCTAATTTACCCTCACCTTGTCCTTCACTCACTTCTCTTAAATTGTTAGCTCATTTTTCCAGTCATTCTCCATCTGTCAGACATGTTTCTTAGTTCGATATTTGTTTTTTTCCTACCCATTGTACAGCACTGTGGATCAAATAAGTTTATAAATTGTATTTGTAAACTGTACACTGAGGTCTGTACACTGAGGTGAACATACTTGGCAGTATTACAATGTTGGTGCTACTTAACCAGAATTGCTGTAAGTAAACTTACAATTACAATATACTAACGCTAATTACTGTCTGGCTGCGGTTAACCCGAACGTTAACCAAAGCCAGGACCTGGTGCTAATGGATTCTGCTGCTGCAGAATCCGTCGGCACCAGCCAAAAATCCCCCCAAATTAATCAGATACTCACCTTCGATCTTGCGGCGAGAACGGCAGCTCCAACCGTCTCCTCTGGCCGCCAGGAGCAGGGAGAGACTGGGGGAAAAAGTCCCATGGTCTCCCTCTGCGGATCACTACGCCGACCTGCCAAATCTCGTGAGGCGAGATCTGGCAGATCATGTGACCGGCAGAGCAGAAACTCAAAGGAGTCCTATGGACTCCATCGAGTGGATGGTCGCTGCAACGCTTAGCACTGCCGCGTGCATCCAGGGGTTTAGCGCTGGATTACGATGCAGGCTGCTTTTCTAGTGCCTGCATCATAATATCACGCTAAAACGGGGATGCAAAGGAGACATCTGCAGGCGCAGGTTTTTCTCCCTAGCGTCCCCGTTTTAGCGATAGGAATGTAATAGTGCCCAAAATCTCCAGACTATAATGGCTCTGGTTAAGTTAGCACCAGCTTTGTAATATAGTCCAGTGTCTGGGTTTCCATATATTGTAAGCTGGGTATTTCACTTTTTTATTAATGTGGTAGGTCTCATAAACTTCAGATGGTCTGTCTCATGGAAGCTAGAGTCATAATCCACAATTATTGGTCTACAAAAGGTCTAGTTGGGATCTCGTGAGGCATTAACCCCTTAATGACCCCTGACGTACCCTGTACGTCCTGTCCTCGGGTCTCCCTTAGACCCGCGGACGTACAGGGTACGTCAGCGGCGCCAAATCCCCCTCCCGCCCGATACTCACCTCCCTCGTCGGATCCTACGGCGATCTGGCAGGGAGGAAGCCTGCCCATGTGATTTACAATAAAATAAAAAAATGTGTTTTTTTTAAAAGTTTTTTTTTGTCTGGGGGGAGTTTAATTAAATAGGACCTAGGCTGTCATCTAAAAATAATTAGCACAAAATGGTCAGAATGAGCGCAGCGCACCTAGGTGAACTGTCTCAGCAGTGAAGGGGTTAAAAAGCAAACGCATGTTAAAATTGGGTATTTCTAGTCTCGGGACAAAATTTTGAACCTATTTAGCCGGGGTCTTTTTGGGTGGTTGTAGATTTTGGGGATTAAATTACGAAAAAGTGTGTTATTACCATTTTTTTCCTCATATTTCATATTTTTTTTATAGTAAATTATTCGATATGATGGAAATAATGGTATTTCTAGAAAGTCCATTTAATGGCGGGAAAAAGGGTGTATAATATGTGTGGGTCGAATAAACGAGTAAGAGGAAAAATTGTCCTAAACACTAACAGCGCAGAAACGTAAAAACAGCAGCGGTCACTAAAAGACGGATTTGTGTAAAACCGCTCGGTCACTAAGGGGTTAATATCTTTTTCTGTATAGTATCAATAGACTTGCAAATGTCGCAAAGCTTGATTATTTCAACTGACCATGCATTACTGGCCAGTTAACACTTTGCCTTGCTCTATTTAGGTACATTAACTGCACGCTCAATTTTAAATAAAATTCCATCTCTGTATACTACTCTACGCTCATTTAATCAGTTTTGTGGTAAAATAGAGAGGCATCTAGGGGTATTTGTTTCTTTACATAAATCCATTCCCTTAAAAGCAATTTAATTCACTGCTTTAAATGCCTAGGGCCATATTACATTCTTCACGCTAACCTTAAGGCTCAGCTGTGTGAGCGTTAATGTTAGCTTAGGTGGCCCTAGGGCAGCCCACTTATATTACATTCCGAATGCTAACGGGATAAAAACCGGCTAGAGATTCGGAGCTTGCGCTTTTCAGTGCGAGCTTACTGTACTTTGCGCTCTCTATGCTTAACATGGGGAGCACAAAGTCCTAATGCTAATTACGTCCTGCTGCGGTTAACTGACGGGTTAACCACAGCTAGGAGCTGGTGCTTACTGATTCCGATTCTGTGGCTTAGAGCTACATTACGGGGCAGGCTGCTGGATTAGCACCTGCCCCGTAATATTCGGCTAAAACAGGGGCGCTTAGGAGAAACCTGCAGGCACAAATTTTCCTCCTTAGCGTCACCGATTTAGCGTGAAGAATGTAATATGGCCCCTTGTCTTTATCTGTACGTTGTTGGATAGTGATAAGTCTTCAGTTTCAAACGCGGGTATTATGGATCATGTTTGTGCATTCAATCCACTACTCCACAAAGACCTCCATAGAACCTTACATGAGCCATACTCAAGGTGTTAGTCACTGCTAGAGAATGCCCTGGGCAGTATGAAATGCATGCAGCATACTTCTGAAATGGTAAAGTCATACCCTAAATATGTCTAGATGCTGAAATCAAGTTTCCTCATAATGCTTTCAAGGTGATTATGATCAGACTGTAAATCTAGTCTCTAGTGTCTGCCCAAATATTAATTATTGAACTTTTGCCATTCCAAAGAGGACTGCCAACTAGACTTGTACTGAAGCAAAATGTTTAGTTCAGAATATTTTGAAATCCAAACACTTTGGATTAAAAAAATAATCCGATCACGCAATTGAAGAAAAAAAAAATTGGAAAAATCCAATATTTCAGTATCTCTTAACTTGGAAAATCAGACGCGTCCGATATTCAGGACCACAATGTATTTAGGGTTAGGGCTACTGTTTCTGCCTGTGTAAGACTAAGATTATGATTATTATGACAATTAGGGTTGCTATAAGGGTTATGGCAAGGATCTGCCGCACCCGGCTGCTTACCTGCACGCTGCCTCGTTCTGATTAAATTAGATTTTCCCACCCCATTCTTCTCACCAGTGTTCGCCCTTTGTGCAGCCACCGCCGCCAATGTTCTCAACGCAGGCTTTGTTTCCAAACCTATACTGATCTCGAACAGCACGCAACAAAGATGTAACATGTCCCCGTTCCTGTACGCTCTTGCCCTGGAAATCTTGGTGCAAGTCATTAGGGAATGTGGGGATATACAGGGGATTGCTGTGGGATCGAGGGGGAGCAAAATTAATCTATTAGTTATTTGGCTGCCCAGACAAAGGAGATCCCTAAGAGAGGACCCTTTGCCAAGCTGCTATATGAGACCAGTCATGCCATAGTCCTTGTAACTACCACCCACTTGCACTGGGGACACTGCTTATCTTGCTCCCATATATTATCTTTTACTTTGCAGCACCTTCATGGTGTAAGATTGGCGTTCACACTGTAGCTCCCTTTTTTTTTTTCCTTCGAAGGACAGATTGATGTCATACACCCAAATTTTTTATTTTATTTATTTATAAAAGGATTTTACCAGGAAGGATACATTGAGATTTCTCTCGTTTTCAAGTATGTCCTGGGTTCGAGAACATTGATTGGTTACAGAAATACAAAATAGTAAAATGCAAGAAATTAACACAAGACCAAATATACAGATTAACAGAAAAATAAATAGAGGAAATAAAGTCATTATGTTACATGTTTACAGGTGCATTCCGTATTGAGGTATGTTAATAGGGAAGTCTTAAGGGACTTTAGACTGGGGGAAGATTTGACGGTGTCTGGGAGGTTATTCCATATTTGCGGTGCTCTGTAGGAAAATGAGGATCGAGCCATTTTCTTTTTGTATTGCGGTATTGCAAGTAAGGTGCTGGTCCTGGATCTGAGGTTATAGGTTGAGGGAACTGCCGGGGGAAGCAGCATATTCAGGTAGGGTGGTAGCTTCCCAGAAAAGCTCTTAAACACCAGGTTGGAAAGGTGGAGGGTGCGTCTAGAGTCCAGTGATGGCCAGTTTAGTTCTTTTAACATGTCACAATGGTGTGTCATGTAGTTACATTGTAGCACAAAGCGACAGAATGAGTTATACAATGTAGTAAGTTTCTGAAGGTGTGTTTGCGGGGCGGCTGCATACACTACATCTCCGTATTCAATGGCTGGCATAAGCATTTGTTGTACAATCTGCTTTCTTACCGCGGGGCTCAGGCAGGATTTGTTTCTGTACAGGGCACCTAGTTTGGGGTAGAGTTTAGATGAGAGTTTTTCGATGTGGGGGCCAAAAGATAGATTTGGGTCTAACCACATACCTAGGTATTTGAGAGAAGTGACTGTGGTCAGCGTGCTATTTGATTTTGTCCCAACACATAGATGGGGTGTTTGCAATTTGTGTAGTTTAGGTGCGGTTCCAAAGAGCATTGTAACAGTTTTGTCAGTATTTAGAAAAAGTTTGTTATTTGCGATCCACTTTTCTACCCCTGTGAATTGTTCTTGCAGCACAGCCTCCAGCTGTGGGAGATTTGGTTTGCTGGTATAGATTACAGTGTCGTCTGCATACATGTGCACAGTTGAAGCTTTGCAGACATTGGGCAGATCGTTTATGAATATTGTGAATAGCAGGGGCCAAGTATCGAGCCTTGTGGTACACCGCACGTGACTGGGAGGGGGAGAGAAGTGCTGTCAGAAATGGACACAAATTGAGACCTATCAGACACATATGATTGGAACCAGGTTAACGTACTATCACCAATACCAGAGTTCTTAAGTTTTTGTAATAGGATGCCATGGTCTACTGTGTCAAAAGCCTTGGCAAAATCAAGGAAGATGGCTCCAGTTAGATTTCCTTGTTCCATGCCAGCTTGGATATCATTACAAACTTTTAAAAGGGCAGTTGTAGTTGAATGGTTTGGACGAAAGCCTGATTGATCTGGGGTTAAATAGTTCTGATACTGATAATAATCACGTAATTGAGTGTAGACACATTTTTCCAGAATTTTTGACATTAGAGGGAGCAGTGATATTGGGCGGTAGTTGGATACCAAAGTATTGTCTCCACTTTTATGGATAGGTACCACCCTTGCAGTCTTCCAGAGTTTGGGTATGTATCCAGTCACCAGTGATTCATTAATCAGGGTTGCGACAGGTTTTGCAATTGCTGGTGCACTGATTTTCAGCAGCATTGCTGGGATTTGATCAGGTCCAGACTGGTATTTCATTTTTTGGTTACGGAGAAGTTTAGTGATGGCACTGACAGGCACTGGCCTAAAACTGAATTTCTCTGGGTTACGGGGTCTTTGCACTGTTGGTGGGTCCTGACCTGCGTGCGGCCTTTCTGATTGCGTGTCATTTCCTAGCTTAGCAATCAGGGTGGTGGCGCATCCAACAAAATAATTATTAAAAGCATTTGCTACATCTAGGGGGTGTTGTACAGTTTGGTTGTTTACTTTTAAAGCAGCTGGTTGGGAGTGGCTGGGGGTGCTTGTATGTTACTTATGATTTTCCAAAAATTTCTGGGGTTTGATATGTTATTGTTTAAATTTTCATTGATGTATTGGGCTTTAGCCATTTTTGTTTCTTTTGTGCATTCATTCCGGCATTTTCGGTATTCACAGTGATCGTTCATGGATCCAGTACTCTTGAACTTTGACCACAGGGAGTCTCTAAGCTGGTACATATGCGTGAGGTCAGCTGTAACCCAGGGGAGATGGGCCCCTTTTACTCGCACTTTGCGCAGTGGGGTATGGGTGTTCCAGACTTTCAGGAGCTCGGCTTGAAAGTATTCAATTGCACAGTCCAGGTCTGGGATTAGGTTTAGTCTGTACCATGGGAGCTGTTTGAGATCATTTAGGAAGGATTCAAGATTAAATTTCTTGAAAGACCTGATGATTATTACCTTTGGTGGACATTTTATGGCCCTTATTTTGCGCACACAGTACACTAGGCAGTGATCACTGAAACTGTTAGCGAGAACGCCTGCCTCCTGTATTCGATCAGGACATGAGGAGAGAATCCAGTCCAGCAAGGTGTGGTTAGGGCTTTTCATATTAATGCGAGTGGGGGAGGAGATTAATTGTGTTAGCTGCAAAGCCTTAAACAGTGAGCAGTGTTTATTGTTTTTAGGATTCAGCCAATCAACATTAAAGTCGCCGAGGACCAGCAGTTCGCTTTTTTGGTTTTGAGCGACTAATTTACTAAGAATTTGGGTTATGTCAGAAAGGGATTGCACTGGGGAACTTGGTGGGCGGTAGAATCCAGCAACAATAATTGTTTTACTGAATGGGATCTCAATAGTACCAGAAAGGAAATCAAATGTGGCCGGGGAGCTAGGATTCTGCAATGGGGTGAACTTTATGGAGTTGTCAACATAGATAACAATTCCCCCTCCTCTCTTAGCTCTGTCCTTTCTAGAGCATGAATACCCTTGTATTGCTATGGCAGAGTCTGGCACTTTAGGGGTTAACCATGATTCTGTCAGCACAATGACTTTAGGTTTGTAATAGAAGCACCAAGCTTTAAGCTCATCCAGTTTAGGGAGTAAACTGCGGATGTTGCAATGCACAAAGGAGAGGCCTTTTTTAGTGGGGAGATTAAATATGGTGTCAGCTATTGGACCAGGGTTGGATTCAACATCATTTGCAAGTGCAAGCAGCAGAATAAAAAGGAATTTGGACAGGTTTTTCTTTGAATATAAGTCGAAGACCAATTTAACTCTTTCTAACTTGCAAGTGAGGTCCTATGTCTACAGCCTTGGGTTCACTGTTGTAGCCCCTATGGAGAAACCGCTTTTGTCTTCTTTTGAGCAGTCCACCCTGCCCATGCTAGAAAACCAATTTCCCTCTATTCCTTATTACATACGATACGCTTGACCAGAACCAGAAGTGGCACTTCCAACTAACTTGGGAAAGGGATATAGTAGCTGCTGTCTTGCCCCAATGCTGGAGGGAATGCTTTGAAAAGGACAAGGAGAAATTTAGCTGTGCATCCGTGCTCAAAGCAAGAAAGAAACTTTTGTACATGTGATCTAGTAACCCAGACAGGGAGATACATCTCAATCTCGCTTTGTCTGCGGACTGCTGGAGATGTTCCTGAGCACTGGGTTCTTATTTTCATATTTGGTGGTCATGCCCTATTCTGTCTACCCTGTGGGAGGGCTTGGCATCCTTTATTAACAAGGTCCTGGACTCTATCTTGTCTCCTATCCCAGATTTGTTTCTGCTTCAGATATTTATGGACACTCTCCCATTGCATCAAAAGAGATTGCTAGCCCACATCCTAATGACTACCACCTTCCTCCTCACAGTGAGATGGAAAACAAATACTATTCCAGCTATCTAGGAAAGCAGGACTAAGCTGGTAGTTATCCATGCTTTGGATCGTGCAGCATGCCAGGTGTGTGTGTGTGCCCTAAGAAAGAAAGATTTATGGTCATGTGAGACGTTTATACGATTTTATAATCCTAATTTGGCCCCCTTTTCCCATCTAGGTAAAGGGGTGTTCAACCTGAAGCGCGTCAACCATTCCTATGCCTTCAACATAGGAATAAACCATTTCTCTGGTATTGATCTTTGTGGTGTATTAGCCACTTTCCTATTGTGATGCACGGTTGGAACCAATGAAACTATGTAGCGTTGTACACTATATTTTCATATGATTTTGTCATGCTTTCCCTTCCCCTTTTGTTTTATTTCTGTACCCCAAATTATATTTAACTCAATAAACATTTATGTAATATAAAAAAACAGACTATATAGATTCAACGCTAACCGTGCACATGTGACTGCTCAAACGTATCAACTTTGAACTTCCAGCTGAACTGCAATCAGCATATATTAAGCTCCCACTGGAATCAAACACACATGTTTGTGGGAACACTTAGGAACGTATTTCCGCAACTTTAATTTTAGGGGAAACAGACTTTACATTTGGAACACTCACTAAAAAATGCTTGTTATTAGGCGTTCAAACATTAGTTATTATGTACTTATAGTGACAAGTTATTTATGAGGATCGCAATAATTACTGATTGCCTAAAGCCCAACTCCTAAATACTGTGATCAGGTGAGGGGAATGGTGTGCAACGGTGTGCACATTCCCCCTATGTTTGTAGGAGAGGACTCGGCTGTTTAACCCAGAAGGAAAATATGTGTTTTAAATTGTTCTCCTGTGCTGCAAGGTCTCCACACCTGCTAATTAAATGCCCTTAAATGTTTCCTGGGTGTGAGAAACCAGTGAGAGGAAGCAAGGAGATAGAATCCCCTGGACCTTTAAGGAAGGGGAACATGACTGATGGCCTGGGCCGGATGGTCAGAGAAGGAAATGTGAACCTATTGGTCATATGTGTGCAACATTGTTTCGCTTACCTATATATGCATCTGTGGTGGGTGTGTTCTGTCTCTTTGTTCCCTGCCAGCATCAACTGTGCATCAAGGAGTTTACATGTGGGAGAGAAAGAAAGTTGGTGATTCATTTGAAGTGGCTTCTACTTCGCTTTCTGGTCTGCTGGATCAGTTGAGGGAGCATGCTGCTGTTCGAGGTGCAACTCTGCAGGACCTGCTGCAGGATGCGTTGGTGCCGGCCTGTGAGCAGTCTCCTGAGGATGCTGGGGAACCTCGCCAATGGCGGAGAGAGCGGCGTTCCAGGCCCCCAGTTCAGCTGAGCCCTAGTCCCCCGAGGCTTCGTGGGACTCTTAATCAAGATGGTGGCGTGGATGGGCCGGGAGCTGCGATCTGGCCTAAGGAGGAGGGTGAGCATAGGGCGTGCTGTGGCTGTTTCCCCTTTGATTACAGGTGAGGTGGATGGGCAGAGTCGGCGGACTGATGGTACGGACCCGGCTGCTGGCGAGCGGCGTGATCCCCCCCCCATACCCGTCAAGATGGACAGTGGATGCCGCGTTCCAGGAGCCCTCGTGGAGATGCTGCACTTCCGAAGGAGAATGTCGCGAGCATCAGTGTCCGCCCTCAGGCCCCCTCCTGCTCGCCGCAGGCCTGCAACGTCACGGGCAGCGCGACTGACACACCCACAAGATGGTGGCGCCCATGCTGTTGATGGAAATTCGAGGAGAAGGGCGATTTTGGTGGGTGTTGCAGCTGTGGATTCGGCAGATGCGGCTGTGGATCAACCGGCGCCATTATTATCCACTTCTAGAGGTCGTTCTGTGGCTCGTGGGGACCGTAATCGGCGCTCTCCTGCTGTGAGTGGCTCTGAGTCCAGGTCCGTGGGTCTGCTGGATGTGCAGAGGTTATCTGGCCATGTGGTTCCAGGGTGCCCATCGCCGGACCCGTTTGTTCCTGCTGTCCCGGTGACTCCAGGAAGATCGTCCGTTCTGGCAGCACATGAGTCTGACCTTGGTGGTGCTGTTGCTGGCTCGGGGGGTCTTTCGGCCAATGCTGCGTCAGGTAGATTTGATGGGTTAACAACGAGGTTTATGGAAACCCTGGTTGCAGCTCTCAGACAGTGGCAGGATGGGTCATCTGCTGTGTCGCATGTGTTTGCATCTAGGTCCCCCGCTGGGCTTGATGTTGCTGGGAGCGCGGTGCCGTCGCCTGCTGTCGCGTCTAGTTCGACTGCATTGAGGGTCCCTGCTAATGCTCATTCCGGGGGTCTTACGCTTGCCTCAGCTCCTGTTCAGGCCTGTACTGTGATTGGCGCAGCAATACCGATGACAGTGAATGCCCCTGTTTCTGCCGCGGTGGGGGTTTTGGCCCCAGCTGCTTTGAGCGTTCCTGCGCCGCTCGTTAGTGGGATTCCGACGCCTGGTGCGGTTGGTGCTGAGGTGCGTTCTTATGGGGCATGTGATTTGTCTCCTCTGGGCCTGAATGTCTCTGCTGAAGTGCGGGAGAAGATTTGGAAGGGGGAGTACGTGGACGTGCTCACTTTGGTTTCTCCGGATAGGGAGACGGTTGATTGGCCTAAACGTATTGATCCTTTACCGGGGGACAAGGATAAGGAAAAATTAGAGTCATTGCAACAGACATTTGGCAATTGGCTTCAGGTTTTTTTGGCTTATAGCGCGATTTTGTGCAAGCGATTTATGGAGCTTGGCATTGCTTTGTTTTCATATTTGGATTTAATATGGGGGATGTACAAAATTTATGGGGGTCTTTGTTGGTTTAGGTACGACCAACAGTTTCGCCAGAAGATGGCGGTGCGGCCTGGCCTCCGTTTTGACTTACAGGACACCAATCTGTGGTTGTTACTCATGACACCGAACCGCCCTGTGGCGTCACCCTTTCCTGCATCCGCGGTGCCCAGAGTCCCAGCAGCGCCAGCGGGAACAGGAAAGGGGTGGTGCTTGGTACTTTTAGGGTGCTTGGTGTGCCGAAGCGTGGCCCCCGCAATGGGCTGCGTCTGAGTTGGTGAGGAATCTCACATTTCTGGAACTTTTTCCTTTGATTGTTGCCCTGGAGCTGTGGGGGGAGCGTCTGGCTAATAGGCGGGTGGTGTTCTGGACGGACAACCTGGGTGTGGTACAGGTGGTAAATCGTTCGTCATCCAGTTCCCCTCCCGTCTTGGCTCTTTTGCGTCACCTGGTGCTGCGCTGCCTCGAGCGGAATGTGTGGTTGCAGGCTCGACATGTGCCGGGTGTACAGAACGTAATTGCTGACGCTCTTTCCCGGTTCCAGTGGGACTGTTTTTGGCAGGTGGCTCCGGGAGCAGCGAGGAATACAACACCTTTTCCTCTGTGGCTCTGGACCCTCGCTTCGCCGGGCTGAGGATTTTGTTGGAGGACTCTTTGTCGGGAGCGACGTGGACTGCATATTCTCAGGTCTGGTGGAGGTGGGGGTCGGTGGCACGGGGGGAACGTGGTTGGCATACTGTGGAGGATCGTAGGTGGGCAACCTTGATTTATTTCAATTCCCTCCGGGAGCAAGGGGGCTCTGGTTTGGGAGCGGCCAGAGTGCTGACTGCCCTTTCGTTTTTGTGCAAAGCGGTTGGTTGGGAGGATGTTGGGAGGGATTTCCTGCTTTGAAGGATTGTTTCGGGTTGGCGGCGGACTGCTGTGCCTGATGTTCGGCGCCCAGTTTCTGGCCCCATGTTTTTGGAACTGTTGCATGTTTTACTCGGCGTTTGTCGTGACCTTTTTGAGGTGCGATTGTTTGGAGTGGCTTTTGCCTTTGCCTTTTATGGTGCCCTGAGGGTGGGTGAGCTGGTTGCTGCCAACTTTAGGGTGCATTCTGCCTTGCGCTTGCACACGTTTCTGTGTCGGCCGATCAGGTGAGGTTTTTGATTGCCAGGTCCAAGACGGACCAGTTGGGTAGTGGCGTTCTTATTACTTTAAATGCTATTGGGGGGATCGGGTGTCCTTTGGGCCTCACGCGGGACTATTTGGTGGTTCAACCGGATTTTGCTGACTCTTTTTTGATTCACCTTAATGGGGTTCCTTTGACTAGGTACCAATTTTCAGGTTTTGGGTTAGGAACCATGGTTGTTTGCCTCCCATTCGTTTCGTATAGGTGCAGCGACCGTGGCTGCGGGTGCTGGCGCATCGGATGGCATGATTCGTCGGCTGGGTAGGTGGCGATCGGATCGCTTTCGCTCTTATGTTCGTCCTAACCTTTTATGATTTCAGGTACTTCCCCAAGGATGGTCTGGATATTGGGTCATTCCTTCATGCATTGGGCGGCCATGCGGGCTGAGCAACGGCCGCATGGCAGAAATCTTGGTTTCCCGGCGGAGGTAACGGAGATTCGCTGGTTGGGAATCTGGGGTTTGCGCTGGGCTCGGGTGTTGAAGGAATGCAAAGTTTTGGCTGGGAGGGTTCCCAAGGATGTTATTTTGGTGTTTACGCTGGGGGAAATGACTTGGGGACGCTTCGTTCGGTGGATCTGATTTGGGCTATGAAGCTGGATCTGGCCCGCTGCTTTGCTATCTTTGGGGGATTGTCTCTAGTTTGGTCCAACATTATCTCTCGCCCTCGTTGGGAGGTGATTGCAGCGCCGCGTGCTATTGATAAAGCTAGGAAGAGAGTTAATTGGGAAATTTCTAAATTTGTTAGTCAGTTGGGGGGGGGTTTCGATCCGGCACACGGAATTGGAGGACGATAATCGGAATGTGATTTGTGGAGGTGGAGTCCATTTTTACGGACATTGGCTTAGATATATTTTTGACCAGTTTGATGTCGGGGATTGAGGAGGCGCTGTCTGCGGGGGCAGCCATTAGGAGGATATGGTGCCCCTGGCATTGGCGTGATTCCTGGACAGCGGTGCTTTCATCTGGATCAGCCACCTTCGGGCGAGGCGAGCCCGGCTGGATCTCGGTCAGGCGGGGTGACGAGCTCTTGGTTTGGTTATCGTGAAACTGCCTATTACATGGGTAAGAGGGCAGAGGATGGGGAAGGCACTGCAGGATTACATGTTGTATATATTCAATAAAGCTGTGGCCCATGCCCTTTCCAGTTAAGAACGTGTTGTGTCTTTCTTTATATTTAAGGGTATGGGTTGGGAAAAGGTCCCAGGTTTAATCAGTCAAGAATCCCCTGGACCTTTAAGGAAGAGGAACATGACTGATGGCCTGGGCCGGATGGTCAGAGAAGGAAATGTGCAGCTATTGGTCATATGTGTGCAACATTGTTTCGCTTACCTATATATGCATCTGTGGTGGGTGTGTTCTGTCTCTTTGTTCCCTGGCAGCGTCAACTGTGCATCAAGGAGATTCCCGCCCGCCCAACCTGTTGACGTTCGTCTTCTTCGTGTCACAGCTTTGGATTGGCGTGATTCCTGGACAGCAGTGCTTTCATCTAGATAAGCCGCCTTCGGTTGAGGCCTTGGTGAGACGAGGCCCGCTGGATCTCGGTCAGGCAGGGTGACGAGCTCTTGGTTTGGTTATCGGTGAAACTGCTTATTACATGGGTAATAGGGCAGAGGATGGGGAAAGCACTGCAGGATTACATGTTGTATATATTCAATAAAGCTGTGGCCCATGCCCTTTCAAGTTAAGAACGTGTTGTGTCTTTCTTTATATTTAAGGGTATGGGTTGGGAAAAGGTCCCAGGTTTAATCAGTCATGAGAATAAGAGAGAGACAAGGCAAACACACAGAGAACGGTGGAGCTCTGGTTTGGCAGCTTGGAACGAGGACTTCAAAAAGCTGGTATTTTCTTTTGGTTATTTTCCTAAGGTAGTGATGGACGCTTTATTGTTTAGTCAGCACTCGGACGATTTGATTTCTGTTATATTTTGTTTGTATGCTGGAGTGCCACAATAAAACTCAGCTATATAAAGAAACTGTTTCCATGCCATAATTGCCCTAGAGGACCACGCTATAACGCCCTCAGTGGCAATACATACACACATATACATATACACATATACATATACACACACTAATCGGCCACTTTATTAGGTATACCTGTTCAATTGCTTGTTATCACAAATTGCAATCACATTCAATCATTCAATCACATGGCAACAACTCAATGCATTTAGGCATCTAGATGTGGTGAAGATGACTTGCTGAAGTTTAAACCGAGCATCAGAATGGGGAAGAAAGGGGATTTAAGTGGCTTTGAACGTGGCATGGATTTTCACTCCCAACCATCTCTTTTCAGAGGGTTTAGAGAGAACGGTAGTCGAAAAATAGAAAATATCCAGCTAGTACCAGTTGAATGGATGAAAATGCCTTGTTACATAGGCTGAAAAAAGACATGCGTCCATCCGTTGTTGAGGTCAGAGGTCGGAGGAGGATGGGAAGATTGGTTTGAGATGAAAGAATGGCAACAGTAACTCAAATAACCACTCTTTACAACCAAGGAATGCAGAATACCATCTCTGAACACACATCATGCCGAACCTTGAAGCAGATGGGCTACAGCATGGGCTACAGCAGCAGAAGACCAGAAAGGGTGCCACTTCTGTCAGCTAAGAACAGGAAACTGTTAATTCGCACAGGCTCACCAAAATTTGACAATAGAAGAGTCTCAATTTCAGCTGCGACGTTCAGATGGTAGGGTCAGAATTTGGTGTAAACAACAAGAAAGCAATGATCCATCGTGCCATGTAACAACGGTTCTGGCTGGTGGTGGTGGCGTAATGCTGTGGGGGATATTTTCTTGGCAGACTTTGGGCCCCTTATTACAAATTGAGCATTGTTTAAATGCCACGGCCTACCTGAGTATTGTTTCTGACCTTGGCCATCCCTTTATGACCACGGTGTCCTACTTCCAGCAGGATAGTGCGCCATGTCAGAAAGCTCAGTGTAACGGGGGGAGTAGCGCCCACTAGAGAGTAGCGAAGTTGAGATCCTTAAGGACTGATAAATCTTCTTGACGTTTAAACAATGCTTGGTATATTCAGACTTATACTTATACACTTGAGGCAGGGAGGATGAGCAAACCACTGAGTTGCTACTAAGCACTAAAGGTTTCGAGACCGATAGAGCACGTTCAGAAACACAAAGATATGTCAGACACTTGGTGAATTGCGTGGACTGCAAGGCAGTCAGGAAATGTGCTGCTTTGACGTTTTCTGATAATCGGGAGCAGGTCAGCGGTACTTTCTGACCTTCAGCAGCGACACATACACATCGGGGTCTATCGTTGGTATAGTATCGAGTATATTTGGCGGTGAGAGCACACTGAACATGAGCCGCATATAAACAGTACCTTTCGATGGCAGTTTTTATATACATGTGTAGCAAGAAAATATGAGCCCTGGTTTGGGTATAGGAACCTAATGAGGCCACAGACGATACCCACAACTTGGAAGGGACAGCACCCCAGTAACATGTAAACACCCCAGCAGCAAGCATGGGGTTACACCACCAAAGCACCACACAGGCGATCGTAATCGAGCAGCAAATAGAATGGTCAAAACAAGCCGGGTCAAAAGCAGGAGCAGGGATCGTATCCAGAAAACGGGTTGGCAACAAAAAATCAATACACAGAGTAAGTTAGCGATGCCCTCCACAGTCACAGTCCAATGGCCTCCACAGTCACCAGGTCTCAATACAATTGGGCACGTTTGGGATGTGGTGGAACAGGAGATTCGCATGGATGTGCAGCTGACAAATCTACACCAACTGCGTGATACTATCGTGTCTATATGGACCAAAATCTCTGAGGAATGTTTCCAACACCTAGTTGAATCTATGCCATAAAGAATTGAGGCAGTTCTGAAGGCAAAAGGGGGTCCAAGCCGGTACTAGCAAAGTGTACATAATAAAGTGGCTGGTGAGTGTGATTATATATATTTTTTTTTTTGTGAAAGGATTTTACCAGGAAGGATACATTGAGATTTCTCTCATTTTCAAGTATGTCCTGGGTGGCGAGTATGTACCGTTAGGTGTCTTGCCAAGGACACTTACTGGAGAGGTTGCTCGCTGGGATCGAACCCATGACTCCACAGGCTCTCTCCATGCAGAGCGGTGACATTACCTCTACTCCACCCAGCCGGTGGATATATATCAATCAATCTCAAAGGTTCCTGCACTTGAGGGGGTTAACTTGATCCAATGCCTCCACAGCAATAAAACTCAAAGCAATGAGCGTATCACAAAACCTACACATCCACATACTGCACCAAAAAGATACACATCCACACTGTCACACAGCCACACACATACCCACACACCCTGAACAGGACCTAGTAGAGGTTCGGAGGCTGCCTGTGCCGTAGCCATTGACAGGGTGGCAAAGGGCTGCCTGGAGCCATTGCCCCATGGACGGCTTGGCCCTGGCTGTGTGAGAATGGGAAGCCTTCCAGTGTACAAAGGGATACCAGCAAAACGGAACTGCAGGGCGAGGGGAGCACTCAATCAGCCTGACCACGTTAATAAGCTTAACCCCTTCACTACCAAGTGATTTTCCAAAAAAACATGGTTAGAAACTAATTATAAAATAAGAAATATTTGAGTTGTGGGGGGTATGTCCTGGCAGCAAGGAAGATGGCCGCCTGATATTGTAGCTGCACACCCACACAGCCCCCTTAAAGCCCTCACAGCGACCTGCTCAACCACTGCCTTGCCAGACTGGCAGGGAAGCCCCCTGACATGCCCAGGACCAAATTCGACCGCACCCTGGGACAATCGGTCATTTCCTGGTGCTTTCCTCAGATCTGATCTGCAGCCAGCTCCCCTTCCAAGATGGCGGTGCCCACCCAGGATCCCGTGGCCCCTGACGACTCCTGTACGCACCGCGACATCCAGGATCTCTGCCAGCTTCCCCTGCCAATAAAGGACGACACAGACTAATCTCCGAGCCGGCATCGATGGACTGCGTGTGGACATGGGACCCCACGGAACACGCACTGCAGCCCTCAAGGTGAGAGCGGAAGAGGCGTAGGCGGCAGGAGCAGCCACACATGCCGATGTGGAAGTGCTGCAGGACTGTATGAGGCCTTGCAGGAGGCGGTCGAGTAACTGGACAACTGGTCCCGCCGGTCAAATCTCAGGCTCCGTAATATCCCTGCGGGATTTTCTCCAGATTTCTCCAGTACGCAACGCTGCCCCGACCCTCGACAGGATTCCTCCCCACTTCTATACTGACCTGTCGCCTTCCACGCTCTAAAAGTGCCGGGCTCTGAAACCTCTCACCAACCTGCTCCGCTAGAGGGATGTCAGGTACCGCTGGGGATTCCCCTTCCTCCTTCCCCACAATGGCACGGTCCTCTCCCTCCACTCCCCATCGTACTGCTCAGCGGTTCTGGAGGCGCTAGGTATCCCGGAACCCCCTGACCTCGCCGGGCCTCTGCGGAATAGTTGGGGGCTGGCCCGGAAGGCTGGACCGGGGCACTAACCACCTCATTAACTGCCTCGCTGTTGTTTCCACCAATTTTCCCTATTCCCACGGTGCCCTCGCAACCTGGAACAGTCATGTCCTATTGGGAACCCTTTTTCTGATGCCCAAGGACAGACCCAACACAATGAGTGGCAGAACTAATGGATGGTGGGGCTCTCACTTATCTGGTCCTTTCTGGCTTGATCACATGTGCCACAGGGCATATATTGCTCTATCTTCCCCTGTTACTGCAGTTTTTCTGATGCCCTCAGACTCGGTTTCTGTTACTCCTGTCTCTTCTGCTTTGCATTCACCTTTACATGTTTCTGGTTGCATTTTGGTGTGTTTTTGGTCACTTTTCGTGTATTGGGGGTTCTGGGCCGGCGACCTTCTCCTAGTCGTTGCTCTCGCCTCCGAGTCCGCCCCCAGTGGCTGGTACAATCCACAACCGGCAATTATTATTTTTTGTCGTTAACCCTCCTTTCCTCTCCCTGGTTTCCCTTTATTTTTTCTCTTCTCTTCTCTCTTCTTTCTCTCTCTCCCCTCCGACCCCCACGTTTGCAGCTCGCTTACCGTTCCCCCTCGCCCTTTCATCTGCCTTCTGATGGCAGAGCAGGGGGGTGAGGCGCAGGCCCGTCTCAAGGTGTTCACCCACATCATCAAGGGCCTCCTCCCCACAAAAAAGATGAAAGACGACAAGGTATTTTAAACAACTGCGAGCTGATGTGGTCCTCCTACAGGACACTCACTTCACCCGTGGCAAGGTTCCGGTGTACTGGGGGGAGGGTTACACTATGAATTACCACTCTGCTGGTAGTTCCCATAAGATGGGGGTTTCGATCCTGATGTGTGGTAACCTCCTCTTCCCCTTACCCACCAAGAGTCGGCCCTCGATGGTAGATACTTTCAGGACCCTGGGACGATTGGGGGCCAACCAGTCAACTTTGTAAGCGTCTACGACCCTTCACTTCCGGACTGCCTTTTTGGAGAGCCCTAGAGGATCGATCTGGCACAGAGTGCGGGCAGGGGTGGTTTGTAGGGGGGGTTTTAATGCTTTTATGGACCCCTACTTGGATTGCAATAGTGTAGCAGTCGGCCTCGCCCAGTCTCGCCTCTCCAAGAGCTTCCGTAGCGCAGTCCAATCGGACAATCTTTACAATTCCTGGCGCTTACTCCACCCTAGAGACCAAGATTACTCCTTCTACTCGCACCCTCCACGACTCGTACTCTAGATTAGACTACATTTTTTGTAGCAGGGATATCGTCACGGCACTTGTCTGCTCCACCATTCACGAAATCTCATGGTCTGACCATGCCGTTGTTGAGACTGAGTTAGCTAGTGTATGGCGATTTAACGCCTCCCTTCGCTTTGACCTGGGTCTGAAGGATACCCTGACTCAGGACTTGACCGACTTCTTTGCCCGCAATTTCACCCCAGACGTTACCACTACCATGGTGTGGGAGGCGCACAAGTGGTAAACTCATTGCCATAGCTTCCCGTCGCAAATGAGAACATGCAGCAGAGGTAGCAACCCTCACGACTTGGGTGGGTGACTTAGAGAGTGTGCATAAGAGGACTGGAGACCCTCCTTGCTTCGGCATCTCCTGGGGGCCAGGGGGAACCTTAGCCTGTTACTTTCTTGTCCGGTCCAGGCGGCTCTCCAGTGGACGGGCCAGAGGTTTTTTGAGAAGAGTGAAAAACCTGTTACACTTCTGGCCCTTCGACTGAAGCAGCAGACTCGGGTGACCTGATCCACGACCCTCATGAGATCTCCAGGGTCTTCCACTCCTACTACGCCTCTCTCTAACGGCACTATGTCGGCACCCGGACCGGCCAGGGGGTATCTTCTCTGGGACTTCCTTTCTCAGACTCCCTTGCCTTCCTTTAGCCGCCCGTAACGTACAGGTTTAGCCGCCCCTATGTCGGTGGACGAGGTGTTGGCTTACACCCTGTCCTGCTCCAACCCCTTGTCTGACTGTTCAACGCTTACATGATTGGGACAGAGGTCCCATCTTCTGACATGCTCCTGGCCCACATAGTTGTCATCCCCAAGCCGGGCAAGAACACGACTGTATGCCCCAGCTCCAGGCCCATCTCCCTGATAAGCATGGGCATGTAGATCTATGTAAAAAGTTTACCTGAACTCCTCGGCCGTTGCATCTCGGACGTAGTTCATCCTGACCAGGTGGGGTTCGTGAGGCTCCTGACAACATCAGAAGGGCCCACAACCTGATTCATGCTGCTAGGTCCTCCGGTAGTGGCTCTTTTCTCCTCTTCCTAGACGCCGAAAAGGCCGTTGACCGTGTCGACTGGGATTACCTCCTGGGTCAGCAGTACACTTGATCCTTGGTTCAGGATAGGTCTTTACCTATCCAGTAAAAAATATAATAGAAAATCCTACGACGCATCAATAAATACAGTGTATATATCCATCAGTAAATACAATGTACATAACTGTCAATAAATAAATAACAGTATTAGCAATGATGTGCAACAGTATCAATCTGTCTGAAAATACACAGTGGAAAACTAGTGCAAGTGCATATAAAGTGCAAATAGTGCACATAAAATCCGGTGAGTATACACGATTGTGTGACAATCAGCAACCTTCTATAATATATTTTTTATTCTTTGTTTGACACAGTTTTTGGTTGTTTTTCCTGTGTTTGTACGGTCCTTATGGGCAGCATCACGCTATTTATTAGCCTTCTTCCTTCCTTTTGTGTTTATCCACATTAACCATCCCTTAACCTTGATTACCATTCATTCTACATTAGGCGCCTATGTTGTATGATACAGTTGTGTTCAAAATTATTCAACCCCCAATGCTGTAAAGGGTTTTAGGGAATTTAGTGTACATTTGTAATTGTATTCAGAATGAAATCCTACAAGGACTTTTTAAAGAACCATATGCAACTAAAATTACATCAATTGGTTTTGTAATACAGTAGTAAATGTTTCTTTTGTGAATTCTTCATTGACACAATTATTCAACCCCTTAAAGACTACCACTCTGAAGAACAGAGGTTCATTCAAGTGTTTTCAATCAGGTATTGAAAACACCTGTGGATGTCACAGAGCAGCAATAAAGCATAATAAGCACCAATTAGGCAGCTTTAAAATGACTGTGATACTCAGCTCCTTCTAGACATTTACTGGTGTGGTTACAAACATGGTGAAGTCAAGAGAATGGTCCAGGAAGACAAGAGAAGAGGTGATTACTCTTCACAGGAAGGGCAATGGCTATAAGAAGATTGCAAAGATGTTAAACATACCAAGAGAGACCATAGGAAGCATCATTCGCAAATTCAAGGCAAAGGGCACTGTTGAAACGCTACCTGGTCGTGGCAGAAAGAAGATGCTGACTTCGACTGCTGTGCGCTACCTGAAGCGTAGAGTGGAGAAAAGTCCCTGTGTGACTGCTGAGGAACGGAGAAAAGATTCGTCAGATGTGGGTACTGAAGTTTCAGCTCAGACAATACGGCGCACACTGCGTAATGAAGGCCTCCATGCCAGAACTCCCAGGCGCACCCCCTTGCTGTCTCCAAAGAATAAGAAGAGTCGACTGCAGTATGCCAAAAGTCATGTGGACAAACCACAGAAGTTTTGGGATAGTGTTCTGTGGACTGATGAAACAAAATTAGAACTGTTTGGGCCCATGGATCAACGCTATGTTTGGAGGAGGAAGAACAAGGCCTATGAAGAAAAGAACACCTTGACTACTGTGAAGCATGGCGGGGGGTCAATCATGCTTTGGGGGTGTTTTGCTTCTGCAGGTACAGGGAAGCTTCAGCATGTGCAAGGTACCATGAATTCTCTTCAGTACCAGGAGATATTGGATGACAATGTGATGCAGTCCGTCCCAAACCTGAGGCTTGGGAGATGTTGGACCTTTCAACAGGACAATGATCCCAAGCATACCTCCAAGTCCACTAGAGCATGGTTGCAGATTAAAGGCTGGAACATTTTGGAGTGGCCATCGCAGTCACCTGACTTAAATCCGATTGAGAACCTCTGGTGGGACTTAAAGAAAGCAGTTGCAGTCCGCAAGCCTAAGAATGTGACTGAACTGGAGGCTTTTGCCCATGACGAATGGGCGAAGATACCCGTAGATCGCTGCAAGACACTTGTGTCAAGCTATGCTTCACGTTTAAAAGCTGTTATAACTGTAAAAGGATGTTGTACTAAGTACTAAGATTGAATGTCACTTGGGGGTTGAATAAAACTGATAATGATGTGAGCACAGAAAAGACATTTGTGGTTATTTCATTATAAATGTTATGTTATATTTGTCTGACCTACACGTGCCTCTTTGATTTAATTGTAAGCAAGATGACTGAATGATCAAAATCAATGTCAAACTGGCCAAAACACTCAATTTCAGTGGGGGTTGAATAGTTTTGAACACAACTGTATATACTTTACTTTGCTATATATCCCCTTTTTCCTCTTTACCTATCGAGTATCTGCTCCCTGGAGATATTATTCTGTATCTGTGATTGTGTGTATGACCCTCTGGCTTTGGTTTCTGATATATTCTCACGTCTGTCCCCTGGAGTTATTTCTGTATTTATCGTATATGACCTGGCTTGGCTTCTTGGATCTGTCTGTGCCCTGTACCTTGCCTGTATGAGGACCCCGCTACTTATTGATCTGGACTGCCTGCTTGACGATTCTTACTCTTAGCCCCATTTATGTGTGTATGTTGTACTCTGTATTACACGGAGTGTATGTACAGATCATACCGCATCGTCTCTGATTGTGGGTCTGCCCTGCAGGTTGCTATATTCATTGTATCCTCATTTTACATTACCGAGAGTAAATATATGGGAGTCTTCTCTGTTGCCAATCCTGCCTGTATGACTACCCTCTCTGGTGCCAACTCGGAATGTACGTTTGACCACGCTCTTGATAACCCAAGTTATATATACTTCTTGCTATACTATCTTTGTGTATAGTTAACTTGACTTCGCTCAGTAGACACTTGGTCACGAAATCATTTGCTACTGAGTGGTATCTAGCATTCTGTTTCACCTCCGTGGCTGGGAGTGCTAGGTGTGGCAGTTCAAACTGCTATAAACTCGAGTACCTTTTGCTAAACTCCTGTTATTCATTGTGTCTACCCTCAGCTCTGTAATCTGTATTTAGATTAGAAATCATACCCAGTACAGGGCTCCCCCTTGTGTCTGTCTTCTGCACTATCTCTCTTGTTTCTGAGTTCTGTAAATGTGTGCTGGATACTGCTATATTGCAGCTAACTACTAACCAGCAGGCTCACTCTTTTTGGCGGCCCACTGGGGCCTGACTCTGTGGTGGTGGAAGACTCGGCTCTCCCTTCCTTCCCTCGCCGACGGTGACGATGGGAGTGCTGGCTCTGGGTGGTCCCCTGTCCCCCCTCCCCTCAAAAGTGGCGGAGAAGGGGGAATAATAAAAAAACTAGGATACATACCCCCTTTTATTCTCCTTCTCTTTTTTTCTTATTTTATTAGTTTCTTTCTATCCTTTTTTTTTCTCCTCTCCTCTCCCCTTTCCATCCCCACCTTAGTGTGATGACCCCCTGCATCGCTCCAACCGATTTCTGATAGTTTCCCCTCCCCTGGTAGTCTTTGCTGCCCTCACCTCCCTTTTAGTTCAAACCCCGGCTCTAGGTACCACTAAGTGAAGCTTGATCCCCATAGTGTCCTCAACCCATTCTCTTGAGGGCTGTTGCCCCCCCTCTGCACTCTATAAATATAACCCAAAGGTGTTTTCCGTTGTCATGCCATTATGCCTCTATGTGCAAGGTCTCTTAACTATGTAACTATGATGCACCGGAATTGTGACCTTACTGTTTCTTCATTTCAGTACTGTCTGCTGCCTTAAATAAAATTAGAATTTCAAAAAATAAATATTTGAGTTGTTATACCTATTGTATGTCTTACTATAAATAATCTATTTTTGGCCAGTAGATTGAGGTTTTAACAGCAGATCTATTTTATTCTATTTCTCCCTGCTTCGCTGCTGAAAGCCTGATATTTCATAGCTTTGAGCAGCTGATTTTACAGTTTTAACTCTTTGGGCATTATGCCCACAGGGCTAAAACTTTGGGGCACCTTCTGCAGCCCAAAAGCTAATGAAATTTGTTTGCAGCAAACTAATTTCAATTGCTTTTGGGCTGCAGATTAGCATATTGAGAGATCTCAATATCGGGGCACCAGATGGTGCCTTTGAAGCCCGAGATATCTCAGTATCGGTAGTGAAGGGGTTAAATGGTCAGTGTGCATACAGTGTCCCTTTAAGGCCTATCGTCCACTGGCACTGTATTTGTGCATTGGTGCGATCATCCGATTATCGTCTGAAGTCGTCCGACTGATCCTTCAACATGCATGTGAAACAGCCCACTTCCACTGCATCCGACCAACGACAGATGATTTCAGACGATTTTACAACAGACTATCGATCTTCCCAAAATGTTTGGATTCATCAGACGATGCTGGGACGATCCGGTACAAGTTTACATGGAAAAGATAATTTGTATAGTTGAACCACCGAGCCACAGCAGGGAAACGTGTAAAAGATGCATTTTATAGTAGAACCACAGTGTGCAGGGAAACATGAAAAGATACAGGGCAACATCTATGTGCTACCGTTAACACTCACCTGCGTGAGTATTAACGTTAACCGCGGTGTCTACCGCATATTACAATCCAAACGGGTTAAGTAACCCGTTTGCATTTGGTACCTTGCGCTTTTCAGCGCGAGGTTACTGTACTTTGCACTTCCCATGTTAAGTATAGGGAGCGCAAAGTGTTAATCGGCGTTAGGATTACAAAGTCCTAACGCTGATTAACGTCCGGCTCTGGTTAGCGGAAAGTTAACCAGAGCCAGGACTTGGTGTTAACGGATTCCGCTTCTGCAGAATCCGTTAACACCAGCCAAAAAAATAAAAATCGTATACTCACCTCCTGTCCCGCGGCGAGGACCGCGACTCCAACCGCCTCCTCCGTCCGGCGGGAGCAGGGAGAGGCTGGGGGAAAAGTTCCTCATTCTCCCCCTGCATATCACTACGCCGACCTGCCGGATCTCGTGACCGCCGGCTTCTGGCTCAAAGGAGTCCTATGGACTCCATCGAGTGGATGCTCCTGGCTGCGCTCAGCGCTGCTGCGAGCATCCCGGTGTGTAGCACCTGCGCCTGCATTGCAATCCCCCGTTAAAACGGGGGAGGTAAGGGGAAAACTGCGTGCGCATTTTTTTTCTCCCTACCGCCCGCGTTTTATCGTGGGGATTGTAATGTAGCCCACATTGTATAGGAAAACCACCATGTGCAAAGCCTATAGGATTCAATGGAAAAAAATATAATTTTAAAAAAAAATTATTTAACCGTTTATTTAATCTGCAGCAAAAAGCCTTTTTATTTATTCAATTTTTTAAAAATTTTAGGTATTTTTCTGGAATATATAGGTGAAATTTTAGGTTCTGATTATCTCCATTTTTTTTTTAAAGATGATGGACTCTATTAAATTCTTCACGCAAATGTTAACGCACGCGCAAAAACGCATTAACGTGTCCGCGGAAAAAATGCACGTTAACGTCTACCGCTGGTGAACCTGCGCGAACCCTTTGCGAGCATAATGTACGTTGCGTATCCTATACTTAACATTGTGAGCGCAAATGCATTTGTGCGCTGGTACGCAGATGGTATTACAATCTATGCGCAAATTTTAACGGACAATGTTTGCGCGCAGAATTTTAACGTCTTTTAAGGCTGGGGTCAGACTAACGCATTTTTAACGTGCGTTTAGGCGCACTTAATCACGGCCGCAGTAGCAGCAAATGACGCGCAATGACGGCCAATATACAAAGTACGGCCGCACGAAAGTCCGGCCGCGCAACGCAAGTGGAAAATGCATTTTTTCGAGAACGCAGAACCGCTAGTACTGACGTACAGAGTGCGCTGCGTCCGCTAGCGGCGTGTTTGCGTGATTAGGAGATGTCAGACGCTGCTAACGTCCAGCCTACATAACGCGCAGACGCAAAAAGTGTTTTATTGACGATCCGTAAAAAAAATCACGCACGAAAATGCAAATCGTATGACCGTTTTTCGCGCATTGCGTGAAAAAATACGTCAATGCGTTCGGACACACTTTTTGACGGTCGCTGCGAATAATGCGTTCGTTTGACCCTAGCCTTAAAGCTGGTGTTAATGGCAAATCTGAACGTCCTGGCCGAAACCAAATACACTGGCCCGAAAAAAAAAATACAGCAAAGTACAGTTACACATTCTACACATACCCAAACAATAAAATTGAGCGGTTGTGCGTGTTTTTATTATTGCTGCAGCATATATACTCAGATTGATTTTGACAGGCGCAAAAACTGAACGGGGGACAATTGTGGTTCTTAATTCTGATTGGCTGAATCGCGTTAAAAAACAGTCCGCACACCGATTTCTGCGCGCAACGTTAATGCGCGCGTCTTTTTAACGCACGGATGAAAAAATGCGCACGGATTGTAATACCACCGTTATTTTTCCTGCGTTAACGTTTAACTCTTCGCGCAAAAAAAATAGCACTGCGCGTGCGCTTTTGCGCGATGAATTTAATAGAGCCCGATGAGTCTTTTTTTATTGCATCTTTTTTTTCTTCTTTGCCAACCGGCTGCATTCAGCTTTGCTGTCCCTGGTGCTGAAGCCTATTCAGCACCAGGGACAGGGGGTTAATTACCCCCTGCAGCCTGGTGAGCTGTTTTTGGGAGGGCTGTACTTGGTGCTGAAACTCAAGTTTCAGCACCAGAATCAGTTTTTGTTCTCCCCACAGCATGGTCTTTCATGTATTTTTGCTGGCCAGCCTGTCCATCGGCCGATCTGGGTCATCCTCAGACACTTCCAGTGGACAACCCTGATCGGCCGATGATGTTGTCCGTAGTCGGGTGACCAAGTCGGTCGCCTGACTACACAGTGCCAGTGGACGGCCAGCCTAACATCTTGAATACCATACACTTTATTGCATTGATTGAATTTTGGCCAGTTTGCAAGTTTTGGCCCAATTTTTTAAACAATAGCAGTGCTTTCAATAAATAGTTATTCCTTGCACCCACCTTTTTAAATACTCTCTGATTTATACATCAGAAGTACTCATTTGATGCCTTTTTGCTTTCGTACTATGGGATGCTAATAATTTGTGTGCATTATTACCATGAAACTATTATTACCATGTGTAATTTATATTTCTTTTCTTTCCCACAGCATGAAAGACTAGCAAGGTAAGACCTCCTTTCATGTAACTAACAAACAAAATATAATCTAAAGCAAGGATTGGGCACTATTTACCATAAAACCAGCATTTTATGAAAAAACACATAAGGCGTTATCAGAGGAGTACTCGGGGTATTTGGCATCCGGGGCAGATACTCCCTTTTGCACAAATGGTCCGGCCCTGGACATTGTGCTACCTTAGTCCAAGAATGGAATGTTGCCCCGCCCCAAAATCACACCCATGAATTTCACAGAGCTCCACAGCTATAAACCTCACATAATGTACAGTTTGTATGAGCGTATTTCAGAGCTCTACAGCAGTAGAACTCACAGTAATGTGCAGTGTGTATGAGTGTATCACAGAGCTCCTGTCAGACCTCACTCCGGCGTCCCGGGCGCTGGCAGACCATCCCGCTCCCAGGGGTGGACTGACAACTAATGGGCCCCTGGGCAATAGGATATCATGGGGCCCCCTTCTGCCGCACCCACAGGAGGCCACACCCATACAAAACCCCACCCCCTACAACACCCACGTGTACATTATTTTGCTAAGGAATTTATTAACTCCATAAAATGCAGTTAAGGTGACCAGATTTTTAAAATGAAATCCGGGGACATTATTTTTTTTTTTTGTTGCAAATTGTAAAAAAAAAAATTATTAGCATACTTTCCTCAAATTCTGTATGCAGTGTATTTGGTGCAGGGATGAGCACATCTTAATGTCCAACTCCCCGGCAGTTCCGGGCGCTGGGCAGGTGGTTTTTCCCCCATTTAGCCCTGCTTCGGGCAAGCAGCAGGGTTTCCAAGTGGATACCGGAGTTTTGGCTGCTCAGCAAGTGCGTGCGCTGTGCACCAAGTGTTCTGGTATCCTGACGGGCGGCCCCAGCACTGTCTGGATGTGCGTGGAGTGTCCAGGGGATTCCCTCCCCACCGCGGAGCTCTGTGATACACTCATACACACAGCGCATTACTAGGAGTTGTATTGCTATATAGCTGTGTAATACAGAAATGTGCGGCGTGTGTGGGTGTATCAGAGAGCTCCACAGCAATAAAACCCCCAGTAATGTGCGGTGTGCATGAGCGTATCACAGAGCTCCACAGCAATAAAACTCACAGTAATGTGCGGTCTGTATGAGCGTATCACAGAATCCACAGCCTCCCCCCAAATTCTTTTCCCCTCAGGCCCATCCCATTCATTTTTACACCCGTTCCCCAGTAGACCCACTTACATTATTCTCACCCTTAGCAGGACCCTTCACTCCATTCTCCCCCCATCAGCCCCACTTACTCCATTCTTCCGCCAGAAGCCCCACTCACTCCATTCTCCCGCCATCAGCCCCACTCACTCCATTCTAACCCCCATCAGCCCCACTCACTCCATTCTCGCCCCCAGTAGCCCCACTCACTCCATTCTAGAGCCCCACCAGTCCCACTCACTTCATTCTAGCCCCCAGCAGCCCCACTCCATTCTAGCCCCCCAGCAGTCCCACTCACTCCTTTACCCCCCAGCAGCTGCAATCACTCCATTCCCCCCCACTTACCGCATTCTCCTCCCCCCACTCACCCCATTCTCTGACTGTCCTCTGGCTCTTGATGCAGGCAGGCTATGTGCAGGCTCCAAATGCATCCTCCCCCATTGTTGTGCTCTCTCTTCTGCCTCTGAGCCAGCGCCCACTAGGAATCATGTGACCGGCAGGGGCAGGGCCAGTACAGTGTGCCCTGCTCGTATTTTCAGTGTGGGAGGCACGCGGCTGCAGTCTGTGGAGCTGGAGGCACGTTGAGTGAGTGCACGGCTTCAGCACGGCTTCAGCACACAGTATTGTTTGATCTGTCATCCGGGTGGCCGGGCCCTGCAGCTCACTGCTGCAGGGCCCGGCCACCCGGATGACAGATCAAACAATACCAGAGCTAAGGGGAATCACTAAGCCAGCCCAGTACAACACCCTAAGACTGGGCCCCTACCAACCCACAGGCACTCGAGTTGAGTCAGTCTGCTCCTGGCCGCTCCTTTCCTCCTGCCCGGAACACAGGTCCTTTATATGCCGCTGCCGGTGTTCCGTCGAGGATTGCCTGCCTGTCGAATAATGCTTGGCCCGCTCTGCGCATGCGCCTGGTGCACCTACGTCATTATGAATTAATAAAGTTACTCTAATTTCAAAATATCGCACCGTGTTAACAGTTGGCAAGTGGTGACCAGCTGCTGTAATGGTGCTGTACTTCAATAGGATAATGTTTTTTATTTCATTTTTCTTTCTTTTCATTAATATATTTTGTAATGGTGATTTTATGCATTTATTTATATATATATATATAAAAAATGTTTCCCATTCCTATATATATCCCTCCCTCTCTCTCACTGACCCTCTGATCGGTCGCTCGTGTCCGAATGATCCGACGCTGATCGAAATTAGAGTAACTTTATTAATTCATAATGACATAGGTGCACCAGGCGCATGCGCAGAGCGGGCCAGGCATTATTTGACAGGTAGGCAATCCTCGACGGAACACCGGCCAGTCGCATATGGGACGTCTTGGCGTCTGACGTCATCACGCATGCCCCTGCACCTCCTGCCGCTCTTTGAAACCAATGAGAATGAAGGGTGCCCTATTTAAACTCCTTAAACACATTTTGAAATGCCCTTTCGTGGTTTCAGTTTGTTCTGACCCTTAAGCGCTATATTGTAACAGCAAATTCAGCCGGGAACTTGTGGGTGATGGATCAACCAAGGAAGCAGACGGAGGCCTTTGTTCAAGGAAAATGGCGTTTATTCGGCTGGCACCTGCCGGACTCACGAGACAGATTGCAACTGTCCAAAGTCATGAGTGACAGGAACATGTACATGGATTCTTTTTATACATTAGTCCAAAATACAATTCCCCTCCCATCATACCCAGATAGTCACGTGACAGTTACCATATGTCTGAATTAGGACCTACTTTACACATGATGTCAGCTTTCCTCTTCATTCTCATTTTGGACATGTACGGTCAGCATTTCTTTTTAGTTTTGCTGACCAACTGATTTCTTTTAAACATGCGGACTAAAATAGGATCTTAAGAGCACTCAAGGACAGCGATTGTATTTTTAAAACACGAAATGAACATCGAAATGGCAGATCACTAGATTTTTAAGTTAAATCCTGAGAATTGCCATCTCATTCCCTCCTCTTGGCAGAGAGTCTTCAATGATCTCTCTCAGCCAACTAACTAAATATCATTAAAGCTTTGTATTCTTCCGGGGATTTAAGCTTAAGTGAACTTTTATCAGGACTTTGATTAAGGGGTTGTTTCTTTGGTCCGAGGGCTTTATGGCAGATGGGCCATATACAAATAGTTAATTTATAAACTAGAAAACATCAGTGCTGGTAATGTTTACATTTTCATCCATCGAAACAACATATTTATTAAATCTCTTCATCATTTCGATGCTCCATCCTGTGGAAGGAAAAAAGAAACCAAAACCAAACCATATCACCCTTGGAAAACAATACTCGTTTAGTAAATTTTAGAAAATATCGGATGTGGTATTCCTAGGTCTATGGTGTCCCCTTGAATACGCTGCAGGGGAACCACCCAGGCCAAATAACACTAAGTTTTTATTTCAGTATTAATCCTAAGGTGGCATAGAGTTCCACAACAAATATGTATGCCATCCCCGGGCATCAGATAAAAATGGTTCTGAACCAAGGTGGGAGAAAATTAAGGATAGTGACTTGTGGGTGTATGCAAGGGCCTCTGGACTTTTATCATTAGTCTGTTTGTAATTATCAATCGTATTTACCATTACTTGAAGACTATCTCTTAGTGCTTCTGGGTCAGATATATCTAGTGTTGCGTTAAACAAAGATTCTTTACACATTGAACTATGTGGAACCTGGATCTTCTCTAGTTTAAAACACCAGAGAGAGAAATAGGCCACATGAGTAATGCGAATAGTGTGGTTTGTCTTTGGCATATCTAGACTCTTAGTCAGTTTAAGTACACTAGGGGCCACTAGGTACAGCTAAGGTGGGAATAACTGATGACCCTTGGTTCAATTTATTACACACCCAACAGGATTCATATCCTGACTTCTTTGCATACGTATACGTAAATTTAATAAACAAATTATCTTCTGGCTTGTCAATTCCTGTTTCCGTCGGTCCTGTACCGATGGGATAGTTATGTCATGTTCTGGTGTCAACCCAATAGGGGCTGACCTCACTCCCTTAGGGAGCTGGATTGGAAAAATAGTCCAGCAACAATTGTCAAAAAGAAAACAATAATCCCAATACATATCAGGATCCTTTGGTACTGCTCAAATGGTCTCTGTAGTCTGGTAAAAAGGGTATCTGGAAGCAGAGGCTCATGGGCCTCCTGGGGTATCTCTGGAGCTTCCATTGGTTGGTTAGACGGTGAACTTAACGGTCTTTCAATAGCAAGTACAAAGACTGGAGTTTTGGAGAGCCGGTGGTCATCTAGACTTGGATCTCCCTCCTCTCCGGTCTGTGCAGCTGCTTAGATACGGTGGAAACGTAGCTTCAGCGGATCGGATTCATGGCTATCACTTTCCATGCCTTGTCCGTAACCTCTGCTGCGGTTTCAGTCAGGAGTGATGTATCCACGGCACCACCTCGCCACTTTCACTGCAGTAGGAGTGGATAACAAGACAACATAAAAAAACCTCCCTTTAGCTCCTATCTTCCATTGGTTAATCCATACTGAGTCTCCTGGACAGTACTTGTGTAGGGGTGGGAACAGAAAATAGGGTATATGCTCGCTCTCCTATTTGTATATACTCTGCATCGTCTGATCTAACCTGATCAATTACTAGCGTAGGTCAGTTACTCCTAATACACGGGGATCCCTCCTCAACCCAGTTATCAAAGGGATAGGATATCCGCACATTATCTTGTATGGACTCAATTTTAGGAGTAAGGTAGGAGGATTGCTTCGGACATGCAGCAGTACAATTGGCAACACATCCAACCATTTCAATGACGTTTCTTGGTATATTTTAGCCATCAATGTCTTTAGAGTTCTATTCATTCTTTCCACTTTTTCCAGAGCTTTGAGAGCTGTATTCGGTATGTAGCTTCTACAAAATTCTCAGCAGGCGGGCGAGTTGCTGTAAACAACTTTGTACGAAGGCTGGACCATTGTCTGATCTGATTTCAAGAGGCAGTCCATACCTTGGAATAATTTCTCTCATCAAGCATCCCACTACTTCAGCAGTCTTTTCTGTTCGAGTTGGGTAGGCCTCAACCCATCCTGTTAATGTGCATACTAGCACCAGTAGATATTTATATCCTTTGCATGGAGGGAGAACAGTAAAGTCAATTTTATAGGGAGGACATTGGAGATAATTCAACCGATAATACTCCTGGTGGTCTTACTATCCCTTGCCTTGGGTTGTTCTTGGATATTCTGTGCTTCAAAACATATTCAGACAGTGCATCTCTTTCATGATCATTCTTTACCGCCGGCAAGAAATACTTCAGGGCACTTTCGTTCATATTTTGCAGCTGATCTTCAACCAGTATTTCTTTCAGGAAGAACTTTACCAGCGGAGCTTGGTATTGTGCAGCTCCCAGCTCTCCCATGCTTTTCACAATTCGGGTAATTCTCAGGTTATTATGGGTGTTGGTATTCAAATTGGAGAAGCGTGTTAAAAAAATTGGAGTCTCGTATCACTTCGATCTCCTCTTCCCCACTAATTTTACGCCGAAGAAATTCAGCATCAGTTTATAGGCTCTCCGTAGCCTATGTTGGATTTCAGCGGTGTTCTTCATAATTTCAATAGCAGAAATAGTCAGTGGCTTTGCATGTTCATTTCGGCCTTGTTCACGTAGAGGAAACAACCATTGGATATAGCTGTGGTGCTTCTCTAGAAGTTCCTATTCACCGTACCAGTGGCAAGGAACATCTTCAATAAATTCTCCATGAGGTGCAAATCTTCTTTTATTCATATAGAAGTCAACATTTGGTTGATCCTGGAAAACAGCGTTCAGACAGAGCAGAGTTTCGACTTTCATTCGTGGGGATTCGGGTTCACATACCGGAATCTTGACAGGTGAGTCATCTTGAACCAGTCCTCTCTGGGGAACCGAAGTTTCATTTCGGTGTTCCGGATTTCCATTCCGGAAGCTTTTCAAGTGATTTTCAGCATTTACCGGGTATCTTCTCTAGCGATTGGGGTTTCCTTCCCGAACACTTTCCAGGGGATCTTCATCTTGAACTGGGTATCCTCTCCAGTTTAGTTTCAAGTGAGTTTTCTCCTGCTGCTGCACCTGCTGCTGTCAAGTACTCTTAGCCTTGGTTTCTTCACAGCCACGCTCAAGGGCTTGTGTCTGTCTGGCTGCTTCCTTTGCCGCCAGATCTGCTTTCCGGTTTCCTCTGGGAACTTCTTCCTTGCCTTTTTGGTGGCCACGGCAATGAATAACACCAACTGCGGATGGTTTCTATACTGCATTCAGTAGATTCAATATTTCAAGGGCATATTTCACTTGTTTGCCCGCAGATGTTAGGAGGCCTCGTTCTTTGTAGAGTGCTCCGTGAGCCTGAATTGTCATGAAGGCATACTTGGAATCGGTGTATATGTTTACCCTTTTGTTTTCAGATAGTTCTAGACCTCTGGTAAGGGCAATAATTTCAGCCAGTTGAGCAGAAGTGCCATTGGGCAGTGGTTTAGCTTCAATTGTTTCATCAAGAGTGACTACTGTGTACCCAGCAAATCTCTTTCCATTTTCTACAAAACTGCTTCCATCAGTGAACAGTTGCATGTCGTATTTGTCTAGGGGTATGTCTTTGAGGTCAGGTCTGCTGCTGTATACTTCATCCATTACTTGAAGGCATTCATGTTCCTGATCTTTTGGAGCATCTGGAAGCAATGTAGCAGGATTCAGGGTGGAGATTAGTTCCAAATGAACTCTTGGGTTTTCACACAGCATAGCTTGGTACTTGGTCATTCTTGCATTGCTGAACCAGTAATTGCCTTTATAGTCTAGAAGAGTCTGGACTGCATGAGGGACTTTCACAAAGAGTTCTTAGCCTAGTGTAAGCTTGTCAGCTTCAGCAACCAGGAGGTCAGTGGCTTCAAGCAACAAAGTCTTTAACTGGGTGACAACCTTAGTTTTGTTCTTCACTCCATATAATAGGGTCAGGCTCTGCACCTTTGGTGACTTGGTACAGAGGCTCAGTAATTCTCTTATTTGGCAATGAGTCTGTGGCTTGAGGGACACGGCAGACTGATTATATGCGTTCTGGATTGCACGCTCAGTTCCTGTAAGATGGAAGCCTGGATACTTGACACTGTGTCTGCAAATCTGTGCCTTGCGTCTTGAGATTTTGTAGCTTGCCTTGCATAAGATACTTAACAGTTCTTTTGTGGCATTGAAACAATCTTCTTGAGTTGGTGGAGCAAGCATGAGATCATCAACATACTGCCATAGGGTATCTTTGTCTGGCTGAGAGTGATAGGCAAATAAGTCTTTGTTCAGTGCTCTCCCGAGGATAGCAAACCTTGAGGGAGGCATATCATTTGATGTTTGGAGCCATTCTGGGCGTTTTCCCACTGAAAGGCAAGCCATGGCTGATTCGCTGGAGCCAAGCAGATACAAAAAAAAAAAAACGCATCTTTTAAATCAAATGTAGAATTCTGTGTTGCCGGGTATCAGAGCTAGGAGATTACACTCAATTGGGTCAAATCCATATAAAGTCATTGTGGCAGAATTAACTGCTCTTAAATCCTGGACAGGTCGGTACTCTTGGGTATTCTCTTTCTGCACTGGCAGTAGCGAAGTATTCCATGAAAACACAAAACTTTAGGAAAATCGTGTTTTAAACAGATGTTCAAGGTGGGCTTGGATGTGTTGTCAAGCTTTTTTTTTTTTTTAGGATGTGGTAAATACACATTTTATAACACGTTTCTCTTTTCTCATCATCAACTTCTTTGTGTATTCCACATTTTACTTGTCTTTTCTATTTAGTTTACAATTTCTCCAAAAACTGATCTACCGTCTGCAGTATTTTTCTCTATCTCTTGCCTTTCGCAGATGTCACTAATAGCCCAACCCCTCCCACCTTTTTTTCTCCTTCAGTGTATAAGGGAAGGGGGGGTTTGGGTTTAGGCTTCAGACTTTTTTTAGAATCAGCAGTCTCTTCCTATTTTAGCCCTTTTAATCAATGATCTCTGTAGGGGCACACCCGAAACCACATAGACACTGTACACCATATCCCAATACACACAACAGGGATTACATACATAGATCATTTTCTTCGTAATGCATACAAAACGAAAGAGCATATAAACCCACTATACACATATATAGCATTTATACAGACTGGGCAGCACATATACATTGTGCCCTAAACACAGACACAGCACATATATGCATTCATTTCCTGCAATAATACTAACACATTGCGCCTCATTGCCTGAAACATCCGGACACAATGTATATCTTTCTCACATATAGCCTAGATTATATAAAACTATTTCGATTTAGAAACATAGAAACATAGAAAAATGTCGGCAGATAAGAACCTTTTGGCCCATCTAGTCTGCCCAATTACATGGATACTTTACCTGGATTTATCTTCTGTCTAGGATAGCCCCATGCCTATCCCATGCCTGCCCAACAAAACCACTGCATTGGCCTCTACCACTTCTACTGGAAGGCTGTTCCATGTATCCACCACTCTCTCAGTAAAATAATGCTTCCTGATGTTACTTTTAAACCTTTGTCCCTCTAATCTAAGACTATGTCCTCTTGTTTTGCTACTTTGTTTCCTTTTAAACAAGACAGACCTAACCTAATATATCAACACAAAATATAAACCTACATCTCGCAATCAACAGACTACATTCATTCTAAATTCGCTGCACAGACACATAAATCATTAATTCCTTTGTTCATCAAGGAGCTGACTCCCTCCCTTCCCTCTATTTTAAGAAAGGGGGAGAAACAAATGCAGAGAATCTCATTACTCTCAGCCATCACACACTCTAGATTAACATCCAACCCTTATTACAAAGATAAATCAAAAATAAACAACATATATACACTCGATTAGTTTCTTTTCTCGTTTGGCAGCTATGGGACATGTAGTTCCCTGTTCATTCTACCATATAACCTTCTAGATCACCATCTGATCCATTGATCATCTCGTTTCCTTCTGGCCTGGGGGGGAAGTGGGGGCTCAGAGACTCCTGCAGATCATCACACAGGGTTTGTAATTTATCTATGTCTAATTATTCTCACACTCATGTTTATATTTATTTAAGGGCATACCTTTCTTTCTTTGCCCTGCTAACATAAACAAAATGTTTTTTTTTTTTTTTTTCTCACACAGTACCTCCAAATATCTATATATGGATACTTACAGCTAATACTTAAGGTGCTGCAGTTTCAATTGTAATTTAGTGCACCACCATATGCAGTAGCGGTGATCACCTGTGTAACAAGTATTAAGTATTATTCAATTTTTACTTGACCATTTTCTTATTGAGGGTTAATGAACAGAACCCCTCGTGTAAACGAATGCTTACAGCTAGTTCTTAAGGTGTGGCCACACCAAGGTTATTTCAGCATTTTCATTTACTGCTTACAAGCGACTTCAAGGTCAATCTGGTGTTAATACTAATCAATTAATTATTTATGTATAGTGGCCATCAATTGCGTTCACTGTGTGCATATATTTAAAACGCTATTCTTGACATAACTCATTATCAAATGGTTTGTACCACTCTCTTCTATCCCACTTTGATAATTCGATATTGGTGACCATATTATTCATGCTAATTTAGCCTTCATCCCTTCAGTGGGACTTACACATCCACTATTCTTGTGAGAACTTCGTTATTTGGTTTCATGTAGGCCAATTATAATCATCGAGTCTAATTAGCATATTGTCAGAAGTATTTTTGTGCCAAATCATTATCTAATACCTGATGTTATATATGCTATATATACATTAAACCCAATACGCACTATCAGTGTTACTGGTGGACGCACCAGTCACTTGATTCATAACAATAATTTTGCTAATCTTTATCTACTTTGTTGTCACATGATATCACTTTCAATTATGTGGGTCTAAACGTTTAATCTAAACAGAATTGATTAAATAATCGTGGTCAAAGTTTGACAACTGTTTTTCATTTTTAATTGTATTAATAAAATTAATTGTTTTAATAATAGGACTTTTTCCTCGTAAGGGGATTTGATATCATAATCTATATATGGATACTGATCTGGGTGGCCATATCTCCTGGTGCCCCGGGAGTACATTTTCTGTATTATCTCCGGGTCTATAGATCCTGTTCTGGCTATTCAGGGACTAACACCGGCCAGATTATTGTATACAACAGTTTTAATTTTTCTTTACTCAATTCCATACCATAATGATGTCTCATACAGCGCTTCAAAATTGTGCATCATATATTCTAAGGGTGTTTGCCCATTCTTCACTTTCTCGGGTTTAGATTATTACCCATGGTTTCTTCTTGTAGTGGGTTTCTCAAACTGGGGAGCCAGGGCTGTCTTGTGGGGATTCCCTCTATCTACTAATCGTGATGACATAGCATGTTGCATAGCAGAATACATTTTAACATTATTTGGTTCTTTGATATCATGCCCCTCTCCTCCAGTCGCTGGACCCATTACCCATAGCTATTTTTTTTGAAGCTCTTTTTTTTTTTTTTTCTTTCACTTTAATCATTTGTCTGATACTTCACGCAACAGTTCTTGCAAGGCGAGTAGGCACTCAATCACTTACAATCACTCAATCACTCAGCAATCACAACACGTACTGTATCAGATACATCTACCACAAAGTTCTATTCTTGCAGGTAACTTCTTCTCAGGGGGAACAAGTCCACTCTCCTGCATACTCAACATTAGATATAATACACATAAAATACAGACACTATATTTAGAAAAAAAACAGTTCTTTTGTTGCAGACAGCTAGCTCTCAATCATTAAATACAAGTACCTACTGTAACATCAGTATTTACTTAATACAAGTACCTACTGTAACATCAGTATTTACTTCACCATCAGTATTTATTTAGCACTTTAAGGGGTGATCAATCCCTTTGTCAGGGATTAACTTTCCTTAGTTAATCCGGACTGGCTTTAGAGCATCACAGGCTCTTGAGGCTCTACAGACCTCTCTATTCCTCGCTGGAGGGCAGTCTATCCCCAGCCCCTGTATCACACACAGATACAGAAATCTGGCCTGTATCACACACAGATACAGAAATCTGGACTCTCTCCCTCCACAGCGCGGACAATTCTACAATTTTATACACTAATTGAAGCTAGCTGCTGTCATTATTCAACACACAAAAATTCAATTTGTTTAGTTACCCCCTTTCCGCTGCAGCGTCACCAGTTTCCTCGGCCTGTTCCTTTTTGTGGATTCTCTGTCAGGAGCGTGCCCCCAGCAGGTTGATGGTCCATAGAGCAAGAATATCTCGCTTGGCGCCTTTAGAGAATCAACATGCCTGGAGCTGGCAGCTGCTGGATTCCACCGAAAATGCAGTAAATACTGCCGTTCAAACTTCCTTGGGACCCAAAGCCCAAAATAAATCCCGGACGAGCCCCCAGAAATGTAACAGCAAATTCAGCCGGGAACTTGTGGGTGATGGATCAACCAAGGAAGCAGACGGAGGCCTTTGTTCAAGGAAAATGGCGTTTATTCGGCTGGCACCTGCCGGACTCACGAGACAGATTGCAACTGTCCAAAGTCATGAGTGACAGGAACATGTACATGGATTCTTTTTATACATTAGTCCAAAATACAATTCCCCTCCCATCATACCCAGATAGTCACGTGACAGTTACCTTATGTCATATTTGTTACTGTTGACTGTCTACTGTGTATCAACCTGGCTTTGACTTTCGACTTACCTTTATTTTGTCTCATACTGACCTAGAGTATCTCCTTTTCTCCTTGCCAGGCTTGCTACTTGGTTCTGAGCCTCATTTCCTGTTAGTATTTCCCTATCCCTTTTCTGTCATTGATTGCCAGCTACCTAAAGACTGATGTTTCCTTTCCTTTTTGCTATCCCTGCTTTCTAGGTCTACCGCTTTTCCACCATTGCTAAGTCCAGCCACTTTAAGGCCTGGTACCAGACCGGGGTGAAGGGATTCTTAGTCCTCTGTACCGGGCTTACCTGGAGTGCACCCCAGAAATCCCCACAGCCAGTGTAACAGCTCCATATCAATAAAACTCACAGTAATGTGCGGTGTGTATGAGTTTATCACAGAGCTGCCCAGCAATAAAACTCACAGTAATGTGAAGTGTGTGGATTAGTGTTGTGGAGCTCTGTGATACAGCGATGTGAAGTGTGTATGACAGTGATGTGCGGTGAGGTCAGTGGCTGGTGAGGCACTGGCTAGTGTCAGAGCCAGATATACACAGGACCCCAGAATTATATGTACCAGGGAGACAGACCCCAGAATTCTACTTACCCAGCAGCACAGACCCCAGAATTATATGTACAGGTTAGATAGACGTGCTCCATCGGGTTCCTCAGCACGCTCTGTGTCACTGCTCTCAGTTGCTCCTGTGCACACTTGACGAGTAGTCAGTCGCGTGACTGACACTCGTCTCCTCTCTCTGACACTGCCTGACTCAGAGTCAGACAATGCTAGAGGTTGAGGCCACACACCCCCAGCACAGTAGCACACACGTGCTCTGAGATCTACCCCCACCTGCAGCAACGCCCCCATGACTGACGAGGACAGTCACATGACAGACAGACTGTCCTGCGTCAATCAATCCATGGGAGGCCCTGCCTCCCATGGAGGCTTTTTTTAAAAAAAAAAATTGAATGGCTTGAACAATGAATGGCTTTCTCACTGGCTCAAGCAATTCAATTGCTCTCAGTGCCTCTCAGAGCATAGATTCAGAAAGTAGGCAGCGCGCCGGAGGCAGACGTCAATCTAAATCATTTGGCCAGCTTGAGCTACGCAATTAGCGTAGCGTTCAGCTATGCAAATTGCATAGACTAGGCTGGCGCAGTGCTGCCACTGCTGTCTGTGTGATGATTCACACACACAGCAGCCGGCAAACTGAAAGAAGAAAAAAAAAGTGGAGGACAGAGACAGACAGCGGGGGAGCGTGGTGCAGGTGAGTATGTGAACCTCTATTTTATTTTATTTACAGATTATTTAAATATGGTAATACCACCACAGCAGCACACTGACTTTATGGAATGGTAGGTGAGGCCTTGCCTCACCTGCCGCCCCTGACTACATGTCCCTGGTGTATGAGTGCATCACAGGGCTCCATAGCAATAAAACACTTTTCATACAAGATTCCTTCTCATACATCATACATCACACAGCATACAGAAATATTCATACTGCACACACAAATATTCACACAGCACACTCAGACTGGACACACTGCACACACTGATACTGCAGACTAACAGTGCACACTCTCTCACTGCAGTAACAGTGTAACAGTACACAAAACACTCACACTGCCCCTCAAGTGTTTCACACCTCCTTATGACACTGCACACATTTTACGCTATGTTTTTTTCTGTACTATATTGATTTTAGCTTCCTCCATGAGGCTCACCTAAGAAATCCAGGAACAGCAATTATTGGGCGGTATGCATGAGCAATATTTGTGTTGTCATTTCAAGCTTCATTTATATTTATCCCCCTTAGTACGCTACTGGGGATTATTCAGTAAAACCCGAACTTGCCACTGAATTGCACCGTACAGTGCAATTTCGTGTCAGTTTGTCTATTCACTGAACTGTAATTTTGACAAATGCTAGCGAATTGTCAGCAAAATGGTGCAGATCGCCGCATATCAGCGACCTTCAGCAGCAGCAAAATTGTCCCATAGGGAAGTCCTGGTTAATCAATTCAGAGAAAGAAATCCCCCAGACCCATAAGGAGGGGAAGCATGACTGCTGGCCTGTGCCGGACAGTAAGTATGTGTGGATTGGTCTGTGGGGTGCAACAATGTTTCACTTACCTATATATACAGGTGCGGGAGGCGGGGTAGAGACTCTTTGATTCTTGCCAGCGTGTCAACAAGTCAAGATTGAGATTTTGAGGTGGACCCCTGCGAAGAGAAGAGATTTCATTAATTTAAAAATTCATTATTAAAAGGTTTTGATATTAAATGGCATCACCTTCTGTGCATGCTTTGTTGGAGCAGCTGCGGGCTCATGCCGAGGCTCAAGGATCCACGGTGCTGGATTTGCTGGACGGGACCCTGGCTCGGCCTTCTTCGCCTGATGAGGATCCTGGGGAGCGCAGAGCATGGAGAAGGGAGCGACAGTCAAGGACGCCTACCAGGCTGAGTCCCAGTCCCTTGAGAGCCCGGAGGAGAAGAATATCGGACCTGGAGGGTGGTGATGCCGGAACATCTGCTTCACCGTTGGATGCTCCGCCAGAGGTGCGCTCTGACGTGGCAGGAACGGGGAAAGCGGCGCGGGTGAGTGTGGCCATTAAACATGGCGTACCTTCTTCCAACCAAGATGGCCGTTGAGGGCTTAGATCCAGGAGCCTGCGCTGTCCACCTTCACTTCCGGTGGAGGGGGACGTTTTGGCGCCAAACCCCAGGCCCACGGCTAGCTCCGCCCCCGGCGTCGTCAGCCGCAACGCGCGGCATCCGGGTCAACTGCTAGGCGCCGACCTCCTGCTATTACGTCACATGGGCGACGGGTCCGCCCACAACATGGCGGCGCCCATACTCAAGTTGGCGCTGATTCCAGGTTGGAACGCACTGTGCGCGGTCCGGGGGTTGCTGCATCGCGCCAACAACATACCTTGCCACCTGATCACCTGCTGTCTCAGGAAGACACAGGACCGAGCGTGCATGACACGGCTTGCCTGATTAGGGTGCCTGCTGCTCAGCTGACCCGAGACTCGTCGCCGGAACATGCAGGCAGGCACAAAGTTTTGGAAAATACTTTGCACTCTAATTTTTCAAGGACTGCAAGAATAGTGGCCTCACCTAGGCTGACTCGGGATCCTGATGGGCTGCGGCGCAACCTGACGAATTCTGGAGTGGTTGCTGACAACACGTCGGATCGGGAGCGTCGCCAGAATGGAGAAGCTTTTCGGGGGATCGACAACTGTACCCACGTGCTGCGGGGACCGGTGCAGGATCTTCGCAGCTGCTTACAGCACGTGAGTCTGATTTGGCCTCGCACAACTGCACAACTTGCACAACTGCGCGTACCCGTGGGTGGCGGCAGGGATGCAGGCTTTAGATCAACGGGGTTGATTGATACCCTGGTTGAGGCACTCAGGCACTGGCAGGATGGGTCGACGGCCGCCAGGGGAGAACGTGCGTCTAACGTGGCTGCTGCCCAGGTGCCGCAGGGTGTGGTAAATCAGCATGTGATTGGTGATTCCGGGGAGTACGCATCTATCGCAGCATGGCATGGGATTAGTGACGCCAGGGAGAGCGCGCCTAACGTGGCTTCTGCGCAGACGTCTCAGGTGGCTGCTGCGTCGGCGGCGCATGCTGCGGTTAGTAGTCAAGGATCAAGCGGGACTGGTACATCCATTCCTGGGTCTGCTGTTCCTGTGCCAGTTGCCGCGCCGGCAGTGCCTATAGCGGCAGCCAATGTACTACAGGTGCCAGCGGCTGCACCTGCAGTGCCTTTACCGGGGGTCGGTGTAATTCAGGCCACTATAGGTGTGTGCCATTTATCCCCCTTAGGTTTGCAAGTCACGCCGGAAGTTAAAGAAAAAATCTGGAAAGGGGAATATGTAGATATTCTGACATTGATTTCTCCAGACAAGGAGACAATTGACAGGCCCCGTAAACAGGATGCCTTGGTGGTGGAAAAGGAGAAGGACAAAGAAAAGGCACTTCCCCGCACTTTTGGGAATTGGTTGTAGGGTTTCTTAGCGTTTAGTTCAGTGTTGTGTGAAAAATTTCCCGAGCGTGGGGTGGCGTTGTTTACGTATTTAGACTTAATCTGGGGTGCCTATAAGATCTATGGCGGCCAGTGCTGGTTTCTTTATGACCAGCAATTTAGGCAAAAAATGGCGCGTCCGGGAATGCGCTTTGATATTCAAGATACTAATTTATGGTTGATTCTAATGACTCCGAACCGCCCAACCGTGCAGCCCTTTCTGGGTACCGCCGCACCCAGACCCCACGGGATGTCGGCTGGGACTCGGAAGGGGTGCTGCTGGCTCTATAATAAGTCCCATTGTCGATGGGCTGCAGCATGCCGTTTTAAGCACGAATGTTCAGGCTGCGGGGGTTCCCACCCCGCATTCCGCTGTTTCAAAAAAGGCAGAGGTGGGGAGTCTAGAGTGGCCGGTCGGGAGGGGCTTAGCGCCAGAAGTTACGCCGGTGAACGTGCGAGAGATGTTCCCTTGGCTCGTTAGGTACCCTAAAAAACACGTGGCACAGCTGTTGTTGGACGGTTTCTTTTTTGGTTTTGAGATTCCCCACGCCCCATCTGAATTTCCACAGTTTGCGAACAATCTCCTTTCTGTGCGACGGCGAGAGGACGTAGTAGCCCAGAAGTTAGAAAAAGAGGTATTGCTAGGGAGGATGATGGGTACTTTCCTGGACTTGCCCTTTGCTAACCTCCGGGTGTCGCCCTTGGGCTTGGTCTCAAAAAAGGAAGAGGGTAGGTTCAGGTTGATCCATCATCTTTCCTACCCGGCAGGATCGTCAGTGAATGATGGTATCTGTAAAGAGGTTTGTCGGGTCCATTATCCTTCTTTTGATGCAGCCTTACATTTACTTCAGTCTGCAGGCCCTGCATGTTTGCTCGCAAAAGCGGATATCGAGGCAGTATTTCGGTTGCTTCCTATTCGCCCTGCGTGCTATCATCTTTTGGGCTGTGCCTTTCGGGGTAGTTATTAGTACGATCGCTGTTTGCCGATGGGGTGCTCCATATCCTGTTGCTATTTTGTGCAATTCGCTTCCTTTTTGGACTGGGTGGTCCGCTGTCGGGCAGGTACTACAGCTGTTGTTCACTACTTGGATGACTTTTTGTTTGTGGGTCCAGCTGATTCCCCGGTATGTGGTGACGCCCTTCAAGTTTTTCGGACTGTTGCGGCAGAGTTTGGGGTGCCTTTGGCGGGAGACAAGACACAAGGTCCATGTCAGTGCTTGGCGTTCCTCGGTATTGAAATCGATACTATTCGAGGTGTGTTTCGCTTGCCGCAGGACAAGATAGAGTTATTGCTCACTTTAGTAGCGAGGGCTCGCGGTGTTTCCAAACTTCGTTTATCGGACCACCAGTCCTTGTTAGGACATTTGGCATTTGCTTGCAGAGTGATGCCGATGGGTCATGCGTTTTTAGTGTCCTATAATGGCCGCACTTACTGGCAGCGGGCGGAAGCCGATAATCAGTCCCTTGAACTGTTTACGGATTCGGCTAGTTCTCATGGTTTTGGGGCTTACTTTCAAGGTGAGTGGTGCGCTCAGGCTTGGCCTCCGTCTTGGGGCGCTTTGGGACTTCTGCGCAATCTCACCTTTCTGGAGCTATTTCCAATGGTGGTGGCCCTGGAGCTGTGGGGAGAGCGTTTGGCTAACCGCCGGGTGGTTTTCTGGACTGACAATATGAGCGTGGTTCATGTGGTCAACCGCTCTTCATCCAGTTCACCCCCGTTGTTGATTTTGCTGCGCCGCATGGTACTGCGTTGCCTCGACTATACTATCTGGTTTCGGGCGAGGCATGTGCCGGGTGTAGATAATGTCATTGCTGACGCTCTCTCCCAGTTCCAGTGGGAGCAATTTTGGCAGGTGGCTCCGGAGGCTTCGAGGACTGCGACCCTTTTCCCCCCTGGCCTGTGGACCCTCGCTTCGCTAGATTGATGCTATTGGTGGATCGTTCACTGTCTCCAGCCACGTGGCGAACATATGTTCAGGTCTGGCAGGCTTGGGTGAGGGCGGCGGCGGGCTCCCGAGGTTGGAACACTGATGAAGACCGTCGGTGGTCCACATAGGAATATTTCACTGCGCTGCTGAGTAAGGGTAGATCGGGGTCGGCTGCGGCCAAGACTATGTCGGCACTGTCCTTTCTTTGTCAGGTGATGGGCTGGAAGGATCTGGGACGGGATTTCCTTCTGCGCCGGGTTATTGCAGGATGGAAGAAGGGCGTTCTGCCGGATGCTCGTCGACCAGTAACGGATGATTTGTTTTTGAGGTTGATCGGGGTCCTAGGGCGGGTTTGTTTTTTGGTTTTTGAGACTCTTTTATTCCAGGTAGCGTTTGCTTTTTGCTTTTATAGGGCGCTGCGAGTGGGCGAGTTAGTGGCAGCTTCTTCTGGCGTCCACTCCAGTTTGCGTTTTGACCACGTTTCGGTGTTCGAGGGGGGTGTTCAGTTGTATCTTGCGTCGTCCAAGACGGACCGAGTGGGCCGGGGATGTCATGTCACGTTAGGAGTGGTGGCAGGGTCTGGTTGTCCTGTTGTGTTGACATCTCAGTATCTAGCCGTCCGGCTGCCTCTGCGGGAGTCTTTTTTAATTCACGGTTCGGGGGCCCCACTCACCAGATATCAATTTGCGGCGGTTTTCAAGTGTAGCCTTCGTGTGCTGGGCTGTGATCCGGCTCAGTTCGCGACGCATTCGTTTTGCATAGGAGCCGCAACGACGGCTGCGGGTGCGTCGGATTATTATTATTATTATTATTCTTTATTTATAAAGCGCCAGCATATTCCACAGTGCTGTACAATAGGCACAGTATAGACAGGGTTACAATACATTGAACAACATTTGACAAACAGTACAGGAGGAGATGAGGGCCCTATTCCCGTAGGAACTCACAATCTAGGAGGGTTGGGGTTGGAAACAGGAGGAGAGGACTGTAAGGTGAGAGTGATTGATGGTTGCGTCAGTGAGTTGGGTGGTAGGCTTCCCTAAATAGGAACGTTTTAAGGGAGCGTTTGAAGGAAGAGAAGTTAGGGATGAGATGCTGCGTTGCCTGGGGGGATGGCGGTCGGAGCGCTTCCGTTGTTACGTTCGGCCTAATCTTTTGTAATACTTGCAGGTCATGCTCCCCAATTGGTGTGGATCCTGGGCCATTCCTTTATTCATTGGACAGCGCCAGGGCTGCCATCAGAAATCATGGGGCCCCTTACTGAAGCTCTGATCGGGGCCCCACCGCAGACGTATTATTTTTGTATTTAAAAAAATCTATAACATTACTCCTACACACATACACATGGAGATCACACCCCATACATGCTGCGCAGTCACAGCACACACAGACCCCATACATGCTGCGCAGTCACAGCACACACAGACCCCATACATGCTGCGCAGTAACAGCACACACACACCCCATACATGCTGCGCAGTAACAGCACACACACACCACCCAGGCTGCACACACACACACACCCAGGCTGCACACACACTCACCACACAGGCTGCACACACACTCACCACACAGGCTGCACACACACACACACACACACACCACAGGCTGCACACACACACATACAGGCTGCACACACACACACAGGCTGCACACACACTCACCACACAGGCTGCACACACACTCACCTCACAGGCTGGACACACACACCACAGGCTGCACACACACACCACAGGCTGCACACACACACCACAGGCTGCACACACACACACACCACAGGCTGCACACACACACCACAGGCTGCACACACACACATACAGGCTGCACACACACACATACAGGCTGCACACACACACACACACACACAGGCTGCACACACACACACACACAGGCTGCACACACACACACACACACAGGCTGCACACACACTGCACCCACACAAAACACAGGCTGCACACACACACATACAGGCTGCACACACACACACACACATACAGGCTGCACACACACACATACAGGCTGCACACACACACACACAGGCTGCACACACACACACACACAGGCTGCACACACACACACACACACAGGCTGCACACACACTGCACCCACACAAAACACAGGCTGCACACACACAAAACACAGGCAAAACACAGGCTGCACACACACACCACACAGGCTGCACACACACACCACACAGGCTGCACACACATCACACAGGCTGCACACACACACCACACAGGCTGCACACACACACCACACAGGCTGCACACACACACATCACAGGCTGCACATACATAATGAAGGCCTCCTCATTAAGCAGGGGGACCCTGGATTACCCTCTCATTATCCACCAGCTTCGTGTGGGCGGGGCATGTCAATGCAGGGCTGTTTTTTTTTTCTCTCCCCCTCCCTCCCCTCTGGGAAAATCTGCAGCTAAAGAGGAGACCCAGGGCAGCCTAAGAGAAAATACTTACATTGATGAGTGGAATCCTCTCCGCTCCATGCTGGGTCTGCCTGTGTCAGGGGGAAGGGGAGCTCCATGCTGGGTCTGCCTGTGTCAGGGGGAAGGGGAGCTCCATGCTGGGTCTGCCTGTGTCAGGGGGAAGGGGAGCTCCATGCTGGGTCTGCCTGTGTCAGGGGGAAGGGGAGCTCCATGCTGGGTCCAGGCTCCCACTTCTGCATCAGCTCACCGGCTCCAGGGCCTCTGCGAGTTAGCGACATTTGGGGGCGGGGCCACAGCCAGCTTCCTGCTATTGATGCAGTGTGTTACTCTTTACAAAGGCACGTGGTAGGGCCCTGTAGGGGGGGGCTGTGCTGGCGACCCGGGCCCTCAGTGTCCATATTTTTAGTCCATCCATACCAGGAGCCCTGCACAGCTTCAGGGTCCCCATGACAACTAGGCATAGCTATATTTGGCAGTGAACCTTCACGCCCCCTGGAGGCACCGGGCCCCATACACCAGTAATACCTGTACCCCCCTGATGGCGGCCCTGGACAGCGCGGTCCTTTGGAAGGAACCTGGGATTTCCGAAGGATGTGGTAAACATACGGTGGTTGGGTATTCGGGGCTTGTGATGGCCTCAGGTTTATAGGGAATGTTTATTGTTGTCTCGTAAGGTCCCTCGAGGTATTATTTTGATTATACATGCGGGGGCAACGAGATGGGTGCGATGCGTTCGGTGGATTTAATCAGGGCCATTAAGATGGATCTGGGGCGCTGTTTGGCGCTCTTCGAGGGCGTGTCGTTAGTTTGGTCCGAGATTGTCTCTCGTCCATGTTGGGACGTCTTTGCCGCTCCCAGGGCCTTAAAAAAGGCGCGCAGGAGGGTTAACAAAGAGGTGTCTCAATTTGTTGAGAGGCTGGGGGGCGTTTCAGTACGTCATCGGAAGCTCGAGGGTGACAATCGGAACCTCATTAGAGCGGACGGGGTTCATCTCACTGACATCGGATTGGATATTTTCTTGATGGGTTTGGAGAGCGGCATTGAGCGTGCGCTGGCGGCGGTGGGGTGCAGGGGCAGCCATTGAAAGGGGCAGCCCCTGGCGTGGTGGGGTGTTTTCCTTGCCAGCTGCAATTCAAGTATTGTATTGTAAGCCGCCTAGGGGTGGGCCTTGGGGAGACGAGCTCCGCTTGATTGGGGGCAAGCGGGGTGACGAGCTTGTGGTAACAGATGGGGGAACTGCCTACCGCGGAAAATGTGGTAGGGCGGAAATTAAGCAAGGAGCACCGCAGGTATACTGGTATGAATTTCTTTAATAAAGCTGTGGCCTTTGCCCTTTTTTCCAGATATTTGTTGTCATGTGTCTTATTTGGGAAGGGGCAAAGGAATGGTTGGGAGGTCGCAGGTTTAAGCAGTCAAGCAATCCCCCAGACCCATAAGGAGGGGGAGCGTGACTGCTGGCCTGTGCCGGACAGTAAGTATGTGTGGATTGGTCTGTGGGGTGCAACAATGTTTCACTTACCTATATATACAGGTGAGGGAGGAGGGGTAGAGCCTCTTTGATTCTTGCCAGCGTGTCAACAAGTCAAGACTGAGGTTCCCACCCACCCGCCCGAGGTGCTGCTGTTCCTGTACGTTGTGTCACAGCTTGATTCGTCGGGGTGTTTTCCTTGCCAGCTGCAATTCAGGTATTGTATTGTAAGCTGCCTATGGGTGGGCCTTGGGGAGACGAGCTCCGCTTGATTGGGGGCAAGCGGGGTGACGAGCTCGTGGTAACAGCTGGGGGAACTGCCTACCGCGGAAAATGTGGTTGGGTGGAAATTAAGCAAGGAGCACCGCAGGTATACTGGTATGAATTTCTTTAATAAAGCTGTGGCCTTTGCCCATTTTTCCAGATATTTGTTGTAATGTGTCTTATTTGGGAAGGGGCAAAGGAATGGTTGGGAGGTCGCAGGTTTAAGCAGTCATGCCGAACTGCACCGACATGTCAGGGAAATGCCCTGATTTTCGTTGATTCAGTTCGACAGTTTTAAATAGGCGAATCCCATAGGTTTCAATGTAAAATATATATTATTTGGTTTTATTATTTTTATTCAACCATTTATTCTTTTCATTTTCAGCAAACTGTATTTTCATTTATTCATTTTTATGGAACAGCTTTTTATGTATTTTTTTTTTACACGAAATTTTTGATTCCCAATTTTTTTTTAAATGTGTTTTTTTAATTCTGTAACAGACCTTTTTTATTATAGGACCTTTTTTATTATTTAGACACATTTTAATTCATTTTTATTGATTTAAAAACCTATTAGAAGAATAGACAAGTTCCATTTTTTTTTTTTAGTTTTTTTTTGCAGTTTGGCAGTCTTCGGCAGCTCCATGTTTGGTGCAGTTTGGGGACCTTGCGGTGAATAGTGAATTTACCACAGGGCTGGCGAAATGGAATTGCCGAAACGCATCGAATTGCGCCGAACCAGATAGCACCGGAATGTCACTGAAATTTCAGTGCTTTCTGAATAAACCCCATAGATTCACCATTGTTGCAACTATGGTGAACATCTGATATTCAGTGGGAAAATTCACACCAATATGTGAAGTTCTAGTGAACAACAATGTACCACTGCTGTTTTTAAGTAAACCATAACAAACTACAGCTATTCTCCATTTACAGTTATTCTGCATCCGTAGTAAAGAAACTTCGACAATCTACATTATGACTTCATTAGAAACAATGCTGTAAACATTCACTGAAACACCAGTGAAAACAATACAAAAAAACTGCGCTGAATAACAGCGGCAAAAACTACAGTTAGTTACAGTTACAAGCATTTATAAACCGCCAACAAGTTACATAGCGCTGTACAACGGGAGAAACAGAATATCAAATATACATACACATTACACACACAGAACAGTAGGAGAGAGGACCCTGTTCGAGAGTTTACAATCTAAGAGGTAGAGATTACGCGCAAGGAACTGGCTTCTACCATTAAACTGATGAAAAATGGTAAGAGCCCGGGACCTAACGGCCTCCCACTGAAATATTATAAGCACTTTACTAATATCTTAACCCTGCATCTATTGCACACCTTTCAATCGGTGGGGACAGGCAAATCTTTTCATCCGCAGACAGCTATCATTGCAGTTATCCCTAAACCGGGAAAGAATCACACTGACTGCAGGAATTTTAGGCCAATTTCTTTGCTGAATGTTGACACGAAGATTCTGGTGAAACTACTCGCAGAGAGATTGAAAACTTTTCTTCTTGTGTAGCGCTACCCTCGCAGGAGCCACTTGCATAAGATCTGGTTCCTTACTCTGTCTTTCGACCCCAAGAACAATCTCAGCAGACACAGATTTGTAGTTAACGTGGAAATTATTTATTTTTCTTTAAGTTTGCCCAAAAATGGGAAAGACAGGGAAAACTGTGATCAAATAATAGGCAAATATAGTGATACTAGTTCTTAAGCCTGCCCGGTGGGCAGTCTAGTGTTGTTGCCAGCTCAGAATTATGTCCACATATTTGTTTTTCCAATGTCCTATCCAAGAGTATCTCCATATATAAATGTGTTTGTAACGCGTCTGGCGCCATCCCATCCGCAACAGGAGGGCCAAATGAGCAGCCGTGATGGGTGTGCGTGCAGCTGACAGCGCATTACAAAGGCATTTATATATTAGAGCAGGTTCCTCTTCCCTCTTAGATTGCAAGCTCACGGGAACAGGACCCCTCTTAGATTGTAAGCTCACGGGAACAGGAACCCTCTTAGATAGTAAACTCACGGGAACAGGACCTGCTTAGATTGGAAGCTCACGGGAACAGGACCCCTTAGTTTGTAAACTCATGGGGTCAGGACTGTAGCAGATTAGAGATGTGACAGATTAGACCTGTATATCTACCGCGATATGTATTATATAGGCATATTTATATCTATGGCTATCTATAGATACCAGGCCATTTGGCGCAGCTGGCATAAGAAATCAATGGCTGCATTTCCAGCCTACTGGAAGGAAGCAATTAAACAGGTCCGTGACAATTTTCTCTGAAGTCATCAAAGGTGTGAAATAAAGAAATCACCCTTTTGGTTCTACCCAGCAGGCAGGAGGGGCAATTGCTCATGGCAGGGAGAAGACACAGCCAGAGCGACACCCCAACCGCATATCAAAGAAGCAATCACATCCTTGGATCACTGGAGGTGGTCTCTGGGAGATGATTGATGGACCAGGGAATTAAGATTAATGACGAAGCGTACTGAGCGTGCTCAGGAGAGGGGAATTCTAGGGATTGTAGGCAAAGGCTCTGCCAGCTAGGAGGCTGGACTTAGAAAAAAGGCAGCCCTATATATATTCTGAATAAAGCATGGCTCAAGAATTGAGGGAATATTGCCAGCTCCTAATAGAACCTCCCTATGGCTGATCGTCTAGCGTATATTGTAAGTAACTAGGATCTGCTGTTATCTCCCTTTTATTTGTTTGCTGTTTGTGTGTAATGTGTAATTAATTGATTTATCCTATCCATATTTTTAATAACAAATGCACTGTGATAATTTTTTCTATATCATAATAAATATTCCTTATTAAGATCTGCTTTCTGCCTGATATTCGATCCATGCTAACTGAAGAGACTGGAGTATTGCTTGTTGTTTTAAGCTCAAGTAGCTACGAAATTGTGAGTTTCGGTCGCTGGGGACGGTTGGATAAGCAAGCAGGGATTGTTGTCTACGCAGTCACTGATCTAGGTCTAGGATAGACAGACAGCGGGGTTGCTTAGCCCTCCAACGCACATGGTGTCCATGAGGACTGGTGGCAGCGTAACTAATAGAATAGGAAATTGATTCCAGGGATTGTGGGAGACATAGTCACTACCCGCTTCAAGAGAAGACTAGTACTGCCTTACACTCTACGGCACTCTACGTACCTGTTGCGAGAGAAAGTGTGGCTGGGGACAGTTAGATAAGCGCGCGCATGGATTGTGGTCCACGCAGTCATTATCTGGGTCTAGGATAGACAGATAGTGAGCAGTTTAACCAGGCGTCTTTCGCAGCAGCGCGCTTAGTGGTCGTGACAAGGACCGCTTAGATTGTAAACTCATCTGACCCCTTAGATTGTAAATTCATGGGACCCCTTAGATTGTAAACTCATGGGATAGATTGTAAACTCATGGGACCCCTTAGATTGTAAACTCATGGGATAGATTGTAAACTCATGGGACCCCTTAGATTGTAAACTCATGGGACCCATTAGATTGTAAACTCATGGGATAGATTGTAAACTCATGGGACCCCTTAGATTGTAAACTCATGGGATAGATTGTAAACTCATGGGACCCCTTAGATTGTAAACTCATGGGACTCCTTAGATTGTAAAATCATGGGATAGATTGTAAACTCATGGGACCCTTTGGATTGTAAACTCATGGGACCCCTTAGATTGAAAGCTCATGGGACCCCTTAGATTGTAAACTCATGGGACCCCTTAGATTGTAAGCTCATGGGACCCCTTAGATTGTAAGCTCATGGGACCCCTTAGATTGTAAACTCATGGGATAGTTTGTAAGCTCATGGGATCCTTTAGATTGTAAACTCATGGGACCCTTTAGATTGTAAACTCATGGGGCCCCTTAGATTGTAAACTCATGGGACCCCTTAGATTGTAAACTCATGGGATAGATTGTAAGGTCATGGGACCCTTTAGATTGTAAACTCATGGGACCCCTTAGATTGTAAACTCATGAGACCCCTTAGATTGTAAAATCATGGGATAGATTGTAAACTCACGGTGTCGAGATATATATTCAATTAAGAAACTTATACGAGATATAAATATCAATCGTTTATATTTCCCAGAAATTCTCCTAAATTCTTTTAATTGTATGTGTTTTGCTTTGAAAAATATAATAATCAATAACCGGATAAAAACATATATATATTTATTACGTATACAAAAAAAGTTTCAAATCTCAACCGCATCCATCCATCAGCACATAGATTACTAGCTTCCCAATATATGTATCTCCTGTTAGTAACTGCATATATGATTAATATCATTTACTTTATCAGTTAGTAACTATACACAAATGGTTAATAAACATTTCTGCTTAACGAAAACAATTAACATGTATTTCCCTGCAAACCAATGTTTAACAAGCTAGATCTCGTAGAGATATATGTATCTCTCTATGTTACGTGGATCAACAAAAGATGAGCTATCACTTATTCTATTTCTAGAATGATAAGTAATAAAAACTTATTTAGTGAATCCTCCCCTAATAACGAGAATTAAGCTTCTAATCGTCTGCTTTTTATTGTAGTTATATAATTCCTTGCTTATTAATTTCAATCACAGTAACTTCCAAATTCAATATATATATATATATTTTTGTATATACTATTTGCAACAAATACTTTAGGATAAAATCCTTATATCCGATTCTTCTTCATATCTCTATCTGCAGATTTAGAAATATTTTGAAGACTCTGGATTTAACAGTACTTAAGATATCTCAATCTATTTCCTTGCAAAGTACACACTCGTATACATATAATTCTTACATTAATCCCTTAATTCTGCTTTCTCATACATTACCTGTCCAGATCTGGATTCAATATTTCTGTAGTTACAGCAGCAATATTCTTTGAATATAATATATTGTTTTGGAATATGTGAAAATTATCAATATCAGATATTCAATGCATGTGAGTTAGAATTGTGCATTCCCATGAGGGAAAATTTAGGTGTGGTCCTAATTAAGTGAGATGTAATATCCTGAATGCATTGTGTGTCTTGTCCTGGAATGATCTGCCTGACTGCAACGAACAGTATATCCAGTTATAGTCAATTTGACGTCACTGAAAATCTACCCCTTCATTTCAATATTACTTTCTCTATATTAATTCATAAATATAATATTTACTATGCCTCAAGAGGGCAGTGTTGCTCTTCAAATTAATTTCACAATTTAATTTTAATTCTTTTATCTCAGATCAAAGATCAATCTCTTAACAAATACCCTATATTCAATCCTAGACTTTGGGTCTCTGTCATTTTTGATTTAATATCTCTACTCCTTTTGCTCATTCAAAGATTTCAAAGTACTTCTTTATCAGCTAAATTCCTTTCTAGTTAAAAATCAACAGAAATTCTATTCTTCAGTAATTATACTGTTTACCAGTTATACTCTACAAATATTTGGAGCATCTACTATCTACTGTAAATATTGTATATATTGATTATAAAAATATATTTCATGAATATTTTTATACACTTGCATAGAGATTTTAAATTTGTTTCTATACCCAAAAAGAAAAATATCTTTAATTCAAGGACTTGTTAAAACAAACCAATAAATTTAAATATGACATGTCTGGCACTTAGCTCAGCATTATATCAAATAAAGACATTTCATCGTCTATAGCATTTATAAAATCACCCATAACTCTTAAGGTTCACCTAGCCATAAACTATTTAAAAAAAATCTCTGTCCATTTCTAAAACTAGATGAAAATTGAAAAAGAAAAGACTTTACATTAAAAAAAGATGGCTACAGGCATCCATTTTAATTTTCCATTATAATATACCCGACAATGGGACCCCTTAGATTGGAAACTCATGGGATAGATTGTAAACTCATGGGACCCCTTAGATTGTAAACTCATGGGATAGATTGTAAACTCATGGGATAGATTGTAAGCTCATGGGACCACTTAGATTGTAAACTCATGGGATAGATTGTAAACTCATGGGATCCCTTAGATTGTAAACTCATGGGATAGATTGTAAGCTCATGGGACCCCTTAGATTGTAAACTCATGGGACCCCCTAGATTGTAAACTCATGGGACCCCTTAGATTGTAAACTCATGGGACCCTTTAGATTGTAAACTCATCAGACCCTTTAGATTGTAAATTCATGGGACCCTTTAGATTGTAAGCTCATGGGACCCCGTAGATTGTAAACTCATGGGATAGATTGTAAGCTCATGGGACCACTTAGATTGTAAACTCATGGGATAGATTGTAAACTCATGGGACCCTTTAGATTGTAAACTCATGGGACCCCCTAGATTGTAAACTCATGGGACCCCTTAGATTGTAAACTTGTAAACTCATGGATAGATTGTAAACTCATGGGACCCCTTAGATTGTAAACTCATGGGATAGATTGTAAGATCACGGGACCCTTTAGATTGTAAACTCACGGGACCCTTTAGATTGTAAACTCATGGGACCCTTTAGATTGTAAGATCATGGGACCCCTTAGATTGTAAGCTCATGTGACCCTTTAGATTGTAAACTCATGGGATAGATTGTAAACTCACGGAACCCCTTATATTGTAAGCTCATGGGACCCCTTAGATTGTATGCTTATGGGACCCCTTAGATTGTATGTTCATGGGACCCCTTATATTGTAAGCTCATGGGACCCCTTAGATTGTAAACTCATGGGATAGATTGTAAAATCACGGGACCCTTTAGATTGTAAACTCACGGGACCCTTTAGATTGTAAACTCATGGGACCCTTTAGATTGTAAGATCATGGGACTCTTTAGATTGTAAACTCATGGGACCCCCTAGATTGTAAACTCATGGGACCCCTTAAATTGTAAGCTCATGGGACCCCTTAGATTGTAAGCTCATGTGACCCTTTAGATTGTAAACTCATGGGATAGATTGTAAACTCACGGAACCCCTTATATTGTAAGCTCATGGGACCCCTTAGATCGTAAGCTCATGGGTCCCCTTAGATTGTAAACTCATGGGGACAGACTCAAGGTGGTGGGTGCCCAGTTGCAGGGAGGCCAATACTTACCTTATTCCAGCGCCGTGATCAAGTCCCCAGGTATTTGCCGCGCTAGTTCCAGCATGTGGCGCCCAGAGCCTCCCCTGCACTAGCCACCGGGGGAGACTCAGGGCAGGGGTGATCCGCGAGGGGGAAGAAAAAACGATCCGTTGGAGAGGTGCTTTGAGCGTGCCTCTCCAACGGATGTTTGTGGTCCCTCGCGTACGCTGGCTGGAAATCACAGTGGCTGTGCGCGTGCTGTGGCGGTTGGATGCGCGCGCACCCAGCAGTACACTGGTTGCCCGCGCATTTGAAGACGGCGGCGTGGCGACGGGCACGCCGCCATCTTACTGTTTTATTGTATAGATATGGCAAGTCAAACTGCGATAATAATGATTAGATATAAGAGCAGGAATTCAAAGATAATATCTTACTGCTCCCAGGGAACTCGTCAAGTGAATAACCCCGAGAGTAGTGGTAACTGCACAGCAATTTCTTATTACAATATATATGGCAGCACTTCAATAGATTGATCAGCAATTCTACTTAATTGGGTTCTATGAATCAGGGCAGAGGAATGACCCTTTTCTTTTCTGCCGGTCCTCTCTTTGGGTTGCCCGACTGACCAACCCCTTTACTGGGTCACCACACGCATCTCAGAGATGCCTGAAGATGCACCTGGAGTCCTTCCTCCACCGGGATGTCTGTCAGCAACCTTGAAGCTGCCTCTCTTCAGATCAAGGATTTGCTCCTGGGTCTGGCTCCTCTCCTCCTCATATCCACAAGCAGATGCTGATGATGCTGTGTCAGGAAGGGGCGGGGCAGTCACTGTGGAAGATCTTCCCCTCTGCTTTTGGGCTGCTGGGATGTGTAGTTTCCCCCCTTTAGGGATTATAGTGGGCCCTCTGTGTTGGGGAGTACATGTCCCAGAATTCCTGGCTGTTTTTGCAGTCCTCCCTGGATTAGTCAGATTCTTCTGCCAATGAAAAGACGTGGGAGCGAGCTAAGTAGGCAGCCGTGTCTGTGTATGCCTTTCACTCACTGCCCAACTGAGAAGAAGAGGGAGGGGGGAATTCCCCCCCCAGCTGCTGACAGATTGTATGTGTCCCTAGTAACCTGCCTGTGTTTGCGTACGTTTTGGTCTACAGTGGCAGATACAAGGCCATGGGTGGGCTGAGCGGTACCCGCTACACTTGTGTTGGTTAACCTGATAAAATAGGATTTATCCCTGGCAGGGAAGCAAAAGACACTACGTCTAGAGTCTTGAATGTGATTACATTAGTGACTCGTTCGGGAGAGGGCCTGCTACTGTTATTGTGCGATGCTGGAAAAAAGCATTTGACCGTGATCAATGGCGTTTTCTTTGTGCAGTTCTCTGACTTATGTGTCTCCCAGATGATTTTCTTAACTGGATATCTGCAGGATATGCTACTCCGACGGCTTGGATCCGAGTCAATGGCGCTTTTTCATGGACCACTGTAATACGTAACGAGACGAGGTTGTCCTCTCACCTTTGTTGTTTGCTCTTTCTTTGGAATCGCTTTTGGTGGCTATTGGCACATGTGCTTCAGGGTCAAGTGACCTCGCATGTAGTTTCTGCTTATGCAGATGATTTGCTATTCATGTTGACAAAGGATGAGACGTCTTTGTCGCCTGTACTTCAAACGGTTACCGAGTTTGACCGGTTTTCTGACTTTTAGAATCAATCCGGAGAAATCGGAAATTCTTAGCGTCAACTTGCCATCTCCACTGGTTGGTCGCCTGAAGTTGCTTCTTCCGTTTACGTGGTACACCAGTAAGTGAAAATATCTAGGCATCTGGTTAACATCTTTGCTTTCCCATACAAATTTAATTGTAGGCCTTTACGGACTTCCTTTGGTTCGGAACTCACGAGATGGAATGGTAAATTTAACTCTTTGATCAGCCGATCAATGTCGTTAAAATTAATATTATGCCCCTTCTTTATGTTTTTCAGACTGTCTCAATAGTTTATTTTCCACTTTCCAGACCACGGTCCTGAAATTTATCTGGCCTAAGGGAGACCACATGTGTAATTTAAGACTCTTTTCCACCCCAAGGCGTGAGGTGGATTGGCATTGCCTGAAGTGAAACTGTACTTTCACACTACCCACTTGATTTGTCTGCTTGATTGGTCTTCATAGATAGCGAATAAATTATGCCTGGATCTTAGGAAAAATTGATGGGAGCCGCCTGGTGGACTCTGCCGTGGATTCGACCCAGGGATTCTCCAGATCACCTTTTGCATTGGAGCATCCCTGTGAGACGCTGCGGATCTGGAGAAAGATCTGTCTGCCGCATGCAATGCTGTATCTCCGCTTTTGCCGCTTCCGCATAACCTGGATTTTGTTCCCAGTGTATGCACTGCGTTGAGGCGGAGGTTTGACTTGCCGGAGAGAATCACGGTTTTTTCCTATTTGCAAGATGGACAACCACCTTCAATAGCAGATGCAAGCGTGAGTACACCCCTCACGTTACTTGAGATGTTAAATTATGCTCAAATTCACTCGTACTTGAAATTCTTAAAAGCGGTGTGACAGACCCAGACTGCAGCGATTAATATTTCTCCTGGGGACCTGTTTTGTTTGGGGGTGTTGGGAAATTCCTCCAGGGGTCTAGGCATAATGGCAGTTACCCCAGAAGCAACTACCTTTGGTCCATTAATTCCCTAATCCCTGATGTCTCTGTATTATTCCCATATGTATTTATTATAGTGTCATGTTATATATACAGTGTACATTCCCTCTATATTCGCTACCCTCGCTCTAGTGTACACCCGCTGTAAGAATGTATTCCTTTGTTTCACATGCTTCCCTTAATCCCGCCTCTCCTGGGACCTAGCTTTAGGCTGGCCGTCCACTGGAACCGTTTTCATACGATCATCTGATATCGTCTGTCGTCGTTCGTCCCGTCACATGAATGTGAATGGAACCATCGTCCATTGCGGCAGACTTCCGACGGCCGACTTCCGGCGATGGGTAAAGACCGTAGCAGACGGGCGATCACACCTTGCATCCTGGTAGTTCAGACCGATTGCTGGGCAATATGGACGTTGACAAACTCATTAGGTGAGTTAAAAAAAACGCATTTTATATTGGTTTTGCTGTTTTTTAAACTCCCATTGAAAATAAATAGCGCAGACATGATGCAAGTTTACCAAAACACCTTTTTGTGCGTTGTGGGACTTGCAGGTTTACCAAAACACCTTGTGCATTATGGGACTAGCTGTGTTTGGGTAGGGGTGCTGCTGCGCAAAGGGTTTTATTTACTAAGCACTGACATGCCTCCCGAAGAGCCCTGAATGTTGAATTTCCCTATACGGTGCAATTTTGGTGCTGTTTGTACTGTAAAAATTAAGGCAAAATATGGTGCAGTTTGCTGCAGATCGCTGCACATCGTCAGTCTGCGGTGGCAGAGGGAACTATATATCAGAGCGCAGTACTGCACTGAAGTGTTGGCGTCATGCCCTAGGCCCTAGGGGATAGTTTGACAGGTGTTTACAAACAAATCGCATAGTAAAAAAGTTTTTGAGTATTTTTTATAGTCAATTTTAAAAGGCCTTTTTTATTATTTACACTCATTTTAATGCATTTCTATTTGTTTAATTGAACAGTATCGTGCAAGACCTACGCCCTCTGTGAGATATGAGGGACATGAGATATCATGCCCGTGACGTACATCGCAAGTTGTGCAACAAGTCGCTGACCAAATGGGAGCCAAAGGTATTTATGATGCAATAATTCATACATACATGTTAATTTTTCAAAAATGTATTAACAGGTTAACTTGCATAAACGTAACAATATTTGACGAACAATCAACCAAAAAGTACTATATACACAACAATATAATTAATAAAACATTAAAAAAACTTTCGCAAGAAAATATATACAGGTGAAACTCGAAAAATATCGTGCAAAAGTTCATTTATTTCAGTAATGCAACTATAGTGCTGCTTTAAAAATTGTGCTCTGGTGCATTGAATTATTACTGCCACTAGAGGGAGACAGAGCTAGAGACATTGTGGACAATGCTGGACAAAGCGGACTCCATCTCCCAGCACCCTTTGCGTGACGACAGGAAGAGGGTGGTACAAGGTGGAGGATTTAGTGGAGCAGCCTCGTGTTTTGGGGCAGAGAGTGAGGGGAGCCATGAAAGGTGGAGGACGCACGTTGGAGCTGTCAGTGATTGCAACCAGGCCGGAGTGCAGATGCTGTCTTACTGGTACTGGAGATCGGGACAGAAATCGTGCTGTGACCTACATACCCAGCGCTGAGAGATTTGGAGGACAAGCTGGTTCCGGTAGGACCCCGCGTTAGGAGGCCGCGATGATCTATTGGGAGTGCAGGCAGCGGATTGATTGTTCCAGTTGCGGAGATTCGGCAAGCGGGGAGAAGATTCGGTGGCACAGAGTCCCAGTATAGATGCGGAGAAAAATCTTTTGGTCGAGACATCGAGTGCGGGACAGTTCATTCGACGGATGGGTGAGAGGCCTCCAGGCCCACAGTTCCGAAACAGAAACGCACACTTGTTATTGCTTCAATTCACAGGGCCCCAACGGTGACTAGTCGAAGATTGCTCTTTTCGTTCACTGGCCAGTCGAACACAGTACCCGGGTACCCTAAACCTTGTATATATTGTGAGCTGGGAAACAGGTAGCGGGTGCAATTGCTCTCTGGGGTGAGCACTCTTGAAAGGTTCAGAGACCAGACCAGTGACTTTCCTTCAAACGGTGGTACATTTATTGCAGCAACACACAGGTTATACACCACGCTGTACAGTGCTCAAAAATAAACACTTCAAAAGACAAAGAAAATTCCTAGCCGTGTCCCGGCACTAACTAAACATACAATAGTCCTGACTAACAACCTGTGCAAACCTAGTGTTTGTCAGGCTTCAGCAAACCAGCATGACCAACCTTGTGCTCCAGCAGATAGAGACTGTCTGCTCCCCAGGCTCCAGAGCGATGTCTGTTTGCCTCACCTGCACTAAATTGCCTCTGAGGCAAAGTGCAAAACCAGGTGCTTAGAGGTTCCGGAAGGTGTAAGAGAGGAATCTGGGTGACACATAAACCCCGGACAGGACCTTTCCTTGCTCTCTACATGACGCCCTGTTACATACCCTCCCCCCTTGTTTCAACCCCCTGGGTGGAACACTGACAGCTACACAAGCGTAGACTCTAGACAGAGCATCTACATTGGCCATTTTTTTACCCGGTTGATGCTTCACAGTGAAGCTGTAGTCCTGCAATGCCAGAAGCCAACAGTTCACACATCTATTTGTCTCCTTTTTTAGTGCCATCCATTTGAGGGGAACATGGTCAGTCACCAGATCAAACTGACGCCCTAATAAATAATATCTTAAGGCATCCAATGCCATTTAATAGCCAAACCCTCATTCTCAATCACTGCATATTTCTGTTCGTGATCGTTTAGTTTTCTGCTTAAGTACACTACAGGGTGTTCCTCACCATTATGTACCTGTGACAAAACTGCCCCTAGACCAACATCAGATGCATCAGTTTGGACTACAAATTCCTTGGAAAAATCAGGGGAGTAGAGAATTGGCTGTGCACAAAGAGCCCTCTTCAGGACCTGGAAAGATTCCTCGACTTCTGGGGACCATTTGACCATTCAATTCTTCCCTTTGTTAAGGTCTGTCAACGGGGCTGCAAGAGTTGCAAAGTTTGGGATAAACCTCCTGTAATATTCTGTTATCCCAAGGAAAGCTCTGACTTGTTTTTTACTGGTGAGACGTGGCCACTCCTGAATGGCTTCTACTTTGTTTAGCTGGGGTTTTATGACTCCACGCCCAATCGTGTAACCTAAATATTTGGCTTCCTCTAACCCCAGGGCACATTTTTTTTGGATTAGCAGTGATACCTGCTCTATGGAGAGATTCCAAGACAGCTTGGACTCGAGGCAAATGAGATTCCCAGTCAGTGCTATGTACTACTATGTCATCCAAGTATGCTGCAGCATACTGTTGGTGGGGTCTCAAAGGTTTGTCCATAGCTCTCTGAAATGTAGCAGGTGCATTTTGTAACCCAAAAGGCATCTTTTTATATTGAAACGAACCCTCAGGGGTTACGAAGGCGGTCTTCTCCTTGGCACCTTCTGTCAGTGGAATCTGCCAATATCCTTTGGCCAAGTCCAAAATTGTCAAATAATGAGCTGTGCCCAGTCGGTCTATAAGTTCGTCTACCCGGGGCATAGGATAAGTGTCAAACTTGGTCACGGAATTGAGCTTCCTAAAATCATTGCAAAACCTCCAACTCCCATCTGGCTTTGGGACTAGGACAATGGGACTGGACCAGTCACTACTGGACTCTTCAATGATGTCTAGCTCAAGCATTTTCTTCACCTCCCCACTGATGTCTTTCCTCCTTGCCTCAGGAATACGGTAAGGCTTAAGTTTAACCCGGGACCCTGGTTTAGTAACAATGTCATGTTGTGTTACTAACGTCTGACCAGGCAGCTCTGAAAATTTTTCTTGGTTCTTTGTTAAAAACTCTCTGACTTCCTGCTTTTGTGACTTAGACAGCGACTCAGCAATTTTTACTTCAGGGACCTGAGGGCGTTCAGTATCCAGCTGGTGGGTTATTGGGATGGACCCAGCAGCTAGCGATACTCTATCTTTCCAGGGCTTTAGCAAGTTCACATGGTATATTTGCTCTGGTTTTCTTTTCCCAGGTTGGTGAATTTTATAATTTACTTCCCCGACTCTTTCTATCACTTCAAAGGGACCCTGCCACTTAGCAAGGAACTTGCTCTCAACCGTGGGAACTAATACCAGCACCCTGTCGCCAGGTGAGAAAATGCAGACTCGAGCATCCCTGTTATATATTCTCTGCTGAGCTGCCTGCGATTGAGCTAAATGCTGTTTTACAATTGGCATTACTACTGTAATTCTGTCCTGCATCTGCAAAATATGCTCAATAATGCTTTTGTGGGGTGTCTTCTCCCCCTCCCAGGTCTCTTTGGCTATGTCCAGAAGTCCCCGAGGGTGTCTCCCATAGAGCAATTCAAATGGAGAGTACCCTGTAGAGGACTGAGGAACTTCCCTGATGGCAAACATCAGGTATGGAAGCAAATAGTCCCAGTTTTTCCCATCCTTGTCAACAACCTTTTTCAGCATGCTTTTTAACGTTTTATTAAATAGCTCTACTAGGCCATCGGTTTGAGGATGGTATACCGAGGTTCGCAAATGCGTCACCTTAAACAACTTGCACAATTCTTTTGTCACTCGTGACACAAATGGGGTACCTTGGTCCCTCAGAAGGTCCTTAGGGATCCCGACCCGGCTAAACACCTGTAATAACTCCTTAGCTATATTCTTGGCTGATGTCTGGCATAGGGGAATTGCTTCAGGGTAATCCATAATGACCAGGATATACTGATGCCCTCGGGCAGACTTCGGAAGCGGGCCCACAAGGTCCATAGCAATTCTCTCAAATGGCACCTCGATTATTGGCAAGGGTACTAAGGGACTCCGAAAATGAGGTAGGGGTGCAGACATTTGACAAACCGGACAAGATTTGCAATAGTTTTCAATATCTTTTTGTACCCCAGGCCAGTAAAACCTCTGTAAAACCCTGTCAGTGGTTTTCTCGGTACCTAAATGACCCCCAATAAGTGTCCATGGGCATGCTCCAATACCCCCTTTTTGTACGGTTTGGGGACCACTAATTGCTCAATAATTTCATTGTTTTTTTATACACACACGATATAGCATGTCATCATTACTAATGAAATAAGGAAAAGAGAGCCTATTCCCTGGTTCAACAGGTTCCCCATTGATCATGATAACATTTTCCCAGGCCCTCACAAGAGTAGGATCTTTCCTCTGCTCACTACCAAAGTTCTCTCTATGAGTGTTAAGATGTGCAAACTCTAGAGTAGCCTCGGTTTCAGCAGAGAGCGGTCTATCCTCATTGGCTATAGGGCCTTCAGACTCTTCCAATTCTCCTGCCAAAACAGAGAAGGGAAAGTCTGGGGACCCCCAAGAGGAATCCTCTGAATACAACTGCTCTGCAGCATCCATGTATTCTGATTCAGTCTCTGGTTTAGAAACTGTGGCACAGTCTGGGTGTTCCCAGAGTTCCCAAAATTCAGGGAAGTCTCTCCCTATAATTGCATCATGCACCAAGTGAGGCACAACCCCAACCAAGTGCCTCAGATTACCCCGTGCGGTTCCAAATTTCACAGCTACTATAGGATACTCCCGAGTATCACCATGTACACACACTACAGCAACCTATCGATTCAGCCTTAATCAGAGTTACCAAAACTTCCAGAGTCCAGCAAAGCAATAACATGCTTATCATTCACAGTTATTGCACACATGTGTTTTCCCTTCACTGGCACTGCGGTGCATGAAACAGTGGCAAACAAAGACTGCCGTCTTTCCTTGAAAGACAAGTCACAATGCATAGCTTCATCAGTTAATGGACAGTTTGCAGCTAAATGCCCAAGTTCCTGGCACCGAAAACATCTAACATTCCTCAGGTTAGGTCTGCTGACGGGCACTGATGTTCCTGCTTTGGAATGCCAACCTCCCGGTTTAAATCAGCAGTTTTTCCCTCTGCCTCCTTGCTACGCTCACCACCCACTTTCCCTGGAACAGTCTTACCGATTGCCAAGGGAGGCCTTGGTTTTGGGCAGAAAGTCCATGGGCTCACCGGGGAGGCATTCAAGTCCTCAGCTGCAAAGTACCTCTCAACAATCTCCACAAGCTGATCCACCGACTTGGGGTCCCCTTGGGTTACCCACTTTTGTAAGACGATCGGTAAGGATCTTAGGAAGCGATCCATGACTACCCGCTCAATGATCTGTGGCCCCGATAGGGACTCCGGTTGCAGACATTTTTGGACGAGGTGGATGAGGTCAAACATCTGTGACCGCGGTGACTTCCCAGCTTGGTAGGACCAGTTGTTAACACGCTGTGCTCGCACTGCCAAAGTAACACAGGTTGTTAGTCAGGACTATTGTATGTTTAGTTAGTGCCGGGACACGGCTAGGAATTTTCTATTTTTATATATTGAGCTATTTTACGGGACTTACACTCCAGAACTGAGGGGGTTAACCTTTCTTTTCCACCGCGTGTTTTTCCCGCGTGACACAGCCTGTAAATTCATTCAACGCACATTTACATTCTTTGACACTTTACCCTTTAGTAAAGTATATAAAACTAGAAAAATCCACAACAGTGCGGTGAGACTATCCCGAGGTTTATTCAGCGGCTCCTCCGGGGGTGAGCGCTACACAACTTAAAAGGTGAAACTAATATATGAGATAGTTCAAGCCGTGATTTGTGATGATTATGGCTTACAGCTCATGAAAATCCCAAATCCACAATCTCAGAAAATTAGAAAATTGTGAAAAGGTGCAATATTCTAGGCTCAAAGTGTCCCACTCTAATCAACTAATTAAGCCATAACACCCGCAAAGGGTTCCTGAGCCTTTAAATGGTCTCTCAGTCTGGTTCAGTAGGAATCACAATCATGGGAAAGACTGCTGACCTGACAGTTGTGCAGAAAACCATCATTGACATCCTCCATAAGGAGGGAAAGCGACAAAAGGTAATTGCAAAATAAGTTGGATGTTCCCAAAGTGCTGTATCAAAGTACATTAATAGAAAGTTATGTGGAAGGGAAAAGTGTGGAAGAAAAAGGTGCACAAGCAGGAGGGATGACCACAGCCTGGAGAGGATTGTCAGGAAAAGGCCATTCAAAAGTGTTGAGGACCTTCACAAGGAGTGGACTGAGGCTGGAGTCAGTGCATCAAGAGCCACCACACACAGACGGATCCTGGACATGGGCTTCAAATGTCGTATTCCTCTTGTCAAGCCGCTCCTGAACAACAAACAACGTCAGAAGCATCTTCCCTGGGCTAAAGAAAAACAGACCTGGTCTGTTGCTCAGTGGTCCAAAGTCCTCTTTTCTGATGAGAGCAACTTTTGCATCTCATTTGGAAACCAAGGACCCAGAGTATAGAGGAAGAATGGAGAGGCACACACTGCAAGATGCTTGAAGTCCAGTGTGAAGTTTCCTCAGTCTGTGTTGATTTGGGGAGCCATGTCATCTGCTGGTGTTGGTCCACTGTGCTTCATTAAGTCCAGGGTCAACGCAGCCGTCTACCAGGAGATTTATAGCACTTCATGATTCCTTCCGCAGATGAGCTTTATGGGGATGCTGACTTCATTTTCCAGCAGGACTTGGCACCTGCCCACACTGCCAAAAGCACCAAAACCTGGTTCAATGACCGTGGGATTACTGTGCTTGATTGGCCAGCAAACTCGCCTGACCTGAACCCCATAGAGAATCTATGGGGCATTGCCAAGAGAAAGATGAGAGACATGAGTCTGAACAATGCAGAAGAGCTGAAGGCCGCTATTGAAGCATCCTGGTCTTCCATAACACCTCAGCGTGCCACAGGCTGATAGCTTCCATGCCACGCCGTATTGAGGCAGTAATTGCTGCAAAAGGGGCCCAAACCAAGTACTGAGTATATATGCATGCTTATACTTTTCAGAGGTCCGATATTGTTCTATGTACAATCCTTGTTTTATTGATTGCATGTAATATTCTAATTTTCTGAGATTGTGGATTTGGGGTTTTCACGAGTTGTAAGCCATAATCATCACAATTATGACAAATCACCGCTTGATCTATCTCATATATTAGTTTCACCTTTTAAGTTGCATTACTGAAATGAACAAACAAACGGCACGATATTCAAATTTTTCGAGTTTCACATGTATATCACACACTACAATCTTACCAATGAGAAAAAGGAAAATAGTGCAAATGTTCAGATATCCACTTCAGTGGTAAAAAAGTTTTAAATTTGTCCCGGGTGCTAATTGCAGAAGGGTTACCCCTATTTTGCCCGATTGTCATGAATCTTCTTGCTGGCAAAATTCTGGTGGTTGGTAAATTTGCTGCTTGCTGCTCCCCCTCTTTTTCAATGATAATGTTATGCAGTAAGCATATACATTTGACAATTTTTTTTTAATATAGGAAATGTATTCACATTTTTTCAGAAAATACAAAGCTGCAAAAGACAGCAGTAATAACAGATCTATGCTGATTTAACAAACGAGTCAAATCAGCACAATACAAGACCATTGTATTTATCAACAAGGCACTTCTTCAACAACAAAAACAATATTAAAACAATGAAAGGAGAGAGAAAGAAGAGAGGGAAAAGAGAAAAAAATAAAAAAAAGAAGGGGGAGAGAAGGGGGTGGGAGAAGACACTATTGGACAGGTAGAAAAAGAACACTAGCCTGTTCAATACATACCATGGGCTGAGTGCACAAATAAATGTCCCAAATATACCAGTAATCACGGGTTGAGTAGGGAACCCCAGCCACTGAGACAACAATTGCGTCTAGAGACCGAATCTCTCCTAGTCTACGTCGGAGATCAGCAATCGTAGGAAGGGAGGGCGTGCGCCAATGGGACGCTATCAGAGTGTACGCAGTGGTAAGGATATTACATTTGACAATTTTGTCTACAAATGGTGGATTCACTTCCTTCGCCTTATGTAAAACTTTCCATTTGCTTGTCATGATGCCAAAAGCAAACTCCACCACTTGTCTTGCTCGGGATAGCCGGCCATTGAAATTGGTTTCTGATGGGCCATGTCTGGATGCTGGGTACGGCCTAATCAGAAATGATTTAAGTGGGTACACCTCGTCACCCAAGAGGACATGTGGGGCTAGAATTTCTGTTCCTGGTAGGGCAGTGTGTTTTCTCACACCCAATGCTCCTTGCTCCAGCTTCCGGGACAGGTTAGAATTACTGAAGATCCCTCCATTGCCCTCTTTCCCGTATGCACCCACATCAGTGGCAATAAACCTGTAATCCGGCCCAGCAAAGGCTTGTAGGACCACGGAGACAAATTGTTTGTAGTTCCAAAACATACTGCCCGAATGTTTGGGATTGAGGATGCGGATGTACTTTCCATCGATGCACCCCACGCAGTTTGGAAAGCGACACTTTTCCCAAAATCCCTTAATAATGGGCTCCATCTCCTCGATGCTCTGGAATGACATGTGTAGCGGCTGCAGCTTCTCCCAGATCGCTGTGCAGGTCTCCGGACAATCCTTACGACCGTCTCATCGGAAATTCTGAACGAGTAGCCCAGGGTTTTAAACAAACTTCCTGTTGCAAGTATCTGTAATAAAATAACATCACTTTAGTAAATATAAATAACCAATAAAAGAAATATGGGTATTGACATTTTCACTTAATCAAATTTTCTTTTTATTACAGTCGAAGAACTGAAGAAAGGTGGAGGAACCTGCGTGACGTGTTTTGCAGAGAAAGCAAAAAGGTTAAGGCGCACAGGTCCGGAGATGAGGCATCAACACCTGCGCCATCTGGCTGGGCATTCTATAAGCAAATGCTATTTGTGGTTGACATTGTGGAGCCCCAACAACTGCAAGGCAATATCTCGCCGGCAAAAAGTGGTACCCATGAGGAGGAAGATGTCCATAGCGACAACCCAGATGAGCCATCTGATATAGAGATTACGGGCTCACCTCTAACACAGACGTCAATTCCTACAGATGTATCAACACCTCTGGCGCAACCGTCTTGTGAGCCAGGAACAAGCGAGCAGACCCAGAGAGCCCATCCTCGAAGCATTTTGAAGAGGAAGAGAGTGGAGCAGACTGCTGAAGAAAACTATCTGCAGCTAGAGGAGGAAAAGCTTAAATTATTGGCTGAAAGTGGGCAGATGAAAAGGGACAGCCATTATCATTATTTAATGAGCCTCCTTCCACTGATCCAGAGTATACCGATAGATCTGCAATTTGAGTTCCGGCGAGATCTGCTCACATATACTCTCAATTGGAGAAAAAAAAAATTGCCCACTTCAATCAAGTTCCAATCTGGAACCAATTGTAGCCCCAACCACCGCAGCTTCACCTCTGGAACCAACAACACCCACAGATTCTTTCTTCAGCGCTGGTTTGAAAGACTTCTACGGGTCTATTGCGTCTGGATGTGACGACACACACGCGGTGTAAATGTTTTAAAAATGTTAAAAAATAGTTTAATATGTTAATTTCTTTGGTTATTTTTATTTATTGTTTATATTTTTTCTATTTTCTATTCTATATTTAATAATTTAACAAGTTCGCAAAAGGTTATTGAAAAAAAGTTTACATTTCGTAAAACCTAATAAATTCAGTTTATATACCACAAATGTAGTTCCTGTAATTTTTATTTTTAAGTTACCGCACATCATATATACACACACACAGATCATGTATTGTATACATATATACGTGTGTCAACTGATGTATGTATGTAGGCAATGGAGTTCAGTACATCAAATGTAACAAAGTCACTTACTGAAGCGTGACGGTTAGGCGTTCCTTGGCTGATACGGTGTCTCTGAAATTGGAGGATTTTGAAATAACTGGCTGAATAGCATTCAAAATGTACATGAAAGTCTCCAGACACATGCGATAATAGTCAAAAAATTTGTCTGGATTTTTCTGAAGTTCTCCATGCAGATGGTGGAACTCGCCCAAGCGCTTCCTATTCGCCAATATCGGGGTCACCCAACATTGACGTTTTCTCTTCTGCAGGCGCCGTCTCATGAATGGATTTCGTCCCAAAAACAGCGAGTCCAGCTCCTCCATATCCATATTCACACAGACATACACAAAGGATTGCACTGGTTCCAAAAGCATGATGAACTTGTTTTTGTATGTAAAACCAGTTCATTCTGGTTTTGGCAGCCTCTGCACACACTCCGCCTCTGAAATGTTATCTTCATCGTCCGTAGTCGTTAGACCAAATTGCTTGCAGTGGACGATACGAGTCGTCCGTTGATGTACGTATATGGCAGATCAGGGTCGTCCATAGTCGCTTGCAGTGGACGACCCCAGTCGGCCCTTGTCGGACGACCGATGTCGTCCATAGTTTGACGAAAAAGTCTGTGGTCTGACTATGGTTCCAGTGGATCGCCAGCCTTAACCAGAATCCAATTAAGGTCCCATTGTCCATTGTTTGAAGGTCCCTTCCCCTGTCCAGTTATTTGAACTGTTGATCTAATCTGTGTGGTATTCATGAAGGGGGTTGTCCCTTAACTGTTCATAGCTGTATGTGTGTCAAATAAAGAGTTAGTTCTGGAACTCTGAACACTGGTCTTGCCTAGTGATTTGGGGTAAATTTAAATAAATTTAAATAAAGTTGCTGGATTTCGGGCTCCAGCTTGGAGAAAGCTAGAGACTGACGGAGGCAAGTGCCCCCCCCCTGGTCCCCCCTCGCTACGCCACTGTTCCTTGTCTTATATTTGATAATTTTCTTGTGCTTATTTGTATGCCTATTCTTTTTCTCACTAGATAAAAAAATTGTTAAATAAAAACCAAACTACAGTAGAAACACGGGTGGAATCCCCATAGGAAACAACAGTGAGAACTACACTGACTTCCTGTCTCCTACAGTCAGGTCCAGAAATATTGGGACATTGACACAATTCTAACATCTTTGGCTCTATACACCACCACAATGGAGTTGGAATGAAACAAACACAATGTGCTTTAACTGCAGACTGTCAGCTTTAATTTGAGGGTATGTACATCCAACTCAGCTGAACGGTGTAGGACTTACAGCAGTTTGCAGATGTGCCTCCCACTTGTTAAGGGACCAAAGGTAATGGGACAATTGGCTTCTCAGCTGTTCCATGGCCAGGTGTGTGATATTCCCTCATTACTCCAATTACAATGTGCAGATAAAAGTCCCAGAGTTCATTTCGAGTGTGCTATTTGCATTTGGAATCTGTTGCTGTCAACTCTCAAGATGAGATCCAAAGAGTTGTCACTATCAGTGAAGCAAGCCATCATTAGGCTGAAGAAACAAAACAAACCCATCAGAGAGATAGCAAGAACATTAGGCGTGGCCAAAACAACTGTTTGGAACATTCTCAAAAAGAAGGAACGCACCGGTGAGCTCAGCAACACCAAAAGACCCAGGAGACCACGGAAAACAACTGTGGTGGATGGCCGAAGAATTCTTTCCCTGGTGAAGAAAACACCCTTCACAACAGTTGGCCAGATCAAGAACACTATCCAGGAGGTAGGTGTATGTGTGTCAAAGTCAACAATCAAGAGAAGACTTCACCAGAGTGAATACAGAGGGGTTCACCACAAGATGTAAACCATTGGTGAGCCTCAAAAACAGGAAGGCCAGATTAGAGTTTGCCAAACAACACCTAACAAAGCCTTCACAGGTCTGGAACAAGATCCTATGGACAGATGAGACCAAGATCAACTTGTACCAGAGTGATGGGAAGAGAAGAGTATGGAGAAGGAAAGGAACTGCTCATGATCCTAAGCATACCACCTCATCAGTGAAGCATGGTGGTGGTAGTGTCATTGCGTGGGCATGTATGGCTGCCAATGGAACTGGTTCTCTTGTATTTACTGATGATGTGACTGCTGACAAAAGCAGCAGGATGAATTCTGAAGTGTTTCGGGCAATATTATCTGCTCACATTCAGCCAAATGCTGCAGAACTCATTGGACGGCGCTTCACAGTGCAGATGGACAATGACCCAAAGCATACTGCAAAAGCAACCAAAGAGTTTTTGAAGGGACAGAAGTGGAATGTTATGCAATGGCCAAGTCAATCACCTGACCTGAATACCATTGAGCATGCATTTCACTTGCTGAAGACAAAACTGAAGGGAAAATGCCCCAAGAACAAGCAGGAACTGAAGACAGTTGCAGTAGAGGCCTGGCAGAGCATCACCAGGGATGATACCCAGCGTCTGGTGATGTCTATGCGTTCCAGACTTCAGGCTGTGATTGACTGCAAAGGATTTGCAACCAAGTATTAAGAAGGGAAAGTTTGATTTATGATTATTATTCTGTCCCATTACCTTTGGTCCCTTAACAAGTGGGAGGCACATCTGCAAACTGCTGTAAGTCCTACACCATTCACCTGAATTGGATGTACATACCCTCAAATTAAAGCTAACAGTTTGCAGTGAAAGCACATTGTTTCATTACAACTCCATTGTGGTGGTGTATAAAGCCAAAGATGTTAGAATTGTGTCGATGTCCCAATATTTCTGGACCTGACTGTATAGAATCCAATTCAAAACATTGGTACTCACATACAAAGCTCTCCATAACCGCGCCCCTGTCTACATCTCCTCCCTTATTGACAGGTACATCCCATCCCGACCAATTTGCTCTGCCAATGATCTGATGCTATCAGCTTCAAGTACCCTCACCCCCAACTCCCGCCTTCAAGACTTCTCCCGAGCTGCCCCCTTTCTATGGAACACCCTCCCCAGCAACATCAGACTCTGTCTCTCCAGTCCTTCAAGAAGTCTCAGAAAACACATTACTTTAGCGAAGCCTATCATCTAACTCCCTAATCCTCCTCTGTTCATTTTCTGCTGCATCTTCCCACATAGCCCACATGCACTCCACTATTTCACATTCTCTAATAATCCTCACCTAGTGTGTCACCTCTACCGTCTTAGATTGTAAAATCTTGATCAGGGTCCTCTCACCTACTGTACTGTATGTTTATTTGTTGTTTTGCTTCCTACTGTACTGCACTACGGAACTTGTTAGCGCTTTATAAAAACTTGTAACTGTACCTATGTTAGTGTAACGAATCCCTCCTGATATTGCAACGCGGGTCCCTTTAGACAGTCCCTATCTATCCCTCCGATCCTTAGGTGGTCGGTAATCTGGCTACCTCTAGGGACCCAAACATATATGTATCAGATAATACGATATACATAGGACAGGGTACACAGGGTTAACCTTAACTGTAATGGAAACCAAGCCAAATCGTATAGAACTCAGAGTAGTCAGCAATAGCCAGAAACTGGTACACAAAGGGTGGTTCTCATATAATACAGAAAGTACAGATAATCAGAGTAGTTAGGGCAGCCAGGAACTGGTACATGAAGGGTGGTTCTCAGTACAAGCCGGGTCATACACAGATAGCAAAATACAAACGCAAGGAGTCAGGAATTGTGGGGAACAAGGCACTCAGGGAGGTAACTCCACGAGAGAGCAATAAACCGGTTCAGCTCTTCCAGATTTAAACGCAATGACTCCATGTCATAATGCCGCGCCCCACCTCCACCTGGCGCATCGCCTGGCACCCAGCCATCCACCATTGCAGAAGACGCCGCCGGGCATCCCCCAGGGCGGCTCCAGATCCCCACAGGATGGCAGGACGTGACAGTTAGACAACTAAGGCAGAAACTGGCAATTCCATAAATGGTGAATTCACTGTTGTCTCATCATACTTCTTCAAAGTTTGCCAAAGATAAACTACTGCTTCACTGAAAGAATGGTGGTTAGTGATTAGCCCCTATAGTGTATACACTGTATGTATAAAGGTAAAGAAGATAATATCTCTGAAAAAATCTGACACTGTCAAAAAATGTTTGGAATTTGCTGTTTTCAGAGTGAGATTGTTGCAAAGCTCCCATGGCCCACTGGAAAAACATGTAAAGGCTCACCTGTTCAAGGCTTGTTTGGGAAGCCAAATTAGCATAATATAGTCACATTGCCTTGGGATATAGTAATTTATGCAATGTCTTCAACATTTTAGAAACTTTTTTGTTGAACAGTTTTGTATATTTAATTTAATTTTAGTTCTGTCAATAATGAAGTAAAAGAAAATGTTATACTTGTGAACTTATTGCAATATACTGTATAACTGAAATGCATAACAGTCCTCATGTGTTTAATTCCTTGTTTATTTTACAATGAGGTGAATTGAAAGGCAGTCTTAAGATTTATGCAAACAACATGTTCATTTTCACCTTTTGAAGTACTGTCCTATCAAAGTGGCTATTAGGATTTAGACTTTACAGCTAGGATTTATAGTTCTATTTTACTGATTGAATGTTTCCATTAGTGGCCAGTATATGACATCACCACTGATCCCTTATTCACTGGTTTACTTCATTTGTGTTGGATCTGGGAGATGGGGAGAAGGATCCCTTCCTGTAATAAATGTGGAAGGGCTAATTATTTGAAACCACTCCCCCCCACCTCCCGACAGTGGCCCCAACTCTGGTCCTCGCGACCCACTCACAGGCCAGGTTTTAAGGAATATGCAAATAAAAAAACACACACTGAATCACTTAAAGGGACACTCTAATAAAAAATCACCCCCCCATTTTTTAACCTTAATCTATCCCTACGCCCTTAATAAATCGTTTGTTTTTTGTTTTTTTTTGTAACTGTAATACTCACCCTAAAATCCTCTTGTTTCCAGTGGCGTCTTTTTTCATACTCACCTCCCTCCTCTTCTGCTCCCGTCCTTCTTGAGTCTTCTTGCCTACGTGAGAAGCGCGCATGCGCGCCTCTCACGTAAGCCAGCCAATCGGCAGGCTTCCTCCCGGCTCCCTCTGAGGATTAGTGTTGCGCGCAAGAGGATGCGCGCAACACTAACCCTCAGAGGGAGCCGCCAGCTTCTGCGGTGAGTTGGAGACGTCATCGCGCTGAAAGCGCGATGACGTCTCCTACTCGGCAAAAGTCGGCAGAAGCGGGAAATATGATTCCCGCTCTGCTGACTGACAGCTGGGAGGGCGGAGTAAAGTTCTCTGCCTCTCTCAGCTGTTTTCAGCATTTACAGCTGAACCGCTGAGCGGAGGGAGGGGGGACAGAGGGCAGCATACTCTGGGCATCATGACCACCTAAAATAGCTTAGGTGGTCATGTTGCCTAGGGTGTCCCTTTAACTTATTAATGAAGATAAGATCTTCCCTCTGCGGGCTCCCGGTAACCCGTAAGCAGTATGCAATAAGAAGAAGGTAGAGGGTAATCCTACAACGAATTAAAATCACTTAGAGGTGCATGTTAAATGAACAAATAGTATTTGAATCAATTCACGCACATCAAAAAACAAGATCGTTATCACCGTTCCATGGATGCCTAGGACCTGGGGTATGATTTCCTCCACAGGCGGTGCACTTCAGGAACAATCAGCCAAGACCAAAGTTTCTCCAGTCAAAGGATTTTATTAATAAAAATAAAAATAGAGATAAGACTGCTCACGCTCGACGCGTTTCGTCAAAAGACTTCATCAGGAGCAATATGTGCAGTCATAAGTACATGGTTAAAAAATAAAAATGTATGGTTTTAAGGAATACCTTGGACATGCAGACTGAATCCTTCATCACTGAGCAGCAAATCATATCACCTGTGCAGATATCTGGCAAACATGGCCTGTTAGTGGGCCCTGAGGACCAAGGTTGGGGACCACTGATGCCTAATGTCACGATTCAGCTCACAGGGTTGCATGGTCGGGCCCAATGTGCGATGACAAGAACACGATAAACAAGACCAGGGAACAAGGCTAAATATTAACAGAAGCGCTAAATTCAAAGAGAGGCAGGACCAGGGAACAAGATAAAACAGAAGCACTAGATATATAGATAAAGAGAAAGACAGAACCAGGGAAACTGAATAGAAACTAGTATACAGCAAAATATAGGATTGGAAGAATAAGGAAGAAGTCTTTACATGAACACGTGGCTTTCAGCAGTGAGGAATCAATTGGGGAATAATCCAATGGAGTACAGTATACAAGCAGAGTTCGGCAACAAGTATTCAGATATGAGCATGGTCAAATAGCAGAGTTTGGCAACAGGGTATCCAACATGAGCGTGATCAAATAGCAAGCAGAGTTCGGCAACAGGGTATCAAAATAGCAGGGGTTAAGCAATAAGCAAAGTCCAGAATACTAAGCAGAGGTTAGGCAACAGGTGTTCCAAATGGGGTTCAGCAATTCCAGGGGAGTCTGAAGACAGGAGGCTATTGCAGCTTGGAGTTAGGAATTCACAGGCAATGCAAAAGCAAAGACAATGGACAGCTAATTAGGCAGATGAGGGAATAGGTTGGCAGTTTTTTGGCTAGATAGGTGATATTTGTAGTTAGGTAGAAACTAAGGGCACTATTACATTCTATACGCAAACGTTAACGCTCACCTGTGTGAGCATTAATGCTTGCCGTGGTATTTACCGCATATTACAATCCAAACGCAAACGGGTTAAAAAACCTGATTGCGTTTGGTACCTTGCGCTCCTCTGCGCGAGGTTACTGTAGTTAGTGCTCCCTATGTTTAACATCGGGAGCGCAAAGTGTTAATCAGCGCTGGAATTACAAAGTCCCAGCGCTGATTAACGCCTGGCTCTGGTCAGCGCAAAGTTAACCAGAGCCAGGACTTGGTGTTAACGGATTCCGCTTCTGCAGAATCCATTAACACCAGCTTTAAAAATAAAAAGCAGACTCAGATACTCACCCTCTGTCCCGCGGCAAGGACCGGGGCTCTGTCCGCCCCCTCCGGCCCGCAGGGGAGCAGGGAAAGACTGGGGGAAAAAGTCCCCCCAGTCTCTCCCTGCATATCCCTACGCCGACCGGCCAACTCTGCGAGACCCGGCTGGTCACGTCACCGGCAGGGAGGAACTCAATGGAGTCCTATGGAGCATCCCTAAGTTTTACGCTCGATAACAATGCAGGCAGCATTTTTTGCACCTGCATTGTAATCCAGCGTTAAAACGCGGGCGCAAGGGGGAAAACTGCGGGCACAGTTTTTCCTCCCTTGCGTCCGTGTTTTAACACGAAGAGCATAATAGTGCCCTAAGATGGGAAGATAGGTGGAAAGACGGGTAGAGTGGCATCAACTCCTTTCCCCACCCTCTGCCTCCCTGAAACTGCGCTTAAGGCTGGGTCGACTAACGCATTTTTCACGTTGTCCGTGAAAATGCGCGTTCGAAGAATGGACGTATTTTTCACGGAATACAATAGCGGTCTACTATGCGCAGTCATCCATTGTACGGATCATCAATAAAACACTTTTTGGCTGGCGTATGTTGGCCGGACATTAGCAGCGTCTGACGTCTCCAAATACACACACACGCCTCTAGCGGACGCAGCGCACTCTGTACGTCAGTACTAGGGTTTAACGTTCTCGAAAAAATGCGTCATTTTCCACTTGCGTTGCGCGGCCGCCTTTTGACCTACTTCGTTATTGGCCGTCATTGCCCCGGCATCTGCTGCTAGCACGGCCGTGATTAAGTGCGCAGAACGCTTCGCACTGCCTCAGTCTGATAGCCTTGTGTGACCAAACTGCTTCTGTCCTCACTCCCAGCATATATTGACACTCTCAGTGGATAACCATTAAATGCCAAAAAGTGCTACTTGGTTGTCTTGTCAAGTCTCACTTGTTGGCTTTAGGTAACCAGTACATGAACAGTTGGCTAACTCTGCTGAGCAATCTTTTGTCAGGTTGGACTCTGGTGGCTCAAGCCTCAGTTCTACAGAACCATCCAGTGACCGAGCTGCAGCCCGTGCAAGTGCCTATTCCCGAAGGGAGAACCGGCTAGCATCTCTTGGAAGCAAACACGAGGATGAAAACGAGAAGGATTTCAAAAAGGTAAAAAAAAAAAAAATTTTTATTATTCACTACATAATTTCACATACAGCAAAATTACAATTGTTTTTTTTATGGAGAATTGCCATTAAACATTACACTCAAATTGATCAGCAAAACTGATGAAAGCAAGTTTAAAATATTGCAAGATATTGCTACTCTCACCATCTAAACGTGTACTTTTAACCTGCGAATTGAATCATGTTACAAGTGTACATTTAGATGGTACGAGTAGCACTATATACGAGAAAAACACATGCAAGTTACAGATATATTTGCTTGTAAACCACTTCACCAGGGAATAAATGTCTGTATGTACTTCAGGGACTAATACTTGACACTGTAAGGTGGTATAATTTGAAATTTCTGAGACGTGAGCAGGTAATCAGAGACAGAAATTTAGTAGGTGTATAGCTTATGAGAAGCGCTGTCAGGGAGGGAAAGCGAAGTGAGGTAGATTGAGTGGAAAAAAGAGGGAGGGAGAGAAGATGAGTAAGTGGAGGTACAAGGGAATGGAGGAATGTGGTAAGGTGAAGGAAGTAAGAGAACACTCAAGAACACAAAGAGAAAGGGAGAGGCGAACGCTTCACTCATCTTTAAGGACATGTGTCTCTGATTTAGAAGTCTAGGGAAACATCAGGTTCATACACGATACAAAAGAAAGTTTTTCCAGTAGGGCCATTTCTGTAGAAAATCCTCAGCTTTTCCTTCCTACATGGCAAGAAGCTTTTCCAAACTTCGATATTGTTCTACTTTTGAGGTTCATTCTGCATCCGAGGGGGGGTTTTGATTAGTGCCACCAGTATCAGAGGGATTGTTATGGTCTTACTCAGGTGGCTTGTTGAAAATTCAGTGTGTGCAATACGAGGTAAGATTCTGGTGCAAAGGGTATGTTTGCTTCCATAGGTTCCTGAATCGTATTGTGACTAGAACTGGAGACAATATCAGAATGTAAATAATTTATATGCCATTTTTAGGAGACATGATTGGCATGTTCCATTATGAATCAGTTCATAAGTCATCTGCCTTTTTTTCATTTAGAAGGGGTGCATTTAATATTTGCTCAGTTGAATTTGTGGTGCCATGTACTGGTGGCCAAGTCTGACTGCAAGATCCAATCGATTTTGAATATGCAGTGTGAGATGGGAGTTGTGTTGTGGCAGAGTTGTTCAAAGGGGTTAATTTCCTCTGGAGCCAGTATCTCTCACAGGAAGGGATCTCAGATTTCAGTTGAGCAGAGTTGAAGACTTCCATAGCCATCATTTGGGGGGGGGGTGTCACAAATAGATTCCCAAGGGAAAAGATTTTGGTTGTGGACAAAGTAAAAAACCCAGGAGTTAGCAGGTTGTGGTAGTCGGGACCACAAGGCCTTCAGGAGTCCAGTCTGGAAGGTTGGATTAGCTAATAATGGTAGCAGTGGGGAACGAAAAGTAGATGGACAGTGTCGGTGAAACATATGGTCCCATACTGCTGATGTAGCACTAAGAAATGGGTGTCCTGAAATATCAGAGTGGTAGATTGGGCCAAACCACGGGGTAGTCCAGAGATGGTGCTGGAGGATCCTACGTTTCAGGTCTTAAGATAGTGCTCTATTGCATTCTGAAGACCACTCGATGACTCTTAATAAGAGTGCAGTGTAGAGGACTGAGGCACAATCAGGCATCCCTACTCTGCCATTGGTTTTAGAGTGGGTAACTTGCAGTCAGCTAGCTGGCCAAATAAAGCTGAGACACACTGATTTTAATATTTGGAAAAAGGTATCAGGAATTTTGATTGGATGCGTTCAGAATAAATCTAAAAGTTGTGGTAGTAATATGTTTATCTTGAGAACAATCAACCAAAACCACGAGATGTTCCATGATCTAAAAGGTTAATCTTATATAACACAAATGATATTGGTTTAAGATTTTTTTAATGTATAGTTTGGGATGTAGTGAAGGAAAGTGTTGCAGAAAATATCAATCCACTTAAACTGCTCTTGAACTAAGCAAACCAAACAAAGTTTTTCATGGCTATTTGCTTTGAACCTGGCTATTTAAAATCTATTTTAAGTTAGAGGTGGGCATTTGTTTCGTAACGAATGTCAATTAGTTTGAAACTTCGTTAATTCGTATTTCGGAAGTACTTCCGACATAAAAAATTAGTTTTGAATTGAAACGAAACCGTATATAATAAATTTGATTCGTTATACGGTTTCACAAGAGAACCATTGATTGAATGATTTCTCTATGCACACTGCAGCGAAATAGCTTTCCTTTTAACCCTCATGTTTAACTCTAAACATTAATTGAGCAGGATTAGATTTATTGTTCTTTGTTTTTTTTAGTGATCCAAAATTTCTAATTGATCCCAAATGACAAACGAAATTATGAAAACGAATCAGTTTTGTTTTTACTGTTTCACAAATCACCCCGTCCCTTTTAGTTGGCCGTGGTGTTGAATCTGTTGTATTCAGCACTATAGGCCAATAGATAGCTCAATATTTAACCCTAGCTTGCCTTTTAAGCCTGTCCAGGGGAGCCTGGAGGAGTCGCGGCTTTCCTCCTAATCCTTCCCAACGGCACGCTGCGTCACCACATGTGACTCAAGTCGGCGTCAGGATGGGGCCAGCCTGCTCCTCCCTTCTGGACTCAGTCTGAGTCCTAAATTGAACCCCCATACACCCTGAATATATGGAGGAGCTCCTAAAAATACACAAGACTGTACACTGTACACACCCTGAAATAGATATATAGAGAAGTGTATGGCAAAAAATAGGGACTGTCTGCTCTAATTCAGAACACTTGGGAGGTGAGACATAGGGATTGTTTGACCAATTACCAGTCACCTGATAAAGCCCTGGCTGATTTCAGGTTAAACTGTTTGACATGAGGGACTGATGGTGATACGCAGTCCAGGGGAGTCTGATGGAGTCACAGCTCTTCTACTGCTGCTTCCCGCCGGTGTGCTGCATCACCGTATGTGATGCAAGTCAGCCGCTGACTGCCAGCATCAAGGAGGAGCCAGGACAGGACCAGCCAACCTGCTCCTCTCTTCTGGACTCGGTCCGAGTGCTTTAGTGACCGCCGAATGCAGCAATACGGTCGCTCGCGGACACCCTGCCTAGCCAATCCAGGCTGCTTTAAACTATTTGGGGTGCACATTTCTTTTGAAATGTTGCGCTCCTAAGAAAACTGTGGCCTTGGCTACCACCCAGCTGGCCTCCAAAGCTACACCACTGACCACAGGCCAATAGACAGCTCAATATTTAACCCTAGTTTGCCTTTTAACCCTCTTGTTTAACCCTAATGTAACAGTAATTCAGCAGGATTTGATTTATTGTTGTTTTTTTTTGCTTTTTTTTAATGATCCGAATCAATCCCAAATTACAAATAAAATTACGAAATGAAATGAATCAGTATTCAAATGTTTTCTGTTTCGGACTAAATTATTTTAAAACTAAACAAAATTTTCAACTGTGCACACCTCCATTAACTATATTGTGTTGCTTCGGCGCTATGCGCAGAGTTTGTGATTAGCATAGATCTTGATATTAATGTTAATCCTTGATTCATCATTTAACTTTTCTAAGTGTAGTACTTTTGTAAGCAATCACATTTATGCATGGTGATCCTCTTTTCAGCTTTATGAGAGTGCCTTCAATGAAAATGAGACGCTGAAGAGCAACCTCAGGGAAGTTCAGTTGGAGCTGGTAGATATTAAAGCCAAGTTGGAGCGCGTTGTTAAGGTAAAATCTATTCAATGGTCTATAAAATGATAAAAGAAAAAAATTGCTAACTTGACCTTGAGCGCTAACTTGACTTTAAACATGCACTGCAGCTGATTTATTGAGATGTCAGGTGTACAGGATGGTAAAAGTAGAACAACACAGATTGGAAGAGAAAATGGGGGGTGTGAGCCACTAGTGCTGTTGCTCGTCCTCAGGACCCTCTCAAACCCCCTTACTCTCTCTATAAGTTTACAGGGTCATCCAGACGTGGACCCCTTGCTTGATGTGCCTAGAGGGGTGTCAGCTATACCCTCCTGACGAGGCCTAACAAGGCCAAAACGATCGTTGGGGTTGCTGCGCCTCTCGTGCAGGGATGACGTCCTTGGTAATCAGTACTGGCCTCCCTTTTTGGATGAGAGCAGGCTGGTTTGCATATGGAGCATTCATCCCTGTAATGGCACAAGCAAGCTAAAACCTTGTGAGACCTGAGCGGGCACCCACCGTAGAGCAGGCCACTAGTGCTGTTGCTCGTCTTCAGGACCCTCACAAACCCCCCTTTCTCTCAACACGTATTGGAAAGCTACATAAATAACAGTACCTACTGACTGTAATGATGCTGTCACCACAATTATGCCTAGTGATTATTGCTTGCATGACCATGAAACCAGGGATGTGCGGTCAGGGGCAGCAGGTGAGGCAGAACCTAACCTGCTATTAAGGGCTGCAGTCAAACTCACCTGCTCATGTTCCCCCGTTGGCTTTTTTTTTCCAGCAGCCTGGCTGAGCCTACGCAATTTGCGTAGCAGGATGCTACGCGAATCGCGTAGGCTGCCAAGAAGTGTGCAGCGCAGGGTGTTTTGTTCAATATACAGACGTCCGAGCACTGCCCACTTCATGAACATTGCTCTCCCAGTGCCTCAGAGGCCCTGGGAAAGCAATGGAATAACTTGGACCAATAGGAAGGCGTGTCACACTAGGCTGCCTGGAGGAAGACGCAGAGATCCTGGGGGAGCACAGAAATCTGCCAGATCGTGGGGAGCACTGAACCTGAACCTACGTAACCTGTGTATGTCTGGCTCTGATACTAGCCAGTGCCTCACCAGCCACGGACTTCACCGCACTTCACTGCATGAAATCTGTCATGTACATTCACTAGAAAAAAATTACATAACAAGAAAATAAGCTTAATGCTATTAAATGTGTACTTATAAGTATTATAGTCAGGCCCACCCTTGTGGCAGGGCAAGTGGAGCACAGAACCTACTAGGCCCTGAAGGCCTAATTTTCTCTCAGGTACACAAACTGAGTGGATGGCTGTTCTGAACAGCATCTTACTGCTTCGAGCTGTCCCTCCCCTAATGCATTCAGCACTCAGCAGTGACAAGAAGAATACTGAAACTTTGGTAGGAAATTACTCCTTTTTCTATTATGATTCCAGTAATTAGAATTCACATTTACAGTAATAGCGCAAACCTCTGTACTGAAAATTTTAATCTATCAAGTCCGTACATTATATTTTTAATCCGCAAGTCCCTACTTTAATATTCAACTGTTATATTTACAACCCACAAGTCTGCACTGTAACATTTCCATCGTTACAATAAAGGTATGGGCCCCTATTACATCCTTCGCACTAACGCTAGCGCTCACCTGTGTGAGGGTTAACGTTAGCCCTGGTGGCCCTAGCGTGGGCACACCATATTACAATCCAAATGCTAAAGGGTTACAAAACCCGTTAGCGATTGGTATCTTGCGCTTTTCAGCGCTATACTTAACATGGTGAGTGCAAAAAGTTAGAGTTAGTATTACAATATACTAACACTAATTATCGCCCGGCTGCGGTAAACCCGAAAGTTAACCACAGCCAAGACCTGGTGCTAACGGATTCCGCTGCTGCAGAATCTGTCAGCACCAGCAGAAAATCCCTCCAAATTAATCAGATACTCGCCTTCCATCCCGCAGCAGGAATGGCAGCTCCAACCGCCTCCTCTGTCCGCCTGGGGCAGGGAGAGACTGGGGGAAAAAGTCCCCCAGTGTCCCTCTGTGAAACACTACGCTGACCTGCCGGATCTCGCAAGGTGACATCCGGCAGGTCATGTGACCGGCAGAGCAGAAAGTTGACGGACTCAACTCCTATGGATTCCATTGAGTGGATGCTCGCGGCGGAGCTTAGCCCTGCCACACGCATCCTGTGTTTTAGCGCCGGTTTTATGGTGCAGGCAGTTTTTCTAGTGCCTGCATCGTAATATCACACTAAAGCGGGGATGCAAAGGAGAATCCTGCAGGCGCAGGGTTTTCTCACTGGCATCCCTGTTTTAGCGTGAAGGATGTAATGAGGCCCATGGTATTTAAAATAAGACTCAAATGTCCAAAATTTACAGTAAGATGTGCATTTACAGGGTTTGCAGTAAGACGCGCTTTTCCGAGATTTAAGATTACAACACACGTGTCAGATATTTCATTTTAAAGTGCACAATGTCTGGGATTCACCATAAAACATGGAAAGCACATCCTCACACATATATTTACACTCTATTTTGGGGCTTTATAGCAGCCCGATTTTATATATATATATATACACTGTATATATAACAAAAACCAAGGAGAGAGCACTCTAGTCAACACATTCAAAAACCAGCAACAACAGCTTCATGCATGGGTACATAATCCCAGATTTTACCACATGTTGAAAAATTCTTAATTCTGAGCTTTGTTGAATAAAATGGTGGAAATTTAGTTTGCAATGAACGGCCGTGAATTGCTTTAAGCCTGCCAACAACGTCAATGTAATCCACCCTCTGGCAGGTCCTACTCTGCAAACCTTATAGTTACATAGGCTGAAAAAGACATGCGTCCATCGGGTTCAGCCTCTCACACATCAGCTACTGCTGTTGATCCAAAAGAAGGCAAAAAACCCAGTCTGAAATGCTTGCCAATATGCAACAAACTGGGGAAAAATTCCTTCTTGACCCCAGAATGGCAGTCAGATTTTTCCTTGGATCAAGAAGCTTACCCACATATTAAATATTATAACCCTTTATATTCGGTGTCTGCAGGAAGTCATCCAGTAGTTTTTTAAAAGTCTGTACAGTCTCTGACCCAACCATCTCAACAGGCAGAGAATTCCACAGCTTTATTGATCTCACTGTAAAGTAACCCTTCCTATGCTTTAGGCTGAATTTCCTTTCTTCCACTCTAAATGGGTGACCTCGTGTCCGGTGTATAGACCTGTTAATGAATAGGTTTCCAGACAATGGTTAATAATTGCCCGTATATATTTATATAAGGTTATCAGATCCCCTCTAAGGTGCCGTTTCTCTAAACTAAACAGGTTTAAGTTTTCCCCATAACTTAAACCTTCCATTCCCCTTATTAATTTAGTCGCCCGTCTCTGCACTTTTTCTAGCGCTATAATACCCTTTCTTAAGACAGGTGCCCAAAATTGCACAGCATATTCAAGGTGCGGTTTTACCATTGATTTATACAGAGGCAAATTTATGTTTTCATCCCAAGAGTGAACTCCCCTTTTAATGCATGCCAATACCTTGCTGGCCTTGGTGGCTGCTGTTTGACATTGCACATTGTTACTTACAGGGTTATCCAAAGAGATCCGAATTGCTTGAGAAAGGTAACCGAACGCTGAAAATCAGTGTTCGGTTACCTTTCCTGGCCATTCGGCTATCCAGAGAGCAGGCAATTCGCCAAATCCTGGCGAATTGCCTGAACATACGGTGCCTGTTCGGTTCCTGTTCGAGGGCAGTGAAATCCCCATGAAAAAGCACTGCTTCGGCTATTCAGAGAACACAAACCAGCAGTGAAAGGTTCCCCTAATGCCCTGCCATTCGGTGGTTTAATTCGGCAAATTAATTCAGGAGAATCCCATAGGCTTCAATGTTAAAAATATTCCCGTTTTAATTCAATATCTAATAAACCGTTCATTATAAAATTCTGCAGCAAAAAGTCTCTTTATTTATAGATTTTTTAGGATACTTTAAGCATTTTTCTGATTTTTTTTTTTTTTAAAAGTCCGATTTTTTTTTTTTTTAAGTTTGCTTATTTTTTTTGTAACAGCCCTCTTTATTATCATTCCCTGGACCTCCTGTGTAAATTTCAGACATTTTCGCTCAGTAGTTTCTTTGCAAACAGCGTTTCTTTTTCACAGATTCATACAAATGGTTTTTCTAATTTATTCACTGCCTCCTCTACGTCACAGCTGCTTCGGCTCTGTGTGATTCGACTCATGTTCGGCTCCTGTTCGTCTTTTTCAAAGGTTAATCCAGATGTTTTTGCTTGTTTTCAGCGTGCATTCGGTTAGTTTTCGTCAGGTTTGCGGTAGCTTTTCCCTGCAATTCGGGGACCCTGTGCTGTTTGCTGAATACACCGCAGGGTCACCGAAATGCAATCGGCAAAAGGAACCGAATTGAAGAGAACGAAAAGTCACCGAACGTGCGGTGACTTTTCGAATCTCTTTGGATAACCCTGCTGGTTTGAAGTCTATGATTATTCCCAAATCCTTCTCCTGCTTGGATTTCCCTAACTCTGTACCATTTAGGGTATAAATTGCCTGTGTGTTCTTCACTCCAAAGTGCATAACTTTGCATTTATCTACATTAAATTTAATCTGCCATTTAAGTGCCCAGTCCCCCAATCTAGCTAAATCCCTCTGCAGCGAAGTAACATCCTGCTTACATTGTATTACTTTTCCTAGTTTTGTGTCATCTGCAAACACTGATACATGACTTTCAATGTCTATCTCAAGGTCATTTATAAATAAATTGAATAGAATTGGTCCTATAACAGACCCCTGAGGGACACCACTTACCACTGATGTCCATCTTGAACATGTACCATTTATGACCACTCTCTGTACCCTATCTTTTAGCCAGTTTCCTATCCAAGAACAAGTATTTTCTTCTAGACCAATTTTTCTTAATTTTAATAGTAACCTTTTGTGTGGAACTGTGTCAAAAGCTTTGGCAAAATCCAAGTAAATCACATCCATTGTGACCCCCTTATCTATACTTCTACTTACTTCCTCATAGAACGTAATTATATAGATAGCCTAATGCATTTTCTTTTGATTTATATTATGTTTACTTTGTAATATCACTGTGAGTGTTATCACTTATGAGTGTTAGCAAGCTTGAAGGTTTGACCCAGTGCACATCCTGCTGCATGTATGCATGTCTGGAGGAATCCTTCCAGGGTCCATATCTCTGTAGCAAGTGTGAACGTGTAGCTCTTCTGGAAGCTCGTATTGGAGATCTGGAAGGGCACATCGTAACGCTGAGGCAGATTGACAATCTTGAAAGGAGCCTGCTTCTCACGGAGCAAAGTATAGTTGAGGAATCTAGGGGTGTGGGAGGAGTGGAGTTAACCGGGGAACAGGTTGGTAGCTGGGTGTCAGTGACACGTGGTAGCAGGGGGGAGGGAAGAGGAAAAGGTTGGCTAGTCCTGATCTTGCGCACACCAACAGATTTGCCCCCTTGAGCGAAGATGTTGGTGAGCAGCTCAGGTGTAGCAGTACTGGAGGCTGCTCCCTCTAACAGCCGGGGGATCAGCCCACCAAGTAAGGGAGGGATAAAGAGGGCAAGTAAGCCTAGACAGGTTGTGGTGGTAGGGGACTCTATTATTAAGAGAGTAGACAGGGTAATCTGTCGCGCTGATCGCCTTAACCGGACAGTTTGCTGTCTGCCGGGTGCCCGTGTTAGGCATGTGGTTGACAGAGTTGATAGATTATTGGGAGGGGCTGGAGATGACCCAGCTGTCATGGTCCATATTGGTACCAATGACAAAGTAAGCGGAAGATGGAAGGACCTGAAGAATGATTTCAGGGAATTAGGAAGTAAACTGAAGAAGAGGTCCTCCAAGGTAGTATTTTCTGAGATCCTACCTGTGCCACGTGCTACAGTGGAAAGGCAGCGGGAGATTAGGGAGGTCAATGCGTGGCTTAAAGCTTGGTGCAGGAAGGAGGGCTTTGGGTTTTTAGAGCACTGGGCTCATTTTGCACTGGGGTACAATCTGTATAGTTGTGATAGATTGCACCTGAATGGAAGAGGGTCTGCTGTGCTAGGGAGAGGATGGTTAAAAGGTTGGAGGAGACTTTAAACTAGTGGAAGGGGGGGAGGGATACAGTATCTTACAAAATGGAGACAGAGCAGATAGCGGAAGGGTTTCAGTTCAGACTAAGGGGGGTGGAGCCGGGGGGATGGGTAATGTAAGAACAGTGGAGGCATGTAATGTAAAGTCGCATTCAGCATGTGTGGGTAGAGACAACATTAAATGTATGCTTGCTAATGCAAGGAGCCTTAATAACAAGATGGGGGAACTAGAGGTAATAGCATACACTAAGCAATACGACATTATAGGAATAACAGAAACATGGTGGGACGAAACGCATGACTGGGCTGTAAACTTAAACGGTTATACATTGTTTAGAAAGGATAGGAAACATAAGAAAGGGGGTGGAGTGTGTTTATATGTAAATCAGGATTTAAAGCCTAATATTACACAACTGGAAAGTGATGAGGGAAATGTGGAATCCTTATGGGTAAATATTTCGTTGGGGAATAAACAGGGAAGTCAATTATTGGTTGGCATATGTTATAAACCACCTAATATAGATAATGATGAGGAAGAACAACTGTTAGAGCAAATTAGGAAGGCTGCACATCATGGCAGCACTTTAATTATTGGAGATTTTAATTACCCGGACATAAATTGGGATAGTGGGACTAGTAATTCAGCAAAGGGAATCCGGTTCCTGAACATTTTAAATGATACCTTCATGTCACAACTGGTAGAAACACCAACTAGAGAGGATAACTGTCTGGACCTGGTTATACAAATAATGTGGATCTTTTCTCAAATATTAATGTAAAAGAACAGTTGGGAAATAGCGACCATAACATGGTGACTTTTGAAATAAACTCAAAAAAACACATTCATAAGGGGCATGCTAAAATATATAATTTTAAAAAGGCCAACTTTATTAAAATAAAGGAAGCTCTCAATGTCATTGACTGGCAGAAACTCTTTCACGGGAAAAACACTGAGGATAAGTGGAATATCTTTAAACTAACACTAGAAAAGTACACGTCACAATATATTCCACTGGTTAATAAATATAAAAGAAACAGACTGAAACCAATGTGGCTTAGTAGGAAGGTAACTAAGGAAATGAAAAAAAAAAGAAGGCATTTAAAGCTTTTAAATTTGATAAATCTGAGGCATCCTATAAAGCATATAGGGCAGCCAATAAAGCATGTAAAAATGCGATTAGATGGGCTAAACTAGAAAATGAAAAAGAAATAGCCAAAGAGAGCAAGACCAACCCTAAAAGATTCTTTAGGTACATAAATTCTAAAAAACCCAAGAGTGAAAATGTAGGTTCACTAAAATCTGAGTCAGGGTTATTGTTAACTGAAGATCAGGATAAGGCAGAAATTTTAAATGATTATTTTTCTTCAGTATTTATCAAAGAGAAACCTATAACAGGAGACATGAAATTCATTAATAAAAACTTACTAATACAAAGTGACTGGTTGACTCAGGACAAGGTTTTACACAAATTAAACAATGTGAATGTTAATAAAGCCCCAGGGCCAGATGGAATTCACCCGCGAGTACTAAGAGAGCTATGTGTTGAAATATGTAAACCTCTGTTCTTAATCTTTCAAGATTCTTTTCTTTCAGGAATAGTACCAGAGGATTGGAGAAAAGCTGACGTGATCCCTATATTTAAGAAAGGTTTAAAATTTGTGCCTGGGAATTATAGACCTGTGAGCTTAACATCTGTGGCTGGGAAAGTATTTGAGGGGTTACTAAGGGATAATATTCAGGAATTTATTGGGAGGTATAATGTAATTGGCAAAAATCAGCATGGTTTCATGAAACACAGATCATGTCAGACTAACCTAATTACGTTCTATGAGGAAGTAAGTAGAAGTATAGATCAGGGGGTCGCAGTGGATGTGATTTACTTAGATTTTGCCAAAGCTTTCGACACAGTTCCACACAAAAGGTTACTACTTAAATTAAGAAAAAATGGTCTAGATGAAAATACTTGTTCTTGGATAGAAAACTGGCTAAAAGATAGGGTACAGAGAGTGGTCATAAATGGTACATTTTCAAGATGGACACCAGTGGTAAGTGGTGTCCCTCAGGGGTCTGTTATAGGACCAATACTATTCAATTTATTTATAAATGACCTTGAGATAGGCATTGAAAGTCATGTATCAGTGTTTGCAGATGACACAAAGCTAGGAAAAGTAATACAATGTGAGCAGGATGTTACTTCGCTGCAGAGGGATTTAGATATATTGGGGGACTGGGCACTTAAATGGCAGATGAAATTTAATCTAGATAAATGTAAAGTTATGCACTTTGGAGTGAAGAACACACAAGCAATTTATACCCTAAATGGTACGGAGTTAGGGAAATCCAAGCAGGAGAAGGATTTGGGAATAATCATAGACTTCAAACTAAGTAACAATGTGCAATGTCAAACAGCAGCCGCCAAGGCCAGCAAAGTACTGGCATGCATTAAAAGGGGAGTTCACTCACGGGATGAAAACATAATTTTGCCTCTGTATAAATCAATGGTCAGGCCGCACCTTGAATATGCCGTGCAATTTTGGGCACCTGTCTTAAAAAAGATATTATATCGTTAGAAAAAGTGCAGAGACGGGCAACTAAATTAATAAGGGGGATGGAAGGGTTAAGTTATGAGGAAAGACTAACAAGCTTAAACCTGTTTAGTTTAGAGAAAAGGCGCCTTAGAGGGGATCTGATAACCTTATATAAATATATACGGGGCCATTATCAACCATTGTCTGATAACCTATTCATTAACAGGACTATAACAAGGACAAGGGGTCATCCATTTAGACTGGAAGAAAGAAAATTTAGCTTAAAGCATAGGAAGGGTTATTTTACGGTGAGAACAATCAAGCTGTGGAATTCTCTGCCTGTTGAGGTGGTTGGGTCAGAGTCTGTACAGACTTTTAAAAAACGACTGGATGACTTCCTGCAGACACAGAATATTAAGGGTTATAATATTTAATATGTGGGTAAAAGCTTCTTGATCCAAGGAGAAATCTGACTGCCATTCTGGGGTCAAGAAGGAATTTTTTCCCAGTATGTTGCATATTGGCAAGCATTCAGACTGGGTTTTTTGCCTTCTTTTGGATCAACAGCAGTAGGTTATGTGGGAGAGGCTGAACCCGATGGACGCATGTCTTTTTTCAGCCTATATAACTATGTAACTATGTAACTGTATATGTGGTTTGTATACTTTGTATATCACTGTATTGTGTTTGTATGTGTGTGAAACATATATATATATCATGCACACACACGTATATGTATATATAACACGTATATGTATGAATAGCACACAAGTGTATCTTTATAAATAATATTTGAATTGTTGCAATTGCTATGATTCTGCATTCCACTTCCGCTTTTTGCTAAATTTTCTACCCATTTGCTCTAAACCTGCTAATTCTGCCCTATGCCTGTTCAACGACCTTAACTTTTATTGCCCCCTACAAACTCCCCCCCTAAATTCCTGGACAACTTCAACCCAATGTGATGCTATTTGCAATCTTGATTTCTCTTTCAGCACACACCCCAAACTCATAGAAACATAGAAAAATGTCGGCAGATAAGAACCTTTCGGCCCATCTAGTCTGCCCAATTACATGGATACTTTACCTGGATTTATCTTTTGTTTAGGATAGCCTTATGCCTATCCCATGCTTGCTCAGTCAGGGTTGGTAGCAGGCCCCTGCAGAAAGCAGCTCATTACCCTCATCCAGCTGGACTTTGCTCCCGCCCACCCTCCCCTCACCCACCCACCCCATGGTTTTCATTTGATATATACCCAACTAATTGATCATGTGATATCGCAGCAACCTACACCATTTACTCTGGTACCTCTCTATTTCCTGTTTACTCACCTCCAACACCTTTCACTATGTTTATCCCACTATTGCTTCTCTTTTCTTTATCATCCCTTCTCTCTAAAACTACTCTCTCCTTCTATACACCTTTCCAACTGCCCCAGAATGGAAAACCAGTGCCAATACACCACAGCCTGCTCAGTTATTTTAACCTATCAGATGAGTGCTGGTGGAGAGTGTTAAAATCCAGCCCTCCTACCCCCACACAAAGATTTAAAACTCTGCAACCACATTACCAAAAGAAAACTCTGTCCAAATTCCTATTTATTCTGCTACTTTCCCTGGGAAACGATGTGGAAACTAACCCTGCCTGGTCCTATAGGTGACACAACCTTTAGTCTCCCCACTAAAAAAGGCCTCTCATTTGTGCACTTTAGAGTGAAGAACACACAAGTAATTTACACCCTAAATGGTACGGAGTTAGGGAAATCCAAGCAGGAGAAGGATTTGGGAATAATCATAGACTTCAAACTAAGTAACAATGTGCAATGTCAAACAGCAGCCGCCAAGGCCAGCAAAGTATTGGCATGCATTAAAAGGGGAGTTCACTCTCGGAATGAAAACATAATTTTGCCTCTGTATAAATCAATGGTAAGACCGCACCTTGAATATGCTGTGCAATTTTGGGCACCTGTCTTAAGAAAGGCTATTATAGCGCTAGTAAAAGTGCAGAGACGGGCGACTAAATTAATAAGTGGAATGGAAGGTTTAAGTTATGAGGAAAGACTAACAAGCTTAAACCTGTTTAGTTTAGAGAAACGGTGCCTTAGAGGGGATCTGATAACCTTTTATAAATATATACGGGGCCATTATAAACCATTGTCTGGAAACTTATTCATTAACAGGACTATACACAGGACACAAGGTCACCCATTTAAACTGGACGAAAGTAAATTCAGCCTAAAGCATAGGAAGGGTTATTTTACGGTGAGAACAATAAAGCTGTGGAATTCTCTGCCTGTTGAGGTGGTTGGGTCAGAAACTGTACAGACTTTTATAAAAACGACTGGATGACTTCCTGCAGACAGAGAATATTAAGGGTTATAATATTTGATATGTGGGTAAGCTTTTTGATCCAAGGAGAAATCTGACTGCCATTCTGGGGTCAAGAAGGAATTTTTCCCCAGTTTGTTGCATATTGGCGAGCATTTCAGACTGGGTTTTTTGCCTTCTTTTGGATCAACAGCAGTAGGTGTTGTGTGAGAAGCTGAACCCAATGGACGCATGTCTTTTTTCAGCCTATGTAACTATGGTAATATTATTTTTTGCACTCTTAAAATGGCCATACAATTTGGAAGTATTTATGTTATGGGTCCTCATATAGATTTCTCTTGTGTTATATGTTATAAGATGGAGTATTACAGTGGCAAGAAAAAGTATGTGAACCCTTTGGGATTACGTGGAGTTTTGCATGAATTGGTCATAAAATGTGCTCTGATCTTCATCTAAGTCAAAACAATTTGAAAAACAGTCTGCTTAAAATAATACAACACAAACATTATATGTTTTCATGTGTTTATTGAACATAACATGTAAACATTCACAGTGCAGGATGGAAAAAGTATGTGAACCCCTAGCCTAATGACTTCTCCAAGAGCTAATTGGAGCCAGGAGTGAGCCAACCTTGAGTCCAATCAGTGTGATATTATTAGATGTGTTGCTGAAAGCTGTCCTGCCCTTTAAAAACACACACCAGTTTTGGGTTTACTGGTTTCAAGAAGCACTGCCTGATGTGAACCATGCCTCGCAGAAAAGAGCTCTCAGAAGACCTACGATCAAGAGTTGTTGACTTGCATGAAGCTGGAAAGGGTTACAAAAGTATCTCCAAAAGCCTTGATGTTCATGTGTCCACGGTAAGACAGACCGTCTACAAATGGAGAAAGTTCAGCACTGTTGCTACTCTCCCTAGGCTCAGTCGTCCTGTAAAGATGACTGCAAGAGCACAGCGCAGAATGCTTAATGAAGTAAAGAAGAATCTTAGAGTGTCAGCTAAAGACTTACAGAAATCTCTGGCACATGCTAACATTTTTGTTGGCACAACTACAATAAGGAAAACATTAAACAAGAATGGAGTACATGGGAGGACACCATGGAGGAAGCCATTGTTGTCCAAAAAGAATATTGCAGCACGTTTGAAGTTTGCAAAAGAGCACCTGGATGTTCCACAGCACTACTGGCAAAATATTCTGTGGACAGATGAAACCAAAATTGAGTTGTTTGGAAAAAACACACAACACTATGTGTGGAGAAAAAAAGGCACAGCACACCAACATCAAAACCTCATCCCCACTGTAAAACATGGCGGAGGGAGCATCATGGTTTGGGGCTGCTTTGCTGCCTCAGGGCCTGGACGGATTGTTGTCATTTATGGAAAAATGAATTCGAGAGTTTATCAAGACATTTTGCAGGAAAATGTAAGACCATCTGTCCGCCAACTGAAGCTCCGCAGAGGATGGGTGATGCAACAGGAGAATGACCCAAAGCATACAAGTAATTCAACAAAAGAATGGCTTCAACAAAACAAAATACGCCTTCTGGAGTGGCCCAGAGTCCTGACCTCAACCCGATTGAAATGCTGTGGCATGACCTTAAGAGAGCGATTCACACCAGACATCCCAAGAATATTGCTACACTGAAACAGTTTTGTGAAGAGGAGTGGTCCAAAATTACTCCAGATCGTTGTGCAGGTCTGATCTGCAACTACAGGAAACGTTTGGTTGAAGTTATTGCTGCCAAAGGAGGGTCAACCAGTTATTAAGTCCAAAGGTTCACATACTTTTTCCACCCTGCACTGTGAATGTTTACATGTTCCGTTCAATGAAAACATATAATGTTTGTGTTGTATTTTTTTTTTTTTTTAATTCAATTTTTTTTATTTTGAAATATGTCATCATACATGTAAACGTAAAGTGAGGGCCTCGCAGGGCCACACATAGTCGTCTGCAATAACTCAGCGTAAAGAAAATAAAGAAAAACAGCATATGGATATCTATAATAGCACAGCTCAGAGGAAAAAACAGTTGTCTAGAAAATCAGCTAAAAAATTATCTCTCAGGAACATAGATAAGCAACAAGGAACAAGAAAAATCAGCTAAATACATCTAGTATATTAAGAAAGAGGGGAAAAAGGGGCATAAAGTATTGGCAGAGGCCAGAACTGTGCCTCCCCTGGTATAGTCCTGCGAGCCTTTAAGGACCGCGGGAGGCCAGGGGGAGTTATTGGCACTTGGCCCGGGGACTTGGGGGGGGGCGATATTGGCACCAGGCCATGTCAGCGCACCCCGGTGAGACCCGTAAACGCCAAAAAATAAATATATATATATATATATTTATAGAATGTCCTCAAAGAGATTCCTCAGATAGTGTCGCAAAGGCATATTAGGATACATAGCAAAGTCGCACAGCAGGGGGGGAGAAACGACTCAGTTAAGGGGGACAACCAAAACAGCTAAAGACATTAGAGAGTGGGGGAACTCATCAGGAATGAAAATAAAATAGCTTCAGAAATCAGCACCTAGACATCCAAGCGATAGCAAGAACGGCTATAATATCTCGGGGAGAAAAAATAAATAATAAAAATAAATAAAAAATCTCAACATAGGGGCAAAGGAAGGGGGAGAGTCAGCAGAAGGAGTCATCGAGATGGGGGAAGTCAACACGGGCCAGGCCAGGAACCGGGAGGAGAAGAAAGGAGTCAGCGAACCTCTTCATCCTGTATCTCGCCAGGGAACTGCCAGGACCGCTCCCATGGGACCGTCAGTCTCATGTAAGGTCCATTGTGCAGAACCCAGGGCACATTGTGCACCCAGCCTCCAAGGTTCATCCTGGGGTATCCAAACCATCAGCCTGGACCAAGACCAGCTCAGTCGCTCCTCAGCATCCAGGCCTTCAGGCCCGAGCATCACTCCCAACAGAGACCTCACAGGAGCTGCGGCCACCTGTTCAGTGACGCCCGGCGGGTCCCGTGCAGACAGCGCGCCCGGTGTCCTCTTGCGCCGCTGGGGTCCCCCCCGATGTGAGGCAGGGCGAGCACAGCTCGGTCGAATCTCTGGGGTCTGCACCTCGCGGTTCCTCCGCAGCATCCACCCCGGCCACCTGTGAGACAATCTCCTCAGCTGGGTACTCCTCAACTGTAGGAGGCTTCGGGCCTACGGCAGGGTCCGGCGATGGGGCAGCCACGACCACGTGCTCCCTCGGGCTACCCACATCCCGGCCCGCCATAAACGCACACATCAGCCGGCGCCAATCACCTTTTGTAAGTACTCGAGTGTCGTCCTCTGGAATCGACGCTAGACATGCATCTAATGCCGCCAGACCAGCATCCACCGTCGCAGGGGGGAGGGGACAGCGGCGCCCAACATCCGATCCCTGAGTCCCGCGACAGCAGTCTCCGCGGGGACATCCTGGTTGGCCGCGAGACGGGGGCCCTCCATCTTCACAGCCAGTAACAAGGCATCATCCAGAGGTGACAGGGTCCATTTATGCAGTGATGCCGCCGAGCAGGGCTCCATGTCTCAGAGCAGGCCGCAAGATGGCCGCCAGGTGAACGCCACGGCCCAGAGTCGGCGGCCGAATCCCGGGTCTCTGTGGTCCGGAGCGGGAGACTAAACGGGCTCCAGACCGTACACGCCCGATGGCCAGCCTCAGGGGGACTCCAATACTGGGAGAAAAATGGAGATAATCAGCATAATTGTCTCTAAAAAGACACCATGTCGAGGAGCTCCATCCAAACACATCTATTCCCCTCCACTGCCGGCCACGCCCCCGTGTTGTATTATTTTAAGCAGACTGTGTTTTTCAAATTGTTGTGACTTACATGAAGATCAGAGCACATTTTATGACCAATTCATGCAAAACTCCATGTAATCCCAAAGGGTTCACATACTTTTTCTTGCCACTGTAATTAAGATCTAGTTTAATAGCCCTCTCTCCTGTCTTTTATAACTCTTTTTGTAATGAATTTTTTCCTTTATGGAATTTTTACAAAATGTTTTTAGTAAGAATGCAAAACTCTTTCTTCATTTAACTGAATAGGTTAATAAGAGAATGCTCCTTGACCACCCAGCCTCTGTAGATACATCACTGGGTGGTAGAGATTTGACAGCATGTGATTCAGAGAAATGTTTGTATTATTTGTAAGAGTAAGAGCGTGGATAGGAGTCATGCATCAGCAGATTGTGCTCAATGAAAGCGCTAAAAAGTATGTGTCTGTTAATACACACAAAAGGGCTGTATACTTACTGTAGATTGCCATTTGGAGTGGTGTCAAACCCAGCCATTTTCCAACGTACTATGGAGGGCATCTTACAAAACAAACCACATGTCACAGTCTACTTAGATGACATTTTAGTTACTGGGGTCAGTTACATAGTTACATAGTCTGAAAAAAGACATGCGTCCATAGGGTTCAGCCTCTCTCACATCACCTACTGCTGTTGATCGAAAAGAAGGCAAAAAACTCAGTCTGAAGCGCTCGCCAATATGCAACACACTGGGAAAAAAATCCTTCTTGACCCCAGAATGGCAGGCAGATTTCTTTGGATCAAGAAGCTTACCCACATATTAAATATTATAACCCTTAATATTCTGTGTCTGCAGGAAGTCATCCAGTCATTTTTTTTAAAGTCTGTACAGTCTCTGACCCAACCACCTCAACAGGCAGAGAATGCCACAGCTTTATTGTTCTCACTGTATGCTTTATGCTGAATCTCCTTTTGTCCAGTCTAAATGGATGACCTCGTGTCCTGTGTATAGTCCTGTCAATGAACAGGTTTCCAGACAATGGTTTATAATGGCCCCGTATATATTTATATAAGGTTATCAGATCCCCTCTAAGGCGCCGTTTCTCTAAACTAAACTGGTTTAACCCTGTTAGCTCTTCCTCATAACTTAAAACTTCCATTCCCTTTATTAATTTAGTCGCACGTCTCTGCACTTTTACTAGCGCTATAATATCCTTTCTTAAGAGAGGTGCCCAAAATTGCACGGCATATTCAAGGTGCGGTTTTACCATTGATTTATATAGAGGCCTTAGCGGCTGCTGTTTGACATTGGGCATTGTTACTTAGTTTGAAGTCTATGATTATTCCCAAATCCTTCTCCAGCTTGGATTTCCCTAACTCCATACTATTTAGGGTATAAGTTGCTTGTCTGTTCTTCACTCTAAAGTGCATACCTTTGCATTTATCTAAATTAAACTTCATCTGCCATTTAAGTGCCCAGTCCCCCAATCTATCTAAATCCCTCTACAGCGAAGTAACATCCTGTTCACATTGTATTACTTTTCCTAGTTTTGTGTCATCTGCAAACACTGAAACATGACTTTCAATGCCTATCTCAAGGTCATTTATAAATAAATTGAATAGAATTGGTCCTATAACAGACCCCTGAGGGACACCACTTACCACTGATGTCCATCTTGAAAATGTACCCTTTATGACCACTCTCAGTACCCTATCTTTTACCTAGTTTTCTATCCAAGAACAAGTATTTTCATCTAGACCAATTTTTCTTAATTTAAATAGTAACCTCTTGTGTGGAACTGTGTCGAAAGCTTTGGCAAAATCCAAGTAAATCACATCCACTGCAACCCCCTGATCTATACTTCTACTTACTTCCTCATAGAATGCAGTTAGGTTAGTCTGACATGATCTGTGTTTCATAAAACCATGCTGATTTTTGCCAATTACATTATACCTCCCAATATATTCCTGAATATTATCCCGTAGTAACCCCACAAATACTTTCTAAGCCACAGATGTTAAGCTCACAGGTCTATAATTCCCAGGCATAAATTTTTAACCTTTCTTAAATATAGGGACCACGTCAGCTTTTCTCCAATTCTCTGGTACGATTCCTGAAAGAAAAGAATCTTGAAAGATTAAGAACAGAGGTTTATATATTTCAACACATAGCTCCCTCAGTACTTGCGGTGAATTCCATCTGGCCCTGGGACTTTATTCACATTGATTAATTGCTGCAAAACCTTGTCCTGAGTCAACCAGTCACTTTTTATTAGTAAGTTTTTATCAATGAGTGAGGAGGAACATTTAAGAACCCTGAAACAGGTTATGTCTCTGCTAAAAAAAGTGGACTGAGACTGAAAAGGAGTAAGTGTGAGTTCCTGGGAAGGGAAGTAGTTTTTTTGGCTCACAAGATCAGTGCTGCAGGTATGCAGCCAGTTGCAGAAAAGGTCCAGGCCATACAAGACGCGCCCACACTGCAGTCTGTGAGTGAACTAAAGGCTTACTTGGGCCTATTGAACTATTACCACAAAATCCTATCAAGTTTGTCTACGTTACTAGCACTGTTGCATGCACTTTTGAGGAAAGAGACTAAATGGACCCGGGGTTATGAGCAAAAAGAGGCCTTTGAAAAGTCCAAAAATCTTCTAAATTCGGATGCCTTGTTGGTGCATTATGATGTCAACAAACCCATTATCCTGGCTTGTGATGCTTTCACTTATGGCGTGAGTGCGGTGTTGTCACACAGGCTGGAGGATGGAACAGAACGCCAATAGGGTTCATCTCACGTACCCTGAATGCAGTTGAGAAAAATTATTCCCAAATTGAGAAGGAGGGCCTTGCTGTGATTTTTTGGATAAAGAAGTTTCACACATACTTGTATGGGAGACAATTTACCACCGTAACAGATCACAAACCACTGATCTCATTATTTAATGAACTGCAGGAGGTGTCACATATGGCCTCATCCTGCATTCAGAGATGGGTTATGATGTTATGTAGATATGAGTATTGTGTACAAAGCAGTAAAGGATCATCAAAATGCTGATGGCCCGATTCGGTTGACGGTGGCAGGAGAGGAGTTGGAGACTTCCGCTGAGGAAGAGAGTACTTCTATTGAAAGAAAATGGCGTACCATTGATTAAGCCAAACAGGTGAGGAAATGGACAGATACCGTTTTGGTGCGGGTTAAAGTTCGTCAGAGGATGACCAAAAAGAGTGGATAAATCAATGTTTGAAGCTTATGCGAAAAGGAAAGAAGAACTTCGTGTGTAGGCAGGTTGTGTCTTGTGGGGTGCCCAAGTCGTCATTCCACCCCCAGGCCATACAGTCCTACTAAAATACTTACACATCAATCACTCAGGCATAATCCGGATGAAAGGACTGGCGCAAGGCTATATGTGGTGGCTGTAGATGGATGCCGATATAGAAGGAATTGTGAAAACTTGCACCTTGTGGCAAGAAAATAGAAATTCTCACCAGTGTGCACATCTACATCCTTCGGAAGTACCAAACCTCCCATGGAGAAGAATTCACATTGATTATGCTGGCCCTTGGATGGGTAAGATGTTTTTGATTTTGGTGGATGCTTACTCTAAATGGATAGAGTTGTACCGTTAAATAAATCCACCTCCACAGTAACTTGTTCAATGCCTCAGTTTTAGTCAACATAGAATACCCGAAATGGTGGTGTCAGACCACTGGCAGCAGTTTTACAAGTATGGAGTTTCAAGAGTTTATGGCCTGAAATTGTATTAGACACGTAACCACAGCACCTTACCATGCAGGGTCCAATGGATTGGCCGAAATGACGGTGCAGACATTTAAAGGCTTGATTTTAAAAAAAGTTCAGGAGATTCCATTGAGGCCAGGCTGGCTAGAACGTTGTTTAGTTACACCGTTCCACTTTGGACTGAATCCATCCAGATATTAAAAGGTCATGCAGGAAAAACAGTTGAAGCAAACGTTTTATTTATTTATTTATAAAGGATTTTACCAGGAAAGATACATTGAGATTTCTCTCATTTTCAAGTATGTCCTGGGTTCAAGAACATTGAATTGCTACAGAAATAAAGTAATAAAATGCAAAATATTAAAAACAAAACACAATACAGATTAACAGAACCACGATCAACATGCTAAGGAAAGACATCTGATGGAAGATGACAACGTTTACACTAGAAATTTTTGAGTGAGACCTACCTGAATTCTGGGGTCAGTTCAGAAACAGATGGGACCTGTGTCATGCACAGTCGCACTTGAAAATTACCAGATTGTGCATCGTCATATAGACCATGTGAGAACTAGAAATATGGTATCTCCAGGGACACCGCCGGGTTTGGAAGACCAATTAATGCCAGATAGAGAGCAGCTGGCACCCCCTTCTGATGTCGTTCTTGCAGAAGACGGTAAAAGGGGAGCAGACAGAGGGAGGGCTTCCAACGGAAAAGTTATCAGAGTCTCCAGGTGAGGAGGAGCAGCAAGAGTTAAGGAGATCCACCAGACGGAAGAAAGCACCAAATTACCTGCAGGATTATGTTTAGCTTAGTTGTGAGTTCTCCATCCACAGGACAAAAATGCGTCCTGGAAATCACTGGGATGGAGGTAGTCTACTCAAAGTCCCAAGTTTAGTAGAAGTTTTTGTTTACCTATTGACACGTGGACTGCATGCTTGAAACTAGTGTTATCAGAAGGAAGGGGATGTAGTAGATCATAGTGTTATACTATTCTACCACTAGAGGGCATAGTTGTTTGTGTTACCTTTTGTCTGTTAATGTAAATAGTGTTTCCGAGTCAGAGGTTGTTGTTGTCTGTTCCTGAGTTGGAGTACAGATGCAGATGCTGTACCGGCGCATAAACAGAATAAGAAATTCTTCCACAACCTGTCTCTGCCTCAGTTATATGAAGATATTACATTATTGACGACGAGGATAAACCGGTGTGTATTGGGAGACTTTTATGTGAAGGTTCAGTGTCTGCATCGCAGCCGAAGACAGGTTACATTAAAAAAAAAAAGATGTTTGCTGATTCAGGATTGTGGCACTTGTGGGAAATGTGAGCCCCTTTGCCTGTGAGTTGCAATCTTGGGAGGAATAGAAATGTTAGTATATTTTTATCAAGCGAATGAGATTACTGATGCCGGTAAGAAGAAAGCAGTGTTATTAAGTGAAGTCGGTTTGTCCACATATAATATGTAGATATTACAGTAATCTGTTATGTATGTGCACAAGAGTGTTAATAAAGTTGTTGTTTCCTCCCCTCCCCTTTCCATCTCATGGAACAGGAAGCAGTATCATTGTTGTTGTAATAATGTCACATTTCCACCAGTTTCAGCCACGCCCCCTGGTGGTGGGAGCGATCCAGACCAGCTTTTCCCTGTCTGGGTCTAGCTATTCCACCCTGTGCCGCTCCTGGGTTGCATTGTACTGTTCAGGTCTGGGATCACTTGTCCTAATTACCCAGACCTGTTCTCTATTTAAATGCCAGCAGCACAGAGGCTCATTGCTCTGGCATGAGTTCTGGTTCCTGTGCTGCTGCAAAGCATTCTTGTATTTCTCTGGTATTGACCTCGGCTTTCTTGACTACTCTATCTGCCTGCTCCCTGTAATCTGCATTTATTGATCTGTTGCCAACTTCTGCTAGCCTGACGTTCCTTCCTGATTCTGTAACCTTGGCTCCAGTCCTGTCTGTTCCTTGTTTCATGTTTTATGTATTTTGTTCTCCTTAGTACAGAGGTCAGTATAAGGACCTTTAATTCAGTTCAGGGCTTCCTGTGTATTTGTCTTGTTAACCCACATTAACCTTCCTCTTCTCCTGACTGTTATTCTTTGTAAAGCTTCCATAGTTAGTAAGACCATTTCAAGGATCTTTCCTCCCCGCTTCTTCCTGTGTCAGGAGCTTTCCGGAGCCGTACCACTCTGTATTGCTGACTCCCTCCCTCCATCCATACTGAGCCCTGTGTCTCCCCATCACCCACCCCTTGCAAAAAGCCCTGTGTCTCCCCATCACCCACAGCCCTGTCTAACCAACACCCACCTCCCTGTGCCACCCCATCACCCACAGCCCTGTGTCTCCCCTTCACCCACCTCCTTATGCCACCCCTTTACCCACCTCCCTGTGCTACCCCATCACCCAACCCTTCCCCAGAGCCCTGTCTCCCCATCACCCACCCCTTGCTCAGAGCCCTGTCACCCCTCACCACAGCCCTGTGTCTCCCCATCACCCACTGCCCTGTCTAACCAACACCCACCTCATCACCCACCTGTGTCTCCCCTTCACCCACCTCCCTGTGTCTCCCCTTCACCCACCTCCCTATGCCACCCCATCACCCAACCCTTTCCCAGAGCCCTGTGTCTCCCCATCACCCACAGCCCTATCTTCCCATCACCCACCTCCCTGTGCCACCCCATCACCCACCCCTTACCCAGAGCCCTGTGTCAACCCCTCACCCACCCCTTGCCCAGAGTCCTGTGTCTCCCGTCACCCACAGCCCTGTGTCTCCCCATCACCCACCCCTTGCTCAGAGCCCTGTGTCTCCCCATCACCCACAGCCCTGTCTTCCCATCACCCACCTCCCTGTGCCATCCCATCACCCACCCCTTGCCCAGAGCAATGTGTCTCCCCATCACCCACAGCCCTGTGTCTCCATCACCCACTCCTTGCCCAGAGCCCTGTCACCCCTCACCCACAGCCCTGTGTCTCCCCATCACCCACCCCTTGCCCAGAGCCCTGTCACCCCTCACCCACAGCCCTGTGTCTCCCCATCACCCACCCCTTGCCCAGAGCCCTGTCACCCCTCACCCACAGCCCTGTGTCTTCCCTTCACCCTGTGTCAACACTTCACCCACCTCCCTGTGCCACTCCATCACCACCCTTTGCCCAGAGCCCTGTGTCTCCCCATCACCCTCCCAAAATTTAAATGTACAGAATATCGGCACCCGATATCGGTTATCGGCCTGAACGGCTGCCGACAATCGGTATCGATGCCCAAAAAGTGATATCGGTCTGAAATTCGATAGGCCATGTTAGTCCAGTTTGCCAAAATCATGAGTACAGCAGTACGTAGTGATACCTTTTTTATTGGACTAACGTAACATTTAAAAGACAAGCTTTCGAGAGTATTACTCTCTTCCTCAGGTCTGGAAGCTTACTGATCAGTTCCTAGAATTAAACATTAGGACATAAAGGGTCACATGGGTGGGGGGTTAGATGTCGTAAAGAGTGAGAGTCAAATGGTATGTTCAAAATGGGAAAAATGAACACATGAGGGATCTTGGGGCAATAATAAAACAACAGAGATAAGATCATACAACTTGAATGGAAAAGAGAATCACATGATAAAGCCTGGTATACAGGCGAAACTAAGAGTGGATACCTACTCTTGATAAAGCCTGGTATACAGGCGAAACTAGCTGAGTGTTTGTGTTTTAACAGTTCTATGAATTTTTGAAAGAGATACCTGGATTGGCAGGGTTGCCAGTGGGTGTTTTTATTATAATGCAGATTAGTCTGGTTAATCACCAGGTATTGTGATCTATACCATGGGGCCCTTATAGACAGTTTGTTTTACCCTGACATTGCAGGGATATTGAGGATTAGATTTCTGCAAGGAATATATTGGAAACTTATTACTTATCAGCTCAAAACATTGAATTTATCCCTGGATGGCTGATATGGGATGGTAATGCCTTTTTAACCCATTCCCTTAGGCAAACACATTGCAACTGTTATAGGACAAACATTCCCACGATGCTTGTTTGAACTCCTCAAATTCATACACCCCATAGGTGTGGCATTGTTCCCCTCTGCCATAAAGATATGAACCAGGTACTCTTCTTTTCCAGAATTCGGCCATTTCTTACCGCTGTCACCACAAAACAACTCATACACGCCCTGGTAATCTCCCGACTCGACTATTGCAATAATCTCTTATCTGGCCTCCCTCTGTCCCGCCTCTCCCCCCTACAATCCATCCTGAACGCCTCCGCCAGGCTAATTCACCTCACCCGCCGCTCTGTCTCTGCCGCTCCCCTCTGTGAGTCCCTTCACTGGCTCCCCATCCACTGCAGAATTAAGTTCAAAATACTTATCCTTACCTACAAAACCCTCACTAACTCAGCTCCCCACTACCTGTCCTCACTAATCACCAAATACACCCCAGCCCGCTCCCTAAGGTCAAACAGTGACCTGCGACTAGCTTCTCCCCGCATCACCTCTTCCCATGATAGACTGCAGGATTTCTCACGCGCAGCCCCCACTCTCTGGAACGCTCTCCCTCGTACTGTCAGACTTTCCCCTAACTTCTCTTCCTTCAAACACTCCCTTAAAACGTTCCTATTTAGGGAAGCCTACCACCCAACTCACTGACGCAACCATCAATCACTCTCACCTTACAGTCCTCTCCTCCTGTTTCCAACCCCAACCCTCCCAGATTGTGAGTTCCTACGTGAATAGGGCCCTCATCTCCTCCTGTACTGTTTGTCAAATGTTGTTCAATGTATTGTAACCCTGTCTATACTGTGCTTATTGTACAGCGCTGCGGAATATGCTGGCGCTTTATAAATAAAGAATAATAATAATAATACTCTGACTACTCATTATACAATATTTATGTGGTTTCATTTGTCTACTTGTCAATTTGTATTTAATAATAAAAGGTGTACAATTGTGTATACACTGGGGAGTTGGAGTGGGAGCTAGTAGTGTGTGTGTGGGTGTTTGGGGAGTGGGGGCTAGGAGTGTGTATTTAGGGAGTGGGAGCTTGCAACGTGTGTGTTTGGGGAGTGGGAGCAGTGGCGTCACTAGGGTTGGTGTCACCCAGTGCGGTAATTTATGGTGTCACCCCCCCCACGAGTTTTACAGATTTTTTTTAACTCCTCTTACTCCTAAATCAGTACTCCCATATAACACTGAATGCTCATATACACAGTGCACATTACTGTGAGGTTTATTGCTGTGGAGCTCTCTCATATGCTCACACAACTTTTTGCCAGCTGCCAGCAAGTACGTTGCCTGTTCGAAGGCAGTGAAAGCACACATGGATATATATTGCCCCCAGCAGCTCTGGATATATATTGCCCCCAGCAGCTCTGGATATATATTGCCCCCAGCAGCTCACCCATGGATATATATTGCCCCCAGCTCACATATGGATATATTGCCCCAGTTCACAGTTATATATTGCCCCCAGCAGCTCACCCATGGATATATATTGCCCCCAGCTCACATATGGATATATTGCGCCTCAGCTCACATATGGATATATTGCGCCTCAGCTCACATATGGATATATTGCGCCTCAGCTCACATATGGATATATTGCGCCTCAGCTCACATATGGATATATTGCGCCTCAGCTCACATATGGATATATTGCGCCTCAGCTCACATATGGATATATTGCGCCTCAGCTCACATATGGATATATTGCGCCTCAGCTCACATATGGATATATTGCGCCTCAGCTCACATATGGATATATTGCGCCTCAGCTCACACATGGATATATTGCGCCTCAGCTCACACATGGATATACTGCACCTCAGCTCACACATAAATATATTGCCCCAGACCAGCTCACACATGGATATATTGCCCCAGACCAGCTCTCATGGATACTGCCCCCAGCACACATGGATATGCCCCAGCTCCTCTCATGGATATTGCCCCAGCTCCTCTCATGGATATTACATAGTTACATAGTTATATAGGCTGAAAAAGACATGCGTCAATCGGGTTCAGCCTCTCCCACATAACCTACTGCTGTTGATCCAAAAGAAGGCAAAAAACCCAGTCTGAAATGCTTGCCAATATGCAACATACTGGGAAAAAAATCCTTCTTGACCCCAGAATGGCAGTCAGATTTCTCCTTGGATCAAGAAGCTTTTACCCACATATTAAATATTATAACCCTTAATATTCTGTGTCTGCAGGAAGTCATCTAGTCGTTTTTTAAAAGTCTGTGCAGACTCTGACCCAACCACCTCAACAGGCAGAGAATTCCACAGCTTTATTGTTCTCACCGTAAAATAACCCTTCCTATGCTTTAAGCTAAATTTTCTTTCTTCCAGTCTAAATGGATGACCCCGTGTCCTATGTATAGCCCTGTTAATGAATAGGTTATCAGACAATGGTTGATAATGGCCCCGTATATATTTATATAAGGTTATCAGATCCCCTCAATAGCGCAGTTTCTCTAAACTAAACAGGTTTAAGCTTGTTAATCTTGCCTCATAACTTAACCCTTCCATTCCCCTTATTAATTTAGTTGCCCGTCTCTGCACTTTTTCTAACGCTATAATATCTTTTTTTAAGACCGGTGCCCAAAATTGCACGGCATATTCAAGGTGCGGCCTGACCATTGATTTATACAGAGGCAAAATTATGTTTTCATCCCGTGAGTGAACTCCCCTTTTAATGCATGCCAATACTTTGCTTGCCTTGGCGGCTGCTGTTTGACATTGCACATTGTTACTTAGTTTGAAGTCTATGATTATTCCCAAATCCTTCTCCTGCTTGGATTTCCCTAACTCCGTACCATTTAGGTTATAAATTACTTGTGTGTTCTTCACTCCAAAGTGCATAACTTTGCATTTATCTACATTAAATTTCATCTGCCATTTAAGTGCCCAGTCCCCCAATCTATCTAAATCCCTCTGTAGCGAAGTAACATCCTGCTCACATTGTATTACTTTTCCTAGTTTTGTGTCATCTGCAAACACTGAAACATGACTTTCAATGCCTATCTCAAGGTCATTTATAAATAAATTGAATAGTATTGGTCCTATAACAGACTCCTGAGGGACACCGCTTACCACTGGTGTCCATCTTGAAAATGTACCATTTATGACCACTCTCTGTACCCTATCTTTTAGCCAGTTTTCTATCCAAGAACAAGTATTTTCATCTAGACCAATTTTTCTTAATTTAAATAGTAACCTTTTGTGTGGAACTGTGTCGAAAGCTTTGGCAAAATCTAAGTAAATCACATCCACTGCGACCCCCTGATCTATACTTCTACTTACTTCCTCATAGAACGTAATTAGGTTAGTCTGACATGATCTGCGTTTCATGAAACCATGCTGATTTTTGCCAATAACATTATACCTCCCAATAAATTCCTGAATATTATCCCTTAGTAACCCCTCGAATACTTTCCCAGCCACAGATGTTAAGCTCACAGGTCTATAATTCCCAGCCACAAATTTTAAACCTTTCTTAAATATAGGGACGACGTCAGTTTTTCTCCAATCCTCTGGTACTATTCCTGAAAGAAAAGAAAGATTAAGAACAGAGGTTTACATATTTCAACACATAGCTCTCTCAGTACTCGCGGGTGAATTCCATCTGGCCCTGGGGCTTTATTCACATTCACATTGTTTAATTTCTGCAAAACCTTGTCCTGAGTCAACCAGTCACTTTGTATTAGTAAGTTTTTATTAATGAATTGCATGTCTCCTGTTATAGGTTTCTCTTTGATAAATACTGAAGAAAAATAATCATTTAAAATTTCGGCCTTATCCTGATCTTCAGTTAACAATAACCCTGACTCAGATTTTAGTGAACCTACATTTTCACTCTTGGGTTTTTTAGAATTTATGTACCTAAAGAATCTTTTAGGGTTGGTCTTGCTCTCTTTGGCTATTTCTTTTTCATTTTCTAGTTTAGCCCATCTAATCGCATTTTTACATGCTTTATTGGCTGCCCTATATGCTTTATAGGATGCCTCAGATTTATCAGATTTAAAAGCTTTAAATGCCTTCTTTTTATTTTTCATTTCCTTAGTTACCTTCCTACTAAGCCACATTGGTTTCAGTCTGTTTCTTTTATATTTATTAACCAGTGGAATATATTGAGACGTGTACTTTTCTAGTGTTTGTGTTTTTCCCGTGAAAGAGTTTCTGCCAGTCAATGACATTGAGAGCTTCCTTTATTTTAATAAAGTTGGCCTTTTTAAAATTATATGTTTTAGCATGCCCCTTATGAATGTGTTTTTTTGAGTTTATTTCAGGTGCAATCTATCACAACTATACAGATTGTACCCCAGTGCAAAATGAGCCCAGTGCTCTAAAAACCCAAAGCTTTAAGCCACGCATTGACCTCCCTAATCTCCCGCTGCCTTTCCACTGTAGCACGTGGCACAGGTAGGATCTCAGAAAACACTACCTTGGAGGACCTCTTCTTCAGTTTACTTCCTAATTCCCTGAAATCATTCTTCAGGTCCTTCCATCTTCCTCTTACTTTGTCATTGGTACCAATATGGACCATGACAGCTGGGTCATCTCCAGCCCCTCCCAATAATCTATCAACTCTGTCAACCACATGCCTAACACGGGCACCCGGCAGACAGCAAACTGTCCGGTTAAGGCGATCAGCGCGACAGATTACCCTATCTACTCTCTTAATAATAGAGTCCCCTACCACCACAACCTGTCTAGGCTTACTTGCCCTCTTTATCCCTCCCTTACTTGGTGGGCTGATCCCCCTGCTGTTAGAGGGAGCAGCCTCCTCCAGTACTGCTACACCTGAGCTGATGCACCCAACATCTTCGCTCAAAGGGGCAAATCTGTTGGTGTGCGCAAGATCAGGACTAGCCAACCTTTTCCTCTTCCCTCCCCCCCTGCTACCACGTGTCACTGACACCCAGCTACCAACCTGTTCCCCGGTTAACTCCACTCCTCCCACACCCCTAGATTCCTCAACTATACTTTGCTCCGTGAGAAGCAGGCTCCTTTCAAGATTGTCAATCTGCCTCAGCGTTACGATTTGCCCTTCCAGATCTCCAATATGAGCTTCCAGAAGAGCTACACGTTCACACTTGCTACAGAGATATGGACCCTGGAAGGATTCCTCCAGACATGCATACATGCAGCAGGATGTGCACTGGGTCAAACCTTCAAGCTTGCTAACACTCATACCCCCACAACAAGATAACAAATATATAAATAACAATTGATACCTGTTATTTGAATTCCTGTTTTTAAACTCCACTTGAAAATAGCCCACTTAGGAGTAGACCACTACAATTGCCTACACTACTATTGCCCCAGCTCCTCTCATGGATACTGCCCCAGCTCCTCTCATGGATATACTGCCCCAGCTCCTCTCATGGATATACTGCCCCAGCTCCTCTCATGCATATACTGCCCCAGCTGCTCTCATGCATATACTGCCCCAGCTGCTCTAATTGATAATGCCCCAGCTGCTCTCATGGATTTTGCCCCAGCTCCTCTCATGGATTTTGCCCCAGCTCATGGATATGCCCCAGCTCATGGATATGCCCCAGCTCATGGATATACTGCCCCAGCAAATGGATATACTGCCCCAGAAAATGGATATACTGCCCCAGCACATGGATATACTGCCCCAGCACATGGATATTGCTCCAGCTCATGGATACTGCCCCAGCACCTCATGGATATGCCCCAGCACCTCATGGATATGCCCCAGCACCTCATGGATTTGCCCCAGCAGCTCATGGATATGCCCCAGTACCTCATGGATACTGCCCCAGCACCTCATGGATATGCCCCAGCACCTCATGGATATGCCCCAGCACCTCATGGATATGCCCCAGCACCTCTTGGATATGCCCCAGCAGCTCATGGATACTGCCCCAGCAAATGGATATGCCCCAGCAGATGGATTACTGCCCCAGCAAATAGATATGCACCAGCACCTCATGGATTTTCCCCAGCACCTCATGGATATGCCCCAGCACCTCATGAATATGCCCCAGCAGCTCATGGATTTGCCCCAGCACCTCATGGATATGCCCCAGCACCTCATGGATATGCCCCAGCACCTCATGGATATGCCCCAGCACCTCATGGATTTGCCCCAGCAGCTCATGGATATGCCCCAGTACCTCATGGATATGCCCCAGCAGCTCATGGATACTGCCCCAGCAGATGGATTACTGCCCCAGCAGCTCATGGATACTGCCCCAGCAGATGGATTACTGCCCCAGCAAATGGATATGCCCCAGCACCTCATGGATATGCCCCAGCACCTCATGGATATGCCCCAGCACCTCATGGATATGCCCCAGCACCTCATGGATATGCCCCAGCACCTCATGGATATGCCCCAGCAGCTCATGGATATGCCCCAGCAGCTCATGGATATGCCCCAGCAGCTCATGGATATGCCCCAGCAGCTCATGGATACTGCCCCAGCAAATGGATATGCCCCAGCACCTCATGGATAATGCCCCAGCTCCTCATGGATATGCCCCAGCTCACCTCTGCCGCGTATTTGCTCCCTGCGAGCGTCCGAAGCATGCAGCTTGGGCGCTCGCCTGGGGGAGCCACGTGACCAGCCGCGATTGGCTGGTGACGTGTTTCCCCCAGGCGAGCGCCGAAGCTGCATGCTTTGGACGCTCGCAGGGAGCGAATACGCGGCGGAGGGTGAGACACCCGCCCTTAGGGTGACGGTGTCACCCTAAAGGCGGGTGTCACCTGGTGCGGGCCGCACCCCCCGCCCCCACGTTACGACGCCAGTGAGTGGGAGCTAGCAGTGTGTGTGTGTTTAGGGAGTGGGAGCTAACAGTGTGTATTATGTTTGGGGAGTGGGAGCTAGCAGTGTGTGTGGGGGGGGGAGTGGGAGCTAGCAGTGTGTGTGTTTGGAGAGTGGGAGCTAGCAGCGTGTTTGTGGGGAGTGGGAGCTATCAATGTGTGTATGCGTGTTTGGGGAGTGGGAGCTGACAGTGTCTGTGTCTGTGTTTGGGGAGTGGGAGATAGCAGTGTGTGTGTGTGCGTGTTTGGGGAGTGGGAGCTGACAGCAGTGTGTTTATGTTTGGGGAGTGGTAGCTGGGAGTGTATTTGGGGAGTGGTAGCTACAGTGGCAAGAAAAAGTATGTGAACCCTTTGGGATTACGTGGAGTTTTGCATGAATTGGTCATTAAATGTGCTCTGATCTTCATCTAAGTCACAACAATTTGAAAAACACAGTCTGCTTAAAATAATACAACACAAACATTATATGTTTTCATGTGTTTATTGAACAGAACATGTAAACATTCACAGTGCAGGGTGGAAAAAGTATGTGAACCCCTAGCCTAATGACTTCTCCAAGAGCTAATTGGAGCCAGGAGTGAGCCAACCTTGAGTCCAATCAGTGTGATATTATTGGATGTGTTGCTGAAAGCTGTCCTGCCCTTTAAAAACACACACCAGTTTTGGGTTTACTGGTTTCAAGAAGCACTGCCTGATGTGAACCATGCCTCGCAGAAAAGAGCTCTCAGAAGACCTACGATCAAGAATTGTTGACTTGCATGAAGCTGGAAAGGGTTACAAAAGTATCTCCAAAAGCCTTGATGTTCATGTGTCCACGGTAAGACAGACTGTCTACAAATGGAGAAAGTTCAGCACTGTTGCTACTCTCCCTAGGCTCGGTCGTCCTGTAAAGATGACTGCAAGAGCACAGCACAGAATGCTTAATGAGGCAAAGAAGAATCCTAGAGTTTCAGCTAAAGACTTACAGAAATCTCTGGCACATGCTAACATTTTTGTTGGCACAACTACAATAAGGAAAACATTAAACAAGAATGGAGTACATGGGAGGACACCACGGAGGAAGTGTCATGCCTTCCGTGGGCAGAGACCAGTATGCGTTAGATGGCGGGTGAAGGGTTAATTCAAGCGAGGTATCCGTGGGAGAATCCAATAGAATAGTCGTGGGAAGCCAAAAGGTCGGTGCGGGCGGAGTTCGTTGCGAGGTCAAAAGGGGAAGCCTGAAGGGTCTGGAGGAATAATTCTCAGGAAAGTCAATAGGTATGAGGAACCAGGAAAGCCAATACAAGGCAACAACCAGGTACCTGACCAAAGGAGGAATGGGGTTTAAATAGGGAGTCTGAAGGAGCACACCCCTGCGGGGAGGAGTCACAGCCAGTTCACCTACATGTGAGGAGAATGCCTGGTTGCCATGCCCCCCTCCTCTCTGTCCCACTGGTCTGAGGACACGCCCCCGCCGGTGAGCGCCTCCCACGGCCACCCCTGCTCTCAGTGTGATAGGCCACGCCCCCACGCCAAGAGCACGTGATGGCTGCCATGTTTGGCACCCCCCCGGGCGCCGCGATTCCCAGCCAGCCGACCCGAGAGAGGGAGCCTGGCCCCTGCACCCCTGAGCGCCGGAGTGCCCAGAGCGTCAGGCAGCTGTGGGCTGCCGAGGACGCCGACCTCTAGTCTGCACTCGGCGCCGGCCGCCATGACACCCGGCGTGCCGCCACCCCGCCGCTGGACAGGTAAGTCCTGACAGGAAGCCATTGCTGTCCAAAAAGAATATTACAGCACGTTTGAAGTTTGCAAAAGAGCACCTGGATGTTCCACAGCACTACTGGCAAAATATTCTGTGGACAGATGAAACCAAAATTGAGTTGTTTGGAAAAAACACACAACACTATGTGTGGAGAAAAAAAGGCACAGCACACCAACATCAAAACCTCATCCCCACTGTAAAACATGGCGGAGGGAGCATCATGGTTTGGGGCTGCTTTGCTGCCTCAGGGCCTGGACGGATTGTTGTCATTGATGGAAAAATGAATTCCAGAGTTTATCAAGACATTTTGCAGGAAAATGTAAGACCATCTGTCCGCCAACTGAAGCTCCGCAGAAGATGGGTGATGCAACAGGACAATGACCCAAAGCATACAAGTAATTCAACAAAAGAATGGCTTCAACAAAACAAAATACGCCTTCTGGAGTGGCCCAGTCAGAGTCCTGACCTCAACCCGATTGAAATACTGTAGCATGATCTTAAGAGAGCGATTCACACCAGACATCCCAAGAATATTGCTACACTGAAACAGTTTTGTGAAGAGGAGTGGACCAAAATTACTCCAGATCGTTGTGCAGGTCTGATCTGCAACTACAGGAAACGTTTGGTTGAGGTTATTGCTGCCAAAGGAGGGTCAACCAATTATTAAGTCCAAAGGTTCACATACTTTTTCCACCCTGCACTGTGAATGTTTACATGTTCTGTTCAATAAAAACATGAAAACATAAAATGTTTGTGTTGTATTATTTTAAGCAGACTGTGTTTTTCAAATTGTTGTGACTTAGATGAAGATCAGAGCACATTTTATGACCAATTCATGCAAAACTCCACGTAATCCCAAAGGGTTCACATACTTTTTCTTGCCACTCTAGTAGTGTGTGTGTTTGGGGAGGGGGGCTGGCAGTGTGTGTTTGTGTTGTGTGTCCATATGGGGGGGCAGTATGTGAGTTTCAGTGCTGTGGATTCTGTGATACACTCAAAACACACAGCACAGTACGAGTTGTATCGCTGTGGAGCTCTGTGATACGCTCAAACACACTGCACATTACTGTATCACAGAGCTCCACAGCAATAAAACTCACAGTAAAGTGCGTATGAGCGTGAGTTTTATTGCTGTGGAGCTTTTGTGTACAATCATACACACTGCACATTACTGTGAGTTTTATTGCTGTGGAGCTTCAAAGCAGCTGTTCTATTGTCTGACACTTGCAGCAGACGGTCTACAATCCTATCATTCTCAGGCATCCCTAGAGTCTATGTAGGACTGTCTGCGTGATTGGAGTTGTTGGCAGTGTGCTGTAATTGTTATATTAGACAATAGATAGATGTTACATGTATCAAATTGCTTTTGGTCCTTAAAGAAGGGTCTCTCTAACAGAGTGATGCTCTTACAAGATAGTGTAAATCATTGAGAGCCCCTCTGTTAGTGAGACCCCCTCCAGAACCCATTACACTCCACTTTTGTAGTCTCTAATGGGGCCTGTAGGGGTCTCTTTCTAATAGAGATTGTCTTAAAGGGCACTGAGAGTGCCTATTGGTAGTGACTTTTTTGCTCGTGGGGGGGTGCGTAAAAGGGAGTATCTGCCCGGGTGCTAAATACCCCAAGTACACCTCTGCTCGGAATGGGGCAGCAGCAATAATGACCTGGCTAGGGCTAAAACAAAATATACATATATTTTGTATATTCCCTATCAGGGCGGCTGTGTGGACCACAAGTTTCCAGCCTGCTTCGTGTATAAAACATAACAAGAAAATAGTTTGCCCATTCCGTGTTTTGTTTGTAATCTCAAAGTGGAATTGATTGTTCCTGGTGAAGGTATAAATATAAACTCATCAGTTTGCCTCTTGGTTGTATGTGGTTGCTTAGAAAAGCACCTCTTGATTTCATTAGGTAGGAACCACCTGACCCAGAGGTGCCTTGACGCGGCGGGTGGGCTTACACTTCAATGGCCATTCAAGTAAACCAAAATCTCTGATTGTGTTTTGTTTCACATGGAGCAGAGTTGCAGTACAGAGTCGATGGGTGTATGCCTTGATAAATAATATTGATGGATCAGAAACTTACAAACCAGATCTGTTGCTAAAAGGTTATAGTCAAGTAAAGGGAATTGTTCATAAGGGAGGCATCCCAGACAGAGAGCCCAGACAGACAGAGATAGAGAGTCTGGACACACAGAGACACCTGGACAGAGACAGGGCATCCGGACAGAAACAGAGCACCCAGACAGAGTTTTCACCAAATGCAAACATTAAGTACCGCTCATTCAATCTGTTACACAGGCCAACCAAAAAAAATTTTGAAAAACTTTTTCCTTAATTCAATCTGACTATATCATTTTGTTGGGGTGCTGAATCCAAATATCCAATCGGTTTTCTCCTATCGGTTTTCCAATGTTAAGCATTGGGAGCACAAAGTACAGTAAGAATAAACAATATACTAATGTGGCGCTTTAAAAATCACTGTGTGAGGGAAAACACTGGTGTGCTTAACAACAACACAGGTGGATGGTCCCCACACCACCTATAACAATATTATGAACAAAAAGAGTGAAGCGCACACACATCCCCACACGGATATATGTAGATGAGGAGCTTACATTCAATTCAAAGAAGATTTTAATTATGATCAGTGTAATTGCCAACGCCTTCTCCTAATATGGATAGTAATATCAATCAATGAGTCAGTCACATAGAGCTTCTGTGTTGCAATAAAACACGTTGTTCAGCTTACTCGCCAACCCTCGAACTCGATCTACTTCTTGTAGCTCAAAGAAAGGGAAAATGACATCCTAGTGCAGATAGCATGAATAACGTACTGTGTATATAAAGGATGAAGGTATTGCACTCACCCCCCAAGAGCCAATATACCGGCTCTAGTTGCAATCGCACGGTGGTTTGTTTTTTGAGGTTTGACCGTACAAAACGCCCTTCTCGATATGAGGAATATCCAATTCTCTCAAGGATGATCCAGAGAAATGAAAAAATTAACAGCAATTTATTCGTGAATAAAATAGAACAAGCCAGATGCGTTTCGCACCAAATCGGCGCTTCTTCAGTGACAATATACAGCATAATATATAGATCTATCATTATGTAATAATGTGTGTATGTGTAATTATATACAGTATACACTCGTGATTATATATATATATAAATATATATGTGTAGCGCTCACTCCCGGAGGAGCCGCTGAAATTAAACCACGGGTCAGTCTCCCCGCACTAGGGAATAAATATACTCCAACACCGCTGTAAATTTTACGAGTTAAAAGGTTTCCAAAAAATGTTTGCAGCTCTTGAGACACGGTATATGCAGGAATATTACAGTACTTTCGTAACACGATAAACGCGTAGCGGTAAAAGAAACGAAAACACGAGGGCTTCGTATTTTCGGAAAAACTCCGACCGAGCAGAAATTTAAACGATACGAAATTCGAGGAAAAAACCCCGTAGCGGGACACAATAAAATACACAGTTCTCGTATCACGGTAAACGCGCAGCGGAAAAAAAGAAAAAGTGTTCGGAACGTAACTTTATCTTTACCCCCTTGTTCCGATTCGTAGAAGGAAACTGAGTCCTGCACAGGTTAAGTCCCAGAACATGAAGTGGTGTGTATTCGTGTGTATATGGTACCCGGGTACTGTTCAACTGGCCAGTGAGTTTACTTTAAGAACGTCTTCGACTAGTCAGTTGGGGCCCTGTGGGTTTCAGAAGGAAAACAGCAGCGTACTCTCTTATTTGCATACGGCCTTGGAGGCCTCTCACCCATCCAGCGCAAGCTTGAGGTTCTGCTGACCCAGGACGTCTCTCCGCTCGATGTTGACTGGGGATGCCGGCCACCGGATCTGTTGTCTGGCCCTCTGTCTGTCAGCCGCGACTCATCCAGCTTACCGCCTGCTCCCCGCTTCGATCGACCGCGGTACTCCTCACTCGAGGGGTCTTCTCTCCTTCACCTGCCACTGGGATGGTGTAGAGGGTGATGTCTGTGTCCCGCAAGGCTGGGTGACCCAATCCTAAGGCCCGATCCACTCTGTCTGCGCTCCGGCCTATCTTTTGGTCTCTCCTTCGTGTGCATCCACTCTCCTTCACTCTCTGGCGCGCTCTCCCTGTTCTCCACGAGGTGCAGGATGTACAGCCTCTCCAAAACCCACCCACTTCCTGTTTCTTCGCAAAGCATGCCGGGACATGTAGTTCGAATGTCCAGTGTCTCTAATCGCGATTGTCTCCATCTTGTGGCCAAAAATGGGTACTGCCACAGTAAATTTTAGCACATCGCTACATATGTTTTTATTGTGTGTGCATATACATATATATACACATCATAGATGTTTTAATGTGTGTATGTATAGATTATGGTCTGTATATGTATGTTTTTCTGAGCGTATGTATATATGTTTTAATGCGTGTATGTATATATATATATCAGTTAATATGGTGACTGCTCACTCGAATGTGTCGCCTTGATGTCATCAGTAGTCGACAGTGTGTGACGTGCCTACAGCATGGGTGGAGGGGAGTTAATATTTTCCTATTTAAATGTAATTTTTATTGTTATATTGTTTTGAAGAAAACTTGTGGTGAACAAGCTTGAATTAAACTGTTTAACCCTTTCCCACTGCAGGACGTTCCATGCCGTCCTTGCGGCGGGTGGACTTTGAAGACGCAGGACGTTCAGGTATGCCCTGCTGTCTTCAATGGGCCACCTCAGTCCCCCCGCAGTCGGTGCGCATCATCGGCTGTAGAGAAACGACCGTCCCCCATGCAGCCAATAATGCGTGTCGTCTGCGGGGCAGGCTGAAATCATCGGCTCGTGGTGGCACCTGTCGGTGTTAACCCCTGCCCAACGGGCAACTCTCGTGAAGGGGTTAACAAGCCCCTGGAGTGCCGCTATTTGTGGGAGAGTGTATGCAGCCTAGCGTTGCACCAGGCATTGGAGCGTGTACTCTGAGTGTTGGATTTTATTGCGGTGCACTTTCAAAAGCTTGTCTTTTAAATGTAACGTCAGTCCAATAATAAATGTATCACCACGTACTGCTATACTCGTGATTTTGGCATACATATACATACACACACACAGTCACACACATCATTTTATGCTTTGTACATATGTATGTAATAATGTTTGTGTGTATATAGAAACATAGAAAATGTCGGCAGATAAGAACCTTTCGGCCCATCTAGTCTGCCCAATTACATGGATACTTTACCTGGATTTATCTTTTGTTTAGGATAGCCTTATGCCAATCCCATGCTTGCTTAAATTCAATCACTGTTTTGGCCTCTACCACTTCAACTGGAAGACTGTTCCATGTATCCACCACCCTCTCAGTAAAATAATGCTTCCTGATGTTACTTTTAAACCTTTGCCCCTCTAATCTAAGACTATGTCCTCTTGTTTTGCTACTTAGTTTCCTTTTAAATATACTCCCTTCCTCTAACCTTGTGGATTCCCTTTACGTATTTAAATGTTTCTATCATATCTCCTCTGTCTCGTCTTTTTTCCAAGCTGTACATGTTAAGATCATTAACAGGGTTATTCAAAGAGCTCCGAATTGCTTGAGAAAGGTAACCGAACGCTGAAAATCAGCGTTCGGTTACCTTTCATGGCCATTCGGCTATCCAGAGAGCAGGCAATTCGCCAAATCATAACGAATTGCCTGAACATACGGTGCCTGTTCGAGGGCAGTGAAAACCCCATGAAAAAGCACTGCTTCGGCTATTCAGAGAACACAAACCAGCAGTGAAAGGTTCCCGAAATGCCCTGCCATTCGGTGGTTTAATTCGGCAAATTTATTCAGGAGAATCCCATAAGCTTCAATGTTAAAAATATTCCCGTTTTAATTCAATATCTAATAAACTGTTCATTATAAAATTCTGCAGTAAAGAGTCTCTTTATTTATAGATTTTTTAGGATATTTTAAGCATGTTTCTTAACTTAAAAAAAACAAAATTTCATCTTTTTTCTTTAACAGCCCTCTTTATTATCATTCCCTGGACCTCATATGTAAATTTCAGACATTTTCGCTCAGTAGTTTCTTTGCAAACAGAGTTTCACTTTCACACATTCATACAAACTGTTTTGCTAATTTATTCACTGCCTCTTCTGCTGTGTCGAAGGCTGAGATCGGCTCCTCTTCGGGTTTTTCTGTGGTTTTCGGCAGGTTAATCCAGATGTTTTTGAGGGTTTTCGGCGTGCATTCGCTGGGTTTTGTGGTTAGTTTTCGTCGGGTTTGCGGCAGCTTTTCCCTGCAATTCGGGGACCCTGTGGTGCTTGCTGAATACCCCACAGGGTCATCGAAATGGGATCGGCAAAACAAACCGAATTGAAGAGAACGAAAAGTCACCGAACGTGCGGTGACTTTTCGAATCTCTTTGAATAACCCTGTTAGCCTTTCCTGGTAACTTTTCTCCTTCAAGCCGTACACCATTTTAGTAGCCCTTCTCTGAACTCTCTCTAAGATGTCTATATCCTTCTGGAGATACGGTCTCCAGTACTGCACACAGTACTCCAAGTGAGGTCTCACCAGTGCTCTGTACAGTGGCATGAGCACTTCCCTTTTCCTACTGCTAATACCTCTCCCTACACAACCAAGCATTCTGCTGGCATTTCCTGCTGCTCTATTACATTGACTACTTACCCTTAGATCCTCTGAAATAATGACCCCTAAATCCCTTTCCTCAGATGTTGAGGTTAGGACTGTATCAAATATTCTATATTCAGCCCTTGGGTTTTTACGTCCCAGGTGCATTATCTTGCACTTATCCACATTAAAACTCAATTGCCACAGCTCCGACCATTTTTTTAGTTTACCTAAATCATTTGTCATTTGTCATTAAGGGTGCTGCAGATTTCTGTACCTACAGGCCCCGTAGATGTGAATCCAGCCCTGATAGGAGTCTAGCTAACCTATATTGTGTTTTCCAGAAACAAGACCAGTCATCAAGTCAGTCAGGACTGCTAGAGGCAGAGAAAAGGGTGAGTGATACCTATTGAGCACGAACAATTTGCTTTTAAATGGAGCTGGAAGAAAATTTCTATCATTATGTAGCGCTCACCCCCGGAGGAGCCGCTGAATAACCCCAGATTGGTCTCACCGCACTAACAATTCACTGTACACCAGCACACCGTTATAGATTTTCTCAAATGTACTTTACTGTAAGCAATAAATCTCAATAATTACACATGTACTTTAACCGTGAAAATCATTCTAGGGAATAAATGACGGTCATATGAAAGCGTAACTATATTGCGTCTAAACCTTTAGTATAGTTCTCAGTCCTTTTTGGTTCAAAGTCCCACGTTAGAGATACGTTTTGTTACGGTGGCCCCCCTCAGGAGCCAAAGGGGGGTCCTCGCTGCTGAGCACCTTGCCACTGGCACCTTGCCAGCCTCAGGGCACACTGGCTTTAGCGGGCAGTCATTAATGAAGTGTAGCAAACTGGCACAATAGAAACAGAGTTTATAAAGCCTGCGCCTTTCTTTCTCTGACATTGTAATACATGGGCTGCTAGGTGGTGTTAATTGGTTAACTACTGCAGGTGAGAAGCCTATTATTTATTATTATTATTCTTTATTTATAAAGCGCCAGCATATTCCGCAGCGCTGTACAATAAGCACAGTATAGACAGGGTTACAATACATTGAACAACATTTGACAAACAGTACAGGAGGAGATGAGGGCCCTATTCTCGTAGGAACTCACAATCTGGGAGGGTTGGAAACAGGAGGAGAGGACTGTAAGGTGAGAGTGATTGATGGTTGCGTCAGTGAGTTGGGTGGTAGGCTTCCCTAAATAGGAATGTTTTCAGGGAGCGTTTGAAGGAAGAGAAGTTAGGGGAAAGTCTGACAGTACGAGGGAGAGAGTTCCAGAGAGTGGGGGCTGCGCGTGAGAAATCCTGCAGTCTATCATGGGAAGAGGTGATGCGGGGAGAAGCCTAGAGACTCCATTACCTTATGCAGTTCTATAAGCATATTATACACCATGTGCAGCATAGAATTTAACAAAGAACACATACCAGAAGGCTTGGGTGGATCCAGTATAATGTTACGGTGGCCCCCCTCAGGAGCCAAAGGGGGGTCCTCGCTGCTGAGTGTATTAAGCCCTTTAGGCTGGTATGTGTCTCTCTTCATACTGAAGAACCCTGGACACAGGATTAAACAGAACCAGACAAGACACACAAGGAAAGCCCTTCACTGGGAAAAAGGTCCTTAGGATGGTCTTCTAATTATACAGAGTCCAGGGTGGGGGTGAACACGAGAAAACGTACACAAAGAAATAACAGGGTTAAACCAGACTTGACAAGGAAGGAATATCTAGCAGCAATGGAACAAGAAAGAGATCCTTGAGGTGGTCTCTATAACCAGAATAACGAGCTGCTGCACTAGATAAACACATATAAACCAGAAAAACAGACTGGACAGAAATTAATTCAGCAGTAAGCAGGACGGGACTCAAATAGAACTCAAAGATATGCTGCGACCAGCAAAACCAACAGGATACCTAACAATAAGGTCTCACACCAGAATAAACAAACAACAGAGACTGTAGTGTGGTACAAATATAAACCAGAATACCACACAGACAAAACACAAATGGGATCAAGCAAGAGCGTGGTCAGAATACATAGCCAGGAGTCTTGAACCAATATATGACAAACACACGGTACCAGGGGTAATCACAAGAATCGTCAGAATACAAGCCTGAAATCATACACCAAGATATCAGGATGCAAAACACAGAAATCAGGAACTCAGCAATGGAGATCTATACTGGATCAGGGAACCATTGCACTGAAATGCAGTTAAATAAGGTAGTGCAGGTCATGTGACCCCAGGTCTGGTCAGACGCTGAGACTCCAGGGGCAGAGAGGCAGACAAATTAACCCTAAATCCAAAAGACTGAAGAGCTCTCAGCAACAGTGGGCCTGGCTAGGGGAACGTAACACGTTTTAGTTTAAGTCCTAGGGTATCCAGGTACTAGGTCCACTGGCCAGTGGATGGATGAATATCTTTGACTAGTCAACGTTGGGTCCCTGAAATTTAAGCAAGCAAATAAGTGCACACGGTTAGCAAAGTCATAGGCTGGAGGCCTCTCACCCAACCGGCGAAACAACTTGTCCCGGACCGATGAAACTCTGGAGGAAAGTCCTTCTCTGCTGCCTGGAGCCCAATGCTGCCTTAGTTCACTCTCCCGAGCCGAATCTCCTCAGCCAGAAGTCGAATGCCACCAGCACTCCGCTCCGCCTGTGGCCTCCTTACACGAGGTCCCTCTCTAACACACTCGCCACAGGAACAGTCCAGCGTGATATACTGCAGGTCGATGTACACTTTCCCCGATCACTCCAGCAATGGATGCCGCCGATTTTCCATGCTCCAACTTGCCCAGATTCCAGAAAGTGTCTCTCCAGCGAATGACTTCGTTCACCGCTTTCCTCATTCTGCCCACACTGTACACAATGCTCTTCACTTCCTGGCACCTGAGAGCTCGCTTCCTTCCTTTCTCCCAGGGTTTCTGGGGGACGTAGTACATAAGTCCATTATAGTCTTTCCCATACATTACGCTCTGGCTCCCCCTAGAGGCATAACGGTTGCAATTCTCAGAGCCAGCTTAAACATGGCTACAATTATATAAAAGTACTTTATATAATTAAATGAATCTATTTCAGGAGAAAAGAGTTTTGGAACAGAAGATGTCTGATATGGAAGATGAGCTCAAGGTAATGAAACCAAAGCACAGCAACAAAAAAACTTTCCTATTTGTTTCTAAAAATCAAAGGTTAAATGAGAAGACAACAAAGTTAAATCCTGTTTTCAAAACCGTAAACACACAAATATATCTTCCCATAAATGCTGATTTCCCTCGTACCTAACACAACTTTCACAAACACCGGTCCTTATTGAATAATCCCATATACTGTATACTAGGTAGGTACTGTACTTGTGTACTAGTTAAAAAAAAAATCAGGTGGGGTGTGCCAGGACTGTTGTATGGGAGATTCTGTAAAGGAGGACTCACCAATGGTAAACGGTAGCTTTGGCAATTTCACAAAAACAATGGAAGGTTCAGAGGGATTAAATATAATCATCTACCCTAGCTACTGGGCTGCCCCCTTTAATAGATAATGGCTAGCAAACTCCTCCAACAACTGCAGGCTTTAGAGTTTATTCAGAGAGAGGTGAAACCAGGGGAATGACTGGAGTATTGAAAATTCTAGGTCAAAATAGCCGATTTGGAAAGTGAGATAAATGGGGAGAATTTTCTGGTTTGGCTATTTTGACCTAGAATTTTCACTTCTCCAGTCATTCTCCTCGTTTTCACCTCTCTCTGAATAACCCTCATTAGAGTATTCAGAATTCTATAGCATAGAATAATGTCAATAGTGCCATCATCAATGATGTGTAATGTCATTGGTGATTAATCTACTTTTTCATACATGATGTTAGCAGTGATGTTACAGAAAAACCCAAAAGTGGGGTTGGGACAGTTTAAGGCTAACATTTTCATTTTTTTTGTTGATCATTTGAGTAAAAACTTGCACTCAGACTTATTTTTTTATTTTTTTAATTACTCTTTTTTTCTGTTATAATATCATTACTAAATACCACAACTTTGAGTTTTGCCTTACCACCTCACCTAATCCATTCTGTCCAAGTTCGGTGAGAAGCGCCGTGACAAGCGACGTTCAGTATATAAATGTTTTGTTCTTGAAAGCTCAGTAGTGTCCTTTACATCATTGTATTAACTGCCCTGGATCTTGAGAAATCATAAAGTGTATTGCTGTAATTTTATAGCTACAGAATGCAGCAATACTCTTAACACACCTTGTCCATTAATGTTGGTTTACTGTTGTCGAGTTTTCTGGTGCATGCATGCACGCACCCACATTACCACAGTTTTTACATCTGTACAACAGTAGTACCCATACACATTTTGCACATAAGCTTTTATTGCAATGTTGCTCTTTTAAACATCTTTACATAGATACACAGGCTGAAAAAAGACATGCATCCATTTAGTTCAGCCTTTCACGCAATCAGCTACTGCTGATCCAAAAGAAAGCAAAAGCGCTCTACAAATAGGCAACATACGGGGGGAAAAATTCCTTCTTGACCCCATTTTTCTCAATGGATCAAGCAGCGTTTACCCACATATTAAATATTATGGCCCCTATTACGCTCTTGGCATTAACACGCAGACGCAGGGGAGGAAAAACTGCGCCCGCAGTTTCCCCCCTTGCGCCCGCGTTTTAACGCCAGATTACAGTGCAGGCGCAAAAAATGCTGCTTGCATTGTTATCGAGCGTTAAAGTTAGGGATGCGCGCGGCAGCGCTGAGCGCAGCCTCACGCATCCTCTCAATGGAGTCCATAGGACTCCATTGAGTTCCTCTCTGCCGGTCACGTGACCGGCCGGATCTCGCATCGCGAGATCCGGCTGGTCGGCATAGTGATACGCAGGGAAAGACAGGGGGACTTTTTCCCCCTGTCTTTCCCTGCTCCCGCCGGCCGGAGGATGCGACCGGAGCCGCGGTCCTCGCCACGGGACAGAGGGTAAGTATGTGGCTTGTTTTTTTTATTTTTACAGCTGGTATTAATGGATTCTGCAGAAGTGGAATCCGTTAACACCAGGTCCTGGCTCTGGTTAACTTTTCGTTGACCAGAGCCAGGCGTTAATCAGCGCTGGGACATTGTAATCCAGCGCTGATTAACACTTTGCGCTCCCTATACTTAACACGGGGAGCGCAAAAGTGCAGTGACCTCGCGCTGAGAAGCGCAAGATACCAAACACAAACGGGTTTTTTTAAGGTGAGCGCTATCGTTAGCGTTAGGTACAGTATGTAATAGGGGCCTATAACTCAGGCTGGGGTCAGATGAGCGCAGTTATCACGTCCGTGTTGCCGCACATTTGTACGTCCGTGGCAGCATAGCATTCTGACCAATGGAGCCCCACACACGAAGTACGTCTGCACAGAAGTGCGGATGCATGACGGACGCGGCAAACGGACGCAGGTTAGGCAAGAACGTAATACTGCTAGAACGGACGTGCGGAGTGCGCCACGTCCACAACGTCTGCATAGTTTTGTGTGTGAGTGATGGAACGTGGTCAGACGGGACTGCATTTATATGTCCAGCCTTTTTGACGGACAAAATGTTTTTCAAATTAATTTATTTTCCCTCCTACATCCGTCAAAAATACGTCAGTGAAAAAAACGGACTGTGTGGCCACTACTGCGTCGTCAGTCAGAAAGTACGTCCTTTGTGCACAGACGTACAGTCCGTACAAAATGCGCTCGTCTGACCCTAGCCTCAAGGTTATGTTTTTGCAGGAAGTCATCCAGTCGTTGTTTAAAAGTCTGTACAGACTCTGACCCAACCACCTCAGCAATCAGAGAATTACACATCTTTGTTGTTCTCACTGTAAAATAACCCTTCTTATGCTTTAGGCTGAATTTCCTTTCGGCCAGTCTAAATGGGTGACCTTGTATCCTATATATACAGGGTTATTCAAAGAGAATCGAAAAGCCACCGCACGTTCGGTGACTTTTCGTTCTCTTCAATTGGGTTTGATTTGGCGATCCCATTTCGGCGACCCTGCGGTGTATTTAGAAAGCACCACAGGGTCCCCGAATTGCAGGGAAAGATCGCGCAAACCCGCCGAAAACTCACCGCAAAACGAGGGCGAACGCACACAACCCGCAAAAACATCTGGATTAACCCGCCGAAATCTCTCTAAAAACCCGAGCAGGAGCCGATCACACGCAGCGCAGCCGCCAGAAAAAGCCGACACCGCAGACGAATGCTGTGAAGAAATTAGAAAAACAGTTTGCTTGAATGTTTGAAAAGTGAAACGCTGTTTGCAAACAAACTACTGAGCGAAAATGTCTGAAATTTACATATGAGGTCCAATGAATGATAATAAAAAGGGCTGTTACAGAAAAAATAAGTGAGGTGAAAAAAAAATACCGAAAAATGCTTAAAATATCCGAAAAAATCTATAAATAAAGAGACTCTTTACTGCAGAATATTATAATCAATGGTTTATTAGATATTGAATTAAAACGGGAATATATTTAACATTGAAGCCTATGGGATTCGCCTGAATAAACCTGCCGAATTAAACCACCGAATGGCAGGGCATTTCGGGAACCTTTCACTGCTGGTTTTTGTTCTCTGAATAGCCGAAACATTGCTTCTCTATGGGGAATACGCTGCCCTCGAACAGGCACCGAACAGGCACCGTTTGTGCAGGCAATTCACCAGGATTTGGCGAATTGCCTGCTCTCTGGATAGCCAAATGGCCAAGAAAGGTAACCGAACTCTGATTTTCAGCATTTGGTTCCCTTTCGGCAGCCATTTGGATCTCTTTGAATAACCCTGATAGTCTTATTAATGAATAGGCTTCCAAACAATGGATTATAATGGCACCGTATTTATTTACAGTATTTCAGAGAAGTGAGTACACCCCTCACATTTTTGTAAATATTTTATTATATCTTTTCATATGACAACACTGCAGAAATTACACTTTGCTGCAATGTAAAGTAGTGAGTGTACAGCTTGTATAACAGTGTAAATTTGCTGCCCCCTCAAAATAACTCAACACACAGCCATTAATGTCTAAACCGCTGGCAACAAAAGTGAGTACACCCCTAAGTGAAAAGGTACAAATTGGGTCCAATTAGCCATTTTCCCTCCCCGGTGTCATGTGACTCATTAGTGTTACAAGGTCTCTGGTGTGAATGGGTAGCAGGTGTGTTAAATTTGGTGTTATCACTCTCACTGTCTCATACTGGTCACTGGATGTTCAACATGGTACCTCATGGCAAAGAACTCTTTGAGGATCTGAAAAAATAATTGTTGCTCTACATAAAGATGGCCTAGGGTTTAAGAAGATCGCCATGACCCTGAAACTGAGTTGCAGCACAGTGGCCAAGACCACACAGAGGTTTAACAGGACAGGTTCCACTCAGAACAGGCCTCACCATGGTCGACCAAAGAATTTGAGTGCACATGCTCAGCGTCATATCCAGAGGTTGTCTTTGGGAAATAGACGTAAGAGTGCTGCCAGCATTGCTGCAGAGGTTGAAGGGGTGGGGGGTCAGCCTGTCAGTGCTCAGACCATACGCCGCACACTGCATCAAATTGGTCTGCATGGCTGTTGTCCCAGAAGGAAGCCTCTTCTAAAGATGATGCACAAGAAAGCCTGCAAACAGTTTGCTGGAGACAAGAAAACTAAGGAAATGGATTACTGGAATCATGTCCTCTGGTCTGATGAGACCAAGATAAAGTTATTTGGTTCAGATGGTGTCAAGCGTGTGTGGTGGCAACCAGGTGAGGAGTACAAAGACAAATGTGTCTTGCCTACAGTCAAGCGTGGTGGTAGTGTCATGTTCTGTTGCTGCATGACTGCTGCTGGCACTGAGGAGCTACAGTTCATTGAGGGAACCATGAATGCCAACATGTACTGTGACATACTGAAGCGGAGTATGATACCCTCCCTTCAGGGACTGGGCCGCAGGGCAGCATTCCAACATAACGACACCAAACACACCTCCAAGATGACCACTGCCTAGCTAAAGAAGCTGAGGGTAAAGGTGATGGACTGGCAAAGAATGTTTCCAGACATAATCCCTATTGAGCATCTGTGGGGCATCCTCAAACGGAAGGTGGAGGAGCTCAAGGTATCTAACATCCACCAGCTCCGTGATGTCATCATGGAGGAGTGGAAAAGGACTCCAGTGGAAACCTGTGAAGCTCTGGTGAACTCCATGTCCAAGAGGGTTAAGGCAGTGCTGGAAAATAATGGTGGCCACACAAAATATTGACACTTTGGGCCCAATGTGGACATTGTACTCACTTTTGTTGCCAGTGGTTTAGACATTAATGGCTGTGTGTTGAGTTATTTTGAGGGGGCAGCAAATTTACACTGGTATACAATCTATATACTCACTACTTTACATGGTAGAAAAATGTAATTTCTTCAGTGTTGTCACATGAAAAGATATAAAATATTTACTAAAGTGTGAGGGGTGTACTCACTTCTGTGAGATACTGTATATTAGTTGATTTTAATGTTTGTTTCTTGTTGTTTGTTAGTTTTTTCTTGGTGTATGTCCATATAATTTTTGTTTTAAAATGTAAATGTGTAAATGCTGCTAGCATCACAATAAGATTTGCCTTGTCAACCCCTTCACTACTGTGATCGTGTATACTGTACACGATCAGCGGCAGCAGACACAGTAGCTCAAAATCATGTTAGCATGATCGGGGCTGTGCTGTATGATTGCAAATTAAATTAATTTGTTACAAACAAATTTCGTTTGCTTTTGGGCTCCAAGTGCCCCCAAAGTTTTAGCCATGTAGGCTTAATTCCCAAGGTGCTAAAACTAGTTAAAATTGTCTAGACAGTGCCCTGATATATAGAGTATTCCCCAGCAGACAGGGGCCACGAGTTGCAGTTCTACCTGCAGTAACTCCATTTGACCAGTAGATGTAAATTCTGCCTGCCAAATAGGTTATTACAGTAAGACATACACTGGGAATATTCCCAAATATTTCTTACTGTATAATTAAAAATGATTTTCCAGAAAATCACTGATTAATGACAGTGGATTTTTGGAAAATCATCTGGTAATGAAGAGAGGTTAAACATAAAATAATAACATTGACATGATTACACCATAACCCCAACTCTATCACCAACTCTTATGCACCTGCAACCCTAATCCACACATAATTCTGCTTAACGTGCACCTGCCCATGCGACCGGCAACCTCTCCCTTTATATACAGGGTTATTCAAAGAGAATCAAAAAGTCACCGCACTTTCGGTGACTTTTCGTTCTCTTCAATTCGGTTCGATTTGGCGATCCCATTTCGGCAACCCTGCGGTGTATTCAGCAAGCACCACAGGGTCCCCGAATTGCAGGGAAAAGTCACCGCAAACCCGCCTACAACTCACCGCAAAACCAGCGAAGGCACACCGAAAACCCGCAAAAACATCTGGATTAACCCCGCCGAAAAAACCCGAGCAGGAGCCGATCACACGCAGCGCAGCCGCCGGAAAAAAACGACACCGCAGACGAATGGAGTGAATAAATTAAAAAAACAGTTTGCTTGAATGTTTGTTAAAGTGAAACGCTGTTTGCAAAGAAACTACTGAGCGAAAATGTCTGAAATTTACATATGCGGTCCAATGAATGATAATAAAAAGGGCTGTTACAGAAAAAATGAGTAAAGTTAAAAAAAAATTAAAAACAAATCGGAAGAGAAATGCTTAAAATATCCTCAAAAATCTATAAATAAAGAGACTCTTTATTGCAGAATATTATAATCAACGGTTTATTAGATATTGGTTTAAAACGGGAATATTTTTAACATTGAAGCCTATGGGATTTGCCTGAATAAATCTGCCGTATGAAACCACCGAATGGCAGGGCAATTCGGCAACTTTCCACTGCTGGCTTTTGCTCTCCGAATAGCCGAAGCATTGCTTCTCTATGCGGATTCACTGCCCTCGAATAGGCACCGAATTGCCTGCTCTCTGGATAGCCGAATGGCCAAGAAAGGTAACCGAATGCTGATTTTCAACGTTCGGTTCCCTTTCGGCAGCCATTCGGATCTCTTTGAATAACCCTGATAGTGTTTTTTTCATTGACTATTATAATCTCAAATACGGAGATATTCCTTTCGTTAGTTTTCCCCCACTCTCCCTAGAGCCGACGACATGTTGCCAGGGGGAGGGAGTGCAGCATGCACGGAGCAGTCCTCCAGGATGGCCCGCTCCATGATCAGTGTGCTGTCCTGCCTGTCATTTAGATTCTGAATTTAGATTCATTTAGATTTCAGCTAGCAGAGGGCAGTCCATTTTTTCCATGGCCGTAGCACTTTAGGTGGCATCACTCTGACAGGAGCTGTAATTATTCTTTGTTCTTATGAAAGCAAAGATTCAGGGGTGTCTAAACGTAGGACGACTTTTAAACACACTTCCAAGACATTTTAAATTATTTAAAAAAAAACATAACTGGAAGTTAGAAAATGTCTGATACTTTGAGGTTTTCTTTCTTTAATGATTTGTGTGGTTACATTTTAAAATGTATTTTCAATAATACAGTTATTTGTAGGGATTACGATAAATGTTGTTCACTTCTGTAAGAAAAAGTCCCTTTTTTATTAGTATGAATATTTCTATTAGGTTCTTACGGATTTGAAATCTGACAACCAACGCCTGAAAGATGAAAATGGAGCCTTGATCAGAGTAATTAGCAAACTCTCCAAATGATTCCTTGGATAGTTACAGAGATGTAAGGTGACACGAAAGCACTCGATTTCCCTCAAATCAGATTAGGGCCCTGTTCAGCCATGACACCATTGACTGTGGAACTGCCAATGTGAAATCTAAACTGATGTTATTTTGTACATATGTTTTTGTGTATATTTGAAGAAAGAAGGAATATGTTTTCATGATTCTATACAGAGCCCATCCTATATAAATTATATATAAAGTCTTAATTTTAAGACATCCCGCCTCTCCAAATCAATAATTTTATATTTTATCAATGATGGTTTAACATGTAAACAATATGTACTATACAATTTTTATTAGCAGTAGAGTGAGAAGCTGCAGGGTATCATCCAGGTAATGTAATTATTCTATACTAGCATTTCTAGCAACAGAATATCTTATGTTTATTTATATCCGCATTAGCAGGATGGCTCTCCCCATTTGATCGCTATGTAAAAATTCATGTGATTTTCTTTTTTTTAACATGGGAATATATCACTATGCAATGGGAGGGACGATTTAATGAAGGGAGCATTATATGAATTTTAAAAAGTGTTTCTTGACACTTTCTCACAAGACCTTGATTTGCCACTGAATTGTAGGTGATTACAACTATAAAATGTATGTTTAATTTATAATTTGAACACAATGCTGAGTAATAGATTACTTTGTCTACAAATAACTAGCGATATAAAGAATTCCGCATACATGTTTTCTTGCAAATTTAAATTATTTCCTCTGTCTTCTCATAGCTTTACACAGTAGATAACTGCATTTGAAAAATGTAAACGAAGATGTCCAACTACTGCAGCATATACAGTTGTGCTCAAAATTATTCAACCCCCATTGAAATTGAGTGTTTTGGCCAGTTTGACATTGATTTTGATCATTCAGTCATCTTGCTTACAATTAAATCAAAGAGGCACGTGTAGGTCAGACAAATATAACATAACATTTATAATGAAATAACCACAAATGTCTTTTCTGTGCTCACATCATGATCAGTTTTATTCAACCCCCGAGTGACATTCAATCTTAGTACTTAGTACAACATCCTTTTACAGTTATAACAGCTTTTAAACGTGAAGCATAGCTTGACACAAGTGTCTTGCAGCGATCTACGGGTATCTTCGCCCATTCGTCATGGGGAAAAGCCTCCAGTTCAGTCACATTCTTAGGCTTCCGCACTGCAACTGCTTTCTTTAAGTCCCACCAGAGGTTCTCAATCGGATTTAAGTCAGGTGACTGCGATGGCCACTCCAAAATGTTCCAGCCTTTAATCTGCAACCATGCTCTAGTGGACTTGGAGGAATGCTTGGGATCATTGTCCTGTTGAAAGGTCCAACGTCTACCAAGCCTCAGGTTTGTGACGGACTGCATCACATTGTCATCCAATATCTCCTGGTACTGAAGAGAATTCATGGTACCTTGCACACGCTGAAGCTTCCCTGTACCTGCAGAAGCAAAACAGCCCCAAAGCATGATTGACCCCCGCCATGCTTCACAGTAGGCAAGGTGTTCTTTTCTTCATAGGCCTTGTTCTTCCTCCTCCAAACATAGCGTTGATCCATGGGCCCAAACAGTTCTAATTTTGTTTCATCAGTCCACAGAACACTATCCCAAAACTTCTGTGGTTTGTCCACATGACTTTTGGCATACTGCAGTCGACTCTTCTTATTCTTTGGAGACAGCAAGGGGGTGCGCCTGGGAGTTCTGGCATGGAGGCCTTCATTACGCAGTGTGCGCCGTATTGTCTGAGCTGAAACTTCATTACCCACATCTGACAAATCTTTTCTCAGTTCCTCAGCAGTCACACGGGGACTTTTCTCCACTCTACGCTTCAGGTAGCGCACAGCAGTCGAAGTCAGCATCTTCTTTCTGCCACGACCAGGTAGCGTTTCAACAGTGCCCTTTGCCTTGAATTTGCGAATGATGCTTCCTATGGTCTCTCTTGGTATGTTTAACATCTTTGCAATCTTCTTATAGCCATTGCCCTTCCTGTGAAGAGTAATCACCTCTTCTCTTGTCTTCCTGGACCATTCTCTTGACTTCACCATGTTTGTAGCCACACCAGTAAATGTCTAGAAGGAGCTGAGTATCACAGTCATTTTAAAGCTGCCTAATTGGTGCTTATTATGCTTTATTGCTGCTCCGTGACATCCACAGGTGTTTTCAATACCTGATTGAAAACACTTGAATGAACCTCTGTTCTTCAGAGTGGTAGTCTTTAAGGGGTTGAATAATTGTGTCAATATAGAATTCACAAAAGAAACATTTACTACTGTATTACAAAACCAATTGATGTCATTTTAGTTGCATATGGTTCTTTAAAAAGTCCTTGTAGGATTTCATTCTGAATACAATTACAAATGTACACTAAATTCCCTAAAACCCTTTACAGCATTGGGGGTTGAATAATTTTGAACACAACTGTAGATGTATAGTTTATGTTACAACTAGAAAATAAGGCATACATTTTGCCTGAACCATTTAGCATAGAGTCTCTTATAGTTATGGTTTTCAGATTGCAATGTTTATGTAAGATAATCAAGTAAGTAAGTAATTGCAATTTAAGTCATGGTACAGGTTACAAGCTGTGACTTAAATTGCAATTACCCAAAATACCAATACCAAGATGTCCTATACTCATTGTAGGATTTTGTGTGGGACCCAGACACAATGGATTAAGTTCAACAGGAATTATGATTTTTTTTTCTAATCTATAAAATAATTACAAGTGGGGCTACTTCAAGAAAATTTTAATATTAGACACACACGCTGTAATAGAGTAGTGAAGCCAACTCCATTAGTTTTATAAAAAGCACTTTACAAGGACTCAAAACTAGTCCTTCAAATGTTCACCACCTAGAAATAATATATTAGCTGGTTTACAGTCAGTATGTTTAAAGTTTTCTAGATTTTCTCTCATATTACCTTGCTGTCATAATATAACCTATGCAATAATACCTAACATGAATTGGAATGGTCTTCTACAGATTTAAGGGTACATTAATCATAACTTTTTATGACAAATGTCCTCTCTTATGCAAGATTAAAGGAATAGCCCATAACCGTCTGCTTGGCAGTAGAGTTTGCATTCATATGTTTTGAACATTTTATTGACTGAAACCTATCAACAACTATAATGTTGTATGTGGAGACTCTCTAATTCTGTAATTTCCTGTTCTTTTCTAATAACAGGATTCATGGTTTTCTATATACAGTATTTTGTAATGGTTTTCTGTATACATTATTTAGTTTTGGTCAGATTACCAAAGAGATGGCGAGGTTTGTCTGTTTAATTACTGACAGCTATGCAAACCATAAATGTGTTTCTTCCTTCAAAAATATAACATAATATATAAGTTTGTATATTTTTACACCTGTGAAAATAGATATATAGTTAACTTTGACTTTTTTGCACTTGCACAGCCTGCGAACATAATACACAATCGATTAGTGTGTGGTGAGTTCTTTATGTGATATTCTATGAGCATCTTAAATGTTGAGAGGCATGGTGTATGTTCATATTACCATCTTGATCAGATACCTCCTTTGTCTTAATAAATTAGGTTGCAAATGTTTTTGTCCTAAACCTTTTAATTTGTTAATCCCTGCTTTGCGGCACACTGTTTATAACTTGTCTACTTTTGTGTCTGTCATTTATCGAGGAGCAAAGAAATAACAAATGTTTTAGAGCCATTCAACCATTTCGCAATGGAAGCATTAGTGTTGTTCATTTGGTGATATATAGGTTTACACACATTTAAATTATGGTGCAGGGCAAATAATACCCTCTTTGCCAATGCAATGCCATACTAGATGGCTTTCTATCAATGGTTAGGTTATGTAACGAGTCACAGTCACTCCTAGACAGCTGTTTCAGGCTTATACACACACACAAAAAAGTATGTGAATCTTTTGGAATTAGTTAGTTTTCTGCATGAATTGGTCATAAAAAAAATCACCTGGGCCATCAAAATCATAAGTGTAAAGTGTAGACAAACAATGAACAAAGCTTGCAACATACAAACTAGTATAATTTTTCATGCTTTTATTGAACACACCCCTATAAATATGCACAGTGCTGTGGAAAAAGTGAACACTTGTATTTAATAGCTAGTTGATCTTCCTTTGGCAGTAAAAACCTCTGACTATCCTTTCTGGTTCTGACTCCTGGCTTTGTCTGACTATCCATTCTTGTTCTGACTCCTAGCCTTGTCTGACTATCTGCTCTGGTTCCTAACTTCGGCTTGTGCGGACTTTGTTTATTCTGTGTGTCTATCCTGTGTTAAGCTATCCAGCTATTCTAAAGACCGGCAGTGTCTGTGTCGCTCATTCCACAACATCTCTGTGGGCACTTGATTTTTCTTTTCTAAGCCATTCTGTACTGGTTTTGCTTCAATGTTTAGATTCATTGTTCTGCTTCATCATTCAATTTCTACTGGGCTTCACGTGGTGCACAGCCGCCCTGATATTATCCTGTAGATATCTTGGAAACTAATTTTTCCCTTAGACTCCAAATCATCATCAAATGATGAAGCCCTCTCAACTGTACTTAACTGCTGGGTTTATGTTTTCACATTCGTAAATGGTGCCCTTTTAACATCATACATAGTGCTGCATGTCCTTCTCAAATAACTTAACCTTAGTTGCATCAGCCCACAATACATTTCCCAGTGGCATTGTGAAGTGTCAAGTTTTGTCTTTAGAAAATGTCAGGCGAGCAGCAATGTTTTATTTAGGAAGCAGTGGCTTTCTTTGTGGTGTGTTGTCAAGGACTCTATACCTGTTTAACGTTTTCCTAAATGTAGACTTATGAACATTTCTGATTCTTTTTTTACCTCATTGAGATTTGCCGTATTCCCAGTTAGTAATGTTGGCTGGAAGACTACCTCTATGGAGAGTAGTCACAGTACTAAATAGAAAAAATGTCTATAAATTGAGTCTAACAGTGGGTAGGTGAATGTCTGAACTCATTGAAATTACTTTCTCACTTTTTCCAGTTTTATATAGCACAACAGGTATCGATCACAGGGCTTCTGAGAGCTCTTTTTTTGTGAGACATGGTTCACATCAACATTACCTTTTTGTGAATAGCAAATTCAAAAGGTGTGAGTGCTTTTCATAAGACTGAATAGCACTAGCCCACACCTCAAACCTAATTTCACTAATTGAACACCAGGTTTCCCAACTCTAATTAGATTTTGTTTAAATCATTAGCCTCTTTTTTCACATATTTTCCCCAACCTATGATGTCTATATTTCAATGATATCAATATTTACATGGACAATACAATAATTTGCATGCTTTTTACTAAAACAGGCTGTGTTTGATTACTGTAACTTATATGAACATCAAACCAGATTTTAAGACAAATTTATATATAAATGCATTCATTTATAAAGGGTTCACATACTTTGTGTTGCCACTACTAAAGACAAATATTTGAGCACTCACCCTTGTAGAAAAATACTGCAAATGAATGTCCCGTGCTGAGGGTCTTAACTTGATATCTAGTACACTCAGAACAAAAAATAATGCACTCTGAATCTTCTTAAATATTTTGTGGTTTAATGAAACTTTATAAGATCCAGACCTTTTTATTAAGAGTAATTTTGTACCTTGAAAAAAGACTGTATTATACTATGTGTACTACAGGTCCATTTATCTGTGATGGGGGATAATTGCATGGAGAGCAGGCATGGCAAAACCACAATTTAGTGCAGTGCGTTTTTTTGGGCGGAAATGCATGTTTATCGCTAAGATCGTGGAACCACAAGAAAAGCATCTGGCTGCAAGTCTGGAACTTTGCGCGGGATAGCTAGGAAATCCACATGATGACTGCCTGCATGATTTCACATAAATAAAGCAGTGAAATTTGGCATCTCGCAGTTCAGTTAGTAAAATCTGCATCCTCAAGGTCCAATACAAAACTCATGGGATTATGCCCTGCTAAAATAGTTTGAACTCCTTGATTGAGAATTGTATAAACTTTCTGTATATTTGTGTGAACTAAGTATAGGATTATCGGGGGGTTAATCCTTAGAGTGGTGCCACAAATAGAAATGCAGGCTGCTGCCTCACCCAGATGGAAAAAGCAGTGTTACACACCTGCTGGTAATGTAGGGACAAAAAGTGTATCTGTCTTGGGCGCTGCCTGCATGTAGATAACGTACTGTATAAGTGTGTTATTCCGGAAAAATGGGTAATGTGCCAAGCGTACAGGTGAATGGTGTTGTAGGTACTCTTTAGAGTAAATGGACTTCTTTAAAAGCAGATATAATGCAGATATATTATATTATGCAATCTTCTACTGCCCTCTAGTGGTGGGATTCAGTAGGTATAATAGTCAGTTTATACAATCTGCTATTCGGTGCTGTACTGCCATCTAGTGGTTAGGTCCAGAAAATATACAGTAAAGCTGCGTCCGCTGATCCTCTCTCTTCTTTCGTACTGATGTTCTTTTCCTCATAGGGATATAAACAGAGAGAGGATATACATAGCGCAAATTGTATCAGAATTGTGCAATGTTAAGAAGTATCGTTGGATCAACTCACGTGGTTCTGAGCCTATTTGAGGGTATCAGGCTCAGACTTTCTAGCTTCGCCAGTCCATAGAGGTGACTGGATCCCTTCTTTTGATGTCCCTTTTGCACTGCTGCACTGTAGATTTCTCCTGTGGTCTCCGGGTCCTCTCCAGGCTCTCTCCATGCAGAGCGATGACATTATCTCTACTCCACCCAGCCGGTACTACAAGGTAAACAATTTTAACATAAATTAAAAGGTAGTGGGGTAATCCAGGACGCGTTTCGCCTACAAAAAGGCCTCTTCCGCTGGGTGATTACCCACTCGTTATGTTCCTTCTTTTATAGTGAATACGATGGTGTAAGGAAAAAGAAGTTTCACTTTCGATTTCACGCGCCGGGCTGTGCGCATGCGCCCGGGTCTCCGTCGGATTGGGCCAGTCACATGGGGGCATATGTCCAATCACGGTGGGTTTTCTTCTGGCTCGATCGTGGAAAAAATTGGTGTCCATTCTCCGCTTGTGGCGGGTCTTAATCAAGGAGTGGGGTACCATTTGAAGCTTATCTTATCTGTCACCCTTACTACGGAGGTACACCACTTCCAGGCGCATACTCATGGCCTAGCTGTATCTTTCTAGCCACACGTTTTTATGATTTTGTTTTATTATGTTACAAAATAAGGTTCAAATGGTACCCCACTCCTTGATTAAGACCCGCCACAAGCGGAGAATGGACACCAATTTTTTCCACGATCGAGCCAGAAGAAGACCCACCGTGATTGGACATATGCCCCCATGTGACTGGCCCAATCCGACGGAGACCCGGGCGCATGCGCACAGTCCGGCACGCGAAATCGAAAGTGGAACTTCTTTTTCCTTACACCATCGTATTCACTATAAAAGAAGGAACATAACGAGTGGGTAATCATCCAGCGGAAGAGGCCTTTTTGTAGGCAAAACGCGTCCTGGATTACCCCACTACCTTTTAATTTATGTTAAAATTGTTTACCTTGTAGTACCGGCTGGGTGGAGTAGAGATAATGTCACCGCTCTGCATGGAGAGAGCCTGGAGAGGACCCGGAGACCACAGGAGAAATCTACAGTGCAGCAGTGTAAAAGGGACATCAAAAGAAGGGATCCAGTCACCTCTATGGACTGCCGAAGCTAGAAAGTCTGAGCCTGACACCCTCAAATAGGCTCAGAACCACGTGAGTTGATCCAATGATACTTCTTAACATTGCACAATTCTGATACAATTTGCGCTATGTATATCCTCTCTCTGTTTATATCCCTATGAGGAAAAGAACATCAGTACGAAAGAACAGAGAGGATCAGCGGATGCAGCTTTACTGTATATTTTCTGGACCTAACCACTAGATGGCAGTACAGCACCGAATAACAGATTGTATAAACTGACTATTATACCTACTGAATCCCACCACTAGAGGGCAGTAGAAGATGGCATAATATAATATATCTGCATTATATCTGCTTTTAAAGAAGTCCATTTACTCTAAAGAGTACCTACAACACCATTCACCTGTACGCTTGGCACATTACCCATTTTTCCGGAATAACACACTTATACAGTACGTTATCTACATGCAGGCAGCGCCCAACACAGATACACTTTTTGTCCCTAAGTATAGGATTAGTGTTATTTTATTCTAAAGAATTGAAATCAACATGCTTCATATTTTTTTAACATTTTTTGTTATCTGAGATACTAAGCAAGCAAGTTCAACGAGCACACACACATTTTAACATATTTTAAAACAAATGCTTCATAAATACTTCACACACTGCTTGCCAATTTGAATCAATAGAAATGTTAAGCTGCAAGTATAGCAACAAAAGTTATAAACATTTTAATTTGCTGTGCAACCTTATTGTATTGATTTTATTTTATTTACGGTGTGTTTAATTGTCTTTGTATGTAATGTTACTGAGAGTCTAAAACACAAAGCTATTTATAAATAAATCAATAAATCACATTTTTATTGTAAACTGTGTAAATATTTATTTTTGGACAGAAGAATTTAAGATGTTTTATCAGCTTTGCTTATAAATCTGTTTTATTTTTTGGTTAAACTAATTAAGAAGTTAATTATGGCATAGAAGTTGCACTTTCTGGTGTAGTCACATATCAATGCTATACTCTTTTGGCACCTTTTGAGCATTACTTTTTTTCAGTGCTTTTTTTCTGGAAAAATAGGTGGGGGTACTCTCACGCCCAGCGAAAAACGGGGATTATTATGACTATTTTTTGTGTCCTAATAAATACTCCTTTATTAACCTTTTATGGACAGAGGCAATTTTACAAGTCATTCTTACTTTGTGAAGTGCAGGCAGCAGATAATGTGGCAATTCTAGGAGCAATAACAGCATTTTGGGTGCAGGGCAAGGGGGCAACGCCGGACTGCGACAAGAACACAGATGCAGACTTTTACACACAGCAGCCTGTTTAAAGACAAATGCATGCATTACAGCCAAGCCATACATTCACAAACATAGCCATATATCACCCCGGGGGTATGTAGCTATAAAACTCACAATAATGTGCAGTGTGTGTCAGCATATCAGAATCCACAGAAATGAAACTCCCAGCAAAGTGCAGTGTGTGAGCATATCAGAATCAACAGCAATGAAACTCCCAGCAAAGTGCAGTGTGTGTGAGCATATCAGAATCCACAGCAATGAAACTCCCAGCAAAGTGCAGTGTGTGTGTGAGCATATCAGAATCCACAGCAACAAAACCCCCAGCAAAGTGCAGTGTGAGAGCGTATCAGAATCCACAGCAATAAAACTTACTGTAACATACTGATAATTGATAAACTGGGGTTGAATAAACTGTCATCTTATTACCCGCCCAGTATATCAATTGTATTTCACCCCCTCCAGTATATCAATTGTATTTTCCCCCTCCCTTCCCCCCAGAAAAATCAATTGTATTCCCCCTCACTTCCCCCAAGCAAAATCAATTGTATTACCCCCTCCACTTTCCCCCAGCAAAATCAATTGTATTCCCCCTCACTTCCCCCCCAAAATCAATTGTATTCCCACCCCCTCACTTACCCCCACCAGATTGGTCACTAGTGATGTCAGCATGCTCTTCAATAGTGGGCTTTCTGAGAGAGGCAGCCAATGAATTGGTTCTGTGCATGCATGCGCAACTTCGAACCAACATTCTGCTCTGTCGGTACGGAACTTGTATATGTAAAGAGCGCAAGTACCAAGCTATGTGCAATTAGTGGTGCCTACGCAATGCAATTTGCGTAAGTACGCAAACTGTGCAGCAAAACTGCAGGAACTTCCAGATTACGGAGCCCCTAAACTGATGGGGATGAGCAGTGTACACCAAGGTGTACATAAGGTAAGTATTAACCTCCGAAATAAAAAAGAATAAACAAAAAATAATTGGATAGATGCTTTCAGTAGCATCTGACCAATAATTTAACCACTTCAATGCAGAGGACGCGCTCAGCGCGTCCTCCGCATTACCGCTGCTGTGCGGAGAACGCGCTGAGCGCGTCCTCCCATTGGGGTCAGCATTCGGCCGGGTTCCGGCCAATCGCTGGCCCCCCCGGTGCGGGCTGACATCCTCGATGTCAGCCCGGCATCCGGAACCACAGCCGCCGGAATTAGGTGTCATCGCGGCAGCGCGATGACACCTAATTCAGGCGCCCCCCCCCGCATGTGCGGAGGAGGCGCCTGAAAGGGAGGGGGGGGAGGTCCTTCGGACCTCTCTCCCTCCCGATCGGCGGCGTTGCGGGGGTTAACCCAGGCACCATTTGGAAGGGCACAGCCTGCCCTTCCAAATGGTGCCTGGCATTAACCCCTGGGGAGCTGGATCGCGAATCAGCGCTGAAAAGCGCCGGTTCGCGATCCTTTCCCGGAGCTGGCCGACATCTTGGATGTCGGCCAAGCCTCCAGGAACTCCCCCTGAGGACTGGCGTCATTGTGCGTAGCACGATGACGCCAGTCCTAGAGTTAACCCCTAACTGCCACCAACGGTGGAGATAGGGAGTTCCAATGAACTCCCTATCTCCCGATCCATGGCAGTTAGGGGTTAATGTTTGGTATGGTTGGATCGGCCAGAGCATGGCCGTTCCAACGATACCAAACATGAAAGTGAAAAAAGTTTTTTAAAAAAAAATTAAAATTAAAATTAAAAATAAAAATATATTTAAAAAAAAATTATAAAAAAAAAAATAAACATTTTCTTTTTTTTGGTTCGTTAATGCAGCAATATTGTTCCCATTTCAATTATAATGTGAACAATGATGCTGCACTAACGATTTTTGTATGCGGTGCGTTTGTTAAAAATCGCGTAATTTTCCCCCAAAAAAAATGTAACGAGACCCCGTCTCTAATTTTTTTAACAAGCGCACCCCATACAAAATATAACCGCAATTGCTCGCTTGTTAAAATGTGAAAAAAACCACTTTACACGTTGTAAATTATTGAAAATACATATTTTATTGCATTTTTTGTTATAATATACAGACATGACATAACGTATACATATAATAATGACATATTATGAATCTACCGAGTCTGACGGAAAGAACGATATATAATATGTCTGGGTAATATACTAAAATAAGCCTTCAAAACACGTTTAAACATGATGAGCAAAACCGGTAAAAATGCCCTCAGCACAGAGGTGTGAAAAGCCTCAGCAGCGAAAGGGTTAAAGGGCAAATAAAGGGGGCACATTTTTTATTGGTGTATTTCTTTAATTGGTTTGATGTAGTATGGCCAAGTTAACAAAATTCAACATTTTAATTTTAAACTTTAAATAATCCTTTTATAATAGGTCTAAATATACATATGATCTACTTTGTAAAAATTTATACAAAGCAGTAAAAAAACTATAAATACAATTTAATAAGCTAACAAGTGATAATGTACTATGTATTTATAACAGAGTCATACTAGCTCAAATGGTTTGCACAGAAGGGCCCTGTACTGGGGAATAAACACAAACATTTCTGCCAGAGGCCATCCTCTCACATATCCCAAGAGGAAGTATTCTGGTCCATACATTGGGTTTTATTATTTGAGATATTTAAATTGCCTTTTCTACGTCTTTTTATCCATCTCTACTATCTGTGTATCATATGTATACTTGGAACTATTCTTCAAAAGGATTATTTAATAAAATATTTAATATTTATAGGTGTACTGAAATTCTTTGCGTTGTGTAATTCTGGTAGGTAAAGCTCTCTTGTTGGCGGAGTTAAAATGCTGTCCAATACCATTACTTGTTAAAGGGACGCTACCACCACAAATTAAAATGTCCTCATTGTGTTTTTTTTATGCTGCTGATATCTTACATGTACTTTGGTTTTCTCTTGTTTAGTTAAGAAAATATTTTAAACCCTGCCCGTAGAATAACTGTCCAGGTAATACAGCACTTTAGAAAGATCAAAGAAGGGGCGGGGCCGGCCCACGCCATGGCGCTGCCTGAAGCCAAGGTTGAATTGCTGCCCCTCCCAAAAAAAACAGGCGGCGTGTATGAGTGTATCAGAAAGCACCACAGCAATAAAACTTACACTCATGCACATTGTACATTACTGTATCACAGAGCTCCACAGCAATTAAACTCATTGCAATGTCCAGTGTGTATGAGTGTATTACAGAGTTCCACAGCAATAAGCTTACAGTAATGTGCGGTGTGTATGAGCATATCGCAGAGCTCTACAGCAAAAAAAGGAAAAAACTCAGCCAGACACTGGCTGAGATTAATATACAGGGTTATTGAAAGAGAATCGAAAAGTCACCGCACGTTCAGTGACTTTTCGTTCTCTTCAATTCGGTGCGATTTGGCGATCCCATTTCAGCAACCATGTGGTGTATTCAGCAAGCACCACAGGGCCATCGTAGTGCAGGGAAAAGCCGCCGCAAACCCGACGAACACTCACCGCAAAACCCGGCGAAGGTACACCGAAGTCCGCAAAACCATCTGGAGTAACCCCGCTGAAAAACACGCCGGAAAAACCCGAGCAGCCGCCGATCACAGTGCAGAGCAGCTGCCGGAAAAACCCGACACCGCAGACGAATGGAGTGAGAAAAAAAAAACAGTACACTTGAATGTTTGAAAAGTGAAACACTGTTTGCAAAGAAACTACAGAGCGAAAATGTCTGAAATTTACATATAAGATGCAATGATTGATAATAAAAAGGGCTATTACAGAAAAAAGAAAACGATTAAAAGAAAAAAAAGGAAAAAAAAAATGTTTGCAAAAAAATCCCAAAAAATGCCTAAAAGATCCTAAAAAAATCTAAAAATAAATAGACTTTTTACTGCAGAATATTCTAATCAACAGTTTATTAGATAGTGAATTGAAACTTTAACATTGAAGCCTATGGGATTCACCTGAATAAACCTGTCGAATGAAACCACCGAACAGCAGGGCAATTTGGCAACTTTTCACTGCTGGTTTTTGTTCTCTGAATAGCCGAAGCATTGCTTCTCTATGGGGATTTCACTGCCCTCGAACAGGCACAGTATGTGCAGGCAATTCGCCAACATTTGGCGAACTGCCTGCTCTCTGGATAGCTGAATGGCCAGGAAAGGTAACCGCACGCGGAATTTCAGGGTTTGGTTACCTTTCGCCAGCAATTCGGATCTATTTGAATAACCCTGTAATATAGTATATAAATACACAGTGTAGAATATATTTGAATGGCGGGCAGTAATATATAATACACAGTGGGGGCTATATATAAATGGCAGGCAATCTATATATATAAAAACGTTTCCATCGTCGGAAACACAATGCGCATGCGCAAGTTTACCCACGCATGCACAACAGATTCATTTCATTACAGCTCATGTAACCGGCACCACTATAAATACATCAAGGTTGTGTATCGCACCATGTGCTTCTGTGGCTTTAGTAATGGTTGTCCTCCTCCTGCTTGGAGACCAGATGCCCTCGCATGTCTATATGACACATGCAGCCTTGCAAACATTTACATTCCCTTGGTAGCAGGTACTAACACTGCAGCTTAACCCTTTCCCTCTCCTATCAAACACAAACATTTCTCTTTAAAAGCAAGCCGTGAAAACGGAAAGAAAACTGCAATGACTACATCCAGTATTACCAGCATTACAATATCTGCAATTAAGAAACCATTTGCTATTTCAAATCAATATAGAACAGTATAAATATATATATTGTTACGGATCCTGATACCACAGGCTCCCCTTTACGCTGAACACAGGAGATATTCGTACCCACACAGAGTAGATGACACATGAACTGTGAGGAGTTCTTGCAGATTCAAAATCCAAATGTAGACTGATTTTTATTTTCACTTAGAATAGGAAAAAAAACACACACACAGAAGGAACAGAAACAATGGAAACACGCCCAGAAGTGGAAAAATGGCTGAAGTCAGATAACAGTCATCTAACTGACTTGTTGGGGGGAGGTGTGGGTTGATGGAAGCATGTGACGACAAAGGAATCCATGACTTACAGGGGTGGTGGAAGCAGACAAAATGTTAGATTGCAAGCTCTTGAGCAGGGTCCTCTCCTACTGTTCTGTGAGTGAAACTTGCATGCACATGTTATCCTGTCTTATCCATTGCACAGCGCATCACACAACACTCTACCCGATATACAGAGACAATAAAATGTAAGGAAAAATAAATGCAAATAAACTTTGGGACCGCCGTTCCGTCACATATATTCCTTATTATATCAATATATAACATTATAAATATATATATAACTCATTATATCAATATATAACTTATATAAATAGATATTGATATGAGGCATATATATATTTTTTAATGTTATGTATTGATATAATGAGGTGTATATATATTTATATACTGTGTGATAAGGTGAGGGGAATTGTGTGCGATGGTGTGTATATTCCCCCTGTGTTTGAGAGAGGGCATTGGCTGTTTGAACCCAGAAGGAAAATATGTGTTTTAAATTGTTCCCCTGTCCTGCAAGGTTTCCCCCACCTGCTAATTAAAAGCACTTAAATGTTTCCGCGGTGAGAGAAAGTGAGTAAGTACACACACACACACCTCTGAGGCTGGCAGCTCGATTAGCAATAAAACTCACAGTAATGTGAGATGTGAGTGAGCGTGTCCAAGAGTTCCACAGCAATAAAACTCACAGCAATGTGCGGTGTGTATGAGTGTATTACAAAGCTCCACAGCAATAAAACTCGCAGTAATGTGCGCTGTGTAGAAAAAAAAATGTGGGCAGCTCAGTAGGGATGAGCTGTTCGGTTCGATCGGTTCGGAGTTCGCATCGAACATAGCCTGTTCGCATGTTCGCGAACTACGAACATTTCCGGGTGTTCGCTGCGTGTTCGCCCACAATGCACCACAACGGACCACAATGCACTTTTCCACTGGCCTGAAGCTCGTAATTGGCTACAGCCTTGCACCTGACCACAGGTCTGGTGCAAGACAGGTTCAACACTATGCCAATCACGGCAATTTTGCCCAATCATGGGCTCACAGAGCTAAGTCCCGCAGCACACTATATAAGGTTTCCACGCAGCGCTTCTGCACGCATTTGAGAGGAGATTTCATAGGAGATTGTTGTTGTGTGTTCTTACTGCCGGTCTGCCACGCTACTGGGGGGAATTGAGGTGATCTGGGAATTGAGGTGATCTGTGTCTTGTCACACAGCCAGTACCATGCACTATTTTGGGGGTCACTAATTTCTACAAAACATTTGGGAATTGAGGTGATCTGTGTCTTGTCACACAGCCAGTACCACGCAGTATTTTGGGGGTCACTAATTTCTACAAAATATCTGGGAATTGAGGTGATCTGTGTCTTGTCACTGCCAGCAAGTATTTTGGGGGTCACTAATTTCTACCAAATATCTGGGAATTGAGGTGATCTGTTTCTTGTCACACAGCCAGTGCAACGCAGTATTTTGGGGGTCACTAATTTCTACAAAATATCTGGGAATTGAGGTGATCTTTGTCTTGTCACACAGCCAGTGCAACGCAGTATTTTGGGGGTCACTAATTTCTACCAAATATCTGGGAATTGAGGTGATCTGTGTCTTGTCACTGCCAGCAAGTATTTTGGGGGTCACTAATTTCTACAAAATATCTGGGAATTGAGGTGATCTGTTTCTTGTCACACAGCCAGTGCAACGCAGTATTTTGGGGGTCACTAATTTCTACCAAATATCTGGGAATTGAGGTGATCTTTGTCTTGTCACACAGCCAGTGCAACGCAGTATTTTGGGGGTCACTAATTTCTACCAAATATCTGGGAATTGAGGTGATCTGTGTCTTGTCACTGCCAGCAAGTATTTTGGGGGTCACTAATTTCTACAAAATATCTGGGAATTGAGGTGATCTGTGTCTTGTCACACAGTCATTGCCACGCAGTATTTTGGGCGTCAGTAATTTCTACAAAATATTTGGGAATTGTTATAATCCGTGTGTTCTCACTGGCTGCCACCCATCAGGGGGTCACACTGATTTATAGGAGGTTTCTGACACTTGTAATCTGTGTCTTCTCACTGCCACCCATCAGGGGGTCACACTGATTTATAGGAGGTTTCTGAGACTTGTAATCTGTGTCTTCTCACTGCCACCCATCAGGGGGTCACACTGATTTATAGGAGGTTTCTGACACTTGTAATCTGTGTCTTCTCACTGCCAGCAATCAGGGGGTCCCACATACTTCTAGCAGATTTATGCGAATTGTAATTTGTGTCTTCTCACTGCCACTCATCAGGGGGTCACACTGATTTATAGGAGGTTTCTGACACTTGTAATCTGTGTCTTCTCAGTGCCACCCATCAGGGGGTCCCACATACTTCTAGCAGATTTATGCGAATTGTAATCTGTGTCTTCTCACTGCCACCCATCCGGGGGTCACACTGATTTATAGGAGGTTTCTGACACTTGTAATCTGTGTCTTCTCACTGCCACCCATCAGGGGGTCACACTGATTTATAGGAGGTTTCTGATACTTGTAATATGTGTCTTCTCACTGCCACCCATCAGGGGGTCACACTGATTTATAGGAGGTTTCTGGGAATTGTAATCTGTGTCTTGTCACTGGCTGCCAGTTATCAGGGTGTCTCACTGAATTATACCAGAGTTCTAATTGCCAGCTTAGCAAAATTACTCGCATTGCAGCTGCTGCCTTTCCAGCTGGTGGACTCTGCTCCCTTCCGTGAATTTGCCGAATGTGCTGTACCACAGTGGCATGTTCCAAAACGCCATTACTTTTCACGCAAGGCCATTCCAGCACTATACCAGCACGTGGAAGACAATGTTATTGAGTCATTGGGAAAGGCAGTCAGCAGCAAGGTGCATGTGACTTTAGACACATGGTCCAGCAAGCATGGACAGGGTCGTGGACAGGGTCGTTACATTTCCTTCACGGCACACTGGGTAACTCTGATTGCAGCTGGGAGGGATCCAAGATGGGGCTCTGTGCTGGAGCTTGTTCATCCACCACACCTCCAGAAAGCTGCTTGTGTGAGGTCTGTCTGCTCCACCACCACCTCTCCCTCTTCCTCCTCCTCCTTCTCTGTCTCTGGTGAAGTGGCAGTTAAACCGACGCCTGACAGGGTCTACGCAATGGCTCAATCAAAAAGAAGCCATACTGTGCTTGAGCTGGTTTGTTTAGGGGACAGGAGCCGCACCGGGCCAGAAATTCTGTCAGCTCTGCAGGGCCAGGTGCAGAGATGGTTAACACCACGCCAGCTTCAGCTGGGAATGATCGTCTGTGATAATGGCAGCAACCTTCTCTCCGCCCTACGCATGGGTAAATTGACGCATGTACCATGCCTAGCACACGTCCTAAATCTAGTGGTACAGCGTTTCCTAACCAAGTACCCAGAGCTGGCAGAGCTTCTCAGCCAGACCAGAAAAGTCTGCAGCCACTTCAGATGGTCATTCCCAGCAAGCGTTCGCCTGGCAGAAATTCAAAGAGAATTCCACCTTCCCACAAACCGTCTGATCTGTGACATGGCCACCAGGTGGAACTCGACATTAGCAATGCTGCAGCGTCTGCACAAGCAGCAGAGGGCCATCAACGAGTACCTGTGTGAGTATGGCACAAGGACAGGTTCAGGACAACTTGTTTCCCCCCCTCGCAGTGGCTGATGATCAAGGATGCATGCACTGTACTGTCACCATTTGAGCAGGCAACGAGGATGGTGAGCAGGGACAGTGCATGCATCAGTGACACAATTCCTTTAGTGTTCCTGCTGGAGCAGACTCTGCGGGGAATTATAGATGTGGCTCTAGAGGCAGAGCAGCGGGAGGAAGAGGAGGCCTTTCCTAGCTCTGAAGGCCCCAGTCTTTCCACAGACAGCATTCCAGCGGGTCCTACTCAGATCAGACAGGAGGAGGAGGAGGAATATTTAAGTAGTGGGGGCATTGAAGGTGGGGATTCCTCAAGGGAGGGTTTCGTGTGCCCAGAAACACAAGGGCTAGTGCGTGGCTGGGAGGAGGAAGTGCACAATGGGGTCATCCTCATTGACCAGGAAGACTCGGAAGCTAATGCCACCTCCAACCTACGCTGCATGGGCTCCCTTATAATGCAAAGCCTGCTAAAGGACCCCAGGATTCGTGCTATCAAGGAGAGGGATCATTACTGGTTGGCAACCCTTCTTGATCCACGATACAAGGGTAAAGTTGCAGAGCTCATCCTGCCCGCACAGAGGGAGCACAGGATGAAAAAACTTGAGGACGCTCTAAAGCAACACTTGTGTAACACCTTTCCAGGCACTGGTAGGTTACCAAGTGATGACACACGTGCTTCTGAGGCTGCGGATGATCAGAGGAATAGTGGTGAAGGCCGGGGCCGCTTGACTGATGCAGTTTTTTTAAAATTTTAGTCCACGACGCCCAGGGACGTCAAATGTAGGCACCCATTGCCAGTGTCTTCAGCATATGGTGCAGGAATACCTAGGGGCAAGGGCACACCTGGATACCTTTCCAGCAGATGATCCACTGGCTTACCGGGTGTTGAGATTGGATCACTGGCCAGAACTTAGCCAATATGCTATGCAGCTACTAGGTTACCCTTCATCTAGCATGCTTTCTGAAAGGACGTTCAGTGCCGCTGGAGGTTTTGTCACAGACAAAAGAGTGCATCTGTCCACCGACTCTGTAGACCGGCTGACATTTATAAAAATGAATCAGTCCTGGATCAGCAGTTATCAATCCCCTGATGCTGATGTAATGGAATAGATCGGGGATGTTGTCTGCATTCACAAAACCTCCAGCACTGAACTCTTCCACAATACCACAAAAGGGTTACGGTGTGAATGCACTTGCTGCCATGAAAGGCACAATATTTGGCTGCACTGATGCCTGTGCCAGATTTATATCATTTAAATTTTTTGAACCGCAGGGTCCAACCCTGCACTCTTCCACAATACTACAGAGGGGTTACTGTATGATGGTACTTGCTGGCCTGGCAGTCTGGCACCAAAGGCACAATATCTGGGCGCACTGACGCCTTTACCAGATTCATATCTTTTTAATATAGGACCGCAAGGTCCACCCCTGCATTCTTCCACAATACTACAGAGGGGTTACTGTATGATGGTACTTGCTGGCCTGGCACCAAAGGCACAATATTTGGGTGCACTGCCACTGACGCCTGTATCAGATTCATATCCTCGGAGGGATTACTGTGTGACAGCACTGTTGCCGACGCTAAAGGCCCAATTTTAAAGCACCTATTGTTACTTTCATCCAAAGCCTGCATAAGTTTCATCACAATTTAGCCAAAAATCACTAAACTTTTTCTGCGTGTCCGAAAATGTCTCCTCTTTTCATACAGACTGCCGCCCCAAGCAGTTGTTTATGGATAGATTAAAGGAAAACCATTTACCGTCATTTGAAATGTCATTTTTTGGTTTTTACATATTTCTATACATCCTAGAAATCCGCCACTTCACGGGCAGGTTATTGGTACCTCCTAGGCACGATATTTGAAGGAATTTTTTTATTTATTTTTAACCCTTATTTCATGGAAAACTCAGTCCTTTAAAAACTTTTTTTAACTTTTTGTCCTGGTTTCCTGTCCCCCAGGGCACTACCCGGACCCCCATACACCTTTTATGGCAAATATCTAGCTTTTATGCCCTCTTGGAGGGCACTCTAAAAATCGAATTTTGAGTCCCATTGACTTGCATTGAGTTCGAGTTCGAGTTAGAGCTCGAATCCGAACATTTGAAAAGTTCGAGTTCGAATGCGAACCGAACTCGGGGGTGTTCGGCTCATCCCTACTGCTCAGTCCAAAATGCCCATGCCTATATTTTGTCCCAGTCTGGGCCTGCATACAGTGATAATACACAGTACATACTTGCCTGCAGCAGGGAATCCTTCCGGTTTTAGCTGCATCAGAACTGCAGCCGTCCATATTCAGTTTGCAACTCACCACATGCAGCATCAAGGGCCTGCAGTCTGGGACACCAGGAGCTCATGGCATTCCCTGTTACCTGCCTTGCACACTCGCAGCAGGCTGCTCCCTCCTCCAGCCCTGGCTAATATCACAGGGGATGCTCTCCCCCTGCAGATCAGATCCGATCCTTCATCCTCTTCTCTCAACGCTTATTTTAACCACTCTCCTGCTCCCCAGGCCTCGTGTACAGGAGGCGTGGCCAGTCTCTGACAGCCCCTGATTGATCTCACAATCCTCCGTTTCCAAGACCAATCGCCGATGTGATGATTAAAAAAAAAGTGCACCAGCGGCAAAAAAACGCCGCTCTGCTGGAATTCGCTGCTTGGAGCAATTGCTTCAACGTGCACCATGGTTGGGCCGGCCCTGGAAGGGGGCGCTGGGAAAGCAATGACCTCCCCCCACAAACAATGGTCTATATGGCAGCTGACTCCAAAAAGGGCTTTCCCCACCAAAACCCATAACAAAGATACATATAGCACACCAGGTAGCAGTCGGTTGTGACAGGGGAGGCAGAGCCATTCCAGTAAATTAATGTGCTCATTGTGCTGTAATGACATGTGTGTATATTTAAACTGTAAATAAAATGTTATTTATTGAAAAAGGTTCTTATACTCACCTGCTCCATGCTCCCTCGCTGTGCTTCTCTGTCCTCTGCTTTTTTCCCCCTCTACTTTCAGTTTGCTGCTGTGTGTGTGTGATTCACAGGGGCAGCACTGAGCCAGCCTAGCCTACACAATTTGTGCAGCTGAATGCTACACTAATTGCGTAGCTCAAGCTGGCTTTGCTTCCTGGTTCTACGCTTTTCAGTGCCTCCAGAGGCACTGAGAGCAATTGAAAGCTTGAGCCAATGGGAAAGATCCATTGGTCTCAAGCACTACTTTTTTTTAAAAAAAAACGCCCCCCCATGGGAGGCAGAGCTCCCTGTGGATTGACTGACGCAGGACAGTCATGTGACTGTCCTTGTCAGCCGTGGGGGGGCAAGCAGAGCTCAGCAATCAGCATGTGTGTAATAGCACCCTCTATTAGTCAGTATTGTAAGTGCATGCTCTTAGAACTGCAAAAACCTATATGCAAACTTTATTTTAAAGAGTTGTAATAGCGCCCTCTATTAGTCAGTATTGTAAGTGCATGCTCTTAGAACTGTAAAAAGAATGCAAACTTTACTTTATAAATAGTGAAACTCTATTCTCCTATATAACGATAATCAAATGTGTAAATTGCGACTGCGTAACCCTGTGTATATCTGGCTCTGATACTAGCCAGTGCCTCACCAGCCACTGACCTCACCGCACGTCACTGTAGCACACAACAAAAAAGAAAAGCACCTGTATATATCCCATAAATTGTGGAGAAGGATATGTGGAGTCTAGAAAATACACATATATATATATACATATAAACCCCAGGGTGTCATGTGTGCATGCAGGGCCGCCCTCAGCGCATTACGGTCCATGATGTGGTAAGGGGTAGGGATGGGCTGCCGGTTCGATTCGAACATGAGTTTGAATCGAGCATCGGCCGTTCGAAAAGGTGGGCGAACTTCGAACTTTTTGAGATGTTCACCAAAAGTTCGACCGTTAGTCAAACGCTGTTTGCAAAAAAACTACTTAACGAAAATGTCTGCAATTTACACATAACATCCAATGAATGAATGATAATAAAAAGGACTGTTACAGAAAAATGAAAAAACGATTTAAAAAATTAAATCCTGTCACAGGATCCACAGCAATAGACCTCTAACGGTAAGGCAGGGAGTATGAACATACACAGAATTCCTGTGTATGTTCATACTCCCTGCCTTTATCATTAGAGGTATATAGCTGTAGATCCTGTGTACATTCATACTCTCTGCCTTTACCGTGAGAGTTCTATTGCTGTGGTTCTCTGAAATGCTTAACCAGTGGAATTATCTAATTATACTTTTATACTTTTATGTTACATTGTTTGCATTAATACACATTTTATGTGATTTTTAAGGTATTGGGAGCAACACTCTGTAATACGATCTTTATTCATATTTTTTAATCACAATTACATACTGTCTTAAAATTATCAAAACCAGATTGATACTTTTTTATGTTAAATGTGCTGTTGTACAAGCAATATGTGTGATTTTAAAATATCAAGATTACCACGTTGTAACGTGATCACTATTCACACTAAATATTGTATTTTCTATGGGTAGAGGGAATCATGGGGGGGGGGGCATTCTGAGGGTCAGTAAGGGGCCCCAAAATTTCTGATGGCTGGCCTGTGTGCATGCCAAGGATATTACCAATAAATGGATTGCAGCAACAATGGAAAGCCAACAATGGAAGCCTGTTACTAGTGTTCTCGGGTACATGTAACTAAAAGCAAACAGAAACAATTGCACAGGATGTAAATACAGGTAGACCCATAAACACGGAAGGACAAGTGGTCACTCACGTGGGTCAGAGCCTGAATATCAAGGCTCAATATATCAGCAGTGGGTCCCTTCAGGGATGACACCGTCCCACTTCCGTTGGTGCTTGTGGTAATTCACATATGGATATGACAAAGCACAAGGACCATAGCGGAACTCAGTTCCCACCTGCTATACTCCAAACAAACATTCAATGAATTTAAACTCATGTGGTTCAGAGCCTGTGAAGCAGACACTGGTGTAGATATAAGGCACACCAATCCCCCTTTTCCAGGAAGGAAGATGCTTTCTCTCTAGTGATAGAAAATTATTATATTCAGTGAAAATTAAAAAACGCAAGATAACCAATACGCTGGATTACAGCTTCATCAGTTGGTATGTTGCATAAAAAACATAAAAGACAATTGCCCCACATATATAGGACCCATTCCCCGAATCTCAGGTGTTTCAGATCTCCTTATCCACGTGTCTGGCATAATCATCCGGTATTTCCTCACGTCGCTCCTATTCCACGTCAGAACCTCTGAGCTGCGGTTGAGCGCACACACATGCATGTCCTTTCATCAAGCGCCTCCTCCACTCGTCCACCACCTGGTGACACTCTCTCCCTCTTCATGCTGGAGGCGCCATCTTTAAAGTTCTCATGCCCACAAGTCCTGCACATATCTTATCGCCTGGTCACAACATGAATATTCAAAGGGCAAGAGATACCGCAACCTATAACAAAATGGGGAGCATATGCGTCCATACAGGCACAAATCTCCTCATATGTAACCAGTCGTTAGTGTACTTTATATCTCATATATCAAACCTCTATGTAAAAACCAATATATATGTGTATTCTGTACCCCCAGTATAAAACACTATGCTTCCCACTAATACTCATTTATATCTTAGTAGATTTATATTCACTTAAAGACTAGAAAATCTAGTCTAACACCCATTGGTAAAATCCTTTATAAATAAATAAATAAATTACCTCCACTCCATATACCTATCGGCTTAAGTGACTTAGTGCAAATATACATATATACAAAGGGGAATAAACATACATATTCACCATAAAAACTGGCTCGGTATAATAAAAATAATAATTAATATAACCTTACAGTACTCAAACTACCTGAATACCAAAGATAATATTATATAATATTTATTAAAAAAGAAGAAAAAAAGAAAAAAGAATACTCTAAAAAAGTGCACGAGTATGTATAGTAAACCATATGGATGTACTCGAAGTCAATGGGGAGTGCAGCCCATTTCATTAGGGTGTGCACCCATGGACCATTTATTAATTACATATCTATGCTTGGATAATTTTGTAGAGAACAGTTATTTTTAGTTAGGAATAACCAATGCTTATGCAGTGATACAGTCAATGTTCTTGCTGTTTATCATGAACTAGATAAGGAACATCCAAAATATCCATTTAGGGGGTCAAAGATAAATCCTTCACCCAAAATTGGGGTGTGCCTGGGCACACCAGGCACAACCTGTGCGCACACCTATGCTTAAGGTCTTCATAAAATCCCAAAATATTTAAGTCAGTAGGAAGGTAACCAAGGAAATGAAAAGTAAAAAGAAGGCATTTAAAGCTTTTAAATTTGATAAATCTGAGGCATCCTATAAAGCAGCCAATAAAGCACATAAAAAAGAAATTAGATGGGCTAAACTAGAAAATGAAAAAGAGATAGCCAAAGAGAGCAAGACCAACCCTAAAAGATTCTTTAGGTACATAAATTGAAAAAAAAAAGTCAAAAGATTATTTTTTTAAGAACAAAATTCTAAAAGACCCAAGTGATAGTGTAGGTTCACTCAAGTCTGAGTCAGGGTGGAGTAGAGGTAACATCACTGCATCACTGTGGAGAGAGAATGTGGAGACACAGGTTTGATCCCAGCAAGAGCACCTCTCCAGTAAGTGTCCTTGGGCAAGACACCTAAAGGTACATACTTCGCCACCCGGACATACTTGAAAACGAGCGAAATCTCAATGTATCCTTCCTGGTAAAATCCTTTCTAAAAAGAAAAAAAAAAATCTAGGCAGAAATTTTGAATGATTCTTTTTCTTCAGTATTTATCAAAGAGAAACCTATACCAGGAGATATTTATTTATTTATTTATTTATTTATAAAGGATTTTACCAGGAAGGATACATTGAGATTTCTCTCGTTTTCAAGTACGTCCTGGGTTCAAGAACATTAAAATGTTACAGTTGTTACAGAAATACAAAGTAATACAATGCAAGATATTAAAAAAAACACAAATATACAGATTAACAGAAAATAAATAAGTAGGAAATAGTCATTATGTTACATGTTTACAGGTGCATTCCGTATTGAGGTATGTTAATAGGGAGCTCTTGAGTGACTTTAGACGGGGGAAGATTTGATGGCGTCTGGGTGGTTATTCCATAACTGCGGTACTCTGTAGGAAAATGAGGACCGAGCCACTGTCTTTTTGTATTGTGGTATTGCAAGTAAGGTGCTGGTCCTGGATCGGAGGTTATAGGATGAGGGAACTGCTGGAGGAAGCAGTCTATTCAGATAGGGTGGCAGCTTCCCAGAAAAGCTCTTAAACACCAGGTTGGAAAGGTGAAGGGTGCGTTTAGACTCCAGTGACTGCCAGTTTAGCTCTTTTAACATGTCACAATGGTGGGTCATGTAGTTACATTGTAGCGCAAAGCGGCAGCATGAGTTATACAATGTGGTAAGTTTCTGAAGGTGTGTTTGCGGGGCCGCTGCATACACTACATCTCTGTAATCAATAGTTGGTATAGGCATTTGTTGTACAATTTACTTTCTTACAGTGAGGTTCAGGCAGGATTTGTTTCTGTACAGGGCACCTAGTTTGGGGTAAATTTTAGATGAGAGTTTTTCGATGTGGGGGCCAAAGGATAGATTTGGGTCTAACCACATACCTAGATATTTGAGAGAAGTGATAAATACGTACTAATAAAATGCGATTGGTTGACTCAAGTATAGGTGTTGCAGGAACTAAACAAAGTGAATGTGGTCCCCAGGGCCATATGGAATTCTCCCGCGAGTACTGAGGGAGCTATGTGTAGAAATATGTAAATCTCTATTCTTAATCTTTCAAGATTCTATTCTTTCAGGAATCATACTTTGGAGAAAAGCTGATGTAGTCCCTATATTCAAGAAAGGGTCAAAATGTATGCCTGGGAATTATAGACCTGTGAGCTTAACATCTGTGGCTGGGAAAGTATTTGAGGGGGTTACTAAGGGATAATAGTCAGGAATTTATTGGGGTAGGTTTAATGTAATTAGCAAAAATCTGCATGGTTTTACGAAACTTGAACAAGTAATGAAAAATAATACCTCCAGCGCTGCAAGAAGTGGTGCACTAGTGCTACCACATTTATTTGAAAGAAACAAAAAAGAACACAAAACAAACGTTTCAGGGACGCAACCCCTTCCTCAGTGTGTAGGTCAAAGAGAGCAAGACCAACCCTAAAAGATTCTTTAGGTACATAAAAAATATGGTTTTACAAAACACAGATCATGTCAGACTAAGCATTCTATGAAGACGTAGGTAGAAGTATAGATCAGGGGTCGCAGTGGATGTGATTTGCTTGGATTTTGCCAAAGCTTTTGACACAGTTCCACACAAAAGGTTTGTAACGGAGCGTCTGTACCCTGAGTACCTCCATCAGTGGGCTCTCTCCCCTTAAAGCAGTTCTCTCCGTCGCAGGGAGGATAGTGTGACAGAACCTACCATCACTGGGGCATCTGGAAGGGGCTGTGGACTAGCCTCCTGCCCAGCGACTATGGCCCATGAAAGACCATTGGGGAATTGGTGGATGTCACGAACGCACGGCACGGCGAAGGAAACGCAGGCTTAAGCAAATCACTATCCGTCTACACCAGACCCAAAATAATGACTTTGAGGCCCACAATCCCCACGCACGCTTGCCTAACTGTCACGACAAGGCCTTGACTCCAGAAGGGCACGCCACGTGATGAAATGATCACAGGGTTGCAATGCAGTATCCGTCTACACTCGACCCAGAATACTGACTACGTTGCCCACAATCCCTGTACCCACTGTCCTTATACTACTCATCGCACTGCCACCACAGACCAGGACTTTTTCCCAGGGTACCTAATACCTGAATCAGAGCTGGTCTGAGACTCTGATTATGCACCCCAAAATAGGCGAACAATACATCTACTGCACCCCACCACAACTCACTATTTGGTAGGTAGACTTGAGCTTAAACAAAGGAAAATCTCTATGATAATCCAGTCCTTCAGTTAGCGTGGATCGAATATCAGGCAGAAGCAGATCTTAATAAAGTTTATATTTATTATGATAAACCAAAAATATCACAGTGCATTTGGTTACAGCAAAATTTATATGATAATCAATAATTACACACACAAACAGAAAAATAAAAGGGATTAAAACACAGAACCTTACTCACACGTCAGCAAGCTAACAGGACTTCTGTGACTCTTGGGGCTGGAGATTGGAAACACGGGCAGATCCTCACTTGCGTGAACCCCAATTGAAAAAGCCCTGAACTCTTGCTGGACTCAGAATATATAGGTTTTCCAGTTCATTCAAAAAGAACAGCCCATAGATGGTACAGTCCGCCCAATACATGGGCATTCTCAGCTCACAGTTTCTTTAATTTTAATGCACAGCTGTAATATCAATCATCCCAAGATCGTCTCTAGCGATCAAAGGATGTGCCCACTTCTTTGATCTATGTGATCACTTATAAGGTGCTGCTGCTGCATCTGGGGAAAAGCTCCTTGGTGTGAAATGCTTGTGGACTCATGCAGGGACGGGACAAGGGACATTTCGTTAGAGCAAATGTGTAATTTCCACCCTTATCATGCAGATCAAAGAAAACCTATTCTGCAACGGCCTGTGATATCCCTTCAAGGGGGGGAAAGAGACAAACATTTTAATTATTTTCTGGCACACACCAGGAACTGAGGCTTTTACTAGTCAGCTATGCAGCCTTGCCCCGCGTATATATACAGATATATAGATAGAGATTTATGTATCTATAGATCTATATATCTATCTCTATCTAATTCGCGACACCTCCCTTCAATAGGAGGCGCTTTTGCGTCTTACAACAGGTTTGCCAACTGGGCATTGGGAAAACCACATGGAGTGGCTACGGGGACTGGATCCTCCCAGGCAGCAGGCATCTGGTTCTGTCACAGCGATGTCAGTACCCGTGCCACCGGCTCGGCCTTTAGAAGGTTTCCTTTGGTGCCTGCGCAACCCGCCGGCTTCAGTATGGAGTGCCCATGCACTTTCCCCACCAAAGCTTGCACTCCATCTCGCAACCACATCACACAATTCACCTTTCTACTCAACCTCTCCCAAGCTGGGCGGAGGGGTCACTTGTGCAGCACCCACCCCATGGAACAGACTCTGAAAAGTCCTTGTGCAGCTGCAGCCCGTCCTGGTACACCTTTTGGGGTGCAGCACGTGTGGCTCGCTCTCACCTTGCACCCCAGTCTTACAGCCAGCATAATACTCAGAAACAGTCACCTGCTCCGGATCCATTCTTACAGCAGGGGGTAAGGGAAAGCAGGGTGAAGGGCAACGCTCCCCTGCAAACGTCTCCTCTACATCTGCCAACGGAGTCAGGCATCGCACCTGGCTCTGGGCAGATGGCTAGGAGGTCACGGGGGCCAAACCAGAACACGCTCCCTCCCCCTCTCTCACTGTCTCCGCACATTGAGAGTTTGGGGAACCATACAGATGGAGCACAGGATTATCCACGCTCACTCTCGACCCATCCCCCAATGCACACAGTTTCCTTGCGGGATCACACAGTACATCAAGCATGCCCTGCGCCATTACAGATGAGCATACAGCCGTATTCCACTCTCCCCCACAGGGAGGTTGCTCGGTACCAGTTTCCTAAGGGACCGGGAACCTGGTTGGCTTTGCCACAGGGCAACACGCGCCCACCCCAGGCTGTCAGGGCCACTGGCCCGTCGGCGGCTGGTGCGGCCGCCTCTCTGCGTTCCCGGCGTTATGACTCTGGTCTCGGCAAGGTGGCCTGCGCGAGCGTCCGGTGGTGCCTTGCAAACCAGGATCAGGGCTCACCTCCTCTTGTTGTCCCGGGGCCCCGGAGGGCTAGGACGCCGGCGGCATCGCCGCAGCCAGGCAGCGGTCTCCGCCGCAGTGCTAGGCTCCAGGCCTTGCCTGGGCCTCTGGTCGGGTGCGCACGACTGGGCTCTACAAGATGGCGCCCGGGGCGTGGCGCACACCGATGACATCGCAGGCCTCCGATTGGTCCAGAGGGAGATACAGGGTTTAAAAGGCCAGACTGCCATTCCATCCACGCTCCAGTATTGTAGCAGTACTCCTTTACCTAGCTCTGAGATATTTCCTGCAGATTGATCCATCTATGACCCAGATTGTGACCATGACTACCGACTCCTGCTTTACCCTTCTTTTGTGCCTTGCTTCACACGACGTCCCTTGAGTCATTTTGCCATCACCAGAGGGGTAGACCTGACAGAATACTGGAGCCATGGAACTCTCTGACGTCGCTGGTGCCTTGGACACACTATCCCAGCACGTATCCTCCCTATCCTGCTCCATACGAGACCTGCAGAATGGACATCGACATCTGGAAGACCAGATCCATGCCTTCCAAACCACCTCGGCCAGTAATGTTCCTGATCCTGGCCATGTGCCAGAACCTTGGGTACTGATGCCAGAACGGTATACCGGTCGACGAGATCACTACCAAGCATTCATCACCTCATGTGTTCTGCTATTTTCCCTGAACCCCCGAACATACTATAATGACTACGTCAAAGTGCGAACCACGAGGCGGAGCTTAGCTGTGCAGGAGAGAAGACGTGTTTTCATGGAGCTTCGCTATCGAGTCTCCATTAGCTGACTTTACTGCCCTCCTGGGGACTTTTCTGACTCTCTCCCTGCCGCACCTATGTTACCGAAGGTAGGGTGCGCCTGACCCCGGGGGATCCGTGGAGATTATTGTCTTCCATAGACAGATTTTTCGGAGACTACATGCGGCCCGGCGGCCATTTTGAGGCCTAGGAGGTGAGTAGCCTCAGTGCGGATTCGTCCTGCACCCCGCGAGAGAGCTTGATCTGGCTGGGACGTTTGCCCATACAGTGCGGACCAGTCAAATGGGGAAAAAGCTGCAGCCGAAGACCCAGCCATCTGCGGACAGTCGCCAGCGTGACATCAGGGAATCCCTGGGAGAGGAGATGAGGCGCAACCGAGAGGGGGTGGAAGCTCCCACACCACGAGTACAGAGCAACCGGGGGGTGAAAGGGGGACCTCAGACCGAAGAGATACCCTCCCCGTCTGGGGCTGGCGGTGCCACGGAGACGAGGCCGGGCGGTACAGGGACTGCAGGCTTGATGGTCGGCACAACTGTATTGCCCCCCGCAGTGCTAGCGAATGATGGCGAGGCACAGGATGATCACCTGCTCCCTACCAAGGGTGATTTACGTGCTATGCTGGCAGACCTGAAAGCGACGTGGCGCACTGATATTGTTGGAGTGAAGTCGGAGATGACCAGAGTTTGGACTCAGGTGGCTGAGGTCCGGGACCATACAACTGAGGTAGAGGTGGCCCACGGTCAATTGCAGTCACGGGTGGAATCCCTACAGGTTCAAGTAGAATACCTCTCGAAATCAGTGGAGCGGCTGGAAACTCGTCACCGCCAGCGGAACGTTAGGATCAGAGGGATCCCTGATACGCTGCCGAACCAGGCGGTCTTAGAGCTGGTGAATCGACTCGCGGCTCACCTGCTCCGACTGGAGCCGATTGGATTGGGGGTTTTTAACTCGGTGCTGCGACTCCAAAAATCCCCGATGGCCCCGACTGCAGCCTCCCGGGACGTCTTGGCGGTGGCGAGAGATGTTGCTGTGCGGCTTCGGCTTATGGCGGTCCCAGCTGCTCGTTCGCCCCTTCTTTACGAGACACTGACATTGTCCCTCTTCGCTGACCTACCTTTTGCAACGTTGATGGCTCAACGACGTTTTAAAGAGGTGACCACTCGTCTGAGAGCTGAGGGGGTTCGCTACAGATGGGGGGCCGTTGGTACACTTTGCCTGACAATTAATGGGGTTGTGCAGGTGACCTCCACACCAGATGAAGCATGGCCTTTGTTGGCTCCGCTTGGATTCTACCCGCCTCCCGCCTCGGATGATCCGGGTTGATGCAGAGGTTTGGCCTTCCTTAATGCCCTGACTTAGTGTTTTGCCGTCTCGGCGCTTGCCCTTAGTTTCCCTCCCTGGTTTCCCCCTGCCCTCCAACCTTATGGGGTCCATTGTGGAACATTGACTCTTTTTGCTGATCTCTGCTCTTGGCTATAACGCTGACTCCCTTCTGGCAACCTGCTGTGTTTTATTTTTGGATGTGTCTTTTTCTTTTATTCCCCACCTTCCCATGCGACTCCCTGTGTCATGTGCCTTGCCGCCGGCGCCGCAAGAGAACTAAGAACAAGTTGCCTGATAGTGGTAAGAGTAGCAGTGGCCCTCCTGAAAAGCCTTGCTGAGCTAGGAACCAGGTGCTAGCTAATGCCTCCTGATTTCTCCTCTATAAAAGAGGACCACACCTATCACTAAATGCTTCTTCATTAACTTAGTATTTTCTTCACTAGCAAGAAGCTACTCCAGTTCCTGATACCTGCTCAGACCCTTGTTGCATCCTGCCTTCTCTACGTTCTGCAGATACCCCTCTACAGTCTCCAGCCTTAAAGATATCCTGCTACAGATCCTGTCTAAAGGTATTCTGCTACAGAACTTGTTTAAAGATCTTCTGCTACAGACCCTGTATAAAGACCTCCTGCTACAGATCCTGTTTAAAGATCTACTGCTGCCGACTCCTCACAATCCCGCTGCCCTGCATCCTGCAGAATCCACAACCCGCTGCCCTGCATCCTGCAGAATCCTCAACTCGCTGCACTGCATCCTGCAGAATCCTCAACCCGCTGCCCTGCATCCTGCAGAATCCTCAACCTGCTGCCCTGCATCCCGCAGGTCCTACAGTTGTCGCCGCCCTATATCCTATCCAGGACCCCCTCACTCTACAGATCCAGGACCCCCTCGCTCTACAGATCCAGGACCCCCTCGCTCTACAGATCCAGGACCCCCTCGCTCTACAGATCCAGGACCCCCTCGCTCTACAGATCCAGGACCACCTCGCTCTACAGATCTAAGACCCCCTCACTCCGCAGATCCAGGATCCCTGCATACCCAGGACCCTCTGCCTCAAAGACTCTTCTGTTTCTATTTTCCTATTTATTGTTCTAAAGATCTCCTTCTCTCTTCCTTCTCCTATTTCTCTCCATATCTGGTTTAACCCTGCTCTAAGTTCCATCTACACTTTTCCTTTATATGTAGTAGTAGTATAGTTTTAGTGTAGTTTAGTTTTGTTACTTTTCGTCTACCTTTCTCTCATCTTGCCTTTTTAGTTTCTTATTGCTGATTATTATTTATACAGTGTTTCCCTTCCTCGTCTTATCCAGCTCCTTGATATATATATATTTGTTTATTGCCTTTTTGTGTTACTCCTAAATAAATCCCTTTTGTTCATATACGTCTTTCTATTTCCCATCATTGCACATTGGGCTCAAACCTGCCACCCCGGAACCAGCTCCCTGACACCCTGTGGATGTTAGACTTTTTATGCGGTTCCTTAATCTTTATATATTTTTATATATATTTTCTGGTTATTACAATGACTACTTTATGGCAACATGCAGTCTTGTTGGGGCTCGTATTATCGTATGGATGTTGGCCGTTACTCCCCTCCCTTACCCCTCCTTATTTCCCTCCCCCTTTCCGGGTAGACTCGAGGTGTACCACTGTGGCGGACACCATGGCTCTGCCTGCCATATTTGGCCCTCGAGGGCCCGGGCCTTGTGACATTTGTTTCCATGGCCTCCTATTGTCTTTTCGACACCTGGGAGTGAGCCAGGACCGTCACAATCTGGTGTGTGCCTTTCCCCAAATCCCCCCCCTTTTTTTTTTTACCACCATCCTGATGATATACTGTCCGCTTTTCTATGTTTCATACGTAAACTGCCTCTTGTTTCTTTTAATCTCTGAAGTATTATCGTTCTGTAATGTTTTAGTTTTAGTTTTTCTTTCTTTTCTTTTGTATACTTATGTGGATGACCTTTTCTGGCCCTGCGAGGCCACTTATTGATGTTTGACCTCTTGGTGTGTCTCTGTTGACTTTGAAATAAAATACTTAAATATAAAAAAATATAAAAAAGTGTGAGCCACCATATCGCTCCTTACTGGAGAGGCACAAACGTGGGCACACAATTTATTGAGAACCCAGAACCCTGTCTTAGACACCTGGACATCCTTTCAGTCTGCAATGAGTGATATGTTCGACGATCCCCTTCGTGCCAGTACTGCCGAGGCTGTCCTTCGAACATTACGGCAAGGACGATGACCTGTTGAAACGTATGTCACGGAATTCTGTCTTTATGCTTGTGAGACAGGCTGGAACGATGCTGCGCTTATTGGCCAATTCCATCACGGTCTATCCGAAGCCCTGAAGGACGAGATTGCCCAGGTTGGAACACCGTCGTCTCTGGAGGCCTTGATCTAGCTGGCCATACATATTGACCGACGACTACGGGAACGAGCAAGAGAATGGTCCACAGTATCTTTTACACTTCCTCATTCTCCTGTCCCATCTCCTCCATCTGGCACTCAACTAGCCTTACCGGCACCGGAGGAGCCGATGCAGCTGGGCCTGGTCCAAGGGGCGGCTGCCGCCGCAAGAATTACACCGGCAGAGGGTGAACAATCTATGCCTCTATTGCGGACAACCTAACCACACCGCTCATCAATGCCCAGAGAAGAACAGAGGGAGGACAGGTAATGCTACCCCCGTTCTCCGCTTATTACATGTTTCCTCCTCCAACATTTGCAGTCCTCATTTATCTATCACTCTTATCTTGCAGTGGGGAGAGAAGATATGTTCCCAGCCCGCGCTAGTTGATTCAGGGGCCAGCAGCAGCTTCCTTGACCTATCTGTTATAAAAGCACTTGGTGTTCCCTTGCAAAATAAACCCTTCCCTTTGCATATCCAAGTCATTGATGGGTCTTCATTACCTTCAGGGCCGGTTCTCCAGGAAACCATGCCCGTACAGGTGTCTATGGGTCCCAAACATACAGAGAGTATGGTATTCGATGTGGTAACCTCGTCTGTGTTCCCTGTGATATTGGGACTCCCCTGGCTCAGGTTACACGATCCCTCCATTTCCTGGGCTACAGGGAGGCTAACCTTCGCTTCTCCTCATTGTCGCAACACTGTCTCAAAGAAAGACAACACACCCTCTTTACCGTCTTGGATGCCAACATGACTCCCCAATATGACACAGTCCTACCATCAGCCTATGCTTCCTTTGCAGACGTCTTCAACGAAAAAGGAGCAGAGTCCTTACCTCCACAAAGGTCTTACGATTGCCCTATCGACCTCTTACCAGGAGCATCCATACCCTACGGCCGAATATACCCATTGTTGGAACCTGAATTAAAAGTATTAAGAGGATACATACAGGAGAACCTGGAAAAAGGTTTTATTCGTCATTCCAGCAGGAAGCGGGTATCTTTTTTGTGGCAAAGAAAGATGGAGGTCTTCGGCCCTGTGTGGACTATCGAGACCTGAACCATATTACTATTAAGAACAGATATCCTTTGCCACTCATTCCCGAATTGATCGAACGCCTACGAGGAGCCAACATTTACTCAAAAAATCGACCTAAAGGGTGCCTACAACCTTGTTCGGATTCGTCAGGGAGATGAATTGGAAGACGGCTTTTAGGTCACGATATGGCCATTTTGAATATATGGTGATGCCGTATGGCCTTTGCAACGCCCCTGCTACCTTCCAGCATTTTTTGAATGATATTTTTCGTGATCTTCTTGATAGCTATAGTCGTATACTTGGACAACATATAGTTTTTTTCTTCATCTCTACAGGAACATCGAATACACATGACCACGGTGTTAAACCGTCTCCGCACGCATAAACTGTTCGCAAAAATCGAGAACTGCATATTTGAATCGAGTTCCTTGGATTCGAACTGACCCCTGGAAGCGTGGCAATGGAGAAGAAAAAGGTAGACGCCATACAAACATGGCCGGTGCCAAAGGATAAAAAGGCGGTACAACGACTGATAGGGTTTGCCAACTTCTACAGACGGTTTATCCACGATTTCTCCACGATCATCACGCCTCTTACCACCCTCACGAGAAAGGCCATCAGATTCCAGTGGACACCCTCAGCCCAAGATGCCTTCGAGCTTCTCAAACAGAAATTCTGTTCTGCGCCTATTCTAGCCATTCCGGACCCTACGTTGCCTTATCTTCTGGAGGTTGATGCATCAGAGACCGGACTGGAAGCGGTCTTTTCCCAAAGAAAGCCCCTTGCTGCTACCCTCCATCTGGTAGCATATTATTCGAAAAGATTAACACCCGCTGAGGTGAACTATGATATCGGTGACAGAGAACTGCTAGCTATAAAGAATCCTTTGGAGGAATGGCACCATCTCTTGGAGGGTACCCAACACCCCTTCACTGTATTGACAGACCACAAGAACTTGGAATACCTCCGTACGGCCAAGCGCTTAAACCCTATACAAGCTCGATGGTCTTTATTCTTTTCACGATTTGATTCTCATGTGACATACCGGCCAGGAACTCAAAATGGTAAGGCAGATGCCCTGTCTCGTCTCTCAGCAAGAGGTCTGCAGGTGATGCCAGAGGAGACAATCCTACAACAGCAACACTTCCTTGGTTTTGCCACCACTTTAATGCAAAACATACAAGAACATTCTACCACCCATCCACAGAACCCATCCTCTTCCTGTCCACAGCATGTATTTGTACCTCAAGAAGACCGTTTGGCAGTCCTACAGACATTTCATGATCTTCCCAGCAGTGGCCATCCTGGAGAGCGAAAAACAAAAGAACTGATCACCCGATACTTCCAGTGGCCATGTCTTTTAGGCTTGTGCACCGATTTTTTTTTTTGGTTCGATTCGGTTCGATTTTTCGGATTTTTAAACTTTTCGATTCGGCTCGTTTCGACCGATTTCGGTTTCGATTCGATTCGGTTCGGCCCGTTTTTCGGGTACATTTTTTTTTTCCGAATATCGACCATTTTTCGTATTTTCGTGTCACTGTGCTCGGTTTTTGTATTGACCTTTCGTGATTTTGGAAATTTTCGTTTTTCGGAATTGCACATTTTTTGGAATATCGACCATTTTTCGTATTTTTCGTGTCACTTTGCTTGTTTTTTGTATCGACTTTTTGTTTTTCGGAAAATTTTCGTTTTTCGGAAAATTTTCGTTTTTCGGAAAATTTTTGTTTTTTCGGAACGTCTGTTCTCCTCGTTTGACACATTTCAAGTCCATTCGAAAAATCCGAAAATATTTCGTTTCGGCTCGGAAAACGTTTCGGATCTGACATTTTCGGATCTAAAAATTTTCGGAAATTCGGCCGCATCCGAAAACACGAATCAGGAAATTTCGTGAAAATTCCGAAACCCGAAACGCACATCCCTAATGTCTTTCTCGTGACGTGAAACAGTATGTCTCTTCCTGTTCGGTATGTGCTCGAATGAAGAGTCCGCACACGAAATCCGCCTGGTCTACTGCAGCCTCTTCCAGTTCCCAAGATCCCCTGGTCTCATGTTGTTGCAGCCAACTGACCGGATATTCTTGGGTGATGGCTCGACAAAAGAAGACAGACGGAGGCCTTTGTTTCAAAAGAAAATGGCATTTATTCGACTGCAGCCGGACCCAAGCAACAGCAGAAATATGCTGACAAAGGCTTGAGTGCCCAAAATGACAAAATCAGCTTAATTTATACAAACTTGGAAAATGCAATTTCCTCCCTTGCCTCCACCCCTCTCATGCCCTACGTCATAGATTATCACGGAACAGTTACCTTATGTCCAAGTTTGGACATAATCTTACACAGGATATCGTCTTTCTCCTCCTTGAATTTGCAGCTGTTAGCCACAAATCTTCAGTTACTATGGTTTTCTGTGGTTATCTACCCTTCCTCCCCCTGTCTACCATTATAAACCACATTCCTTAAACCGACAAACTGAGAATAGATCTGGTGAACACAAAAGGACAGCATGCTTTCTTTAAGAAACAAAATGGATGAAACAACAAAACGGTGGATTAGCTATATTAGTATATTCCTAAAATTAAATCCCAGGAGGTGCTATCTCATTCCCTCCTCTTGGCGGAGAGTCTACAATGACCTCTCCCAGCCAACTAACTAAATCATCAACGCTTTGTATTCTGCAGGGGATTTAAGCTTAAGTGAACCTTCGTCAGGATCTCGGTCTAGGGGTTGTTTCTTTGGTTTAAGGGCTTTACGTCAAATTGGCCATAAACAAATAGTTAATTTATAAACTAGAAAACAAACAAGGAGAATTAAGGCACCTGTGATAATCAGAGATCCTATATTACTTATAACAGACAAAATCGATCCGAACCACGCCCCGAATGCTCCCAGCCCTTTAAAAGGGTTCCAGCCCTCCTCAACTATCCGACGAGCTTGGTCCTGCAAATGGGAAACCTTTTCTTGATGCTTCTGAATTACATCATAGTAGTCAGGAGCATCTTCAGTAGTATTCTTAATAAAAGTACAACATTCATATTTCATTGTCATTTCACAAATTCCATTTAGTACAGCCTGGATTTGTTCTATGGCTAACTTCTGATACAGCTGTACTTTATGAATCTCTCTTAATTCAACATTTAACAACTGGATATCAGTGCTGGTAATATTTACTATTTCATCCATCAGAACAACATATTTGTTACATTTCAATGCCCCATCCTGTGGAAGAAGGAAACCAAGACCAAACCATATCACCTTTAGAAAACAACTCTCGTTTAGCAAAATTTAAAGAATATCGGGGATGTGGTATTCCTAGGTCTAAGGTGTCCCCCTGAATACGCTGCAGGGGAATCACCCAGGCCAAATAACACCAAGTTTTTATATCAGTATTAATCCAGAGGTGGCATAGAGTTCCACACACATATGTATGCCATCCCCTGGCATCAGATAAAATGGTTTATGACTTGTGGGTGTATGCAAGTGCCTCTGGACTTTTATCATTAGTCTATTTGTAATTATCAATTTTATCTACCATTACTTGGAGACTATTTCCTAGTGCTTTGGGTCAGATATATCTAGTGTTGCATTGAACAAAGATTCTTTACACATTGAACTAGATGGAATCTGGATCTTCTTTAGTTTAAAACACCAGAGAGGGAAATAGGCCATATTAGTAATGCGAATAGTGTGGTTTGTCTTTGGCATATCTAGACTCTTAGTCAGTGTAAGTACACTAGGTGCCACTACACTTTTATTTACAGGGAAGTCGGACAAATTAAGGGGTACAGCTAAAGTGGGAATAACTGATGACCCTTGGTTCAATTTATTACACACCCAACAGGATTCATATCCTGACTTCTTTGCATACACATACGTAAATTTAATAAGCAAGTTATCTTCTTGCCTTGTCAATTCCCGGTTCCGTCGGTCCTGTACCAGTGGGACAGTCATGTCAAATTCTGGTGCCAACCAAATAGGGGCTGACCTCACTCTCTTAGGGAGCTGGATTGGAAAAAATAGTCCAGCAACAATTGTCAATAAAGTCAAAAAGAAAACAATAATCCCAATACATATCAGGATCCTTTGGTACTGCTCAAATGGTCTCTTTAGTCTTGTAAAAATGGTATCTGGAAGCAGAGGCTCATGGACCTCCTGGGAATTCTCTGGAGCTTCCACTAGTTGGTTAGGCGGTGAACTTAACGGTCTTTCAATAACAACAGGCACAAAGACTGGAGTTTGGAGAGCCGGTGGTCGATTAGACTTAGATCTCCCTTATTCCTCTCCCGTCTGTGCTTGGATACAGTGGAAACGTAGCTTCAGCGGGTCAGATTTACTGGCTATCACTTTCCATTCCTTGTCCGTAACCTCTGCAGCGGTTTTCAGTCGAGTGTGATGTATCCACGGCACCACCTCGGCCACTTTCGCTGCTGTAAGAGTGGATAACAAGACAACATAAAAACCCCTCCATTTAGCTCCTAACGGGTCTACCTTCCATTGGTTAACCCATACTGAGTCCCCCGGATAGTATCTGTGTAGGGGTGGGGACAGAAAATAGGGTATGTGTTTACTAACCCATGTGTACATACTCTGTGTCGTCTGATCTAACCTGATCACTTGCTGGCGTAGGTCAGTTTCCCCTAATATCCGGGGATCCCCCCTCAACCCAGTTATCAAAGGGATGGGATAACCGAACATTATCTTGTATGGGCTAAATTTTAGGAGTGAGGTAGGGCTGCTTCTCACATGCAGTAGAACAATTGGCAACACATCCAGCCATTTCAATGACGTTTCTTGGCATATTTTAGCCATCAATGTCTTTAGAGTTCTATTCATTCTTTCTACTTTTCCAGAGCTTTGAGGTCTGTATGCGGTATGTAGCTTCCACGAAATTCTCAGCAGGCGGGCGAGTTGCTGTAAACAACTTTGTACAAAGGCTGGACCATTATCTGACCTAATTTCTAGAGGCAGTCCATACCTTGGGATAATTTCTCTCATCAAGCATCTCACTACTTCAGCAGTCTTTTCTGTTCGAGTTGGGTAGGCCTCAACCCATCCCGTTAATGTGCATACTAGCACCAGTAGATATTTATATCCTTTGCATGGAGGGAGAACAGTAAAGTCAATTTATAGGGAGGACATTGGAGATAATCCAACAGATAATACTCCTGGTGGTCGTACTATCCCTTGCCTTGGGTTGTTCTTAGCACAAGTGACACACTGATGGGCAATTGCTTTGCAAATGGCGGTGAGTCCAGGAACATAGAAATACGGTTCTAATTGTTGCTCCATGGCTGTCTTTCCTCCATGAGTTCTGGAATGCAGGCCCCGGACAATTTCAGGTGCCAGAGTGGCTGGTAAGACAATTCTTTGATTCTCCAACTGGTACCATCCATCTAATCTGTATTCTCCTGGCTCTTCGGAGAGCCATTTCTTCTCTTTTTCAGAGTAGGCGGGAGTCCAGTGAGTAATGGGTGTTGGTAACAGGGACGTCACCACTGGGAGAAGCCTCTTGGCATTCTTGGATATTCTGTGCTTCAAAACATATTCAGACAGTGCATCTCTTTCATGATCATTCTTTACAGCCGGCAAGAAATACTTCAGGGCACTTTCTTTCATATTTTGCAGCTGATCTTCAACCAGTATTTCTTTCAGGAAAAACTTCACCAGCGGAGCTTGGTATTGTGCAGCTCCCAGCTCTCCCATGCTTCTCACAATTCAGGTAGTTCTAAGATTATTGTGGGTGTTGGTATTCAAATTGGAGAAGCGTGTCGAAAAATTTGAGTCTCGTATCACTTCTATCTCCTCTTCCCCCACTAATTTTACGCCGAAGAAATTCAGCATCAGTTTATAGGCTCTTCGTAGCCTATGTTTGATTTCATCGGTGTTCTTCATAATTTCAATTTCAGAAGTAGTCAAAGGCTTTGCATGTTCATTTCGGCCTTGTTCACGCAGGGGAAACAACCATTGGATATAGCTGTGGTGCTTCTCTAGAAGTTCATATTCACCGTACCAGTGGCAAAGAACATCTTCAATAAATTCTCCATGAGGTGCAAATCTTCTTTTATTCATATCGAAGTCAACATTTGGCTGATCTTGGAAAACAGTGTTCAGCCAGAGCAGAGTTTTGACTTTCATTTGCAGGGATTCGGGTTCACATACTGGAATCTTGACAGGTTAGTCATCTTGAACCAGTCCTCTCTGGGGAACCGAAGTTTCATTTCGGTGTTCCGAATTTCCATTCTGGAAGCTTTTCAAGTAATTTTCAGCATTTACCGGGTATCCTCTCCGGCGATCGGGGTTTCCCTCCCGAACACTTTCCAGGGGATCTTCATCTTGATATGGGTATCCTCTCCAGTTTAGTTTCAAGTGAGTTTTCTCCTGCTGCTGCACCTGCTGCTGTCGAGTACTCTTAGCCTTGGTTTCTTTCCAATCACAGCCACGCTCAAGGGCTTGTGTCTGTCTTGCTGCTTCCTTCACCACTTGATCTGCTTTATGGTTTCCTCTGGGAACTTCTTCTTTGCCTTTTTGGTGGCCACGGCAATGGATAACACCAACTGCGGATGGTTCCATACTGCATCCAATAAATTCAATATTTCAAGGGCATATTTGACTTGCTTGCCCGCAGATGTTAGGAGGCCACGTTCTTTGTAGAGTGCTCCATGAGCATGAATTGTCATGAAAGCATACTTGGAATCGGTGTATATGTTCACCCTTTTGTTTTCAGATAGTTCTAGACCTCTGGTAAGGGCAATAATTTCAGCTAGTTGAGCAGAAGTGCCATTGGGCAGTGGTTTAGCTTCAATTGTTTCGTCAAGAGTGACTACTGCGTATCCAGCGAATCTTTTTCCATTTTCTACAAAACTGCTTCCATCAGTGAACAGTTGCAAGTCGTATTTGTCTAGGGGTATGTCTTTGAGATCAGGTCTGATGCTATATACTTCATCCATTACTTGGAGGCATTCATGTTCTTGATCTTCTGGAGCATCTGGAAGCAATGTAGCAGGATTCAGTGTGGAGATTAGTTCCAAGTGGACTCTTGGGTTTTCACACAGCATAGCTTGGTACTTGGTCATTCTTGCATTGCTGAACCAATAATTGCCTTTATAGTCTAGAAGAGTCTGGACTGCATGAGGGACTTTCACAAAGAGTTCTTGGCCTAGTGTGAGCTTGTCAGCTTCAGCAACCAGGAGGGCAGTGGCTTCAAGCAACAAAGTCTTTAATTGGGTGACAGCCTCAGTTTGTTCTTCACCCCATATAATAGGGTCAGGCTCTGCACCTTTGGTGACTTGATACAGAGGCTCGGTAATTCTCTTATTTGGCAACGAGTCTGTGGTTGAGGGACACGGCAGACTGCTTCCTTACGTTATGGACCCATTGCACGTTCAGTTCCTGTAAGATGGAAACCTAGATACTTGACACTGTGTCTGCAAATCTGTGCCTTGCGTCTTGAGACTTTGTAGCCAGCTTGCCATAGAATGTGCAATAGTTCTTTTGTGGCGTTTATGCAATCTTTTTCTGTGGGAGAGGCAAGCAATAAATCATCAACATATTGTAACAAAATGGCTCTTCCCGGTTGGGAATTGAATTGGAGGAGGTCTTGACTTAACCCTTTCGCTGCTGAGGCGTTTCACGCCTCTGTGCTGAGGTCATATTTACCGGTTTTGCTCATCATGTTTAAATGCGTTTTGAAGGCTTATTTTAGTATATGACCCAGACATATTATATATCGTTCTTTCCGTCAGACTCGGCAGATTAATAATATGTCATTATTATATGTATACGTCATGACCTGTCTGTATATTATAACAAAAAATGCAATAAAATATGAATTTTCAATAATTTACAACGTGTAAAGTGTATTTTTTTCACATTTTAACATGCGAGCAATTGCGGTTATATTTTGTATGGGGTGCGCTTGTTAAAAAAATTAGAGATGGGGTCTCGTTCCATTTTTTTTTGGGGGAAATTACGCGATTTTTAAGAAACGCACCACATACAAAAATCGTTAGTGCAGCATCATTGTTCACATTATAATTGAAATGGGAACAATATTGCTGCATTAACAAACCAAAAAAAAAAAAAACTTGTTTATTTTTTTTCTATAATTTTTTTTTAAAATATTTTTTTATTTTTATTTTTAATTTTTATTTTTTTTAAAAAACTTTTTTCACAGTCGTGTTTGGTATCGTTGGAATGGCCATGCTCTGGCCGATCCAACAGTACCAAATTTTTAACCCCTAGCTGCCACAGATCGGGAGATAGGGGGTTCATTGGAACCCCCTATCTCCACCGTTGGTGGCAGCTAGGGGTTAACTCCAGGACTGGCGTCATCGTGCTATGCACGATGACACCAGTCCTCAGGGGGAGTTCCCGGAGGCTTGGCCGACATCCAAGATGTCGGCCAGCTCCGGGAAAGGATCACGAACCGGCGCTTTTCAGCGCCGATTCGTGATCCGGCTCCCCAGGGGTTAATGACAGCCACCGTTTGGAAGGGCAGGCTGTGCCCTTCCAAGCGGTGCCTGTCTTAACCCCCTGCTCCCCGGCGATCGGGAGGGAGAGAGGTCCGAAGGACCTCCCCCCCTCCCTTTCAGGCGCCTCCTCCGCACATGCGGGGGGGCGCCTGAATTAGATGTCATCGCGTCGCCGCGATACAGAAGAGCAGGCGGATACAGAAGAATGCATCTTTTAAATCCAGAACAGTGTAGAACTTAGTATCTGCAGGAAAAAGGGCCAACAAATTGTAGGGGTTTGGCACCACTGGGTGTAAAGTCACTGTAGCAGAATTAACTGCTCTTAAATCCTGGACAGGTCGGTACTCTTGAGTATTCTCTTTCTGCACTGGCAGTAGCGGAGTATTCCAGGGAGAAACACAAAACTTTAGGAAAATTGTACTTTAAACAGATGTTCAAGGTGGACTTGGATGTGTTGCCAAGCTTTTTGTGGGATGTGGTAAATACACATTTTATAACACATTTCTCTCTTCTCATCATCAACTTCTTTGTGCATTCCACATTTTACTTGTCTTTTCTATTTAGTTTACAATTTCTCCAAACTGATCTAACGCCTGCAGTATTTTTTCTCTATGTCCGCTGTCTTTCTCAGATGTCACTCTTAAAATTTTCCCTCCCACCTTTCCTTCCTCCACCAGTGTTACTGTCTAGAGGGAGTGGGGGTTTGGGCTTCAGACTTGGAACAACTTTTTTTTGTTTTTTTAAATCAGCAGAGTCTCTTCCTAATTTAGCCCTTTTATTCAATGCTCTGTAGGGGCACACCCGAAAAACACAAAACAACGGCTGCGCTCTCAGAAACCACATAGACACTGTACACACCATAGTACATATACACACAACAGGGATTACATACATAGATCATTTTCATTGTAATGCATACAAAACGAAAGAGCATATAAACCCACTATACACATATATAGCATTTATACAGACTGGGCAGCACATATACATTGCGCCCTAAACACAAACACAGCACATATATGCACTTAGTTTCTGCAATAATACTAACACATTGCGCACCATTGCCTGAAACAACCGGACACAATGCTAGACAATATAACTTTCTCACATATAGCCTAGATTATATAAAACTATTTCGATTTAGTCTGTCAAGACAGACCTAACCTAATATATCAATACAAAATATAAACCTACATCTTGCAATCAACAGACTACATTCATTCTAAATTCGCTGCACAGACACATAAAACGTTAATTCCTTTGTTCATCAGGGAGCTGACTCCCTCCCTCCCCTCTGTGCAGATAGTGTGGGCTAGAAAAAAGGGGGGGGAAACGAATGCGGAGAATCTCATTACTCTCAGCCATCACACACTCTAAATTAACATCCAACCCTTATTACAAAGATAGATCAAAAATAAACAACATATATATACTCGATTAGTTTCTTCCCATTCGGCAACTATGGGACATATAGCTCCCTGATCAATCATAAACACAGTCATACAAAAACATTCTACCGAAAAATATAGGGTAACTAGTGGCGCAGTAATTCAGGTTACTCCTCATGCGATATCTCAAAGGCTAGTTGCATGTACCATACAAATCATCGGTATATAATACAAAGTGCAAATGCAAATCACAGAGAGTATAGGTGATCACAGTAATCTGTGTATACAACACATTAAAGTGCAAATGCAACAGTGGAAATAAAGTGCAAATGCAACGGTGAAAACAATATAATAATAAAAAACAAGGTTCTAGCTGTAGTAACCAGTCTAGTCCATAGAAGAGGACTGCCTGCCAATGTTCGAGAAAGTCTCTGCTATTGGTTTTCCGGTTCCTAAGTGGATGGGTGATGCATCAAAAAGTGCTCGAGATTAATGTCGATATTACCCCTTCCACAAATGTAGCGGACTAGTTTGGACGTGTCCGTTCCTCTAGTGGTCTTGATGGGCTCCACGGCAGGAGATATATGTGGGGGAGAAAAAAGGGGGAGATAATAGTGAAAAAAACTTCTATACGTGTGTTTCACGGTGAGTAAAAATGCACACTTACAGATACCAGAGCCTAATTGAATCCAGGCTCTGGAGTGGAACGCCTTGTGCCTAAATGTAGGGTGGTCACTGCCCTTCTTTTAAAAGGTCTTCTTACTCCACCTCAGCCGGGGGACACAAAAATAGAGAAGAGACAATGCTCTCATAGCATGATACCAGTCTTGCAATAATGTATTAGGAGAGAGAAAAGGTTTACACTCACCAATACAGGAGCCTTAAGGGTCCAGGCTCAACTGTTACGCATGCGGAGCTCCTTATCGGTGAGCTCCTGAACCTCTTTAGCTGCTCACTCTGCACCGGATCGTGACTCATAAGGTATCTTCAGTACTGCTTTGCCAAATCCAGAGGCATGATAGCTTGATGAAGGGATTTCCCATAAATGTGAAGATATTGTGCTTTGATTTCCTGTAGGTCAATTTCAGAGCGGGAAACCAGAAGTCTAATGAAAGGCTTGTGTCTTGTTCCAGACCCCTAGAAGAAAAAAAAAGGAAAAAAAACATTCTACCATATAACCTTCTAGATTACCATCTAATCCATTGATCATCTCCTTTTCTTCTGGCCTGGGGGGAAGTGGGGACTCAGAGACTCCTGCAGATCATCACATAGTCCACACACAGGGCTTGTAACTTATCTATGTTTAATTATTCCCACACTCATGTTTATATTTATTTGAGGGCATACCTTTCTTTCTTTGCCCTGCTAACATAAAAAAATGGCTTTTATCTCTCACACAGTACCTCCAAATATCTATATATGGATACTGATCTGGGTGGCCATATCTCCCGGTGTCCTGGGAGTACATTTTCTGTATTATCTCCGGGTCTATAGATCCCTGTTCTGGCCATTCAGGGACTAACATCGGCCAGATTATTGTATACAACAGTTTTAATTTTTCTTTACTCAATTCCACACCATAGTGATGTCTCATACAGCGCTTCAAAATTGTGCATCATATACTCTAAGGGTGTTTTCCCATTCTTCACTTTCTCGAGTTTAGATTGTTACCCATGGTTTCTTCTTGAAAACAATAATTTTTACAGTGCAGATGTAACTTGCAGCAAAAACACTTTAAAAATCAACTGTCTGATACTTCACACAACAGTTCTCTCGTATCGTCTTTCACTTCCTCCTTCAGTAGCCGACTGCAGTTGCCTGAGACGGAAAAGTACCTCCAGAGTCCACTCTCAGATTTGCTTCCTTGCTAAGCAAGTAGGCGCACACCCACTCACAACACTCTCAGCAATCACAGCACGTACTGTATCAGATACATCCAGCACAAAACAGTACATAAATAGTTCTATTCTTCCAGGTAACTTCTCCTCAGAGGGAACAAGTCCACTCTCCTGCACACTCAACACTAGATATAATACACATAAAATACAGACACTATATTCAAAAAACAGTTCTTTTGTTGCAGACAGCTAGCTCTCAATCATTAAATACAAGTATCTACTGCAACATCAGTATATACTTCACCATCAGTATTTATAAACCCTACTGCTAGGGCTTTTAGCACTAGGGGGTGAACAATCCCTTTGTCAGGGTTTTAACACTTTCCTTAGTTAATCCGGACTGGCTTTAGAGCATCACAGGCTCTTGAGGCTCTACAGAACTCTCTATTCCTCGCTGGAGGGCAGTCTATCCCCAGCCCCTGCATCACACACAGATACAGAAGTCTGGACTCTCTCCCTCCACAGCGCGGACAACTCTATACACAGTTACACACATATGAAACTAGCTGCTGCAATATTCAACACACAAAAATACAATTATATTAGTTACCCCTTTTCGCCGCAGCATCACCAGTTTCCTCGGCCTGTTCCTTTTTGTGGATTCTCGGTCAGGAGCGTGCCCCCAGCAGGTTGATGGTCCACAAAGCGAGAATTCTCGCTTGGCGCCTTTAGTAGAAAATCAGCATGCCTGGGCCGCAGCTCCTGCTGGATCCCACCGAAAATGCAGTAAATACTGCCGTTCAAGCCTCCTTGTCGAGCCAAGGCCCAATCACCGGACGAGACCCCAGAAAATGTTGCAGCCAACTGACCGGATATTCTTGGGTGATGGCTCGACAAAAGAAGACAGACGGAGGCCTTTGTTTCAAAAGAAAATGGCGGTTATTCGCCTGCAGCCGGACCCAAGCAACAGCAGAAATATGCTGACAAAGGCTTGAGTGCCCAAAATGACAAAATCAGCTTAATTTATACAAACTTGGAAAATGCAATTTCCTCCCTTGCCTCCACCCCTCTCATGCCCTACGTCATAGATTATCACGGAAGAGTTACCTTATGTCCAAGTTTGGACATAATCTTACACAGGCTATCGTCTTTCTCCTCTCCTTGAATTTGCAGCTGTTAGCCACAAATCTTCAGTTACTATGGTTTTCTGTGGTTATCTACCCTTCCTCCCCTGTCTACCATTATAAACCACATTCCTTAAACCGACAAACTGAGAATAGATCTGGTGAACACAAAAGGACAGCATGCTTTCTTTAAGAAACAAAATGGATGAAACAACAAAATGGTGGATTAGCTATATTAGTATATTCCTAAAATTAAATCCCAGGAGGTGCTATCTCAATGTTACAGTGGACTTTATAGTAGACCTACCACCTTCAAGGGGCTTCACCACCATCATGGTTACGGTGGATCGACTGACAAAAATGGCCCATTTCATTCCGGTTCCTGGCCTTCCCACGGCAGCCAAAACCGCCTCTCTTTTTCTCCAGGGTTTTTATTGTCTTCACGGGGTACCCGAATCAGTTGTGTCAGATAGGGATGTCCAGTTTACTTGTTCTGGAAACATTTTTGTCACGCATTAGGGATAGCGGTTGATCTCTCCACGGCACACCAGCCACACACTAATGGGCAGACAGAGAGGGTTAACCAATCCTTAGAGACCTACATTCATTGCTACACTACATACCTACAAGACGACTAGGCTGACCTGTTAGACACAGCAGAATTTGCTATGCTCACCTTCACGATTCCACTCAGTGTTCTCCGTTTTTTATATTTTATGGGTATCATCCATCCCCTTTACCCGATTTACCCTCGGGTACACCCATTCCTAGTGTTTCTGACCAGCTGCAGGCACTACAGCACTTTCGCTCTGCGGCACGAGAAAGCCTTCTAGCGGCCCGGGCCACCTACAAGGCTTATGCTGACCGTCTCCGCTCCACATTCCCCTCTTATCAGGTCGGGCAGGAGGTATGGCTTTCAACCCGTTTTTTGCATCTGGCCTGTCCCTCTCGCAAATTCGGCCCTCGTTTTATTGGTCCTTTTAGTATTGCTGCCTTGGTTGGTCCGGTTGCTTAACGTCTTCATTTGCCTCGGCGGTATCGCTTTCATTCCGTGGTACACGTGTCCCTATTGAAGCCGATGCGCCCAATCCCTTTCCAGGTCGCTCTTTGCCACCTCCTCCTCCGGTGTTGATCGATGGGTCCCGGAGTTTGAGGTGGCACGCCTTCTGGACTCTCGTTGGCGCCGGGGCATCATTCAGTATCTTGTTGAGGACCGCTCCTGGGAACCAGCTGATGGGATCCGTGCCCCTGCTCGAGTTCGCGAGTACCATCTCGCTCATCCGGGGTGTCCCAGTCCCTTGCGTGTCCGGAGGTCCCGCTTTCCCGGGGGTTTTGTCTGGGCCGCTGGCCCGTCGGCGCCTGGTGCGGCCGCCTCTCCGGGTTCCCGGCGTTATCGCTCGGGTCTCAGCGAGGCGGCCTGTGCGGGCGTCCGGCAGTGCCTTGCGAACCAGGATCAGGGCCTCACCTCCTCTCGTTGTCCCGGGCCCGGAGGGCTAGGACGCCGGCGGCATCACCGCAACCGGGTAGCGGCCTCCGCCGCAGTGCTAGGCTCCAGGCCTTGCCTGGGCCTCTGGTCGGGTGCGCGCATGCAACTGGGCTCCAACAAGATGGCACCCGGGGCGTGGCGCACACCGATGACATTGCAGGCCTCCGATTGGTCTAGAGGGAGACACAGGGTTTAAAAGGCCAGACTGCAATTCCATCCACGCTCCAGTATTGTAGTAGTACTCCTTTACCTAGCTCTGAGATATTTCCTGCAGATTGATCCGTGTATGACCCAGATTGTGACCATGACTACCAACTCCTGCTTTACCCTTTTTGTGCCTTGCTTCACACGACGTCCCTTGAGTCATTTCGCCTTCACCAGAGGGGTAGACCTGACACAGGCCCTTCCTTCTGACCACACAGCATGAGCTCAGTTGCCACCCACAGCCTCAGACTCACATGACACAGACTGGCATTCCACAGTATCCTGCCCTTCCAGGATGTTCCGCTCTCCATTCTTTTCACATGGCACTGCTGACCTGGATGGTTCAGGCCCTGGGTAACCCTCTTTCACCCTAGGCCCGTCCTTCTGACCACACAGCATGCCCTCGGCACCACGCACAGTCTCAGACCCACATGGCACAGGCTGGCACACCGCAGCAGTATCCTGCTCCTCCCGGGCATTCCGATGCCCACACTTCCCCTCTAGAACCACCGACCCAGTTAGTTCTGCCACAAAGGAACCTACCTTGGTCCTTTGTTCTCCCTCCCAACTGCATGGCACCACAGACACACCTGAGTCTGGTCTAGGCAGGCACACCACAGTATTCTGCCCATCCCAGGCATTCTTTTCCACACCATTCTCACGGGGCACTAGAGTCCTGGTTGGTTTAGGCGCAAGCAGACCCTCAGTCATCCCTTGCCATTGCTCCCAACCACATTGCGTCACAGACACGCCCGAGTCTTGTCTTGCTAGGCATACCGCAGTATCCTGCCATCCTTCCCAGGCATTCTGATCCACACCATCATACGGCAGAGGCGAGCCTTGTGTCCTACTCCCTGCAGACTGCCAGCGGGTACCCACTGCTACCATGGGCACCGCTGCCTCCCCCGCTGTCCTCATACACACAGGGTACAGGGGACCAGTGGACTCAGGTGCAGGCGTGCATTCACTCACCCTCTGCCTTTCTTCCCAGTCACACTGCCCCCTCATGCTACCACACAACACCTCGGACACACCTGGCGAAGGCGCAGACTGACTCACTGCCATCCCTTGCCCTCCTTTCCAGAGATCCTGTTGTGCACTCCCACACGCAGCCCTCCTCACTGTAGAGCCATGAGTGGGCCTGGGTAAATCACCAGCATCATTTCCCAGCACATATTGTGACACCAATTTACCCAAATCCGTGCCCAGTAACACACAGGTCGCATGGCCTCAGGGCCTGGACGGATTGTTGTCATTGATGGAAAAATTTATTCCAGAGTTTATCAAGACATTTTGCAGGAAAACGTAAGACCATCTGTCCGCCAACTGAAACTCCGCAGAGGATGGGTGATGCAACAGGACAATGACCCAAAGCATACAAGTAATTCAACAAAAGAATGGCTTCAACAAAACAAAATACACCTTCTGGAGTGGCCCAGTCAGAGTCCTGACCTCAACCTGATTGAAATGCTGTGGCATGACCTTAAGAGAGCGATTCACACCAGACATCCCAAGAATATTGCTACACTAAAACAGTTTTGTGAAGAGGAGTGGTCCAAAATTACTCCAGATGGTTGTGCAGGTCTGATCTGCAACTACAGGAAACGTTTGGTTGAGGTTATTGCTGCCAAAGGAGGGTCAACCAGTTATTAAGTCCAAAGGTTCACATACTTTTTCCACCCTGCACTGTGAATGTTTACATGTTATGTTCAATAAACACATGAAAACATATAATGTTTGTGTTGTATTATTTTAAGCAGACTGTGTTTTTCAAATTGTTGTGACTTAGATGAAGATCAGAGCACATTTTATGATCAATTCATGCAAAACTCCACGTAATCCCAAAGGGTTCACATACTTTTTCTTGCAACTGTAGATGAAAAAGTGTCCTTTGGGGCAGAGTAATCTCTAGAATAAATCTAATTTTTCTAGAAGATTACTGTGCCCCAAAGAACACTTACTGAAAAAGCCTAATGACGAAAACGCATTCTTGTGATCCTTTTTAGGTTTTTCACTATTTGCATTTTGATGCTCGCTTCCTCTGGGACCTCTTGGACTCCAATCTATCCTTTACTCCTCACATTCAGTCTCTAACCAAATCTTGCTACTTCCACCTACAAAACATTGCACGCATCTGTCCCTTTCTTCATCCAGACTCTACTAAAATGCTTGTCCAAGCTCTTATTATCTCCCGCCTTGACTATTGCAACCTCCTTCTCTCTGGCCTGGAGATCTGGAGATCCCGGATTATCCCTCTGCAGTCTGTTATGAATGCCTGTGCCAGATTTATACGCCTCACCTCCCGCACCTCTCACACCTCACCCCTCTGTCAATCTCTACACTGGCTCTCTGTTTCCTATAAAATCCATTTCAAAATACTGGTGCTCACTTACAAAGCTCTCCATAACCACGCCCCTGCTTACATTTCCTCTCTTATTAACCAGGGATATCGCAGCCGCTTTCTCACGCGCTGGTTAAGTGGTTCCCTGCGAGTGGCCAAGCTGCATGCCGGTGGCCACTCGCAGGGAGGAGAACGGCCAGCGGCGGCGCTATTCTGCGCTCCCTACCAGCTGTGCCCAAGGCGAGCGCCTCACTCGCCTCGCCCTCCCTACTGTCCTGCTTGTAACTGTAACAGCTTTTTGATGCTTTTAGAGAGCCTGCTATATGGCTTTTTAACATTAATAAAGGTCTATTTTTTAATATTCAATACATCTTGCTGCCTTGTTTTTTACATCTCTTGCTGCTTTTTTTTTTCGCCTTCTCCACCCTGCAATATGAATAATGTCGTCTATAAGGAAAGTCCTTAACAACAAGATAAACTTGTTACAGGAGTTCAACCCGCGAAGAAGGAAAACCACTAAATTTAAGTATTTCAATTTCTTAAGTGCTTTTATTTTATACAAGTTACCTATTCCATACTGCATTTCCAATAATATAAATTAGAAACATAGAAAATGTCGGCAGATAAGAACCTTTCGGCCCATCTAGTCTGCCCAATTACATGGATACTTTACCTGGATTTATCTTTTATTTAGGATAGCCTTATGCCTATCCCATGCCTGCTTAAATTCAATCACTGTTTTGGCCTCTACCACTTCTACTTTCTACTGGAAGGCTGTTCCATGTATCCACCACCCTCTCAGTAAATTAATGCTTCCTGATGTTACTTTTAAACCTTTGCCCCTCTAATCTAAGACTATGTCCTCTTGTTTTGCTACTTTGTTTCCTTTTAAATATACTCCCTTCCTCTACCTTGTGGATTCCCTTTATGTATCTATCTATATAATGTTTCTATCATATCTCCTCTGTCTCGTCTTTTTTCCAAGCTATACATGTTAAGATCAGTAAGCCTTTCCTGGTAACTTTTCTCCTTCAAGCCGTACACCATTTTAGTAGCCCTTCTCTGAACTCTCTCTAAGGTGTCTATATCCTTCTGGAGATACGGTCTCCAGTACTGCACACAGTACTCCAAGTGAGGTCTCACCAGTGCTCTGTACAGTGGCATGAGCACTTTCCTTTTCCTACTACTAATACCTCTCCCTACACAACCAAGCATTCTGCTAGCATTTCCTGCTTCTCTATTACATTGACTACTTACCCTTAGATCCTCTGCAATAATAACCCCTAAATCCCTTTCCTTAGATGTTGAGGTTAGGACTGTATCAAATATTCTATATTCAGCCCTTGGGTTTTTACGCCCCAGGTGCATTATCTTGCACTTATCCACATTAACCACTTCGCTGCTATGGACGCGTTGGGCGCGTCCAGGAAGTTCCTGCTGCTGTGCGTAGGACGCGCTCAGAGCGTCCTGTCTTCCCGGCAGCGAAGCAGCAGTGTGGCGGAGATCCCCGGCGGCAAACAGTGTGGGACCGACATCCGGGATGTCGGCCCTCACTGTGGGATCATGGGAGTCGCGGTGATGTCATCACGCCTGGCGTGATGACGTCACATTCAGCGGCCACATAGACAGCCCTTAGGAGGAGGGGGAGAGGTCCTTTGGACCTCTCTATCTCCTCATCGGTAAGGGCTGCAGAGACAAATGAGGCACCGCTGGAAAGCCCAGAGCCTGAGCTTTCCAACGGTGTGCCTCATTATAGTCTAAAATGTAAATAAAGTATATAAACAAAAACACAAATTAAAATACACCACACACAGGATCTCTAAGGGCAGTAAAAAAATTCCAAACTGCCCAGAGGCCCCCAAACCCCACATTTAATAAAATTACAATTCCCTTTTTATTATTTTATTTCACATTTTCTTGTTACAGCGATGTGATCACTGTAGTAACAATGATCACTTAGCTGTCACAATTGTCACTGCCACCTCCAACATGGCCGCTGTGGATATAAATGTAACCCCTAAAATGACCCCTTAACCTAGCGATTGGCCCTCCAGCCAATCACGGGGGATGAATTTTTCAAAATTGATAATTTTACATTTGTATCCTCAGTCTGCATGTGGATTGCGAGGTGTTACAGTGTCGCAGAGGCTGTCTCCATAAAATAGGTGATAAATTGCTATACACACACATATATATACTGTATATATATATATACATACATACATATATACGCACACACACATATATATACATATATACGTACACACACATATATACAAATATACACGCGCACGCACGCACACATGCAAGCACACACAAATACATTTTCAGAAAGCAAATTGTGGCTAAAAGGTTTCTAAGCGCTGAGGAAGCAGCTGCCGTCCTCATGATGTCAGACTCTGATCCCTGCGCTGATGAATCTTTTGAAGATTCGGACAGCGACATTGTCCATGGAGCATCGTCAGATAGTGAAAGTTCCAGCGACGAAGAACTACGTGATGAGCCACGGCGTGACTGCACGAAGTTACCAGGGTGCTCCCGTGGTAGTGCAGGGACCACACGGTCTGTAGTTGCACTACCTGATCCTGCACCGGCCCAACGGCCTATTGCAGGGGAATCTGCAACACAGGCTGTGGCGATGCCTGAACCAGGATCTGACTGGACCTCCCCTAATATGGTCCAGGCAGAATTGCCACAATTTTCTGGCAATCCTGGTATCCTAGTGGACACCACTAATTTTGAACCCATCAACTTTTTTCAACTATATATAGATGATGGGTTCTTGGAATTTATTGTTCAGCAGAGCAATCTGTATGCTGAACAATATTTTCAAGGTCTAGCGGCAGAATTGTTGCCAAGTGCGAGGGCGCGTAAATGGACCCCGACCAGTTTGCCAGAGATGAGGAAGTTCTTGGGCCTCACTCTGCAGATGGGGATTGTGCAAAAACCAAGCATATCCTCATACTGGTCAAAAAAGAGTACCCAAACCACCCCTATCTTCCCTGCTACTATGAGCAGGGACAGATATTTATTGCTCCTGCGGTATTTGCATTATAATGATAATGCAAATGCTTTGCCCCGTGACCACCCAGATCACGACCGACTGTACAAGTTGCGGCCACTTCTTGACCATCTGATGGCAAGATTTGAAGAGTTATATACTCCAGGCCAAAACTTGTCAGTTGACGAGTCCTTGCTGCTTTAAAAGGGACGTCTTGTTTTCAAGCAGTACATCCCTTCGAAGCGAGCGAGCTATGGGATAAAACTTTATAAGCTGTGCGAAAGCTCCAGTGGATACATGTATCGCTTTCGTGTATACACTGGCAAGGACTCGCAGCTGGCCCCTCCTGTCTGCCCCCCTCTCTCTCCACCACTGAAAAAATAGTGTGGGACCGCTCTTATCCACTATTCGGTAAAGGTTACTGTATTTATACAGATAACTTTTACACGGGTGTGCCGCTGTACAAATTTTTGTACAGCAATGGTACTGGAGCCTGTGGCACGATCCGTTCGAATAGACAGACAATAACAAAACAGTTTGGGAAGCAAAAGAGAGGAGAAACATCTGCCTTGCGCTGTGGTGAACTGCTGGCTGTGAAATACACAGACAAAAAGGATGTGCATCTGCTTACAACAATACATAATTGCAGTTCACGTCAGATGGAGAGATTCCCCTGTCATGAAACCCCTATGTGTTCAAGATTATAATCGATACATGGGGGGAGTGGACAAGTCTGACCAGATGCTTGTACCATATCTCGCTTCTCGCAAGGCATATGTATGGTACAAAAAGCTGGCAGTCCATCTGATACAGATGTCAATGCTTAACGCATTCATCTTGTATCAGGCCACTCATGCCCGACAGATAACATTCCTAAAATTTCAGGAATCTGTTATCGAGTGCCTTCTCTGTCCAGAAGAGAATGCTCCAGTTGTTGGAGAGGTGGAAGATGTAATTAGGTTGCGTGACCGCCACTTTCCTGGCTACATTCCACCAACTGAAAAAAGAGTGACCCCATGTAAAAGGTGTCAGGTTTGCGCGCGGCAAGGGCGGCGTAAGGAAAGCCGCCTTCACTGCCCCGACTGTCCCTCCAAACCAGGTCTTTGTGTGCCTGATTGCTTTAAGATTTATCATACAGTGACACAATACTAGTGGCATACCGGGACCGAATTGTTTCTCGGCTGAGAATAAACAGATTTCAGGTTGAGGTATGCCACTGATTTTGTGCTTCTTGATAAATCTGGCAATAGCACCGTTAAGATCTTTACAGATCTTGATGACATTCTGATGGACACAGTGCAGTGTAATCTGGACAGAGCTTGCCCGGATCATGCTGGCATTTATTCCTGGATAGTGCTATTCCTCTAAATTTTTCCAAATAAAAATACAAAACAAAACCAGCCCCATTATTTTATAGCCGTGTTAATTCAAGTGTTAATAAAAAACTACCCACCACGGTTCAATACCCACCACGTTTCACTACCCACCTACAGTTCACTACCCACCCCCAGTTATAATGTAATTCACCCCACATACATTAAAATAGGTTTCCCCATCCCCAACAATCTGATGTCCTCCGTACGTCAGATGTAGAAAGAAGCCTCTGAAGACAGATTTAACTGTGGTGTTAATGGCGTGTCTTCAACTTCTTTGTCTCTGCCCTTTTCTTTGCCCCTTCCCTTCACCCACTTCCCTTACCTCTCTTCTTTCATGAATGGTGTGTGATTCAGTGAGTGAAACAGAAGTGAATGGGGGGGGGGTGTTTCTATTCCACCCCCTCTAATCCTCATTGTGTTTCCCTTTTGCCCTTTTGTATCTTTCTCTTCTTCCCTTCCGTGTTTATGCACTTTTCCCTTCTTTGCCCCCTTAACGTCACTCACTCCACTTTTACTAGCTTCTTGCATGAAAGGTGTGTGATTCAGTGAGTGAAACAGATGTGAAAGATGTGTGAATGGTCAGTAACCTGGTTGGGGCCTTGACGTGGCGTTACTGCTCACATGGATGCCCCATGTGCCAATCCAACTGATTGAGTGAATGTAAAATGTGTGGCGGGCATGTTGTGTGTTTATGCAGCATTTTGAGTCACTATACAATTGTTGATAGACTACATAATTGTTGAGCACAAATTCATGGGGAAAATTGTGTTTTTTTTTTTTTTTTTTTAAGAAGGCATACCTGCAATTAAATGGCTCTAGCTCAACAGGAAATTAAAACAGGCCACATAAAGTATATATTAAGAGAAACTAGACACCCAGATGAATCAAATGAAGGGTTTCATAAAATTCTATCATAAAAATAGAACGCGCAACAGCATGTGGAATTTACATTTATTTATTTTTTTAGCACAAATCCAAATTCCACAAGTTGTTGCGGGCTCAATATTTATGATAGAATAATAAGTAACCCCACGTTTGATTCATCTGGAATTCTACTTTGTCCGGATATATACTTTATTTGGCATATTTTAGATCCCTGTTGAGCTAGAGCCATTTAATTGCAGGTATGCCTCCTTTCAAAAACCGGCATAAAAAGCTGCTCTAAATTTATTTTGTGCATGGTGCAAATTAGCACCTCCAACGCTGCCTAAACTCGATCTATGCAATCAAATTGGATCTATTATTTTATAGGAGAGATATATTTATATAGTTACACCCACAGATGAAGCTCTGAGTAGCGAAACGCGTTTGAGGTGTATTTTAAAGATTGTTTTAATAAACCGTTTGTGGATTTTATCATCTCGACTGATTTCCTGGTGATTTTATCCTTCCTACATTCTGAAAAGACATCTTGGAGGTTTGGATCTTCTGCTCCTGGATCGCTGAGAGGGGAATCGGTGCCCCTGAGTTTAATCCACCGATCTGCATACTGTTTGGTGCCTGTTAATCAAATTGGCACCTTAAAGTGTGAGTATATCTCCCTTCCACCTAATATACTCATTCAGTTATCACAGGCTGCGCAATATTTCTCCTTTTTGTATTTTTCCCTTCACCATCTCACCCTCGGAGGACGAGACACTAGGCTGGATAGCCCCTACTGGATCTGAAGATACCAAGTGCCAGCGCCTGACACCAGCTCTAATATCTGGACTCTCTACTCTAACGGATTTGGGGACTTACCGTTTCCTCTGGTTTGCCCAGCTGCTGCACACCGTCTCTGGCCACTATTCATCAACTTTCAATATATATGGTTTTTATTTTTTATTTTTTGGGATTGAGGACTGTGTTTCTGTTCCCTATTCTTGATTTTTGCACTCTATAGACTCACTGGTTATTTTTTACTCTGACTCTGTGTTTTGTTTTTTTGTTTAACATCCTGGATGTATCTTTACATTCTGCTGGTGACTCTCGGATTTATTCCCTATACATCCTAGATTATTTCTATCCTATTTTACATCGTTCATATATATTTTTTCTATATATTTTTTTTCTGCTTACTGGTTTTATGATTTTACAGAGTTGTTTCTCTATTTAATTATTATTTATGTCACTTTGAAGTGTTTCTTCATTTATTCAGTGTTATTTCACATATATTTATACTTTTTGCATTATCATTTTGGTTTCTGATTATCAGTGGACAGCTGGTTTTCATATCCTTTCTATTTAAGGTGTTTTTACTTTATTACAACTGTCCAACTGCGTTTTTTTACTTCTTTGCAAGTGTCTATTCTTAGAATTGAGTTACAGGTGTATTAATCCTATCTACCACTGTATTTAAATTATAGTCACCACATCTTGTTCTTCATTCATCATTCTAATCATTCCGTTCGATTAGTAATATAGCATATACACTTTGTTTTCTTTTATTTTCCTGCTTTGATAATAGAGCCATCTAGTGGCGCCACACAGACACTGCACTCTTTCCTTCAGTGGTAAGTGGTGTCCCTCAGGGGTCTGTTACAGGACAAATTATTTTCAATTTATTTAAATGACCTTGAGATAGGCATGTAACCCCTTAACGACGCGGGGCGTACCATGCCGTCCTGCATCGCGTGGGCTTTAATGCCGCAGGACGGCATAGTACGCCCCGTGGCGTTTGGTCCCTCTACGCGCCGAAAAACGGCCCGCCTCCCTTCCCACAATGCCAATCGCCGGCTGGGGGTCTGCCTGACAACCAGGAAGACCCTCCCAGCCGTCATTCGGCATTGTGGGAAGGGGGCGGGCCGTTTCCCTCCTGGAAATGATCAACTGGCCAATCCAGTGATCGGGCCTGACGTTGCAGAGGTGACAGACTGTCACGTCTGCAACTGTCAGAATGTCTCAGCCAATGATTGTCGCATTGGCTGAGACATTGCCCCTTTCTCCTGTTCCTCATTGCGATCTGAGGAGCGAGAGAGAGAGGCAGAGATCAAGAGAGCAGAGCAGACAGAGGAGAAAAAAACTAAAAAAAAAAACCTAAAAACCGCAGGCACTGTACCTACTGGCACTGTACCTCCTGGCACTGTACCTACTGGCACTGTACCCCCTGGCACTGTACCCCCAGGCACTGTACCTACTGGCACTGTACCTACTGGCACTGTACCCCCTGGCACTATACCTACGGGCAGACCCGGATTAAGATCTCTACGGGCCTGGAGCTGAATATCTTGGTGAGCTTTTTTTGTAATTTAGTGAAATGAAAACATATTTTAGGTTATTTAATAGTGCAGATACGGGTATATCTAACCAGACAGATAATGTGTGATTAAGTTCATTCAGATTTCAATCATTTAAAGAGTGTAAAAAAATTTCCCCCATTTTGTCATCCAAACCTTTGTGGTTATATGTTCTATAGGGCATTCTTGTTAAAAAAAAAAGTGAAATGGGAACCTGTTACTGCATTTTTCTGAGAAAATATACAATTTTAACCAAAAAATTAAAAAAAAAAAAAGAAATATTTCCCTTGTGTTTTGGAACATATTTGTTTTACGAATAATATGACTATGTATAAAACACTAACCTTGCTCCCAGCGTGGGAAATGAGAAGGGGAGTAATGGCAGTGGTATTGCTCATTTTATACGTGACAAATGGACAATGCCATCGCTTTTGAACTAAAAATAAATAAAGAAAAATTGTTTTCTTTTCATTTAGATTTTACATGGGCAGGTTTGGTATTAATGCAAAGGCCAGACTTTGCCCTGTCCAATGACACCTCACTTGTGACCTTGTGAGGTGTAAAGATTAGTGACGCAGGGGTCCAAAGTTCCCCGCAGTGCTCTTCGCTGCAGTGAAGCGGTTTAGGTTTTTGATGTAACAATTCATAACAATGGATTGTACCATCACCTCCACACTTGTTGGTGACATGAGAAATGTGATGGTTAGTTAGTGCAGCATCATTGTTTACTTTATAATTGAAAAGTGAAAAATATTATTGTTGGAATGAAAAATAAAAAGTAAATATTTATTATTTTATGTAAGTTACTTAAAACCTGGTCAAGTTTGATATCATTGGAAAGGCATTGCTCTGGCCTTTCCAGTGATACCTCACTTGGTCCTGTAGCTGCTATGGAGTTGGAGTTACAGGGGTCCAAATTCAGACATAGTTATCCTTTCTCTGGGCCTATTCTGAGGCATGGGCCTGGAGCTGCTGCTCCATCTGCCCCTATGTTAATCCGGCCCTGCCTACGGGCACTGTACCCACAGGCACTATACCCCCTGGCACTGTACCTACTTGCACTGTACCCCCTGTCACTGTACCTACTGGCACTGTACCCCCTGGCACTGTACCCCCAGGCACTGTACCTACTGGCACTGTACCCCCTGGCACTGTACCTAATGGCACTGTACCCCCTGGCACAGTACCCCCCTGGAAGGCACTGTACCCTCCTGGCACAGTACCTGGCTGGCACTGTACCCCCTGACCTGCAGTGTACCCCCTGATTGACACTGTACCCCTGATTGGCAGTGTACCCCCTGGCAGTGTACCTCCGATTGAGAATCCGCATTGGCATTCGACCCCCTGGCATTTCTGACTACCCGAATTGGCATATGACCCCCTGGCATTTCTGACTACCCGCATTGGCATTCGACCCCCTGGCATTTCTGACTACCCGCATTGGTATACGACCCCCTGGCATTCCTGACTACCCGCATTGGCATACGACCCCCCTTGGAATATTCTTACCTTGTCTAGATAGATAGAAGTACCGGCCACTACAAGGACCGGGAGGGCTTAGTTTAGGTGTTCTAATATTTTAGCAGTGTACTTGACCCCATCAGTTCCCCGACCTCCCATTTAATTAGTTATAACAAGATCCCCATAAAAATGTCCTCCCGCTTTCATTCCCCAGAAGAGGCATATGAGATCCTGGCTGCCTCTGAGAGTGACGCTCTCGCGGACAGTGACACCCTCACAGCCTCTGATATAGAGCCCCGTAGTGAACCCTCCAGTGATGGTGACCCCCCACTATCTACTGGGAGGCGCGAAAGCAATTGGGTACCCCCAAATATGGCTGCCCCAGAAATACCCCCATTTATAGCGACTCCTGGCATCACAGTAAGGGTAGAGGACTGTGAGCCAGTGAGCTTTTTTAATCTCTTTATGTCGGACGACGTATTTGAGATGGTGGTTGAGCAAACCAACCTGTTTGCCAACCAGTATCTTGATGCGCATCCAGATTCACATCGCCACAGGCGTAACAAGTGGCACCCAATGGATGGGATAGAGTTAAAAAAAATTGGGCTCTAACCCTCGTAATGGGAATAGTGAAGAAGCCAAATATCCGGTCTTACTGGCACAAAAACCCCATCCTAGCTACACCACTATTCCCAAGGGTTATGAAGAGGGAGAGGTACGAAAATCTCATGCGATTCCTCCATTTTAATGATAACGCACTGTGCCCACCAAGAAACGACCCAATGCATGACCGCCTCTATAAAATTCGACCCCTTATCAGACTTATGTCTGCCAAATTCACTGATAATTATGTTCCCGACCAAAATATATCTGTAGACGAGTCCCTTATGAAATTTAAAGGGAGACTGCTCTTCAAGCAGTACATCCCAAGCAAGCGATCCCGGTATGGCGTAAAATTTTATAAATTGTGTGAGTCCACAACTGGCTACACATGGGCGTTTAGAATATACGAAAGGAAAGATAGCCACCTTGACCCCCCAGGATGCCCCGATTCTATTGGCACCTGTGGAAAAATTTTGTGGGATCTGGTCTATCCCCTATTTAACAAGGGCTATCATTTATGGGTCGATAACTATTACACCAGTATCGACCTATTTAAAAATTTATATTGTTTCGAGACCCTTGCGTGTGGCACAGTGCGGAAGAATCGCAGAGGTTTTCCCCAAATCCTGACAGCAGGCAAAAAAGTAGAGGCTCCTCTTCAGCTCTACATCAGGAAGAAGTGCTAGCCCTTCGGTTCACCGATAAGAAGGATGTAATACATGCTATCTACAGTGCACGACGAAAGTACAGTGCCAGTGTCTGTGAGAGGGAGAACTGAGCCACTGGAAAAGCCGAAGTGCATTGTAGATTACAGCAAATCTATGGAGGGAGTAGACTTGGCTGATCAATGTATACAGCCTTATCTGGTGAACCGAAAGACTAGGGCATGGTACAAGAAGATTGCCATCTATTTGACTGAGATTGCAATTTTCAATGCGTACGTGCTCTACAAGCAGGCAGCATTACAAAAGCCATATCCCTTACTAGAATTCATGCTTGAGATCATATCCCAACTTATCCTAACCCCGGCCCCCATTACATCCACTTTGGAATCAGGAGATCTCCAAAGATTAAGTGGCAGACACTTTCCTTCCCGAGTCCCTCCCACCTGCTGTAAAAAGTCCCCCCAGAAAAAGTGTTGTGTCTGCCGCAAGAAAGGAATCAGAAAGGATTCTAGTTATTATTGCCCTACCTGCCCATCTCTACCTGGCCTCTGCATAACCGAGTGCTTCAAAATTTATTACACAGAGCTAAATTACTAAATCCCCTTTTCTGGTTTGTCCCGATTACCCTTTGCTGCCTGTACCGACTCATTGGCTTGTTATACTGACTACGCTTTGTTTGCTGCCTGTACCGACTCATTGGCTTGATATAACGACTACTCTGACTTCTGGAATCCCCTGAATTTGGCCTGTCCCTGTTTATTGTTAAGCCCGGCTATTCTAAAGTGGCTGCACCAAACAACTCAAAATACTAATTTAGAATCATTGGCACGTCATCTTTGGAGCAATATTCTTTCTTGACGTGCCATGTTCTCTCAAAGTCGACATAAATCCTGAAAATCACTTTATCAAATTACCAAAAAACTAAATAAAAATGCTACATGTGGGGTACCGTTGCATTCATAACACATTGCCAACCACAAATATCAATGTTGTAGGCCAGTAAAAGGTTGACTGAGCATGATATTAGCAGCAAAATAACAGTTTTCGTGTAAAACAAATGCAAAACACAAACATGAAGACTAAGTGTGGCCAGGGTTTTTGACTAAGTGGCTACTATACAAAACTGGACATACCCCATTTTCAACACTCTGGGTTGTCTACTTCTCAAAATGATATGCCATGATGGGGTACTTTTCATACCTGGGCTGCCATACCCTCTCGAATTCAACCTAGGCCCAGCAGACCAATCTGGCAAACTCTACATTTGATCGTGTAACTTTCCAAAAAGCAAAATAAAAATGCTAAATGGAGGGTACCGTTGAACTCGTACCACATTGCCGACCACAAATATCAATGTTGTAGGCCAGTAAAAGGTTGACTGAGCATGATTTTATCAGCAAAATAACAGTTTTCGTGTAAAAAATGCAAAACACAAACATGAAGACTAAGTTTGGCCAGGGGTACTTTTCATACCTGGGCTGCCATAACCTCTCAAAGTCAACATAAGACCAGCAAACCAATTTGTCAAATTTCAAGTTGTAAAACCTGAAATGGGCAAACTCTATATTTGACCCTGTAACTTTCCAAAACCTCATAAAACCTCTACATGGGGGGTACCGTTGAACTCGTAAGACATTGCCGACCAGAAATATATGTATTTTATTTCATTTAATGCTAAGCGTACAATGTCATTCACACTAAAAATACAATGGAGAACTTTGAAAATAGCAAAATTTCCTTTTTTCTCATAGTTTTTAGGTTTCTTTTCAAACTATAATATATTTTATATATAAATCTTTGATGGAAAATGAAAGCCCTATTTCTCCTGAACAAAATGATATATAATAAGGGTGGGTACACTTAATATGTAAGAGGTAAATTATGGTTGAACAGCGAATAGCTGAAATTCTACTTTTAGAAGTGTTCCAACTTGTAAAATTACTCTCGTCCTTAAGGGGTTAAAGTCAAGTATCAGTGTTTGCAAATGACACAAACTAGGAAAAGTAATACACTGTGAGCAGAATGTTACTTAGCTGCAGAGGGATTTAGATAAATTTGGGGACTGGGCACTTAAATGGCAGATGAAATTTAATGTAGATAAATGCAAAGTTATGCACTTTGGAGTGAAGAACACACAAGCAACTTATACCCTAAGGTCCGTGTCAGACGAACGCAGTGATCACGTCCGTGTTGCAGCACAGTTTAACGTCCGTCGCAGCATAGAATCACGATCAGTAGAGACCCATACATGCATGCATGAACTGCGTACGCACAACGCACGTGGCAAACTATCGCAAGAATGTAAAACCGCTACCACGTACGCACAGAGTGCGCCACGTCCGCGTAGCATTCTGTGTCAGTGATGAGATGTCAGACTCAGCGCATTTGCGACGCCAGCACCTTGACGCACAAAATGGCTTTCATATCCTTTTCAAATAATTATTATTTTTCATATTAATTTTGTTTCCCATAATTCCCTTTTTTTTTCTACGTCCGTCAACAAAGACAGACCGTGTGGTGTCTACAGTATCTTCCGTCAGTACGTCCGTCCGTTGTGCACGCACGCAGAGTGCGCTCAGACTGCGTTCATCTGACTCTAGCCTTAATGGTACTGAGTTAGGGAAATCAAAGCAGGAGAAGAATTTGGGAATAATCATAGACTCCAAACTAAGCAACAATGCCCAATGTCAAACAGCAGCCGCCAAGGCTAGCAAGGTATTTGCATGCATTAAAAGGGGAATTCACTCTCGGGATGAAAACATAATTTTGCCTCTTTATAAATCAATGATAAGACCTCACCTTAAATATGCCGTGCAATTTTGGGCACCTGTCTTAAGAAAGGATATTACAGCGCTAGAAAAAGTGCAGAGACGGGCGACTAAATTAACCCCTTAGTGACCGGGCAGTTTTACAAAAATCCGTCCTTTACTGCCAGCTGCTGTTTTTACGTTTCTGCGCTGTTTGTGTTTAGGTCAAATTTTCTTCTTACGTGTTTATGCAACCCACACATATTATACATTGGTTTTCTCGTCATTAAATGGACTTCTTAAAGATACCATCGTTTTCATCATTTCATATAATTTACTATAAGAAAAATTGTGAAATATGACAAAATAAATTGTAAAAACACCACTTTTTCGAACTTTGACCCCCAAAATCTCTTATGCATCAAGAACCGTCAAAACAAAATTGCTTAGTAGTTTCTAAATTTTGTCCTGAGTTTAGCAATACCCAATGTTTACATATTCCTTGCTTTTTCTCCCCATCTTATATGACAATAAGTGCAAGTAGCACTTTGCCATTTCCATTGGGTTTATTTTCAAAATTAGTGATAGTGACATTGTAACACTGATATCTGTCACTAATACCTGAATAACCTTCCACATATACATATTTTTTTAAGGTACACAACCCAAGGTATTAAACTTGGGGTATTTTGACTTTTTCCATGCAACCATTTTACCACAAATCTTTGCCAAAGTTTGAGAAAAAACTTTGGGTGATTTTCTGATATAGAGTGCAATTTAAGAATACATGTACTGAGTAGGGATGAGCCGAACACCCCCGAGTTCGGTTCGCATTCGAACTCGAACTTTTCAAATGTTCGAATTCGAACTTGAACTTTTCAAATGTTCGAATTCGAACTCGAACTCAATACAAGTCAATGGGACTCAAAATTCGATTTTTAGAGTGCCCTCCAAGAGAGCATATATGCTAGATATTTGCCATATAAGGTGTATGGGGGTCCGGGTAGTGCCCTGGGAGACAGGAAACAAGGACAAAAAGTAAAAAAAAAAATTTTTAAAGGGACAGTGAGTTTTCCATGAAATAAGGGTTAAAGATAAAAATGAAATATTCCTTCAAATATCGTGCCTAGGAGGTCCCCATAACCTGCCCGTGAAGTGGCGGATTTCTAGGATGTATAGAAACATTTAAAAACAAAAAAATTATGTTTCAAATTACGGTAAATGCTTTTCCTTTAATCTATTCATAAACAACTGCTTGGGGCGGCAGCCTGTATGAAAAGACATTTTAGGACGCGCAGAAAAAGTTTAGTGATTTTTTGGCTAAATTGTGGTGAAGCTTATGCAGGCTTTGGATGAAAGTAACAATAGGTGGTTTAAAATTGGGCCTTTAGCGTCGGCAACAGTGCCGTTACACAGTAACCCCTCTGAGGATATGAATCTGGTACAGGCGTCAGTGGCAGTGCACCCATATATTGTGCCTTTGGTGCCAGGCCAGCAAGTGCATTCATACAGTAACCCCTCTGTGGTATTGTGGAAGAGTGCAGGGGTGGACCATGCGGTCCTATATTAAAAAGATATGAATCTGGTAAAGGCGTCAGTGCAGCCAAATATTGTGCCTTTCATGGCAGCAAGTGCCTTCACCCCGTAACCCTTTTGTGATATTGTGGAAGAGTGCAGGGTTGGACCCTGCGGTTCAAAAAATTAAAATGATATAAATCTGGCACAGGCATCAGTGCAGCCAAATATTGTGCCTTTCATGGCAGCAAGTGCCTTCACACTGTAACCCTTTTGTGGTATTGTGGAAGAGTTCAGTGCTGGAGGTTTTGTGAATGCAGAAGACATCCCCAATCTATTCCGTTACATCAGCATCAGGGGATTGATAGCTGCTGATCCAGGACTGATTCATTCTTATAAATGTCAGCCGGTCTACAGAGTCGGTGGACAGACACACTCTTTTGTCTGTGACAAAACCTCTAGCGGCACTGAACGTCCTTTCAGAAAGCACGCTAGATGAAGGGCAACCTAGTAGCTGCATAGCATATTGGCTAAGTTCTGTCCAGTGATCCAATCTCAACACCCAGTAAGCCAGTGGATCATCTACTGGAAAGGTATCCAGGTCTGCCCTTGCCCCTAGGTAGTCCTGCACCATATGGTGAAGACGCTGGCAATTTCTTAAATTTTTTTAGTCCACGATGCCCAGGGACTTCAAATGTAGGCACCACATTTGAAGTCCCTGGGCATCGTGGACTAAAAAAATTTAAGAAATTCAAGTGGCCCCGGCCTTCACCACTATTCCTCTGATCATCCGCAGCCTCAGAAGCACCTGTGTCATCACTTGGTAACCTACCAGTGCCTGGAAAGGTGTTACACAAGTGTCGCTTTAGAGCGTCCTCAAGTTTTTTCATCCTGTGCTCCCTCTGTGCAGGCAGGATGAGCTCTGAAACTTTACCCTTGTATCGTGGATCAAGAAGGCTTGCCAACCAGTAATGATCCCTCTCCTTGATAGCACGAATCCTGGGTTCCTTTAGCAGGCTTTGCATAATAAGGGAGCCCATGCAGCATAGGTTGGAGGTGGCATTAGCTTCCGAGTGTCACGGTTCCCGGATCCCACCACGCAGTACTTAACCCCCAACACTCCACAAAACTCAGAAGCTACCAACAGTGTAGCTGTGAATGATCCCTATCTGTCTGGTCCTTAGAATTGGCCAGGTAAACTAGCTAGACAGAAAAGGGTTAACAATACGGAGAGGAGTCAGCCGAGCCAGAATCAGGAATACAGAGTTCAGAATGGTCAAATGGAATAGCCGGGTCGGTATCAGAGCAGTAGCGTAGTACAAGAAAATAGTCTAGGGCAACAGAAGGCAGAATGGTCAGAACACAAGCAGAGGTCAATAACAGGTTAAATCAATTTAGCAGTCAGGTACAAGGAGCTCAGGTATGGATAACCACGATCTGGCAACTTCTGAAACTATACTGAGGGCTTTTAAAGACCTTCACCAGACCACGCCCCCCACTCAAGCCACACCTCATGCAATCACCTCCCTGCCTGTCTCCATTTAAACCGGGCAGTGGTCAGCGAGCAGCATCAGACTTGCTGTCCTCAAGCACACAGGTAGGGCTGGAAGCCCCCAACGTTACACCGAGTCTTCCTGGTCAATGAGGATGACCCCATCGTGCACTTCCTCCTCCCAGCCACGTATTAGTCCTTGTGTTTCTGGGCACACAAAACCCTCCCTTGAGGAATCCCCACCTTCAATGCCCCCACTACTTAAATATTCCTCCTCCTCATCATCATCCTCCTCCTGTCTGATCTGAGGAGGACCCGCTGGAATGCTGTCTGCGGAAAGACAGGGGCCTTCAGAGCTAGGGAAGGCCTCCTCTTCTTCCCGCTGCTCTGCCTCTAGAGCCACATCTATAATTCCCCGCAGAGTGTGCTCCAGCAGGAACACTAAAGGAATTGTGTCTCTGATGCATGCACTGTCCCTGCTCACCATCATCGTTGCCTCCTCAAATGGTGACAGTATAGTGCATGCATCCTTGATCATCAGCCACTGCGGTGGGGGGAAACCAAGTTGACCTGAACCTGTCCTTGTGCCATACTCACACAGGTACTCGTTGATGGCCCTCTGCTGCTCGTGCAGACACTGCAGCATTGCTAATGTCGAGTTCCACCTGGTGGGCATGTCACAGATCAGACGGTTTGTGGGAAGGTGGAATTCTCTTTGAATTTCTGCCAGGCGAACGCTTGCTGGGAATGACCATCTGAAGTGGCTGCAGACTTTTCTGGCCTGGCTGAGAAGCTCTGCCAGCCCTGGGTACTTGGTTAGGAAACGCTGTACCACTAGATTTAGGACGTGTGCTAGGCATGGTACATGCATCAATTTACCCTTGTGTAGGGCAGAGAGAAGGTTGCTGCCATTATCACAGACGATCATTCCCAGCTGAAGCTGGCATGGTGTTAACCATCTCTGCACCTGCCCAGGCAGAGCAGACAGAATTTCTGGCCCGGTGTGGCTCCTGTCCCCAAACAAACCAGCTCAAGCACAGTATGGCATCTTTTTGCTTGAGCCATTGCGTAGCCCCTGTCAGGCGTCAGTTTAACTGCCACTTCGCCAGAGACACAGAAGGAGGAGGAGGAGGAGGAAGAGGGAGAGGTGGTGGTGGAGCAGACAGACCTCATACAAGCAGCTTTCTGGAGGCGTGGTGGATGAACAAGCTCCAGCACAGAGCCCCGTCTTGGATCCCTCCCAGCTGCAATCAGAGTTACCCAGCGTGCCGTGAAGGAAATGTAATGACCCTGTCCATGCTTGCTGGACCACGTGTCTAAAGTCACATGCACCTTGCTGCTGACTGTCTTTCCCAATGACTCGATAACATTGTCTTCCACGCGCTGGTATAGTGCTGGAATGGCCTTCCGTGAAAAGTAATGGTGTTTTGTAACATGCCACTGTGGTACAGCACATTCAGCAAATTCACAGAAGGGAGCAGAGTCCACCAACTGGAAAGGCAGCAGCTGCAATGCGAGTAATTTTCCAAGCTGGCATTTAGAGGCTGTGCTTGGGGATGGTTGGGACTATATTTTTTCTTACACTGCAGTAGCTGGGGCAATGTAATCTGACTGCGTAAATCTTCAGCTGATGGGATGCTGTCACATTGTGAGGAAGGAGCTGGTACATCCATTACTGTAGCATCATCCCTGTCAGTGGAGGTTGTAGGCAATGACATGGCAGGACATATAGTGGGGGTAGAGACAGATGAGGAGGACCTACGCAGGAGGATGTGTGGCAGGTGGTCATATGTCGCCTCAAGCACGTGGTACCCAAGCGTCCGGTGTCTTTCCCACGCTTGAGCCTCATCTGACATAGATTACAAATAGCAACGGTGGGGTCTGCTGCACATTTCTTAAAGAACTCCCAGACAGCAGAGTTCCTGGATGTGTGCTTTGAGACACCAGCGCTCTGCACCTGAGCAGCTCTGACATCTGATGCCTTGGACTGGCTAGTGCTACGGTTGGTCAGAGAGGATGTTGTGCCTCGTGTTTGTTGTGCCTCCTCCTCTTCACTTGACTCTTCTGTTCGATCAGGCACCCAGGTGGAGTCAGTGACCTCATCATCATTGTCATCATCACTCCCTATCTCCTCGTCACTGGAGCCAACTTGGCAGTATGCTGCAGCTGCTGGGGCAACATGAATGCCAGTTATTTGTGTGTCATCACTGGCACCCCCTTCCTCTAGGTTGATTATACTCCCTTCCTCAACCTCAGAGATTGAATCAGAGCACTGTACTTGCTGCTCATCCTCAAGCAGCATGTCACTGTCATTGTAATCAAACAATTCAGCTGACTCCTCCGTGTGTGATAGTGAGGCTACGGCAGGAGTAGCTGTGGACATGGAGGCTGCATTAGATGTTTTGGCAGCTGAGGTGGACTGTAAAGCACTACAAGCCTGGCTGGCAGAGGACTCGGAGGATGAGAATGGCCTGGTTAGCCAATCCACCAAATCCTCTGTATGTTGCTGCTGCTGATGTTTAAGATGGCCAACACCAGTTAGAAAGGACAAGCGTGACTCTGCAGAGGATGCACCACGTCCACCACGACCAGAGGCACAGCCTCCCGACACAGAGGCTGCTTGCCCTCTTATCTGTGTCTGGGAGCGTCTGCCTGTCCTTTTTGGTCTTTCTGACATGGTGAGTGATATATAGATTAAATATATACAGAACTCTGATTCAACTCTGGTATAAAGATTAAAGATTTCCAGAACTCTGGTATAACTCAGTGAGACACCCTGATAGCTGGCAGCCAGTGACAAGACACAGATTACAATTCGCAGAAATCTGCTAGAAGTATGTGGGACCCCCTGCTAGCTAGAAGTGAGAAGAAACAGTTTACAAGCCTCAGAAACCTCCTATAAATCTGTGAGACCCCCTGATGGGTGGCAGCCAGTGAGAGCACACGGATTATAACAATTCCCAAATATTTTGTAGAAATTACTGACCCCCCAAAATACTGCGTGGCAGTGACAAGACACAGATTACCTCAATTCACAAATATTTTGTAGAAATTACTGAGCCCCCAAAATTCTGCGTGGCAGATTACCTCAGATTACCTCAATTCACAAATATTTTGTAGAAATTACTGTGCCCCCAAAATTCTGCGTGGCATTTTACCTCAATTCACAAATATTTTGTAGAAATTACTGAGCCCCCAAAATTCTGCGTGGCAGATTACCTCAATTCACAAATATTTTGTAGAAATTACTGAGCCCCAAAATTCTGTCTGGCAGTGACAAGACACAGATTACCTCAATTCACAAATATTTTGTAGAAATTACTGAGCACCCAAAATTCGGGCTGGCAGTGACAAGACACAGATTACCTCAGATTACCTCAATTCACAAATATTTTGTAGAAATTACTGAGCCCCCAAAATTCTGCGTGGCAGATTACCTCGGATTACCTCAATTCACAAATATTTTGTAGAAATTACTGAGCCCCCAAAATTCTGCGTGGCAGATTACCTCGGATTACCTCAATTCACAAATATTTTGTAGAAATTACTGAGCCCCCAAAATTCTGGCTGGCAGTGACAAGACACAGATTACCTCAATTCACAAATATTTTGTAGAAATTACTGAGCCCTCAAAATTCTGCGTGGCAGATTACCTCGGATTACCTCAATTCACAAATATTTTGTAGAAATTACTGAGCCCTCAAAATTCTGCATGGCAGATTACCTCAGATCACCTCAATTCACAAATATTTTGTAGAAATTACTGAGCCCCCAAAATTCTGCGTGGCAGATTACCTCAGATTACCGCAATTCACAAATATTTTGTAGAAATTACTGAGCCCCAAAATAGTTGCTGGGAGTGAGAACACAAAGATTACAACAATTCCCAGATATTTGGTAGAAATGAGACCCCCCCAGTAGATGAGACCCCCCCCCCAGTAGCTGGTGGCAGACTGGCAGTGAGAACAACACACACTAACACAACAACAATCTCCTCTCAAATCTTCTCTCAAACGCGTGCTGAAGCGCTGTGTGAAACCTTATATAGTGTGCTGCGGGACGTAGCTCTGTGAGCCCATGATTGAGCAAAATTTGCCCAATCAGGACTCTGAGCCGTGATTGGCATAGTCTTGAACCTGTCTTGCACCTGACCTATGGTCACCTATGGTCAGGTGCAAGGCTGTAGCCAATTACAAGCTTCAGGCCAGTGGAAAAGTGCATTGTGGTCCATTGTGGTGCATTGTGGGCGAACACGCGGCGAACAGGCGGAAATGTTCGTAGTTCGCGAACATGCGAACAGGCAATGTTCGATGCGAACTCCGAACCGATCGATCCGAAACAGCTCATCCCTAGTACGGAGAACTTTACGGGTTACTGACAAAAAACACCCCAAAATGTGTTCAGCAACATCTTCTGAGTAAGGTGATACTACCCATGTATAGGTATGTCGAGTCATTTGGGGGCTAATAAGCCTTATTTGAGGGGTGCGCATTTCAGTTTTCCAACTTGGAATTTTCAAATTTGGTCATCATGCTCCCATGTCCTATTTGGGCCATTTTTGAAGTCGGCCAAAGTAATTTACCCCCATCAAACCATATATTTTTAGAAAGGACACACCCTAGGGTACTTCAAAAAGTTGTATTTTAACACTTTCCATGCACTAGATCTACCACAGTCTTTGTCCATGGGCGTCCGTAGGATGGGGCAAGGAGGGCACTAGCCCCCTCCCTGGATCAACAGGTTTAAATTATGATAATTTATTTACTGCACTGCTGCAGTTCCTTGGCTCTCCACTAGGCTGCACGAGTGTCACATCCCCACTCCACCTCCAATCCAGCACGTGCTCCCACTCACTTTGCAGGCTGGGAGAGGCAGTGCTGAAATGCAGGTGCAGCTGCTCCTATGGGCCACTGGCTGGGATGCTGGACACAAGAAAAAAGGTGATGATTTTCAAATAAATACGTTCTGGGGAGGAGGGACACAAAATGATTAATAGCAATCTGGTGGGGGCCTGTGTTAAAGGGATACTCTAAGCAACATGACCACCTAAGCTATTTTAGGTGGTCATGTTGCCCGGAGTACCCTGCCCTCTGTCCCCCCTCCCTCCGCTCAGCCGATCAGCTGAAAATGCTGAAAACAGCTGAGAGAGGCGGAGAAGTTTACTCCGCCCTCCCAGCTGTCAGTCAGCAGAGCGGGAATCATATTTCCCGCTTCTGCCGACTTTTGCCGAGTAGGAGACGTCATCGCGCTTTCAGCGCGATGACGTCTCCAACTCACCGCAGAAGCTGGCGGCTCCCTCTGAGGGTTAGTGTTGCGCGCATCCTCTTGCGCGCAACACTAATCCTCAGAGGGAGCCGGGAGGAAGCCTGCCGATTGGCTGGCTTATGTGAGAGGCGCGCATGCGTGCTTCTCACGTAAACCAGAAGCCAAGAAGCAAGAAGAAGGACAGGAGCGGAAGAGGAGGGAGGTGAGTATTAAAAAAAAAAAACGCCGCTGGAAACAAGAGGATTTTAGGGTAAGTATTACAGTTACAAGAAAAAAAGATTTATTAAGGGAATAAGGATAGGTTAGGATAAAAAAACGGGGGGTGATTTTTTGAGTAGAGTGTTCCTTTAAGCTCACAGAGCTTGCATGAGGTACAGACGGGGGCAATATTCAATATTGGCAGTATACAGGCGCTCTAGGCAGGGTCTTGCCTGTGCAGTGGGGATGAGGACCCTGCTCCAGAGTTTACAATCTAAGAAGAGAGGGGAACCTTCTCCAGAGCTTACAATCTAAGAGGAGAGGGGACCCTGCTCCAGATCTTACAATCTAAGAAGAGAGGGGAACTTCTCCAGAGCTTACAATCTAAGAGGAGAGGGGACCCTGCTCCAGATCTTACAATCTAAGAGGAGAAAGGGGACCCTGCTCCAGAGTTTACAATCTAAGAAGAGAGGGGGGACCCTGCTCCAGAGCTTACAATCTAAGAGGAGAGGGGACCCTGCTCCAGAGTTTACAATCTAAGAGGAGAGGGGGACCCTGCTCCGGCCCCCACACACTTCTTCGGGCTGGCTCACACACTCGCTGGCAGCACTCCCCCCTCCTGCTGTCTCATGGGGGCTGGCATATTTGGCTTTTGTATGTGCCATTGAGCTAGAGATCATCCAAATAGTAAAACGTTCTTTAATATAATGATTTCTTCACAAAGCCAACCTCATCTTTTCTTACTCTTGATGCTTTGTGTACATCGCTCTGGTATCTATATTTGCTGTAAATGTATGTAAAATTTAAATAAAAAAAATTCCTTTCCTGCTTAACTTTAGGTGTAGATTATGTAATTTGATGTGGAGGCTGTCAACTGTATAATTCAATATCCTTGAGGGGGTGTTAAAATATATTTATGCTATTGTTTATTTGGAGGGAGATATGGCATCCTGGGACTTGTTAAATCTAATCAAATTGACTTTCGTTTCAGTGTTTCAGCCCATTAGCCTGGTGAGAGTCTGTGGATCATGGACCGAAACATTAAATTCGCAATGAAATTGATTTCAATTATGACCTTGCTACGCCTCTGCTTCTGGATGTCATGCTCTGCCCAGGGTGCCATGGCATGCATAAGGCAGGTGCGCTCTGTACAGCGCTCTGGGACCGCCGCCTTCTGTGCACGTGCATCCCCCGTATGGGCTCCAGGGCTCAGTGGTTATGTCACACTGACGCCGGAACCACGTTGGGGGAGGCACGTGTGTTGCCTTTGTGATGAATCCACTGAAGTTTGTATTGGCAGACAACAAGGAGCTTGACAAGAACAGCGTTTACTGAGCAGAATCCATCTTACAACAACTGCCACTGCCTGCCCTCTGATCACATGACTAACTGTTTCCTAACATGCAAAACGAACTAGGTATAACTATACTGTAATACACTTAATACATAACATGAAGCATCCACATCATTACATCTTCACCTTCAAGTATAAACGCATAATACGATACAAAGGCTTTCCATAGTTTTGGTTTAAAAGCTCGACCATAGTGGGAGAAAGTAACCGCCGGCTCACTATCAGTAGAATCAATGTCCAATTGAGAGTCACCTCCAACATTATCACAAGATGATACACTTATGCTGTCCTCAGTAGACGTTATAACCGTGTCCAGGAATTCTGTACGGTCTTAATTTTGCTCCTTATTTTCATTATCGTTTGGTTGCCCCAGTGGAGTATCTGAGGCAGTGTCTGGACGAAGATGACGCCTGTTTTGTCTGAGTTGAGATCCACACTCGGTTTCAATCACATACGATCTCGGAGAATCGGCTTCACTGACAATGCATACAGGTTCCCATGTATCTCCAGTGACTCTGTGCCTCACAGCTTGCCCAGCCCTGAGAGGATGAAGCGACTTGGTATTTTCGTCAAAATACAGTGTTTGCTTTTTCACGTTAATGTTCCTCTGACCTGCTACCAGGGGCCGACTGATCCATCGGGCACTCGGGTGCTGCCCGAGGGCCCGCGGGTCAGTGGGGGCCCGGTCTTGTAAGGGACCACGGCGGCGCACTAACAAGCCGCCTCGTCAGCGGCGCTCCAGTGTGCCTTCCTGGGCCCCAAGTGCACCCTGCATTGACGCTGTCCCCCAAGTGATGCGCGCACATCAGGTGGGGGGTGGCGTCAATGCAGGGTGCATGTGGGGCCCAGGAAGGCATGCTGGAGCGTCGCCGATGAGGCGGTTTGTTAGTGCGCCGCCATGGTCGGAAGTTGGAACGTCCCTTACAAAACCGAGCTGCTGGGGTCAGTATATATCCATGTGTGAGCTGGGCAATATACATCCATGTGTGAGCTGGGCAATATACATCCATGTGTGAGCTGGGCACTATACATCCATGTGTGAGCTGGGCATTATACATCCATGTGTGAGCTGGGCAATATACATCCATGTGTGAGCTGGGCAATATACATCCATGTGAGAGCTGGGCAATTTACATCCGTGTGTGAGCTGGGCACTATACATCCATGTGTGAACTGGGCAATATACATCCATGTGTGAGCTGGGCAGTATACATCCATGTGTGAGCTGGGCATTATACATCCATGTGTGAGCTGGGCAATATACATCAATGTGTGAGCTGGGCGCTATACATCCATGTGTGAGCTGGGCACTATACATCCATGTCACTGGGCAATATACACCCATGTGTGAGCTGGGCACTATACATCCATGTGTGAGCTGGGGCACTATATATCCATATGTGAGCTGGGGCAATATATATCAATGTGTGAGTTACTGGGGCAATATATATCCATGTTTGAGCTACTGGGGCAATATATATCCATGTTTGAGCTACTGGGGCAATATATATCCATGTTTGAGCTGCTGGGGGCAAAATATATCCATGTGTGAGCTGCTGGGGGCAATATATATCCATGTGTGAGCTGCTCATTACTGTGGGTTTTATTGCTGTGGAGCTCTGTGATACGCTCATACACACTGCACATTACTGGGAGTTTTTTTGCTGTGCAGCTCTGTAATATGCTCATGCACTCTGCACATTACTGGGAGTTTTATTGCTGTGGAGCTCTGTAATGTGCAGTGTGTCAGGATTGTACAGTATCTGTTAAAGTGATCAGCAGTTTCCCACATTTTCCACAGGGACTTTCTGTGCCGGGGTGTAGCCTTAGCTGCAATGAGTGGGTGATGGCTGCTGCAGCAGTGTGGTGGCCATCTGTAAGTATGGAGGGGGGGCACAATTCGCTGCTGGGTCCAAGTGGATTTTCAAAAAGGTTATTTTTAGGAGTTCAGAAATGAATTCTTTAGCACAATAATGTACATGTGGGTGTTGCGTTGTAGGGGGTGTTTTTTTTATGGGCGTGGCCTCCTGTGGTTGCAGAACAAGGGGGGCCCCATGACCTCCTATTGCCCGGGGGCCCCATTAGTTGTCAGTCCTCCCCTGCCTGTTACCTGCTCCTGTGGGATAGAGTGAGGCTGCAACTTATGTGGTGCAATAGGTACTGTGGTCCTCAGCGCTCTACCCATTAGCAACTGTGCGGGTGAGCATAAACCGTCCATGGGTGTTGCACGATAGTTTAACAGGCCGAGGTACACATCCTGCCCTGATGATTGAGCTTTCTGTATAATAGATTTGGCTATGCCAACATACTTCTCAGCTAACCCATTGGCCTGTGGGTGATATGGACTGGTGGGTATGTGCCGGACACCCCATTCAAGCAAAAAGCACTGTAATAATCTACTACTATCAGGTAGTGATTGCCCTCAAAATGGAAAATATCTATGGCCAGTCTCTGTCATGCCCTTGATGGAGTATTCCATGGTGTGCGAGGTTCCTTTGCATTGTTCTTTTGAAATGTTTGACAGGTTTCACATTTCTTCACAAGTGTCTCAAAATCAAGGTGTGGGTGGAGTAGAGGTAACATCACTGCTCTGCATGGAAAGAGCCTGTGGAGACGTGGGTTCAATCCCAGCAAGAGCACCTCTCCAGTAAGTGTCCTTGGGCAAGACACCTAATGGTACATACTCGCCACCCAGGACATACTTGAAAACGAGAGAAATCTCAATGTATCCTTTCTTAAATAAAAAAAAAAAATCAAGGTCCAAGTTAGGCCAGTAAATCACCTCCTGTGCACTGCGCTTACACAGGGTGATGCCCAAATGTCCCTGGTGAATTTGTTCCAGTACTTCTGCCTGCTGTGCCTTAGGAATAAGAATACAGTCTCCCATGAATATGATATCTGTATGAATGGATAGTTCATTTCTCACAGGCAGGGCCAGCGCAGCCGCTAGGCGGGCGCCTAGAGCACAGTGCCCGCCTAGGGCGCAGCCGGCCCGACCATTTAAAAAAAATAAAAAATTGGCCGCAGGGCAGCCTGGGGCAGCTGCGTGCTGCAGCAAGTCCCAATACGTGCCGGCGTCGCCACCGGCATCAAGGAGACGGAGGCGTGGACTTGGTGCTTCCAGCTTCCTGCACCAAGTCCACGCCTCCGTCTCCTTGACGCCGGCGGCGATGCCAGCATGCATTGAGACTGGCTACGAGGAGGCGGAGCGGCAAGTACCCATGTGTGAGCTGGGGAGCCTGGGGCAGATACCCATGTGTGAGCTTCGGAGCCTGGGGCAAATACCCATGTGTGAGCTGGGTCAAATACCCATGAGTGAGCTGGGTCAAATACCCATGTGTGAGCTGGGGCAGATACCCATGTGTGAGCTGGGGGGCCGATACCCATGTGTGAGCTGGGGGGCCTGGGGCAATACCCATGTGTGGCTGGGGGGCCTGGGGCAAATACCCATGTGTGAGCTGGGGAGCCTGGGGCAAATACCCATGTGTGAGCTGGGGCAGATACCCATGTGTGAGCTTGGGAGCCTGGGGCAGATACCCATGTGTGAGCTGGGGAGCCTGGGGCAGATACCCATATGTGAGCTGGGGAGCCTGGGGCAGATACCCATTTGTGAGCTGGGGAGCCTGGAGCAGATACCCATGTGTGAGCTGGGTCAGATACCCATGTGTGAGCTGGGGAGCCTGGGGCAGATACCCATATGTGAGCTGGGGAGCCTGGGGCAGATACCCATATGTGAGCTGGGGCAGATATCCAGGTGTTAGCTGGGGCAGATACCCATGTGTGAGCTGGGGAAAATACCCTTTTGTGAGCTGGGGAACCTGGAGCAGATACCCATGTGTGAGCTGGGACAGATATACATATGTGTTCGGGGGCAATATATCCATGCCATGTGTTAGCTGGGGCAATATATCCATGCCATGTTTTAGCTGGGGCAATGTATTCATGCCATGTTTTAGCTGGGACAATATCTCTGTGTGTGAGCTGGAGGCAAATATATCCATGTAAGAGCTGGGGATAAATATACCCATGTGAGAGCTGGGGCAATATATCCATGTGAGAGCTGGGGGCAAATATACCCATGTGAGCTTTCTTTTTTTTGGGGGGGGGTGCAAGTAGCCGGTCCTGCCTAGGGCGCAAAATAGTCGAGCACCGGCCCTGCTCACAAGCCAGAATCCCTGCAGCTAAGGACAAAGCTTCTTTCGTTTTTCTGGCCAGCCATTGCACATGACACGTATGAGTTTTTCTAGCACTTTAACCTGCTTGGTATCTTGTCTTATCATCTCCAGTCATACATCAGATATTGGAATATTCACTAGTACCGTATGTACCTGTTCTTCCAAGTCAAGTTCATCTCTGGCTTCATGACCATCTGGAAACACCCTAGTCAATGTGTCAGCCAGTGGGATTTCCTTTCCAGGCTTATATTTCACCATGGGAAAGTATTTCTGTAATTTCATAACCATGCTCTGCAGACTTGGAGGTATAGAGGAGAGCGGCTTCTGCAAGATGTATTCCAATGGCTTGTAGTCTGTGTCCACAACCACAGGTCGCCCATATATGTACTGGTGAAATTTCTTGCATCCATTCACAATGGTCAACATCTCCTTCTCAATCTGAGCATAGTTGGCTTGTGTTGTAGTCAGCGCACGTGAAGCATATGCCACAGGATGTCCTTGTCCTTGTTGAATCAGTACAGCACCTAACCCAAACTGAGATGCATCCACCTGAAGCGTAGTGTCAGTTTACGTCAAAATATTTCAGTATTGGCCCTGGATGTTTAGTGATCACTTTTTTCACTTTGTCAAAAGTCTTCTCCATGTTTGCATCCCAAGACCATATAGCATCCTTCTGTAGCAAAGCACGTAATGGTGCGGTCTTGGAGCAAGGCCTTGGGAGAATTTGGATAGATAGTTGAAAATGCCCAAAGATGTCTCCAGTTCCTTCCTGGAAGTTGGGGCCTTCATGTTAATAACTGCTGTTATCTTCTTTGAATCAGACTTCAAACCCTCTTTGGTTAGTATGTGTCCAAAATATGCAACTTCGTCTACTATCATTTGAGTAAGGCAGTAAGGTTTTTATCATGTTCTATATAATCCTTTCCATAGACCAACAAATCATCAATTATTACTTCCACGCCATTTAGACCATCAATCAATTCATGTGATTTCTTTTGAAATATCTCCTGCGCAGACGCTATGTCGAAGGTACCGTTGTGAATCACCATCGCCCAAAGGGAGAGTTGAAAGTGGTCAGATAACTGCTGGCTTCATTGGCAGTAACCAGACTGAGCATCCAGTACACTAAACACTGTTGCCCCTACAAGCTTGTGGGCTATGTTTTCAATGGTGGTGAGTTTGTAGTGTTCTCTCATTATTATTTTGTTTAGATCCCGTGGGTCAATGCAAATACGGATTGCACCTGTGTTTTTCTTTTCCACCACGGCCATAGAACTGACCCATTCTGACGGTTCTGTGACCCTTTTTACTACTCCCAGCTTGTCCATCTTAGTTAGTTCTTCTCGCACTTTATTCTCCAGAGTTAGAGGTATTTTCCTTCATGTGTGAATGACAGGCTGTGCACCCTCTTGTATATGTATGCAGTTGATCCCCAGGAGGCACCCTAGGCCCTGGAATAGATCACAGTACTCACGCTTAATGTCATCCTTTGACAAACCGCTCTGCCCACCATCCACAGTCATTATAATCTGTACAAGACCAATCTCTTTACTTGTTTTTAGACCTAATGGGGTTTGTGTGTCGATCACCTAAATAGTTGTAAAAATTGTTCAGATCCCTTGTGAGTACATTTGACATTACAGCGACCCATTACTTTAAGCTGTTCGCACACCATATCCCATCAGTTTTGGTAGGTCCTGAGTTTCCAGAGGGCATGCACAGCCCGTGTGTGTCCTTGCAGTGTGTGAAAACACATTACATACCCTGGCAAAATGTCCCTTTTTCTAACTTTTATTGCATGTCTGCCACCTAGCAGGACACACTAACTAATACATGTTTCCACAATAGTCACAGGTTGCTGGCGTGTTATTTTTCCCAGTGACGTACTTGCTTTTGATCCCTTTGTGTCCTCTTTCTTGCCAGTATCTGCTGCTTTGATTTTCTATAGCATTGAGCTGGTGCTGTGTTCCTCCCAGGACCAGCATGTCTTTTCTTGACATTTCATATGCTCTAGCAATCCTTATGGCTTTCTCTAGATTTAAATCTTATTCCTGCAGCAGCTTTTCCTGAACTTCTTTATACTTACTGCCCATCACAAAATGATCTTTAATCATAACTCCAGTATCATGAAAAGCAAAGTCTTTGGCGAGCAAGCGCAGCTGTGTCACCCATTCATCCACAGATTCACCTGTACACTGATTCCTCTCATAGAACAGTTTCCTTTGCACGTGGAGTTTTTCCTGGGGTTGCATTATGCTTCGAACTTTGCAAACAGTACCTCTGTTTTTTTCTTGTCCTCTGCAGTGATATCCCCATTCCCCACTTGCTTGCCACACTCTGCACACATCACGTCCTTTTTGTCCCACAAATATCAGGTAATGAGCTGCTTTTTGTTGATCAGTCCATTTGTCTGCATCTGGGCCTGCAAACACAAGTTCTAAAAGCTCCCTCCATTTTGACCAATTTTCTGGTATGTTCCCTGATTCCAAATCCAGGGAAGGAATGTTCTTTGTGTTGCTGTTTGCTGCCATGTCTCTCTGACCACACTTCTGGTACCATGTGATGAATCCACTGAAGTATTGGCAGACAGCAAGGAGCTTGACAAGAACAGAGTTTACTCAGCAGAATCCATCTTACAACTGCCACTGCCCGCCCTCTTATCACATGACTAACTGTTAACTGTTTCCTAACATGCAAAAAGAACTAGGCATAACTATAATACACTTAATACATAACATGAAGCATACACATCATTACAGCCTTCTCACAGCCGACGCCCCACGCTTACAGAAGGACAAGTGCCCCGGCCGACCAGGCAGAGCACAGCAAGGAGCAGAGACGCTCTGGCGCCCTTTACAAGTGTAGCCCCCTCCTTGTGTTAAAGGTAAGGAGAGGGGGAATTTTTTTTATTTATTTATTACATTTATTTCTTATTTATGTAGGGAGGGGGTGGGGGGTCTGGTGTGTGCGCATATATATGTGTGTATGTATTGTAGCAGGAATCCACTCAGTTCTGTCGGGAGAAAGGTCGGCCCGGTGCGGACAATGACAAGCCGGACACGAGTCAATAGCAGGAAACGCGTACCTTATTTGACATCAAGTTTCAGTCTGGATTGAATCGCAAAGACTGAGTGACGAGATCAGAATAGATTTCAATTCTTATACATCAATTCGTAAAAAGGTACATCCCAACAACCCACCCAGGGGCGACTTTGACCTCCCTGGGCAAATGTGCCATCCCCTCATCTTAAACACAAAGACATTCCATAACTCAGATAATCTCAAATTTAAGCTAGTTCGTGTCACTGGGCCCTTCTCAGTAGGCTGTTCCCCTCCCTTTCCTGATAAGGACACAGATGGTCTAATGGGGGCTTTGTCTTCAGTTAAGGCTTCCTGACCTTGGTATGTTTCTAAATCATCATTCTGACACCCACTATTTGTACAGGCCAAACTTTCTATTTTAATTGCTGTGCCAGCAAGTCTTCTGGAACATCTGAAACCTAAGCAAACGTTTTTCTAAACCAGCTATTTACAAAGACGTATATTTCAGCACAGCCAAAGATGGCTGCTGCAGGACAAGATGGCAGCTAATTTCTGGCCTGCTTCTGTTACATTCCCCCCTTGGCCAGGGTGTCAAGTTCTCCTTTCTCAGCGCCCTTGGCCACTAATCTAGGTATACTAAATTAGCAAAGCCTCGTAGTCCAGGGGTGACTCCTTCATTGGAAACAAATCAGGAGTGACTATCAATGGTATCTTCTTTGTTGGGGTCATGGCTTTCTTACAAATGGGCCACAGGCACAACCCTACCCGGTAGAGTAGAATTCCAATTATCAGTATCACAATAGCCATTGTGATCATTGATCCAGCTCGGGACATAAACCCCAGAATGGACCCAAACCAATTTCCAAATGACCCGAATCCTCGAAAAATATTCCAACCCTCTGCCGCTATCTGTCTAGCCTTATCCTGCAACTGGGCCACCTTCTCTTGATGGTCCTGGATCACCTGGTAATAGTCTGGGACCTCTACAGTGGAATTGCGAATAAAAAGGTACAACATTCATAATGCATTGTCATTTCACACAACCCATTTAGTGCAGCACTTGTTTGTTCCAAGGCCATCTCATGTATAATTTGTACCTTTCAAATCTCTCGTAATTCAGAATTTAACAGTTGAATATCACTGCTGGTCAGATTTAGAATTTCATCCATTAACACAGAATAGTTATTCATTCTCCTCAATTCTATTCCCCAGCCAGTCCATGCCGGAAACCATGCCCATGCCTGATTTCCCTTTGAGAACAGTTCCCGTTTTTGCCTATCAAAAACCAGGAGGTACCTTGGATGTAGTGTAGTTTCTGGTGATGAACTGCCTCCTTGTACCCTTTGGATGGGGATTAATTTGGCCATAACACATACCTGTGAGGTCTGGCGGTATCCATCTATAACATATATTCCCACAGCATATATGAAACTCCCCGGTCATCAAAAATGGAGCCATGTAATCCTCCCAATTACAGACCTCTATCATCAATGTAAGCAATTGGAATACAAGGTATCTAGCATTCTGTGAGTTTGTAAAGGTAGAGAAAAAGAAAGGGGTTCCTAGTGGCGCAATAGATATTTTAAATCAATTTGTTTTCATGCACAGATATAAATTCCTAGACATATAACCAAACAACCGTTATGTATTTGCTTCAGGTTTAGCTTGTCCACTCCTTGCTGGGGGAGATGTTCTTAGGTGGCTATATAAAGCTTGTGGAATATTAGCTTGGTCTAATTGAGCTTGGGAAGCCTTCTAAGTGAAGTCTTCAAAGTGAGCACTTACAGGAGATCTTCTGGTGAGTGATTTAGATTTTTGTTTCAAACAGATCTTTTCTATTCATCTTAAGGTTTCAAGTTAGGTCTGGTGAGTAAATTAGGTTAGGCTGGTGACTCATTTTCATACTGATTAGCATACAATTGGAATCAATTGGGTGGTATTTGCTTCAGGTTTAGCTTGTCCACTCCTTGCTGGGGGAGGTGTTCTTAGGTGGCTATATAAAGCTTGTGGAATATTAGCTTGGTCTAATTGAGCTTGGGAAGCCTTCTAAGTGAAGTCTTCAAAGTGAGCACTTACAGGAGATCTTCTGGTGAGTGATTTAGATTTTTGTTTCAAACAGATCTTTTCTATTCATCTTAAGGTTTCAAGTTAGGTCTGGTGAGTAAATTAGGTTAGGCTGGTGACTCATTTTCATACTGATTAGCATACAATTGGAATCAATTGGGTGGTATTTGCTTCAGGTTTAGCTTGTCCACTCCTTGCTGGGGGAGGTGTTCTTAGGTGGCTATACAAAGCTTGTGGAATATTAGCTTGGTCTAATTGAGCTTGGGAAGCCTTCTAAGTGAAGTCTTCAAAGTGAGCACTTACAGGAGATCTTCTGGTGAGTGATTTAGATTTTTGTTTCAAACAGATCTTTTCTATTCATCTTAAGGTTTCAAGTTAGGTCTGGTGAGTAAATTAGGTTAGGCTGGTGACTCATTTTCATACTGATTAGCATACAATTGGAATCAATTGGGTGGTATTTGCTTTCGGTTTAGCTTGTCCACTCCTTGCTGGGGGAGGTGTTCTTAGGTGGCTAAATAAAGCTTGTGGAATATTAGCTTGGTCTAATTGAGCTTGGGAAGCCTTCTAAGTGAAGTCTTCAAAGTGAGCACTTACAGGAGATCTTCTGGTGAGTGATTTAGATTTTTGTTTCAAACAGATCTTTTCTATTCATCTTAAGGTTTCAAGTTAGGTCTGGTGAGTAAATTAGGTTAGGCTGGTGACTCATTTTCATACTGATTAGCATACAATTGGAATCAATTGGGTGGTATTTGCTTCAGGTTTAGCTTGTCCACTCCTTGCTGGGGGAGGTGTTCTTAGGTGGCTATATAAAGCTTGTGGAATATTAGCTTGGTCTAATTGAGCTTGGAAGCCTTCTAAGTGAAGTCTTCAAAGTGAGCACTTACAGGAGATCTTCTGGAGATACTCTGGAGGTAGTCTGAGGTTAGACAGGAGGTAGAAAACCTACAAAAAGGTAAGATTTGCTGGTTTTAAATCCATTCTTTTATAATGGCAGGCTTGGTCCAGTGTAAGAGCTGTCATGCATTTGTTTTTAGATCCAATTTTTGGAGGTTTGGAGTGTGCCTCATATGTAGGCAGCTCTCTTTATTGCAGCAGGAAATTGCCTGTTTGAAGTCTGAGATTTGTAAATTATCTGTTAGAGAAACTCAGGCTATGACTGTTACTAAGCCACTGCCACAGAGGCCTCCTAGGAGCGGCAGATGGACTACTGTAGGATCTGGTAGACTTAGAGTTGTGGATAGAAGGCATGTCCCACAATCTGTGGCTCTTCTTAATTCTTTTGAGGCACTTTCAGAGTGTAGTGATAAGACGGATGTAGGCTCAGACACCATAGTTGAGGAACCACCATCCACTATGCCTAAGGTATGCAGCACTGCAACCAAGGACAAAAATGAAAAGGTGGGACTTGATAGAAGGCAATTGTTGCTGGGTGATTCTATCATAAGAGGTGTTGAGCTGGAGAGTAGTGGTTTGGTGAGATGTCTTCCTGGGGCTACTGCTCGAAGAGACAAGAGACGTATTCTCAATATTGTCAAACAAGCAAAGCAACAAGGGGAAGTGGACGTTCTAGTCCATCTAGGGACAAATGACTTGGCTAGCAATGAGGTTTCTGAGATTAAGGAAGATTTTTGTGTTCTTGGAGGTGAAATACAGCAGATTGCGTCCACTGTGTCATTCTCTGAAGTTTTGCCTGTGCATAACATTCAAGATAGGCAGATGTGCAATAGGGAATTCAATTTGTGGCTTCGGGAATGGTGTCGGGAGCAAGGATTTGGCTTTGTGTCCCATGATAGCTCTAATTGGAGCAGAAAGGAACTGTATAAAAAAGATGGTTTGATTCTTACTCATAGGGGAACATATGTTCTCAGTGAGAAGTTCAAAGGTTTAGCAAAGAAATATTTAAACTAGGAGGGGGGGACAAAAAAAGGGTAAAAAACAATCTGCCCGATTGTCCCCCAAAACTAAATCGGAGGGTGCAAGCAACATGCGTGGTAAAAAATGACAAGCTCAGAGTCGTGTCTACAAATGCTCGCAGTTTAGTCAATAAAATCAATGAACTAGAGGCAATGATGGCAGCTGAAAAAGTAGATTTAGTGGCGGTTACTGAGAAAAATAACTGGGACATAACAATACCGGGGTACTCTTTATATAGAAAAGACAGAGAAGGTAGGAAAGGAGGAGGAGTGGCCCTGTATGTGAAAAACAACATAAAAACGAACCAAATAAAAGTGAGCGAGGTGAACATAGAGTCAGTTTGGGTTACGCTAACATTTGGCAATCATACAGTAGCTCGTGTAGGTGTGATCTATAGACCCCCTGGACAAGCAGAAGAACTAGATAATCTGCTGGTTGAGGAAATAGCCAAAATGGCAATGAAGGGGGAAGTTATTATCATGGGGGACTTTAATCTTCCTGATGTGAACTGGAAAACCAAAACAGCTGGGTGCACCAGGAGTACAAATATTCTAAACTCCCTACTGGGATTATCTCTAACACAAGTAGTTGAGGAGCCGACCCGTAAAGAGGCCATATTGGATTTAATACTCACAAATGGAGGTTTGGTATCGGACGTTGTTGTAGGTGAAAATTTGGGATCTAGTGATCACCAGTCAGTATGGTTTAATATAACAACAGGGATGGAGCCGCAGCACACAAGAACGAAAGTTTTAGACTTTAAAAAAACAGATTTTTCTAAAATGAGATTTTGTGTGAAGGAGTCATTATCAGACTGGAGGAGTTTAAAGGGAGTCCAGGAGAAATGGGATTATTTAAAGGAAGCATTATTGAAGGCCACAGGAAATTGCATTCGGCTTGTTAGCAAAAACAAAAAAGGGAAGAAACCACTGTGGTACTCTGCAGAAGTGGCCAAAATAGTGAAGAACAAAAAGACAGCATTCAATAATTATAAAACAACTCAGAGTGAAGAAGATAGGCAAACCTATAAGATTAGGCAGAAAGAGGCAAAGCAATTTATAAGAGCTTCCAAAGCACACGCAGAAGAGAAAATAGCTCAGTCAGTAAAAAGGGGGACAAAACATTTTTTAGATACATAAACGAGAAAAGAAAAGTAAAACAAGGATTAGTTAGATTAAAAACAAAGGAAGGAAGGTATGTAGAAGAGGATAAAAGTCTCGCTGACTGCCTCAATGAATATTTTTGTTCAGTCTTTGCAGAAGAAAAGGAAGGAAAGGGGCCTCAGTTAGGAGAGAACACTAAAGAGACATTTACATATCAGTTTACAGAGGAGGAGGTTCTACAGCAGCTGTCTAAAGTAAAGACAAATAAGTCAATGGGGCCTGATGGGATCCACCCTAAATTATTAAAAGAGCTCAGTGATGTAATAGCAAAACCGTTAACAGATTTATTTAACCAATCCTTGTTAACGGGAGTCGTCCCAGAAGACTGGAAATTAGCAAATGTTGTGCCCATTTACAAGAAGGGTAGTAGGGAGGAATTGGGGAACTATAGGCCAGTTAGTCTTACGTCAGTAGTGGGGAAATTAATGGAAACCATGTTAAAGGAAAGGATTGTTGAACATCTAAAAACACATAGATTACAGGATCAGAAACAACATGGGTTTACCTCAGGGAGATCATGCCAAACTAATCTTATTGATTTTTTTGATTGGGTAACAAAAATAATAGACACAGGTGGTGCAGTAGACATTGCTTATTTAGATTTCAGTAAGGCTTTTGATACTGTTCCGCATAGAAGGCTTATCAATAAATTGCAATCTTTGAGTTTAGATTCCAATATTGTTGACTGGATTAGGCAGTGGCTGAGTGACAGACAACAGAGGGTTGTGGTAAATGGAGTTTATTTGGCACAAGGTCTTGTTACCAGTGGGGTACCTCAGGGGTCAGTACTTGGACCCATTCTCTTTAATATTTTTATTAGTGATATTGCAGAAGGTATTAATGGAAAAGTATGTCTTTTTGCTGATGACACAAAGATTTGCAACAGGGTTGACGTTCCTGGAGGGATCAGCCAAATGACAAATGATTTAGGTAAACTAAAAAAATGGTCGGAGTTGTGGCAATTGAGTTTTAATGTGGATAAGTGCAAGATAATGCACCTGGGACGTAAAAACCCAAGGGCTGAATATAGAATATTTGATACAGTCCTAACCTCAACATCTGACGAAAGGGATTTAGGGGTCATTATTTCAGAGGATCTAAGGGTAAGTAGTCAATGTAATAGAGCAGCAGGAAATGCTAGCAGAATGCTTGGTTGTGTAGGGAGAGGTATTAGCAGTAGGAAAAGGGAAGTGCTCATGCCACTGTACAGAGCACTGGTGAGACCTCACTTGGAGTACTGTGTGCAGTACTGGAGACCGTATCTCCAGAAGGATATAGACATCTTAGAGAGAGTTCAGAGAAGGGCTACTAAAATGGTGTACGGCTTGAAGGAGAAAAGTTACCAGGAAAGGCTTAATGATCTTAACATGTACAGCTTGGAAAAAAGACGAGACAGAGGAGATATGATAGAAACATTTAAATACGTAAATGGAATCCACAAGGTAGAGGAAGGGAGTATATTTAAAAGGAAACAAAATAGCAAAACAAGAGGACATAGTCTTAGATTAGAGGGGCAAAGGTTTTAGGCTAGGGACAGATGAGCGCATTTTCTGCGGCCACCGTCAAAATGTACGTCGATGCGTGCGCACGCATTTTTTCACGGAATACGCTTAAGTGGTCAGACGATGCGCAATTCTGGACGTATTTCATGACGATGGGGTGAAAAGAAGTCTAGGGAAATCCGGCTGTTTGAACGTTATGTTGGCCGCACACTAGCAGCGTCTGACATCTCCTAATCACGCACACACGCTGCTATGCGGCCGCAGCGCACTCTGTACGTCAGTACCAGCGGTTTAACGTTCTCGAAAAAATGCGTTCATTTTCCACTTGCGTTGCGCGGCCGGACTTTTGTGCGACCGTACTTCGTATATTGGCTGTCATTGCCCGTCATCTGCTGCTAGTGCGGCCGTGATTATGTGCGCCAGAACGCGCGTTCGCACTGCCTCAGTCTGACCCTAGCCTAAAAGTAACATCAGGAAGCATTATTTTACTGAGAGGGTGGTGGATACATGGAACAGTCTTCCAGTAGAAGTGGTAGAGGCCAAAACAGTAATTGAATTTAAGCAGGCATGGGATAGGCATAAGGCTATCCTAAACAAAGATAAATCCAGGTTAAGTATCCATGTAATTGGGCAGACTAGATGGGCCGAAAGGTTCTTATCTGCCAACATTTTTCTATGTTTCTATGTTTCTATGTACTGCAAATAAAGCCTAAATCTGCAATTCATACAGTAGTCACTTAGCATAAGAAAATAAGATCATCAATAGACCAGCAGGTCCCAAATTTGTGCAAAATTGCAATGACGTCCAAAAGGACAGTGATAATCAGCTTATAGCATGCATAAAACGTCTAATTTCTGTGATACAATGGTATACAGTAAAACCACATGTGCAAATGCATACGTAAAGTGCATGTGCTCGCATATAATTCCTATTTCATAAAGTGCATACACAAAAAGTGTCGAAGTGATGTGCACATAAATCAGGGATAATGTCCTCTCTTAAATGGGAATATTAATTACTGGGTAATTCCTAAAACCACAAAAAGTGCACGTGCAAAAGTGCAAAGTATTAATAATAGTCATAGGTATCACGAGTCTCTGAACAGCAAAATAATTGCGCTGTGAAATGTGATGTCCTGTTGTCGCAGTTCCTCTTCTCAATTGACGGATCTCAGTTTAAATATAAAGGGGAGAGAGAGAAAGAAAGACAATAGTGCAGTCTGTTTTCTTACAGCTTCTGGTGAGTATATAGTAAAAAACTCACTCATGTTTTATTGAGCCTAATAAATCCCGGCTCTAGGTTGAAGCGCTTCACACCAATTATAGAGTGGCGTTTCCCTTCTTTATGTCCCCCAATTAGCCTCAAATAAAATACACACAGAGACACCGCTCCCATAGTATAACACAGTTTTTTAAAAACATGCATTATGCTGTTAGTCTAACTCACCAATGTTGGAGCCTCGGTTATCTCAGGCTCGGCTTTTGAGCGAATGGTACTCCTTAGGTGGGTACCTGACCCCTCTCTCTCTCTAACCGTCTATCAGCTCCTATTTCCAGACCTGAGTTGATTCCAGGATGGATGGAGGAGGGGAGGGGGGGAGTCCCCTGCTGCTGTGCTTCTCTCAGACCTCCAATTACAGTCTGGAGGGATGAAGTAGATGAATAAATCCGATTCCAATGGAATGTGAAAAGCGAGGGTATGGTTAAAGATAAAAAAATTGTTTAAGGTTAAAACATATGGGGTGGTATACTGTAACGCATTTCGGAACTTAGCCTGTGCCTTCCTCAGTCAGTATTTTGACTGAGGAAGGCACAGGCTAAGTGCCGAAACGCGTTGCAGTAAACCCCCCCACCCCCATATGTTTTTAACATACTAATAAAATTTTATTTTTACTTTTACCCTACCATCTCGTGAAATAATCATTACAATCGGATTTATTTATTAACTCCATTCCCACAGACAGCCATTGGAGGCCTGAGGGCAGCACAATAGTAGGGGACCCCCCTCCTCCAACCACCTTGGAATCAACTCGGATCTGGAGACAGGAGCTGAGAGACAGTTCAGGAAAGAGGGGTCAGGTACCCGCCTAACTAAGGAATACCATTCGCCCATAAGCAGAGCCTGATATAACCGAGGCTTCAACATCGGTGAGTTGGACTGATAGCACAAATTTACCGTGTTTTTATAAACTGTGTTATGCTATGGGAGCGCCGTCTCTTTTTGGATATTATTATTATTATTATTATTATTATTATTTTATAAAGCGCCAGCATATTCCGCAGCGCTGTACAATAAGCACAGTACAGACAGGGTTACAATACATTGAACAACATTTGACAAACAGTACAGGAGGAGATGAGGGCCCTATTCCCGTAGGAACTCACAATCTAGGAGGGTTGGGGTTGGTGGTAATTAAAGCCAAAGCTGTTAATGATTTTGCCCAGGGAGGAGGTGTAGATGGAAAAGAGCAGAGGACCAAGGACAGAGCCTTGAGGTACACCAACAGATAGAGGCAATGAAGAGGAGGAGTTACCAGCAAAGGACACACAGAAGGACCTGTTGGATAAATAGGAGTCAACCCAAGCAAGTGCAGTGTCACCGAGACCCAGAGAGTTGAGGGTCTGTAGAAGGAGGGGGTGGTCAACAGTGTCAAAAGCAGCCGAGAGGTCAAGCAGGATGAGAATAGAATAGTGGCCGTGTTTTTTAGCAGTTAGGAGGTCGTTGGTGACTTTGGTGAGGGCAGTTTCAGTTGAGTGTAGCGGACGGAAGCCAGATTGCAGGGGGTCAAGTAGGGAATTGGAGGACAGGAAGAGGGAGAGGCGGTTGAAGACCAGTTTTTCTAAGAGCTTTGATGTGAAGGGAAGCAGGGATACAGGCCACTGGAGGACATGAAGGGAAACGTCACCCTATATTTGGCGCTCCAACCTAGAGCCGGGAAATATTAGGCTCAATAATCTGTGAGTGAGTTTTTTTATCATATACTCACCAGAAGCTGTATTATTATTATTCTTTATTTATAAAGCACCAGCATATTCCGCAGTGCTGTACAATAGGCACAGTATAGACAGGGTTACAATACATTGAACAACATTTGACAAACAGTACAGGAGGAGATGAGGGCCCTATTCCCGTAGGAACTCACAATCTAGAAGGGTCGGGGTTGGAAACAGGAGGAGAGGACTGCAAGGTGAGAGTGATTGATGGTTGCGTCAGTGAGTTGGGTGGTAGGCTTCCCTAAATAGGAACGTTTTAAAGGGAGCATTTGAAGGAAGAGAAGTTAGGGGAAAGTCTGACCGTACAAGGGAGAGCGCTCCAGAGAATGGGGGCTGCGCGTGAGAAGTCCTGCAGTCTATCATGGGAAGAGGTGATGCAGGGAGACGGTAGGTGCAGGTCACTGTTTGACCTTAGGGAGTGGGCTGGGGTGTATTTGGTGATTAGGGAGGACAGGTAGTGGGGAGCTGAGTTAGTGAGGGTTTTGTAGGTAAGGATAAGGAATTTGAACTTAATTCTGCAGTGGATGGGGAGCCAGTGAAGGGACTCACAGAGGGGAACGGCAGAGACAGAGCGGCGGGTGAGGTGGATTAGCCTGGCGGAGGTGTTCAGGATGGATTGTAGAGGGGAGAGGCAGGAGAGAGGCCAGATAAGAGATTATTGCAATAGTCAAGTCGGGAGATTACCAGGGCATGGATGAGTTGTTTTGTGGTGACAGCGGTAAGAAATGGCCGAATTTTGGAAATATTACGCAGTTGGTATCGGAAGGAGGAGGAAAGAGACTGGATGTAGGGGATGAAGGAAAGAGCAGAGTCAAGTGTAACTCCAAGACAGCGAACTTGGTTTGATGGGGAGATGGTGATACCCTCCACCGTGATATAGAAGTCAGGAGGTGGGGAGGCATTGGAGGGAGGAATTAGTAGGAGCTCAGTCTTAGACATGTTGATCTTTAGGTGGTGAGAGGCCGTCCAGGAGGAGATGCCAGATAAGCAGTCGCTGACTTTGGAAAGGACAGGGGGAGAGATCAGGGGTAGAGAGGTAGATCTGAGTGTCATCAGCATAGAGGTGGTAATTTAAAGCTATTAATGATTTTGCCCAGGGAGGAGGTGTAGATGGAAAAGAGCAGAGGACCAAGGACAGAGCCTTGAGGTACACCAACAGATGGAGGAAATGAAGAGGAGGAGTTACCAGCAAAGGACACAGAAGGACCTGTTGGATAAATAGGACTCAACCCAAGCGAGTGCAGTGTCACCGAGACCAAGAGAGTTGAGGGTCTGTAGAAGGAGGGGTGGTCAACAGTGTCAAAAAGCAGCCGAGAGGTCAAGCAGGATGAGAATAGAATAGTGGCCGTGTTTTTTAGCAGTTAGGAGGTCGTTGGTGACTTTCAGTTGAGTGTAGGGGACGGAAGCCAGATTGCAGGGGGTCAAGAAGGGAATTGGAGGACAGCAAGAGGGAGAGGCGGTTGAAGACTATTTTTTCTAAGAGCTTAGATGTGAAGGGAAGCAGGGATACAGGACGGTAGTTGGATGGAGAGTGGGGATCGAGGGATGGTTTCTTTAGTAAAGGGGTAACTAGCGCGTGTTTGAAGGCGGATGGGAAGGAGCCGGTGGAGAGAGATAGGTTGAAGATGTGTGAGAGAGCAGGGGTGAGGGAGGAGAGGGGAGGAATTAGATGTGAGGGAATGGGGTCGAGCGGGCACGTGGGGAGATGTGAGGAGGACAATAAGGAATTGACTTCCTTAGTGGCTGGGAGGAAGCGGCAGAGGTTGGCAGAGGGGACATCTGGGAGTGGAGGTGGCAGATAACTATCTTGTGTTGGGATGTTGCTTCTGATAGAGTTTTATTGAGGAAGAAATAGGCCAGGTCTTAAGCACTAAAGGCAGCTGAGGGGGGAGGTGCGGGTGGGTAGAGGGGGGTGTTGAAGGTGGACCAGAGCCGTTTAGGGTTGGAGGACAGCGTAGATATAAGAGATGAGAAGAAGGATTGTTTGGTCAAGTGGAGGGCAGAGGTGTATGACCGGAGAATAAACTTGAAGTGAACAAAATCAGCTTCAGAGCGGGATATCCTCCAGGCATGCTCTGCAGTGCGGGAGCATCTTTGCAGGTAGCGTGTCTGGAGGGTGTACCAGGGCTGAAGCTGACGGCGTGGGGCCTTACAGAGTCGAAGAGGAGCAAGCGTGTCTAGGGCAGAGATAAGTGTGGTGTTGTAGTGATTAGCGGCAGCATCAGGGCAGGTGAAGGATGAGGTGTGAGGAAGGTGGTGAAGTAGATTGGAGAATTGATGGGAATCCACGGCATTTCTGCGAGTGTGCGTGTGGGGTGGGGGAGCAGGGAGTTTAGGAAGTCCGGGTAGGTTGAAAGAGAGGAGGTGGTGGTCAGAAATGGGGAAAGGGCGACAGGGTCAATAGAGTGACCATCGTGTTGGGTAGGGAGGATTGCATGAGTCCAACGGAGGACGTGAGTGAAAGAAGTTTGGAGGCAGCAGGGGCAGAAGGATCATCAATGGGAATGTTGAAGTCCCAGAGAACTAGGCATGGAATATTAGAAGACAGGAAGTGAGAAAGCCAGGTAGCAAAGTGGTCAAAGAACTGGGAGGTTGGTGCAGGTGGGCGGTAGATGACTGCCACCCTGAGAGCCAGGGGAGAGAATAGGCGGATGCAGTGTGTTTCGAAGGAGAGGGATGTAGGTCGAGGGAGATGCTGGTAGGTGCAGGTGGGAGAGAACAGGATTCCGACCCCACCACCATTTCTCTCACCCGGTCTTGGGGTATGGCTCAAGTGTAGACCACCATGTGAGAGAGCAGCAACGGAGGCCGTGTCAGAGGGAGTTAGCCAGGTTTCAGTTAAAGCTAGGAGGTTGAAGGAGTTTGAAAGTAAGAGGTCATGGATGGCTGTGAGTTTGTTGCACACAGACCGAGCGTTCCAGAGGGCACAGGAGGTGATTTATGTGCGATGGAGATAGGATGAGAGGGAAGTATTGGATGTGTTGTGGGGCCAGGGTTAGGGGGATATGTCACCTGCATAGAGTAACAGCAGGAGAGTGAGAAAGAGAAGGTGGGAATGGGATTTGTGTGAGTGGGAGTGATTGGCAGCACGAGAGTTGGGAGACCATGTTCTTACGAAACAAAGGAGCTCATGTGAGGTCATCATGTGGGAGGAGAGGAGGGAGGGTGAGATGCAGATAGCGTAGGGGTCAGTGGTAGAGGGGCAGGAGTTCCATTTAAGGAGAAAGGCAGAAGTGAAAAGTAGAAGGGTGAGAGAAAGCATAATATAGCCCTGTGTTTACCCGATGTAAAATGAGAACTTTGCAGTTCCTTCCTCCAGTCTCGCAACTCCAGAAAATCAACTCCAAGCTTCCACTTAAGATGGCCACTTGGTATGGGCACAGGAGCCAGGGTTCGCTGGAGCCAGTCCTTGCTGTCATATAGAGCAGACTGATTGCAGTCAGGCAGAGTAAGCTCACACCTGATGCAGGGCCGTCTCAGTAGGGCAGAAAATTCACATGCTAATTAGGAAATTAGCAAAGCAAATGGTGGGGGAAATGAAAAAAAATAAATCAAAAGGAACAATTACACTGTGGTTGCCTGAGGATACTGGGTGATGGGGTCATACCTGTGGAGAGAGGAGACACACGAATTAGGGATCATGATGGTGGATGGCGGAGGGCATCATGGATGAAACTCCAGAAAATCAACTCCAAGCTTCCACTTGAAATGGCCACTTCTAACGGGCATGTAACGGTTAGCCCCTGCTTGGGCCATCGTGGTGGCTTGGAACATGGGATGAAGCCCTTAAGGCAGGTGAGTTACTGACTGGACACAAGGATAGACTGATTTCTCCAAAACCAAGGAGCACCAAAAAAACAGAAATGAATTGCCACTAAGCTCCAAAGGTTTCAAGACCGACAGACCACTTAGAAACACTATGATACGCCTGACAATCCGTGAATTGAGCAGGCTGCAGGGCAGTCAACAAAACAGACAGACTACACTAAAGAGGTCCTTATAAGCAGCCTCTGAATATATACTAGACTAAGACAGACAAGGTACATAAAACATGAAACATTCAAGAATAGTCATACAGGCAGAGGTTGGCAACAGATCAGCATATACAGTACCAGGAGTGGGCAGAAGGAATAGTCAGGAAACACAGCCGAGGTCAAAACCAGAATACAATGAGACAGGAATGCTTTGCAGAAACACAGGGAACAGGAACTAAACAGAACCACCATGAAACTCCACAAACCGTCAATGAGGCTCTGTACTGCTGGGATATTTATAGGGAGTGGGTCTGTGTGATTGGACCATGTGACCCCAGACCAGGAGATCACCACAGAGCCCCAGAACAGCCCCAAACAGCACGCCAAACACACTACAGGGGAAAAACAGACATAAGGGCCCTTCACCACCAGGGGGCACAGCCAAAACCAGGGAAAATGTAACAGGGCCCATTAGCCAGGGCTCGTTGGAGCCAGTCCTTGCTGTCATATAGAGCAGACTGATTGCAGTCAGGCGAAGTAAGCTCACACCTGATGCGGGGCCGTCTCAGTAGGGAAAATTCACATGCTAATTAGGAAATTAGCAAAACAAATGGTGGGGGGAAAGGAAAAAAATAAATCAAGGGAACAATTACAATGTGGTTGCCTCAGGATACTGGGTGATGGGGTCATACCTGTGGAGAGAGGAGACACACGAATTAGGGATCATGATGGTGGATGGCGGAGGGCATCATGGATGAAACTCCAGAAAATCAACTCCAAGCTTCCACTTAAGATGGGCACAGGAGCCAGGGCTCGCTGGAGCCAGTCCTTGCTGTCATATAGAGCAGACTGATTGCAGTCACGCAGAGTAAGCTCACACCTGATGCGGGGCTGTCTCAATAGGGCAGGAAATTCACATGATGAGTGATGGGGTCATACCAGGAAAAATATACAGGGGGATCAGTTGAAATGTGGGTGCCTGAGGATACTGGGTGATGGGGTCATACCAGGAAAAATATACAGGGGATCAGTTGAAATGTGGGTGCCTGAGGATACTGGGTGATGGGGTCATACCTGGGGAGAGAGGAGACGCACAAGCTGTAAGAGTCAGTCTGCACTATTGTCCTTTTTTTTCTCTCTCTCTCTCTCCCTCTGCATTTGAACTGCGACCCGTCAATTGATGAGAAGAACTACGACGGCAGGACATCATACTACACAGCGCAACTATTTTGCTGTACATGACTTGTGAACACCTATAAGGTTTTATTTAAACTGTGCAATTTCGCACGTGCACCTTCTAAGATTTTAGGAAGTATCTCGTAATGGACACTCTTATTTGCAAGAGGATAACATTTTTGATCTATGTGCACATCACTTTGACACTTTTTCTGTGTATGCACTTTATGAGAAGGAATTGTATAAGAGCACATGCACTTTATTTGCACATTTGCACATGTGGTTTTTGATTGTACACGAATATAACTAGAAACTTTACACACGTAAGAAGTTGATTATTATTGTCAATTTGGAGGGTTTTGCGATTTTGCACAAATTTGGGATCTGCTGGTTCGTTGAATAGCATTTTTACGCTAAGTGACTATTGTTTTAGACCTAGGCCTATTTGAAATATAATTTGGTTGTTTAGGTATATGTCTAGGAATATCACCTGTACATGAAAATTGGCTGATTCAAAACATCAACTGCGCCACTAGGAACCCCCTCTTTTTTCTCACTGCTACGTTATCTGCTGTTTTAGACTGTAATATTGTTTACCATCCATGGCTGTCATTGTCCTGTCTTGTCTAGGAATGTTGCGAAAATGTTTATCTGTCCTAGACTAATTATGTCCCAAACGCCATGAAGCAGAAGTTGCAGTAACATCAGAAACCCTCACAACATTTTCTAGGGGAGGTTTTGTAAATGAAACTGAGAGAAATCACAATGTATCCTTCCTGGTAAAATACTTTTCAAATAAATAAATAAATAAATATGTAAATATCCCATGTTTGACTGCATAAATATCTGTGCCTGTCTCCAATAAAACCAGTTCCATTTTGATCCTGAACACCTCCAGATGTACAGCCTTGTCTTATTTCTGGGGGACGCTAAAAAGGTATTTATGTGTCTTGGTCCTTAAGCAGGGGTCCGGCAAGGAAGCGGCATTGACAAATGTGGCCCGGTCAGGGTACTGACAGGGCCGGATTTATAACTAGGCAGAGTAGGCATGTACCTACAGGTGCCTGCCACAAGGGGACGCTTTGCCCTGTAAAAAAATATGTGTTTTTTTTTATTCAATTTGTAATCATTTAGACCACTGTATCTCTGGAGCCCTAAGGGCTAGAGAGACATACTGTATGTGGTATCATTGGAAAGGCCAGATTATGACATGTCCAGTGATACCAAATAAGTAAATATATATTATAGTGAGACAGGGGGAGACAGGGGGACTTTGGAACCCTGCATCTCTGAATTATACAGCAGTTACACAGCACAGAGAAACTGTTTTCAGTTTTTAGAAAAGGATTTTTTGTTTTTTTAGTTTGCAACAAAAAGGAAAATGTAAAAAGTCATTTTGGCATATTTCTTCTTTTTTTGGGGGGGGGGGTTCCACATTTATGTGCCTACAGGCTCCTGGGATGCAAATCCGGCCCTGGGTACTGAGATCTGTTACAGTAATATATAGTGATAACTTGTTTCTCTGTTTATTATACCAGGTGTGTACAATGAATGGACCATGTCTGTCTGTGCTGTCATGTCATCGCCATCTAGTGGCCGTTTATTTCATAACACCCTGGTATTCAGCCAGCCTTCCCGGGATCCTATGGGCTGGTCGGTCACATGCTTCCTTGCTACAGCAAGGGATTGTGGGAAGAATAACCTAATTTCCTTATCACAGGAGCTGAAAGATGCATCTAGCCACCATCTCTCGCCTCCATGAGAAGCATCATCATTAACTCCCCCCTAGCCATCCCACAGTTGCTATCAGCTTTAGAAGCACCCTATAATGCTGTGTGTTTGTTTCCCCCCTGTATTGCAGCCATCTGCTTTTCCCATAGTTGCAGCATGGCCTAAGTGTTTTATATTGACACACCCTGTTTCTGTAATGCTATGTATTACTGCGTGTTATAGCAAATTTGTGTATATCCTGTATTTTTATACTTTGTACTGCTCCGCTTCTCCACAGTTTTACCACATTACTACAACGAGTTAATAAACATACAGGCTGTAAACCGGTCTCATTTATTCGAATCATAGGAAAGGTTTACCTGCCTGTTAAGCTGCACATAGACTCCGGGAATACGTGGAGTGGGGACAGGACACTGTCCATGGCTGTTAATACAGAATGTGATCACTTGTGATCTGTGTATATTGAATGTCTATGAATGGCAGTAATGCAGAACGTGATCTCCCAGCTTCTATATGAGATCTGCTGATCGCAGAGTATAGAGCACGCACTGGAAGGCCAATGGCAATGTATGATGACACAGAGTACCCACTTACCTGTGACAGGAGTTCATGATAATAATAAAAAAAAGTTAGTTGTAGCTCCATATGCCAGGACAGACCCAGGGACGGCAGCATAGTTGTTAGCCATTCTCTGACTTGGGTGGTAAATGTCACCCCTGTCAAAGTGTCCCCGTGGATACCTCCCATTACCATTCCCTGAGTTCTGTTCTGATGTACTCAGTAAAAAGGATGGGATTTTAATTCATAAATTATGACGATATCTTGCTTAAGTCTGTCACAGCGTCAATGTATCCCATCTTGACAGGTCCTAACCTTCTTAACCTAATGACTACCCATATGGAATGAACTCAATTGGAAAACATTCCTTTCTGGAGCTCTCTGCAATTCAAAGTTGAAATAGAAGCCTGTGATTCCATTTTAAAGATTTCCAAGAGTTTAAAAAAAGTTCAATCATCTGACTTACTGACCAAATGATAATATTTGAACTAAATTCACATAATTTGTTCCCCATGCCAGGTGGCAGAACATTTTATAAAATCTTGAAAATTGAAGGATCGTTAAAATGATATGGAGTGCTGTTTCCTGTATTGTATTTATTTGTCGGACCACTGTGTAAAGTCTACTCCAGCACATCCCAAAGATTCTCAATGGGATTAAGGTCTAGACTCTGTGGGGGCTAAACCATGTGTGAGCGTGATGTGGCATGCTCCTTGTACCACTCATGCACAATTTGAATCCTGGCATTGTCATCTTGGAATTTGCCGTGCAATCAGGGAAGAGAAAATCCATTGATGGGAAAACCTGGTCATTCAGTATATTCAGGTACTCAGCTGACCTAATTTTTTCCCAGCTGAAACATTTTAATCACTGCAGTAATTATCCAATGGAAGGCTCTTACCTATTTGCCTAGTTAAAACCTTATTCTGAATTGAATAACTGTTACTTCTCTATGGGGAATTTCAGAGCCACCGAATTGCGCCATATTTCGCTGGTAATTTGCCAATATTTGGCAAACTACCAGCTTTCTGAATAGCCGAATTGCCACGAAATTGCACCGTACGGGGAAATTCACCCCCCCAAAAAAGATTTATATTATATATCCCTTGGGGGGACGACAAAAGATTTGCCCAATTTTTTTAAAAGGCGTTTTATAGTTTTTTTATTGTGTAACAGACCTTTTTATTATGTTTTAAAGGACCTTTCTTGGCGGTCAGTCAGCTGTGTTCGGTGGTTTGCCGCTGCATTGTGTGGATTGTTGGCTGCGTTCGGCAGTCTATCGGATGCATTTGGTGGATCCCTTCAGGGAGTCTTTGGGGGGGGGGACTTACCATTTTTTTCTGGGGGGGAGAGTTATATAGGCAGCTGAACCGGACAGGTGGGCCGCTGGTCAGTTCCATTTTCTCCCTCTCTGCGGCGTCTCTGGTGCTGGCTGCAGGGGCCAGGTCCTGCAGACTTCAACATGGCTGCCAGCCATCTGGCACCTGAGGTTGCATTGAGGCCGTGTTTAAAGGATGTCTCTAAGTGCACTGAGATGCAGGCAATTTGAATTTGGTGCCAGTAACTGATGATCAAATTATGTAATACTCACACCACAACTTGGTTTAATAAGGACGAATATCTATATACCCTGCAAGATAAATTGTTTGCTTCTCCTAGAGAGGAGAAGTTCTGTTGTTTTTCTGTTGGGGTGAATATATAATAAAAACACTTTGGGCTATATTACATTTTCCCGCAAAAAGCCTTGCGCAAAGCGAAAATCTTTGCGCCAAGCGTTAAACTTTTGCGCGTGCAAATCACCGCTGGAATTAGAATCCTCGCGGCTTTTTTCTTCCACCGATCAATTGCGCGCGCAAACAGGACACGCACAAATGCAGGCGCAGTGCCGTCTCGTGCAAAAATCTTTGCCGCGCAGTTTTTTGCACCCATTCAGCCAATCAAAATGAAGAAACACACCTATCAAATGCAACTGAATTGCGTCTGCGAGAGGCATCGGAGACAGGTCTATGATGCAAAATGAGCACATACAGTAATAATACACACACACCTGCTATCATCCATTATATTGTTGCTGCATTCCTTTTTATGTGCTGGTTTTTTTTGGGGTTAGCCAGGTTGTTCAGATATGCTGTTAGCACCAGCTTTTTGCAGTTGCTAAACTTGTGCGCGCAAAGGCTATGCGGTAATTACCGCGAATAGATTGTAATACCATCCTCGTACCAGCGCACATTCGCATTTGCGCTCACAATGTTAAGTATAGGACGCGCGCAGTACAGTAAACTCGCGCAGGTTCACCCGCAGTAGACGATTGCGCGCGGTTGTTGCGCTATGTAATACGGGATTCGGCGCAAATGGTTTTACCCCTCGCGCTAATGGGTTTTTTTGCGCCGGCGCAAACATTTGCGTGAAGATTGTAATTTAGCCCCAGGTCTTTTATTTTAATCTCTATTGAGTGACAATAAAAGTTACAGTGGGGCAAAAAAGTATTTAGTCAGCCACCAATTGTGCAGGTTCTCCCACTTAAAAAGATGAGAGAGGCCTGTAATTGTCATCATGGGTACACTTCAACTATGAGAGACAAAATGTGAAAAAGAAATCCAGAATATCACATTGTCTGATTTTTAAAGAATTTATTTGCAAATTATGGTGGAAAATAAGTATTTGGTCACCTACAGTACAGTACAAACAAGCAAGATTTCTGTCTCTCACAGACCTGTAACGTCTTCTTTAAGAGGCTCCTCTGTCCTCCACTTGTTACCTGTATGAATGGCACCTGTTTGAACTTGTTATCAGTATAAAAGACACCTGTCCACAACCTCAAACAGACACACTCCAAACTCCACTATGGTCAAGACCAAAGAACTGTCGAAGGACACCAGAAACAAAATTGTAGACCTGCACCAGGCTGGGAAGACTGAATTTGCAATAGGCAAGCAGCTTGGTGTGAAGAAATCAACTGTGGGAGCAATCATTAGAAAATGGAAGACATACAAGACCACTGATAATCTCCATCGATCTAGGGCTCCACCCAAGATCTCACCCCGTGGGGTCAAAATGATCAAAAAACGGTGAGCAAAAATCCCAGAACAACACGGGGGGACCTAGTGAATGACCTGCAGGGAGCTGGGACCAAAGTAACAAAGGCTACCATCAGTAACACACTACGCCGCCAGGGACTCACATCCAGCAGTGCCAGACGTGTCCCCTGCTTAAGCCAGTACATGTCCGGGCCCGTCTGACGTTTGCTAGAGAGCATTTGGATGATCCAGAAGAGGATTGGGAGAACGTCATATGGTCAGATGAAACCAAAGTAGAACTTTTTGGTAAAAACTCAACTCGTCGTGTTTGACGGAGAGAGACTGCTGAGTTGCATCCAAAGAACACCATACCTACTGTGAAGCATGGTGGCAGAAACATCATGCTTTAGGGCTGTTTTTCTGCAAAGGGTCCAGGACGACTGATCCATGTAAAGGGAAGAATGAATGGGGCCATGTAACGTGAGATTTTGAGTGAAAACCTCCTTCCATCAGCAAGGGCATTGAAGATGAAACGTGGCTGGGTCTTTCAGCAGGACAATGATCCCGAACACACCGCCCGGGCAACGAAGGAGTGGCTTCGTAAGAAGCATATCAAGGTCCTGGAGTGGCCTAGCCAGTCTCCAGATCTCAACCCCATAGAAAACTTTGGAGGGAGTTGAACGTCCGTGTTGACCAGCGACAGCCCCAAAACATCACTGCTCTAGAGGAGATCTGCATGGAGGAATGGGCAAAAATACCAGCAACAGTGTGCGAAAACCTTGTGAAGATTTACAGAAAACGTTTGACCTCTGTCATTGCCAACAAAGGATATATAGCAAAGTATTGAGATGGACTTTTAATATTGACCAAATACTTATTTCCCACCATAATTTGCAAATAAATTCTTTAAAAATCAGACAATGTGATCTTCTGGAATTTTTTTTCACATTTTGTTTCTCATAGTTGAAGTGTACCCATGATGACAATTACAGGCCTCTCTCGTCTTTTTAAGTGGGAGAACCTGCACAATTGGTGGCTGACTAAATACTTTTTTGCCCCACTGTATGTTTTATCAATAAATTTTGATAACAACTTTCACTTGTTCTCAGGTAGAAAAAGTGGTCCACCTGTTCAGGTGGTCCAGCACGTTCAAACCAGAAAAATTCTCCCATTGATCTCACTTTCCAAATCGGCTATTTGGTCTAGATTGTTCACTTCTCCTGCCAATTCTCCTGAGTTTCACCTTTCTTTGAATAGACCTGATATATACGCTCCCAAACAGGGGACAATAAATGCAAATGGTTTATCAGGGATTTGGTGTCTGGCCTTAGTAGTGATTTTGTGATGACACTGAATCTGCAATGAAAGAAATTAATAATGACAAGAAAAACTAATTTAATCAGATTTCTTTATTAAGGAGACATCTTACAAAATAACAAAGACAACAATAATTTCACATAAACAGAAAACACAGAGTGGGGCGGATAAGAAACCAAAACCCATTTAGACAAACCTCCCATAAACCCCACCCCACCCCACCCACCTTCTAAAAACATAAAGACAAAGACAGTATACATGCATATTTAGTCCAGGTATCCTACCGGATCCCCCGCTCGCAAGAATTATGGCTTTTATATCTCAGCATGGCAAAAGGGTTTAGACGCCACAAGACGCAGGAAATGTCCACCCCCATGCCAGGGTGAGGGGCGGAGTCTATTGCCCGGATAAAAATCCGTAAACATTTAGCGGGATACAAGACATAAGACATACACACAAACGAGGGAGATAATTCAAGTAAACATACACCCTTCCCTTTATAACCCCCTTTCTATATATAATATATATTTATCTATATACTTTAAATTTCCTCTTTAGCATGCATACATTCGAAAATAGAAAGAAAACTTTAAAATAAGCCCCGCTTCTAAATGTATTCAAATTTTGAATTCTCCAATCATCCTCTTTACTGCCAAAATAACTTTACAAAACATAATTTGGGCAGCAAAGACATAATTTGCAATCCCTTTTCTCTCTTCAAACCACTTTATGCCATGGCAGTATCAAAAGGAGACCCTAGTGCTACAGTCCTGGCAGTTCATAGCTCTTCACTACCCTGACTTAAGTGGATTGCAAGCGATATATGGTACATTAGCGGTGTATGAGTGCTGGCTGGGCAGAGGTAAAATGTATAGGCATGGTGCTTTTATGCAAATTAATCTTGAACACTTAAAGCCAATGATTAGCCATAGGGGTAGTGAACATGTTACAAAGTGAAAAAGAGCCAATTAAATGCACTCCAAAATATGTTCACACCTTCCCCATGCTGATATGTACAAAGTGTCTCATGCATATTATGTACAGATTACCAAACACACCTCCCACTCCCTGCCAGGTATACACTCATAAGAATACAAAAATTTCAGCATTCAGACTTGTCTAAGAAGCCCAAATTGGACACACTGTGGCTCTCTGCTAATTTTAATTTGGTTTGTGCACCGCTTAACTCAAGCCATGGCATTTAGCAAACATTCTTTTGTGTCTGCTAAAACCATATATATACACTCAACATAACTGTGGATTTATCGTTATAATGCATTAATATCTCCATACAGTTTTTTCTCTATAATGCTTTATAAACTATACTAAAACGATCCTTCAATCCTACAACTGCCCCTGTTAGCGTCTTGCTATAATTCCTGCATTTTTCATTATGGCTATTTTATATAGTACCTCTAACTTTGCATCATAGAACACGTTTCAGTTGTTGAATTTTTATCTATATTTTTATTTTAAGTATACTATCACTTGGTATCACAGATATTATTTGCAGCACATTGCACTTTTAAAAGGGATAACACCAAGCTTTAATAACATTTTAACCCTATAAAAACAAATCAGTTCACATGCGTGGCATGTTATTAGCCTTGTATCTATTCAGCAGGTAAAAATAATAAACTATATACCCTAGATATTCTAAGGGCACAAATTAGCCTTATTATTATTTTTAAAATATTTACTCTAAGTACTGTATATTTAGTACTGCTTAAAATCATAACTACATTATCTAGTTATTCAAAAAACATTTTTCGGAAAACCAAAATCTCATTGACTGCTGGCATGAAATACAGAAGCCTGTAAATGAATGATCAGTGCAACCAATACACTTTCACAAATGTGAAACATATCTAGGTATAAACACAGAAAACAATGGAGTAATAATATTGTATCTTAGACCAGACACAGAAACTAGAACAATTTAAAAAGACCATAGTTATATAGTAAATCATAATATATAATTAACTGGCTATATTCCCTAGTTGGCGCTAATGTTAGCACATCGATATGTAAGTGTTAGCGCTAGGATAAGTGTGTTTAACGCATGCACTTCATGTTACATTCTCGACTCTACCCCCCCCCCCGTTAGTAACATGTTCGTGCTAGCTTCCTCGAGCTTACTGTACTTTGCGCATATAATATGGGGAGTGCAAAACCTATATTAGAATTTCGATAATTAAGGTATTCCATAGTGCTAACATTAATTACCGCAAATAGTTCCCAGGCTACCTCCACGATCACCCTGCGGCGCTGTGCCATCACTTGAGAGTGAGATTGTGCAGGGCTCGCAGCGGAAGCGCAACCCTTCATAGAGCCCTATGGACTCCAGGAGGTAATACTCGCGTCGGCACAGAAGCACTACCTCAAGTATACCATCGGTTAACGCTGAGTTCTGGGGCAAGGTGCTAAATTAGCGCCCGCCCTGGAATATCGCGCTAACATGGAGGTGCTACAGGGAAATCTGCAGGGGAAGATTTTCTGTTACGTCCCCATGTTATCGTGAACAAGGGAATTTGGCCCAAAGTTTTTAAAACTTGTGAAGTACGTAACTGCATTTCCATATTTACCAGTAAATACTATTTGCAAAACATTGATGGGTATGTTCACCAAACAGTGACTTAAATGTAAATCTAGTGTAATGGACTTAAAACACTATTTTCAAAATTTACCACAGAAAGTATAAGAACATACTTTTTTTCCCCTTTAGTTCTCAAATTATTATTTTTTTAATGAGTACCATTAAACTCAAACTCCAAATTAAATAAATAAATAAAAAATGTAATGCCTAGGATACTAGCACTGATACTCTGTATTTCAGCATAATTTTACTCTCTCTTCCAACACATTTAACAGTCCAAACCTCTTCAGTGAAGGAATGGGTCTGGACATCTACAAAATGCCATTCCTCTTGATTACACTCTGACTCTCTCCTGACCTAATGATAAGTAAAGATAAGATATCATATCAAAAAGAAATAGTAGGGCAGGAGAAGACCACATGAAAGCATAGTAGTTCAGATTAGTGGGGTGCACATATTTCTTCTATTTTGCTCTTATACATTTGCTATGAAAACAGTCGTTTTGCATGTTAATTTGGAAACACATATTTCTACTAGTCCTTTCACTATGGAAATGCACCTTACTATGCATATCATTTGCCTGTCTTTTAATAAATTAGAAAAAAATACCATATAAACTTAACCCAGAATGAGAGAAATATAATCTGGGTGACCCTTCAGGCATGCTTGCCCAGTCCTTGGCTTTGCATCACATAGTACATTTGATGCCTTGTTTTTCCTTTAGTATGGAAGACAAACGATTGTAAAGAGCTCCAAACAGTTATATGCATAAAGAATAAGATTCCTGTAGGATACTCATGTTCTAGGAGTATGTAAAACAAACCATTTAAGCAGGAGTATCAAAGCATCATGATCTCAAAATGTTGTTTATGACAACTCCCATAATTCTTTATCATCCACACCCTGTGACAGAACTATGAAACGTTGTCTTCCCACATTATGCTCTTGAACCCAGGACATACTTGAAAACGAGTGAAATCTCAATGTATCCTTCCTGGTAAAATACTTTGCAAATAAATAAATAAATGATTTGTAGGCATGGTGCAACAACCCTTCATTAGCGATCTATACTCCACAAGATAACCAGATCAGACTGGAATTCTCTTTAAATATTTATATGACCATAGTTCTGATGATTATGAGATTATGAGCTTGAAGCTTTAAGCAAAAGTAAGTACTACGATATTTTGGGACATCTTATGTTACGAAAGTCCATTTTTTTATGTTAATTACGTTAATTATTTTATTGCGAACATTTAAATCATATTTTCAATACTTGATAGATCTTTTTTCGAAAAATGAACAAAAAATATATCTAAGAAGAAAATGTAAAATATACTCAACAACAACTAAAACAGTGTCAAACCAGAAAAAATGAAATTTTGAAAAACTATTTGAAGTCTCGTAGTAATAACGTGTCAAAATAGCTGTCATAAAGACATGTGAATTGTAGGTATATTAACTAAATGATTCAGTTCTCCTAGAACAGGAGCTCCAATTATTTCAGAAATGGGATCCACAATTCCTCATTAGCTTCTTTAGAGATTTTCTTTATGATAAATAGTTTTTTTTTGGCTTTTTTATGTATTTTTCTTAATAAAAATGCCTAAGACAGCTTGTTTAGTAACAGTTTTCTTTGGAAGACATATGAAACAGGTAACTTTTTTTATAATAAGCATATGATGTAGAAAACAATTACACCATGGGTAATTCATAATAATTAGGGTTCTTAAGTATTATTGAAATATATATATATATATATATATATATATCAACAATTTCTCACCTTCAATCAGCTCAGTTTAATCTCTAGTATGGTTATAAAAACACAAAACAATATTCTAAATAGCAGATGTGTGTTTTATGAACACGCATCTGCTACATCTGATGGTCATACTCCCCAACTGCCCTATTGTTAATGGTGCCACCCCAAGATGTACTCATTTGTCCATAACTATGATGTGTTTGGGAGAGTTGAAGGTGCTTAAAGATTTGAGTCTGCACAGCAGAATGTGAGGGCAAAGGGAAGGAATAAAGGAGAAGGGAGCATGTGTGAAGTTTTTCTTATTTCTTGCTGCCCAGTGCAAGATCAACCTCTTCTTCAGGTTTGAGAGGGTGCCACTGTGCAATTGGACGTCTTGGA